>JBBDGP010000823.1:1207500-2692418 GCA_037952835.1 Lithobates septentrionalis
TGCTCTCCTGCAGTATATTTGTAGTATTAATGTGCTGCTTTACTTGCTCAATTATTTGAATTGCTCCAGTGCTCAGTAAGTGGTAATGATGTACATTGACCTGTAGCAACCAATCAGTGAACAGTAGTAATATGCTGTAATCTTTAGCAACCAATCGGCAAGCAGAAATTAGGTGTTGTAATCTTTAGTAACCAGCCAGTGAGCGGTAAGGAAAGGCTGTAACCTCTGGCAACCAATTGCAATCACTGCATGATCTGCTGCAGTAAACTGATTTTGAGTTCACCTGCTATTTTTTGTATGTCTCAGAATGGAGGGGGGGGCCCAAGAAAATGTTTTGCCCAGGGCCCAATCAATATCAAATATCAAAGCCATGGCTGAACTCGTATGATTTCCTCCCGCTGTCAGTGTGAACCAGGGCTCAAACTGGGCCTTTGTCTTTGTAATTCACCTGCTGCTATCCCAGGGACACCATTTCTTATCAAACTCCCTTAAGTTTACATTCAAATATCATATGTACAAAAAACAGATTTGCATATCTGCAAATAAACGAAAAGAAACAAATTCTAATCGTGGTTGCGATCATATATTCACAGCTGCGATCAACGGCACCAAAATTTAAAAAAAAAATGATGTAGGGTTCCCCTCAAAATCCTTACCAAGCCCTTCAGGCCTTTTATGGATTTTAAAGGGAACCCTGCGCAAAAAAAAATAAATGGCGTAGGGGTCCCCCTCAAAAGCCATACCAGACCCTTATCCGAGTACGCAACCTGGCAGGTCAGGAAAGGGGGGGCGAGCGAGCCTGATCCATACCAGGCCACATGCCCTTAAAATGGGGAGGGTGCTTTGGGATCCCCATGTTGATGGGGACAAGGGCCTCATCCCCACAACCCTTGCACGGTGGTTGTGGGGGTCTGCGGGCGGGGGGCTTATGGGAATCTGGACGCCCCCTTTAACAAGGGGCCCCCAGATCCCATCCCCCTATATGAATGGGGTACATTGTACCCCTACACATTCACCAAAAAAGTAGTTAAATGTGACAAAAGACAATAGCCGGGCTTTGACAATTCATTTATTAAAAATGTCTTCTTATTTCCCCCGCTTCTTCCTCCACTGATTTTCACTCTATATTGCCGGAAACCGTCAATTCATTACAGCCGCGAGCAATTTTAAATTACATTTTTTCCTTTAGAAATGTCATTTTGCTGCGGTACAGTAATAAACATGGGAAAGATGCACTACTTTACAGGCATACTATAGACACCCCCCAGGAACGATATTTAAAGGAATTTTTAATTTTTATTGTTTCACTTTAAGCATTATTAAAATCACTGCTCCTGAAAAAACAGCCGTTTTCAAAACATTTTTTCCAATTGATACATGTCCCCTGGGGCAGGACCCAGGTCCCCATACACTTTTTATGGCAAAGAACGTGCATATAAGCCTTCAGTGAGAACTTTGGATTTTGTAGGTTCGAGCCCCATTGACTTCCACTATTCCTGCATATGTGATCTGACAGGCATGTTCGCCGGCAATAGCGCTGCTTTCCATTTGCATTAGCGCCCAGTTTCTGAGAGTTGAAGTCTTAATTGGCCTTAATTGGGCGCTATTTTCCGGGACTGCAGGATCATTTTTCAGCGCTATAGTAAATGACCCCCAATGCATCTTTCTCTTTCCTTGCAGAGAGGAGAAAAAGAAAAAAGTGTTTTTTAAAGAATAAAATAAAAAATAAAGAATAAAAATACCTAGATCAAGGTTTCATCTAAGTCAATGCCAAGGTTAGTTTTTGGGTCAAAGGTCAAGGGTCAGTGTGTTTTAGGTAGGACAAACAACAACCATACACATATGTGGTACCATTGCAATTTTCAGGAGCAGAAGAATGTATTTTGGGTTGTTCTTTGGTGGTAGGTTATGGTAGTAACAAGAAATACACAGCAACATTTTTTTTTTACTTTTTATGGGCCAATTTTCCTTTGAAAATAAAAAAAAATCAGGAGATGTCCATAACCATTTACTACCAAATAACAGCCCAATTTGTCCTGAAAAAAGTAAGGTATAATCCACCTGGCTGCACAAAGTAGTTGGGATGATATGTACGGTTTTATTAACACATGTCAAAGTTGCAAAATTGTGCTTAGGCATTTAGATTTATTTTACCCTTAGGTGTGAAGGGGTTAACCAAAACAACAATAATTAACCAAGTATAAATTATCTGTATTTTTCTAGCGGTAGCCCAGGCGCTGGTTGTACAGTCTTTGCTTCACTTATTACACTTTAATTCACTTATTACACTAGAATTCCAATCCAGCTCTTTATACATTTGTATCATTTTCTAAGCTTCATTCTGTTTGATGACTGTAATGGAGTGATAAATAAAACAGGGTTTATTAAAATGATTTCAGACATCAGAAAGCACTCTGACATTCTCACGCACAGGATGCATTCTCTGTTCTCATATATCAATACAAATATCTGAAGATATACTTGCTGTGCACAGGCTGATGTTGGCACTAAAATAAATTTAACCTTGGTAAACTTTTAAAGGTTAACATTTGTACATACTGTATAGTTTAAATGTTTAAATCATTTTTGTTCACTTTATGACAAACATTCAGGCAAAAAAAATAATAATCATAAAAAGAAAATTACTACATTTCATTATGAAAAGGTACTTAGATTTTCTTAAGTCCGCAGGTGGACCTCGCTGCTGTCGGCGATCATCTTCACCATGTCCCGATAGCTGCTCTTGTCCATGGCCTGGGCCACCAAAGTGTATAAGCGGGGGCGGATCCTCCTGTCAGAGAGGTAGCCGGAGGCCATGTTGAATTCTACCTACATGCTCCTCTTCTGACCATCGCTCAGCTTGAGCACCGTGCAGCCCGGTAGGAAGCCACCATCCATGACGTTGAAGACACACATCTGGTTGAGGTAGCGCACCACCTCGAACTCGGTGGGGGAGACCACTTCCAGGCCCTGGTAGCAGGTTTCAATCTCAGTCAGGGAGCTGAGGAAGCAGGGGTGTTAGGAAACCGGCAGAGAGTAGGGAAAACAGCAGCCATGGCTGCGCCCTAGGCGGCAGTGCGCCCTAGTGTGCCTAGCGCTAGCGCTGGCCCTGGCGACTGGAGTGGTCTGCGCTTGTGCAGAGCACTCTGCTGGCTCCAGTTTTTAACTGCTGCCAGAAGTTGCCAGATTTTACCTGGCAGTACCAGAATTTATCCCCTGATGCTGAATCATTACTGGACTGCTTATATTACATGCACAAGTGTAACATGTGTTATGTTATTTGTGGAAATCGCGCACACATTCTACCAGTAAATGTCAAGAGAGAGGGGGGTATGTTACTTACCTGCAAACAAAGCCATCGTTGTCACCGCATCCATCTTCGCCCGTCTTCCCCTATTTTGTAGATGCTATAACTTTTGCGCAAACCAATCAATATACGCTTATTGCAATTTTTTTTACCAAAAATATGTAGAAGAATACATATCGGCCTAAACTGATGAAGAAATTTCTTTTTTTTTCTTTTTTTTTTGGGATATTTATTATAGCAAAAAGTACAAAATATTGTAGTTTTTTTTTTTTCAAAATTGTTGCTCTTTTTTTGTTTATAGCACAAAAAATAAAAACTGCAGAGGTGATCAAATACTACCAAAAGAAAGCTCTATTTGTGGGAAAAAAAGGACATACATTTTATTTCGGTACAACATCGCACGACCGCGCAATTTTCAGTTAAAGTGCTGTATCGCAAAAAATGGCCTGGTCATTAGGGGGGAAAATCTTCCGGGGCTGAAGCGGTTAAGCAGCAATCTTTGAGCTCCAGTCTAGTGACTTCATCCAGGCTGAGCTGATGTCCTCAATCTGCTGCGGGCAGGGGGAAGCATTTCCTCCTTCTTCTGTTGGAGATCAGACTAATGGCTAATCTGTGTCAATCTTTTGTTAGCACAGCCAGTCACTGTCCAGGCACCAGGATTTACATGATTGTGTCATCTCTGAGCCTACATCTGAGCCCAGGAAGTAGATGCTGACCCTTAGATGATGCCTGAACTCATACCTCTTGCATTCTTGGGCATACTGCCCCACACTTTAGTACCACTTGGTGCACCATCCACCTTCAATCCCATAAAAACACTAGAATCAAAGACATGGGGCTAAATGCTCAGCATACATGAGGCCAATAACAGGTTCCCTCAGAGCCAGAACTGTTTAGCTGAAAATATGTCGCACAACTATAAGACATTCTGAAAACTAGTTGTGTATGGGTTTATTGCTCATCTAAGGACTTCGTCAGAGAGATGTTGTAATCTCACATTTTGCTGTAGTATGCAATTTTTTAGAGGAACACATAATGTAAGGCACACATGATAAGCTTCCCGGTCTAAGCCTCAACGGCCGCTCCTACTTTGGTAGCTCACCAAACAATCTGCAAACTTTCCAGAAGTTTTTTTAATCTTTAATTACCCTCACACAAGGTTGAATCAGAATGTAAAATCTGTAACCTTGGGGGAAAGTCAAACAACATGACTTTTACAATAACCGTGAAATCTATCATTACAACCACCCTGTGTTTTCTAGGTTCAACTAACTCCGCCAATTACCATTACTAAAATGACAGGCAGAGGAGAGAGGGCTAGTCATCAGCATTGCCTGTAAGCCCCCTACAGCTAATCATTTCCCCATTACTGACTTAGAGGCAGAGCTTGGCTTTCTCCAGTCAGGTTTGCCCTTCTGAAGTTCAGTAAACTGATGACTGGTGGGGGAATATTCAAGAAGCAGCAGGAGAGGCGGGGGAAGCACAGATCCACAGAATTAATAAAGCAGAAGCAGCGGGATCTTTGCACTGCAGGTCTTTAGGTACAGCTCTCTCCAGCAAGGAGAACAGTGAGCAGCACAGTAGTGGCATCGCCAAATCTCACTCCAAATCTCCTAAGACTAGCACTGCCTTAGATCCCTCACTGCAGAAATAAACCCATGAGGCTAAAGGCACAGTAGTGCCTAGGCACCTTCACATACCAAGAAGTGCACTGTTGTTTTTAAGAAGGAATTAAAGACAAAATGTAGATTTTCAGGGTACTGTTGAGGCGCAATTAAAAGTGTAGCTAAAGGCAAAACTTTTTTATTTAGTTTTGGATAGTATGAAGAGGGATTAGAATCATCTGTCTGAACCCCTGTTTGGGAGATTCGTCCTCTCTATTTTTCCTGTTTACTGTTATCAGAGAAATTGGGAACCGGCAAATCTTCGAATGGGGACACTAGTTCTGGTGACTTTGGTGACATCCTGGCTTTCCCTTAATTTGGAGGGATTTCCTCTCACTTCCTGCTTTGGCTATAAGAAAGGAAGTGAAGGAAAATCTCCCCAAAGGGACACAGATGGCAAAAAATTGATGGGAGATATAACTCTATTCAAATGAAAAAAAAAAGTTTAGCCTTTTTTTACACTTTAAAGGGTTTGTTAACCCACATGTCTTGCTTACATTATATAATGCGCTCTGTCTTCTAATGATATGTCCCCCTGTGTGTGTTGTATTAAAAAAAAAAAAGCTGTATACACCTTATCTGTGAGCGCTGATTAGCGGTTTCTCCTCTCCCTCTCCCTCATCTCTCCTCTCCCTGTCTGACAGATGCAGCGGGAGGGGTAGAGATTCCCTCGCTGACATCAGTCTGGAGGAGTGGAGGAGAGAGCCGGAGAGAGCCACATGACATGACTACTGATCACCGCTCACAGATAAGGTATATACAGCTTTTTTTTTATACAACACACACAGGGGGACATAGCATTATAAGACAGAGTAGATTATATAAAGTAAATCATTTTATTACAGCAGTAGCAGGGGGGTCGGGGGGGGTGGGGGTCAGGGGCGGAGCCTGACACAGGAGTCGGCAGGCAGGAAGGGAAGGGGACACTAGAGCAGAAAGGCAAGACAGCAGGGCTGTGGATGACGGAGGCACGTAAACTGACCACGGCGTCAGGGCTCAACAGCCGTGATTACTTTGGGCAGTTTACATAGGGGAGGGGAGAAACTGTCAGGATCAGCCAGGTATTTCAGGTGTTACAGGGGTCCAAATGACACAGCACAAGCCAGTTTAGGCATCTGATGATCATAGGTAGTTGGAGGTTCAGTTGCATAGCAGTTTAGGGACTAAAAAGCAAAGTGGCAAAGTAGATAGGTTAATGTTAAGCTTTAGTGTCACCATAAACAATGGTTGCTTCTTGGGCTAATCGAGTGTGGCTGGGGGATCTCCACATCACTGATCCAGTATTTATCTTTTTGGGACCAGAAAAGACATTGCACTTGTGGCCATCTCCCAGGGGTTCCTACAACCAGATTTGCTGTACCTTTCATCTTTGCTAAATAGCTTTTTATACAGAAGTATATGTTCATAATTCATCAGGACTTCTGTTCATTTGCTGATGCAGTGATGTAGTTTGAATCAGAACTGCACAATTAATCGTTAAAAAATCATGATCTCGATTCAACCCCCCTGACGATCTCTATTGCAGAGTTTGGCAATTCTTTCATATAACAAGTGGAGAGACTTATCTGCTCTACTCAACTGTCAAAAGAAAACATCAGGGCAGTCTGCCAAGTTTTTAACATGAAACATTGTAACCAACTCTTCCTTCTTAGATCAAAGGGATAAACTTGTGTGTAAAGAAAAATTTCAGGTAGTCTGCCAAGTTTTTAACAACGTGTAAATGCAGGAAGTTTAACCACTTAAAGCCTAAATCTTTTTCTGACACTTGTTTCTTGAGTTAAAATCAATATTTTTTGCTAGGAAATTACCTGGAACCCCCAAACATTATATATATTTTAGCAGAGACCCTAGGGAATATAATGTCAATTGCTGCAATATTTTATGTCACACTGTATTTGTCCAGCGGTCTTTAAAACGCAATTTTTTGGGAACAAATATACTTCAATGGATAAAAATAACAAAACAGTAACGTTAGCCCAATTTTTTTTGTTTTAATGTGAAAGATGATGTTACGCAGCGAGAATTGTGATCTATCTTCTAAGCAAAAAAATTGTGATTCTCATTTTAGCCAGAATCGTGCAGCTCTAGTTTGAGTAGTCGATGTATGTACTATTACTAGTCTTTTGTTATATAAAGTTTGTATTACTTCCATACTGGTGTGCATCCATATACGTGGAACTTCAATCTCTAAATCAACATTGACTTTTTTTTAATCCTTATGCTGCTATCATTAGTACATAGATAAGAAAATATATCATATTTACTTGTTTTTAATATTTATTACATTGTTTAAAGAGGCGTTCCAGGCCCCCACAAAGAAGTTAAAAGTCAGCAACTACAAATACAATAGCTGCTGACTTTTAATATTAGGACACTTACATGTCCAGGGTTTCCACGATGTCGGCACCACAGCAGATTTTTGGATCAGCTCTCTGGTGCTGCCGCCACCATTCATAATAAGGGAACACTGAAGTGAAGCCTTTCGGCTTCACAGCCGATTCCCTACTGCGCATGCGCGAAGCACGTTGCATTTTCTAATTGGCCTGACGGAGGAGGGAGGAGGGGGCTGAACTTCTGAGGGATGTCGCTGTGGCACCATTTCCCGAAAGTGGGGATAGTTACCTGTCAAAAACAGGTACCTGTCCCTCCCCTCCCCCCTGAAAGGTGGCATCGGAGCGGGGGGTCAGTTAAGCGGAGGTTCCATGTGGAACTCCGCTTTAAGTAACCGCCTGGTTTCCATGCCTAGGCAAATTATGTCATACATCGCAGGAGGTTTCAGGAGGGAAGGAGGGGATTTCTCAGCTAAGCCTACCCTCCTACATGTATGTCTGAGTTAAAGGTAGAGGGATTTCAGGAAGTAAATGCTACATGAATCATCTGCCCTTACTCAAAATGGCTACAGTCAGAAATGCTAGGGGGTGTTTTCAAAGTGATTTCTCAGTAAAATAAAGCATAGAGAAATGGATGGAAGGGTGAGTTTGCTTTGAATATCAAAAATGAATCAAATCTGGTTTGTTGTGCTCAGATGCAGTGTATTTCTGCTTTAAGGTTATTGTAATATGCTGGGTGCAGTTGATCCTCTGCTCCCAATTGCTTTGCTTAAATGAATGGTTCATTTCTCGGAAAGGGACCCCCTCTGCTCACAGAAGCCTTATCCTGGGTGGAGACACAGCCAAATTGATTATCAAGCCCAATCTTTCATTTGGCAAAGAATCTGGTCCTTCTAGTCACCTACAGGTTTAGGGCCACAGCTTATTTTTAGTATAGCAATCCCCCGTTCACAAAATAGGGCTACACAGATAAGCATGAAAAATTGCAAATTTGCATTTGAAATTCTTTTCCAAAAAAATTTTTTTTTTGTTCATTTGTAATCTGCTTTATGAACTCTAGGAAGAGTCAATTACCTAGCAAAGCCCCCTCTTTCCTTGGATTTCATGACTTTCTCCTCTTCTGGAGTCTGTGCTGGCCCAACTCCTCCTCCTCCCCTATCTTTACTTCCCTATATAACCTTTTATGTAGTTGCCAGGGAAGGAGAAAAGGGGAATACTTTAGTGTTATTGATTGAAAGCTCTGAGTGTGCTGACATCACATCCAAGATGGCGGCACCCAGCAGCAGTCTCTGGGCTTTAGGTTCTCTCCACAATGGAGGCTTATACAGATAAATAAGATGCACAAAATAGGCTAAATACACATATAATTTTATGGGAACATTTTTGTTGAATTGAATGGTCTAGCAACAGAGTCTCTGTGAAAGTGGCTTGCCATGTTTAGTTCTCTAGAAAGAGCATACAATTGATCAGCCTGGGAGTATTTTAAACTAAAACCATTGCTCTTTTGATCCAATAATGGCCTATTGAGGCTGTCTGGACATCTTATAGAGCTACCCCTGGGATATAACCTCCAAATGAAATGAGAGGGGGCCCTGTGGACTAACCGGAACAAACACAGGTATGATTTCTCCAGGCTCCTCTTGAGATGTTGAGGATGGGATCTCATAAACCGAAGGTTCTGTCAGCCTTAGAGGAGAACCAGTGCACAACAGGAAGACTTTATGTATGTTATGTTGTTATGCTAAAACCTCACCTACATAACCACAGAAACAGGGAAATCTGTAAATGCTGAACTATACAGGATTAAAACCCTAATGTGTCCCACTAAAAGCCAAAGTCCAGGTTTCCTTTCACTTTAAGTAGTTCATCTGGGTCAAGCTCATTCAAACAAACTCTTTCCATATCTGCTGCTGTCAGTGCTGTATCATATTGTAGTAGCATCAGCTACATACATTATGCAGTGCTGTATTCTAGTATCATCATGGGCAACTTCCCATCTGCTGCAAGAAGAAAGTCAAGTTGGACTGAGTATTTGTCAACAAATGCAAGGCTTCATCTGATTGGCCATGTTGGAAATTGTGACATTATCTGCCCTCATCTCCACCTTGGCGAATTAGAGGAAGCCTTATACAATATTAATTGATGCAAATACAAGGCTTCCTCTGAATGGCTGAGAAGCAGTCAGTCTGACTCTATTTTGTTCCGGCAGAAGCTGGGAAGTCGTTCGTGATGCTGCCGGAACACAGCGCTGCATACTGTATGTAGCTGACACTACTACAATATGGTACAGCGCTGACAGTGGTAGAATAACTTGGTTATTCAAAGTCGTTTCTTTAGGCCATCTTGGCTCAAATGAACTATTTAAAGTGAAAGGAAACCTGAACATAACATTTAGGAATATTTTTATTGTTGTCCGTGTTCCTGTTGTTGAGATTTCCCCCAGCTTAGAGTTTTGTCTGACACCTATTAAATGCTGGAATTGGGGAGATTCTCCCCCCACCACCAACACTTCCTCTGTCTGACAACTATCAAATCAAACAGACAGAAGTTGGGGAGATTTACCCCCCACTTCCTCTTCTGTCTGACTCCTATCAAGAAGACAAGAATTAGGGAGATTAGTGGGATTTCTCCTCACTTCCTGTTCTATCTTACATTCATCAAGAAAACGGGAATTGGGGAGATTCACCTCCCTTTCACTTCCTCAGCTGTCTGACATCCATCAAAAAAACTGAAGTTGGGGAGATCCCCCCCCTCCTCTTTCCTCTTCTGTCTGACATCTATCAAGAAGACAGGTAATGGGGAGATTTCCCCTCACTTCCTGTTCTATCTGAAATCCATCAAGAAAACAGTAGTTGGGGAGATTCACCCCCACCCTTTCACTTCATCATCTGTCTGACACTCATCAAGAAGACAGAAATTGGGGACATCTGCTCCCCACTTCTGTCTGACACTTGTCAAGGAGATAGGAACTGGGGAGATTTCCCAGCACTTTCTGTTTTATCTGACTTTCATCAAGAAAAAAGGAATCAAGGAGATTCATCCCCCTTTCACTTCCTCATCTCTCTGACACCCATCAGAAAGACTGAAGTTGGGGAGGTTTAGCCCTCACTTCCTCTTCTGTCTGATACCTATCAAGTAGACAGGAACTGGAGAGATTTCTCCACACTTCCTATTCTATCTGACATCCATCAAGTAAATAGAAATGGTGGAGATATACTTCCCCCTTTCACAACCTCATCTGTCTATCTGTCTAAGACCCATCAAAAAAGGCAAGAATTGGTAAGATTCCTGATACCCATCAAAAAATTGGGAGATTTCCCCTCCTTTCTTCTTTTATCACCCTTCAAATAGACAGAAAGTGTGGCAAAATTTCCCAAACAAAAAAATGGCAAAGGGTTTAACCCTTCTACTTTTTATTTAATCAGGAATGTTTCTAAAAAAACATAGGAAGTATGTTTTAATACTACTGTAGCCTCCCTTAGTGTGCTAGAAGTTAAAGTGATTGTAAAGTCTCATTTAAAAACAAACATGTTATACTAACCTCCTCTGTGCAGTTGGTTTTGCACAGAGCAGCCTGGATCCTCCTCTTCTTGGGTCCCTCTTTGATGCTCCTGGCCCCTCCCTCCTATCGAGTGCCCCCTACAGCAGGCAGCTTGCTATGGGGGCACCCGAGCCAAGTCATAGCTCCGTGTATCCATTCAGACACGGAGCCCCGACCTGGCCCCATCCCCTCTTAACCCGGATTGGCTAACTGAATTAGATTGACAGCCACGGGAGCCAATGGCACTGCTGCTGTGTCTCAGCCAATCAGGAGGAGAGTCCCAGAGAGCTAAGACACACGTGGACATCGCTGGAGAGAGATGGGGCTCAGGTAAGTAGTTAGTGGGTGCTGGCGAGGCTGCTACACACAGTAGTTTTTTTTTTTTTTATCTTAATGCATAGAATGCAGTAAGATAAAAAATATTCTGCCTTTACAACTCCTTTAAGTGCAGGTAAACTTATTGACTTCTGGTAAGTGTGAGTCTGGAATCTGGGTGAGGGTTTATTGCAGATGAGGCTGGATGACTCATACAGGCAGGTCTCCGGTGCTTCCCCCTGATTCTGGGAGTTTGGAGAAATTACTTGAAGTTAGAGACCAAGAGGGTCTGCATACTTAGGGGAACTTGGCCAATCCCCAGGTGGCGAGCCTGGAAGGGTGGCTGAGCCAACACTTAAATATGGATGAGTCATGCCAGCAGGGGAGACGGATGGAAGATAGAGTGCTGAGGAGGCTGCCGGTGGCCTAAGAGGGGTCTCCTAGGTCTAGGGGAGACCCCAGCTCCAGGCTTGGCTTGGGCTGGCTCAGGGGGATCCATTCAACTGTGCGGTTTGACATGGAATCTTGTCTGAGAGGCAGCGGGATCAAGGAAGACAGTGTGAGTATATCAGCATGCCCAGGGAAGTTCAAGGGGAGAGATTGCCACATGTAGCAAGCTTTTTGAAAGGAGAGCGCTGTGCTTAACCCCTTTATTCTTGTTTTGGTAGATCTTCAGAGCAGCCAGGAGGGCTGGTAGTGCCTGCAAGCAGGTTAGCTGGGAGCAAACCTACACAAGGAGAGGATACACCCCTGCATACAATTTGCCTCAAGTTTTGTTCTATTTCCAATAGGGGCTGAAAGCTCCCAGTCTGTAGACTCTGACTTTTGCTACTAAATCCACAAAGGACTGTGTGTATATACAGGAAGGAAAGTGGTGCAGGATCTTTTTTACAGAAGAAGGGAGTTGTCCCCTGTTGTGGTTCTTAATTCTAGTTGGGCCTCCCATAAATCCCTTCTGCCATCCACGTTGTTACAAGGGCTGTCTTTAATATTAATTGGACCCTGGGCAAACATTTTCTTGGGCCCTCCTGAATCCACTTATCAACTATTTGTGGGCTCAAGGGGCAGCTACTTTGGGCTCCACAACAATGACTGGGCCCGGGGCAGCTTAACCTTTTGCCCTGCGTTAAAGACGGCCCTGGTTATTATCCCTAATAAAATATCAAAACAAAGCCAAAGGACTGACTTCTTGTGTTTGGATGCAAGCAGAGAATAAGTGTTCAAAAAGAAAAAGCTGCGCAACATGAGACTATAAAAAGGAGAAAGTGAATGTCCACATGTATCTATATCAAATGGAAGATGTGATTACTCCCACTAAAATGCTAACACAAATCTATATGATATCCTTATGCATCATGATATTAAAACATAAGTGCTATTAAACTAGCTACACAATATATCTCAAGAGTGTCCTAAGTACAATTCTTATTAGCAGAAAGTCCTCATAGAGAGCAATGTTGTCAATCACATAGTAAGTAATGTCCTCAGTTCACTGGTTATTGGTGACTTCAAACGGAAAAAACACTGCATAGGTAGTGATTAGGTATAGAAAGAATCCTCCACCTGGAAAATGACTGCCGCTTACCAGCTACGTTGATCTCTTTTTAAGGAGATCGTATCCGCTTGTGGCATATACCCCTGCCAGGTTCTCTATATTCGTCAGCCAGATATCACCTCTCTTTCTGTTTAAATTGCCTCTGAGTGACTCCTGATCAGCAGTTCCACATGTTAAAAAGAAGGGCTTCCATAGTGTGATACCGTAAACATTTATTAATCATTATAAAACAAGATTGCACTTACAAGATTGTCTTGGGTTAAAAGCATTACAAAGTAACTCGAGCCGGCCGGCTCTCGATATTCGCCCGTTGCTCTCGGGATTTTGCGTTGTTTTGGTGACGTCAGCATGCCTCTCCTCCCTACGCCGTTTCGTCACAGATGACGTCGGCCAGGGGCCGACGTCATCTATCGACATAAGGATATCATATAGATATCATATAGATTTGTGTTAGCATTTTAATTGGAGTAATCACATCTTCCATTTGATATAGATATATGTGGACATTCACTTTCTCCTTTTTATAGTCTCATGTTGCGCAGCTTTTTCTTTTTGATATTACTACATTGTGTGTATCTCACATTTAGGCTGCAGCAGGACCTACTTTTTATGCTACTATTTTTTAGCAGATTAGCTTGCGAGACAGCGCTGTATTTCCACCCTTGACATTCAGAGAATAAGTGTTGCCTGGCTGTGCAGGAGTAGGAGAGCCAGTTACTGGCAACTACTGCGGGGATAGTGCTACTCTACAGTGCACCTTGCCCTCCCCAATCTCCAGAATACTGACACCAGGTGTTTTGTAGTTCACAAAGATAGTTGGGAATACTGTAACTGATAACAGCAGAGACAGAGTGTAAAGGAGGTTATCAGCTTGCAAGGTTTGTGGCAGGATCAACAGGTTTTTTTTGCACTTATACAGGAGAACAGATTTAACAAATCACTTTCAATTAAATATTTAACAGAACAAAAGGGAATACATACGACAATGTCATAGCTAGGATTTCTATACACTTTAATTCAAGGTTAAAGATTTTGACTTGGAATTGGTGAAAATGGCCTAGTCGATGAAAGAAACCTAATTTAGCAAATCATTTTTTTGTATTTCGGTAGACAAAATGTCAATTTACTGAGTAATTTAATCCACTTTCATGCCTGGAAAAATACAGCGCAGTCAATTTAAAGCATAGTCCTTAATCATACCTATTAGTTAGTGAAGTAGAACTTTACACTGACCTCAGACCGGGGGTTATATAATGATGTGCCTTCAGAACATAACGTATCCATTGTTATCTTGACTTTGTTCTTCACTATCTCACTAATTTCTCCCTCTTATTGTTTCCGACTACTTCTCTCTAGATCACCAAGACTCATATTTTGGTCATTTTATTAAAAATCATACTTCTTCTGAAAGGGCACTAGTCAGGATTACCAGATCACATTATTTTTAATGAATTAGAAACTTTTTAGGTAAGGGTAGAAAAAAACTAAGGCCTAGGCAATCTAGGTTTCATAGCCTCTGGCTAACAGATTTATTTAACATCTTTCTAAACCTAAAAACAAAAATGTAAACTACTACTACTAACATTTAGGCCACATTCACATCTTGCGATTTTGTATTACAGACATAATCGGCGAGATTCTGCCCGAGCTTCCAAATTGGCAAAACGCATAAGGTGTGTTTTGGGTGCCATTCATTCTTAATGGCACCCCAAACACAGTGCAATTTTTCAGAGAATGTAGCAAGACAAAACGCACAAAAATTGCAGCAAAACTAATGTGAACATCAAAATTTGGCCCTTGAGCTTCTGTGCCGCAACAAAGTCAAGTGAATGGGCTTCAACTGCAGGTGGCATTTGACCGCAGGGCATTGCAGAGAGAGAAAGTAAAGAGGAGCCTGGTTACGATTGGATGATGGCACCCTATCCGATTGGATGGTAGCGCCCCATGTGACCCTGGTAGCTATCTTGGGCCAGGCAGTGTCTTTGGCATGCTTTTCCCGAGTGGCTAGATTAGGGACAGGTCAGCCATCGTTCAGGGAAAAGTTCCTCAGGAAGAGGGAAAGGGCAGGGACACACCATCTTTCCAGGAAGCCCTCCTTTTTGGATACGGACCAGGGAGGTTGCATTTGGCCCTTCGAGACCGAGGCTGTCAGCACACCTGAGACCTTCTGTTTCTGCTTATCATTGTTTTGCCAAACTTCAATTACAATATATTTCTGTTCTCTGCACCTGGATTCTGAGTGTTTTCTGCCGCCACACCATGCTGCGGCTACCCACAGGCTGCCCTATGCACAACACTCAAAACACACAAAAAGAAAACAGGAACGTGCACTCTCGCTACACAAAATGTAAAGGGGGCCTCTGAGATACAGCACTGCTTTCTTATACAAAAGGTATTTACAGTGGGTATAGAAAAGAATCACATTTTGTTGCTTTGCAGCCTGAAATTAAGACAGACACAGTTTTTGTTTTATCCAGCTGGATTTACTAATGCAGCTTATAACATCCAAGTGAAAGATATAACACCAACATGTCAGAAAACAATAAAAAACAAAACAAAAACAGAATCACTGAGTTGGAAAAAGGATCACTCCCATAAGGCAGTATTTTGTTGAGCCACCTTTTGCTTTAATTACAACCTTTAATCTGTTGGGATATGTCTCTACTAACTTTGCACATCTAGACTTTGCAATATTTGCCCACTCTTCTTTGCAGAACTGCTCAAGTTCAGTTAAATTTGATGGTGACCGTATGTGGACTGCAGTCTTTAAGCCATTCCACAGATTTTCATGGGATTTCAGTCTGGGCTCTGACTAGGCCATGCAATGACATTCAACTTTTTCTCCTTCAACCACGGTATGCTAATTTTTAGTGTGTGCTTTGGGTCATTGTAATGTTGGAAGGTAAACCTTCTTTCCATTGACAACTTTCTGGCAGAGGGCAGCAGATTTTCCTCAAAAATGTCATGGTATGTTGCCGCATCCATTTTTACTTCTATCCTGACAAGTGCTCCAGCCCCTGCTGCAAAGAAAACCCCCCATAACATGATATTACCACTTCCATGGTTTACTGTAGAAATGGTGATATTTGGATGGTGAGCTGTTTTGGATTTCCGCCAGACATATCGTCAGATGAGACTAAAATTGAATTATTTGGCCTACACCAAACAATATTTCTGGCGGAAATCCAAATCGAGAGGCATTTTGTGATTACAGGCTGGGAGAGATCGTAGAGTGCTAAAACCCCTCTCATGTGCTAGAAAGTCAGCCTTGTGTTTGTCAGGAGGTTGTCCTAAAGAGTATAGCTGATCCATTCCGAATTAAGGGGGCTGTTGCTTGCACTGTACACCGAGGAAGGTTCAACCTCCTCAATACTGCTTTGCAGAATCTGTCCGCTACCTAGTGTTCTAAGTTCCAAGAGTTCTAACTTTTAAGAAGCAAGTTCAGTGTCCTCAAAGTGCCCTTGTTATAGCAAGTTATTGGAAAATCCTACTTTCCCCAATCCCCATCCACGTTCATCCCAAAAATAAAACAACAAAAACCCAACACCCTAGACTGTTTCTTGAGGCGACAGAGAGAGAACTTGCATGTGTGCCTGGCTGCAGGGCGAGAAAACCTTGGGACCTACAAACTGCTAGCCTCTATGGGGGTTCTGCTACATGTATTTTAGCATTCATTTTAAGATTTTATGTATAGAAAATGTGTATCTGGCTTCTATCATTTTTTTAAATACAATTTTTATATACAATATAATCAAAAGTACTCCATGCTCTCTAAGCTGTGAATGGTGCCCTTAAAAATTTTTTTTTTTAATGCACCCTAACAGACTTCTATGGAGCTTGTCTACCGCTATCTCCCGGCCAGAAGACAGCCCCATAGAAGTCTAATTTTCTCTCATTATCTCTTGAGCCATGTATGACAGTCCTTACGAAGATAGAGGGCTCAGTTTACTGTATATCAGACATGAGTTATATTTAAATCTCAGAACAAGCATAACATGCTTTAATCAGCCTCCACTGTAAGTTGTGTACTTTATCACGATTAGTTCCATTATAACACTGTCAGCATAATCCAACATTTGAATTATGATAACATTAATGCAAATGTCAATTCACAAAAAGCACCGCTCACCCATGGACAGGGGCAAATGCACAGGTTTACTTTAAAGTAGAACTAAAGGCAAAACTTTGTTTTCATTTTGGTAGAGTAAGGGAGGTTTATATCCCTTGCAAGTTTTTTTTGCCATCTGTGTCCCTTTGGAGAGATTTCCTTTCAAAGAGAAGTGTGGGCTTGTAAAAAAAAAGAAAATTATACTTACCTAGATGGATGCAGCATCGATCCAATGCTGCATCTGTCCCCCGCCAGCTCTAAGAGTGAGAACCAAGCGATCAAAGACCGCTGATCAATCAGCTCTCAGCCTTTAGTGAGCAGTAAGTCGGGGACTGCCAGTCACCGACTCTCTGTTCTGCCCCTTCATCGCTCACTGGAGCGCTGAGAGGTGGAGGGAGCGGAAGCTGCTGGATCAGGCTCTTGCTGAGAGGCTGAGCCAGCTCCTGGTCCAGGCATCTGGGTGGATCCAAACCATATGGTCGGGATATTTTCAGAGCCTGGACTGGCTGTCCCAAACTAGATTTACAGGTCCTCTTATGCAGCAACATGCTTGAGTGCAGACAAGGACAGAGCTCGTCCCAGCTTTAGACATCTGATGGAAAAGGACATGGGACCCTCTCAATGGTTTAATGATTGAAAGAGTAGAGGTCTCCTTTGTGTACAGGTAAAACGTGTCAATAAATTTTAGATGGATGTAAAGGATTCTGATTCAAATAACTAAGCTTTCTTGTCAACAAATGGGTAGTACAACCTACATACTAACTCAGGGCAAAACATGTTGACAAGTGATCAAAGAGTCAGGTATTGCAACTTTTATAATTTAAGTTGTTGAAGTTTCTTTCAGTTAAGTTAGATAGATTTTTCCTTTAAAGGCCTGGAGGCAGGTGATTAGGCAGACCTTGTGGTAACATTATGGCACACGTCAATTTATGGTAACGGTATAAAGTGGGACATATTGTAAATTTTCATGTAGAGCATATACCATTCTGTTGTGTTGCAGGAAGTTTTACAGTTACAATGGTTGCAACACTTCAGATATTTGGCCGCTTGCACATATTTACATATTATGTCCATAAATGTTTCTTTGTCTTTGAAATCATTCATCAGTCATGGAACTCATCTAGATAGAATGCAGGAACCTGGGGCTATTTTACTCAAAGATCTTTTGAAACAACACATAAACAGCAGAACCCTCCATACAAATATGCCAGTAGATGTTGATAATTTAAAGAGGCCCTGTAACCACCCACTACTCTAGAAACTAAAGGCAGCTAGAGAATATGTATTAGGAGTACTTACAGAAACCCTGTTACCACCCTAGCCATTGTTGAAAGAAAACCATAAGAAGTCCCGTTTGCAGTTTGCACAAAGCAAGGTCCATAAAGACATGGATGAGCGAGTTTGAGGTGGAGGAACTTGACTGGGCTGCAAAGAGTCCTGACCTCAACCTGATAGAACACCTTTGGTGATGAATTAGAGCGGAGACTGCGAGACAGGCCTTCTCGTCCACGTTATTGCCTAACCTCACAAATGTCCTTCTGGAAGAATGGTCAAACATTCCCATAGACACACTCCTAAACCTTGTGGACAGCCTTCCCAGATAAGTTGAAGCTGTTATAGCTGCAAAGGGTGAGCCCACTCAATTTTGAACCCTTTGGACTAAAACTGGCATGCCATTAAAGTTAATGTGCGTGAAAAGGCAGGCGTCCCAATACTTTTGGCAATATAGTGAAGGTCAAACAGAGTTAAAATCCTGATCTTCTCAGTAATGTGATCCAAAAGATGACAATTAGAACCACACCATTGCACACCACCCTCGTGTGAAAGTAGCCTTACTGGAGGTATTTGACCCTCAAATTATAGAGCAGTCAAAGCAGCTTTCTATGAAGGTATCCCCAGCTGTGATTCCATCTAGATATACAAACACCCCACAGAAAGCAGCACCCGGATCTTCCACTTTAAACAACTACCTGATCCTCAATGACTCATGAAAGCTTAATTGAGTAAAAACAGCACTATATACGAACAACCTCAATGATGTCCACATCCAAAATTACCACCGTCTGGCGCGCATGCGTGGTGACGTATGCCCTGGCTCCACCCTAGTGTCAAGGTATTGTGTCAGCTGCAGACTCGAATATAGTGAACTAGCGTAAATTTATTTCTTTTAATTTTAGTTTGTGTGCAGTACGTGTAATTCTCTGTGTCTGCTTTCTTATTATCTTATTAAAATGCACTTTTTAAAAATACATTTTTGTCTCTGTGTCTCCTCCAATGCCATTATGCTTTTGCAGCTAATCTCCCTAATTATTTATTATTAAGAAGCCAGCATGTAATGCAGCACAGCAACACCCATGTAATACCAATTTTGGGTAGAGTTGGCCTTCCTTGATGAAAAAGGCTGTAGTCATAGGTGTGCGCACAGGGTGTGCCGGGTGTGCCTTGGCACACCCTGATCACCCCATGTGCATTAGTATTATCCAGGAGCAGCACCAGGTGGGTGGTTGGGGGTGCCAGTGACCAGTGTAAATGCCCCATTATATTAAAGTCTAGGTTCAACTTTAGGAACACATTACACCTGTATTTAGGGTGTACCGTAATATGCTCTCAATCAACTGTCTCCCACCATCAGAGCCCCCTTTCTGTGACAGCAGGTGGCGTTCATGTGTGTTTGAACTTTTTGGGTGCGCACCCTAATGCAATAGGCTGCGCACACCTATGGCTGTAGTAAAACGAAACCTTGAACCTCTAAATCCACTCCATGTCTCCCACAACGCTGCGGAGGTTTAGGCCTCCCAAATATTTCTGCTTTCTATCATCCTGCACACCTTGCACATTTACCAAAATAGCATGCAATCAAAGAAATTCCTTTATGGGTAACAATTGAATCTATTGACTGTGACCCTATTTAAGTATCTAACATCTAACATCTAACATCTATTTAAGTATCTAACATGTTATAGTTAAGACTAACTGATTGTACTTCTATTCGCAATCCTATCACAAAACATTCTTTATCCATCTGGGACAGTTTTAAAACTTCTCTTGTCCTTCAATCTCCTCATTTACCGCTCCTTTCTTTTGTTAAAAATCCCACTTTTTACCCTGCCTGGATCGCTCCTAATTCTTTCAAAGCATGGAACACAGCTAATTTTTCCCCATTTATATAATTTATCTGCCTCCTCCATACATTATTTTCCTACTTTGTGTGATAAATTTGGACTTCCTCAATCGGAACTGTTCCGATATTTGCAAATCAAAACATTTTTCCAACCTTATCTCAATTTTATCTCAATTTCAACTCCCAACTATCCCAGATGTCACGTTCTGAACGCATACCATCATGCTAGAGGACTTGTTTCTTTCTCTATATGCAAATTTTAGCCAGTACTAACAATGGTCCCCTTTTATATGTCTCCAAATGGGAACTAGACCTTAATCGCTCATTTAATGCTACCGAATTGTCAAGCATATGGCGCCGCTAAGTCTGCTTCTTCTAACGTTGTTGCTGTGGAAACTAACTTTAAGGTGCTAACACGTTGGTATTTGGTTCCCACTAAAATATTGAAATATGCTTCTGATTACCCTGGAACTTGTTTTCGTGGCTGTTCAGAGTCTGGCACTCAACTTCATATTTGGTGGGATTGCCCAATTGCCCAAAAATTCTGGAAGGCAGTTTTTGACTTTTGCCGCATACAGACGATTGGACATTCCGACAACAAAATCCTGGATTTATTTCCGATGGATGTTGACTCAAACTTGTCTTGCATACACACGGTCGCACAAATGAAATTCCGATCGCCAAGAACACATACGACGAGCTGAGAAAAATGAAGTTCAATAGCTAGTGCGGCTCTTCTGCTTGATTCTGAGCGTGCGTGGAATTTTGTGTGTCGGAATTGTGTATACACAATCGGAATTTACGACAATGGATTTTGTTGTCGGAAAATTTGAGATCCAGCTCTCAAATATTTGTTGTCGGAAATTCCGACAACAAATGTCTGATGGAGCCTACACACGGTCGGAATTTCCGATAACAAGCTCACATCGAACATTTGTTGTTGTAAATTCCGACCGTATGTACGCGGCATTAGTCTCCAAAATCTTTGATACACCTATACAGCCTAATCCTACTAAAGCCCTATTAAACCTGAATCCTGATGGGATCACACATAATCAATTTTGCTTTCTTTTACAGCTCCTAACAGCCGCAAAACAAACCATTGCTAAGGCATTGAAAACTCAATATTTAATTCTAGCTGAAACCATACACAGAACTAATAAAGCTCTTATTCATGCTAAAATGGAAGCAATCAAAAGAGATCGAATCGGTCATTTTGAGAAACTCTGGCTTCCTTTGGCTATGCATTGTTTACTCCCAGACTTTGATGACACACTATTATTGCTTTGTTAATTTTACTCTATTTGCCTTGACTATAATTTCTATTCATTTGGGATCACATCACCACTTCTAACCCCCCCCCCATTCCCTTCCCCCCTTTTTTCTACCCTCTTCTCTCTATCTACTCCTATGTTTTGTTTTCTACCTTTCTTTTAATATTGTGTGGTACTTATATACACATTATCTCTTCTGTTTTTAATATATACCTATTAGGTTGATCTCCTTATTACTGCTCTTGCAAAATGAACCAACAGTTAGGCCCGGTTCACACTGATGCGAGTTCATAGCGAATGCGATGCGTCAAAAGCACTTTAAATTCGCATGTCATCCCTGAAGTAATTGTTTTCAATGACGGTCGTTCACATACATGCGTTGCGATTCCTCTACGAATGCGATGCGATAAAAAAAAGGGTCTTGTGCGAGTTTACTGCATTGCGTTGCGAATTTAGTCTCTATAGACATCAATGTAAATCGTTCTGGAATCACATTTGATGGCTCACATATGTGCGAATTCGTAACCTCCAGCTCCTCCTCCCAGTACTGCCCCCTCACCTCTCCCAGTACTGCCCCCTCACTTCCTGTTTCCTGTCTCATGTCCATATGCAAACAGATAAGATGGCCCGCTCGGCGTCGGAACTCCATCGACAATGAGGAGCTCATCAGGCTTGTTCGTGACAGGCCATATATATGGGACAGCCGTATAGCAGAATATAAAAATAATGCCCAGAAGGGCAGAGGCTGGGAAGAAATATGTAAAACTTTATATTCAGACTGGGAAGACTTCACTCCACAAGTTCGCAAACATAAACGTAAGTACCTATTTATTCATCCCACTGACCACCAATGTAAGGGCATGTATCCCACTGACCACCAATGTAAGGGCATGCATCCCACTGACCACCAATGTAAGGCCATGCATCCCACTGACCACCAATGTAAGGGCATGTATCCCACTGACCACCAATGTAAGGGCATGTATCCCACTGACCACCAATGTAAGGGCATGTATCCCACTGACCACCAATGTAAGGGCATGTATCCCACTGACCACCAATGTAAGGGCATGTATCCCACTGACCACCAATGTAAGGGCATCTATCCCACTGACCACCAATGTAAGGGCATGCATCCCACTGACCACCAATGTAAGGGCATCTATCCCACTGACCACCAATGTAAGGGCATGTATCCCACTGACCACCAATGTAAGGGCATGTATCCCACTGACCACCAATGTAAGGGCATGCATCCCACTGACCACCAATGTAAGGGCATGTATCCCACTGACCACCAATGTAAGGGCATGCATCCCACTGACCACCAATGTAAGGGCATGCATCCCACTGACCACCAATGTAAGGGCATGTATCCCACTGACCACCAATGTAAGGGCATGTATCCCACTGACCACCAATGTAAGGGCATCTATCCCACTGACCACCAATGTAAGGGCATGCATCCCACTGACCACCAATGTAAGGGCATGTATCCCACTGACCACCAATGTAAGGGCATCTATCCCACTGACCACCAATGTAAGGGCATGCATCCCACTGACCACCAATGTAAGGGCATGCATCCCACTGACCACCAATGTAAGGGCATGTATCCCACTGACCACCAATGTAAGGGCATGTATCCCACTGACCACCAATGTAAGGGCATCTATCCCACTGACCACCAATGTTAGGGCATCTATCCCACTGACCACCAATGTTAGGGCAATGTTAGGCCACAGACCACAAATCCCACTGACCAGCTGTGTAATGAGCATTGTTCCCACTCATCACCAATAAATTGTTTATGTTTTATTTGATTACAGAAGCACTCGTACGTACTAGATGGCGAAGCCTGAAGGATACGCTGCAAAGACACCAGAGACTGGAGCGTGAAGCACGAAGTGGGTCTGGTGCCGCCCCAAAGCGTCCCTATTCGTTTGCTCGCTACCTGGACTTTCTCAAGCCAGTGGTAGAATTAAGGAAGTAAGTTTACATACAAGAATACCTCTCTCTACCATCCCTCTCTAATATACCTGTCCTCCCCCTAACCTTTGCTTCTACCGCTATCATCTTTAGTTAGAATTTCAAGTATCAACTTTTGTATTTCAGCACAGAAGCAAGTTGGGAAGAGGAGGAGTAAGAGGGAGAGGAGCATGCTGCTATTGTTGACGTAGATGAGGGAGTTTCATTCGCTTGCCAAAACATAGAGGAATCATCATCTATTGAGGTAGAGGGTGACGCAATCGATGTACATGAATCATCGACTCAGGAGCAAGATAATGAGTCTACTGACATTTCTACACCTTCCAACAGACGGAAAAAGCTAACATCTACCTCACGCAGGAAGCGAAGCAGCAGGGCAGCAGAACAGGTGGAAGAACAAGATCAGACAAATCAATTACTCAATATTGTGTCAGGGATCACTGAACAAATGGATGTTCAGAGATGCCCTCATACAATGTTTGACCTAAGTTTGGTGCCTCTTCTCAAAGAGGTCTTGCCAGAAAAGTACTTCAACATGAGGATTGCAGTGCAACATTGCATACATTCCTTCACTATGCCAAGCCATGTTTCAGAGCCAACGCAAGAGAGTACTAGTACTCAACTAATTACACCCTTTTCTGCTGCTCAAAATCCTGCACCAAACCCTTATCCTTCCAGTTTTTCTGACCACCCAAGCATATATGAGACCCCCAGATCAAAAAACCCATATCTGATTCCTCCACCAATTGCTTCCTTAATCATCCCTCCAACTAGTACCCCTGGTATAACAAGGGCAAGGGAATTGAGACCACGCGAATCAATTCCTCACCATTTACCACAACAAAGCAGAGTGCCACAGCTCTACAATCAAATGCCATCCATGCCAAACCGCTATACACCTGTGTCAAGACCTATGGAACAGCCCAAACAAATCAATCCTAGTCCTTATCCCTATAGAAATCAATCACTTGAAGATAATTCAATCGAGCCTCCCACAAATGCACAAAATAGGCCCCCGAGTGAACCACTGGATAGAGTGATATCCCCGCCTGTGCCTTTGAGGCAAGCAACGCCTGAGCAACAGAGTGTTACAAAATATTTGAATTTATAGATTCAAATTTGTTGTAATACTCTGCCTGCAGCCTACCTGTTGAATGGCACTGCCACTTTCATGTTGTTAATCCAAATTGGATTTGTTTAGGTTATGTTTTCTATTTTTTAGAGGATTTGCATCCCACCTGACCACCAATGTCAGGACTTGTACCTATGACCAAAATGTAAAGGCATGCATCCTACTGACCAGCAATCCTAACGACCACCAATGTAAGGGCATTTATTGGTGGTCATACAAGCCCTGACATTGGTGGTCTGTGGGATTGCCTGTCTACCAATGCGAGGGCTTGTAGCCCACCTCTGACCAAAATGTCAAGGTCTGTGATGCGGTTATGCTATATGGGCCCGCCACGAGTGAACCACCAGATAGAGTGATATCCCTGTTTGTACCTTTGAAGCTAGTAACACCTGAGAAACAGAACTATTATTTTAAATTGATAGATGCCTACCTGTTAAACGGCACAGCCTCTTTCATGTTGTTAACCATATTGCATTTGTTTACGTTATGTAAAAGTTTTTTGGTCCTACCAACTTTTCAGGTCAGCGTGGATTATGCAGTGGGATACTTGTACAAATGTAGGATGAAGAGAGAGAGTGAGGTGGAGGTTTAGGTGAGAGGGTCATAGGAAGTGAGAGGGTCAGAGGAAGTGAGAGGGTCAGAGGAAGTGAGAGGGTCATAGGAAGTGAGAGGGTCAGAGGAAGTGAGAGGGTCAGAGGAAGTGAGAGGGTCAGAGGAGGTGAGAGGGTCAGAGGAAGTGAGAGGGTCAGAGGACATGAGAGGGTCAGAGGAGGTGAGAGGGTCAGAGGAAGTGAGATGGTCAGAGGAAGTGAGAGGGTCAGAGGAAGTGAGAGGGTCAGAGGAAGTGAGAGGGTCATAGGAAGTGAGAGGGTCAGAGGAAGTGAGAGGGTCAGAGGAGGTGAGAGGGTCAGAGGAAGTTATGAGGAAGGAAGTTCTCTTGGTTATGTGGTTCTTTGCAATGTTTGAAGTTTGAAGTATGATTATTTCCAAAAAATGTTTCAAAAAGTATGTAATTACATGAAGATTACAAATAAAACAAATAAAAAAATTTTTGGGAAGAGAACAATGGTGTGATATCTGTCTGCATTGCTTCTATTGTTTACATCTCATGTACCATGACCGGTACAGATTACCTCCTGGAACTTATAAACCCAATTGTAAGTATATTGCTTATCACTGTGTATTTGTCTATTGAAGCACCACTGACCACCAACCCCACTGTCCACCAATCCCACTGACCACCAACCCCACTGTCCACCAACCCCACTGCCCACCAACGCCACTGACCACCAACCCCACTGTCCACCAACGCCACTGACCACCAACCCCACTGTCCACCAATCCCACTGACCACCAATGCCACTGACCACCAATCCCACTGACCACCAACCCCACTGTCCACCAATCCCACTGACCACCAACCCCACTGTCCACCAATCCCACTGACCACCAACCCCACTGTCCAACAACGTCACTGACCACCAATGTTGTGGAATGATATTGCATGCTCTGTATGTTGACACAGAAAGTGCAAAAAATAGATGGACACACTGTCGAACAATAAAACTTTATTACATTTATAGAAAAAAGTACAGATAGTAGACGATGCAGCATTGACAGGGAAAAAGTTGTTGGTCTTTATTGAATGGCATCAAGCTGCCATGATACCTGACCGGCAGGACTCATAAAGAAGTCAGTCAATTTCTCACGTATGCTGGCCCCTCTGTAATTGCCCCTTGTATGTGTCCAATCTGCGCCTTCCATCTCATCCATTAAAGAGTCCTCGAAAAGGTTTCCATCTCTTTCACGGACAAAATTGTGGGGTGCACAGGAAGCTTTTATGGCAATTATGGCGTTTTCCATGTTTAAAGTTATTGGCGTGTGAAGAAAACGCCATTTGTTTGCCAGGTTTCCGAAAGTACACTCCACAACTCTGCGTGCTCTTTTTAGCCGATAATTAAAGACCCTTTTCTCCACAGACAGTGACCGGTTAGCATATGGCCTGAGCATTTTTTCTGAAAGAGCGAAAGCCTCATCACCGACAAATATTAAAGGGAGAGAGGGTTCTGATGTTCCAGGGAGTGGTCGTTCGTTTGGGAGGTCTAGTGCGTTCTCCCGAATCATTCTTCCAAAAGTAGAGTGGGAAAAAATGCTGGAGTCAGAACTGCTCCCATAAGAACCAATGTCGATGTAGGTGAACGAGTAGTTTGCATCAGCCACTGCCAGAAGAACGAAAGAAAAATATTTTTTATAATTAAAAAATGTTGTCCCACTACCGACTGGCCTCACAATTCTGATGTGCTTGCCGTCTATGGCACCAACACAGTTAGGGAAGTTGCAGCGCTCCCAAAACAACTCAGCTTTGGTGTTCCATTCCTCTTTATTTGGTTTTCTCATGACCACATCTCTTAGGACCTCCCAGATGGCGATACAGGTGTCACGCACAATTGTGCTCACCGTAGATTTTCCCAATTTAAACTCGTAGTGTAAGCTGGCAAATGAATTTCCAGTTGCTAGGTACCTGACAAAAAATATAAAATAAATTAGTTATGTTTTTTTTTTTATTACAGAAGGACTCATACGCACTAGGTGGAGGAGCCTCAAGGACACTCTTCAGAGACTTCAGAGGGAAATAGAGATGTAGAGAACAAAGATTAGGGGGAAAGTGGAGATGAAGATGCGAGGGAGGGAAGGAGGATGAGAGAGTTGGAGATGACAGGGAGGATGAGTTGGAGAGATAGAGTTTGAGTTACTAAAGTTTTGTAACTTATTATTAAAATTCAGTTACGTTCAAGCTAGACAGTCAGAGGAAGCAAGACAGTCAGAGGAATTAAGAGAATCAGGGGAAGTTAGAGAGTCAGAGGAAGTAAGAGAGTCAGAGGGAATTAGAGAGTCAGAGGAGGTTAGAGAGTCAGAGGAGGTTAGAGAGTCAGAGGAGGTTAGAGAGTCAGAGGAGGTTAGAGAGTCAGGGGAAGTAAGAGAGTCAGAGGAAGTAAGAGAGTCAGAGGGAGTTAGAGAGTCAGAGGAGGTTAGAGAGTCAGAGGAGGTTAGAGAGTCAGAGGAGGTTGGAGAGTCAGAGGAGGTTAGAGAGTCAGAGGAAGTAAGAGAGTCAGAGTAAGTAAGAGAGTCAGAGTAAGTAAGAGAGTCAGAGTAAGTAAGTGAGTCAGAGGAAGTAAGAGAGTCAGAGGAAGTAAGAGAGTCAGAGTAAGTAAGTGAGTCAGAGTAAGTAAGTGAGTCAGAGGAAGTAAGAGAGTCAGAGGAAGTAAGAGAGTCAGAGGGAGTTAGAGAGTCAGGGGAAGTTTTAGAGTCAGAGGAGGTCAGAGAGTCAGAGGGAGTTAGAGAGTCAGGGGAAGTCTGCATTCTTAGCATTCCTTACTATAGCTTACTATGGTGCATAGCATAAAATTTCACACACAAAGTATATCTATAAATTTTACCTTAATGTAACAAGCAACCTTTCAGCTGGCTCTACACTATTCCGAAAGGTGGTGTTCTGATACTCCAAACGTGTACCAAGCAGCCAAAGCAATTAATCGAAACTAAGGAATAAAACCACAAATTCAATGTAAGTGACAGGCTAAAGCCCATACACAAAATCAAATAAAATGGTAATAGGAAAGAGTTCTAGTAAAAGGAGAAAAGCGATCAAAAGTTGGATTGGTGGTCAGTGGGATTGGATTGGTGGTCAGTGGCGTTGGTGGTCAGTGGCGTTGGTGGTCTGTGGCGTTGGTGGACAGTGGGGTTGGTGGACAGTGGGGTTGGTGGACAGTGGGATTGGTGGTCAGTGGCATTGGTGGACAGTGGCGTTGGTGGACAGTGGGGTTGGTGGACAGTGGGGTTGGTGGTCAGTGGGATTGGTGGTCAGTGGCATTGGTGGACAGTGGCATTGGTGGACAGTGGGGTTGGTGGTCAGTGGGATTGGTGGTCAGTAGGATGCATGTCAGTGATAGATAGTAATAAGGAGGGAGGAGAAGGAATAAGGGTACAGGTACTAACCTATTTACTGACATCCGGGAATAGTTGAAGAACTTCTCCTCATGCTGCCTGAGATCATTGTAGAGGATCCTGAACTGGCCTCTCTCTTCCCTATTTTGAATAATTGGATGGACCCAATATCTTCTTGTACTCATCAGTCTCTTCCTCTTCCTCCTCCTCCTCTTCCTCCTGGCTTTGGCCATCAGGACTGCAGCAGTAGCAGTAACAACTGCTGCTATGATCAACGGCATTTGATGAAACATAATGATCAAAAATCAAAATCCTCACTGACTACTCACAGACAAACCACACTCCTCAACGACAATACTCTCCCACAAAGGAAAACAAGGAAGAGCACAGGAAGTTACCACCCATTTTTTTCTTGCCTTTTCGATTGGCCTGAGCACAAATCGCATCTGTGCCTAATTTACATTTCAAAGCGCATACAATTCGCATTGAATTCGCAATACAATCGCGCTGGTAATAATCAAACACGCAATGAAATAATTTGCATCAAAATCGCATCGCACAAGTGTGAACCGGCACTTACTGTTTACTTTTTTCCTTCTGATTGAGTTTTCTAATGCTTTTGATGTAATACTTTATTGGTTTATTCGTTGCTCTACTCGTTACATTTTTAGATTGTTATGCACTCATCCTGTTCATAAATCGATATGTTTAGCTTTATTGCTTTTTGAATATTGTACCACCAGCCTTGTATGTACTCAATTTGTCAATCTTTGTTATATTTAAAAAATATTAAACAAATTTGATGAGAAAAAGGCTGTAGTAAAAAAAAAGTGAGATCACTCTGCTGTCCATTGATAGACAGAATAATGTATAATGGCTGTATAATGATAGACAGAAATACAAATCCTTTGGTAGGTATAGTAGCTGTTATATACTGTATACTGTACATTCCATTTGTGTATTTAGCTGTTTTCCTGGAGTATAATCTCCTATACTTTTATTATCTGGAAGGTAAAATTTACATTTGCATGAGTTTCCCATCATAGCATTAAATCAGACAGCTGGCATGTCACATTTCAGGTTTCTTAATTTTTCTCCTGCATACCTTCCAGCTCAAAATCTTATCTTTCTCATAGCAAAAAAACATCTCACATCTAGCTTGCCTTAAAGCTAAAAACATAATTATGGCCAGTGGAGCAATTTGAAAGATTCTGCCATCCACACTGAGAACAGGGCTGATGTATTCATAAATGAATATAGCTGAACAGATTATGGTGTAAAAATAGAAAGAAATACAAATAAAATATTGATATCACATTCATTATCTGTAGTAGACAATTACAGGTACATTGCTTGAATTCCATTAAAACGAATAAAATATTTTTTCCAGTTTCAGTATTGTAATTAAAATGTGACATCTCTCTGTGGACTGATTTCCCATGTTAGCAAATAGTGCCATGCTGACTTCTGTGGATGGATCAACACAATATAACCCAAAAAGCCCAGCAGTCTGTACTCTCGGGATATGGCTGACAATGGAAGCAGCACAAACTACGTCATTTTATGAGGTGGGGGCAGTTACGTGACCCTTTAACTTTCTCCGGCATGAGCAACATAAGGGATTCATTTTAAAGTCCAGTATGCAAGTTCATTTTTTTATTGGATGTGGTTTTTTTTTTACATTCTCTTCCAAATACATACACTGGCAAAGCTGTCCAACAAAAGTGACAAAGTAAGTTTGGATTTTTCAGACTGGCTGCAAAGATAATCCTATAAAGATTAACTTGTATTACTAAAGATTTAAAATATGCCTGTCAGGTGGAAGCATTCACACACCCGACCCCCACGCGCCCCACCCCGCCATGTATTCTGGGCTCCGCTTGCCCATCTGCGGGCCTGGGACAGACATGGCAGGTGGAGGGGAGGGAAAACAGCTAACACTTATCTGCTCTCCTCCCCTTCTTGTTGTGACCTGGAAAGTGATGTCTATTGCCGTGTACACATGACCGGTTTTGCCGTCTGAAAAAACTCCGAAGGTTTCTCCGACGGAACTCCGACGGAATTCCTTTCAAGTGGTCTTGCCTACACACGGTCAAACCAAAGTCCGACCAAAGTATGACCGTCCAGAACACAGTGACGTACAGCACGTACGACTGGACTAGAAAAAGGAAGTTCAATAGCCAGTAGCCAATAGCTTCCATCTCGTACTTGCTTCAGAGCAAGCGTTGTTTTTGGTCCATCGGAACAGCATACAGACGAGTGGTTTTCCCGATAGGAACTGGTTCCATCGGAAATATTTAGAACATGTTCTATTTCTAGGTCCGTCAAAATTTTCGAAAAAAAGTCAGATGAGGCACACACATGATCGAAATAGACGGTGAAAAGCTTCCGTCTGACTTTTTCTGTCGGACATTCTGCTCGTGTGTACGCGGCTTTAGACTTCACCTCTGGGTCAGCCTTTCAGTGTCCCCGGCTAGCATAGCAGGGAAGCAATGTTTTGCAATGCGATCTGCATTGCAAAACATTCAGTGGAGCCCAGAAGAGACATGCGGGGCCCCTGCATGTGTCATTAAAGAGAACCCGCCAGCTAAAAAATCATCACATAGGAGACTTTTTGTCCCCCATGTGAAAAAAAATGTTAAGCAAAAATAAGTTTTTCTTGCAAAAAAATAAAGTAACACCCAAGCACATAAAAAAAAAAAAAAATTCAGGGAAGGGAGAGTGAGCTATGTTTGTAACTATCTTTATATGTGTTCTGGATAAAAATAAATCCAGTGTTTTGATGGGAAAGATTCTTTCATCAATGGTGTGGCAAGTTTAATAGGAGAAATTTCAGAAAGTGGGGACTGCAGGAGAAAAATCCTGTATTGTGCATGGAATAGGGTTATCAGTGGGAAGGCCATTAAAAGATGGTGGAGGACTAGAGTAGGGACACACATACACTATATTACCAAAAGTATTGGAGTGTCTGCCTTTACATGCACATGAACTTTAATGGCATCACAGTCTTATGCCCCGTACACACGGTCGGACTTTGTTCGGACATTCCGACAACAAAATCCTAGGATTTTTTCCGACGGATGTTGGCTCAAACTTGTCTTGCATACACACGGTCACACAAAGTTGTCGGAAAATCCGATCGTTCTAAATGCGGTGACGTAAAACACGTACGTCGGGACTATAAACGGGGCAGTGGCCAATAGCTTTCATCCATTTATTTATTCTGAGCATGCGTGGCACTTTGTCCGTCGGATTTGTGTACACACGATCGGAATTTCCGACAACGGATTTTGTTGTCGGAAAATTTTATATCCTGCTCTCAAACTTTGTGGGTCGGAAAATCCGATGGAAAATGTGTGATGGAGCCTACACACGGTCGGAATTTCAGACAACAAGGTCCTATCACACATTTTCTGTCGGAAAATCCGACCGTGTGTACGGGGCATTAGTCCGTAGGGTTCAATATTGAGTTGGCAATTTTTTTTATTTGAGAATCTTGCAAACAAGAAACACATTCCAGCTTTTTTTTTATACAAAAATATAAAAAAATAAATATTATACATATATATACATATATATACATACACACATACATATATACATATACACACATACATATATTTCCTCTTTTCTTTTTTTTCAAATATGCATAACATATTGTATATACGACTAAACATAATAATAAAGGCTTACTTCAACCTATAATATATGAACAAAAGGGTTTTTTTTCAACCAAGAGGAATATCACTGTATTATATTATACTATATACATATATCACTAAATAGCACAGACATCTTCAACAATTCTACACATTACTCAACTTGATTAACATTCAGACCAAGAAACATAGATTATCATGTGTATGTAGCCTTTCTTCAAAATTATGTTTATCCTTGAAAATCTAAAGGAGTGTCCAGAGAGAAAACAGGGAAAGAACCCAACACCCAGAGATCAACAAACAGCAGCTACAGGCCTGATATTCCTCCACGCCTTTATCCAGACCCTTTGCCGCCATCTGTCTTTCTCGAGACCCCGAATTTTCCCTACCTCACCAAGAATCTCACACACCACCACCGAAACAGGAAGGACTTTCTGCCGAAGGGATACCTGACACCGTGCATTCCAGGTGTAATATCGGACTACTAAGCTGACTAGAAAAAGAGTGTCCAAATCAAATCCCTTGCGATTCTGCAATGCTCCATACACCCACTCAGCATAAGACATGCAAGGCAGGAAAGGAATATTCAGAGCCCTCCCCACCTTTTTATAGACTTCTATATTGAAAGGGCACTGAAGCAAGAAGTGGTCCATGGTTTCCACTTCACCCTGACACTCCACTCTTGGACAACCACGATTGTCCAAAGAGCGGCACTTCACGTTCCCCCTCACATAGAGCCTACCGTGGAAAGCGAGCCAGGCCTGGTCCCTAAATTTCAAGGGAATCCACTCAGAATTTATTAAACGTAAACCCTCCCTCATAATATGACCTGGGCAATCCCTTAAGGCCAGTGGCGCATGAAAGACAGTACCCACGATCTTCTCCCCCAGGAGTCTCCTAGGAAGGGACCTGATATCCTCCGCTGTCACATGCCACCGTTTAAGAATTTTCAGGCACAGGGCAACATAAGCCGGGAGCTTACCATGCTTGATCCTTAGGCTTTTCACTGGCCCGCCACTCTCCCAACAGCCCAGAAAAGGTCTAAACCAGATCTGGAAAATACTTACCCATCCAGGCGGTCTCTCTGCTAGCATGTTACCAAAATTGTGTTTCAAAAACATCAGAGAGAAGAACACAACCGGGTTGACCATCCCTAGGCCACCCTTCCACCTAGATAGGTAAGTCACATTCCGCTTCACAAGATTCAGCCTGTTCCCCCATAATAATTGGAAGAAACAACTATAAATCCTGGTATAGCAAGACTCTGGCAAGATGCAAACAAAGCTGACATACAAAAAGGTAGGAATCAGGTAGGTCTTAATCAAGTCCACCCTTTCCCTCAAGGAGAGCCGCCACCCTTTCCAGCATTTCACCTTGACATCAGCATCATTCAGCCTGGCTTCCCAATTTGACTTACTGTAATCATCAGGGCCAAACTCGATGCCTAATACTTTGACTTTCTGCTGAGGCCTCGGGAAGGTGTCCGGAAGTGCAAAGCTCTCACCTCCCTCGCTCATCCAAAAAACTTCACTTTTATCACGGTTGACCTTGGAGCCTGATGCCTCGGAATACTGCTCTATAACTGAAACCACCTCCTGTGCCTCCTCTGTCCCAGAGATAAAGACAGAAACGTCATCAGCATAGGCTACAACCCTCAAGGGCGGCTCACCAGTAATGCCCACCGGCACCCCGCACAACGGTCCGCTCTCTAACCTTCTGATGAAGGGGTCGATTGCAAACACGTATAGCAAAGGGCTCAGTGGACACCCCTGGCGCACCCCCAATCCAACCCTGAAGGGCCGTCCAACCCAACCGTTAACAAGCATGAAGCTCTCTGCCTCTCTGTATAAAGTCTTAAGCCATCCAATAAACCCACCCTCCAGGCCATACTTGTCAAGGAGAAGCCAGAGGTACTCATGATTGACACGATCAAAAGCCTTCGCCTGATCCAGTGCCAGCAAATACTTTCCCCAGCCTTCAGCCCTGCAACGTTCCAGAGCCTCCCGGACAGCTAACACCGCTGAAAAAGTGCTTCTGCCCTGGACCGAACAGTGCTGCTGACGAGAAAGCAATCTGTCTGCTACTGACGACAAGCGCCAGAAAATTATCTTTGCAGGAATCTTTCTATCGACATTGAGAAGGCTAATGGGGCGCCAATTCTCAATCATCGAGGGATCCTTGCCTTTTGACAACAGAATCACAGCAGATTGTCTCATGGAGGGAGGGAGCGAACCCTCCTGCAGACAGCCGTTAAATACCTCCACAAGATAAGGTACCAAGCTGGATTTGAAAATCTTATAAAATTCAGCCGTCAATCCGTCTGGCCCAGGGGTTTTCTTAATAGCCAGACCATCTATAGCTTTGACTACCTCTTCTGCTGTGATTCCCCCTGTCAAACTTGCAAGCGGAATGTTATTTCCCAGACCTGGTGTAGAATCCAGAAAACTCGACATCTTTGCCCGATCGAGGTACTTCTCCCCCAGAAGATCCACATAAAAAGACCTTGAGACCTCCAGGATCCCTGACCTGGATTTCGTCAAAGAGCCCGTACTATCCCTTAGCCCAACAACCGTCTTAACTGCTGCGCTTTGTTTGCAGTTCTGATAAGGGTCGGGCGAGTGATATTTCCCGTAGTCCCTTTCCAGAACCAAAGAAGCGTGCCGGTCATACTGATACTTCCTAAGGAGAAGTTTCACCTCAGAGATTGCCCCGGAATCTCCACCACTCGAGACAAGGCGATCAAGTTTTCTCCGCAGCTGCTGGTAGGCAATGTACTTACCAAGCTGTTTCCTTTTTCCTATGGCTTTGAAAAACCCACTAATCCGGCTTTTGGCAAGCTCCCACCACTCCGACTTACTGCTGCAAAAATCCAGGATGGTTACCTGAGCCTGAAAAAAATCCTCAAAAGATTGTCTTACCTCCTCGTCATCCAGCAGAGCCGAATTCATCCTCCAAATACCCTTTCCTTTAGGTGGCATATCTGAAGCATTGAGAATCACAGACAGCAAAAGGTGATCAGAAAACTCCACCATACGACACTCAGGAGCCGAAAAGGCAGAGTCCCCTTTTAAAAAAAACCTATCTATCCTGCTCTCACAACTGCCTCGCCTAAATGTGTACCCCGTGCTGTCTGGGCAACACTTAATATGCGCATCTTCCAGACCTGCTTCCCTGGCTATCGTATTAAGAAAAACGCTATCATATCTTAGGCTGTCAGTGGAGCCTTTCCTGTCTTTGGGCCTAGTAATGGTGTTAAAATCACCTCCAAAGACAACTTGCCGAGATGTAAAAAGGAAAGGCTTAATCTTTGTAAAGAGGCATTTCCTCTCCCATCTAGTCTGCGGTCCATAAATATTTATTAAACGCAGATCATGCCCCTTCACAGAGACGTCCAGGACCATACACCTTCCAATCTCTACCTCGATAACCCGCCGACACGTTACCATGCCAGTAAAAAGTACTGCAACTCCGCTGTAAGGCTCAGCCGCAAGAGACCAGAAGGAGGGCCCACGCTTCCACTCCCTCTTTGCCAGGTGGACATCGGCAAGTCTATTTAGCCGGGTCTCTTGCAAAAATAAAATATCAGCATCCATCTCGCTGAGCAAAAATAAGGCCATATTACGAGCCCTTACAGATTTTATGCTGGCAACATTAATCGTTGCCAACTTTATCGGAGTGGGAACTGCCATCAGGATGATTGAGGTAGGCGTTTCTTAGCCTGAGCTCCCTCCCCCCTTACTGGAGACCTTGACCTCTTTAGAGAACACTCTACCTCATCTTCCTCCATCTGAGACACGGAATTAGAAGACTCCTCCTCCCCCTCAGATAAGGACCCAAACTTGTTTCCCAGCGGTAGATCATCTACCTCTAAGGATGAAACCGAGGAGGCAGAGGTCAGGACTACCTTATTCCTCCTTCTCCCCACCTTGATCCACTCTCCCTCCTCCCCTGAAACATTACCCTGAAAGACCTCATCTACATTATTAGCAGTGGCAACTTCCCCCTTCTTCACCTTAGAACCTCCACTAGAGGTTTTACGCTGCCTTAGGGAAGGCCCTGATGAAGCTGCCACCTCAGATCTGCACGAATCTGCCCCTTTGGCAGCCTCAGCCAATCTGGATGACTTATTTACTTTTGGAACACTGGGCACTTGAAACACTGGGGAAGAGCACACAACAGAAGTAGACACAGACACAGTAGGGAGCACAGACTGGGGAGCAGACACAGTAGGGATCACACCTTCAGGCTGGGAAACTGACACCTGGGGGGGGGTCCTCAGGACTAGCTGAAACAGCTCCACCAACCCCTTGCTGCCCCCCACGTTCCTCCTCCTCCATCCTCAGAAGTTCTTCCACCACCTCTGGCTGATTATGGAGGGCTTCAGGGCAAAGACTATAGGGGTGACCTAACTTGTTACAAAGATTACAACGAATACTATTGCAGTCTTTTGCAACATGCCCTGAGCCCTGACAGAGGGAACATTTCTGCACAGAACATGAGCTTGAAAAATGCCCCTTTTCACCACAGCGATGACACAACTTTGGTTGCCCTGCATAAAAAGTGATAATCCTGTCACGACCTATGAAGGCAGACGAAGGAATGTGCTTAACAACATTACCCGTGACATGCAGTTTTACCAACACCGTCCATCCCCCTGTCCAAATCCCCCTATCATCTACAACTTTCCTCAATGGAGCTTGGACATCAGCATATCTCCCCAACCACACCACCAGATCTGCAGCAGGAATGGACTCATTGCGTACTAGAATGGTGACGTTCTTATATAATGGCTGGCGAGAGATTACTTTGGGTGACAAACCTGCCCATTTTGGGGACTCCTTCCACCTCTGCTCATACCTCTCCCAAAAGACATCTAATCCTTCCGCCTTGACAAAGGAGAGGTCATACTCATATGACCCAACTGGGCTGATAAGGGCAAAAACCTCCTCTGCTTTAAAACCCATCCCCAGAATACGGTCCACCACATCTCTCCTATTTGGGGGGGGGGCCTTCTCCAGTCCACCTCAATTGGACCACATTGCAGCGTTTAAAGAAGCTACCAGATGGTGTCAGATTGGCCTGACCTTCACTCACATCAGTCCTAGTGACCGCAGAATAACTGGCCCTACTCACCCTTGGGACAGGTGCAGCCACCGCCGCAGCATAAGAAATAACTGCACTCCTTGCAACATCTCGCACATCACTTTTAGTTACAGACCCCTCTTTAGAAACAACATTATCATCAACAGATGGAACAGAGACTTCTGACACAGAAATATCATCTACATTGCCCTTGGTAATTCTTACTTCATTACCAGTAACTAAAGGGTTATTAACAGCAGAGATGTCTTTATCAGCACTCTTCACAGCAGAGTCTGCACACCCTTCACTGGCTCTCTGTACACAGGTGGGAGTCTCAGCCAGGAGATGAGCTTGCTCTCCACTGCCCTCTACAGCACCATCTATAGGAACTACATCTCCATTATGTTTTATAGGCAAATCTTTACCAAAAACGGCTTTTTCAGCCAACCGATGTTTCAAAGGTTTTGGGGGGACATCACTATCCTCTTCTTCATCCTCTGATGATCCAGACACGGCAAACTTGCGACCATGCAAAGGGGATTCCATTTCTGTTATTAACTTAAGCATTCCTGCTCCCTTCACAGGTTCAGATGGATCATCTTGCTCCATAGCCTCCTGCTGCGGTGACAAGGGCACAGAACTTCCTTGGCCCAGTGGCATACTGGCAGTCAAAACACCTGACTGCTGATCACCCGCAGCCTGTGTGCCAGAGCTTTCTCCACTTTCTGCAGGCATACTGATACTTGGCTCAGAATGTAATGATTTTCCAGCGTGCTGGCCAGAAACACAGTCCAAGCCCGAAGAAACTTTTTTGCTTTGCACTGACCTTTCTTTCTCGCACTCTGGTGATGCTTCTCCTCCACTGGACTCTATGGTCCCTCTGCGCATTGTACGGAAGCGATCCTCATTGCCATATTTCTCCTTGAAAGCTCCGCTGGTTTCTTTCAATGCGGCCACCAGCAGACTCTGCTTTTCCACTTTAGCCTCCAAAGCCATTAACTCAGGCCGCATCTGTCTTCTCTTAGACCTGTGAAGCCGGTCATTTGCAATTTTTTTATGTTTGAAGTCAAACTTCAACTTCGCCAGTACTTCCTCCTCCTTGGCAATTCTCGCAATCCTAGCACAAACCTTCTTTCTGTAGGCTGACAGGCTTTCACCTTTAGCTGGGCCATTTCCCAGGTCCTCAAACACTGGTATGGGAGGACCGGTACTCTGGCCATCCGGGGGATCCTCCCCGGGGTCCACCCCAGATTCCTGCATCCACTCTGGGTATAGGGAGTAATCAAGCTCCCTGGATCAGTAGGCCTCTCTGGAGCTCAGGAGATCAGCAGTAGTGCAGCCACACCCTTTGCAGCTATAACAGCTTCAACTCTTCTGGGAAGGCTGTCCACAAGGTTTAGGAGTGTCTCTATGGGAATGTTTGACCATTCTTCCAGAAGCGCATTTGTGAGGTCAGGCACTGATGTGGATGAGAAGGCCTGGCTCGCAGTCTCCACTCGAATTTATCCCAAAGGTGTTCTAGCAGGTTGAAATCAGGACCTTGCTTTGTGCACTGGTCCAAATCATTTGCTGGAGGGGGGATTATGGTGAAGGGTTGTTTTTCAGGGGTTGGGCTTGGCCCCTTAGTTCCAGTGAAGGGAACTCTTAAGGCGTCTACTAAAAAAGATATGCAAAACACCAGAGCAAAATGTAAAAATGCATTAAAGTGTTTGTTCACCAATGCCAGAAGTCTGCCAAGCAAAATAGTTGAATTGGAAGCTCTCGTGCACGAGGAGAGCTGTGATGTAATCAGTATTGCTGAAACTTGGCTTCATTCCTCACATGACTGGGCTATTAATATTCCTGGCTATGCACTCTTTCTGTGAGAAGGGATCTCAAAGTGAGTGTGAATGAGGACCTGGTTGATGGAGAGTGTGATGTAGCTGAAGCATTATGGGTTGAACTGCATATAGATGTGCGTAGTTCAAAGTTAATCATTGGAGTTTGTTATAGACCACCCAATGTTAATGTGGAGGGGGTAGAGACTCAGCTTCTTGCACAGATGAAAAGGGCTGCAAGGGCTGGGATGGTGATAATAATGGGGGATTTTAAGGACCCGGAAATTGACTGGAATAATGGCACTGCTGGGACAGTTAAAGGGCAAAAATTTATAAACCTATTACAGGACAATTTTATGGTCCAGTTTATTGAGGGCCCAACTAGGAATGATGCTCTGCTGGACCTGGCAATCTCAAACCATGCAGAACTTATTACTAATGTTCATATAAAGGGACATCTGGGTAGCAGTGACCATAAGATGATTTAAAGCGGAGGTTCACTAAAAAAAAAAATATTAAAAGCCAGCAGCTACAAATACTGCAGCTGCTGACTTTTAATATATGGACACTTACCTGTCCAGGGAGCCTGCGATGTTGGCAGCCGAAGCCGATCCGTCCTTCGGCTCTCAGCTGCTGCCGCTGCCATCCTCGGTAAGGGAATAAGCAAGTGAAGCCGTGCGGCTTCACTTCCTGGTTCCATACTGCGCATGTGTGAGTTGCGCTGCGCATCCTCTCTGGTCCCTGCTGTGTTCTGTTCTGTGTTCTCACAGAATACAGCGGTGGAGGAGAGCGTAGGTGCCGGAAGTGGCGTAGGTCACCGCAAGCGCCGCGGTGATCTATGCCAGGAAGTGGGAGCAAATACCTGTATTAGACAGGTATCTGCTCCCTCCTCCCCCCTGAAAGGTGCCAAATGTGACACCGGAGGAAGGGAGGAATCCAAAAAGTGAAACTCCACTTTAATTTGATGTTAGCTGTAAGCAAAAAACACATACCTGAAAGATAAAAACACTTAACTTTAAGAGAGCAAATTTTCCAAGGATGAGGGCTGCTCTCCAGGTCTTAGACTGGGAGGGAATATTGGCATCAATGGACACAGAACAGAAAGGGGAATTCTTTGTAAACTTACTGCAAAGTATATTCCCATAGGCAATAAGTTTAAAAGGCTAAAAATAAAATCTATGTGGCTCACGGCCAAAGTTTTGTTACAAAGAATATAACAGAATATGTAAAAAGGAAATCAAGGACGCAAAAATTCAAAATGAACGACAGATTGCAAAAGATAGTTGGACAAACCCCAAAAAAATTCTTCAAATATATTAATAGTAAAAAGGTCAGGTCTGAGCATGTAGGCCCTTTACAAAATAATCTAGAGTGGGTGACTGGGGACAAAGAGAAGGCAAATTTATTAAATACATTCTTCAGTTCTGTGTATACAAAATAGCATGGGGGAGCTCAAGTTCATAATGGGGGTGGTAGTGACACAGCCCCAAATGATTCACAAAGGCTCAAAAGTGATATGGTCCAGAAATATTTAGACAGAATCAAGGTGGATAAAGCACCTGGACCAGATGGCATCCACCCACGGTTCCTAAAAGAATTGAGCTCTGTCATTTCAAAGCCATTGTATCTAATTTTTAGGGACTCATTAATGACAGGAATAGTACCACTGGATTGGCGTAGGGCCAATGTGGTGCCTATATTTAAAATGGAACAAAGTCTTTACCAAGTAACTATAGACCTGTTAGTTTAACTTCTATAGTCGGGAAGATACTGGAGAGTTTAATAAAAGACCACATAGATGAGTTCTTGCTGGAAAAAAATATTTTAAGCAACAGACAGCATGGATTCATGAAAGACAGAAATTGTCAAACAAATTTGATTTCTTTTTATGAAGAGGTAAGTAAAACCTTGGACAGAGGGGTGGCTGTGGATGTGGTATACTTGGATTTTGCAAAAGCTTTTGACACAGTTCCCCACACACGGCTAATGTGTAAGGTAAAGTCTACAGGCTTGGAAATATCAGTGTGTAAATGGATAGAAAACTGGCTAAAAGACCGAATTCAGAGAGTAGTGGTTAATGATTCTTATTCTGAATGGTCTAAGGTTATCAGTGGTATACCCCAAGGTTCAGTGTTGGGAGCCTTATTTTTTAATATCCTTATAAATGATATAGGGTCTGGGATTCAAAAGTAGCATTTCAGTCTTTGCAGATGACACTAAGCTATGCAGTGGAATAACGTCTTTACAGGATGTCTCCGATTTACAAGCCAACCTCAATGCACTGTCTAATTGGGCAACTATGTGGCAAATGAGGTTTAATGTTGATAAATGTAAAGTTATGCACTTGGGGGCTAAGAATATGCATGCATCATACATACCAGGGGGAGTTCAACTTGGGGAATCCATAGTGGAGAAGGATCTGGGGGTTTTGGTAGATCATAAGCTCAATAATAACATGCAGTGCCAAGCTGCGGTTTCCAAAGCAAACAAAGTCCTTTCTTGTATTAAGAGAGGTATGGATCCAGAGAGAGATATCATTTTGCCCCTGTACAAATCATTAGTAAGACCTCATCTGGAATATGCAGTTGCATTTTGGGCACCAGTTCTCAAAAAGGATATCGGGGAACTGGAGAAAGTGCAGAGAAGGGCAGCCAAACTGATAAGAGGCATGGAGGAGCTCAGCTATGAGGAAAGATTAGAGGAACTGAATTTATTCTCTTTTGAGAAGAGGAGATTAAAGAGGGATATGATCAACAAGTACAAATATATAAGGGGTCCATATAGTGAACTGGATTATTTCCTAAATGTACATAATATAACTGGGTACTAACATTTATAGGTAAAGCTGATCCAGGGAAAATCTGATTGCCTCTCTGGGATCAGGAAGGAATCTTTTCCCCTGCTGTAGCAAATTGGATCATGCTTTGCTGGGGTTTTCACCTTCCTATGGATTAAGGTGGGTATAGGATTGTGTTTATGGGATTGTATGATATTATTATTTATTTATATTTATGGTTGGACTGGATGGACTTGTGTCTTTTTTCAACCTGATCAACTATGTAACTATGTAACAAAGACATTTTAGACAATTTCATGCTCCCAACTTTGTGGAAACAGTTTGGGGATGGCCCTTCCTGTTTCAACATGACTGCGCACCAGTGCACAAAGCAAGGTCCATAAAGACATGGATGAGCAAGTTTGGGGTGGAGGAACTTGACTGGCCTGCACAGAGTCCTGACCTCAACTCGATAGAGCGGAGACTGCGAGCCAGACCTTCTCGTCCAACATCAGTGCCTGACCTCACAAATGCACCTCTGGAAGAATAATCAAACATCCCCATAGACACACTCCTAAACCTCGTGGACAGCCTTCCCAGAAGAGTTGAAGCTGTTATAGCTGCAAAAGGTTTTGGTAATAAAATGTAGATCATCCACAACAAACTAAACCTCCATCAGTGAAAGAATTAAACACAGCCTCTACCTATCCTCTACTCTTCCTTCCCAGTTTTATGTCTATTATTAAGGCACACGTGGATGAGACACAAATGTACAGTCTTTCTATGTAAGAAAAACATTTTCCCAGATGTTATTTCTCCTTTTATTAGTGCAATTAATAAAGAGCCCTAGCATAGAGTACACATCTGATATTGCTATTAATAGGCTGGTGCACAGAGACAGTTCTGTGCAATGCTTTGCAATCACCATAATCCTTAACCTTTTCTTCAATTCAGAAATGCCTGAACAAAGAAAATGAACTGCTGATTGGCTGTTTGGGGTTTTTTACTTTGCTCATTGCCTTACAAAATAAAACGAATGAGCTATTCCTGGGCACACATCTAAGCAAGCTGACAAAGCTCATTTTAACTTGGATGGACGTAAAACAGAATTTCTCTCATTTCTCATGATATGCTTCCCAATACTCCTTTCAGCATATCTCCATTTATCATGTATAATTTCCCAAACTGGTTTTGTTTTATCTTTTATTGTAATTGCATTCGTGTGTATACATTAAGCAAAAAACATTTGTAATTTCTATGAGTTATTTATGTCTTCTGAACATATGGTCAACAGAAGAGGTCAACTAAATATCTAGGTTAGGTCTTTTTTTAAATGGCATAATCTGTTTTCAGCTCATGTTATTATAAATTATAGTCTGCCCTTACATGCCTGCATGTTTTTCCAAAACCCTATATTGCTTATTTTTTCCTGATAGGTGCACTTGGTGGATTCTGGGGAACATCAAAGGAAATCTGTCAACTGCTGATGGTATCTCCCTATACTTTGCTGTGGCTTTACTTAGGGGCTCATTTTAAAAACATGCTAAATTCAAAAATGTTTGGCCAAAGGTGTTCAACATAATATTTACACTGTATATAAATTAGGTGACGGGTCTCTTTACATATCTATGTCACTAATATGATCGTTGGTTCTCAAATGAATTGCGCCCTCCTTGAGTTACCGCCACTGCGCTTAGGGAAAGTGTCTATTACACCACTTCAGTGAATCTAAATAAAGTGTCTATATAGATTGTGAATCAAATATAACACTAGTGTTCAGTACAGCTGCCACTTTAAATGTGCACAAAAAATGGTCTATATTGATATGTGACTCCCAAATGAATCAATATAAGCGGCGCTATTATCAATAATAAGTACTATGAATAAACAAACTTAAACCACATTCATGACTTAGTGGAAAACCATATCTGCATGTTTACAGTATGCTGTATATATATGACACTGCTGTGTATCACTATACGAGCTACAAAAATTAAACAGCAAAAACCCGTTAGGATAAATGGGAATGCCACTTAAGCGTGTAGTGATCTGAACCACCAAAATATATATAAAAGTGAAATTATTGTATCAAAAAGTCCATCATATAAAAAGGAAAAGAATATCCGTGAAAATGTCCATAGATGAAGACACCGTGAATAGTTGTGCTCTTTTTATGGAAATGTCACCACATCAAGCGTGCCAGTGATTCCTCTCCCCCTGAATTCGAGACTCACCGGATAAATTTGCCTCACACTCTCGTGTTTTGGCAAAAAGCGCATATGACACTGTATCCAGTGTACTCAAACTCCACGTCCCATCCAACACGGTGTGATATCATTCCATATGTGGATAAAGAAATACGCACATAGTGTGATACCGTAAAAAAACACCACATTTATTGAACTAGATAACCTTCAATCATTACACTCACATTGCACACTTGTAAAATCAAGCCAAAACCAGCACAGCAATTCAATTTCCTCAATCCTTCTGTGTGAACTCCCAGCACCAATGCAAACACGGTCGCGGCGGACCCAAGATCAGCGGAAAAGCAGGCTCTCACCCCACCAGCTGACTTTCGTCTGACTCCCGCAGGGATCCTCTGCTCAAGCCCTGAGATGAGATACAGCGTCTCCTCCGTTACTCACTGCTATTGTTGGAATGCCGTACAGCCACGCCCCGACATGTTTCGTCATACAGACTTCCTCATGGGATTGGCTGTACGGTACGGCACCTCCTTCTTTTATACTAATTATTCCCTAGCCCGGCTAAAGGCTACGCTCGACTTCCGCTTCACCAGGTGTCCCCGCGGCCGTAATGCATCCCATGCTGGGACGATCACAACCCACAGGGAATATTCGTATATAGATCTCTTTATAATCCTATACATGGTGAAGTGTATTAAGTGACATTTGAGCAATCGGGAAGTGAATGGTCTTACTAGCAGTTCCACACCTCACTCATGTAACATCATTACTGATCGCTCAAGAAACCCCATTCATATTTATAAAATTCTTAAAAAGTTTTTTTCTTAGAGATATTTAAAAATCAGTAAAACTAGATGTGTACACTTAAGCTTTATGCTTAGACCTAACATATATGAAATGGCTCCTCATTACAACCTTATTGCTGATAATAGATGTACCTGTCAACATTATTGATGTTAGGCAACTTCCACCCATCTTCTTATCGGATTGGCTTACAATGTAGCTGCTTCACACCAAACTAATCCAGCACCTAGGTTGATTGCATAAGCCGTCCCGACCGCAGGGATGGTGGCAACCTCTCATTCGCCATTCAATCCCTGCGGTGTGGATAGCCAGCACCCAATCCATGTGAATACTTCCCACACAGTGGTGTAGTATGCTAAAAACCCATTAGATCACCACCTCTCATTCAACATATACATATGGTATCACAATATGAGTGACCGTGGGTGCTTGTGTGATCACCGGGTGAAACCATAGTGAACACTCCTAATTTCCGTTCCCCCTAGCGGCCAGGGCTGTGTTCGCCCCCATCCAGCTATGGAGCGACTACAGCTCGCATCAGTGATCCTAATCCCTATAATTACCGCCCAAAGTGAACTTCAGGCGATATATGCAGCTGAATGCAGATGTGTGAACCTGCATAATTGGTCTCAGGCGGCCACTTCAACCTTCGAGCCATGCAATAAATGCATAGATGCTAATTAGACAACTATCTCTCAGCCGACCTCATACATATGGTGTCACAAACACAGATATATGGCTGTATACGTGACACCACTCGTGAGGATGTCATTAACCCTTATACTCCCCATCCTTCCTGGCGGTATGGGTCATGTACATAATCAACCATCCATGCAGTCACTCTAGTGCACATCACTGGTACTAATCCCCACAATTACCACCCCAAGACCTACTGAGGCGATATGTGGAGCGGAGTGTGACTATATCAGCCTGCATGATGGTTAGAGTGGTGAACCTCATAGATTTTCGATAAACAGAGACATTAATTATGATAGACTCCCAATCAGTGAGACCCTTGTATATACTAGTGACAAATTGAGGCTGAACTAGAGACATTCCTCCTACTGAGCTCATGTCTCAAAAATCATTAATGAAGCAATTTAGATCTACCTCAATGTTGAGGCCTCTGGGTGCAAGACATTTTAACCGGAATATCCATAGGGTCTCTCTCTGTGAGAGATCCCTCACCCTATTCGACCCCCTCCATGACGAATGAACACAGTCTATGCCACAAAACTGTGCTAGAGAGGGGTCTTGATTGTGTTTCTCTTTGAAGTGTAGTGAAACGCTATGATGTTTAAAGCCGTTCTTAATGTTCGTAAGATGTTCAGATATTCTAATTCTCAATAGTCTCTTTGTTCTTCCTACATACAACAACCCGCATGGGCACCATAATAGGTACACCACATGCGAGGAGTTGCATGAGATGAATTCCTTTATCTCAAAGGTCTCTTGATCTGCACTGGTGATTCTGGTCATCCCCCTATTTAAAACTTTTACAGTCTTGCAGCATACACATTTCCTGCACGGAAAAAATCCTTTTAGACCAATCTGTAGGGTTTGTTGACCTGGAGGATCTAAAATCTTTTTCACAATCCGATCTCCATAATTTGGGGCCCGTCTGTATACAAAATTCGGTAAGGATGGTAAAATTCCCTCCAATTGCCTGTCTCGGCTCAGTATGTGCCAGTGTTTTTTAAAGATGGCTTCCACATCCCTAAACTTATTATTGATAATAGCGCCGCTTATATTGATTTATTTGGGAGTCACATATCAATATAGACCATTTTTTGTGCACATTTAAAGTGGCATTTAAAGTGGCAGCTGTACTGAACACTAGTGTTATATTTGATTCACAATCTATATAGACACTTTATTTAGATTCACTGAAGTGGTGTAATAGACACTTTCCCTAAGCGCAGTGGCGGTAACTCAAGGAGGGCGCAATTCATTTGAGAACCAACGATCATATTTGTAACTTTTAACCACTTGCTGCTATGGACGCCATAAACTTTTTATCTAATAGACAAATGAACCCTGAATGTGTCTTCTCCATGAGTCATGAAATGGCTGATTATGAGGAGGACTACACGGGCATTTTAAAAAGTTTGGATAATCTATTGGAGAAACAGATTAAGACATGGTGGGATGTCTTCACATTCGAACATTACTTGAGAGAGAACCTGATCTTTCGGAGCCTGAGATGGGAAGTTTCCCCCCAGGATGGTCTCCATGAACAGGTTTATATGGACGAGTGGTTCGAATTTTTTAATAAAGTAGGGAGGGAACTACAAACCCTTGTTTTAAAGAGAAAACAGATTAAACTTAGTAAACTTAAAGAGAGAATCACTGACTTACAGAACAAGCTAGAACCAATTAAGGACTCCAGCCAGATGAAAGAATTCAATGCTAATATGAAAAAGAAATTAGAAAAATTAGATCGGGAAACCCAAAAGAAAAAGGTTAAAAAATATAACCGAGATTCAAATGATTTTAAAACCAATAAAGTGTACGCTTGGCAAAGCCTTAATGTGGAAAATAATGGGGGTGGGGAGGATGTTGATAAGGGGGAGGGAGGAATTACAAGGTCCATCCCACACCCAAACCAAAACAAAAATGTACTGAACAAGACTGTAAATAACAAAAATGTACCAACAGGCTCCAGTTACAACCAGAGGGCTAATACCCTAGGTAATAGAGATTATTATCATGAGGAACAATATCAATCAGGAGGCCCATCTAGACCAATGAATGGGGGACAATCACATCATTTTGATCATCAATCACCCCGCCCATACCCCCCAAGGAGGGGAGGGGGGAGACCAGAAGATTACCCCCAACGCGATTACCAACAATGGCACCACTACCCTCCCCCTGAACCGAATAACTATATACCTCTACACAACAGATATCAACCACTGGCGGAGGAAGAATATAGGGCACAATTCCAACAGGAACCTTTTTTAGGACCGCGTGGGAGGAGGGGGAGAGGAGGGGGAACACCGAGGAGGGATATGTACCCAGGGGGATGGAGAGAAGGAAACCATTATGGTCCTCCACAACACCTAAACAGAGACAACACTCCCACCCGAAGAGAAGAAGGGGGTGTCGGACAGGCAGACATAGACAACCCAAGAAAAAGACCAAGGGACATGTAGATACAGGTATATACAATTTAAGTAATGTTGAGTTAAATGAGAAAGAACTGAACATATTACATTCCGGCAAGAGTGATGAACAAATTTGAAATATATATAGACACACATAAATTTATCAGAACGTTAAATATGAAGAAGTACTTCCTCAATCATCCTGTGGTGTCAGGGATTAAAGCCAACAGAGAAGTACAGAGAATTGATAGTGGATTGAAGAACAAATCAATCTTCAACCCCCAAGTTTCGAACAACCACTTCATTGAGGTGTTCAAACATCTGGTGTTAAAAGATATTGAGGATCTCCCCATTAAGAAAAGGGTGAATCCAGGATACATCACAGATGGATTAAAGTCATTGGAGAATAAGAAAAACATCATTATCCGACCGGCGGATAAAGGGGGGGGTGTGGTTTTGATGGATAAAGCTTTTTACCATAACCAGCTCATGGAACTCTTGGGGGATAGAATTACTTATAAGAGATTGGGATCTGACCCAAGCATGTAAATCGTGTAGCGGTAGTTGTGAGGGGTCCACCCGACATGTTTCAACTAAAAAAGTCGTCTTCCACCCCAGAAGACGACTTTTTTAGTTGAAACATGTCGGGTGGACCCCTCACAACTACCGCTACACGATTTACATGCTTGTTTGATCTGCAAAAATGTGAGTTTGTTTTTTAATGCTATTTTAATAAATCCAAGTTAAAACGTTATTACGCTATGTGAGTGTTTTCATCCCTCACATGTTATATGAATCTTTCGCTTGGCTTATGGTGGTGTGATTACTATTGAGGAAGTCGTGCTGATTACTTCCCCCCTTCCCTCCGTTGATGTGGTGATGACATCTGACCAGACAATACATCTAGACCAATTGGTCATCAAGCCTTTTTGACCTGTTTTGGCATATGCTATTTCAGGCCACTATTTCCGGTAAGCCTCCCTATTCTCTGGTGATGGTCCTGGCACCGCTTTCAAATTTCTGTGCACCTCTGGTCGTTTAGGGTTCATCCATCTACCAGGCTACCGGGTCTATTTGATCTTCCTGCACGTATAAGAAGAACACCCGCATACTTTTTATACACTATATTACAGACTCTTTTTTCTTGGTGTTATGGACTTCTCATTGATTTTGTCCTCTGATATATTTATCTAAAGCACGTATATGTATTATTTTCTCACCAGTTACTATCACAAGTACTCACGTGAGATTTTTTTATTATTTGTTGTCATTTAATGTCTAGTTTATTCATAATTTATTCACTCAATAGCGCCACACTGTGAATCTTTAGCAATAATTAGTATAAAAGAAGGAGGTGCCGTACCGTACAGCCAATCCCATGAGGAAGTCTGTATGACGAAACATGTCGGGGCATGGCTGTACGGCATTCCAACAATAGCAGTGAGTAACGGAGGAGACGCTGTATCTCATCTCAGGGCTTGAGCAGAGGATCCCTGCGGGAGTCAGACGAAAGTCAGCTGGTGGGGTGAGAGCCTGCTTTTCCGCTGATCTTGGGTCCGCCGCGACCGTGTTTGCATTGGTGCTGGGAGTTCACACAGAAGGATTGAGGAAATTGAATTGCTGTGCTGGTTTTGGCTTGATTTTACAAGTGTGCAATGTGAGTGTAATGATTGAAGGTTATCTAGTTCAATAAATGTGGTGTTTTTTTACGGTATCACACTATGTGCGTACTTCTTTATCCACATATGGAATGATATCACACCGTGTTGGATGGGACGTGGAGTTTGAGTACACTGGATACAGTGTCATATGCGCTTTTTGCCAAAACACGAGAGTGTGAGGCAAATTTATCCGGTGAGTCTCGAATTCAGGGGGAGAGGAATCACTGGCACGCTTGATGTGGTGACGTTTCCATAAAAAGAGCACAACTATTCACGGTGTCTTCATCTATGGACATTTTCACGGATATTCTTTTCCTTTTTATATGATGGACTTTTTGATACAATAATTTCACTTTTATATATATTTTGGTGGTTCAGATCACTACACGCTTAAGTGGCATTCCCATTTATCCTAACGGGTTTTTGCTGTTTAATTTTTGTAGCTCGTATAGTGATACACAGCAGTGTCATATATATACAGCATACTGTAAACATGCAGATATGGTTTTCCACTAAGTCATGAATGTGGTTTAAGTTTGTTTATTCATAGTACTTATTATTGATAATAGCGCCGCTTATATTGATTTATTTGGGAGTCACATATCAATATAGACCATATCTATGTCACTGGCAGATTTTTAGGTGTTTCCCTGGTTATTATGGACATCTGTTTGAGAACTTGGTTTAAGACAGGGAGGTAGAAAATAGCTCTAGAAATACATAAAGAAGGAAAACACAAAAAAAAAGTGACACACACCAGAATAAGGACACATTCCAACACACAAGTGCCTTTGGTTTACCATCAATCTACCACCCATCTACTGGCCATCACTCCAGCTGCTGGACTTTAATAGCCAAAGAAAACCAACTATCTTCAACCCAGTGTAAACAAAGGCAAACCATGGTGTGACAGGTGTCTAAAGCTGGCCATAGATTTTTAGAATCTTGGCCAGTTCAGCAGGGACCGGCCAAGACTCAAAACCATCTATGTGCAGGCTGACTGTACTCAAATCGATCCATCAATCAACTTGGGAACAACCAGTATGTTGAATCTTTACATGTGATTATTGCCAGCGGCTATAGTCGCTAGCAATAATCACTTTGTTCTCCCAGCAGGGTCAGCCCTCAATCGGGAGAACACAATAGCTCCAAGGGAGTCAGTCGGTGCTGATGGGGGAATCAAGCATTTTTCTTTCCTGCAATCCGTGGTTGCAGGAGAGAAAGTCACATCATCTATGGCCAGCTTAAAGCGGAGCTCCACCCAAAAGGTGAGGCTCCGCTTGTTTGCCTCCTACCCCCCTCCGCTGTCAAATTTGGCACCTTTCGGGGGGGACCAAGTATCTGGTTTTGACAGGTACCTGCTCCTACTTCCGGCTGACATCGCCGCAGCGACTTTGGCCCCCCTCCTCCTTCCCCTGCCACCGGGCCATTCACAAAGTGTTTCATGCATGCACAGCAGGGAACTGGCTGTGAAGCTACAAGGCTTCACTAACAGTTTTCCTTAGTTGAGATGGTGGGGGCAGCAAGAAGACACTGCTGAAGTCGTATTCAGATAAGTGTTCTAATATTAAAAGTCAGCAGCTACATTATTTGTAGCTGCTGACTTTTAATTGTTTTCTGAAAGAGCCTGGAGCTCTGCTTTAAGCAAAGCCAGCAGAGGAAAGACAAAACAGTAGAGTATATAATAAAGAAAAATATAGATTTAAGTTTATTGGCATAAAGACTGTTGAGTAGCAAATATCCAGAATGTGTGTCTTGCAGATAATTTTAGTATCGCTTTGCAAAAGAAATGTATGAAAAAAGTCTCAATCATCTAAAACCTCTAAAACACCTGAGGTGTTTTGGGGAGCCCTGACCAATCCCCAATCTGGATTGACAGGGGGCAGGCCTCCTAAAATACCCAGGGTCAGCCCAGCTGGGGGAAGTTGTCGAGTGGATGAGCTGGAGTGAGAGAGTGTGGAGGCTGTCAGGGCCTTTGAGGGAGCTCCCCAGTCTAGGGAGGAGGCGACCTAAGGCCTGGGCTCGGGTGCAGTCAGGCCCACCTTCAGGAAGACATGAAGAGGTCCTGGACCGGGGGCACAAGAGAGAGCTAGGAGAGGACAGTGAGAGAGAGCCCTACTAAGAGACTCCAGGGAAGACAACTGGTCGCAGCCAAGAGGGCTGGTGAGTGAGACACAGTCAGGAGGACTGGGGAGGCACACCTAAGAGGACTGGGAGCTTGCAGTCTAATATGGGTGCAGAACCAGAAGTGTGGACTGTGGTCGAGGGGGCAGTGGAAGGAGGCAGCTGCAGCCAGGAGGGCTGGCAGGGCTTGAGGAGGGCTTACTGGGATCAGTAGCCACACGTGGGAAAGCTAGCACCAGAGACTTTCTATTTTTCTACACTATAGGGGCCCCCGGTCCTTGCCTGCAAAGGGCAATTGCTAAGGCCTGGCCGAGTCAGTGTCAGGCCTAACCACTTTATACTAGCTGTACCTGAAGATTAGAGAGGAAGCGATGTGCAGGAGAAGAAAGACTTGACGATTAGAGAGGAAGCAATGTGCAAGAGGAGAAAGACCTGAAGATTAAGGAGGAATTTATGTGCAGGAGGAAGCTGAAAGAATATGTACAGGGAGTGTACATAGTTGTCCCAAAATGTATTGCTTTAATTCACGCTGGGCATCCCATATCTCCCTTTCCCATCCAAGTTATATCCCTCAATAAAACAAAAAAAAACAAAGTTCAGTGACTGATTCATGTCTGGGTGTACCTGAGAGTGAATGCAGGGCTGGGCCTTCTGACCGATAAACATAAAGGTAACTATAAGCTACTAGGGAGGGAGCAAGAAAATTCAACTGAACTTTCAGTTTAAATAAAGCTTAACATCAGCTACATACGTACATTCCAGGGGCATAAAAAAAGGTGTTCAAAGTCTTAAGCCGTGTACACATGATCAGATTTTCGGACAGGAAATGTTGGATGTGAGCTTGTTGGCTGAAAGTCCGACCATGTGTATGCTCCATCGAACATTTGTTGTTGGACTTTCCACCAACAAATGTTGGCTAGCAGGTTCTCAATTTTTCTGCCAACAAAACTTTGTTGTCTGACTTTCCGATCGTGTGTACAGAAGTCCGTCGCACAAAAGTTCACGCATGCTCGGAATCAAGTACGAGCCGGAAGCGATCAGTCTTGTAAAACTAGCATTCGTAATGGAGATATCACGTACGTCACTGCGTTCATAATTGTTATCCAACATTTGTGTGACCGTGTGTATGCAAGACAAGTTGGAGCCAACACCCTTCGAACAAAAATCCACGGTTTTGTTGTCAGAAAGTCAGATCGTGTGTGTGGGGCATTACAGTTTGGTTTCCGAAACATCTGCTACAGCCAGAGTAGAAAAGACAATCAAATGCCACCATGTTATAGAGAAGGACCCTTACTTTCTATGCGGTGGTCTTCTTGCAGAAGTCCAACATGCCCCTACTGAGTCAGAGCCAAAGCTCTCTAATCAGTAGGGTTGATTGCAGAGCTATAGGTTTGACTCAGCCTAGGCATGTTGGACCTCTGCAAACAGATCACTGTTTACCCACAGAAAGCATTAACCCCACTCTGCAACATGCTGGCAGGAAACAGGCTTTTCTATTTAGACTGTGGCTGGTTTAGAAAGAAAATCAACTGTAATGCCGCGTACACACGGTCAGACTTTTCGTCTACAAAAGTCCGACAGCCTGTCCGACAGACTTTCGACGGACTTTTAGCGGACTTGCGGCAGACTTTCTTACGAACGGACTTGCCTACATACGATCACACAAAAGTCCGACGGATTTGTACGTGATGACGTACACCGGACTTAAATAAGGAAGTTGATAGCCAGTAGCCAATAGCTGCCCTAGCGTGGGTTTTTGTCCGTCGGACTAGCACACAGACGAGCGGATTTCTGGGTCCGGCGTAGTTACGACGTAAAGATTTGAAGCATGTTTCAAATCTAAAGTCCGTCAGATTTGAGGCTGGAAAAGTCCGCTGAAAGTCCGGGGAAGCCCACACACGATCGGATTGTCAGCCAGCTTTAGTCCGTCGGCGTCCATCGGACTTTTGTAGACGAAAAGTCCGACCGTGTGTACGCGGCATAAGCCAATGCACACCTTTTGTTTTAATGCACATGAGATATAGCTAAATGGATGGCTCAATTGGACTTTAAAGCAAACATTTTGATTTCCATTGCACTAACAAAGACCTGGTTTGCTTTAAGGTGACCACAACAACTTCTTAAAGGATAAAATCATCTTTTTAAAAAAATAATTATTGCACATTTCTTAGGAGCCCAGAAAACATTGCAACAGTGATCAGCAGATTGCTGATGCCATGCAGGTCTCCTGCAGGCTCTCAGTGTAAACTGTCTGCCCATACATCATCCAGACAGGCAGTTTCACACTGACAGATAGAATCAATGAACTACCAGAGCGCTCAACAATGCTGTGGTAGTTAATTGAGAACTACAAGCTGACAGCTGCAAAGGCTGTCAGTAGTTGTAGTCCATTGATTCACAGAACACTGTGAATAAATGATGGCCTGCACAGCCCCATTTTCTTTAGATTGTGGCAGCAAGCGGGGGGAGAGAATATCCCCTACGGTGAATCGGGGGTGAATATGGGTGTAACATGTAATATTTTACAAAAGGTAAACTTATCTGTTAAACCATAAGGAACAATGCATGTGAAAAACTATATGAACCATTTAATCAGAAATGTATGTCTTTCGTATCTACAAAATATTTTATCTCTAAGATTCACAGTTGGGTTTATCGCATTTGAATGTGTTCACAACTTCAAATATAATAACAACAATAATATATTTTTTTTACTATCATCTAGATGCTATCAGGCTCTATAGGCTTAATTCACTAAGCTATAATGATCATTATCTGCTATAATGACTGTTATTTTCAGCACTGAAAGTCAATGAAAGCTAACAAATAACAGTCATGTAGCTGAAAATAAGGAACGTTATGGCAAATTCTATGTGTTATGACATAGGGAAGTAAGCTTTTAGTGTTCTGAACCCTCCTAAAAATCACAACGGGTACTAAAGAAATGTACAGTGTTTTATAATGATATAATAATGTACTTTTGTAATAATACAGTCATCTATTAAAATTTTCCAGTGTTTACTTATGATCAGCAAGATATTGGATGTTCTAGAAATAAACTTTTAACTAAAATGAATCTTGACCTTTTTATGTTTTCCTTTTTTCCTTTATTAGTTTACAGATATAGTTAGTCTACACTAACACCAAGCCATAACTCTCCTCGAAGAATTTATTTGTCTGTATTTTCCCTGATCAGTATAAACCTCTCTGCTGGTAGAGTTCTTTCCTAGGCTGGGCACACATGGGTGATTTTTTCTAGAGCAACCTCCCTAGTGATGGTTGCACATATAAAACAATGGAGTTGACATGTAGTATTGATTATTCATACCTAGTTACATAGTTGGTGAGGTTAACTAAAGACACCGGTCCATCCGGTTCAATCTGTGTGTGTGTGTGTATGTCAATATCAATTCTATATCCCTGTTTACTGCATTTGTTAATATGCCCATCTAGGATTTTTTTGAAACTATCGACACTTCCTGCTGACACCACTGATTGTAGAAGGGAGTTCCACATCCTTACCACTCTGACAGTGAAGAACCTCCTACTCAGCTTAAGGTTAAACCACTTTCATTGAGTGGCCGCATGTCTTCCTAAGCTCCCTGAAGTTTAATAGTTGTTTTCCCTATGCTACAATCACCATTGAGGTTGGCAAAAAATCACCCATGGCTGCCCAGCCTGCAGAACTTACCAAAAGAACCAAATAATTATATCATATGTGGTGGTTGCTGTCGGCATAGATGTAAGAAACTGTTTCATCTGACATTAGAACTGAATATGGAGTGCACAGCATAGATATGGACCTGGCTCAACAAAATCAACAGTACAATCTCATTGCCAAATCTTGCTGGATCACGGACCAGGGAAGTATAGGACTGGTGGGGGAACTACATTTGAAGTGTAACTGCACCAAAGGTTTGTACCACAATTTATCCTTCTTATAAAGTGTAAAGCCGGCCATAGATGGTTAGTTTTTTTCATTCAACCAGCAGGCTAAACAAAACAAAAACGAACAGATTCCTCTAGCCATACAAATAAGGTGAACGGAGGAACCCCCCTGCTGGAAAATTGTATGGGACAGCAGGCCACACCTTGCCCCTAACCTTAGTTCCCCAGGTACCACCATAAAACTTATTGATAAGAAAAAACACTCAAACATCATATATGGCAAAAAATGGCCGCGGTAATTTTATTGGCTACAAAAATTCATATAAATAAACATAATAATTCCAATTTTCAAAATGAAATGAAATATTTAACAGCAAAACCTTTGCCCAGTTTTCAGAACACGGGCTACTCAACCTTATTTACAAAGAAATACGTCCCCCCCGGAATCCGGGGTGACCCAACCACATAAAATACACCGCGACGGGGAGGGAGGGAGGGAGTTTCTTCTCTTCCAGGTCCAGCTGCTGCAAGAGGAAGTACAGACCCGCAGCAGCCCCTTTTAACACTTCTCCCAGGAATACCAGAACCTTCCCTGGGATCTGATTGGACCACCTGCAACTCAGGTATGCATTTAAAGGCACAGCACACTAAAAATACCTGCTAACCTAAACTATCACCAGGGCTGGGTGACCGCCGTCCCAAAAAAGGGGGCTCTAATGGTGCGCCCCCTTTTAAGTATGGGACAGCAGGCCACACCTTGCCCCTAACCTTAGTTCCCCAGGTACCACCATAAAACTTATTGATAAGAAAAAACACTCAAACATCATATATGGCAAAAAATGGCCGCAGTAATTTTATTGGTTACAAAAATTCATATAAATAAACATAATAATTCCAATTTTCAAAATGAAATTAAATATTTAACAGCAAAACCTTTGCCCAGTTTTCAGAACACTGGCTACTCAACCTTATTTACAAAGAAATACGTCCCCACCAGCCGGACTTGTGCAACTAGGCCGGCCTACCCCAAATACGCGGCCCTCTCAATGCTGCTTTGCAAGCCAAGATTAAAGATATCTGCACCTACATCTGAAAGGTGGACCCCATCCTGCCTATAAAGACCTGGGATGCCCCCTTCCAGATCCACGTGCCTATAAGAAAATCCCCCCAAAGTGGCATAAACTTTGCCAACGCCCGATTGACCCTCTTCCTCATCTTCTCCATTACTTTGGAAAACGGGGAAGACAGCCAAGCGAGACGGGGAACAATTTCAGAAAATACAATGATCGTACCCGGGGAAGTCAAATGGAACCTATACAGATCCTGTTTAATCATAAATAAAAGGTCTAAAGTACGAACTGAACCCAAATCATTGCCTCCTAGATGGACTATCAAAATGGAAGGCGGTGGCCAAATCTGAAGTAACTGAGACAAATGAAAAAATAAATGTTGCCACCGCAAACCTCTTATTCCTTTCCAATACAGATTGAAGGATTCCGGCAGTAACGATAGGTTGACAGAATACCTGCGTTGGGCCGCACGTTTCCGAGCCCAATATATGTATGAGTGGCCCAGAATCCAAACACAATGCTGAAAACCTGGAAAATTAAAGTGACAGGTTAGGTCTGATATATCTCTTAAAACAGTTTGACCTCCACCTTCCCAAACCCATTATGGTTTTGGCTGACAACCCCTTTTCAGCAGCATCAGATGCTGCCCCTATTCTGAATGAATGTGAGGAAAACTTGAAATCTTGTAAACCCAATTTCCCAAGACAGCGTTTTAAAACATAAGCAAATTGGTACCTGGTTAAAGGAGACTGATCCCAATGACTGAGAAAATGAGTCGCCCCCGCTGGACGTGCGGCGAGGAAACCTGTAACTAACGCCACCGGACAAACTGAGGCGTCACTCCATGCCGCCACTGTCACCCATTCCCCCCGCCCCAACTGATCAGTTTTCGACCGTCTCAGAAAAACCTGTACGCGACCGTGGTCAACTAGCACATGGTCCGACCACAAACCCAAGGAGCTTAGCTTGGATCCAGGAAGCAGGTCAGAAACCCGAAAGGCACCAAAATAAAACAACACAAAAGTTACTTTAAACAGCAAAGCTTCATAGCCGCTGAAACATACCCCCATCGTGGCATCGCACAAGCGTCTAAGCAGAGATAAACCAATAGGACGCCTGTCACCCGGGACAAAAGTTGATCTTCGATAGCCTTTCAAGGCCTGCTTTACCAGGAAAAAACTCGAGCAGGACGGGAGACCCCTCATCCTGAAGAAAAATGATACTCCCGCCAAGGTCTTAGCCAGAGAACCATAAGAGGGCTGGCCTTCCATTAGAAAAGCCAAAAAGGCCAAAGCAGCCTGCTCCTCGGGAGACTCCCAATCAAAACCCGCATTTCCAGCGAATAGCATCCACTTCCTCCAAGCCGTGGAGTAGTCTGCCCACGTACGGGAAGAAACTGAGCATTTAACTGCATCCATCACTCTCGCTAAATTAGCTCCCACAAGTACGCCGGGCATTGCGTTCCTTCTGCGTCCGCCCCTGGGAGCAGCTCCCGAAAACGCTGCATCTGGAAACGGGAAAGAGAGTCAGCCAGATTATTCAAAACCCCCGGCGTGTACTTCGCCTTGATCCAAATGTTAAATTTTCCTTGTCAAAAGAAGTTTATTGAGTATACAATATTATAAAGATACATAAAGTAAGTTTACAAGGATCTATAAAGTAAGCTCATTGTTTTACAGTAGGGTTTATATAGGTAAATATCATGAAATTTCAAATATTAAACCTTGGGTTCACGTAAACCTAAATTAAAGATATATATCATTTCCTTAGTTACTTTTGTAGGTATTTAAATGATTTATACCTACTATACATATTGTTTACAGGTAGAGTGTATATAGGTCAAATAAATTCTGATAATGAGCTTTAATCGTAAGGTGGAGAAAAGGAAAGAGAAAGAAGAAAAAGGGTAGAAAGGCAGAGGTATGGTCCACAAGGTTGTCCTGCTCGTCAGTTTATTATTCTTTTTAGTTCTCTTTGAAGCCTTAGAATGGGTGTCTCTGTAAGTCATTTAATCTGTTATCATGGCAACAGGACAGAGTCATTGAAATTTGACAGGAACTGTTGTTTTATCCAAGGATGCCAAAGTTTTTCAAATTTTGGAATTTGATTTTGATCGATGGCTACCATCTTAGCATGGGACATTGTATTATTCACTCTGTGAATTGTTTCTGCTAGTACCAATGTAGGAGATTTCCATGCCTTGGCCACTGTTTGTTTTGCAGCCGTTATTAGTTGGATCATAAGTTTGAATTGAGAGAGTGTTAACCATTCCGGTTTTAGATTAAGTAAAGTTATATTTGGATCTGGTTGTATTATTTTTTTAAATATTTTAGATGCAATCACGAAGACTTCCTTCCAGAAGGTTTGGATTACTGGGCACGTCCACCATATGTGTAAATGTGTGCCTATTTCTGGGCATCCTCGAAAACAAAGAGCTGAGGTATTAGGTGAATATTTTGCCACTCTAGCAGGTACAAGGTACCAGCGAGTTAGGACTTTATAATTTGTCTCCAGTGCTAAGATGTTGGGTGAAGATGACTTAGATGTGAGCCATATGGTAGAACAGTCCGTGTCTTCTAAAGTTCGTCCCAGGTCCTCCTCCCACCTCTGAACGTAAGAGGGTCTATTAGGATTTACTACTCCATATAATTGATTATAAAGTGATGAAATTGTACCTTTAGCAAATGGATCTTTTATACAAATTGATTCAAAAATGGATAATTGGGATAATGGTGTATCCCCCTTTAGGAATGGTGTATAGAAATTTTTGATTTGGAGATATCTAAATATCTCAGAGTTTGGTAGATGATATTTTTCTCTAAGCGATGGGAATGAAAGGAATGATTTAGATGCTATGAAGTCATTTAGTGTCTGAATGCCTGATGTTGTCCAAGCTTTAAAAGAATTTGGGTAGATCCATGCCGGATAAAAGGCCGGATTTCTGATAAAAGAAAGGAGAGGATTGTGTGGAGATTGTAACTGATATTTGTATTTTAGTTTATCCCAGAGAGATAAGAAGTGTTTAGTTATGGGATTATGAATTTTAAAGCGGTCTTTAGGATCAAGCCATAACAAGTTTGATATTAATAGAGGGTCATTTTCTGAAGCCTCTATAAATACCCATAATGGGATTTCCTGTTTTGCATGGTATTTGGACAGACTGGCCAAATGTGCTGCTCTGTAGTAGTTAGTAAAATTAGGGTATCCCAGGCCTCCTTTATTTTTGGGAAGATGTAGTGTGTGTATAGGTATACGTGGTTTAGAAGAGCCCCATATAAACGAATTTGCTCTTTTTTGTACTATTCTCAAAAAATAGGAAGGAATTGGAATAGGGAGGACTCTGAATAGATAAAGCAATTTGGGTAGAATAGTCATTTTGATTGCATTAATCTTCCCTATCCAGGATAAAGGGAGTTGCGACCATTGTTTTATTACATTTGTGATCTGTCTTAATACAGGAGGATAATTGGTTGAGAATAAGTCAGAATGAGATGCTGTTAAATGAATTGCAAGATATGGGATTGATTTTTCTGCCCATGTGAATGGGAGTGCAGCCCTAGCCGGGATCAATTCCATGTTTGTGAGCGAAATATTAAGCACTAGGCATTTCTTAGGATTAATCATAAGGCCGGATAGGGCTGCAAATCCATCAAGAGCTGGTATTAAGTTAGGACCAGAGACCTGTGGTGATGATAGAAAAAGTAATATATCGTCTGCAAATATACATAATTTGTGTGTAATACCTCCTACTTCAATGCCAGTTATAGTTTGGTTTGTTCTGATGTATTGGGCCATGGGTTTGAGTATAAGGGCAAATAATAAGGGAGATAATGGGCAACCCTGTTGGGTACCTCTTTCGATAATAAAGGCATAAGATTTGTATCCAGCATATTTTATATAGGCTTTGGGTTTATTATATAATGCTTTGATCCATGTTAAAAAGTGGGGCCCAAAACCCCATTTTTGTAATGAATATTGCATATATTGCCAGGATACTGTGTCAAATGCCCTCTTAATATCGAGAGATAGAAAACATAAAGGGATTTTCCGTTTTTTAGCAATATGTGCCAATAACACTGCCCTGCGTATATTATCGCCTGCCTTTCTATTTGGCATGAAACCTACTTGATCTCTATGTATTAATTTTCCTATAATGCTATTGAGGCGTTTTGCTATTATTTTTGCTAATAATTTAATATCAAGGTTTAACAGAGAGATAGGCCGATAATTCACACAGGAAGTATCATCAGAAAGGGGTTTTGGGATCATACAAACAATTGCCATTAGTGTTTCTTGCCGAAAAGAATGTCCTTCTAGAAGTTTGTTAAAAGTTTCAGTGAGAATGGGAGAGAGTATTTCTGAGAATGTTTTATAGTATAAAGCCAAGTAGCCGTCTGGGCCTGGTCTTTTATTAAGTTTTAGGTCTTTTATGGCATTAGTAACTTCATCTATAGTTATAGGCTCATCCAAACTGCTTTTTTGATTCTGAGACAACTCAGGTAAGGTTATTTTTGAGAAGAAGGATTCAGCCTCTGTAGGATTAAATTAATTGTTTGTCTTGTATAAAGTTGTGAGATGTGAGTGAAATGTATGGACTATTTTAACTGGATTACAAGTATAAACATTTTTTGATAATTTCAAACGTATTGGTTTGAAAGATTTGTTAGTTGAATTTAATGCCTGAGCCAAATATGTACCTGGTTTGTTTGTATTCATGTAGAAATTGTGTTTGGAGCGTTTGAGGGATTTATCAACTGACTCAGTGAGAAATAGATTGTATTCCAATCTAGATTTTTTCCAGATGAGATTTTGTACTCTGAGATGGATTATCTTGGAATGATATGTAGGCTGCATTAAAATTGAGTTCTAGTTTTTTTGCTAGATTTGTGCGTTCCCGTTTAAATAGTGCCATTTGTCTTTGTATTGTACCACGCAAAACAGGATTATGAGCTTCCCACAGTGTTATTGGGGAAATGTCTGTTGTATTATTAATTGATATGTATTCCTTTAAAGCTTGTTCAATGGCCATCTGATGTAGTGGGTGTTTGAGCATTATGTCCGGTAAGTACCACGTTGGGTCATGCGCTTTTGGTATGGCTGAGGCTATAGTAGTGTATACTGCATTATGGTCAGACCATGGAATCGGAATTATATCTGATGCAATAATTTCTGGTATCATTCCTATTGTTAGAAAAATATGATCTATTCTGGTGAAGGTTTGATGAGGGTGCGAGAAATAAGTGAATTTCTTTTTCATTGGGTTACTTTCTCTCCACGAATCTACCAGATTGTATTTGGAAAGAAGTTGAGAAAAAGGTAATCTAGAGGTTATTTTGGATGGTGTAAAAGGTGATTTATCTAGAAATGGGAGGAGGACCTGGTTCGAATCCCCGCACATTATCACTGTTCCTATTTTGTGTGTATTAATCACTTGTAATATATGTGAGAGGAATGGTGTAGGTTGTTTGTTAGGAGCGTAGTAGGAAATCACCGTGATTGCTGTATCCATTATATAACCCATGAGTATCAGGTATCTACCTTCTGGGTCTTTAATTTCTGATGATAAGGTGAATGGTGTGGATCGGTGAAATGCAATTAGAGTACCCCTTTGTTTGGTACAGGCAGAAGCCGTGTAAATTTGTTGATAAAAAGGAGAAATATATTTTGGAGTAGAATCTTTGGTGAAGTGTGTTTCTTGGAGGCATACTATGTGAGCCTTCTTGTTATGGAAAGTACGGAAGGCTTTGGTCCTTTTTTGAGGGACATTTATTCCCTGAACATTCAGGGAAAGTATATTCAGTGGTGCCATGGCAACAGATCAAATAGTTTTGACTTACTTTTTGTTATGCAGAGCTGACTGCGCAGATCAACCTGTGTGGACTGAAGAGATGAAAAGATAGAAAAGAAACCAGTGAATTCTGGAGTAAAGAGTAAACAAAAAATATATGAGATTAGATGATACATTGTATAAATTATTTTTTGCAAGTAATCACAATTTACCCGTGAAAGAGAATAAATATCTCTCTCAGGGGAATAAGTGCCTTCGTCACACTCCCACATAATATGGTTGGGAGAATGAGGAGGGCTAATGGGGGTACACGGATCTTCCGCTTACAGGAGAGAAGTGCTATGTCAAAAGACATCAAAATGATGATTCATTAATTGGAGTGCAGAATATAGTTTTTGTTGAAATTATTTATTCCAGGGTGGTTGTATATGGTTAGTCTTGCCCTAGGCTAAATAATTCAGTTAGAAAGGTACTGTTAATAATTTTGGTATTGATGAAGATAGTTTGAATTATTTTGGGATTTTAACCCTTTTAGAGTAAACAATTACATATTTTATTCATATGTAACTGTTTAGATATGTTAACTCATAAAATTGAGGTTGTATTGCTTCAGATTAGAATAAACAAAAACATAGTTCTAGGAACTAGTTAGGTAATAATATATTTGTTTTAAGAAAAGAAAGAAAAAGCTTCCATTACTTCTGGATTATTGAACATATTTGTCCTAAAAAGTAATAAATCTATTGTTATTACCTGAAAATATATAACTGAACAAGAATTTCCTTATTTCACTTATATATTCTAAGTAGGGATGAGCTTCGTGTTCGAGTCGAACCCATGTTCGACTCGAACATCGGCTGTTCGACCGTCCGTCGAATTGCGAACGATATGGGCCGTTCGCGCCAAATTCGTGTGGCGCGTCACGGCCCATAATTCACTGCGGCATCGCAGTGCATTGCTGGCTGATGATTGGCCAAGCATGCACTATGACCCGCATGCTTGGCCAATCACAGCGCCGTCAGTAGAGAGAGCTGTAATTGGCCAAAGCCAGGGTGGCTTTGGCCAATTATGGCTCAGGGGATTTAGTACACACCCCACACTATATAAGGCCGCCTGCACGGCGGCCCTGTGTAGTGTGTGTTCCGGTGTGCTGAGAGATAGAGAGAGAGAGAGACAGTGTCATTTGATTTGAGTTAGATAGATTAGGCAGAACAGTCAGTCAGTTAGCTGCACTTACAGTGTATTGTGTATATATATGCATCCCAGGTGTTGCATATATATATATACACTGTATTCAGTTTAGCTAGATCCGTTCCTGTTATCTTCTATCTAGACTATTTAGTGCAGTGTGTCCTGCTCACAGTGTTCAGCTAGATCCGTTCCTGCTATTTACATTCAGTGCAGTGCGTCCTGCTCACAGTGTTCAGCTAGATCCGTTCCTGCTATTTACATTCAGTGCAGTGCGTCCTGCTCACAGTGTTCAGCTAGATCCGTTCCTGCTATATACATTTAGTGCAGTACGTCCTGCTCACAGTGTTCAGCTAGATCCGTTCCTGCTATTTACATTCAGTGCAGTGCGTCCTGCTCACAGTGTTCAGCTAGATCCGTTCCTGCTATTTACATTCAGTGCAGTGCATCCTGCTCACAGTGTTCAGCTAGATCCGTTCCTGCTATTTACATTCAGTGCAGTGCGTCCTGCTCACAGTGTTCAGCTAGATCCGTTCCTGCTATTTACATTCAGTGCAGTGCGTCCTGCTCACAGTGTTCAGCTAGATCCGTTCCTGGTATTTACATTTAGTGCAGTGCGTCCTGCTCACAGTGTTCAGCTAGATCCGTTCCTGCTATTTACATTCAGTGCAGTGCGTCCTGCTCACAGTGTTCAGCTAGATCCGTTCCTGCTATATACATTTAGTGCAGTACGTCCTGCTCACAGTGTTCAGCTAGATCCGTTCCTGTTATCTTCCTACTGACAGGCAGGCTTGTCTGGTTACAGTATATAAAGCTACCTGAAGAAAATTACAGGTGTTCTTTTTGATCCTATTAGTACCACGGTCAGGCAGCTAGACTATTTACATTTAGTACAGTGTGTCCTGCTCACAGTGTTCAGCTAGATCCGTTCCTGTTATCTTCCTACTGACAGGCAGGCTTGTCTGGTTACAGTATATAAAGCTACCTGAAGAAAATTACAGGTGTTCTTTTTGATCCTATTAGTACCACGGTCAGGCAGCTAGACTATTTACATTTAGTACAGTGTGTCCTGCTCACAGTGTTCAGCTAGATCCGTTCCTGTTATCTTCCTACTGACAGGCAGGCTTGTCTGGTTACAGTATATAAAGCTACCTTAAGAAAATTACAGGTGTTCTTTTTGATCCTATTAGTACCACGGTCAGGCAGCTAGACTATTTACATTTAGTACAGTGCGTCCTGCTCACAGTGTTCAGCTAGATCCGTTCCTGCTATATACATTTAGTGCAGTACGTCCTGCTCACAGTGTTCAGCTAGATCCGTTCCTGTTATCTTCCTACTGACAGGCAGGCTTGTCTGGTTACAGTATATAAAGCTACCTGAAGAAAATTACAGGTGTTCTATGCCAGCTTAGTGCAGCTACAGGCCATTAGTATGTCTGGAAGGCCAAGAAGGAGAGGCAGACAGTCACAAGCCAATAAGAGAGGGCAAGCAGGCTCTGTGTCTAGTGCTGGTCGTGGAGACGGTGCATCCTCATCAGCACGTGGCCATGGGACACGCTTGGCCTTTTTTTCGGCAGCTGGCCGTGTTGAGCCGCAACATGCGGAAGACTTGGTCGAGTGGATGACCAAGCCGTCCTCATCCTCCTCATCCTCTCTCACCCATGCCCAGGGTGCTTTGTCTGGCAAAGCAGCGGCCTCTTCCCTCAGCTCAATGTCATCAGTGACTCCTTCCCTAGCTCCACCATGTCCTCATGAGGATTCCCTCGAACTGTTTGACCACAGTGTTGGGTACATGCTCCAGGAGGATGCCCAGCGTTTGGAAGGCTCTGATGATGATACTGAGCTCAATGAAGGCAGTAACATGAGCACGGACAGAGGGGGTGCCCAAGAAGGACAGCAATCTGGCAGTCATGCTCCCCCTGCTGCAGCATACTGCCAGGTTTGCTCCAGTGATGAGGAGGGAGGGGATGATGAGGTCACTGACTCAACGTGGGTGCCTGATAGGAGAGAGGAGGAGGAGGAGGAGGAGGAGGAGGTGGCACATCACCAACTAGGCAGGATGCCCTCCAGGGGCCAGCCTAAGGGCAGCACATTGACTGCATCACACCCCAAAGCTCCACATGTGCAGGGCGCTGCAGTCTCTGCGCGTTATTCAAAAAGTTCTTTGGTGTGGGCCTTTTTTGAGACGAGTGCATCAGATCGCACCGCTGCTATTTGCAACATATGTCTCAAGCGTATCTCGCGTGGCCAAAACATCTCCCGCTTGGGTACCACATGCTTGACCAGACATATGTTGACCTGCCATGCAGTTCGTTGGCAAGCGTATCTAAAAGACCCACACCAAAGAACAAAGACGATCTCTCCTTGCTCCTCATCAGCTGAGATTTCCAACCCCACTAGACCTTCAGTCCTCTCTGAGACCTGCAGTGAGAGGAATGAAGGTGTAGAATTAGGTGTGTCACAGCCAAGTACTTGTGGGCAATCTGCTTTTGGTACACCGACGTCAGATTGTACCAGGCAAATTTCCCTGCCCCAGCTGCTGCACCGCCGAAAGAAGTTTGCTCCCAGCCATCCACATGCCCAGCGGTTGAATGCTAGCTTGGCAAAATTGCTAGCACTTCAACTGCTGCCTTTTCAGTTGGTAGACTCTGCCCCCTTCCGTGAGTTTGTGGAATGTGCGGTTCCTCAGTGGCAGGTACCCAAACGCCACTTTTTCTCACGGAAGGCGATTCCGGCTCTCTACCGGCATGTGGAAGGCAATGTCCATGCCTCGCTGGACAGGGCGGTCAGCGGTAAGGTGCATATTACCGCTGACTCATGGTCCAGCAGGCATGGACAGGGACGTTACTTAAGTTTCACGGCGCATTGGGTGACTCTGCTGGCAGCTGGGAAGGATGCAGGACAAGGTGCAGTAGTGTTGGAGGTTGTTCCGCCACCACGCCTCCAAAATGCTGATTGTGACACACCTCTCTCCTCCACCCCCTCCTCTTCTTCTTCCTCCATGGCCTCTTCCTCGGAACCAGCGGTGCTCCGTAGGCGTTCAAGGGGCTACGCAAGTACGCAGGCCAAAAGATGCCATGCGGTGCTTGAGCTGGTGTGCTTGGGGGACAGGAGCCACACTGGGGCAGAGGTTCTGTCAGCTCTGCAGGGGCAGGTTCAGAGGTGGTTGACGCCACGCCAACTTAAGGCAGGAATGGTGGTTTGCGACAATGGCACCAACCTCCTCTCTGCCCTCCGACAGGGACAACTGACCCATGTGCCCTGTTTGGCTCACGTCCTTAACTTGGTGGTGCAGCGGTTCTTGGGCAGGTACCCGGGCTTACAGGATGTCCTGAGGCAGGCCAGGAAAGTCTCTGTGCATTTCCGCCGGTCATATAATGCCAGTGCTCGGCTGACGGACCTCCAAAAGGAGTTTAACCTGCCCAAGAACCGCCTAATCTGTGACATGCCCACCAGGTGGAACTCGACGTTGGCCATGCTGCAGCGGCTGCACACGCAGCAGAGGGCCATCAATGAGTACCTGTGCGACTATGGCACCAGGACAGGGTCAGGGGACCTTGGTTTTTTTTCCCCACGCCAGTGGGCCATGATCAGGGATGCATGCACTGTCCTGTCACCATTCGAGGAGGCCACGAGGATGGTGAGCACTGACAGTGCATGCATCAGTGACACTGTCCCCCTTGTCCACCTGTTGGAGCACACGCTGCGTGGAATAATGGACAGGGCACTTGAGGCAGAACAGAGGCAGGAAGAGGAGGACTTCCTTAGCTCTCAAGGCCCCCTTTATCCAGACAGTGTTCCTGCGTGCCCGCCGATCACACAGGAAGAGGACGAGGAGGAGGAGGAGGAGGAGGAGGAAGATTGTGTCAGTATGGAGGTGGAGCCTGGCACTCAGCATCAGCAGTCTTTAAGGGATCAGTCCCAAGGAACACATGGACTTGTACGTGGCTGGGAGGAGGTGGCTGCGGACGTTGTTGTCCTTAGTGACCCAGAGGACTCCGGACCGAATGCCTCAGCAAACCTACGCTGCATGGCCTCCCTGATCCTGCAAAGCCTGCGTAAGGATCCTCGTATTCGTGGTATCAAGGAGAAGGACCAATACTGGCTGGCAACCCTCCTTGATCCACGTTACAAGGGTAAGGTTGCGGACCTTATCTTGCCATCGCAGAGGGAGCAGAGGATGAAACATCTTCGGGAGGCCTTGCAGAAAGGTCTGTGCAACGCGTTCCCAGAGACTGGGAGGTTACAAACTCCTGTTTCTGGACAACGTGTTGCTGAGGCTTCGGTCAGTCAAAGAAGGAGCGGTGGAGAAGGTGGCCGTCTGACCGATGCGTTCAGACAATTTTTTGGTCCGCAGCCCCAAGGTATGATCGGTTCCAGCAACCATCGCCAGCGTCTGTTTTACATGGTGCAGGAATACCTAGGGGCAAGATCAGACTTGGACACCTTTCCCACCGAAAATCCTCTGGGTTACTGGGTCTTGAGGATGGATCACTGGCCAGAGCTTGCACAGTATGCAATTGAGCTACTGGCCTGTCCTGCATCCAGCGTTCTTTCGGAACGTACATTCAGTGCTGCTGGAGGCGTGGTAACCGATCACAGGGTGCGTCTGTCCACTGACTCGGTCGATCGGCTGACCTTCATAAAAATGAATCAGTCTTGGATCACCACCAGCTACCAAGCACCTGATGCTGATGTAACTGAATAATTTTTTTCAGATCCCTTCAAAGACTGCCTATGCTGATGCTGAGTGATTATCCCTGAGTAATTATCCTCTTCCTCCTCAATCATCACGCTGATAGCTTGTAAGAACATTTTTGGTTCTGGGCGCCACCACCAGTGCCTAAGACACAATTTTTCAGCCCCTGTATAACAGGGGCGTGTAATTACAATTTTTGATGTAATACTTTGCAGCACGGCTCGTTCCTGCATTCCAACTAGAGTGTCTGTGAGGGGTTGCAGTGTTGTGGCACCAGCACCAGTGCCTAAGGCCCAATTTTTCTGCCCCTGTCTAACAGGGGCGTGAAATTACAATTTTTGATGCAATACTTTGCAGCAGGGCTCGTTCCTGCGTTCCAACTAGAGTGTCTGTGAGGGGTTGCAGTGTTGTGGCACCAGCACCAGTGCCTAAGGCCCAATTTTTCTGCCCCTGTCTAACAGGGGCGTGAAATTACAATTTTTGATGCAATACTTTGCAGCAGGGCTCGTTCCTGCGTTCCAACTAGAGTGTCTGTGAGGGGTTGCAGTGTTGTGGCACCAGCACCAGTGCCTAAGGCCCAATTTTTCTGCCCCTGTCTAACAGGGGCGTGAAATTACAATTTTTGATGCAATACTTTGCAGCAGGGCTCGTTCCTGCATTCCAACTAGAGTGTCTGTGAGGGGTTGCAGTGTTGTGGCACCAGCACCAGTGCCTAAGGCCCAATTTTTCTGCCCCTGTCTAACAGGGGCGTGTAATTACAATTTTTGATGCAATACTTTGCAGCAGTGCTCGTTCCTGCGTTCCAACTAGAGTGTCTGTGAGGGGTTGCAGTGTTGTGGCACCAGCACCAGTGCCTAAGGCCCAATTTTTCTGCCCCTGTCTAACAGGGGCGTGTAATTACAATTTTTGATGCAATACTTTGCAGCAGGGCTCGTTCCTGCGTTCCAACTAGAGTGTCTGTGAGGGGTTGCAGTGTTGTGGCACCAGCACCAGTGCCTAAGGCCTAATTTTTCAGCTCCTGTTCAACAGGGGCATGTAATTACAATTCTTGATCTAATATTTCACAGCAGGGCCCTGTGAGGGCTTACAGTGTTTTGGCCACAGCAACACCTAAGGCCCAAATTTCTGCTGAGTATATAGGGCAGGACCCTACTTTCAAACATCTAACTTACAAACGACTCCTACTTGCAAACGGAAGGAGACAACAGGAAGTGAGATGAAATCTACCCATAGGAAGGGAAATTCTCTCATGTAAGAGTTAATATGGGAAAACAATTTCTCCTTTCCACTGATGCTTTCCAATCCTTGTTCCACAAAAAAAACCAAATTTTCAAAAAACATTTTTCATTGGGACAAAAAAGTGAGGTGAAATCTTCTGAAGAGGAGGAAAGACGCAAAACAAATGTCACAGGGGTGATAACCCTTCCCTATGTTTTCCAAAAAGCTTAGAAAAGATTTTTTGGCTGGAGCTAAACACATTAAAAATGTTCAAAATTACAAACAGATTCTACTTAACAACAAACCTACAGTCCCTGTCTTGTTTGCACCGCCTGTATACTGCTGTTCAGAGTATATAGGGACCTTTCCTTATTTTAATTTGGGTGCGGGGTTCCCCTTAATATCCATACAAGACCCAAAGGGCCTGGTAATGGACTGGGGGGTACCCATGCCGTTTGTCTCACTGATTTTCATCCATATTGCCAGGACCCGACATGACATTAAACCCGCAAGCAGTTTTAAATGAGATTTTTTCCTTTAAAAATGACATTTGGTGCAGGGACTGTTCTAAACATGGGAAACACGCGTCACTTTACAGGCATACTATAGACACCCCCCAGGTACGATATTTAAAGGAATATTTCACTTTTTTTTTTTTTACTTTAAGCATCATTAAAATCACTGCTCCCGAAAAAACGGCCGTTTTTAAAAGTTTTTTTTGCATTGATACATGTCCCCTGGGGTAGGACCCGGGTCCCCAAACCCTTTTTAGGACAATACCATGCAAATTAGCCTTTAAAATGAGCACTTTTGATTTCGAACGTTCGAGTCCCATAGACGTCAATGGGGTTCTAACGTTCGTGCGAACTTGCGGTCCGTTCGCGGGTTCTGGTGCGAACCGAACCGGGGGGTGTTCGGCTCATCCCTAATTCTAAGGCTGTATGAATCAGAAGTAATAAGAAATATAACTGGAATGTAACATGATCCCACACAGTGTGTGACTATCAGAATGCAGTTACATTCAGTTATAAATACAGGTTTTTTATAGAGAACCATCTCTTAGTATAATAAATGAAGAGATATCAGGAATTAGGATGTCAGTCCATTGAATCTTCTTGGTCCATGGATGATGTGGCATAACGGCCTCTTTTGTGAGAATGATGATTCCCATTTTGTTCTGAAATTTTCTGGGTGCTGCCTGAAGGTGAAGATGATGCCGTTCTTCTGCGTGTGGGAGAGTTGCTGCTTGTGGGTTCTGTCAGATTTAATTTTAAAAGGGTTTGTTGTAGTTCATCTGCTGATCTGCTTCTGTAAATTGTACCTTGGTAGTTAAATCTGACTGAACAGGGGAAGCCCCATTGATACATAATGTTGTGGCGTTGCAGTTCCATTAGTTGGGGTTTCATGGATCGTCTTTTAGTAATAGTAAGTTGGGATAGGTCAGCAAAAATTTGATAATTGTGACCTTGAAAAATAAGTTCCTTTTTTTCTCTTGCAGCAATTAGTATTTGTTCTTTCGTTCTGTAATAATGAAATTTTGTGATTATATCATGTGGGGGTCCATCTTTCTTTTTGGCTGAGAGGGCTCTGTGTACTCTGTCCAGTTCTAAATGTTCAATAGGGATATCTGGCTTTAGTTCTTGTAATAGAGCAGTAATAGTAGATTGCAGGTCTGTCACAGTTTCAGGTATTCCCCTTATGCGCAAGTTTGAACGTCTGGCTCTATTTTCGTAATCTTCGAGCTTAGTTTGAAGTATTAAATTCTCTTCTTTTAATTGTTCCTATTCTGTTATATTTTCTTGGCTTGTAATTTCAATTTCATCCATTTTTATTTCTAAGGCTGCGGTGCGGTTTCCCAGCTCTCTTATTTCTTTGGTTAGGCTGTTTGTTATTTGGTCTGAGGTTTGTTTTAAAGCCTTATGAAGCATCTTTTCAAATTGTAATAATATTACTGGGGATGCTGAGGAGGCTTGTGGAGAAGTTTGTGAGAGGATTTGTTCTGTATCTGACTCAAATGGAGAGTCTTGCTGTGACATTTTCTGTCTGTGAGATCGCCCTGATGCTGTATATTGTGAGGTGACTGGAGCTGCTTTAGTTGCAGTGAGTGCCTGTGAGCTCTTTGTGAGGTGATTTTTATTTCTGCCACGGCTTCCTCCCAGTACCATATTTCCTGCCCAAACTTTCACAGTTTGTTCCCTGGGGCAAAAAGGTTCAAATGGATACCTTTTGAGCCTGCAAGCTCCGCTTTGTCCTTCTCTTCTCTCCTCAGCGGTGCGGAGCTCTAACAATGCATGTCTGCTCCGCTAGGCTCCGCCCAAATGTTAAATTTTAAACATAAGAAGACCAAATGCCGCAAAATCTTGACCACCCAGAGAGAGCTGGAAGAAAGACAGTTGACAGCGAAGAGGACCCCCTTATTGTCTATTTCTACCAGAATCCGCCGGTTGGCAAAAAACTCTCCCCAAAGCGCCACAGCCACTAAAACTGGAAAAAGCTCTAACAGCACGACGTTCCTAGTAGCCTTCATTCGAATCCATGCCTCCGGCCAAGCCCCACAGCTCCAATGCGATCCCCAAATTGCCGCAAAACCCTTGGAGCCTGCCGCGTCCGTGAACAGACAAAAATCAGGAGCAAAGATAAAATCTGATTGAAAAAAGGAACGGCCATTAAATGACGCCAAAAAATCAACCCACACTACCAAATCATCTTTGAGGGAAGCCGTTAAACGGATGTGAGCAAAAGGAGATTTTAAACCTGCAGTTGCCATGTACAACCTCCTAGAAAAAATCCTCCCCACCGGCATGATTTTTCCAGCAAAAGCCAGGAGACCCTATAATGACTGCATCTCCTTCAATAACACCTTACGTCTTCTCAAAAATACTGCAATAAGGTTCCTCATCTTGTCTACCTTAGCCTGCGGCAAACTAAATTCTTCCACCTCGGTATTGATCAAAATACCTAAAAACTCCATGGAAGTCGCAGGATAACAAGTTTTCTCGGCAGCTAGAGGAACCCCAAAATGTTTCGTAACAACTACAAATAACTGCAGAAGACGAGAACAGATGTCCGAATTTGCCGAGCCGATAAACAAAAAATCATCTAGGTAGTGTGCAATTGAATCCTGACCAGACTCAAAACACATAACCCAATGAATGAAAGTAGAAAAAGTTTCAAAATATGTACAGGACAAAGAACATCCCATAGGAAGACATTTGTCAAAAAAATAAAACCCGTCAAAATAAAAACCCAAAGAACTGAAAGCTGTCGGGGCAATGGGTAAGAGCCTGAAAGCCGACTTCACATCCGCTTTTGCCAACAATGCCCCCCGGCCGCATGCTTTAATTTTGCCCACTGCTTCATCAAAAGTCGCATAAGCGACTGAACACAGCGAATCGTCAATTTCGTCATTCGGAAAAGAAAGATGCTGTATTAAACTAAATGAATTTGGTTCCCTCTTGGGGACCACACCTAGCGGTGAAATGCGAAAATCGCTAAAAGGGGGAAATTTAAACGGGCCAGCCATGCGACCTTCTGCAATTTCTTTAAAAACTTTTTCCCTCACTACTTCAGGAAACTGCCTAACTGACTTCAGATTATCCACAATAGTACAACCAGAGCCAGTAAAAGAAGGAAGAGGAAAACCAAAAGAAAATCCTTCAATTAGTAAAAGTGCTTTTGCCCTGCTTGGGTATAGATCCAGCCAAGGGCGCATGTTTTCCAGCCTCACTGGCGTGCAGGCTCTTGGGAAAAATACTGCGCTGATACGGGACCCCCACCGCTGTTTTCTTAAAACATTTCACCACAGGATGGGGCCCCGCGCAAAAAGAGCACTCATGTCTATACTTACAAGAAGTATTAAAACGACACTGACTCTCATTGAATGAAAAACACCAACCCCTGCGATACCCTGGCGAAACCTGCGTACCCGGATTGGAAGGGAAATGCCGCATACTAGGCGCTCTCTGAGGCAAGATTAAATTAAGCCATAGGCCCACGTCTTTCATTCCCCATCTTAAAGATGGGTGGACCGCTAGCTTCTGGCGAAAAGACTCGTCATAAGCATACCAGCCCAGACCTCCAAAATTCTTGTAAGCCTCCAAGACGTGGTCCAAGTGCTGGAACAAACCCTCGCTCAATTCCGGGTGCTTCTCGACCAGAACACTTGCAAAAACAAAAAATGCCTGTAACCAATTATTAAACGATCGTGGCACCGTTCTGCGCCTATCTTCCTCCTGCTCCCCTTTTTTATCTGATTTCAAATTAAATTCTTTTGCAGTGGGAAGAAGAGATAAAACTTCCACAAAATCTCCCCGCCAGATTTTTTCTTTAACCGCCGAAGGGAGATGGTACCCCAAAGGAGAAATTTCACAAGGCATAACCCCTTTTAAACACGCTTCATGGACTGACAAGATATCCCTAACAGGAGTGTGCATGTGTGCATCCCCAATGTGTGTACTGCCTTACTGACTAAATGACACAGGAGCAGGGACATTTACAGGTGCAGAAATAAAGCTAGCAGAGGCAGACCCAGAGGGGGATACAGCCAGAGAAGGAGGAAGAATAGGTGAGGCAATACCAGCAGCAGAGAGAGCATGAGAGATAGCTGACAGGTAACCCAAGATATCATTTACAGTGGATTTCTGTAACTCACCCTGCCCAGCTGATGACACCCCCGCCGCTGGGACACTCATGCTTGGCTGTAGGCTGTGAAACAGTGCACCTGGGACCAGGTCACTCTGAGGAGCCGACCGCTGAGGAGTAGCTGTTGCTTGAGAGCCTGCAGCAGACACAGGCAGCTCCATCCTCTCCTGTCGTTCTTCTTGTGGCGCCGAGTGTCCTCTTCCCCTCCTCCTGGCTGGCGACTGAGTGCAGGTCCGCCTCTTCTGTCCCGACCGTCTCCCGGGCACCGCCGCCATGCTTCCCCTCTCTTCTGCATGCGCCCGCCCGGCGGCTTGTTCTTCTCCTCCTCCGGCCACCAGACGCTCCGGAGGGACACTCCGCCTTGCTCTTCTCTGAGGAGAGGGCTGGACTGGCTGAGCCTCTCTCACCCCTGCATTCTGCTGAGCGTCTTCTGTGAGAGACAGCGCCAGGCAGCGGCGCATCCATTCCTCTCCGCCCTGGCTCTCTGCTCTCTCTACAAAAGCCCTCACAAGGTCTTCCATCGCACTGCTCACAAATGACAAGAAAGAGAACTGCTGAAAAGGAAAGTCAGTAAGTCCTCTCTCCAGGTCAGGCTGCAGTTTCTTCTCTTCCAGGTCCAGCTGCTGCAAGAGGAAGTACAGACCCTCAGCAGCCCCTTTTAACACTTCTCCCAGGAATACCAGAACCTTCCCTGGGATCTGATTGGACCACCTGCAACTCAGGTATGCATTTAAAGGCACAGCACACTAAAAATACCTGCTAACCTAAACTATCACCAGGGCTGGGTGACCGCCGTCCCAAAAAAGGGGGCTCTAATGGTGCGCCCCCTTTTAAGTATTCTGACAGTGGACTCTCCACTGTCAGAATACATGATTTAACAAATACAGTGAATAGTGGCGCAGGTTATAGTCTATAACATAAAATATGAGTCCATACAAGAGTCCTTGAGCTATCGAGCTCTGTGTGAGGAAACAGTCTGTGATGGCAGGGCAGCCTTGCAGGGGGAGTTGAAGCACACTCCAAACATGTAAAGAGAAAACAGTAAGCAGGCGCCTCTTAAGTAAGACTGTAGTATTTAATAAACAAAGCGTATTAAAACACTCACATTTTAGTATGGTTAAACAGGCACAGTAGAGTCCGGTTACACCAATCTCCATATCAGCTGTCAGCAGTGGTCACGTCCTGTAGATCCATGTTTGGCCGGCATCGTGACCAGCAGGAGTCTCTCAGCATTCAAGCGAAATCCAGAGCGAGGCTTGGAGAGCAGCTGGTGGATCACAGGAGAGGGCTGGAATGCAGTGTAGGGCGGAATGGCGTCACGGATGTGATTGCGACGCGTTTCAGAGCATGCGCACTAGGGAGATGTCTGTAGTGCGTGCTATTTTGTCAAGCTAAATGGGCTGTGAACAGCCTTTTTATGTGCCTTGGTGGTGCTGCCACCCAGTCGGGGAAATTGTAATAGCACTCTATACATACAAATAGAGGCTTACAAGATCTTAATTGGAAAAAAAACAAGGGAAAGATATATACATACATATCTCTCCGTATAGTTCAAAACACAATGGTATAAAACAATAGACATGGATCTTCAGTGCAAGGATATTAATATCAAGGATAATATATAAATAATGGCTCAATTGTGGATTGATGAAGTTATATAAATAAGCTGATGAGTTATATCCGCAAGCATAGAATAAATTGGATGGTATTAAGTGGATGTTTATTAAAAAAAAATATTGCTACAAGTAATACTATATAGGGAGATTATTATATAGCCATACAAGCTGCCAGAGCATAGCTACATGTATGGAGTACCGTATATACTCAAGTATAAGTCGAGTTTTTCAGCACATTTTTTTGTGCTGAAAGTGCCCCCCTCGACTTATACTTGAGTCAAGCACTTTTCTGCAGCAAAAAATTTCATTTTCCGAACCGACTTTGGGGCCCCGTATCTCAGGGCCACTTTGTGCTAGGAAATTTGGTGTGCAAACCCAGTGGAACTGGTACCACAACATATCCAAAGCTGGGGTTCCTAGCACTAAGTGGCTCCGAAATACGGGGCCCAAAATCGGTTCGGAAAATGTCATTCTCTGTTGCAGAAAAGTGCTTGACATTTTCTGAACCGACTTTGGGGCCCCGTATCTCAGGGCCACTTGGTGCTAGAAACCCCAAATTTGGTGTGCAAACCCAGTGGAACTGGTACCACAACATATCCAAAGTCGGTTCGGAAAATGTCCTTCTCTGCTGCAGAAAAGTGCTTGACATTTTCTGAACCGATATTTGGGGCCCTGTATCTCGGGGACACTTGGTGCTAGAAACCCCAGCTTTGGTTATTTTATGGTGCTAGTTCCACTGGGTTTGCACAACAAATTTGGGGTTCCTAACACTAAGTGGCCCCAAGATACGGGCCCCAAATTCAGTCAACTGTGTCCATCTGTAGCAATGTCATTTCGGGACCCTTTGGGTTCAGAGACTCCAAATTTTGGCTGCAGCTAGGGGGCATCTAGGAACCCTTAACTACCGAGTTTGAAGTTCGGGGGACCTATGGCTGCAAATGGGCACAGTGAGGCTGCAAATGGGCATTGTTGACCCTCTTTTCCACTTACAGTAGCTGTGCATTTCTCACCCTCGTCTTATACTCGGGTCACTAAGTTTTCCCATTTTTTTTGTAGTAAATTAGGGCCTCGACTTATACTCGGAACGACTTATACTCGAGTATATACGGTATATTCATGGTGTTTTATGAAATTTGAAGGGAATAAATTGATCTTATCTTTTTATTGATTATTTTATAGAAGTGTTTATTCTTATTTCTAATCTAAATAAATATATATATATATATATATATATATATATATATATATATATATATATATATATATATATATATATATATATATATATATACATATATATATATATATATATGTGCATATGTGTGTATATATATATATTTAACAAAAAAAAGGAAAATAGCAATTATACTGATAATATACGGGCTAATATCGAATTGTAAATATATAAAATAAACGATCATGGATACAGTACCTAAATGACGACTAATAGAAAAAAGAAATAATTTTAAATCAGTTTAAATAAACAAATTGGTGCAGTTGAAATGTCATTGAGAGAGACATTAGGAAAAAGGGAAGGGGGGGAATACAAAAGGGGGGGGGGCGAGAGAGGGGGGGGATACATAAGGGGGGGAGGGGGAGGGGGGGAGAAGAAAAACAGACAAATTCAATCAGAAATAGATAGTCAATTTTTTCTTTTAAGGTTACTTACTAATATAACCCCCGTTGGCTTATATATACCGGTATATATACAGGGGGTCCCCGGGTTACAAACAAGATAGGGACTTTAGGTTTGTTCTTAAGTTGAATCTGTTTGTAAGTCGGAACAGGTAAATTTTTTAAGTGTAGCTCCAGCCAAAAAATCTATTTTTAAGTTTTTTAGATAGCCTAGGGAAGGGTTATCACCCCTGTAACATGTGTTTTGCTGTCTGTGCCCCTGTTCAGAAGATTTCACATCACTTTCTGTCCCAATGACAATTGGATTTTGAAAATTTGGGGTTATTAGGGAAACAAGGATTGGTGATAAAGCATCAGTGGAGACACCTTTTTGCCATATTAACTCTTACAGGAGTGAATTTCCCTTCCTAGGGGTAGATTTCCTCTCACTTCCTGTTGCCTCCCTCTGTTTGTAAGTAGGAGTCGTTTGTAAGTCGGATGTTTGTAAGTAGGGGACCCCCTGTACCGGTATTTTTAGTGTGAAATCAACATAGAGAGCATTACCTAAAGAAAGGGAAAGAAATGGGACGTGTGATTAGACATCATTTTATAATATTGTGGGTAATTCTTCATTAATTCCTCCAGGATTTAAAGTATCTAGTGAATATATCCAATATGTCTCACGCTCACATAGTCTATGGAATCTCTCAGCCTCAGAGAGATTTTTCGGGATTTGTTCTATGATCCAGATTTCCAAGCCCTCTGTGGACTTGTTGTGATGTTCCGTAAAATGGTGAGGGACACTGTGTTTGTCCTTTGGTGTTCACTAAATCTTTGTCTGAGTGGTCGTATGGTACCCCACATACAGTAAGTGGCAAGGCCTAACAAGGCCATAAACTACAAAATCTGAACCACAATTATAAAAATCACCTAGAGTATAGGTCTTTCCTTTTGTGGTAAATAGTTTTTTACCATGTCTAACGAAAGAACATGTCTTACATAAAGGCTTTTTACTTTGGAACATACCTTTTAAAAAAAGGAATCAAACAGGTATGTGCAGAAAACGTTTTTTGAAATGGCTTTAATTTACTAGGTGCGATTTTGTTTTTTAGGTTTGGTGCCTTTCAGTAGGTTACCCTAGGGATATCTGGTAAGGGGGTTTGGGGTGAAGATCTTCTAGTAATATTTGCAAATGTTTTTTAAAAATCGTTTCCATTTTTTTTGAGTCAGTATGAAATTTTGTAATAAAGCGAGCGGACTGGTCGAAACTTTCTTTTTTGGTTGTAGGGAGATCGTGTTGCAGATAATGCTTATATGCTTGATCAACTAAAGACTCCGGATAGCCTTTAGCCTTAAGTTTGTTTTTGAGTATGAGGCTTTGTTCCATGTAATCGGATGTTTTCGTACAATTGCGTCTTAATCGGCAGAATTGTCCTTTGGGAATATTGTTGGTCCATTTGTGATAGTGGCAACTTTTGTAATGAAGCAAATAGTTGCCAGCCATAGGTTTTAAATTTATTTTTGCATGCATCTCATCATTTATATGGTATAGGTCAAGATCCAAGAATGCAAGTTTTTCCTTATCTGCAACATAAGTGAAGGAAAGGCCATATGGGTTATTATTACAATGAGAGACAAATTAATCGATGACACCCCCAGCACCATCCCAGATGATGATGATGTCATCGATGTACCTCCCGTAAAATATGAGGTGTTTTAGATAAGGATTATTTTGCCAGATGTGTTTGTGTTCCCATAGGCCCATGGCCAAGTTTGCATAGGATGGTGCAAAATTAGGGCCCATTACTGTCCCTTGTACTTGTAAATAATATTGGTTATCAAAACAAAAGTAGTTATGAGTCAGGCAAAATCTGGTGCAGTCTAAGATAAACTCAGTTTGCCCACGACTCATATAAGGATCTTCAGAAAGAAAATGGTCAAGGGCTGCTAGTCCAAAAACATGGGGGATAGATGTGTATAGTGAGTTGACGTCCAATGACATCCAAATATACTCAGTTTCCCACCTGTATGGCTTAAGTTAGTCCAACAGGTGAGTTCCATTATGGATATAGGACTGTAAGCCCTGGGCCAGGGGTTGTAAATGATGATCAACATATTTGGATAAACCGAAAGTGATCTGGGATGGTGCTGGGGGTGTCATCGATGAATTTGTTTCTCATTGTAATAATAACCCATATGGCCATTTTTTTTAAGATCAACCACTTACCGACCGCCGATACACGTCCTCACTTTGAGGACGTATATAGTTGTTTTGGCAGCAGCTAGCTGCCATAACCCCGGTATCCCTGTGTTCGGCTGGTGGTTGGCTACAAGATAAAAGTGGTCTCTGCGGTGGATTCACCGCGAGATCACTTTTATCCGCGGCACCCCCCCTCCCGCCACGCTCCTGTGCCCTCCGCCGCTTACCGGAGCCGTCGGCAGCAGAGGAGGCAATCGGACCTTCCTGTGGCTGTGCATGGAGATGAGTAAGGAGAAGATGGCCCCCACCTGTCTCCATGACACTGCAGGGCGAAAGCGACGTCAAAACGTCACTTCTGGCCATGGCTCTTTAACCACTTGACCACTGGGCACTTAAACCCCCTTCCTAACCAGACCAATTTTCAGCTTTCGGTGCTCTCACACTTTGAATGACAATTACTCAGTCATGCAACACTGTACCCATATGAAATTTTCGTCCTTTTTTTTACACAAATAGAGCTTTCTTTTGGTGGTATTTGATCACCTCTGGGTTTTTTATTTTTTGTGCTATAAATGAAAAAAGACCGAAAATTTGGTAAAAAAATGAATTTTTCTTCATTTCTATTATAAAATTTTGCAAATAAGTAATTTTTCTAAATAAATTTGGGCCAAAATTTATACTGCTACATATCTTTGGTAAAAATAACCCAAATTAGTAGATATTATTTAGTCTATGTGAAAGTTATAGAGTCTACAAGCTATGGTGCTAATCACTGAAAATTGATCACATCTGATCACACCTGATGTACTGAGGCCTATCTCATTTCTTGAAACGCTAACAAACCAGAAAAGTACAAATACCCACAAAATGACCCCTTTTTGGAAAGTAGACATTCCAAGGTATTTAGTAAGAGGCATGGTGAGTTTTTTGAAGTTGTCATTTTTTCCCACAATTCTTTGCAAAATTACGATTTATTTATTTATTTATTTATTTCACACCAAATTGTCAATATAACAGGTTATTTCTTTTACATGGCATGTACATTCCACAAATGACACCCCAAAATATATTCTACTACTCCTCCTGAGTATTGTGATACCACATGTGTGAGACTTTTACACAGCCTGGCCACATACAGAGGCCCGACATTGAAGTAGCACATTCAGGCATTCTAGGAGCATAAATTACATATCTAATCTCTCAACCACCTATTACACTTTTGAAGGCCCTGGAGCACCAGGACAATGGAAACGCCCACAAAATGACATCATTTTGGAAAGCAAACACCCCAACGTATAATCTATGAGGCATAATGAGTCTTTTGAATGGTTCATTTTTTTTCCAGAAGTTTTTGGAAAATGTGGAAAAAAATGAAAACGCATTTTTTTTACACAAAGTTGTCCATTTCTAAGATATTTCCAACACATAGCATGTACATAGCAAAAATGACACCCCAAAATATATTCTGCTACTCCTCCTGAGTATGGTGATACCACATGTGTGAGACTTTTACACAGCCTAGCCACATACAGAGGCCGACATTGAAGTAGCACATTCAGGCGTTCTAGGAGCATAAATTACATATCTAATCTCTCAACCACCTATTACATTTTTGAAGGCCCTGGAGCACCAGGACAATAAAAACGCCCACAAAGTGACCCCATTTTGGAAAGCAAACACCCCAACGTATAATCTATGAGGCATAATGAGTCTTTTGAACGGTTCATTTTTTTCCAGAAGTTTTTGGAAAATGTGGAAAAATAATGAAAACGCATTTTTTTTACACAAAGTTGTCCATTTCTAAGATATTTCCAACACATAGCATGTACATAGCAAAAATGACACCCCAAAATATATTCTGCTACTCCTCCTGAGTATGGCGATACCACATGTGTGAGACTTTTACACAGCCTGGCCATATACAGAGGCCCAACATTGAAGTAGCACATTCAGGCGTTCTAGGAGCATAAATTACACATCTAATTTCCTTACAATCTATCACAATTTTGAAGGCCCTTCATATTTCTAACAAATAGCATGAACATACCAAGAATTACACCCTAAAATACATTCTTCTGAGCAAAGGGTAAACAAAAGATTACCTGTGGTTTTAGTAGTGCAGTTGTCACAGGAGGAGAGCCCTGATCCAGGCAGCAGGCAGGGACGTGGTCAGCGACAGTGAATGGAATTGTCCAAGGCAGCAGGCAGGAATATTGTCCATAGTCAGTACAGGCAGGGATACAGTCCATATACAGTCCAGGGTCAGTGCAAGTAGAGACATTGCCAGCAGTGCCAAAATATTAGTCCTGGTAGTAAGCAGGAACATGGTCCAAGTAGCAGGCCAGGAAAGAATGGGGACAGGGGTAGAGTCTTCTCCCACCCAAATCTCTTTGAAGCCTCCGAGTCTTCAGACCCTAATCGGGAATGAGAAAACTAAAAAATTAGGTTTCTTCATCCGGAAAAACAATTCTGGAGCCCCTCACATATGTGAGACCCCTGTGTTCCCACTAGCATAGCAGGGTAAAAGATCAATCCAAGAGGCAGGCAAAAAACGTGGTCAAACAGTCCAGGGTCAGTTCCAGAGCAGGCAGAGGTAGGTACAGTTTAGCGTTAGGCAGAAGCGTGGTCATGTAACAGGCCAGGGTCAGTTCCAGAGCAGGCAGAGGTAGGTACAGTTTAGCGTTAAACAGAAGCGTGGTCGTTTAGCAGGCCAGGGTCAGTTCCGGAGAAGGCAGAGGTGTAGGTACAGTTTAGCATTAGGCAGAAGCGTTGTCGTTTAGCAAGCCAGGGTCAGTTCCGGAGAAGGCAGGGGTATGTACAGTGGCATGAAGCGGTGTGGTGGTAAATTACAATTACGTTTACCATACTTCCCTAATAATGTAGAGAAGTATGGTAACGGCGGAAACATTCATCAATACAAAGGCCTGGTTGGGAAGGACAATCAGGACAATAATACACAGTGTCTCTTCTAGTTCCTGCTTTGGTGCACACCCGGCATTTCTTCTGACGTTTCCGGCCTGTTTCATGATGGGGGAGTCTTTTAGGAAAGTGGCGTTCATGGAGTCTGCTCACTGAATCCGAGCGAATGCTTTCTGGTGCGCCTTCCGGGTACAAAAGGGTGGTGATAATTTCTTCTTGGTACTGAAGAAAAGATAAGGGGCTCTCTGTAGATTTACGGTAAATAACAAAACTATTGTAAATGGCCAAACTGAAAAGATATATAGAGACTTTTTTATACCAAAAGCGGCTTTTTCTTGTGGGAAGGTAGGGTTCGATCATCTGATCATTCAAGTCGACACCCCCCATAAACAAATTATAGTCATGGACACATTTTGGTTTCTGGATTGGGCCGTTTCTTCGGGGGATTTCCACGTAGGTGTCGTTGTGGATAGTTGTGAGCATGTGGACGTTTCGTCTGTCCCTCCACCTGAGAGCCAATATCTCTTCATTCCGTAAAGACGCCGTCTCCCCTTGTCGTAGTCTTTCAGTAATGAGTCTTTGCGGGAATCCCTTCCTATTGGCTCGCACTGTACCACACGCTGGAGTGTCCTTGCGGTAAAGATTGCGGAAGAGGGGCAAGCTTGTATAGTAGTTATCCACATAAAGGTGGTAACCCTTTCCAAGTAGTGGATATACAAGCTCCCAAACAACCTTTCCGCTGACTCCTATGTACTCCGGACATTCAGGGGGATGCAGTTGGGTGTCCTTCCCTTCGTACACCCGGAAGGCGTAGATATACCCTGTTTCTCTGTCACATAGCTTGTAGAGCTTAACCCCATATCGGGCCCTTTTGCTGGGGATATACTGCTTGAACCCAAGCCTACCTGTGAAGTGGACCAATGACTCATCCACGGAGATATTTTGGTCGGGGATGAATAACTGGGGAAATTTCTCGGAGAAAAAATTTAGAAGTGGCCGAATTTTAAATAATTTGTCATGTGATGGGTCATTTCGGGGAGGGCACTGGGTGTTGTCATTGTAATGGAGGAAACGCATTATCATGAGGTATCATGATCTTCGCATAATGGATGAATACATTGGCATGTGGTGGATGGGCTTGGTGGACCAATAGGAGTATAATTCATTTTTTTTTGTGAGTCCCATATTAAAAGTTAGACCTAAAAATAATTTAAATTCCTCCACTGTCAATGGTCTCCACTCATGGGGACGGGCATAACTTGAACCAGGGTTGCTTGTAATAAATTGTTGTGCATAGAGGTTGCACTGGGCCACGATGGAGGATAATAGGTCTTGGGTAAAAATTAAATTAAAAAAATCAATAGGGGCAAAATTCTCTGTGTTCACCTGAACACCTGGCTGAGCCGTGAAAGGGGGGGTGTTTGCTGCTCTTGAATTAGCGGGAAGCCACAGAGGGTTTTCAAGGGCATAGGGAAGGCCGGCATGGGTCCTAACTCTTTGGGGCCGAGATGACACCCCGCTAGTTCTTGGCCTTTGCTGCAGTGGTATTTCATTACTTCTGGATGGCACTGTGTTACTGGTGGGTGGCACTGAGCTGCTAGTTGATGCCACTGCATTTCTGGTGGATGGCACGGAGCTGCTGGTTGATGCCAGAGCACTACTTGTGGTAGCCTGCTCCTCCATGCCAGAGCGCCTTCGTTTGATGGGCACACTTTGCTCTTCCTCCGATTCTGTATCAGACCCACTGCTTACAACGGGTTCATATTCTGAACCAGAATCAGACACAGACTCAGAGAGCTCCCCGCTGCTCTCGTCAGTCAAGGCAAGCAGTTGGTATGCCTCCTCAGCGGAAAAAACTTTTTTTGCCATACTGGTGACTGTGGGCTGTGGTGACAAACTTCTGTGGTAGGGACACTTGGACAGATATGGCTGCACTGATGGGTGCTGATGAGGCTGGTCTAATGAGGCTGCGCTGCTGGGTGCTGAAAAGGCTGCACTGCTGGGTTCTGATGAGGGTGCACTGCTGGGTTCTGATGAGGGTGCACTGCTGGGTACTGATGAGGGTGCACTGCTGGGTACTGATGAGGGTGCACTGCTGGCTACTGATGAGGGTGCACTGCTGGCTACTGATGAGGGTGCACTGCTGGCTACTGATGAGGGTGCACTGCTGGCTACTGATGAGGGTGCACTGCTGGCTACTGATGAGGGTGCACTGCTGGCTACTGATGAGGGTGCACTGCTGGGTACTGATGAGGGTGCACTGCTGGCTACTGATGAGGGTGCACTGCTGGGTACTGATGAGGGTGCACTGCTGGGTACTGACAAGGTTGCACTGATGAACACTAATGCACCACACTGAGGATGCACTGATTATTTGGCACTGATGTGCACTGATAAGGTAGCACTGATGAGCACTCACTTATGGGCACTAATATGCACTATTGGGTACTGTAGTGGCACCGATGAGCACTGTTGTGGCACTGATGAGCGATGTAGTGGCGCAGATGAGCGCTGTAGTGGTGCAGATTAGCACTCTAGTGACGCTGATTTGGCACAAATGCGCACTGTATTGGCAATAATGTGGCACTTATAAGCACTGTAGTGGCACTGGGCACTGTAGTGGCCTGGTGTAGCACTGATGGAGCACTGGCGTGGCACTGATGGAGCACTGGCGTGGCACTGATGGAGCTCTGATGTGGCACTGATGGAGCACTGACGTGACACTGATGGAGCACTGACGTGACACTGATGGAGCACTGACGTGACACTGATGGAGCACTGACGTGGCACTGGTGGGCACTGGTGGCACCAATGGGCACTGTAGTGGCACAGGTGGCACTGATGGGCACTGGTGGCACCGATGTGGCACTGGTGGCACAGATGAGCACTGTAGTGGCACTGGGCACTGGTGTGGCACTAACGGAGCACTGACGTGGCACTGGCGGCACTGATGGGCAGTGAAGTGGCAGAGGTGGCACTGATGGGCACTGGTGGCACCGATGTGGCACTGATGAGCACTATAGTGGCACTGATGGCACAGATGAGCACTGTAGTGGCACTGATGGACACTTTAATGGCACTGATGGGTACTTTAGTGGCACTGATGGGTACTGTAGTGGCACTGGTGGCACAGATGGGTATTGTAGTGGCACTGATGGGTAGTGTAGTGGCACTGGTGGCACAGATGGGCACTGTAGTGGCACTGATGGACACTTTAGTGGCACTGATGGGTAGTGAAGTGGCACTGATGGGTAGTGAAGTGGCACTGATGGCACTCTGGGGCACAGATTAGCAGTGTAGTGGCACTTGTATGGCACTGTATGGCACTGCTGGGCACTGCTGTACCTTTCACTCACGGTTTTTCGATCAATCTCTCTTCTCTCCTCTCACGCTGTATCGGTGTGAGGAGAGAAGAGAGCTGGGACCTTTGCCTGACCCCAGTTTGTTTACATTGTGATCGCTCCCTCATTGGAGGGAGCGATCACGTGGTAAAGGGCCGCTGTCATTGGCCCTTTACCGCGATCCGTGTTGCGCCGGGTCCCGTGAACCCGGCGAGCACGGACACTTCAGTGCGCGCGCCCCACAGGGGGTGAGCGGAGCGAGAGTTCTGGAGGACGTCCATGGACGCCCGCCCAGAACAAGCTGACCGCTCTGTAGCCGTCTTTTGGCTATGGCCCGGTCGGCATGTGGTTAAGGGCCATTTTTTTAAAATCATTTTTTTAAATGACAAATTATTTTTTTTATTGCACTTTAGTGTAAATATGAGATGTGAGGTCTTTTTGACCCCAGATCTCATATTTAAGAGGTTCTGGCATGCTTTTTTTCTATTACAAGGGCTGTTTACAGTTTTAAGGTGACGTCAAAGCAGAAGCGCCAGCATATGAAAGCGGTGTTTAAACCACACATGTAAGGTATCGGTAGAGCGAGAGCAATAATTCTAGCCCTAGACCTCGTCTGTAACTCAAAACATGCAACCTGTAGAATTTTTTCAACGTCGCCTATGGAGATTTTGGGTGGCAGCACCACCAAGGTACATAAAAAGGCTGTTCACAGCCCAATTTCTTTAGCTTGACAAAGGAGCGCACACTACAGACATCTCTCTAGTGGGCATGCTCTGAAACGTGTCGCAATCACGTCTCTGACGCCATTCCGCCATACGCTGCATTCCAGCCCTCTCCTGTGATCCACTAGCTGCTCTCCAAGCCTTGCTCTGGATTTCGCTTGAACGCAGAGAGACTCCTGCTTATTAGGACGCCGGCCACACACGGATCTACAGGATGTGACCACTGCTGACAGCTGAGACGGAGATTGGTGTAACCGGACTCTACTGTGCCATACTAAAATGTGAGTGTGTTTAATGCACTTTGTTTACTAAATACTACAGTCTTTTCTCTTCAGAATACATGATTTGGCTGCAGCTACTGATTGACAAAGTTTTCCAGGTTGTCCTTTCAATTGTTAGATTGACTTCTGTCAATCTAACATGTGGCCACACATGGATCGAAATTCCCTTCTGACCGTCCGATTTTCGATCAGCACCTATAGCCAACTTTAATTAACCTTAACTGAAGTTTTCCAAAAATACCCCTAAGCAATTCCATATCCTCTGAATAATACATACCAGCACACCTCCTGTTGTAAATGGTACATGCCCTCCCATTACAGATGCAGCTGTTGGGGGGCCTCTTCACAAAAATCGCTAGCCTCCCATCCTCTCTGTTCTGCCGTTTGCAGAACAGGCTGAACATAACAGTAATGTACCCCCTAGCGGCTGATTGGTGCAGTGCACAGCCTCCTCCTCCACTAGCTGAGGTCATTGCAGATCTATAATATAATAATATTATATAATAATAAAATTTGGACATATTTATGAGGTTTGGAAAACTGCTATTACCAAAAAAATTACCTGTGCTAATTAGGTAAAAAAACAGCAGCCATCCCTTCCTAATTAGATAGACTGAGTGGGTGGCAATTCATTTTGATCATTAAGGCAGCAAATTGAAGATCTGCCATTAAATCTTGATCACATCTGTGGGAGTCTCATTGATGTGGGGGATTTCACTCCAAACCTAGATGCAGTAAAGATACCCCTTTTAATCCTTTTTATTTTAATACTGTTTTCTTACATATGTTTCACTTTCCAACTTGTTATTTTCTTAACATTTTGCAACTCTTTTCTAGCCTAGGGATATTAAAAAAAATTGAATAAGCTGGTTTTTAATTGCGCTAAAGAACACACAAATAGGAAGAGACTATTGTGAGACTCTTGCATGTGTAGTTGTATTGTATCATCAGTGCTTATGAGATTCGCTGTAAGCCTCTGCTAGTTGTGTTAGTTTGCATTATGCTGCCGCCCCCCTTTTTTCTCTGTACTGCAGTGATTGGCTGATGAAGAACAAGACCGCCAATTTGACTGCATACATATTCATGCCAGGGTGTGGACGTTTTCATAGGCAGAAACAGATCTCATTCTATGTGTGTATGGTCTGTGAACCTTATGTGCCTGTCTGATGGAAAACAAAGGGTGACAACAGCAAGTTTCCCCAAAAGCCTATGGGTGGTAGCAACTTAAATATCAGTGTGTTTGTGCATGTGCAAAGTTTTGGATTTGGCCTAGATTGGGTAATGTTGGGGTTCTTCATAGACTAGCATGCTGGTTCATTTATCAAGAGAAAGCCACAACTGGTGATAGCTCACTTATTGTATGGCTTCCCTTGCCCTCAGAACCTCTTGGTACCACCATGGTCCTTGACAATCTTCTTTATTTTTCTTAAGTGTACTTTGCAGCCCAGGCATGGGTGGTGTCCCTGTAGAGCAGCTTTAAGTGGACTGCATCTGGCTATGCTAGCGGCAGAAGCATATCTTTTTTTACAAATAGTTATTATGACTGGGCTGAGTTTGTTCAATTATTTTATGGCTGCATGTACACTAGCCTACCCTGACCACGGCCACTGGAAAACGTGGCATAAAACACGTAAAAAGAGTTTTTGCCGTGTTTTCCCCGTGGCCGACAGTCAAAACATTCCTATCCTGAACGCGATTCTTCCGTGTTCAGGAGAAGGAGGTTTAACCTCACCTAAACGCTGCCACTCCTAAACTCTGCTAAAAGCCTATGAGGTTGATTTACTAAAACTGGAGAGTGCAAAAATCTGGGGCAGCTCTGCATAGAAACCAATCAGCTTCCAGTTTTTTTTTTTTGTCAAAGCTTAATTGAACAAGCTGAAGTTAGAAGCTGATTGGCTACCATGCATAGCTGCACCAGATTTTGCACTCTCCAGTTTTAGTAAATCAACCCCTATTTGTACATGGACACATAGGGGTTGATTTTCTAAAGGCAAATAGACTGTGCACTTTGCAATATGTACTGGCACTCTGCAAGAGCAGTTGCTCCAGAGCTTAGTAAATGAGGTAAAGGTTCGCTTTGCAAAGAGTACCCAATGCAAGGAAAATAAGAAAACAGCATTTTTGCTTGCACATTATTGGATGATGGAAGTCAGCAGAGCTTCTGCTCATTTACTAAGCTCTGAAGCAACTGTTTATGCAGAGTGCAACTGCACTTTGCAATGTGCACAGTCTATTTGCCTTTAATAGATCCCCCCATAGGCTTTTATGGAGTTGAGCTTAGGAGCTTTGGCAAAAAACTGCAAAAACTCCTAAACACAAGTTTAGGAGCTGCCAGTGTACATGAAGCTGAAGATTAAAAGCAGTCAGTGATGGCATCAACCAAGATGGTATTAGCTGCAGGGTTTTAGACTTTCATACCTGGTGAATGACATTTGGCCACCATTACAAGGGAAATAATGCCTTGTGTCAGCTCTAAACTAGCTTTTCAGAGCTCACAAAGGTCTATGGACTCCATCTTGACTCTCATATGACATCAATGGGTCAATAAAAAGGTGCCAGTATTGTCACAATGGTGGTCTATTGCTTACTGAAACCAGAGAAAAGTAGATCACTATTACAATGAATTTATTTCTGTATGTAGCATGCTAGATTTGTAATTGTAAGTAGGTTTTGTCAGTGTAAGCAAATTTATGCAGGCTTGGCTGATTTTGTTTCCTGGGTTGGCAGAAATTCAGGGAGAGCTGGATGACTAACAGGCAGCATCACTAAGACCCTCCACTAATTTCCAGAACGTGCTGGAGCCTTCTGGAAAGAGGAGGAGAGGTGAGGTGGAGCTGCCTGAAGTATTCTGAGGGCCCTGACTAATCCTCAACTTGGATTTGCAGGGGGAAGGCCTCCTCAAATACTAAGGGTCGACCCAGTTGAGGGAGAAGTTGTCGTGGCCTTGGAAAGAGCTCCTCAGTCTGGGGGGGTGACCTCGGGCCTGGGCTTGGGTGTGGATGGGTCATTCCTACAACCAACGGAGGTGTCCTGGACAGGAGACACGGGAGCAAGGCGAGGGCAGCAGGAGAAAACTGCCAGGAAGATCTCCAGGAGGAACAACAAGGTGCAGCCAAGAGGGCTGATGAGTGACACATAGTCAGGAGGACTGGGAGGCATGCCTGAAAAGACTGGGAGCAAGCAGTCTGGAATGGATGCAGAGTCAGTAAGGAGGACTGTAGTGGCACAGGCAGTGGAAAGAGGCAGCTGCAGCCAGGACAGCTGGCAGGGCCTGAAGAGGTGGTACTGGGACCAGTAGCCACGTGGGACAGCTAGCACTAGGACTACCATTTTTGCTACACCATAGGGGCCCGCAATCCCTGCCTGTAAAGGGCATTTTTGCTTTGGGCCTGGCTGAGCCAGGGTCAGGCCTGCAAGTCAGTGCTAACTGGTCCTGGGAGTTGTAGTTCTATAAGCAAGTTTGTGCTGGAGGTAGAAAGTGTGTGTATATACTGGTTGTGTATATAGTTTCAGTCCCTAAATTCCTATCTGCAATCAAGGGGGCATACCATAAGTACCCTATCCTCATCCAAGTTAAAAGCCCCTCAAACAAAAAAAACAACAAAAAAAACAAGTACAAGGACTTTTTCTTGACTGTTGGATGTCTGTGAATTCAGGTGCCTGGCTGTGCAGGGTGAGAGACAGATCACAACTACCAGCAGCCCCTACGGAGGGTACTGCTACATGTAGATCTGAGTGGGAGACTGGATCGGGTCCATGGAAAAATACAGTGGAAAAAAATGTAAAAATAAATAAATATAAAGCAAAAAATACCCCCTTCCCATTAAACCACAGGTCCCAACAAATATGTTGGATGTTCTAGATCAGGGTTTCTCAACCCATGGTATGCGTACCCCTAGGGGTACGTGCACCAAGGGCAGGGGGTACGCTGCCTGTGCCGGGGGCAGGGTGGCAATCGCTGCTCGGATGCGGGGTAAAATGTCTGCATTAATGTAGGGGCGGCTTGCTTTATACAGCTGCCGCTACATGGTTTTATAGCTATGATTAGGCACTAACTATAGTGTGAAACGTGTCAGCTTTCCTGTACTTTTTGCTGTGGCATGTACTTTTGTTGTTTTTATCAATAAAGGCGATTATCATTTTCAGTGCGGCTGTCCAGGATTTTTCTCACATTCATCGTTACTAGCATTGCCGGCACCTGAGGCTTACAGTTTGGAGGAGAGGTTCCTGACTGACCTCCTTAGAGCGGTGATTTTTCTTTCTCCCCTACACAGCTTTATAGTTGCAGAGCTGCAGTGCAGCGGAGTAGTACTAATGTGCTCAGTGCGCTCCTGCACCCGGTCGGTGTTACCCACACGGACACTTCCCTGTCAGGCGGAGTGATCTCCGCCCGACAGGAGCTTCCTAAGCCCCGCCTAGCATTATGTCATTCAGAGGCTGGGAGCGTGGGATGGAAGAGGAGGAGTGCTGCCTCTGTGACCTGCTCGGAGCATCCACTCTCATGGACAAGTGAATGAGCAGAGGCTGATAATGTTTCTGACTGAACTGCTGTGTCTTATAAGTTTGCTCCTACTGCAGTGTTAATTCATCTACAATGCTATTTGTAATATGCAACATGGAAGGAGTTAATTTATTGCCATCGCTCGCTGATGCATTAGTGACCAATGGCAATTAATTAACCCCTTTGTGTTGCATTGGTGCCAGTGTTAATTAACCCTTTTATAATGCAGCATGAAGGGGTTAATAAACACTGACACTGGTGCCACTAATGCAGCACAAAGGGGTTAATTAATTGCCACTGGTCACTAATGCATCTGTGACCAATCGCAATACATTAATACCTTCCATGCTGCATATTACAAATAGCATTGTAGATTAATTAACACCCCCCCTCCAAACAGTTAAAGTGGTTGTAAAGGCTGAACGTTTTTTCACCTTTATGCATTCTATAGACACTGATAGGCTGCACTGATAGGCACTGAACATGCTGAACTGATGGACACTGAACATGCTGAACTGATGGGCACTGGTGAGGCTGCATTGATGGACAATGGTGAGGCTGCATTGATGGGCACTATTGAGGCTGCATTTATGGGCACTGGTGAGGCAGCATTGATGGGCAATGGTGAGGCTGCAATGGTGAGGATGCATTGATGGGCAATGGTGAGGCTGCATTGAAGGGCAATGGTGAGGCTGCATTGATGGACACTGGTGAGACTGCATTGATGGGCACTGGCGAGGCTGCATTGATGGGCACTGGTGAGGCTGCATTGATGGGCACTTGTGTGGCTACATTGATGGGCACTGGTGAGGCTGCATTGATGGGCACTGCTATGGCTACATTTGATGATGATTTTGAAAACAAACAAAAACCATCACAAACACACACAGAAATCCTTACAAACACATACTGACATTACACACACACAGAAACCATAACACCCAATTAATAGAAATGATTTCCTCAAGACAGGGGTACTTAGAAACTTTTTTTAGATCTGCAGTGGTACTTCACCGTAAAAGGTTGAGAAACACTGCTGTAGATAACATGCTCACATAGTTACATAGTTACATAGTAGGTGAGGTTGAAAAAAGACACAAGTCCATCAAGTCCAACCTATGTGTGTGATTATGTGTCAGTATTACATTACATATCCCTGTATATTGCGGTCATACAGGTCATTATCTAATAGTATCTTGAAGCTATCAATGCTCCCTGCTGAGACCACCGCTTGTGGAAGGGAATTCCACATCCTTGCCGCTCTTACAGTAAAGAACCCTCTACGTAGTTTAAGGTTAAACTTTTTTTCTTCTAATTATAATGAGTGGCCACGAGTCTTATTAAACTCTCTTCTGCGAAAAAGTTTTATCCCTATTGTGGGGTCACCAGTACAGTATTTGTAAATTGAAATCATATCCCCTCTCAAGCGTCTCTTCTCCAGAGAGAATAAGTTCAGTGCTCGCAACCTTTCCTCATAACTAAGATCCTCCAGACCCTTTATTAGCTTTGTTGCCCTTCTTTGTACTCGCTCCATTTCCTGTACGTCCCTCCTGAGGACTGGTGCCCAGAACTGGACAGCATACTCCAGGTGCGGCCGGACCAGAGTCTTGTAGAGCGGGAGAATTATCGTTTTATCTCTGCAGTTGATCCCCCTTTTAATGCATGCCAATATTCTGTTTGCTTTATTGGCAGCAGCTTGGCATTGCATGCCATTGCTGAGCCTATCATCTACTAGGACCCCCAGGTCCTTTTCCATCCTAGATTCCCCCAGAGGTTCTCCCCCCAGTGTATAGATTGCATTTATATTTTTGCCACCCAAATGCATTATTTTACATTTTTCTACATTGAACCTCATTTGCCATGTAGTCGCCCACCCCATTAATTTGTTCAGGTCTTTTTGCAAGATTTCCACATCCTGCGGAGAAGTTATTGCCCTGCTTAGCGTAGTATCGTCTGCAAATACAGAGATTGAACTGTTTATCCCATCCTCCAGGTCGTTTATGAACAAATTAAATAGGATTGGTCCCAGCACAGAACCCTGGGGAACCCCACTACCCACCCCTGACCATTCTGAGTACTCCCCATTTATCACCACCCTCTGAACATGCCCTTGTAGCCAGTTTTCAATCCATGTACTCACCCTATGGTCCATGCCAACGCACCTTATTTTGTACAGTAAACGTTTATGGGGAACTGTGTCAAATGCTTTTGCAAAAGCCAGATACACCACGTCTACGGGCCTTCCTTTATCTAGATGGCAACTCACCTCCTCATAGAAGGTTAATAGATTGGTTTGGCAAGAACGATTCTTCATGAATCCATGCTGATTACTGCTAATGATATCATTCTTATTACTAAAATCTTGTATATAGTCCCTTATCATCCCCTTCAAGAGTTTACATACTATTGATGTTAGGCTAACTGGTCTGTAATTCCCAGGGATGTTTTTTGGGCCCTTTTTAAATATTGGTGCTACATTGGCTTTTCTCCAATCAGCTGGTACCATTCCAGTCAATAGACTGTAAAAAATTAGGAACAACGGTCTGGCAATCACCTGACTGAGTTCCCTAAGTACCCTCGGATGCAAGCTATCTGGTCCCGGTGATTTATTAATGTTAAGTTTCTCAAGTCTAATTTTAATTCCGTCCTCTGTTAACCATGTAGGTGCTTCCTGTGTTGTGTCATGAGGATAAACACTGCAGTTTTGGTTACTGAAGCCCCCGATTCACTCGTGAAGACTGAGGAGAAGAATAAATTCAATATCTTTGCCATCTCCCCATCCTTTGTAACCAGATGTCCTTCCTCATTCTTTATGGGGCCAATATGGTCTGTCCTCCCTTTTTTACTGTTTACATACTTAAAGAATTTCTTGGGATTTTTTTTGCTCTCCTCCGCTATGTGTCTTTCATGTTCTATCTTAGCCATCCTAATTGCACCCTTACATTTCTTATTGCATTCTTTATAAATTCTGAATGCTGAGGATGATCCCTCAACCTTGTATTTTTTGAAGGCCTTCTCCTTTGCTTTTATATGCATTTTTACATTGGAGTTAAGCCATCCAGGATGTTTGTTCGCTCTTTTAAATGTATTACCCAATGGGATACATTGGCTAATGCCCTTATTTAATATGCTCTTAAAGCAAACCCATCTCTCCTCCGTATTCTTTGTCCCTAATATTTTATCCCAATTTATGCCTTTTAGCAAGGTTTGTAGTTTAGGGAAGTTGGCTCTTTTGAAATTCAGTGTTGGGCTTAGTAGTGCACCGCAATGATTATAGATACTTTGCTGACGTAAATGCTCTGTCATTGTCTCCAATTTTAAAATGCCTTCTACAATGTCATCTAAACGTGTGCTATTGTATACAGTCACCCTGAGGTGTCTACACTACCAAACTATTTGTACACTGCACTCTACTTTTTTCCAACTAATTACTTATTTAGTCATACCATGTGAAATATGTCTTGACATATTTCTTCTTTTAGCACTGAGCTGGAAGGACAGTTTAAATATTTGTAAGATATGTATCTTTCCTGACATCATTATCTCGTTTATTAGTTGCTCTGTCAAATAGGGATTATGCAGTATGACAGGTTGTATTTCCCTGCAGTACATTCAGCTGTTTTAGCTTCAAAATTCCTTTGACACAAAAGATTGATTGCTTTGTCTCTCTGTGCTCTCAAAGCTGCTGCTGAAGTACAATTCCATACCACAGGACTATGTAAAGGGTCTCAAGGGGGCCTCTTGAGTGACAATGCAATGATCACAGATGTCCAGTAACCCTTGATGGGTCAATCAAAACCAAAACTGCTATTTCAGTGTTTAGTAGATGCTGGTGAATTAAAGCTGAACTCTGGGTAGAAATGTCTTTTAATTTCTGTATTAGTGCTTTCTTACCTTGAACAAATGTGGTGTTGCATGTGTAGCGCCCTTCTAGAAGAGATTGCTAGAGAGGCTCAGGTAAATTTAGTTCTTTAGCCCCTCTGTAAATATTGGGGCAGTATCTGATTATTTTTGGCTGTTTTGTGTTTCACTGACTGCAGGCTCAACTACTTCTCTCTGCTTTCTAGTGAATTCTAGAATGTTGTGGGTAGTGGGTGGAGGCAGACCCTTAGCCTGAATATTTATGTGGTCTCAGCCAATCCTGGGGGGAGAAAGACCAGTAGGTGGCTGAGGAGTACTTAAATAGTTTGAGGCCTGGAGCAGCAACGTTTTTGTCCAGGAGGAGAAGATCCCAGCCTGAAGGGCTTCTGCCCTTCTGGGCAGTGTAGCTGAAGCTTGCAGGAGTTCATTAACGTTCCAGCCCTGTGAGAGCTGGGGGGCTATTTGCTAGAAATAGCTGTAACCAGATCAAGGGGACGCATTGAGGATCTGGCCTGAAGGCTCACAGGAAAAGTGCCTGGCCAATGTTGAATGGAGGCATCCAAGTATACGGGGACATCGTGAGTATAGGCCTGGATGTGGGATCCTAGTGACTGTTTGCTGCTTTAACCCTTTGAGTATCTCCTCCAGCGCTGCTCAATTGGGACCTTTCCTTTGTTTTGAGTCCCAAGGTTGCTGTTCCAATATTGTTTGCCAAGAGAGGGGCTATCCTGAAGAGAGTAGACATGGCAAAGAGTGTCCTCCAGTTACTTTGTGCACTAAATTCCAAGTATACCAATGCTCATCCTGCACCCTAACCAAGTTCAATGAGCATTAAAGTGTAAAAAGACATCCCTTGCCTGGTCACTGAGATACAGTATGAGACTGTCTGAGTTGTTTTGTGCCTGGTTGCTTGTACATCCAGGTGGGAAGAGAACCTGGGGAAAATCAGCAGAGCCTGAAAGTGGTCTGCGCTACATGTGCATTATTAGGTATACTGAACATGACATATCCATTTTTATTCTCCAGCTTTGCAGGCCTTATTCACATCTGTTTCATTTGACCAGTGGCAAATGTGCCCTTTATCCTCCCAACCACTGGTCTGCTAAATTGTCAGTTGTAGTTCTGTTACAGCTAGTACTGATATAGTTATGTCACCTCACCACTTGCTATAGTGAGCAGACCCAGGAGTCTTATGCCCCGTACACACGATTGGACTTTCTACGACAACAAAACCAAGGATGTTGGCTTCAACTTGTCTTGCATACGCACAGTCACACAAATGTTGGTCAACAATTACGAACGTAGTGACGTACAAGACGTACATGGTGACTCCATTACGAACGGTAGTTTTGCAAGACTGAGCGCTTCCAGCTCATACTTGATTCCGAGCATGCGTGAACTTTTGTCCGACGGACTTGTGTACACACGATCGGAAAGTCCGACAACAAACATTTGTTGGCGGAAAATTTGAGAACCTGCTAGCCAACATTTGTTGGCGGAAATTTCGACAACAAATGTCCGATGGAGCATACACACTGTTGGACTTACCGCCAACAAGCTCACATCCAACATTTCCCATTGGAAAATCCGATCGTGTGTACGCGGCATTAGACTTGTGGACTGGTCTGATCCACCCAATGCACATGTGCCATCAGCCCCAACTTTTCCCTCATCTGAGCCCCAACTCCAAACTAATTCCAATCGCAAATGCCGTCCACACACCTGGGCCATCACCTCTCGCATTTCCCATTGCATTATCGGAAACATAGTACTGTTTCTCTGCATAGGAAAAGACAGGAAGCACTCCTCCTGACGCACAAGTGTGTGAATTATTTAGAGGGACAGGATGATGTCAGTGAGGGGTAACGTTTGAGAATTCCAAGAAAAGTAGTGCATTCTGATTTACAATTCGTCATAATTTTAAAAGAACCCAGGGAGAGCATCTACAAGTGTAAACTTAGCAGGATTTGTTGGTATTGATGAGACCTCTGCACCTGGGTCTACACACTTACTGGGCCATGATGAGGGGTTCCCACTGCCCTTTTTTGTATTTTTTATTGTATTAATAAAAATGTTACTAAAGGATCTGGATCACACCATGAAAAGGAACACTCAACATTCCCAGCTAAACATGCAATATAGAAATATAGCAGGGGATTTTTCATTGTTGGAGTATTTGGACATGTTAGAAGCCAAGGGTAGATTCAGTCCAGCAAGTGCCACGCAGTGCAAGGACAAGGTCATCTAAAACATGCCAAACTGCAACTCATAATGTATGAGCATTATGTGTCAGCAAAAAAATCCCCCCACAAAAACACTGAGCACTAATCTGCAAGCTTACCCCCTAAGCATAAATTCCCCCTCCTCCCAGAACAAATCTGACCCCCTGATAAAAATCTCCCCTCTCAGCACAGATCTCCCCCCCCCCCCAATTAAAATCACTACTCCCAGCACAAGTCCTCTATCCCTAAATTTCCCCTTCTACAAGTAGTACACCTCCCCCCACTTCAATTCCCCTGCCAGCACAAATTCTCCCAAAATCCCCCCCCAGCAAAAACTTCTTTCCCCCAACCCCCCAAACACAAATCCCCTTAAATCACCACTCTTAGCACTCCCCCCCCAAATGTCCCCAACTAGAACAATACTTACCATCTGCCACCCCCCACATTTCTCCTTCCAACACAAGTCCTCTCCCCCTCAATCCCCTTGTGACGTCCCTCCACCTCACATGATACCACTGTGCCCAGGGCAGCTGCCCCTCCTGCCCACCCCTTCTTCCAGTCCTGGTGCCACCTATAAATAAATTGTCATTTTTGGGGTGGACAGCTAGTCACATTATATGGTTCACAACCTTTACCGGGTTAGTGTGCTTTACATGTTTCCTGTATTCAACCATAACCACTTGCCAACCGCCCACATATATAGGTCGCTACTTTGACGTTTGATACCGGGGTTATGGCAGCAGCTAGCTTCCATAACCCTGGTATAATTTTTTTCTGTGGGCGATTCTGCTAAAAGTGATCCAGCAGGGGATCAGCCACGAGATCACTTTTAGGGGCGACGGGAGAGGTGCGCCCCCGCCGCTTTCCAGTCATTTATGCCTTTACCAGAGCCATTGATAAACCTGGAAATGATCCGATCCGTTTGCTAGTTAGGCAGGAAGTCGAGAGAGGGCAAGATGGCCCTCACTCGGCTCTATGCCATTGAAGGACCGGAGCGACCTCCAACGTCACTTCCGGTTCTCGGGCAGATAGGCAGGATTTTTTATTTATTTTATTTTTTTCTTTGCTTTGAGGATAAATGACCCCAAATCTCTCAATAAAAGGGACATCTCATGCTTATTCTTCCTTGTAATAGGAATACAAGTGATAAGAATAAAGGGACTGTGTAAAAATAAAAAAAATAAAAAGTAAAATAAATAAGAATTTTTTTTTTTAAGCCCCCCACCTCTCAATACTCGCGTGTAGAAGCGGCCGCATATGTAAGTGGCGCCCGCATATGTAAACGGTGTTCAAGCCGCACATATAAGGTATTGCTGTGATCGTTACAGCAATAATTATAGTGCACTGTAACTCTTAACAGGTAACATGTAAAAATGTTTAAAGGGTCGCCTATAGAGTAGTACCGTAGCATGACATGTTAGGTATCTATTTACTCAGCGTAACATTATCTTTCACGTTAAACAAAACAATTGGGCTAACTTTAGTGTTTTGGTTTTTTTTTTATTAAAAAGTGTTATTTTTTCCCAAAAATTGCATTTGAAAAGAGCGCAAATACAGTGAGACAGAAAATATTGCAACAATCACCATTTTATTTTCTATGGTCTCTGCTAAAAAAAATATATAATGTTTGGGGGTTCTAAGTAATTTTCTAGCAAAATACTGTATACTAATTTAAACTTGTAAACAAAAAGTTCCAGAAAAGGCCTGGTCAGCAAATGGATAATAAATAAAAGCCCTAAGCAATACACAAAACTGATGAATACTAATGTTCAAATATTCGTGTTTGTGCTTGATTTTTGTAATGGGCACACAGATTGGAACAAATTGGTATCTGTGCCCTATTTCAGAATTTTCCCTCATTTTGTACAGCCATGGCCAAAAGTTTTGAGAATGACACAAATACTAATTTTCACAGTGTCTGCTGCTTCAGTGTTTTTAGATATTTTTTTCAGATGTTACTATGGTATACTGAAGTATAATTACAAGCATTTTATAAGTGTCAAAGGATTTTATTGACAATGACAAGTTTATGCAGAGTCAACATTTGCAGTGTTGTCCCTTCTTTTTCAAGACCTCTGCAATTTGCCCTGGCATGCTGTTAATCAACTTCTGGGCCACATCCTAAGTGATGGCAGCCCATTCTTGCATAATCAATGTTGGAGTTTGTCAGAATTGAATTTGTGGCATTGTTTTTGTTCACCCGCCTCTTGAGGATTGACCATAAGTTCTCAATAGGATTAAGGTCTGGGGAGTTTCGATGTTTTGTTCCCCAAGCCACTTAGTTATCACTTTTGCCTTATGGCAAGGTGCTCCATCGTGCTGGAAAAGGCATTGTTTATCACCAAACTGTTCTGGGATGGTTGGGAGAAGTTGCCCTTGGAGGATGTTTTTGTTCCATTCTTTATTCATGGCTGTGTTCTTAGGAAAAATTGTGAGTGAGCGCTCCCTTGGCTGAGAAGCAACCCCACACATGAATGGTCTCAGGATGCTTTACTGTTGGCATGACACAGGACACAGAAGGCAAGTAAAGCACAGATTCACGGTAGGGGGTTTAACAGTCACTGTTTGCATACAAAAAAGCTAAAAAAAAAAAAAAAAGAAAGGGTAAAAAAATCAAAATCAAATGTAGCGGGTGTCTCACTCTATAAATCTCGCCAAGCTGGCCGGAAAAATATACACAGGTTTTCCAGCTTGAGTTAGGGAGAGCTGCCTGCTAGCAGCTGTAAGGGGGATTTTTCACCCCCTCCTTCTTCCTGTTTTCACTGACTGAGTTAATGTAATATAAGCTGACACACATAGAGCTCTGCATTCAGTGGCCTCTCTTGTGCCCCTATTGGCCAGAAGAGGAAAACCAATTGAGGGCGCAGTTACAACAACCAATGGAAGAGATTGTACTGAACTGCAGGGAGAGCTGCAATGGATTCTGGGACATGTAGTTCCCACACAAAACAGCCCCATAGACTGGTATACAGGGAGAAATACAAATTTCAAGAGGCTTTGCTGACAGGAAAGTAAAAGACTCAATTTTGTGTCCTGAGGCAAAGTTCAGTCAGCCTTGAGGGAGGGAAGAGACCAAACCTGAGGGAGAGATGCTGTCTCTCAGATGATCTCCCTGCATGATTCAGGCCTCCACTGCCAGTTGGGACGTCCAGCCTGAGAGAGGGGGATCCCCGGTGTATATCGAGGTGCATCTCCACCAACGGTGAGGGGACCAGTCAGGTCGCCATGAAAGCCTGCCTGTTCCAGGACATTCGCTTGGGCCCTGTTTGCAGGAATTGGTGCAAGGGCATTTCTGCCCATCTGCAGGGAACAGAGACACTGCACTACAGAAGGAGTTATTTGAACACTGTATACAAACATAATTGCTGGTAGTCCTCTTGCTGACACTTGTAGTACTACAGGGATAAAGGATAAGGCTATCAATTTTTGGGACACTGTATACAGACATCATTGTCCTCTCACCTCGTTGAACAAAATCCTGTCTGTTTAACTTGATAATCTGGGCCAGTTATGTTGTTTGCCCTGCTACCCATGAGTTAAAGTGCACCAACGAAAGTGGCTAGCTGAAGGCACCAAATTTTATCTTTGCTTCAAAAAGGACTGAAGCTGTTAGTGCCATACGGACCCACACACATATTCAGGGCTCTGCATATGCATTAGGTGTGTGGGACAGTTCATTTATAACATTAAACCATTGTTTATTGACTTGAATAGGTGTGTAAAGTTGGGCCTGTGGTGTCAGGGGACAGTAGAGAGAGGCCTGAGGAAATGGGAGTCATTCCTCTGCTCTCCTCCTGCCTGGACTCATAGAGCCAATCTGGGTAAAGGTAACCAATCTAATTTGAAGTGCCATATTGTGCTTTATTTACCATTCAAGTGTGCCTCTGCTCTTGGGGACATTCTAGTGTTTGGAATCCCCTGAAAGCAACTTAAGAGCTATATTGCTCTTAATCTCAGTTATTGCTCTCCAGTTGATTATTTTGAATATATATTGTTACTGTTTGTTACTCTTTTCCACAGAAATATTGCAGTAAAGACAAATTTCTGTGTTTTATCATAACGTCTGTGTTTCTCACTGTTCATTGCACTTACACTATTGCCAGCTGTGCCAGAGGGGCTGAGGCTGTTATTTGGGTTGAGAAGCAGAGTAACAAACTGAACTAACTTAAGCAGCTCCTGCGGGGGTATCATTACACAAGTGTTTGTGAGCATGACTACATATGTAACACTTTATACAGTACATCTTTCATAAACAACTTTGTTTTCCATGGAATTCTGGGTCTGTTACTACTTACTTTGTGCCCTCCTCATCTTTCCACCTGGAATATTTTAGCTGTAGTAAAATCATATGCAGTATAGTAAACAAACTGTGACAATAAAATAGCTTATGTTTTTGAACCGAAAAATTTCTAAAGGAACAGCAGGATCTGAGTTCAATTTACTGCTAACCTGTCTATTACACTTCAAAAGCCTATGATCAAGATCCTGCGATATATATATATTTGAAATTATGCTTGATGCCATATGTTTTGTTACCAGTCACACTTAATTTTACAGCACAAGGAGTTGGGAGAACTTCATAAAATCTACTCCTACAATGACTGACCTATACCACCCTGATCTATTTTGTGCTGTAAAAATCAGACATTTAGCTACAAGTTTTTACAAAACTGCCTTTTTTAGATTTAAAATAAGCATGTTTCTTAACACCTTAGCGACAGTGCCTCCCGGTTTCAGACGCAGAGGTGGTGAAGGCGGGAATTTCGGACATATGATTCCATGATTGGCTGTCACAGCATTCACATGATCGGAAAGCTCTTAATCGCAAGTAGCAAATGGGAGCTTTCCTTTACCTGGCAATAACTGTGCTGGGAGCACGCAGGGTGCACGCTCTTGGCATAGCATTGTTTACATTGGGGTACACACATATGTGGCCTCTCGACATTAAGGCCCACCCACCAAAAGGCCGCATATATGCGCATGGCTGACGTGAAGAGGTTAAGATTAGAAAAGATGTTACAGTCTTAAGGCTCTTACACACGATCTGATTGTTGGCCAACCGAGCGTCTGATTTTTGTCCAAAGGGCGTGTGTCAGGGACTTGTCTTGCATACTAACGGCACACAATTGTCGGCCAACAAACATGAACGTAGTGACGTACTAGACATACTACGAGACTGCAAAGAGGAGGTTCATTTCTCAAGCGCCACCCTTTGGGCTCCTTCTACTAATTTCGTTTTAGTAGAAGTTTGGTGAGTCTTGATTTGCGCTTTTCAGTTCGTTTTTGAACGGCCGTTCGTCAACCAGCCATGTTGCGAAATCGGAGGAGAGAACGTGTTATTATTGGGCTTGGAGCCATTGCTTTGACCCAAGTTCAGTCCAGGAACAGGAGGAGGAGTTCTTGGACCAAAAATTGGTTGCTTAATCGTGACCAATTATGTCTTTTGCAATTCGGCACTGCTTCGCCTTAACTGACAATTAGGCAGTCGTGCGATGTTGCACCCAAACAAAATTGACGTCCTATTTTCCCACAAATAGAGCTTTCTTTTGGTGGTATTTGATCACCTCTGCAGTTTTTAAAAGAGCGTCAATTTTGAAAAAAAGCAATATTTATTACTTTTTGCTATAATAAATATCCCCCAAAAATATATAAAAAAAACTAATTTTTTCCTCAGTTTAGGCCAACATGTATTCTTCTACATATTTTTGGTAAAAAAATCGCAATAAGCGAATTTTGATTGGTTTGCGCAAAAGTTATAGCGTCTACAAAATAGGGGATAGTTTTATGGCATTTTTATTATTTTTTTTTAATTAGTAATGGCGGCGATCTGTGATTTTTATCGTGAGTGCGACATTATGGCAGACACATCGGACACTTTTGACACTATTTTGGGACCATTGTCATTTATATAGTGATCAGTGCTATAAAAATGCACTGATTACTGTGTAAATGACACTGGCAGGGAAGGGATTAAACACTAGGGAGCGATCAAGGGGTTAAGTGTGTCCTAGGGAGTGATTCTAACTGTGGGAGGGTGGGCTACCACTCACATGACAGCAACCACTGCTCCCAATGACAGGGAGCAGTAATCTCTGTCATGTCACTAGACAGAACGAGGAAATGCCTTGTTTACATAGGCATCTCTGCTAGCCCCACCAATTAAAGTGGACGTACAGGTACTCCCATTTTCCCACCGCTGCCATTGTGCCAACGTATATCAGCGTGCAGCAGTTGGCAAGTGGTTAAGATCACATTCTATGTATTAATGTTTACTAATGTATTGTATTAATTTGTTGATTGCATAATTATCAATATTATAATATGCTGTGAATGTCCTCTTTGTCCTCATGCATGTTGTAAGCTTTTCCTGCTCTTTTTTTGGCCTACATGCATATTTTCCGTAACTAACCTCCCCAGCAGGCTACCCTGGGCCCATACACACCTAGCCTAGTAACTTAACAATGTTTTTAGCTACATTTTGGGGCTTACCCTAAACAACCCCTAAAATGTGTACAAATGTTATTGTTGTCCTCAAATTCAGGCAGAGTGCAAGAGACCGTTTTTTGGGGCCCAAACTCATTTGGAACCCTCCCTCCCCCCAAAAAAATGCTAAGCCAACAGATACAAATACTCTATCTGCTGACTTTGCAAAACCCATACACATTATCCCTCTTTTGTGTTCATATTTCTGTAAAAATTCCCCAAACCATGAAGTGCAAGGACCTGCCTGATTAACTACAAATTGTAACGTAGAAAGTTTTTGTCTCTTATTATATTGATAGTTTTTTTTCAGAATGTCAAAATGGGCTGCAATTCGAAGAGTGTGTATCCAGATTTTTAGATTATGACACTTCTTACCTGTCCACAGGTCTGCCAATAGTGTAAGTAAGGAGGGGCTGGCTAAAGTATCACAGATTATTTAATGCTTCTCATGGAAGTAGAGAGGGTTACCTGTCGAAAACATCTACCCATTACCTCCCCCCACCCTAAAATTTTGCTAATGGGCCACCAGAGGGGGTGATAAATCAGATAAGTTGACCTTACACCTTTGTGTTTAAATACTCATTTAAGTTTTATCCTTATGTTGGCTAAGCATGTTTGTGTCAAATCTGCTTGCAATGTTATGTGCAGAAGTAGTCATTTCTTTTTTCTTTTTTTGATCCAGTTTCCTTCCAACTCAGAGCAATGGCAGGACGTTCCAGCCCAGTTCCACTATCAGTGGGATTTTCCCAACTGTGGTGGTGCTATTGATGGCAAGCATGTCTGGATTGTCCCACCACCCAACTCCGACTCATATTATTTTAATTATAAGGGCTTTTGCAGCATAGTCATGCTAGCTGTAGTGTCTGCCAACGATGAGTTTTTGTATCTGGATGTTGGGAAGAACGGTCGCAATTCTGATGGAGGAGTGATTATGCAGACGAGTTCTACAAGCGGCTCCAGAATGGCACCTTAAACTTGCCACCTGCTAAGGAGAATGTTGAGGGCCTCAATTTTGTTGCAGATGAGGCCTTTGCTCTGGGGGAACATCTGATGAAGCCATTTCCTATGAGGAACCTCACACCCCAGAGCAGAGAATATTCAATTACAGGCTCTCTCGTGCCAGAAGGGTGGTCGAAAATGCCTTTGGCATCCTATCAAATCGTTTGAGGATGTTTTTGACTCCAATCAACCTGGCACTCTACAAGATCAACCATGTGGCTATGTGCTGTTGTATTTTACATAATCTAAGGAGGAATGCTACCAACTACCTTGCCTCACTGCCAAGTGACATGGACCCTGCAGTGGCAGGCCCAGCTGAAGAGGCTACAGTTTGGCCACCTGTGGGCATGCTGACGCCTATTGAAAATGCCTGTGCTGGATTGCCCTCACAAATTGCCAGAGATTTAAGGCAGAAATACCTTGGTTATTTTGTGGGTAGAGGGGCAGTGGCTTGGCAGCAAATTGTAGCTGATCATGCCTAATATAATTTTGAGATCATAAACTCATATTTCATTTGAACTACTGTTGTCTTTGTTTCTTATCTGTCTAATATGTTCACAAATGGGCTTTATTTCTGCCACTTGCTCCAATAGTGCAAATTTACCTTATTTGCTAGATGAGGTGACAATATCTTCTTCAGCTACCTATTATGGTGTGCTGTGGGTCTGCTACACACACACACACAATGTTTTTGTTCTTAATGGATCTAATGCATGAAGTTCAAAAACATTATGCCTTTTCAACTCTTATCATTTTTTTGAGGAATAAAAATTGCAGGAGTTGGCCACATTTAAGAGAACATTGTCACCGTAACTACAACAACTTAACAAATACACTGGTATTGAGCATAGAAATAATAAGCCACACGTTGTTTAATAAAAAAAACATTTTACTCAAAGCACATTCACATGTGCATTTTAAGGTTTTAAAACAAACCAACATCTTGGTGTATAACATGTATGTTTTGCATTATTTCTCCTTTTTTGGGGCTAAACAGGCATGTTCTAAAACATTAGATACACATCCCAAACTCAGGAACTTACAAAGTTCAATTTTGGTAAAGTGAAGGCCAAATGAGACATTAGTATCTGTCAGAAACCATGAAATCAGACAGAGACAGAAGTACAGTTAAATCACACTTGTAATAAAAGTAAATAGAACAAACGTAGTCAAAACATAGCCAGAGTTCAGGAACCGGAATGGATAGTCAGACAAGCTAAACATCTGGGAGCTGGACATGAGCATAGTAAAACAGCAAGCAGGATATGGATCCAGAAGGGATGTCAGCCAAGCAAGTCTTTAAGCAGGAGAACGTCTCTGTGATGTTGACTAAGGTGAAGGCAGAGATCCTCTGGGCTGGACGGCTTAAGTATGCAGGACTGATGAGCAGGATATCATCAACAGCTGAGTGCCTGTGGAGAGATAGAGGCATAACAATTACATTTGCCTTATGATCCCATGCCGCAAATGTGTGTAGTTGCAAACATATTTTTTTCTAAACCCACAAAACACACAGTGTGTCAACATGTGCTATCTCCCATCACGGGGTATCAATGGACATGTTTCGGGGGTGCAACCCCTTCCTCTGATCTTGTAGAGTTTGGCACAGGTAATGTTGTCATGTTCACTGTTAGTAACTAGCACAGTCATTTTTAGACTGAGGCAAATACAGAAAACATGACCTGGTGGTGCACCTATAGGAGTGGAGAGGAGAAACACTGAGTTTTGTCCCTAAACTTTCACATTTCAAAGTCCTAAAAACATGGTAAATATTAATACGGCAAACAGGAGCCAACAAGTGGAACAAAAAACTTCAGAACAGGCAAGAGGAAATTAAAATTTGGCAAGCATGTCCACAAAATCTCTGATTCTTCGCTGTAAAGCAGTGGCATCCTCCTTGATTTGCTCCATATCCTTCAAACAACAATGCAACATATCTGCACTTATTCTCCCAATAGTGCATCATGGAAGATCATGACCTAGTAAGAAGAGTAAAAAGTATTAAGGGAACGATGGTCAAGTGGCTGAGGCCCTACATAATGAGTTATGGTCAAGTTACCAGTCAAATTCAGGAAATACTTACCTACCCAGTCTATTGTTGCTTGCAACCTGCTTGCCCTTCAAACACCTACACTACTAGGAATGTACACACTGCAACTACTCTGTAATCTTGGCCCTGGTGCCTGGGTCCCCAAAACTCGGGTACCTAGCAACACTGCCAGCTCCTTCCACCCATTTCTTCTCCATGCTAATGTTAATGCACTACATACTTTGCTAATGTATGGAGTGGGTGTTTTGTTTGGACATCTAAACAATCAACATGTATACACATTTGAAGCCAGATTCCAAGAATACTTACTTGCACAAACAAGAGGCTCCCGAATACTTTCTTCCTCTTCTGGGTCGCTTTGGCCCTCGGTGTGACTCGCGTCAGGGGATTTGATGTCCACAATGGCAAGGTCTGTGCTGGGTCCAGGAGTCAGATCCCATGGCTCCAAACAAACATCCTGGGTGAGCTCACCACACTCACTTTCCTCTAAAAAGAAACAATACACCATTAATTAAGCCACCCCAAGTCCCATCTGTTTCTAGAACCCAATTTTCTACATTAGTTGACCAACCTTGCACTTAGTCTGATGTCAATGTTTGCTCCTGACTAGTGGACTCCACCATGCTGCACTCTGGTTGTTTTCCTGTGCATAGAAAAGGGAAGGTGATGTCATTTTACAGAGGGCAAACACTGGACAAGTGCCAAAATTTAAAAAGTCCAGCAGTTGCCCCCCACCCCTCTTGTCTCCTATGGGATAGGGGTATATGATGAATATCCTAGCAGGCGTGACTCTGTGTGACTGTGATCCCCGGGCCTCTCCTCTACCCATGTCTACACTGGCATGGTTGCATTAATGGGCACTGATGAGCCAGGCAGCAAACAGAAAGTGTTCTTTACCCCTTAAGTTCTGCCCTAAGCCCATGGCCTTTGGCCCACCTAAAAACACCCTGTCGTTGGCTAAATGAGTGTGTTTGAAGTTGTCACTTACGTTTGGGGGGAAGATGGCCTTGTTGGGGCCCCTGTTGGGGCCCAAACGAGGGTAGCCTCCCTTCATCCCTTGTTGTGGCTTGGCTGGAGCCTCCTTTTTTGGTGCCTCCCTGTTGAAAGAAGAGAAAAAAAATAGTTTCAAAAATAAAGAAATGTCCAAAAACATGACCAAATAAGAATGTTCATATCTGCTTTATATTTACCTTCATCTTTAGAATACCAAGTCATACAAAGATTTGAGAAAACCTTATATATAATTCTCTAGAACTACTTGGAGAAAGAACATGTACAGACAGCTATATTTACACATATACATAATGATTAGATCCAAATATTGCTTACTTTTTTTATGATCTGATGTATGTACTCCATCTGGTCTTGTTCACGGTGTTTGAGATCTGACCATCGTTTTCGGATTTGGTCCTTTGATCATACCACCAAAAAATCACTCTGCAAAACGATGATGACCTTCTCCAAAAAGATGCCCTTTTGGTTGTATGACCTTTCGTAACTGCGCAGCTTGCAGTTCTAATCGTCCTTCTCTAGGATGCGCACCATCTCCACCATCTTACTCTTGCTCATGGGGGTTGCTTTGTGCCTCCTATGAGCTCCACCACCGTGGGGCTGCCATTAATCAGCAAAATCTGTCCCTCCAGAATGTTCCGCCGTGTGTGTCGAATGCAAAAGAGAGATGGTCACGCCCCAGCATCATGGCGCACTGAGAGTGGTGTTTCACGCATTCACAGTGTATATAAAGCCAGAACGCACGGCCGATGGAACGGGTGTAGGAACGATCTTGGAGTGGAGGATGAACGATCGCAAGAAAGGAGCCATAAAACGAAGGTACAATTGGAAATTGGGGCATAGGTGGTTAGTGGCCTATACTGCTTAGATTGAGGCCTATATTGGGACCAGCTTATGAGTTAAGCCAGACATTATGGTTTGTCTTTTGTTCTGTCTTGCAGGCATTATATTATCTATCATGACAGATAAATTTACTATGCCTGATTTTCCACCCCGATTCATTGACCTGTACCAGGAGCTGCCCTGTCTATGGAAGGTCAAGAGTAGAGACTACTCCAATAAATTATTGAGGAAGGCAGCTTTGGAGAAACTGCTTGAGTTGATGAAACCAGTGTACCCCAGGGCAGACGTCAACTATGTCAAGACAAAAATATCAAACCTGTTTTAAAAGGGAGCTCAACAAGGTAATGGACTCAGAGAGATCTGGAGCAGCAGCAGATGACATATATGTCCCCAAGCTGTGTTATTACAACAGCCTGCAGTTTTTGACTGACCAGACAGAACCAAGGCCATCGCTGTCTACACTCCCTTTGACATCTGCTGAGGCCACAGCTCCTGAGGTCCACTCAGGTCCTACTGCACTGCATTATTGAACATATCTGTATCCAAAAATACAATGATGATAACTAGACGTTATTGTTAAAATATTTCTGCCTTAACAAAGTGGTTTCCATATCAATAGACAGTAGTGACCAAAAATGATTTGAACAAGAATTAAAAATGCTGGGGTCAGAATGATAGTCTTTTCTATTTGTCCACATTCAATCTGCAACAGTGGGGAGATCAAAATTGTGTGTGATCGATGACCAAACCCTAAAAAAGATTCTAATTATGTCCCATTTTCATACACAGGAAATTGTCAGTCTGGACTGTCAGCAGCCAGACAGAGTCCCAGATCCCCTCCCTATACCCTCCTGCCAAAAGGGCAAGGAAGTGTGAGGAACTCATCCTGCAGCTCCTCAACAAGGGAGTGAGGGGCCAAATTTCAGAAAACACACACCTGCGTGATTTTGTGGCCCCCTTATCCACCACCTCCACAGCCACCGCACCCACCACAGCAGCATGGCGGTCAGTGGCAATACCAGCCACAAGACCCCCAACAAGCCCGCTGGACTGCGGATTTTCACCCCTTCACCACTAACTAATTTCCTTTTTTTTTGGAATAGTGATTTTATTTTTTATATTTTCTATATTTTTGTATGCATAGAATGCACTTTTTGGTTAAGTTCTTTGTATTTGGATGAACAGATAGCATCTCTAATTTAATTTGCTTTATTTTTTTTATGCACAATAAAAAAATTGTGTAGAATAATACTTGGCTATGTGTTTTACTTCAAATGACAGTTTGGGAGTAGGCAGTTACATCTTAAAAAATACAATGTAAAATAACAAGGGACACAAACATAGCTCTTATCTTTGATCTGTTTTTTTTATTAACAAACAAAAGTTTTTTATTAACAAATTAGCATTACCGTAAGTTCATTATTCAACATTCAAATGATTCGCAGTACATCTGCAGTCTAGAATATTCATTTCAGATATAATATCTTGCAAATCCATCTTAAAAACTACGGGATAAAGGTGTTGTGGTAACTTGCCCAAAAAATAAAACAACAAGCATAATAATATTATTCTTGATATCACTAGAAAACAAATGCCTTTTAAAATACATTTGCCATAACTCCATCAGTATCACCAGCAAAGCAGCTTCATTATTATCCCAATAAAGAAGAAAAGAATTGTGCGCTGCATTTTGACATTTTATAATGTGCAACGTCACGAATGTTAATTCTCCATTACGAACGCTAGTTTACAAGTCTGTCTGCTTCCAGCTCATTCCTTGCTTCCGATCATGCGTGTTTGCACTTTAGACTTTTGTGTGATAGACTTGTGTACAGATGATATGAAAATCAGACAACAGACTGTTGTCCGCCGAAAATGTACTAGCCTGCCATCCAAAATTTGCTGGCCGAAAGTTGGACAAAAATTGTCTGAAGGAGTTTACTAACTGTCTGATTTTAAGACAACAGTCTGTCAACAGACAATCCCCTGCCAACAATCGGATCGTGTGTACGAGGCTTTAGAGACCTCATACATCTTAAAAGAAGTCTAGGTGAAAATAAGAAAACATCAGTGTAGCTAAGGGCACTGAAGTAAAAGTAGTTTACGTAAATAGCAACATAAGCACCAACGGCATCTTTGACTTGACAGGGAGGGCAAGTAATGATATAAAACAAAGACATTTTCTTTATTGGGTGTGACAGGTACAAAGCATCATGGTATTTTAACAACAACAAAAAATAGAAAAGTCAACAATACAAATTATGGATCTTTATTTTTTTAATGGAACAAAAGATCTTTCAGCACCTTGTGGCAATACTTTCATTTGGTGTCCAAACACAAAGACGCCAACCAGTACAGTAGTACTACAGAAATTGGAGACTGGCTAATGACTGTGACAGGATAAGACTCTGTCACTACAAAATTTGTCAGTTAAAGCAGTGGTTCTCAACCCTGTCCTCAAGTACCCCCAACAAGCCATGTTTTGGGAAATTCTCTTATGCCGCGTTCACACGAGCGGACTTTACGGCATACTTTGTCCTGCGGACTTTTCAACGTACTTTACGACGGATTTTCCGAATGAACGGACTTGCCTACACACGATCAACCAAAGTCCGACGGATTCGTACATGATGACGTACGACCGGACTAAAACAAGGAAGTTCATAGCCAGTAGCCAATAGCTGCCCTAGCATCGGTTTTTGTCCATCGGACTAGCATACAGACAAGCGGACTTTTCAACTGGACTCAAGTCCGTCGGATAGATTTGAAACATGTTTCAAATCTAAGTCCGTCAAACTTTTGAGAAAAAAAGTCCGCTGGAGCCCACACACGATCGAATTGTCCGACGGACTCCGGTACGCCGGACCAAGTATGCCGGAAAGTCTGCTCGTGTATACGCGGCATTAGATAAAATAGCTGTCCAATATACCAAGCCATTGACTCTGATTTAAAGCACCTGTGCATTATAAAGGAAAACCTACAAACATAGCCTGTTGGGGGTACTTGAGGACAGGGTTGAGAACCACTGAGTTAAAGGACACAGGATATGCACATTGGCTCCATGCAGAACTACAGAGCATAGATGTGGAGTGGAGAAAACTGCTTTTGCAGCTTTCTCCAGGTTTTGGTATGCCTGGGTGGGGCTCTGTAGTTTGGAGATTCCATAGTGTCTTGGGTGGGATGGAATCCCCAACCTTGTGTCCAGGTTTTGTGGATGACCAGCAGAGTGTGTGCTCAGGTGCACATATGTCTTATAATGGAGGTGTAGGAATACCTCAGGGCCCCCAGTTGGAAACGGCTCCACCCAAGAGAGACAGGAGGTCTCTAGGAGTCTCCTCATCCCTTTAAACCCGAACACATATTAATTACACAGGTTCTGTGGCTCATTAAGGTGGTAATTAAACTCACTTAGTGCCTTACCTGCATTCAATTAGCCACAGAACCTGTGTAATTCATATGTGTTTGGGTTTAAAGGGATGAGGTGGCAACTCTACTTAGGACTAAGGCCTGATGAGCTGTGTGCATTAGAGTGTACACATCAGCATTGAAGAACCTGTGGTCTGGGTGACCAGCGTGAAGTGAAGAGGTACTGTGGATAAAGCTGAGTGAAAGCTTAAGAGCCAGGTGGGCTAGCATTTTCCATTGATTTGTATATACTGGAGAAGAACCCCTGTGTGGGAAATCTAATGTTATGGACTTTTTAATAAAAGTGGGCTACCTGGCCCAAAAAATATAGCTTCTGACTACCATGAATCACTTGAAAAATGCATCTGCCACTGAGCTAATGGTCCCCCGTGTTACACTACATATTAAAAAAAAGAGAGTAAGGCTGGGTTCACACTATTGTGAATTGGATGAGTGCATCCAATTCACATGTCAGGAGATTCTGGCCGGCTCTCAATGGAGCCGGTTCACATATCTCCGGAGCGATTTACACAGGAGTCCTGTGCTTCTTCTGGTTCATTTCAGGTTCAAATTCAGCCCAAAATTTGGACCAAAATCGGACCTGAAACAGTGAATAGAGTAGGGGCCATTAAGGTGCACGGGCGCTGCTCCCCTATCTAAGCATCTGGCCCCTATGCAGGATGCTGGACGCATGAATTCCAACGGTGGGGGGGGTGTATTTTTGAAGCACCTAATTAGAGCCAGAGGCTCTTATAGGCTTCAAATTAGGGTGGGCTCGGGGCGTAGAGAATGCGAACCGAGCCCACCCAGGTGTGTTACAATAGCGAATGAGTATTCACTATTTGTAACACTGAACCTCCTCCCGGCCAATCAGGAAGCGGGTCTTGAGACCCGTCACCCGATTGTCTGAAAGGACAGGCGATCCTTTTGGATGCCTAGGAGGAGGGGAGGAAACGCACAATGGAAGCCGCCGTGATAGAGAAGAGGACGCAGGAGCCGCAGTCAGCTGCCCGATACCCGCCACCTAGATGGGGTAAGTGCCGAACCGACCCGCATAGAGTGGGCAGGGGGGTGGTTGTTTGCCCCCCCCCCATAAAATAAAAACACCAGCTGCCACTGGAACAGGGATGCACCAGACCCCTGCTGTGAGGCGCTCTATACAGCAGTGTATACCCAGCCTTAATCAAAGCATCAATCTAATTTTTTTCTTTAACTTTGAGGTACTTTTAGAGAACATGAAAGCCCTAAACAAAAACACATAGAAAACCCAAAAATCATTTCTACTGCATTGTTAAAAGGCATCAACAATCCAGCATGTAAAGAGGACATTATGTGACTTCTTGTGTTCTGTGACCTGTTAGTATATTTTATTTCTCTTTTTGTGTATGCAGCGCCCCCTTGGGTCTACAGGGAGCAAAGAGGTACCTCCAGATACAAGGAGCGAGTTTACATTCACCCCAGGGCTGAGTCCATGGCTATAATGAAAAGTTTGAACAGAATATAGGCGCCAGTCACTTTAGGTATTTTTCAATGCTTTAATTAGAACTTGAGAAAGGTTGTAGGAAAGAGGTTAAGGGGAGGTTTCAAATACCCTTTTTAGCAGATCACTTACAGACTCCTTGAATCAAAGGACAAAACAGCTTTATTTTAGCAGATCTTGAATACCTGAGTAGGTCTCTCACACAGACCTAGAAATCAGTAAGATGTCTGGATAAGCCTTTCTCACAGACTTAGCAGCCAGTAGATGCCTGGATAAGTCTCTCTCACAAACTTAGCAGCCAGGAGCGTGTTACCTTAATTAGATTGTAGAACAGCCTGACAGTACCAGAACCTTTAAGCCGACCCGGCGGTACTGTAAGGGTAGTTAGATATAGGTGCGTCCTCCAAACGAGTTACTAAGCCCTTCTGAGAGACCAGCCTTCATCTTGGCTCTCTCCAGCAAGAGTCCTACCCTGGATCTCCTCAGCTTGGCTGGGCTTCTTCCACTTAGGCAAGACAGCCTAAGGACCACCTCAGGAGTAGTAGGCCCCAGATAGGCTTCTGGACCTACTGCAGAAGATGGAGCGATACAGCTTCAGGCCAGATGGGCCCCGAGGTAAGAACTGACTAGAGCACATGGCATCTTTTCTGTAAATACCCCTTCCCAGAACGCTCAGCGGCCAGGAACCTCCTACTGGGCTGTTTCTCGAAAAAGATTATTCATTACAGCTCAACCTAGTTGTAATTTTCACACTGTCCTGTGGTACCAGTGACACCTACTGGCAACAGTGGGAAATGCACAACCCAGTCAAGCCCATGTACAATCAATCTGAGCTGTTTACAGCTCAGCCAAAGACTAAATTTACACTTTAGCCTCATTTTGAGGAACAGGGGGCTACACGTACAATAATCATGAGATTTATATTATTTTTTATTATTTGTCATGTCTGCTTCCAACTAACGAGCGCTACAAACTTTAGACCAAATAAAAAGTTAAATAAGGCCACTTTCACATGGGGCAGACTCCGATTAGATCAGCAGGGGATCAGTCTACTGATCCCCCCGTTGATCTGAGCAGAGCAGAGCAGACAATGACAGGTCTGTGTCCACTCAGTTTATGCAGAATGAACATGGACCAAGCCAACTCTGCTCTAAAGACCGGCTGCCCTCCGATCTACCTAGACAGAGGCAGACAGATCCCCTACCATTTTTTTTAGGGGACCGGATTGGACTGGAGGTAGGTGGGTAAAAAAGGACTCATGTCTGTTTACACCTGCTGGTCCATAGGAGTGAATGGAGGGTCTGGTCAGGTCCACCTGGAAAATTGACAAGCGGTCCTGATCGGACCCTTCGTGTGAAAGGGGTCTAAAGGAGAAAAAAAGTAGTAGGCAGCTTACCAGAGAAACTGCACTACTTTAGTGCCCTGTCCTAAGCTGGATAAATAGCTGGCTGCCCCCCTTGAAGTCTAGCAGTACTTACTGTTGCTACTGAAGGACTTAAGAATCTGTCCTCCTGTACCTGCTTGTGTTTTTTGGAATATCCTGCACCCTCATCCCTCTACCCACCTGTGTTCACTGTAATAAATCTGCAAAAAGGCAACCCTAGACTGAGCCAGAGTTTGTCGGGGTGCACTGGAGCTGGTAGGGGAGACCTGGTTTATTTTCAGCTGTAAGGGGTAAGTGCTACACAATGTTATAAAGGCTTTGTGTAATTTTGTGCTAATAATTTATTGTACCCTAAACAAGGTGGATGAAATAATGCGGCTTTTTTTTTTTTTTTTTTGCCTTTTTTAATCAGTTTGGTTGAATAATTGGATTATTTTGTCTTTTTTCATCTACTTTAATTCAGCCTTACAATTTTCTGTTCTGACCTTTAAAAATTAAAAGAGAAAATTTGCATGAAATAGCCACAAATGTGCCATAATAAAAAAGCAATTATTTTTCTAATCTTTTTTGGAAAGCCCCATAGCTTTTGCAATGCTAAGAACTACACAGTATACAGTATTTGCTGCTCTCGCATTACAAGGAAATTTGGCTCAATAGCAGCAGATCCATGCAGAGGTATAGCACTCAACTCTATGGAGATACCTGATTGGTCAATAGAACCTATAAAAAAGTCTTGCTATTCATTCACCTGTTGTCCATATTAGTTCTGTTTAAAATATTGATTCATTCTTCCAAACTTCTTGCTGTCTTGTTTTCTCTCTGGCTTTGATCTTGCCATACCTCATTTTTCATTTAAACTCTATGCAATATTTGACACTCATTTGTATTTACTTACACTATAATACCAAAAGTATTGGGACACCTGCCTTTAAACGCACATGAACTTTAATGGCATCCCAGTCTTAGTCTGTAGGGTTCAATATTGAATCGGCCCACCCTTTGCAGCTATAACAGCCTCAACTCTTCAGAGAAGGCTGTCCACAAGGTTTAGGAGTGTGTCTATGGGAATGTTTGACCATTCTTCCAGAAGCGCATTTGTGAGGTCAGGCACTGATGTGGACAAAAAGGCCTGGCTCGCAGTCTCTGCACTAATTCATCCCAAAGGTGTTCTATCGGGTTAAGGTCAGGACTCTGTGCAGGCCAGACAAGTTCCTCCACCCCAAACTCGCTCATCCATGTCTTTATGGACCTTGCTTTGTGCACTGGTCCAAATCATTTGGTGGGGGGATTATGGTGTGGGGTTGTTTTTCAGGGGTTGGGCTTGGCTCCTTAGTTCCAGTGAAGGGAACTCTTAAGGTGTGAGCATACTAAGACATTTTGGATAATTTCATGCTCCTAACTTTGTGGGATGGGCCCTTCCTGTTCCAACACGACTGCGCACTAGTGCACAAAGCAGCGGCGGCCCGTCCATAGGGGGCGCATGGGCGCCGCCCCCCCTCTGGGCAGTCACAAAAAAAAATGTAAAAAAAAATTATTTTTTTTTAAAACTGGCCCTTTAAAAAAAAAAATACAAAAAAAGGTCCTTAAGGACACTGTGTTCGGAAACCGGACACAGTGCAATGCTGGACACAGTGCACTTATGGGAAGCACCACGTCTATGCAATCACGAGATTGCAGACGCAGCACTTCATTTGCAGGCTTTTAACCCGCCTTTCGGCGCTTTCCGAAGCGCCGAGTAGCTTCTGCCCGGCGCTTGTAGTATCTATTACTACGGCCGGGCGGTTTGATTGACATCTGAGTTTGATGTCACTTCCTGTTTTCTCTGTCCCATTGCGCCCGGGAGAGAGAAAACCAGAAGTATGAGGAGCGGACTCCTCTATCGCCGCTGTGGAAGGAGACACCGCAGGAGAGGACAACACACAGCAAGGTAACTACCGCTGTGCTCCCACGTAGAACGGAGAGGGGGGTTAATGTGACACAGGCTGCATTTAGTGGGACACAGGCTGCATTTGGTGGGACACAGGCAGGCTGTATTTGGTGGGACACAGGCTATATTTGGTGGGACACAGGCTGCATTTGGTGAGACACAGGCTGCATTTGGTGAGACATAGGCTGCATTTGGTGAGACAAAGGCTGCATTTGGTGGGACACAGGCTGCATTTGGTGGGACACAGGCTGCCTTTGGTGGGACACAGGCTGCATTTGGTGGGACACAGGCAGGCGTCATTTGGTGGGACACAGGCTGCCTGCATTTGGTGGGACACAGGCTGCATTTGGTGAGACACAGGCTGCATTTGATGGGACACAGGCTGCATTTGGTGGGACACAGGCTGCATTTGGTGGGACACCGGCAGGCTGCATTTGGTGGGACACAGGCTGCATTTGGTGGGACACAGGCAGGCTGCATTTGGTGGAACACAGGCTGCATTTGGTGGGACACAGGCTGCATTTGGTTAAACATAAGCAGGCTGCATTTTGTGGGACACAGGCAGGCTGCATTTGGTGGGACACAGGCTGCATTTGGTGGGACACAGGCTGCATTTGGTGGGACACAGGCAGGCTGCATTTGGTGGGACACAGGCTGCATTTGGTGGGACACAGGCAGGCTGCATTTGGTGGAACACAGGCTGCATTTGGTGGGACACAGGCTGCATTTGGTTAAACATAAGCAGGCTGCATTTTGTGGGACACAGGCAGGCTGCATTTGGTGGGACACAGGCTGCATTTGGTGGGACACAGGCTGCATTTGGTGGGACACAGGCTGCATTTGGTGGGACACAGACTGCATTTGGTGGGACACAGGCTGCATTTGGTGGGGCACAGGCTGCATTTGGTGGGACACATGCTACATTTGGTGAGACACAGGCTGCATTTGGTGAGACACAGGCTGCATTTGGTGGGACACAGGCTGCATTTGGTGGGACACAGGCTGCATTTGATGGGACACAGGCTGCATTTTGTGTGACACAGGCTGCATTTTATGTGATACAGGCGGCATTTTATGGGACGCAGGCTGCATGTAAGGATGGGACTCCGCTGGGGGCACCTGATGTAAGGACCGATTCCGCTGGGGACACCTGATGGCATCTGGTGGCAGGCGACGTGGCTAGTGACACGCTGAGGGCTCCCACTGATTCTGCATTATGGTGAGTTGAATGATTTCCTTTTATATTACAATGTAATAATAGAAATAATGCGCTTCAATCATCGTGACACCAAAACAACCATGGTGCCGGTATGATTGAAGTGCTAACACCAGGTGTTTGGAATATCTTTATCTACAGATTGTTAAACTTTCTAGAATACACATATTTCTATTGTTGTGTAGGATCTGGGCCTGCTGTCCCTCCATCCCTTTCCCTCCATCCCTCGTTCATCTCAGACGCTAACCACACCACTTTAGAGCCACCCCCGTTTTCACCAAGTAGGAGGGGTCTGGCGCGCGCCCATCCTAAAACTTCACCAGCCGCCACTGGCACAAAGCAAGGTCCATAAAGACATGGATGAGTGAGTTTGGGGTGGAGGAACTTGTCTGGCCTACACAGAGTCCTGACCTCAACCCGATAGAACACCTTTGTGATAAATTAGAGTGGAGACTGTGAGTCAGGCCTTCTTGTCCGACATCTGTGCCTGATCTCACAAATGCGCTTCTGGAATGATCAAACATTCCCATAGACACACTCCTAAACCTTGTGGAAAGCCTTTCCAGGAGAGTTGAAGCTGATATAGCTGCAAAGGGTGGGCAAATTGAACCCTACAAACTAAGACTGGGATGCCATTAAAGTTCATGTGTGTGTAAAGGCAGGCACCCCAATACTTTTGGTAATATAGTGTACATATTACATTCCCAACAGATAGAAGCGGGGTAAAAGAGTAACACAAACCATAGCATAGTTCTAATGTAGATCTGAACTCAAAAAGTAAATACTTGCTGTTATAGGGAACTGAACTGTTAATTGTGCTTGCACAGTGTGCTGAAAAGTGTACCATTTGTCTTAACTTCCTCAAACTTTCTGGTAGATATGTGCGGTTCATTTTGTATCCAAATTTCTGAATTACAATAGTAACAAAATTAAACAAATCCATAATAACAAATCAAATTTTGGATGAAATTCGAATTCGAATAGTTTTCAAATCGAATGGTTTTCAAATAGTTTTCAAATTTTAATGCCCTGTACACACGGTCGGATTTTCCGACGGAAAAAGTGCGATTGGATTGTGTTGTTGGAAATTCCGATCGTGTGTGGGCTCCATCGGACTTTTTCAGTCGGAATTTCCGACACACAAAGTTTGAGAGCTGGCTATAAAATTTTCCGACAACAAAATCCGATCGGTTAAATTCCGATTGTGTGTACACAAATCCGACGCACAAAGTGCCACGCATGCTCAGAATAAATTAAGAGACAAAAGCTATTGGCTACTGCCCCGTTTATAGTCCCGACATACGTGTTTTACGCCACCGCGTTCAGAACGATCGGATTTTCCGACAACTTTGTGCGACCATGTGTATGCAAGACAAGTTTGAGCCAACATCCGTTGGAAAAAATCCATGGATTTCGTTGTAGGAATGTCCGATCAATGTCCGATCGTGTGTACAGGGCATAAGAGAATAAAATAGAATAGAAAAAAAGGAATAGAATAGTAAAACAGAACAGAATACAAAATAGAAAAGAATAGAATAGAAAAAAAAAGGGATATACTGTAATTGAAAATAAAAGAATAGTATTACATAGTTACATAGTTACATATAGGGATGAGCCGAACACCCCCCGGTTCGGTTCGCAGCAGAACTTGCGAACAGGCAAAAAATTTGTTTGAACACGTGAACACCGTTAAAGTCTATGGGACACGAGCATGAATAATCAAAAGTGCTAATTTTAAAGGCTTATATGCAAGTTATTGTCATACAAAGTTGGGTGTCTATAGTATGCCTGTAAAGGGGTGCATGTTTCCCGTGTTTAGAACAGTCTGACAGCAAAATGACATTTCAAAGGAAAAAATGTCATTTAAAACTACTTGCGGCTATTAATGAATTGTCAGTCTGACAATACACATAAAAGTTCATTGATAAAAATTGCATGGGATTTCCCCACAGGGAAACCCCGAACCAAAATTTAAAAAACAAAAGGCGTGGGGGTCCCCCTCAAAATCCATACCAGACCCGAAGGATTTTAAGGGGAACCCCGTGCCAAAATTTCTTTAAAAAAATGGCGTGGGGTCCCCCCAAAAATCCATACCAGACCCTTATCCGAGCACGCAACCTGGCAGGCCACAGAGAAAAGAGGGGGGGAGAGAGAGCGCCCCCTCCTGAACCATACCAGGCCACATGCCCTTTAACATTGGGAGGGTGCTTTGAGGTAGCCCCCCAAAACACCTTGTCCCCATGTTGATGAGGACAAGAGCCTCATCCCCACAACTCTTGGCCGGTGGATGTGGGGGTCTGCGGGTGGGGGCTTATCGGAATCTGGAAGCCCCCTTTAACAGGGGGATCCCCAGATCCCGGCTCCCCTGTGTGAATTGGTAATGGGGTACCCCTACCATTTCACAAAAATAGTGTCAAAATGGTTAAAAAACACAAGAGACGGTTTTTGACAAGTCCTTTATTAATTTCTTCTTCTTCCATCTTCTTTCTTCTGGTCTTCCTTCAATGTTCTTCTTCTTCCTCCATCTTCTTTTTCATCTTCTTTTTCGTCATCTCCTTCTTCCTCCGCTCTTCTCGTCCCGCATCTTCCTTCAGGCTTCTTCTCTGCTCCGTCCGCACGATCCGCCTCAGTGGGCGTCTTCAGCCGTGTGATGCTTCGCTTCTTCTGACATTCCTTATATAACGGAGGGAGGGGCCACCCGGTGACCCCGCCCTCCTCTGACACACGGGGAATTCACGGGACGGAGCTGAGAAGAAGCCTGGGGGAAGATGCGGGACGAGAAGAGTGCAGGAAGAAGAAGATTAAGAAGAAGAAGATGAAGAAGAAGAAGATGAAGAAGAGGAAGATGGAGGAAGAAGAAGAACACTGAAGGAAGATCAGAAGAAAGAAGAAGCGGAAAGAAGAAGAAATTAATAAAAGACTTGTCAAAAACCGTCTCTTGTGTTTTTTAACCATTTTGATACTTTTTTTGTGAAATGGTAGGGGTTCATTTGTACCCCATTACCAATTCACACGGGGGGGGGGGGCGGGATCTGGGGGTCCCCTTGTTAAAGGGGGCTTCCAGATTCTGATAATCTCAGAATCAGACCCCCACAACCACCAGCCAAGGGTTGTGGGGATGAGGCCCTTCTCCTCATCAACATGGGGACAAGGTGCTTTGGGGGGCTACCTCAAAGCACCCTCCCAATGTTGAGGGCATGTGGCCTGGTACGGTTCAGAAGGGGGGGCGCTCTCTCGTCTCCCCTCTTTTCCTGTGGCCTGCTAGGTTGTGTGCTCAGATAAGGGTCTGGTATGGATTGTTGGGGGGACCCCACGCCATTTTTTTAAAAAATTTGGCGCGGGGTTCCCCTTAAGATCCATACCAGACCTGATTTCTGATTTCTCCCATAGACTTTTAAAGGGTGTTCCGCGGCTTTCGAATTTGCCGCGAACACCCCAAATTGTTCGCTCTTCGGCGAACTAGCGAACAGCCGATGTTCGAGTCGAACATGAGTTTGACTCGAACTCGAAGCTCATCCCTAGTTACATAGTAGGTGAGATTAAAAAAAGACACAAGTCCATCAAGTCCAACCTATGTGTGTGATTTTATGTCAGTATTATATTATACATCCCTGTATGTTGCGGTCGTTCAGGTGCTTATCTAATAGTTTCTTGAAACTATCAATGCTCCCCGCTGAGACCACCGCCTGTGGAAGGGAATTCCACATCCTTGCCGCTCTTACAGTAAAGAACCCTCTACGTAGTTTAAGGTTAAACCTCTTTTCTTCTAATTTTAATGAGTGGCCACGTGTCTTGTTAAACTCATCTTCCGTGAAAAAGTTTTATCCCTATTGTAGGGTTACCAGTACGGTATTTATAAATTGAAATCATATCCCCTCTCAATCGTCTCTTCTCCAGAGAGAATAGTGCTTTCCTCATAACTAATATCCTCCAGACCCTTTATTAGCCTAGTTGCCCTTCTTTGTGCTCGCTCCATTTCCAGTACATCCTTCCTGAGGACTGGTGCCCAGAACTGGACAGCATACTCTAGGTGCAGCCGGACCAGAGTCTCGTAGAGCGGGTGAATTATCGTTTTATCTCTGGAGTTGATCCCCTTTTTAATGCATGCCAATATTCTGTTTGCTTTGTTAGCAGCAGCTTGGCATTGCATGCCATTGCTGAGCCTATCATCTACTAGGACCCCCAAGTCCTTTTCTATCCCAGATTCCACCAGAGGTTCTCCCCCCAGTGTATAGATTGCATTCATATTTTTGCCACCCAAATGCATTATTTTTCATTTTTCTACATTAAACCTCATTTGCCATGTAGTTGCCCACCCCATTAATTTGTTTAGATCTTTTTACAAGGTTTCCACATCCTGCGGAGAAGTTATTGCCCTGCTTAACTTAGTATCGTCCGCAAATACAGAGATTGAACTGTTTACACCATCCTCCAGGTCGTTTATGAACAAAATAAATAGGATTGGTCCCAGCACAGAACCCTGGGGGGACCCCACTACCCGCCTCTGACCATTTCAAGTACTCCCCATTTATCACCACCCTGTGAACTCGCCCTTGTAGCCAGTTTTCAATCCATGTACTCACCCTATGGTCCATGCCAACAGACCTTATTTTGTACAGTAATCATTTATGGGGAACTGTGTCAAATGCTTTTGCAAAATCCAGATAACCTTGTCCTTTATCTAGATGGCAACTCACCTCCTCATAGAAGGTTAATAGATTGGTTTGGCAAGAACGATTCTTCATGAATCCATGCTGATTACTGTTAATGATACCATTCTCATTACTAAAATCTTGTATATAGTCCCTTATCATCCCCTCCAAGAGCTTGCATACTATTGATGATAGGCTAACTGGTCTGTAATTCCCAGGGATGTATTTTGGGCCCTTTTTAAATATTGGTGCTACATTGGCTTTTCTCCAATCACCTGGTACCATTCCAGTCAGTAGACTGTCATTAAAAATTAGAAACATGGTCTGGCAATTACTTGACTGAGTTCTCTAAGTACCCTAGGATGCAAGTCATCTGTTCCCAGTGATTTATTAATGTTAAGTTTTCCAAGTCTAATTTTAATTCTGTCCTCTGTTAACCATGCTTCCTGTGATGTGTCATAAGGATAAATACTGCAGTTTTGGTTACTGAAGACCCCCGATTCCCTCGTGAAGACTGAGGAGAAGAATAAATTCAATATCTTTGCCATCTCCCCATCCTTTGTAACCAGATGTCCTTCCTCATTCTTTATGGAGCCAATATGGTCTGTCTTCCCCTTTTTACTGTTTACATACTTAAAGAATTTCTCTGGATTTTTTTTGCTCTTCTCTGCTATGTGTCGTTCGTGTTCTATCTTAGCCACCCTAATTGTACCCTTACATTTTTTGTTGCATTCTTTATAAAGTCTGAATGCTGATGATGATCCCTCAACCTTGTATTTTTTGAAGGCCTTCTTCTTTGCTTTTATATGCATTTTTTACATTGGAGTTAAGCTATCCAGAACTTTTGTTCGCTCTTTTAAATTTTTTACCCAATGGGATGCATTGGCTAATGCCCTTATTTAATATGCTCTTAAAGCAAACGCATCTCTCCTCTCTGTTCTTTGTTCCCAAGATTTTATCCCAATTCAAGCCTTCTAACAAGCTTTGTAGTTTAGGGAAGTTGGCTCTTTTGAAATTCAGTGTCTTTGTATTCCCCTTACGTTTCCAATTTGTGTGATTTGTACTGAAGCCAATTAACCTGTGATCGCTGTTTCCTAAATTGCCCCGTATTTCCACATCCGTTATCAGGTCTGTATTGTTGGTAATCAGTAAATTCAGTAAAGCTTTACTTCTGGTTGGTGCGTCTACCATCTGAATCATGAAATTGTCCTGCAAGACATTTAGGAACTGGCGAGCCTTAGACAAATATGTGGTTCCCTCCGCCAAGTCTATGTCTGGATAATTAAAACCCCCCATTATGATAACACTTCCCATCCTTGCTGCTAATCCAACTTGTGATAGGAGATCCTCCTCCCTCAGGTTAGGGGGCCTATAGCATACTCCCAGTAATATTTTCCCGTTAGCTTCATCCCTTTGGAGCTCTACTCATAAGGATTCCACCTCCTCCCTAGCTCCCTTAGAGATGTCATCTCTCACATTCACTTGTACATTATTCTTCATATATAGGCATACCCCTCCCCCTTTTTTATCCTCTCTATCCCTGAGATAAAGGGTATACCCTTGAATGGTTGCCAGCCAATCTTGAGAGCTGTTGAACCAGGTCTCTGAAATTCCCACAAAATCCAAATCCTCCTGTACAACAGTATCTCTAGTTCACTCATCTTGTCCGCCAGGCTCCTGGCATTGGTGAACATGCCACGTAGTTTAGACCAGTCGCATACTATCTGTTCTGAGATTGCAACTAGGACTTGTTACTATACTTACCTACTTTAGTTAACCTACCACTAATTCCCCCAATACTACCCTCTGGAATATGTTCCATGCTGACTATCTCTACCTCTGGGCCCCCCCCCCCGTCGCCTAGTTTAAAAACCCCTCTAACCTTTTGCCCATCTTTACTCCCAGCTTTACTCCCAGCTGATGGCCAACATGCACCATGACAGCCGGGTCTTCCCCAGCCTCTCCCAGTAATCTGTCCACCAGATCCGTGATGTGCCGAACCCGAGCGTCCGTATACAGCATACAGTTCGGCACTTCAGGTCTTTGTTACAGATTGCCCTCTCTGTCCTTCTAAGAATTGAGTCCTCTATCACCAGAATCTGTCTTTCCTTTCCCTTCGCCCCCACTCTCACTGGAGGAGTTCTTCCCCTGGCAGCTAGGAGAGTCCCTCAGCTCCAGCAGTGCTGGTCCCTGACTGGTTTCACCAATGTCACTCAATGGGGCGTACTTATTGGGATGCTCCAGCCCTGGATCGGCCTCCCTGGCACTTCCCCCTCTACCCTTCCTGACTGTCACCCATCTACTCTTTCCTAGTGCCTGCACCTCTTTTTCTCCACCCGCCTCTGTGCTGGCCCCTGCCGGCACCTGCCGTGTACGTTCCTGGCTCTCCTTTAGTATGGAGGGACCTCTCAGTGCTGACAGTTGCTTCCCCAGATTCAGAACCTGGGCTTCCAGGGAAACAATGTGCTTACATTTTGCATAGCAGTATTTGCCCTCGATTGGATGATCAAGGAACGTATACATGCCGCAAGATGTACACCGAGTCACATCTCCACACTCACCGGGCATCGTACCTACTAATTTAATGAGGATTGGGGATTATACCCTGTCCAAATTACCTAACAATTAGCTTCCTGACACTAATACTGAACAAGACAATACACAGGTACTCAACAAGACAATACACAGGTACTCCCTGACCAACGTGCACCTGCTGACCAAAGTGCACTCGCTGACCAACGTGCACACACACAATACACAAGTACTAATGATCCACACACACTACTCAGACAACACTCAGGTACTCACAATACACAGGTACTACCTGACACTAATACTCAATACAGCCCATGTGCACTCGCAGCACTCATGTACTTGCAATACACAGGTACACACTCACCCTACACAGGTACTTGACCCCTGTTACAACCTCTTGTTTTCAACTCTTTTTTTTTTTTAACTCACCACTTAGTCCAGTTCCATTTGGTCTAAGTTCCAGCAAGCTCAAAGTTAAGCAGGCTCACAATTAGTTCTACAAAAAGTTATATAGGCCTCAAGCACCTGTGACCAATTAATCAAGCCCATCAATACTGCCTATCAGTGCTGCATATTAGTGCCGCCTATCAGTCCTGCATATCAGTACCACCTATCAGTGCCCATCAGTGCTGCATATTAGTGCCTCCTCATCAGTGCCCTTCGGTGCCACATCATCAGTGCCTATCAGTGCCCATCAGTGCAGCCTATCAGCGCTCATCAGTGAAGAAGAAAAATTACTTATTTACAAAATTTTCTGAAAGCCTTCAGGCCTTTTTAGCAAAAAATAAAAACCCCAGTGGTGATTAAATACCACCAAAAGAAATCTCTATTTGTGTGAAAAAAAGTTATAAAAATTCATATGGGTACAGTGTTGCATGAGCACTCAATTGTCATTCAAAGTGTGACAGCGCTGAAAGCTGGAAATTGGCCTGGGCAGGAAGGGGGTGAAAGTGTCCGGTAGGCAATTATTATTATTATTATTATACAGGCAAGTGGTTAAAGAGAACTTTGGTGATGACACTTCCGTACTGCTCGCTGTTGCCGGAGACTCTAACAAGAGGAAGCAAAACTCTGCCTCTACCAAGAACATAGTGCAGAACAAGGCATGGCAAGTCAGTATTTAGGGAAAGAGCAGATCCAGGGAGCCCACAAACAATATTGATGACAAACCGTTTGCCCTCTGCCTGCCTGACTCGTTAGTGTTACAAGGTCTCAGGTGTGTTAAATTTGGTGTTATCACTCTCACTCTCTCACTGGTCACTGGAAGTTCAATATACAAACAACAGACTTGGGGGGCACACCCTAAAAATGTGTTTACATTCAAGATGGTGCTGCTATAAGACCGCAAACAGAACAAAATACATTACAGCGCACACATACAAAAAAATACATTTAAATCCTGCAAGGCTATTTAAAACACCTGAACATATTCAAAAATATGGGGATTTGGTTATACCATATGGCCATATAGTGCTAAGCCCACTACTGCGTCAAAGTACCCCATTATCAGTGGGTCCTACACTATTCATAGAATAAAAGATCCTGCATCTCAACCATGGGAGACTCCTTTTTATGGGAGAACTATAAGGACTCCTCCTATAACACAGGTTAAAGTGTAAGTAAACCCTCCTATCGTTTTCAGCCAAGGAAGCTGCCATCTTTGCCTCTGTTTAATCTACAACTGCCATGATGCTGCACATGTGATCAGTTATGACACCAGCCATTGGATGGCTTGACAGTTTGGTTGAGAGCACAACCAATGGGAGCGTTACATTTCCGGGACGTACCGGAAATGAAACAGTTTTATGGATGAGTTTACTTCCGCTTTAACACTAATAAGAGGTAATAAAGGGGGGGTGGGGTTCTCCGGCCCAAGGGATCCAGTGGGCTTAGCACTATATGGCCATATGGTGTGACCAAATCCTCATATGTTAGCATGTACACCCCAAAGCTCAAACACACATGTTTGTATATATATATATATATATATATATATATATATATATATGATTGGCACTGACAGGTTGCACTGATTGGTGGCACTGACTGGCACTGACAGGTGGCACTGATTGTCACTGAGTGGCACTGACAGGTGGCACCGATTGGAAGCACTGATTGGCACTGACTGGCACTGGCAGGCAGCGCTGATTGGCACTGACAGGTGGCACTGACTGGCGGCACTGATTAGCACTGACAGGTGGCACTGATTGGCACTGACGAGCGACACTGATTGGAAGCACTAACAGAGGAGAGGGGGTATCACACTGAGCAGATATTGGGGCTTGTAAGAGCCGCTCAGAGTGTGACACTGTCATGTATTGTAACTGCTTGCAGGTAGAGAGAGAGGAGCTGTCAAAATTCAGCGGTGATGTCGGGGGTGGGTGGGACTGAGCAGCTATCGAACACCAGCCAATTATTGGGCTGCTTAAGAAAGGGGGCGGAGCCACCTACACGTATCGGCCCGCCCAGACCCCATCCTATTGGATGGTGTTAGATGGCTGCTCGGTCCTGCCCACCCCGGACATTACCGCTGAATTCTGACAGCTCCTCTCTCTCCATGCATGCAGTTACATTACAACACATGATACTGTCACACACTGAGCGGATCTTACAAGCCCCAATATCTGCTTGGTGTGATACTGTCTCACAGGCAGCGTGGGGTACACATTGATTGGATCTGGATGCAGCATTTCACAGCAGCCCAGCAGGCAGATCTCAGAAGACAGCTGGCATTGGGCTATGTATTTTTAGGGTGTGCCCCCCAAGTCTGTTGTTTGTATATTGTAAGGGTCCTGACCAGATCCCTTGGGCCAGAGCACCCCATCCCCCCTTCATTACCTATTATTAGTGTCCACCTGTGTTATAGGAGGAGTCCTTATAGTTGCCCTATAAAGAGGAGTTTGTCTCTCATGGTTGAGATGCTGGACCTTTCATTCTATGAATAGTGTAGGACCCACTGATAATGGGGTACTTTGACGCAGTAGTGGGCTTAGCACTATATAGACATATGGTGTAACCAAATCCCCATATTTTTGAATATGTTCAGGTGTTTTAAATAGCCTTGCAGGATTTAAATGTAATTTTTGTATGTGTGTGCTGCAATCTATTTTATTCTGTTGTGGAAGTTCAACATGGCACCTCTTTCCCAAAGAGGTTGTCTTTGGGAAAAAGATGTGTGAGTGCTGCCAGCATTGCTGCAGAGGTTGAAGGGGTGGGGAATCAGCCTGTCAGTGCTCAGACCATATGCCGCACACTGCATCAAATTGGTCTGCATGGCTGTCATCCCAGAACGAAGCCTCTTCTAAAGATGATGCACAAGAAAGCCCGCAAACAGTTTGCTGAAGACCAGCAGACTAAGGACATGGATTACTGGAACCATGTCCTGTGGTCTGATGAGACCAAGATAAACTTATTGGGTTCGGATGGTGTCAAGCGTGTGTGGCGGCAACCAGGTGAGAAGTACAAAGACAAGTGTGTCTTGTCTACAGTCAAGCATGGTAGTGGGATGTCATGGTCTGGGCTGCAGGAGTGCTGCCGCCACTGAGGAGCTACAGTTCATTGAGGGAACCATGAATGCCAACATGTACTGTGACATACTGAAGCAGAGCATGATCCCCTCCCTTCAGGGACTGGGCCACAGGGCAGTTTCCCAACATGATAATGACCCCAAACACACCTCCAAGACCACCACTGCCTTGCTAAAGAAGCTGAGGGTAAAAGTGATGGACTGTCCAAGCATGTCTCCATACCTAAACCCTATTGAGCATCTGTGCGGCATCCTCAAATAGAAGTTGGAGGAGCGCAAGGTCTCTAACATCCACCAGCTCCGTGATGTCATCATGGAGGAGTGGTAGAGGACTCCAGTGGCAACCTGTGAAGCTCTGGTGAACTCCATGTCCAAGAGGGTTAAGGCAGTGCTGGAAAATAATGGTGGCCACACAAAATATTGACACTTGGGGCCAATTTGGACATTTTCACTTAGGGGTGTACTCACTTTTGTTGCCAGCGGTTTAGACATTAAAGGAGAAGTCCAGCCTGAGCTTGTTTGGCTGGGCTTTTTCTATAGGAAACAGGAGTGCAATTTGTTTTTCACTCTGAAGTCCACTCTCTGCTTATGTCACCAATATCAGTCCAGGCACTGCGTCATCCCGACTCTGGGAGTCTGGATCCCCCAGGTGCCTGGACTGATAGCCATCTCAGCCTCTCAGCGAGCCGTTGAGAGGCTGAGACGGCGCTTTCCACCCCTCTACAGCTCAGCACTCCAGTGAGCATGGAGGAGCAGACCAGGATAGCTGCTGATTGACAGGCAGCAGCTCTCTGCTCAGGGAGGTGTGAGAACCGAGACATTGGCGGTGTTTGATTGCTCGGTTCTCAGTGCAGAGACGCCCGGGACAGATGTAGAATCGAACCGATGCTGCATCCACCTAGGTAAGCATGGTTATGGAAAAAAACAAACAAACCTATACTTCTCTTTTAATGGCTGTGTGCTGAGTTATTTTGAGGGGACAGTAAATTTACACTGTTATATAAGCTGTACACTCACTACTTTACATTGTAGCAAAGTGTCATTTCTTCAGTGTTGTCACATGAAAAGATATAATAAAATATTTACAAAAATGTGAGGGGTGTACTCACTTTTGTGAGATACTTGACATTGTAGGACTTAAGACCAGATACCTAATACCATCCTTTCCACACATACCCTCCCTCCAAAAACATCATGGATGACTCAGACTAGTTCTTGGAGTAAAATGGCCTTACGGCCTATTTATTAAAAACTTATAAAATAACATAAATATAATAAATAACTGTAAACTTTCTTAAATAACTTATGAGGGTAATTTTACTGTAAGAATAACAACTATAACCCTGGTCACTGGGAACAAATTCTTTATTTTAAACCTACCAGTCGGCAACCCCTGACTCGGAGGCATTATCACAACCTACCCAGTGACCTAACCTTTTAAACTCCTCCAGGTTAACCCTTAAGGCCTGAAGGTACCAACTTCAACCCCCATCCTTCCATGCAGGGCCGTCTTTAAGGCAGGGCAAAAGGGGCAGCTGCCCTGGGCCCTGTCATTGTTGTGGGGCCCAAAGCAGCTGCCTCATACTTGCCAACTATCCTGGTTTAAATTCCCACATCCCTTGAAGTTTTAGTCCCAAGCTGAGTCCCAATATCTCAGTGTGAAGTGCTGCTACTAATGCTGCCCAGCTCTGCCCTATTGTTGTGTACAGATGACTCACCTGCAGACCCTATGTTTACATGTAAATTACCGGCATTCACATGTAAATAGCGGCGTCATTCATATGTAAATAGAGGCGGCCGGCCGCATTCATATGTATATCATGCCCCCCTGAGGTCATATCCACAGTATTCTCTAGCAACCAATCAACATAAATCATGTGCTGTAACTTCTAGCAACTAATCAGTGAACCGTAATGTGTGCTGTAACCTCTAGCAACCAGTCAGTGAGCAGTAATGATACGCTGTAACCTCTGGCAACCAACCGCAATCACTGCCTGATTTGATTCAGTAAACTGATTTTGAGTCTAGCTGCTATTTATTGTATGTCTCAGAGCAGGTGGAGAGCGAAACTGCATGGGGGGGCGCCCAAGAAAAATTTTGCCCAGGGTCCAATCAATAATAAAGATGGCCCTGCTTCCATGTATGGGTACCAGCAAAACCCCCCATCATATGGATGGGTACCATCAAACAACCCCCCATCCCTTGGATGGGTAACACATGTTACAACTTGTAACATAACTTATCCTATTAAAGGAAACCAAAAACTGCCACCGCACGAAAGGGGTAACCCCTTACCCTTGCGAGCACCTCCACACCCTCAGACCTCTCTGTATCCCTTCTTGTAGACCTAATGACCATAAGTCCGTCCCCACCTCATTCAGATGCACACCATCGCTGCGTAGATACCGCCAGGTGTCAACCTCTAACTCCCTATGACGAATGGCTAAACCACCATTCTTTATAAAGAACCTGCTCACCTCTTTATTGACCTTTATCCTGGCCCTGTCCACTTTTTTATCAGACCAAGCCCAACGCCATGACAACCTCCCTACCATATGAGACCACACTAAAACCATCTTGGGATAAGCCGCTCTTAGACGCAAAAAGTCACACTTGATGTCTCTAATAAGGTCCCTCATGGATCTAGCTCCCATGTCATTTCCACCCACATGTAATAACAATACATCAGGGGACCTGTCCAGGCGAGAGAATCTATGAACTTCCCCCAGCACCCTATTCCACTGCATTCCCGGGACCCCAATCCACCTGATGAGCGCCTCTTGTCTGGGAATCCTTAGCTGCCTGCCATTCGGCCGAACGTCAGCTCTCTTGGCCCCCCAAAACACATAGGAGTGCCCGAGTATCCATACAAGACCCACTTCTTGACCTGTTAACGAAAGAAACAATATGAAAAAACCACATAAACACTTAATACCCAAATCATAATCTTAAACATCACCAAAACCTGACATTACAATTGAACCATGTGTGGGCGGACATACAGTTTAAATCTATCCGAGTCCCATCTGCCAATACGTCTAATTACCTCCTGACTCAGACCTGCCCTGGCAGCCTCTGTGGCCGCCCCAATCCTGAAAGAATGCAAAGAGAACTGCAAAGGGTCAGATCCCGCCATAACCACACATTTTTTAAAAACCATTACAAACTGGTATTTGGAAAGACACGCACCGTCCACATGTATCAAAAAGGGGCCTGTTAAAGCCGGTCTAACCTCCATGAAGGCTCCTACAATCCTAACCGGGCATATACTACACTCAGCAATCTTCCCAAAGTCCAAATACCTACCTCTCCCTGCTTGATCCGTCTTGGACCTACTAATCCATATCCGAACCCTATCCACCCATAATTCAACCTCACCGTGCATAAGCCCTCCCGGAGCTGCTTTAGAAGGGCTGACCAGCTCACTTATCCTCAGCGCCCCAAAGAAGGCCAGCGCGAACGCTGCTTTGAATAGTACACATTCGTAAGCGGATCTACAGACCTTTTCCAAACTCAGCATCAATTTATTTAGCATTTCAAATGAGACAGGGCGCCTCCCATCCCTCTGTTTGTATGCCTTCCTATACCCCTTGACTGCCTGTCGTAACCAGAAATCCTTTGTGTGGTCCCGACACCCCTGCCATTTAAAGAGGAAGGCCAAACCTGCCAATTCGCGATTGATGGCAGCTGCTGAGATACCTTTTTCAAAATCCCTAATGATAAAATACAGAACCGCCTTGTCCACTTCCGGATCATCCGATCCCATGCCCAAGTCATTCAAAAAGGCGAACCAATCCTTCCATACCTTAGAGTAGGCATTCCATGTAGCCATACTCACGGATTGCTGAATCCATTTTGCTGCGGTTCCAAGGCAATGTTCCATATCCAGCTGGGACAGGCGATCCCTTGTTGATCCGCATCTGGTGCCAACTTCCGGAACCTGTCCCACTGAAAATGAGACAAAGCGTCAGCCAAGGTGTTCTCAGTCCCTGGTAGATGCACAGCATATATGAATGCATTCACTTGTAAACAGCGAAGTACTAGATGGCGCAAAAGCCTGACCACCGGCACGGATGCCGCGGTCAGCCGATTAACCACTTGCACCACCCCCAGATTGTCACAATTGAATCGGACCTTCAGGTTCTTGAATGACTCACCCCACAATTCCATGGCCATGACAATGGGGAACAACTCCAATAGTACCAGGTTCTTCAAGAACCCCGCCTCCTGCCATGCCATAGGCCACCTGGCAGCGCACTATTGACCCTTAAAGAAGGCGCCAAACCCAGTCAAACCAGCCGCATCCGTGAATAATTCCAAATCACAGTTGCTGATGGGCCCAGACATCCAAAGAGCCCTTCCATTAAATGACTCCAAGAATACCTGCCACACCCGTAAGTCCTCCCTATGCTCTTTAGTAAGACTCACGAAATGTGTTGGTGCCCGGACACCTGCAGTAGCGGCCGAAAGTCGCCTGCAAAAAATCCGGCCCATAGGGATAATTCGGCAAGCGAAATTTAACTTACCCAGCAGAGATTGGAGTTGGCGAAGCTGCAATTTCCTAACTCGAATAGTCCCGCGAACTTCCTCTTTTAACTTTACCAATTTGTCCTGCGGAATCCTGCATTCCAGCATCATCGAATCTATCTCAATTCCGAGAAATGTGATAGTCACTGCTGGACCTTCTGTTTTTTCCGGGGCTAGTGGCACCCCAAATCTTTCCGCTAGATATTGCAATGTCCCCAAAAGCACTGCACATATGTTGGAACCCGCCGGGCCAACACATAAGAAGTCGTCCAAATAATGGATGACTGAATTGATACCTGCCACATCCCGAACAGCCCATTCCAAGAACAAGCTGAACGTCTCAAAAAGAGCAAAGGATATAGAGCATCCCATTGGAAGACACCGGTCTACATAGTAGGCCTCTTCCCATTTACAGCCTAGCCATCTAAAACTGTCGGGATGTACTGGCAAGAGCCGGAAAGCCGCTTCGATATCGGACTTGGCCATTAAGGAAGTATCTCTGGCACGACCTTTTCCTTTTTTAAAACATTTTGCCAATGCATGGGATCCCGCGCAGCCGGAGCACAAGTGCTTGAAGCGACAGTTGGATCCAAATCTGCAGGTTCCTTCATTGAATTGCCTGCAATAACCCCATCTCTTCTCGGTCGGTTGTCCTGGAGTTGCTGAACCTCCGACCCCTGCCTGAAAAAACTGACTAGGGGCCCTCGCTGCTGTCATCAACCTCATCCACAAGCTGATGTCCTTGTGATCCCAGCGTAGATTCAGTCTCACAGCCATCCTCTGACAAAATTGTTCATTATAGCGCAGCCACGCCATGCCCCCGTATGTCCTATGGGCCTCACTAATGGCCTCCAGGTACACGAACAGCGCTGAACAATTCTCCGGCGCCTTCTCGTCTACCACACTCGCCAAAATGGCAAACGCTTGCAGCCAATTGGAAAATGTGCGCGGAATTAAGCGATACCTCCGCTTCTCCTCATCCTCCTTTTTTCCTTCAACCGGTTTTAACCTATCCAGATTACATTTTTCTAAAGGCAGCAACGTGAAAATTTCCACGTATTCGCCCTTCCATATTTTTTCCTTTATCTCCGCTTTTAAATGAGCCCCCAATGGGCCTTCAAAGCAGACATATACCTCACTCCTCGCCGCGTCTGCCAATCTAACTGAATCTGCCTCATTCCTAATCTGTGGCACCACTGCAGGCGCTGGAGCCGACCCGTTCTCAGCCCCCCCGACCTGGCTGCACCCCCCAAACCTGAACGTCCCCTCTGCTCGTTCCGCCCCAACAAGTTTTGCAGTAAAGTAGTAACAGGATTCGAAGAATCGCACTCACCGGGCTGCCCTGGACTGGGCCCAACAGCCGCCACTCCTGGAACCACCGTTGCCTGATGTCCTTGGTCGTCGCCTCCGTCAGACCCAGACAGCTCTCCTTCCGACCGATCGTCGCTGTGTGTCCTGCTGACCTCCTGTTGCACCCCAGCTGCGGTCGCAGCGGTTGCCGAGGGCCTGCGGTGCTGTGCACGACCACCTCTTCCTTGATTACCGCCAGACCCGTTGGATGCCCCTGGTGATGGACTCCTGCGCCTACCGTTTCGCGGGGTGTATGTTGACCGTCCGGTACCTCCACTCCCACTGGCTCTGGTGACTCTGGCTGACCCTCTCCCACCTCACGGTGGACTACTGGCCTTCTCAGTGGCCTGTGCCGCTGCATCACTAGCTGCGGTGCGTTCCTGTGCGTCCCGACCCCTCCATCCCTCTCTTGCAGACCCCTCGGGCCGTTCCATGCATCTACGCCGTACCGGGGGGAAGAGCCACGTGTATTGCTGGGCACCCTTCCCCCAGTCACACCGACCTTGTGCCGAGTCCCCCGGACATCTCCTCTGCCTTCCCTCTGCTGTCCCTGCGTGCTGGGTGTCTGTGTATCTCCCACAGGCGTCAAACGCTGTTCCGAGCGGGACGTTCCCAGCCCTGACTCAGGGCTGTATCTCTCTGGCGGCCGTGACCGCCGCACACGAGGTGTTGCCGCCCCCCCCCCCCCCGCTCACCGTTGTTCTGCCGACCGCCATCGCCCTCAGCTGCTGTTGGAGCCAGTCCGCGCCATTAGCGGCAACCACCGCTTTCAGCTGGTCCAGAAAGCCCTCCATTGCCGCCATTATGTGTGAAAAAAACAAGGGGAATGAAGAGCGGTGAGGTGTGCAGCTAATCTCTTCCTCCACCGCTCTTCGACTGTCGTCACTTCCCCTTCTCACACATCTCCTTACTCTTCTCAGCCAACCCCTCCCCTTCTCTAAAAGGGGAAATCTTCTCCTCTTAAATCGGCAACTGTGCTGTCCAGCACTGTCATGCCGTCCCTGCGCCTAGTGTCCCACTTAGCTCTGTGACTCTCTGTACAACCTTTTACTAAGAAAATATAATTCTGGCTTGGAAAGGAGAGTAGAACTTTCTGAAATGAGGATGAGCATTTCATATTAGATTTGTGGATTATATTAGCGGGAAAATTGTATTGAATTATTTATCTCAAATCAGTTGCATTTCAGTTTCATTTGCATTTATCATGACCAATAAATCACATTAGGCATTGTAGCAATATTCTATGGCAAAACTAGTAGGTAAATGTTAGCAGCTCTAGGTGTCTTTAGTAATTGTAAAGATGCACAGCTACTTATTGCTCTCTATAAAAAATCATAAAACATTTAACTAAATGAATATTGAGTCACGTTAAAATGTTACTAAACCCAGGAGCCTGCATTCACTATATCTATAACTATAAATATAAACTGCTAAATGCCTTTTCTCATCAGCAGTATATAGCAGTCTTGTGACTTCTATCAGTGTCTTGTTAAAGCTTGTATAAGGAGTTTTCATTTTCCTCTGATTGTCCTACGAGCCTGCAGGACCCTGACCCTCTGTCTGGACAGTGATAATTGGCCCTGTGCTGATCACATGCACTCTCCCAAGTTCAACTGTGAGATGCAATATACAATGCTATATACAACCAGAAAAAACAGTGCAAAAAAATTCGGTGCAATTCTATGCGACTAAGTATAGTAAAACCAGAGTCACACTCAACACGCACAGGTGTGTTAAAAAAGCAAATAAGAATGAAAAAGATTGATAACAAAAGTTCATAAAATCCACGCTCTGCGCATTCGCGACTTGATTCAAACGGACTTGTATGTATTTTTTTTCCTTGCAAAGAATTCTGCTGTGTTTTTATACTTGCATTGGAGTTTTTTATGTATTGCAACGCCTTGGGAAGACACTCTGCACTATTGGAGTTTTTTCTTCTTTTTTTTCAAAACATATTGTCATCTCTTGCTGTTCAAATCCATTGGGTTTCCATCTGAAGTCCATGGATCTTTCCGGAGGAGAACGCCAGAGTCTTCTATCAGCGAATCTTTGATTCTACTAAAGTGCTGTTTGACAACCCCTGAATCCTAATGAGGTGACGAGAATCACGGTGTCAAGCACCCAATCTATGTTTCATGCTGCGCTTGAAGTCACTTTATTGGATTCCAGCATTTTATGAACTTTTGTTATCAATCAATTTTTTCATTCATATTTGCTTTTTTTTACACGCCTGTGCGTGTTGTGTGCGACTCTGGTTTTACTATACTTAGTCGTATAGAATTGCACCAATTTTTTTTGCACTGTTTTTTTCTGGTTGTATACAGCAGTGTATATTGCATCGCACAGTTGCCCTTTATTGGATGTATGTCACTTATGTCTTAGGTTACACTGCACATTTATATTACTGTTTTGCTTTTGTTTTTTATATACGTTTATACTCAGGGTCATCTTTGTGCAAAACCTATTGCTGCACTCCGTTTTTTGCATGTATACCCTGTGCCCAATATCTGGGCTATAGTGTTCAGCTGCTGGTCATAAATTGGCAATTTTCATTATTGCATATCACTTAACATCACTTAATCACTAAGCGCAGATTTAATTTTTTTATTTTATTCACCTCTAATACTTACCTGAACCCCATCTCAATCCAGCGATGTGCACGAGAGCCTCGGCTCTCTGGAGACTCTCCTTCCTCATTGGCTGAGACACAGCAGCAGGAACCACTGACTCCCACTGTTGTCAACCAGTCAATGAGGAGGCAGGGAGGAGGGGCCAGGAGTGCCAGCGGGGGACCCAAGAAGAGGAGGATCAAGATGGCTCTGTGTAAAAACATTGCACACAGCAGGTATGTATGACATGTTCGTTATTTGAAACAAAAACTTTTAGTATCACTTTAAGGTTATGTTGTGGACCCTTATTCCCTAATAACCAACAGTGAAAACTAAAGGCTGGATTCACACTTCTGCATTGTGGCAACACATGCAAGATTTTGCCCACGCTGGGTCAGGATTATTTTAAATGGGCTGCCCTAAAGAAAAATTAAATTAAAAAACAAAAATATATTATATTGCAGCCTACCAATTCTTAGATGTGATGGTTGCTTTCCTTTTCTTTTCTTGGCTTGTTTCCTTTATTTGAACCTGGTGATCCAGACAATAAGTCTGTTATTTTTCATTTTCCCTTAAAGTGGATGTAAACCCAAATTTTTTTTTTTTTTTTTTTTTTTTTTATATAATGTAGAGTATAAGATTTCCTATCATTTGAGCCCAGTCTTGCCACAAAGAGTTAATCCAGCTCTGAGCAATCCTCTTTTATTGTTCAGTGAGATAAAACTTGACAAACAGAGAAAAACTTTGTCAAATCCTCCCCCTTGCTGTGAGTGACAGGTGATTTACATATCTCGTGCACTAGCCTAAGACATGCATTATTTTTTAATTCCCTCCCCCACTCCTTTCTTCTGCAGCTCTGCAAGGATTGGATGTTCCACACCTCAGCATGATTTGGCATGCTGAAGTCATGTGGTTACTTTCCTGTCTTTTCACTGGATGTTAGAGATCATAGCAGAAGTTCAGTGTAAGAAATACACAGGAGAAAATGCATATTGGCAAGGGGAGTGTAGAGGTGGGCGGGGAGTCTACTGACATCACGACTCCACCCACCGAGCTCCAGACAACAGACCCACCCACAGAACCTGCAGTTTTTCGGGTCTAATAACAGACAGAGGGGAGACATTTGACAGATAAAGATACATGCAGGAGGCATGTATATCCTTATAGATAACCCCTATGGCAGTAGTTTAGAAAGGATGACATTGGGTTTACATCCACTTTAATAGACCACATTGTCTAGCAAAAGTGGCACTTAGAGGGTTGGGACAAACCATTTAGCACTGACATGGGTGCTTACAATGTTCAGATTTTATTCATTTATGTAAAACCTTTTTTACAAACCTGCTGCTTAAAAAATGTTGGAATTTGGCTTTGATTTATACCACCTCCTTTGGGCAGTGGATATGGTTCACTTTTCTCCCCCCTTTTTTTCCCTACTCAATTTTTGCTCAGATTTTCTTGATCTTTACTTTTTTTCTTCTACCTGATGTAACTTATATATTTTTGCACATCATGACATATTTATTTATGCATTCCCCCTTTTTTTGTTCCCTTTTTTTGGCAGTCATTTTGGCACAGTACTATATATGTCTCATTCCAAGACCAAGTCATCCAGTTTCTGTGTGTGTGGGGTGCATTTTCGCACGCGCTCTTCCACTGCACGGCTCTCCCACCTCAGCTCCCGCAAGGACCACTATCTTGGCCTTGGTTCCATTATTGCCACATCTCTTTGTACTGACTTCATGTAAGTACTCAGGGGGGACTCATTTACCTCTCCCTGCCACAATCAGTCGCATATAGCATATAGATTAATTTCCTTGTCAAAAGAAGTTTATTGAGTATACAATATTGTAAAGATACATAAAGTAAGTTTACAAGGATCTATAAAGTAAGCTCATTGTTTTACAGTAGGGTTTATATAGGTAAATATCATGAAATTTCAAATATTAAACATTGGGTTCACGTAAACCTAAATTAAAGATATATATCATTTCCTTAGTTACTTTTGTAGGTATTTAAATGATTTATACCTACTATACATATTGTTTACAAGTAGAGTGTATATAGGTCAAATAAATTCTGATAATGAGCTTTAATCGTAAGGTGGAGAAAAGGAAAGAGAAAGAAGAAAAAGGGTTGAAAGGTAGAGGTATGGTCCACAAGGTTGTCCCGCTCGTCTGTTTATTATTCTTTTTAGTTCTCTTTGAAGCCTTAGAATGGGTGTCTTTGTAAGTCATTTAATCTGTTACCATGGCAACAGGACAGAGTCATTGAAGTTTGACAGAAACTGTTGTTTTATCCAAGGATGCCAAAGTTTTTCAAATTTTGGAATTTGATTTTGATCGATGGCTACCATCTTAGCATGGGACATTGTATTATTCATTCTGTGAATTGTTTCTGCTAGTACTAATGTAGGAGATTTCCATGCCTTGGCCACTGTTTGTTTTGCAGCCGTTATTAGTTGGATCATAAGTTTGAATTGAGAGAGTGTTAACCATTCTGGTTTTAGATTAAGTAAAGTTAAATATGGATCTGGTTGTATTATTTTTTTAAATATTTTAGATGCAATCACGAAGACTTCCTTCCAGAAGGTTTGGATTACTGGGCACGTCCACCATATGTGTAAATATGTGCCTATTTCTGGGCATCCTCGAAAACAAAGAGCTGAGGTATTAGGTGAATATTTTGCCACTCTAGCGGTTACAAGGTACCAGCGAGTTAGGACTTTATAATTTGTCTCCAGTGCTAAGATGTTGGGTGAAGATGACTTAGATGTGAGCCATATGTTAGACCAGTCCGTGTCTTCTAAAGTTCGTCCCAGGTCCTCCTCCCACCTCTGAACGTAAGAGGGTCTATTAAGATTTGCTACTCCATATAATTGATTATAAAGTGATGAAATTGTACCTTTAGCAAAAGGATCTTTTGTACAGATTGATTCAAAAATGGATAATTGGGATAATGGTGTATCCCCCTTTAGGAATGGTGTATAGAAATTTTTGATTTGGAGATATCTAAATATCTCAGAGTTTGGTAGATCATATTTTTCTCTAAGCGATGGGAATGACAGGAATGAATTAGATGCTATGAAGTCATTTAGTGTCTGAATGCCTGATGTTGTCCAAGCTTTAAAAGAATTTGGATAGATCTATGCCGGATAAAAGGCCGGATTTCTGATAAAAGAAAGGAGAGAATTGTGTGGAGATTGTAACTGATATTTGGTTTTTAGTTTATCCCAGAGAGATAAGAAGTGTTTAGTTATGGGATTATGAATTTTAAAGCGGTCTTTAGGATCAAGCCATAATAAATTTGATATTAATAGAGGGTCATTTTCTGAAGCCTCTATAAATACCCATAATGGGATTTCCTGTTTTGCATGGTATTTGGACAGACTGGCCAAATGTGCTGCTCTGTAGTAGTTAGTAAAATTAGGGTATCCCAGGCCTCCTTTATTTTTGGGAAGATGTAGTGTGTGTATAGGTATACGTGGTTTAGAAGAGCCCCATATAAACGAAGTTGCTCTTTTTTGTACTATTCTCAAAAAATAGGAAGGAATTGGAATAGGGAGGACTCTGAATCGATAAAGCAATTTGGGTAGAATAGTCATTTTGATTGCATTAATCTTCCCTATCCAGGATAAAGGAAGTTGCGACCATTGTTTTATTAGATTTGTGATCTGTCTTAATACAGGAGGATAATTGGTTGAGAATAAGTCAGAATGAGATGCTGTTAAATGAATTCCAAGATATGGGATTGATTTTTCTGCCCATGTGAATGGGAGTGCAGCCCTAGCCGGGATCAATTCCATGTTTGTGAGTGAAATATTAAGCACTAGGCATTTCTTAGGATTAATCATAAGGCCGGATAGGGCTGCAAACCCATCAAGAGCTGGTATTAAGTTAGGACCAGAGACCTGTGGTGATGATAGAAAAAGTAATATATCGTCTGCAAATATACATAATTTGTGTGTAATACCTCCTACTTCAATGCCAGTTATAGTTTGGTTTGTTCTGATGTATTGGGCCATGGGTTCGAGTATAAGGGCAAATAATAAGGGAGATAATGGGCAACCCTGTCGGGTACCTCTTTCGATATTAAAGGCTTCAGATTTGTATCCAGCATATTTTATATAGGCTTTGGGTTTATTATATAATGCTTTGATCCATGTTAAAAAGTGGGGTCCAAAACCCCATTTTTGTAATGAATATTGCATATATTGCCAGGATACTGTGTCAAATGCCCTCTTAATATCGAGAGATAGAAAACATAAAGAGATTTTCCGTTTTTTAGCAATATGTGCCAATAACACTGCCCTGCGTATATTATCGCCTGCCTGTCTATTTGGCATGAAGCCTACTTGATCTCTATGTATTAATTTTCCTATAATGCTATTGAGGCGTTTTGCTATTATTTTTGCTAATAATTTAATATCGAGGTTTAACAGAGAGGTAGGCCGATAATTCACACAGGAAGTATCATCAGAAAGGGGTTTTGGGATCATACAAACAATTGCCATTAGTGTTTCTTGCCGAAAAGAATGTCCATCTAGAAGTTTGTTAAAAGTTTCAGTGAGAATGGGAGAGAGTATTTCTGAGAATGTTTTATAGTATAAGGCCGAGTAGCCGTCTGGGCCTGGTCTTTTGTTAAGTTTTAGGTCTTTTATGGCGTTAGCAACTTCATCTATAGTTATAGGCTCATCCAAACTGCTTTTTTGATTCTGAGATAACTCAGGTAAGGTTATTTTTGATTCAGCCTCTGTAGGATTAAATTCATTGTTTGTCTTGTATAAAGTTGCGAGATGTGAGTGAAATTTATGGACTATTTTAACTGGATTACAAGTGTAAACATTTTTTGATAATTTCAAACGTATTGGTTTGAAAGATTTGTTAGTTGAATTTAATGCCCGAGCCAAATATGTACCTGGTTTGTTTGTATTCATGTAGAAATTGTGTTTGGAGCGTTTGAGGGATTTATCAACTGACTCAGTGAGAAATAGATCGTATTCCAATCTAGATTTTTCCAGATGAGATTTTGTACTCTGAGATGGATTATCTTGGAATGATATGTAGGCTGCATTAAAATTGAGTTCTAGTTTTTTTGCTACATTTTTGCGTTCCCGTTTAAATAGTGCCATTTGTCTTTGTATTGTGCCACGCAAGACAGGCTTATGAGCTTCCCACAGTGTTATTGGGGAGATGTCTGTTGTATTATTAATTGATATGTATTCCTTTAAAGCGTGTTCAATGGCCATCTGATGTAGTGGGTGTTTGAGCATTATGTCCGGTAAGTACCACGTTGGGTCATGCGCTTTTGGTATGGCTGAGGCTATAGTAGTATATACTGCATTATGGTCAGACCACGGAATCGGAATTATATCTGATGCAATAATTTCTGGTATCATTCCTATTGTTAGAAAAATATGATCTATTCTGGTGAAGGTTTGATGAGGGTGCGAGAAATAAGTGAATTTCTTTTTCATTGGGTTACTTTCTCTCCACGAATCTACCAGATTGTATTTGGAAAGAAGTTGAGAAAAAGGTAATCTAGAGGTTATTTTGGATGGTGTAAAAGGTGATTTATCTAGAAATGGGAGGAGGACCTGGTTCGAATCCCCGCACATTATCACTGTTCCTATTTTGTGTGTATTAATCACTTGTAATATATGTTAGAGGAATGGTGTAGGTTGTTTGTTAGCGTTGAGCGTAGTAGGAAATCACCGTGATTGCTGTATCCATTATATAACCCATGAGTATCAGGTATCTACCTTCTGGGTCTTTAATTTCTGATGATAAGGTGAATGGTGTGGATCGGTGAAATGCAATTAGAGTACCCCTTTGTTTGGTACAGGCAGAAGCCGTGTAAATTTGTTGATAAAAAGGAGAAATATATTTTGGAGTAGAATCTTTGGTGAAGTGTGTTTCTTGGAGGCATACTATGTGAGCCTTCTTGTTATGGAAAGTACGGAAGGCTTTGGTCCTTTTTTGAGGGACATTTATTCCCTGAACATTCAGGGAAAGTATATTCAGTGGTGCCATGGCAACAGATCAAAAAGTTTTGACTTACTTTTTGTTATGCAGAGCTGACTGCGCAGATCAACCTGTGTGGACTGAAGAGATGAAAAGATAGAAAAGAAACCAGTGAATTCTGGAGTAAAGAGTAAACAAAAAACATATGAGATTAGATGATACATTGTATAAATTATTTTTTGCAAGTAATCACAATTTACCCGTGAAAGAGAATAAATATCTCTCTCAGGGGAATAAGTGCCTTCGTCACACTCCCGCATAATATGGTTGGGAGAATGAGGAGGGCTAATGGGGGTACACGGATCTTCCGCTTACAGGAGAGAAGTGCTATGTCAAAAGACATCAAAATGATGTTTCATTAATTGGAGTGCAGAATATAGTTTTTGTTGAAATTATTTATTCCAGGGTGGTTGTATATGGTTAGTCTTGCCCTAGGCTAAATAATTCAGTTAGAAAGGTACTGTTAATAACTTTGGTATTGATGAAGATAGTTTGAATTATTTTGGGATTTTAACCCTTTTAGAGTAAACAATTACATATTTTATTCATATGTAACTGTTTAGATATGTTAATTCATAAAATTGAGGTTGTATTGCTTCAGATTAGAATAAACAAAAACATAATTCTAGGAACTAGTTAAGTAATAATATATTTGTTTTAAGAAAAGAAAGAAAAAGCTTCCATTACTTCTGGATTATTGAACATATTTGTCCTAAAAAGTAATAAATCTATTGTTATTACCTGAAAATATATAACTGAACAAGAATTTCCTTATTTCACTTATATATTCTAAGGCTATATGAATCAGAAGTAATAAGAAATATAACTGGAATGTAACATGATCCCACACAGTGTGTGACTATCAGAATACAGTTACATTCAGTTATAAATACAGGTTTTTTATAGAGAACCATCTCTTAGTATAATAAATGAAGAGATATCAGGAATTAGGATGTCAGTCCATTGAATCTTCTTGGTCCATGGATAATGTGGCATATCGGCCTCTTTTGTGAGAATGATGATTCCCATTTTGTTCTGAAATTTTCTGGGTGCTGCCTGAAGGTGAAGATGATGTCATTCTTCTGCGTGTGGGAGAGTTGCTGCTTGTGGGTTCTGTCAGATTTAATTTTAAAAGGGTTTGTTGTAGTTCATCTGCTGATCTGCTTCTGTAAATTGTACCTTGGTAGTTAAATCTGACTGAAAAGGGGAAGCCCCATTGATACATAATGTTGTGGCGTTGCAGTTCCATTAGTTGGGGTTTCATGGATCGTCTTTTAGTAATAGTAAGTTGGGATAGGTCAGCAAAAATTTGATAATTGTGTCCTTGAAAATTAAGTTCCTTTTTTTCTCTTGCAGAAATTAGTATTTGTTCTTTCGTTCTGTAATAATGAAATTTTGTGATTATATCACGTGGGGGTCCATCTTTCTTTTTGGCTGTGAGGGCTCTGTGTACTCTGTCCAGTTCTAAACGTTCAATGGGGATATCTGGCTTTAGTTCTTGTAATAGAGCAGTAATAGTAGATTGCAGGTCTGTCACAGTTTCAGGTATTCCCCTTATGCGCAAGTTTGAACGTCTGGCTCTATTTTCGTAATCTTCGAGCTTAGTTTGAAGTATTAAATTCTCTTCTTTTAATTGTTCCAATTCTGTTATATTTACTTGGGTTGTAATTTCAATTTCATCCATTTTTATTTCTAAGGCTGCGGTGCGGTTTCCCAGCTCTCTTATTTCTTTGGTTAGGCTTTTTGTTATTTGGTCTGAGGTTTGTTTTAAAGCCTTATGAAGCATCTTTTCAAATTGTAATAATATTACTGGGGATGCTGAGGAGGCTTGTGGAGAAGTTTGTGAGAGGATTTGTTCTGTATCTGACTCAAATGGAGAGTCTTGCTGTGACATTTTCTGTCTGTGAGAGCGCCCTGATGCTGTATATTGTGAGGTGACTGGAGCTGCTTTAGTTGCAGTGAGTGCCTGTGAGCTCTTTGTGAGGTGATTTTTATTTCTGCCACGGTTTCCTCCCAGTACCATATTTCCTGCCCAAACTTTCACAGTTTGTTCCCTGGGGCATAAAGGTTCAAATGGATACCTTTTGAGCCTGCAGGCTCCGCTTTGTCCTTCTCTTCTCTCCTCAGCGGTGCAGAGCTCTAACAATGCATGTCTGCTTCGCTAGGCTCCGCCCATCTCCCTCTCGCATATAGATTAATTTCTATTTCACTACACTTTACAGATATTTTAGAGCATCCTGCCCCTGATGAGTGGTTTACACGAAACACGTCGGACATTTTTGTTACACAGATACATGCTCATACTCTACCATCAACTCACAACATTCTCCTTCAATCAATTATGGTTTTATGTTCTCTCACCATTTTATTTTCACCTCTCAGTGCTGTTTTCATGTGTATATATATATATGTATTCATTGTATGTACTTACTTATCAGCTGAGACCACTATGTGGCGTCCAGTTGACATATTTGATGTATTCTCGATGCCCTATTGTATGCGCACATACATATGTGTGTATAAACAATTATGGAATGACATTTATTACAATGTTCTTTTCTCTCATGTGGTTTATGTTTGTGATATGTTTGATACATTTTTTATAACAAATAAATACATATTGTATTCAATCCACCTCCACGCTGTCCATGGACCTCATTTTAAAGTCCCCAAACTCCCAATCTTTTTTCTAACACAGTATAGTAAAACACTGGTCAGGCACACATTTAACCCTTTGATTGCCACTGATGTTAACCCCTTCCCTGCCAGTGTCATTAGTACAGTGACAGTGCATATTTTTAGCACTGATCACTTTATTAGTGTCACTGGTTCCCAAAAAGTGGCAATTAGTTTCAAAATATCCGCAATATCGCAGTCCCGCTATAAGTCACTGATCGCCGCAATTACTAGTAAATAAATAAATAAAAGTATCCCATAGTTTGTAGACGCTATAATTTTTGTGCAAACCAATCAATATACGCTTATTGGGATTTTTTTAACCAAAAATATGTAGCAGAATACATGGTGGCCTACAGTTATAAGGAAATTAGATGTCCTTATAACTGTAGTTGTCGGGGAGATGCAGTGAAGGGAGAGGTTCCTGGTCATGTAGGGACGGTGCAGGGAAAACTTTGGTCTCTCCACAGGCATTCCAGTATTCCGAAGAATCACACACAGTACTGGAACATCTTTTAGCAGGTTTTGACTCTGAACTTTCCTGGGATTCCATGCTGAGGCCCAATGATGTCACCAACTACTACAGGAATAGGATTGACACTTTTTCTTCACGCCAAACCAGAACACTTCAGCGGCGCACAGGAGAAATTTTTTTTAGCATACATATTTTTTAGCATAGGATTATAACAGACCTGGGACACCTTTGGGCTCTCCAAAGAGAATAGTAATGCAGCGTGCATATTGCCCCCTCACCCTCCTGTCAGGCTCTGTTCTGAGCCCCATTCCTGTCTGAATATTGTGTCCAGGTTTCGCGTAGACTGAAACCCGGACACATGATTCAAAGCCTGAACTACCCTATACAGGAGGCAGTTTGAAGATCCATTTTTTTTCCTTTAGACATTCACTTCATTCACCTGCACACCAAAAGTTCCTTTACAGAAATTCATGAAAAAAAATAATAATGAAAAATAGAGAAGTAAGGAAAGAAAGGACAGAAATAGTAGACACAGACAAGCTGAATCATAGGCCCTGTTTCAATTTTCTTCAGCTCCTATTATAGCGAACTGGCAGTGTTGGTTCTTTGATCTTTTAGAACATTGTCTGAGAGTAGCCGTGTAATGACGCACAGATGTGGTACGGGTAATATTGCAGAGCTGGATTCTCGGCATCATGCATTATCTTTTGTCAAGTCCCGGTTTATTATTTCTCTTCCAAGATGACCCTGTTGACTTCATGAAATCATTTATCCCTGAAGATCTAAGCTAGGCCTTATTTACAAACATTACACGTACGGAAGACACAAAGCAATACTGTATTTCTTGTGTGACATTAAAAATCGTTTTTGTGCAAAATTCTCCATATGGTCTGAAATGCGACATTGGAAGCCATATATTAGTAACACTTAGCAGCAGTTTAAACATCATGAGATAAATAATTTCTCACACCAGAAGAGCTTACAGTCTACCACACACACACACACACACCATACAACCAATACTAAACAGTCTGTTAACCTATCATTGTTTTGGGGTTGTTGGAAGCACCCTGAGCACCCAAGGCTAAGTTAAAATTAACACAAAAACATACTACCCACGAACATGTTTCTGGTCACGTTTGGACTTCACACTGGCACCATCATCTAAGTTAAATATAAAAAAACTTTTGGTCCCAAACAAACTGACATCACAAGGAGATTTCTTCTTCTTCTTGGACATATGGTTTGTTTTGAGACACATGCCATTGATTAAAGAAGACTCAAGCAGATTTGTAACCACCTTCTAATGCCCTTCTGCTGCGATAGACAAGGCATTCTTTGAGTGACCTTGATGTAACACCCAAGCTGGCTACCCAAGAAGGCCTTTGGGAATAACTTATAACTAATAACCATGCTTAAGGTGATTGTAGCCATATTAGTGCACTATTTATGCTCTTAGATGATGAGGTTTAATGAGAAAGTTTGATTTCTGTTGTATTCATGTATCATCAAGATCAGGGGTCTCCAAACTGCAGCCTGGGGGGCCAGATGTGGCCCTTTGCTTGCATTTATTTGGCCCCTGGGGGCACTTTTCCTTCCATTGATACAAGGTGCTATTCCTGACCCCAATTATGGGGCACTAAACCTTCCACTGGTACCTATGAGGGGGCACTATTCCTCCCACTGTCACCAATGATGTCCTTTTGTTTTCACTCCCACTGATCGCCAAGTCCAACAATGCCAGGGCTTTTTCTACTTCCACTGGCCACAGTCCGCCCCCCCCTAAAGTTTAAGGGGGTGTAAACTGGCCCTTTGTTTTGAAAGTTTGAAGGCCCCTGATCAAGAGCATCAGAAAAGAGCCAGAGTAGGGGTGGGAGATAGACTCAGAGCTCTGATTTATATTTTAACATAGATAATATCCAGTAGTAAGAAAACCTAGCTTTCCCAGACAGATAAGAATGGTACTATTTCTGCTCTTGGATGATGAGGTTTAATGAGTAGGTTTGATTTGTTGTATCGATGTATCATTATCATTGACATTTTTAATTCATGGCATGTGTATATATAATTCAGGAAAGATAATTATAAGTAAGGATGTTTAAGCTTAGATAAATCAGTTGAGCAATGCTTTCTACGTTTTGGGGCAGACTAAAAGGCATCTGACAATTAATTACTTAACAAGGGCCGCTGTTTATTAAAAAAAAAAAAAAGATTATGTTAATCCATTCTGGATCTAATGGAGGTAACTGAAAGCTTAAACTGATAACTGATAAGTAAGTTTCCATCATGGTGCCAGTAGGTAAACCATGCTAGATGCCAGGATTCCACTTTCTAAAAGGAACAAAAATATTTATCCAATCTTCTTATCACAAGCAGTACTAAGATAAAAAATACAGTGTGGTATGTTCTATGTGGTTACCCAACCAGCCTGTTTAAAACAGATTTCCAGCCAGAAAATAAATAACAGCCTATTAATAGATAAAATAAAAAAGAAGCTTTACCTGCAATATTCACCTTTAATGTGGAGCTGCCATCTGCAGTATTGCAATAGAATGTTTTGAATCTTCCAAGTTAAACTACCCACATCATGAAACCCACTTCCTCTGAGCCCATTCTGTCATGGACCAACCCCCTGGGGAGTCATCATGCAGCCTGGACCCAGAGTATTAGGGCCATACGCTGATCAAAATTTTGCTGGTTAAGATTGTTTGTTCAGCTTCTGTTGGAAAAAAAAATTCTCGATCAGGAGCTGCAGCCACTGATCAGTAAATTCTGACCGCAACCCTGTCAGAATACTGTGATAGACCTAGCCGGGAGAGACTTTTGGAGGGGACTGAATGCTAGCCTCTTGCCGATCGATCGTGGGCCCTGGCATTTGGGGGAACGGTGCTCTTTGTGAGCTGTATGCCTGGGGACCCTTGAGGTGGTCTTACTGTGGATTCGGGTCCTGGTCTCCCAGGACACACAGACTCTGGGGACCCTGTGTATGCCATATGGGAAATGGTGACTTGGAGGGTATGTCTTGGATTGCTTAAAATGGGACAGTAGTATTTATCCCCAATATCTCCCAGGATATATATGTAAAGACTATTATTGGTTTGTTTGATTCTGAACTCAACATGTTAATTGAGTGAGCTGATCACATTAGCCTCCAGGACTGGCTAGGAGACGAACAGTCTACTCCTACTATAAGTGTTGATGACTAGGCTGAGGAGGGGGGAGAACACTGTTTGTATTGTTAATTGTAATTAGCTCCTGCTATTGTGAAAATGTCCTGTGGTTGTACTTAGGATAATGTATAATGTACTGTGTGAAGCTCGGTGACCACAAGTCTGGGCAAAAGGTCATGTTAGTAAACTAGCTCATGTTAATTAGGTTAATTAGGTTACAGGTGTATTGTTAGAGTAATGTGAGCAGGAGGTATACACCTCCTCTTTTACTGTATAAAACAGCCTGTATTCCTGTCAATAAAAAAGAGATTCCTGGTTGAACTTACATACAGCCTGCCTGGTGTTTGTTCTGAGCTACACAACTGGATTAGAGCGGCACATAGCTGTAGTTCTAGTCCCGGAGCATCGGATGATCGAAGAATCAGATGTTGCGATCTCCAGTCTGATTCTATAGCAGCAGAGGAGTGTCGGGAGAGTGGAACCGAGCGAGCAGGGGCTCGTTACAAATACAATGTCCAGGCAGGAGGTATTTCTCCAGCTAGGAGCAGTGACCTATCACTTGCCAAAGCAAGGGCAGGATCTGTAAAAAAAAAAAAAAAAAAAATAAGATAACAAAGCAAAGGGGGGGGGGGGGAGGGGACAAGGACCTTAAGGCCCGATTCACACTTATGCATTTTGCAGTTTGCATATTGCAGGTGCATTTTGTGTTTTTCAATACATGCTTTTCATCCATTGAAGTCTATAGATCCAAACACCAGAAAAAAGTCCCTGGCCCTTTCAATAAATTGCACAGATGTGAACTACATCCATAGAAAACCATGTTAAATGGACTGTAGTGTGTTTCTGCAAAACTGAAAACGCGCTAAAAAATGCATAGGTGTGAACCAGGCCTAAGTAACTCAGGGGAGTGAAGGTCCGCTTAAGTCTCTTTACACTTTCCTCCTCCTGCGCTCCAATAAAATTATGCCTGAAAGCATCCCTGTCCCAAAATCAGAATGTTCCCCTGTAAAGTAGACATATTATACTCATTTGTTGTGAGGAGACTAGCCAGAGGAGCGTTGTCCGTAGGCCTGGCACAGTGGGCAATTTCCAATATGGCCATGCCCGTTTGCACAGGAATGCGCACACGCGTATTGGAGGCGAACATGTGAAGGCACAGTCGCCATGGCACATACAATGCACAACAGACCCTGGCGCCCTCTGGCCTTTAAAAGAGTGACTGTTGCACATGGACATTGCTGACTGGTCTTTGGCTTCCTGTTCCCTTGTTTACTTATGCTTCTGACTAACCTGTTACCGACCTGGCTTGCCCTTGAATACCTCTTGTCTCTCTCCCGGCTCTAACCTCAGATTGACCTTGGATCCTGCCCTGTGTATGGCCTTGGCTTGCCTGACCACGTCTCTGATCTCCTGTCTGCTGACCACTGGCTCACTGACCTTTGCAACCCTCTCTGACTATACTTTCTGCTTTACCCTGTCTGCTGTGATTCGCCTTGGTGCCTACCTGCTGTACCCAGCCTGCAGTACTCACCTGTTGCTCCAGCTTGCAGTACCTACCTGCTGTATCCAGCCAGCTGCACTTACCACTGCAACCTGCTTCCCACTGTTTGCAGCCTGCACAACTATCATCTCTCCTGGGTCCTGCCGTTCACCACATCTGGCATCCCACTGCAGAGAGATCTCCACACCTACATCTCTCATTTGTGGCACCGCCAGCAATCCCTGCTTCTTTGGGCTTTGTTTTCCCTGTTTCCACCTTCAGGGACACCAAGCACTCAGCCATAAGGAGAACCCCCTCATAATTTCAGCTTCAGGACCAGGTACGTGATACTTGTCCATTTGTCCATGCCACCAATTTTCTTTTGAAGAGAGCGTGTTCGGGGAATCCACTTCTTCCAACACATCACATGTTGGATTTGTGTTGGATGTGTTGGATTTCTGGTCCCCTCTGCCAAGCGCTGTTATTCCTTCCACTTGCTCCTACCTCATTACTGTGTCCTGTGGTGATGCTGGAGCCATTGGAAGGAACCACAGTGCTCAATGGGGGCCACCAATCCAACACAACTGGAAGTGTTTTACATAAGGAGGATCAGTTGGGCAGTATCACTCTTTAAGAGAGGGAAGATGGATGGCATGATAGATACTGTAAGTATGGGGGGCGTGGCCAGGCAGCGCATGTAGCAGGACACACTTCTCCTCAGCTCCGCCGAAAATCCTGGTAATCATCCTCTAAATCGCCCATCCAGCCCGCTGACACCTCCGATCGGTACCACACGCTATCCGGGCCGCAGCAGACCCATTCACCCGACCGATCTACAGCAGAAAAGCATGCCAAAACGGGACAAGAATGGTGGCGGCCCGCCCGCAGCACAGGCCCAAGATGGCGCTCTACCACAGCGATCTCAAAAGGAGAAATATAAAGAAGCAGCCCAGAAGCTCCTGTTTGGTAATAAGCCATCAAAAGAAATACCATCACCTACATCTGACCTCAGTGAGGAAGAAGGAAGCCAGCTGGAGATGGATAATACTATTCCTCTGGAGGATGGCGCTGGATCCCCATCTGACTGGGCCGCAGTGAGTACAGTATCACATCCTTATCAGGGCACTCAGACACCAAGCATCCCCCTGGATGGCGCTGAACCCACTCTCAGAGACATTCTCTCTGCAGTGACTATATGCAACAGATCCATCTCAACCCTGACTGATGAAGTGAAGGGAGTTAAAGCTGAGATATCCTTTGTGAGGCAGGACATGCAAAAGCTGAGAGAGCGCACAGCTGCAGTGGAGAGTAGGGTCAGTGTTATTGAAGATGACTTAGTACCCATGCAGAGAGATTTAAAGTATAACTGCCATCTTGCAGATCAGCATGCTGCGCGTTTAGATGATTTGGAAAATCGCATGCGCCGCAACAATGTCCGCGCCTTAGGATTCCCAGAAAGGATAGAGGGTAAAGACCCTGTCGCTTTCATCGAACAATGGCTCCTCACTACATTTGGGAAAGATGCATTCTCTCCGTTATTTGCGGTGGAGAGAGCGCATAGAGTGCCATCTCGCCCACTACCCCCTGGCAATCACCCGCGTGCTTTCCTGTTTACGCTCTTAAACTACAAGGACAGAGATGCCATCCTTGCTAAAGCCAGAACCATGGGAAGTAAGCTATCCATTGAAAACTCCAAAATCTCCCTGTTTCCGGATTTTTCAGCTGAACTCCAGAAGCAGCGAGCAAAGTTTATGGATGTCAAACGAAGATTAAGGGACCTTAACTTGCCATATGTGATGCTATATCCTGCCCGCCTTAGGGTAGCCGCACTCGGAGAAACCCGCTTCTTTGAACGCCCGGACATGGCGGCTCAATGGCTGGATCGTGAGGATAGGGCCCTTAAAGCTGCCAGACCACAAAGAGATGTCCCTGCTTAAGAGATAAGTCCTGGATATGCAATGGCCTGGCTAGACCAGGTCTATTTTTGCTGGGATAAATCCCTGGACCGTGGAGAGGCCTTAGGATTCAAAATAATTGTTGTCTATGGAGGACAGTTCCTACTCTCACATCCGATGTTCAGGCGGCTGAGGAGAACTGTTTGTTTGTATCACCCTCCTCCCCACGGGATTGGTTATTTTTTTTATTCTTTATTCTTTTGCCCCCCCCCCCCTTTTTTCTTTTTGTCCACATTTTTGGCTGCAAATAATGAAGCAATACGTGCCTACCGTAGTTGTGAAACCCCTACGGGAACTAACCTACAGGTTAACTAGGAGTTTCCAAGGCTTTTACCCCCCCCACACCTGTTGTGTGGGAAAAGTTAACACTGCAGCCAAGTGGCTGTGTGAACTGTTGACCTTTGGATTCTTGCCATGCAGAGTAACATGCTTTAAGCCAACAAATTACTGTCTTCTATACATATGTACTAACCTAATAATGTATTTCTCTGTGCCTTGCAACATGATTTCATGTCTACAATTGCCTACGTGTTCTCTGGAAGGAGTAAACAAGTATGATTTGGGGAAAAAGGTCCTATCCCCCCTTCCAGATAACATGTTACGGTATGACCTGGGAGTTTTGTTGAGAATTATGCCGGCCTGGTCGATGATCATAAAATAAAATGGGGATGACTAAATTGTCCATCGTGACTTGGAATGTCAGAGGACTGGGAACTCCAGTCAAACGGGGGGCGGTCCTTAGACATCTCAAGTCGCTGAATGCGGGGGTAGTCTGCCTACAGGAGACCCATTTCTCTGCAGACCCTCCCCCAAGCCTCAGTCCACGATTGTATACTAACCAGTTTCATGCAACCCACTCCACTTACTCAAGGGGAGCAAGCATACTGTTCAGAAAAGATATTCAGTTCAATTGCATTAGAAAACGCATTGACCCGGCAGGCAGATATGTCTTTCTTCTATGCTCAATTACAGGCTTCAAATGTATTCTTGCTAGCATCTATATACCCCCACCGTATAACTCAGAGGTTATCCGACACCTAGCAGGTTTTATGGCCCAATACCCAGATATACCATTACTGGCAATGGGGGACTACAATAATTTCTTAAATCCTCTCAAAGATAAATTTCCTATACCTACTGCTGGCATATCTCAGATGAAAAGTGGTACCCCCTTTGCCAGATTACTTGAAGAAACAGGGCTGATAGATGTCTGGAGATCCAAACACCCAAACGATAAAAAATACTCCTGCCACTCAGCCTCACATGACGGGTTATCCAGAATAGATTTGGGCCTTGGGAATGACAAGATGCTACATTTAATAGTGGAATCTGACTATACAGACAGGCATATATCTGACCACTCGGCACTTTGTGTAACCATCTCATTACCAAGTAGGTATAAACGGCCAATGTGGAAACTCAATCCCTTTTGGCTCTCGCTGTTTGCCGAGCCAGATCCTATAGCCAGAGCACTTACACTGTTTCTAAGAGATAATATTGGTACGGCTAGACTGGGACTGGTTTGGGATACAGCGAAGGCCTTTTTGAGAGGACAACTTATCAAAACAATATCACAGATTAAAACTGACACTAAGGCTTGGGAACTATTGGTAAGAAATAGAGTCACCGAGACTGAAAAAGAGTATATTAATAACCCCACAGGAGACAATAAGAGAGAATGGTTGAGTGAACAGACAATGTCTGGACAATTGGCATTGCAGCTGGCGGAGAACAAACGCTTTTTTTTGCAACAATCACATTTTGAGGAGGGGGAGACGACTGGTCATATGCTTGCAGTAATGGCGCGGTCTCAACAATCGACCTCTCTCATCTCCGCCATCTGCGACGCACAGGGCGCTCTAAAATGCTCTACTCCTGATATCCTGACGGTCTTTGGTGATTTCTATGCTGATCTATATACATCTAAAGTTACACCCACTGCAATAACACACTTCTTAGATAGCTGTGAGCTCCCCAGTCTGCCACTAGAAGATAGGGTCATGCTCAATGCCCCTTTAACTGCAGAAGAACTGGACATTGCCCTATCTCAAACTAAAAACAATAAAGCACCAGGTACAGATGGCCTCCCTGCAGAGATATACAAACGCTATGCAGACTCCATGCTCCCCACACTCCTGAAAGTATATAATGAGGCACTAAAAGAGGGTTCACTGCCAAGTTCAATGAACGAGGCAATCATTATTGTTCTATTAAAACCGGGTAAAGATGCGAATTCCCCGGGATCTTATAGACCCATCTCACTGCTCACATCCGATATCAAGTTGCTGGCCCGGATGTTAGCAAACAGATTGGCCAAGGTAATACATAAAATAGTGCATAGAGACCAATCCGGGTTCATCCCCACGAGATCCACGGCCCAAAATATAAGGAGACTATTTCTGAACTTACAGCTCCCGGTGGACAACACAGGCAATAGAGCAATTTTTTCGCTGGACGCAGCTAAGGCATTTGACAGTGTCGAATGGCCTTATCTGTGGAAAACATTACAAAATATGGGACTGGGAGATACCTTTATTCGATGGATACAGCTTTCGTATGCTGCGCCCACGGCCAGAATACGGATTAATGGGGAACTGTCAGAACCCTTTCCTTTATTTAGAGGCACCAGACAGGGGTGCCCACTGTCGCCCCTGCTGTGTGCCTTGGCCCTGGAACCTCTGGGAGCAAAAATCAGAGGAGACTCTAGAATAGCGGGAATCCAAAGAGGCATGAATAAAGATGTAGTGTCCATGTACGCAGATGATACCCTGCTCTACCTAGGAGACACAAAAGACTCATTAGAAACGGTCATGTCCCTCATTAAGGACTTCGGGGAATTATCGGGCTTCTCCATTAACTGGGACAAGTCAGTACTGATGCCGCTTGACCCCCTGAACACTCCATTACCACTAGGTGCAGAGATGATACAACAAGTAAGCTCATTTCGCTACCTAGGGATCCAGGTGACCCCTAACCCAGCCACTTATATTGAACAGAACTTAACACCCTTATTAACCAGATTCCGGGAAAAAAGCAGGGCCTGGTGTAAACTGCCCCTGTCTGTTGTTGGTAGAATCAACCTTATTAAAATGGTCTGGGCACCACAACTGCTTTATATTTTTAACAATTCCCCGGTTTGGATACCTAAAAAGTGGTTCGATAAAATAGAGACCCAATTCAGAGAGCTCATATGGAGGAAAAAAATAGCGAGGATAAAACTATCAACGTTACAATACGGCAAAGAGGAGGGAGGACTTGCAGTCCCTCATCCTAGAATGTACTATCTCGCCTCACAGCTACAACAGCTGGGAGGATGGGGCCTGCTGGACCCGAAAGACCCGATCCGTAAACTTGTAATGCTAGAAGACAATAACTATTCAGCACTGACAAATTTGGAGGCGGGATTCTTGCGCTTAGACCCGGAAGCCCCTACAGTTAAATTATTAAATTCACTTTGGGCCTATGTCAAAAAACTAATGGGCATCACGGGCTTTCTGTCCAGCACGCCCCTCTGGCGGAATAGACAATTGAAAGAAATACAAAAACTAAAAGACTTCAAGAGATGGGAGGACGCAGGCATCAAATATATCTCACAGTTATACCAGGATAACACTCTCAAATCATTCCAGCAGATCCACACAGAGTTTGGAATCCCACATAATAATTTCTATAAATACATCCAATTGCGCCATGCCTTACAAACCCAGAATAGAAATATTAGGATCCAACCGACAGAACATCCGATTATACAGGATGTATTTATGGATGAAGTTAAAAAGGGCATGATATCTAGATGTTATAATACACTCATAGCACGAATACAAGACCCCTCTAGACTACCATGCAGGCAGAGGTGGGAGGAAGATATAGGAGCAATAGATGGAGACACCTGGGAGATATGCCTCATGAATGCCCCCCTGGTATCACTCTCTGCATCACAGAAACTTTCACATCTTTACCTTTTACATAGGGTGTACAGAACCCCTCTTCAACTTTATAAATGGGGAATTAGAGATTCACCCCTGTGCCCAAAATGTGAACGGGATCAGGGAAATTTACTCCACATGATCTGGAAATGCCCCAAGCTATTCAGATATTGGAAGGAAGTACTGGACACGATTTCAGAAGTATATATGGTACCCCTTGAGAGAACTCCGGTGGTCTGTATACTAGGGGGAATAGACGAAGAGTTTGCACCCTCACCTACACGTATAGCGCTTCTTCGTTTACTATACATAGCAAAGAAATTAATTGCCCGGTGGTGGATTACCCCGCGAGTTCCCACCAGAGGGCAATGGATAGACAGCGTGAATAGGATCCTAATAAGAGAAAAAGTAACCTACCAACGTAGGAAGGCTCCACAAAAATTCCTCTCCATATGGCAGGCGTGGTTGGACGTTCATGGTTTGGCCCCGCATCAATTAATTAAGGATAGGTTACTTTTGGGTTGATGTAGACTTGACTACTGTATAGAAACTATATGCATGCAAAGGAACGTGAAATTTAAAAAAGGGACAGCCCCTGGGGGATATAAAACAGTATGTATGATGAGGTACTGCATGGCAAGGCTTTACTCTGTTTTGTTCCTATCTTTCTTTCTCTCTTTCTCCTTTTCTCTACTTCTTCTGCTTTTCTCTTCTATTTTATTTCCTTACTATACCGATGAATATTATATTGAACTAAACATAACGAATCAAGTTAAGGCTGTTGGAATTATAATATAGTAAGAATTGATTCTGATATTGCTGTTGAATGAACAACAGGTTCGCCATTTTTATACTCTAATATGATTAGAGATCATCAGAGCGTTCAGCATATAAGGGTAATATTATTATAGCTGGTATTTGCTTAAATCTGTACCTTATGTGGAGTCATACTCCCTGCGAAATATATTACGTGTTAGGCATATTATAATTGAAAGATATGAGTACGACAGGTGATACTCCTGATAGCGTATCAATGGAAAGGTCTACAATAATCTATGATAACTGATAATTGTTCCCATAACATGCTTTGTGAGAATTCCGAAATTTGTACATGTTATATACGAGTGTCTGTACGCTACCTGTATTTGTTTTTTCTTTTCTTTTTCTTCTTTATGCAAAATAAAAACCTTTTTGATTAAAAAAAAAAGATACTGTAAGTATATCACAGTTTTGCTTTACAGGGTAACATTTTCTTAGTTAACCTCTTCAGCCCCAGAAGGTTTTACCCACTTCATGACGAGGCCATTTTTTGCGATACGGCACTGCATTATTTTAACTGACAATTGCGCGGTCGTGCGACACTGTAATGAAATAAAATAGATTTTTTTTCCCCACAAATAGAGCTCTATTTTGGTGGTATTTGATCACCTCTATGGTTTTTTATTTTTTTAGGCTATAAACAAAAAAAGACCGACAATTTTGAAAAAAAAAATTTTTTTTAACTTTCTGCTATAAAACATATCCAATAAAATGCAATCAATTTAGGCCAATATGTATTTTGCTACATGCTTTAGTAAAAGAAATCCCAATAAGCATATATTGATTGTTTTGTGCAAAAGTTCTACCAAAGCGTCTACAAACTATGATATATTTTTCTTTATTTCTATTTTTTTACTAGTAATGGCAGTGATCAGCGACTTATAGCAGGATTGCGATAATGCCACGGACAAATTGGACACCTAACTGACACTTTTGACACTTTTTTGGGGCCAGTGTCATTATTACAGTGATCAGTGCTATAAAATATGCACTGTTACTGTACTAATGGCACAGGTAGCGAAAGGGTTAACATCAGGGGCGATCAAAGGGTTAAGTGTGTTCCCTGGGAGTGCTTTCTAACTGTGTGAGGGAAATGCTTTCACTGGGGAAAGACAGAGATCCGTGTTCCTGCTAAGCAGAAACACAAGATCTCCATCTTCCCCTCTCACAGAACGGCGATCTGCCTTGTTTACGTATGCAGACCGCCGTTCTGCCTCTCTCTGAAACGATCGCAGGCTGCTGGCGTACATCGGGTCTGCTGATTGGCTCCCATTGTGTCCAATCACAGCGGAAACGGGTCGCCGGCACCACAGGCCCGGAACTAGAAATCATGTTAAGGTTCATGATTTCTCTGCCACAGTTTCTTTGTGTGGGGCGGTCCAGAAGAGGTTAATTGTTGTAATGATGTGATGGTCAACATGTCAATTTACCAAATGTGAAAGCATAAACCTCTTGTAATGCCACGGTCAATAAGATGATGTCATAATAAGTGACGTCACAGGCAATAATGTAATGTCAACAGTAATATGATGTTACTATTTGTATTATACAGTTATGCCACATACACACGAGCGGAATTTCCGTCGGAAAAATCTTGGATGGTTTTCCCTACGGAATTCCGCTCAAGCTTGGCTTGCATACACACGGTCACACAAAAGTTTGCTGAACTTTTGACCGTCAAGAACGCGGTGACGTACAACACTATGACGAGCCGAGAAAATTAAGTTCAATGCTACCGAGCATGCATCGAATTGTTTCTGAGCATGCGTAGGAACTTTGCGTGCAATTTCCGAACTGAACTTTTTCCGACTGAAAAATTGAGAACATGCTCTCAATCTTTTGCTGGCTGGAATTCCACCAGCAAAAGTCCGATGGAGCATACACACTGTCGCATTTTCCGACCAAAAGCTCTCATCGGTTTTTTGCTGGCCGAATTTCTGATCGTGTGAACGGGGCATTAGAGTAGGTATTATGATCCTAAAAATGACAAATTTTAATTAAACTGATCAGATGGAAAGCATTAGTAATTATAATCTGGATCAAATAAAAAATAAAGAGTAAAAATTCATGTGACAAGAAAATTCTGAAAATGACAAACATTTCAAATAGTTTCTTGAGTGCCGCGGAACGCCCCATAATGCACTGAGAGATCGCAGTGCATTGCTGTATGATGATTGGCCAAAGCATGCACCTGACCTGCATGCTTTAGCCAATCACAGCGCCCTCTGCTAAGAGAGTCGTAATTGGCCAAAGGCAGGGTGCCAGAACACCTAAGGCCCAATTTTCTGCAAAGTATATAGGGCAGGCGGTATAGTATATATACTACTGTTCAGAGTATATAGTGCCTGGGGGCCTGGGGGACCCCCACGCCATTTTTTTTAAAGTTTTCCCTTAATATCCATACCAGACCCAAGGGGCCTGTTAATGGACTGGGGGGGGGGACCCATGTTGTTTTTTTCAATGGTTTTCAGCTATATTGCAGGGACCCGACAATACATTACAGCCGAAAGCAGTTTTAAATTACTTTTTTTCCTTTAGAAATGTCATTTTGCTGTGGTGTTGTTCTAAACACGGGAAAACTGCACCACTTTACAGGCATACTATAGACACCCCCAGGCACGATATTTAAAGGAATATTTCATTTTTTTTTTTTTTTTGTTTACAAAAGTTTATTTGGAAGACATATCATAAGACGGTTGCAGAGTACATCAATATGATTGAATAGATTTGGAAAATATTTGTAGAATATACATAGATGGGTAATTAGTGAATAGGGTACAATGGAGGTGTTGTATAAAGATAAAAGGGATATATAATACAAAGCTGATATAGTAGAATGGGTTACATAATATGATCATTAGCGTATAAAGTATATGTTAACATAAAAATCAACAATGTAGGAGAGTAAATTTACCATGGGGTATGAAAAATTATAAGCATTGGAGGTCTGGTAGGGACCAAAATTTCCACTTTTCATTATAAATATGCATAGTATCGGATAGGGTATGGTGAATTCTTTCGGAAAGTCTAAGTGATTCCATTCTAGATTCAACTTGGGGCCATGGTAAGTTTTGTGTTTTCCAGTTAAAGGCTATCATCCAGTGTATTGAACTGATTAGGGAGTGGATTAATCTGTTGCAAGGGGAGGGAACATCTGGAACTGTAGCATATAAGAGGCATATTTGAGGGGATAGTGAAATTTTTTTCTTAAGAGGGTTTTCTAGTTTGTTGATTAGTTTATCCCATATTGGTTTCAGATAGGTACAGTCCCAAAAGATGTGGATATAACTGCCCTCCAGGAGACAACCTCTGAAACAGTTCGGGGAGGTTGAGGGGTAGAAGGAATGTACTCTGGATGGAGTCATGTACCATCTGATGAGAAGTTTCATTGGGGATTCTCTAAATGCAGCAGCGCAATTACTTTTGCGGAGGTTTTTAATCATCTTGGTCCACGAGTCCACTTGGAATGAGCTACCAATCTCTGCTTCCCATCTAATCATGGGGCCAGTTTTTTCTGGTTGGAGAAGGTTATTGAGGTTGTTATAGAGGGAGGATATCAATCCTTTGTCTCTAGGTGAAGAGATACATATGTGTTCGAATAAAGTAGTAGGGGGAATAACAGATAATGAATAGTATGTAGAATAGAACTCGCGGACCAAGGTGTACTGGTGATATTCCGAGGTGGGGAGATTAAATCTGGATTGTAGTGAGGCAAAAGATGGGAATTTAGAGTTGAGTGTGATAGACTTTAAAGTGGTAAGATTGTGTTTGATCCAGTTGAAAAAGGGTGAGTGATCAGGGAAAGCAAGCGGGAATCTGGGGTCACCCAAGAATGAGGCTAATGGAGGGGTTGCAGAGTGGAGTTTGAAGTTATCTTTGATTCTATTCCAAAGGAGTATAAGTTGGGCAATTAAAGTGTTTTTTTTATTTAGAATATGATGTAATTTTGTGTTGGACCACAGAATTCCTTTGATATTCAAAGGGTGAATAGAGATGGACTCAAAGGTCAACCAGGAGACATTTGTATCAGGGGAAGACCACTGAGCCATTTGTACTAGTTTGGTTGCTAGGAAGTAAAGCCAAAGGTTGGGGAGTCCTAGCCCACCTCTATCTTGTGGTCTATGCATAAGATTGTAACTACATCTGGGTTTTTTGTTGTTCCAAATAAATCTATTAATTTCACGTTGTAGGGATTCCAGTTTTGTTTTGGGTACATTAATGGGAAGAGCTCTGAAGTAGTATAATAGTTTTGGAAGGATTGTCATCTTAAAGGCACAAATCCTTCCGAGGAAGGAAATATGGTAAGAGGACCAGATTTTTAACAGAGAATTGATTCGTGAGAAAAGGGGAAGGTAGTTGCTTTTATATAAGAGATTGTGGGATGTTGTGATATTAACACCTAAGTATTTAAAGGAGTGTGCGGACCATATGAAATTGAAGTTTTTTTTTAAAAGTGAGGTTAAGTTTGAAGGGCTGTTGATAGGTAGAATGGAGCATTTGTTCGTGTTAATAAAAAGACCAGAGAGTTTATGGAATGAATGAAGATCTGAGAGGAGGTTAGGGATAGAGATTAGTGGGTCTGTTAAAAATAGAAGTGCATCGTCGGCATAAAGACTGAGTTTAAAGTGATATGGGATTTTTTGATAGCCTTTGATATTAGGATTATTTCTGATGGCAACTGCAAGGGGCTCGATGGCTAAGGCAAAAAGGAGGGGGGAGAGAGGGCAGCCCTGTCTTGTTCCTCTACTTAGGGGGAAGAATTCTGAGTTATTCCCTGGGATTCTGATTCTAGTTTGGGGCAGGTGGTATAGAGCATTAAATCCGTGTATAAATTTTTCCGATATGCCGTATCTAGGTAAAAGATGATTTAAATAGGACCAATTAACACTATCGAAAGCCTTGTGGATGTCAAGGCTGAGCAGATAGAGGGGGCGTGAGTGAAGGTTGGCATCTTGAACAATGTTTGTGACAAGTCTAATATTATCGACTATCTGTCTGCCTGGGATAAAGCCAGTTTGATCCGTGTGGATCAGGGAGGTGATGACCGTAGCAAGCCTATTTGCCAGCAGTCTGCCAAATAATTTGAGGTCGTTGTTGAGGACTGAAATAGGACGAAAATTTTGGGGAAGGGAATGGTCCTTTTCAGGTTTAGGGATTAATGATAGGTTGGCTAGTAGCATATCTTCTGGGAAGTGACCACCTGATAGGATATAATTGAACATTTTGGTGAGACTGGGGGTCAGTAATGGGGCAAATTTTTTATAATATGATGTGGTGAAGCCATCTGGGCCTGGTGCTGTCGATGTTTTGAGGGATTTTATAATGCTAAGAATTTCGCTGTCTGTGCATGGGTCATTCAACAAAGAGGCTTGGAGTTGGGTAAGCTTAGGGAGTTGAAGGGAGTTTAACCATTCTAACGTGTTGGGAGGTGGGTGTGTTTGGGGGCCAGAAAGGAGGTTTTTGTAGAACGAGGTGAAAATTTTAAGGACATCTTGGGGGTGTGTTACAATATTGCCTTTCTGGTTACGAAGTTTATAAACGTGTGGGGGTTTAGTGTCTTGATTTAGTTTCCTGGCAAACATTGTTGAGGAAGAGTTACCATGTAATAGGAATTTAGCTTTGGAAAATCTGAGGGATTTCTCTGTGTCCTCCGAAAGTAATGTGTTTAGGGTTTTACGTTTTATTTGAATGAGGTTTAGTAAATCTGGGGTGATATTATTGTTTATTTTGTTATATAGATCATGGAGTTCTTTGGTAAGGCATTTAATTTCCGTCAGTTTAGATTTTTTTTTGGCTGCGGCAATGTTAATCAGATGACCTCTCAAAACAGCTTTGTGAGCTGCCCAGACCGAGGTTGGGAGGACCTCTTCCAAGGTGTTGGTGTGGAAATATTCTTCTATATGGGTATTTATTTGTTGGACAGTTGATGGGTTAGATAGGAGTGAGTCATTAAGGCGCCAATTAAAGGGGGTGGGAGTCATGCCGATATGAGAGGTGTCAAACTCTACTATGTTGTGGTCTGACCATGGGCATGGGTGTATGTCTGTGTTGGAAGAATTTGCTAAAAGGATTGGTGTGCAAAAAATGTAATCTAACCTGGCAAAACATCCGTGAGGGTGAGAATAATGGGTGTATGCTCTGATACCAATATTATGGGCCCTCCAAGAATCGATTAGCTGCAGTTTGCTAAGAGAACGGTTTATGGTTTTACTAAAGGCTTTGGAGGAGGGGGCCACTTTACTTCTGTCAAGGGCAGGGTGTGCAGATAGATTGAAGTCACCTCCAATTATCAAGTGAGGTGAAATGTATTGTTCTAGTACGCTGAAGAATTTAGTAAAGAAAGTTGTCTGGGCCTCGTTAGGGGCGTATATGGAAGCTATAGTGATATTTTTTCTGTTTATACTGCCCTTTAAGATGATGAATCTACTGTCTTCATCTTTGTAAATAGATTGGGGTTCAAAAATTATTGAGTTTTTAATAAAAACAGCAACACCACGAGATTTGTTGGAGAATGTAGTATAGTGGAATTGGTTGAATGATTTGTCAAAGTATTGTGGGTGATTGGAGGAAGAAAAGTGGGTCTCTTGCATTAGTATTATATCTGCACCCAATCTTTTGTATTGTTTGAATGCCTTTTTACGTTTATTTGGAGAATTGAGACCTTGGACATTGTGGGAGAATACTTTAAGACCCATATTTAATAAGGATAATAATTCTAATTATATAGATGAGGGTAGGTATATACCAAAATAGGGGGGATAGTACCAGTGGGATGATGTTGAGGTGATCAGATATGTGTGGTTTCATATATCGAAATGAGATCAAAATTTTTGTAATAAAGCTTGAATTTAGTATGTTATTACAATGAATAATGGATGTTAAACATTTGGAATTACCCATAATTGAATGATCTGCAATAAAAAGTCTTCCAAAAAATATGATAATTGCATAAATGGCCAAAAGGGCAAAAATACCAACTAATAAAATAACAAAACAAAGGGGACTGAAGGACTTAAAGTCGTTCAGCCTAGTAAATTTTTCAAAGGGACTGGGTCGTCCAAATTCCGCCAGTGGGGAGTGCAGCCCCCCAAAAGGGGGAGGCAGGGCCGCAGGCCCCTCAGGCAGAATGGGGGTCAAACTAGCGACGGCGGATAGGCCAGGCAATTTGTAGGATAAAAATTAGGTATGAAACCAAAAAAGGATATTAGTGCATGGTAAGAACCTTATAGAAATAACCTTAGCATGTCACTAATAGGTATAAAACTTCTAGAAGTGAACCAGGAGGGCATTTGTGAAAAAAGGTTATTTTTCTCTACCATTTCCCTCTTTTATCAAGGATAGAGAGTAACATCTATGATGTCTGATCTTAAATGAGGAGGGTAAATGTAAGAGCCGGATACCTAATTAGTAGAAAAAAACTAACCATAGGAGAGAACCAAAACAGTATATAAAAAATTATGAGAACATGGGAACATGGGAGCTTCCCCTCCCAGCCCCCCCCCCCCCCCACACCCCACTGCAACCCCTTATAAACTTATTCCTCCTAAAGGGAGAGTCCATGAAAAAATTTTGGACGAAAAAACAAAAATAGTGTTAATCATCTGGGTAGGAGAATGAACAAGTGTTCTGTTCCGAGGATCTGAGCCAGAGTTGATTGTAGTATCAGGAGTAATTACAGTAAGCTTGAGGGTTAACACCTCGCTGGGGAGTCAGGCAGGGGAGAAGAGTCGATGATGGGATTAGAAAGTCATCTTGTGAATGTGACCGCAAAGTCGCATGCTTGAGTGCTGTAAAAATAAATCAGGCTGCTCGATCTTGGGGGGAGTGTTGTTGCCATCTTCTCTGATCTCTTGGAATGCGTCTGGTAGAAGGTGTGGACCATATTGGTGAAGATCTAGGAGTGGCAGGTAATCGCTGTGATGGTTGTGGGTCTAGCAGTCCTAGTTTAATTAGTAAGTCTTTTCCTTCAATGACATTGTAGACCGTGTAGGAGTTGCCATTATGGGTTAATGACAATTTGAACGGGAATCCCCATCTATATTTGATTCTGGCTGATTGAAGGACATTTGTGACTTCTTTCATTCTGCGTCTTCGGTCCAAAGTCGCAGGAGAAATATCAGGGAAAATCTGCAGTCTTGTTCCATCTAATTCTATGGAAGGGGAATTTCTGGCAGCACGCATTACATCTTCTTTAGTGAGAAAGTCCTTCATACACATTATTATATCTCTGGGAGGTTTATCTGCAGTAGGTTTAGGGCGCAGCGCCCTGTGCATTCTGTCACATGCAAAAGCAGAAAGAGGTTTGTCTGGTACAAGATCATGGAAGAGCTTTGTAATGGCACTATTTATGTCTGTAACTGACTCTGGAACACCGCGCACTCTTATATTGTTACGTCTGTTCCTATTATCGAGATCTTCGATGTGAGCCTGCATGAAGGAAAAACTGTCTGCCAATGTTTCATAGTCCTTCCTGAGGTCATTATGTGCAATGGCTAGTTCATCATGTTTGGCTTCTAATAGGTCTGTGCGGCCTCCTATGCTGGCGATCTCCTGTGAGAGAGCGGTGGTAGACTTGTGAATCTCCCTTTCTAGTTTATCCACAAACCTGTCATAGATTGCAGACAGGCTTGCATCTAGGTCTGCTTTGGAAAGGGGCTGAGGGTACTCACAGTCTCTGGTAGTAAGTTCCGGACCGCTGGAGGCCGCATGGTGGCCGGCGCCATTTTGGGTCATCTTCCTCTCCATACTAATGAGGTAGTTTGTGAGGCTATGTTGGGATCAGTTCCGTCGCTCCTTTTTGCCGGATGGCATGCACAGAATGTTCCCGCGGGGGTGATCGGTCAGATGTTGGTGTTTGTGGCTGGGGTTAGCCCCGGGTATCGTGCCTGGCCTGCCTCGTCAGATGGAGCTCAGCTCAGCAGCGTCCGTCCCGCATCGCGCCGCGCATGCGCCCCCTAAACTGGAATATTTCATTTTTATTGTTTCACTTTTAGGCATTATTAAAATCACTGCTCCCGAAAAAACGTCTGTTTTTAAAACTTTTTCTTGCATTGATACATGTCCCCTGGGTCATGACCCAGGTCCCCAAACACTTTTTATGGCAATAACTTGCATATAAGCCTTTAAAATTAGCACTTTTGATTTTTCACGTTCGTGTCCCATAGACTTTAACGGCGTTGGCGTGTTCCAACAAATTTTTTGCCCGTTTGTATGTTCTGCTGCAAACAGTACCGGGGGGTGTTCGGCTCATCCCTACTCATTTATATCAAGTAACTTAGGTGTTTACTGATCCACAAGAATGAGATAACAGTTGCCTGATGCAGGGGTTTTCAGCTGGATCGAGTGAGATCTCACGTCCGCTGGTCCAATGCACAACCATCAGTTAACTGCTCCCAAGGGGCCAAAATCAGTCAAGACGGATATGAAATGTGCCACACCCTAACTAGAAGATACAGTCAGGTCCATAAATATTGGGACATCAACACAATTTTAATCTTTTTGGTTCTATTCTGCTCCTTGTAAATGGGATAATGAGGGAATAACACACACCTGGCCATGGAACAGCTGAGCAGCCAATTGTCCCATTACTTTTGGTCCTTTAAAAAGTGGGAGGCACATATACAAACTGTTGTAATTCCTACACCGTTCACCTGATTTGGATGTAAATACCCTCAAATTAAAGATGAAAGTCTGCAGTTAAAGCACATCTTGTTCGTTTCATTTCAAATCCATTGTGGTGGTGTATAGAGCCAAAAAGATTAGAATTGTGTCGATGTCCCAATATTTATGGACCTGACTGTATTTAGCATGCCAAAGCCTTGTATATCATGAACGATTGGAATTATTGTCAAAGTTTTTACCCTTTTTTTGCATCTCAATACTGCTGATCTCCTCCAGCTGTAGTCTTTCTGTCTACATACATGAACTTCTGCAGCAACTGCATGGCATTTATCGGGCCTCATTATGGTGACTGAATATATATAAAAAAACAAGGAAGAATAAGGCACCATATGCACAAGCCATAGATTATATATATATATACACTACCGTTCAAAAGTTTGGGGTCACCCAAACAATTTTGTGTTTTCCATGAAAAGTCACACTTATTCACCACCATACATTGTGAAATGAATACAAAATAGAGTCAAGACATTGACAAGGTTAGAAATAATGATTTGTATTTGAAATAACATTGTTTTTACATCAAACTTTGCTTTCATCAAAGAATCCTCCTTTTGCAGCAATTACAGCATTGCACACCTTTGGCATTCTAGCTGTTAATTTATTGAGGTAAGCTGGAGAAATTGCACCCCACGCTTCTAGAAGCAGCTCCCACAAGTTGGATTGGTTGGATGGGCACTTCTGGCGTACCATACGGTCAAGCTGCTCCCACAACAGCTCAATGGGGTTCAGATCTGGTGACTGTGCTGGCCACTCCATTACCGATAGAATACCAGCTGCCTGCTTCTGCTGTAAATAGTTCTTGCACAATTTGGAGGTGTGTTTAGGGTCATTGTCCTGTTGTAGGATGAAATTGGCTTCAATCAAGCGCTGTCCACTGGGTATGGCATGGCGTTGCAAAATGGAGTGATAGCCTTCCTTATTCAGAATCCCTTTTACCCTGTACAAAGCTCCCACCTTACCAGCACCAAAGCAACCCCAGACCATCACATTACCTCCACCATGCTTAACAGATGGCGTCAGGCATTCTTCCAGCATCTTTTCATTTGTTCTGCGTCTCACAAACGTTCTTCTTTGTGATCCAAACACCTCAAACTTGGATTCATCCATCCACAACACTTTTTTCCAGTCTTCCTCTGTCCAATGTCTGTGTTCTTTTGCCCATCTTAATCTTTTTCTTTTATTGGCCAGTCTCAGATATGGCTTTTTCTTTGCCACTCTGCCCTGAAGCCCAAAATCCCGCAGCCGCCTCTTCACTGTAGATGTTGACACTAGTGTTTTGCGGGTACTATTTAATGAAGATGCCAGTTGGGGACCTGTGAGGCGTCTGTTTCTCAAACTAGAGACTCTAATGTGCTTATCTTCTTGCTTAGTTGTGCAACGCGGCCTCCCACTTCTTTTTCTACTCTGGTTAGAGCCTGTTTGTGCTGTCCTCTGAAGGGAGTAGTACACACCGTTGTAGGAAATCTTCAATTTCTTTGCAATTTCTCGCATGGAATAGCCTTCATTTCTAAGAACAAGAATAGACTGTCAAGTTTCAGATGAAAGTTCTCTTTTTCTGGCCATTTTGAGCGTTTAATTGACCCCACAAATGTGATGCTCCAGAAACTCAATCTGCTCACAGGAAGGTCAGTTTTGTAGCTTCTGGAAGGAGCTAGACTGTTTTTAGATGTGTGAACATGATTGCACAAGGGTTTGCTAATCATCAATTAGCCTTCTGAGCCAATGAGCAAACACATTGTACCATTAGAACACTGGAGTGATAGTTGCTGGAAATGGGCCTCTATACACCTATGTAGATATTGCACCAAAAACTAGACATTTGCAGTTAGAATAGTCATTTACCACATTAGCAATGTATAGAGTATATTTGTTTAAAGTTAGGACTAGTTTAAAGTTAGCTTCATTTAAAAGTACAGTGCTTTTCCTTCAAAAATAAGGACATTTCAATGTGACCCCAAACTTTTGAACGGTAGTGTATATATATATATATATTTTTTTTTTAATTATATATATATATATATATATATATATATATATATAAATATTCATAAAAAGTATACTTTAAAAAAAAAAAATTATAAAAAAAAAACATTTAGGAAGAATAGTGTTCATATTTTAAGCAACACTATTCTTTCTCAATGTTTTTATATGAGCAACTTTTTTTTTTTAAATAAAATTGTGAATATTTGAAATAAATGGATATGTGTATGAATCTATGGCTTGTGTATATGATGCCTTTAAAAATCTATATTCTTACTCATTTCAGTTGATATATCTTTTTGGATTTGGCACATTTCCACCACTATAGAATTACTATATAGATATTGATTATGGTAACAACAATAAATCATTCTATATCTGTGCATTGTGTGCAGGCATGGAGGCATGTAATCTCCACTGGTGTCAGTGAGAGGAATAGTGCCCCATTATTGGTACCAGTAGAAGGAATAATGCTCCATCGGTGGTGTTAATAGGAGGAATAGGACCCCTTTGTTGACGTCAGCAGGAGGAATAATGTGCCATCACTGGTTTTAGTGAAAGTAATAGTGTTCCATATCAGTGGAAAGAATTATGCCCCAGTTTTGGTGTCACTGGAAGGAATGGTACCTCATCATTGGAGTCAGTGGGAAGAACTGTACCTTGTATCAGCGGGAGAAATATAGTTCCAAGGGCCGAATAAAGGCAAGCAAAGGGCTGCAACCATCCCATGTCGCAGTTTGAAGACCACTGACCTATATGCACAGCTAGGTTTAGTGTCCATACAAGAATATTCTGACACATCTATGGTATGGTTTTATCTGTCTAGAATAAATAATTTGGATTTGCTGTGTTCTGTGCCATTAATTAACAGTCTGTTAAAATATATTCATCCATTATTTATGCTGCTGCCAAAAATCTACAGTTCCTTGGCAGAGGAGATGACAGCATCCTGACATTGAGGAGGGGAAGGTGTAAGATTAACATCTACAGCGTTTCCGATGAATTACATCAATGCTCTCCACATTCCCTATGGAGCTGTAAGTAAGGGTCTTATTTGTTTTCCTCTTGTATACATTCACTGAGCATGAGTTTAATATTACCCAGAATATTTAAGTCCACCAATTCCCATGACAGCCAATAATCACTGTATTGTTTTATCAACATATTAATTAAGTTATTCATGAGTGATTTTGACTTGTAATGCATAAGTTTATAGAGGTTATCATACAGAGGTGAATGCTGAATGAACTGAATAAGGAAAGGAAAGAAAAAAAACATTGTAGATGGAAATATACCAAAGAATTTATTGTGCTTGAAGGGAAATTAAGAAAAGTTAACTAAAAATATTAGGATATACTGTATGTACATGGATGTTTAAACTGAACCTTTTCTTTGGCTAAACCTGCAAACTAAACACTCCTCCTTGCCATAAGGTACCTTTTAAGGTGTAAGTTTCTCAACTAAGTATTGGGCGTGCCCCCCTTGGGGGGGGGCACAGTGATACTGGAGAGGAGGGGCATGCTAATGCATTTAACAGGTATTCAAAGTCTGCCAGCCATGCCAAGGACAGGCACTGTAAGTGGGCACAGGAAATCAGTTGAGGTGAAAAAGCGGTGGAAGAGGGGTGCAATAGTCCCAGGGGTACAGAGGTGAGCTGTGGAAGAGGGGTGTAGAGGTGAGCTGTGGAAGAGTGGTATGGGGGGGTGCAGATGTGAGCTGTAGAAAAGGGTTGCAGAGGCAAGCTGTGGAAGAGCTGTGTAGGGGGTGCAGATGTAAGCTGTGTAGAGGGGCACACAGGCAAGCTGTGGAAGAGGAGTGCAGGGTTGCAGATGTGAGCTGTGTAGAGGGGTACACAGGCAAGCTGTGGAAGAGGAGTGCAGGGGTGCACATGTGAGCTGTGTAGAGGGGTACACATACAAGCTGTGGAAGAAGAGTATATGGGTGCAGATGTGAGCCGTGTAAAAGAGGTGCAGTGGGTGCCGAGGTGAGCTGTTTAAGTGGTAAAGAAGTGAGGGGTGGAGGAGGGGTAAAGGGGATGCCAAGGTGAGCCATGAATAAGGGGAGCAGAGGGGAGTTGTGAAAGAGGGGTTCATAAGTGTCCTGTGAATGAGGGGTGCAGAGGTAAGCGTTGGATGAGGAGTGCATGGACACAGAAAAGGGCAGGCATGTGTGGTAACCAAAAAAGCACCTGAGATGAATAGGTGGTAGAAGAGGGGTGCAATAGTCCCAGGGGTGCAGAGGTGAGCTGTGCAAGAGGGGTGCAGAGGTGATTTGTGGAAGAGGGGTATGGGGGTGCAGAAGTAAGCTGTAGAAAAGGGTGCAGAGGCATGCTTTGGAAGAGCAGTAAATGGGGGTGCAGATGTGGGCTGTGGAAGAGAGGTGCACTTTGTGCAAAGGTGAGCTGTGAAGTGAGAGGTGGAAGAGGGATAAAGGGGATGCAGAGTTGAGCTGTGAATAATAGGAACAGAGGTGAGCTGTGGATAAGGGGAGTGGAGGGGAGATACACAAGTGTGCTGTGGATGAGAGGTGCAGAGGTGAGGCAATTTTCTAAGGTTATAAAATGTGTATGTGTCACATTGGAGGGAATAAAAAGTTCAACTGCTTGTCAGGCTCCATTCACACTAGCGCGTTTTTTGATGCATTTTGCATTTTGCAGAAATGCATGGGAATTTTTTAACATGGGTTCCTATGGAACATGTTCACATCAATGCCTTTTTGTACCTCTGCATTTTTGGAAAGGGTCAGGGACTTTTTTTCATGCAAAATGCAGCGTTTTGCATGTAATAGAATTCAATGGACCAGCATCAAAAGCGCAAGTGCAGCGTTTTTGCAGCGTTTTTGATGCGCTAGTGTGAATGGAGCCTACAGGAGAAAAGGTGTGTTGGTGATTCCGCCGCAAATGGCTGAATAATTAAAGAACTGCTGCCCCTACAGATACAAACACCTAGGTGTAGTACAAGCTATGGTTGAGAAGGTTGTAGGTGTGGTGTGCTGCTGTTCACATGTTTTAGGCTCCATTCACACTAGCGCGTTTTTTTATGCATTTTGCATTTTGCAGAAATGCACGGGAATTTTTTAACATGGGTTCCTATGGAACATGTTCACATCAATGCCTTTTTGTTTCTCTGCATTTTTGGAAAGGGTCGGTGACTTTTTTTTCATGCAAAATGCAGCGTTTTGCATGTAATGGATTTCAATGGACAAGCATCAAAAATGCAAGTGCACCGTTTTTGCAGCGTTTTTGCAGCGTTTTTGATGCGTTTTTGGTGCGTTTTTGATGTGTTTTTGCCGGTTTTTTTTTTTTTTTTTTTTTTATTTTTTTTTTTTTGTAATTTTTTTTAAGACTGTAAAAAAAATGTAAAAAAAAAAATAAAAAATAAAAAATACGCAAAACACAAATTGCGGCAAAATCGCGGCAAAAACGCGGCTCAAAAACGTGGCAAGCATGAAAAAAAAACCTCCAAAAACGCTCAAAAGCAACATGCATAGGTGTGAATCGAGCCTTAAAGTGTATGAGTTCCCAATGTGCTGTTTTTAAAAAACCTGAGTGTGTAATGAATGGTGTTGCTATTGCTGCTTTAAAAAAACCTGAGTGTGTAATGAATGGTGTGTAGATTAAACACTGCTCATATTAAAGTGACTAGTGCTAGAAGTAGTGTGCAAACAAAAATGATAATAAATTCAAAGTGACAAGTGCTCTTATTCCTATGTGCTTTAATCTGTGAGTTCAATACATAGTAACCAAATAGTATAGTCCATGTAAATATGTGCACAGTCCTTCAATCCTTAAAAATTTGCATGAAAAATTCCATACAAAAATTATTTCCCAAAAAGTAAAAGGTGCACTTCAAAGAGTGACACTGGTGCTCTTCAATCCTTTGTGCTGGTGCGCTTTACAGTGCCCTTATAGCAAACGCACTCACCGGAAATCTTCACCCCCACACAGTGGTATTGCGCATTCACAGTATCTGCCACTGTGCAGCACTCTGAAGATCAACGGTTTGCTTTATTCCTATATACGATCCTTCATACCTCCCACATGTAGAAGAAGAAGAAATATCCCATAGTATCATACCATTTTTAAAAAAGTTTTACTAAGTCAAAGCAATAGAGATATACTCACATTTACAATGTGTGTTAAAAGCATGTAATAAAAAACCCAGGAAGCTGGGATAATCCACGATCCGCAACTCTGACCGGAAGTGACGCAGGCTCTGACCAGGAAGTGACGCAAAACATTCAGAAACTCCGCCCTATGCGTTTCGTCATCAAGATGACATCTGGAGAGGCCGCTCCAGATGATGTCTTGATGATGAAATGCGTAGGGAGGAGCTTCTGAATGTCTGTGCATCACTTCTGGTCAGAGCCGCAGATCATAGATTATCCCAACTTTCTGTGTTTTTTTGTTATACTATACTACGGTATTATACTATGGGAGCTTGCTTCTTCAACATGTGGGAGGTATGAAGGATCGCATATAGGAATAAAGCAAACCATGGATCTTTAGAGTGCTGCACAGTGGCAGATACTATGAATGAGCAATACTGTCATGAAGATCCTGCCAGTAATCGGCGATCCAGACGCACGGGGACACGGCCATGCGCACGGGTACTGTCACGCACGGGCACGCGCGCGCGCACTCTCGCTAGTGCTAGTCGGGCTATTTAGACCGGCCTGTCACACTCTGTCCCCGCTGTCTGCTGTACAGCGTTCCGTGTGCCTTAACCTGATCTGACCTGTGTACTCTGCTATCGGACCCGGCTTCCTGTTAGACCATCCTGCTATCCGCCTGCACCAGACCCTCTTGGCTTGTCTGACCATCCCTCTGTGTTATCCCTGGTACCTCTGCTGCTCGACCGATACCGACCTCCGGCTTGTTTGACCATCCCTCTGTCTGATACCAGTATCCAGTCTACTACCTGCTGCCTTGTTCCTGGTTCCAGTCCAGCGATCCAGCCTACTACCTGCTGCCTTGTTCCTGGTTCCAGTCCAGCGTTCCAGGCTACTACCTGCTGCTTGTTCCTGGTTCCAGTCCAGCGTTCCAGTCTACTACCTGCTGCCTTGTTCCTGGTTCCAGTCCAGCATTCCAGTCTACTACCTGCTGCCTTGTTCCTGGTTCCAGTCCAGCGTTCCAGCCTACTACCTGCTGCCTTGTCCCTGGTTCCAGTCCAGCATTCCAGGCTACTACCTGCTGCTTGTTCCTGGTTCCAGTCCAGCGTTCCAGGCTACTACCTGCTGCTTGTTCCTGGCTCCAGTCCAGCGTTCCAGTCTACTACCTGCTGCCTTGTTCCTGGTTCCAGTCAAGCTCTTCAGTCCTGCTTACTTACCTGCTTACCTACCTCCTGTGGTTCCGGGTCCTCTCTGCATTCCAGCCTCCTCTTCAGCTTCAGGTTCCAGAGGGTGCCACCACTCCTGAACTTCCGGTGACTGTTGATCCTGCCAGGCACCCATACCACTCCTCACTCCTGGGCCTTCTGTCTCCATTCCAGGGGAACAGGAGTGGGAGCTGTAAGGGAGGTCTGTCTCTGCACTTCAGGCTCAAAACCTACCAGGTACGTGACAGTAGCAGACAGCCATGTCTGAGCCTGAGCAGGGAACGTCTCCCATGGAGGAACTTTGTGCACACCTGGCAGGATTGACTGAAGCAGTCAAGAATCTACAGCAAGGATACACCAGGCTGGAGGAACGAGTGTTAACCTTGTCTAATCCCATTGGGGCCCAGGGAGTTCCTTCCGCTCCTGCTCCTTCAGTCGGGCCTTCCTCAATGGTGGTGATGCTCCCTCCAGAACCCAAGGTCCCGATGCCTGAATGTTTCTTTGGAAATTGCCTTAAATTCAGGGCCTTCCACAACTCCTGTGAATTGTTCTTTGCTCTTCAGCCACGTACCTTTTCCCTGGAGGCTACCATGGTGGGCTACGTAATCTCTCTGCTTTCTGGTGACCCCCAAACCTGGGCCCATCGCCTCTTGGAGCAAAAGGACGTATCCCTGAGTAATCTCTCCACCTTCTTTGACGCATTGGGTCAGCTGTACGATGACCCCTAGCTGTCCGTGACTGCAGAAGCGGCTTTGCACACCCTTCAACAGGGTCGCAGGGCTGCAGAGGACTATGTGGCGGAATTCAGAAAATGGAGTGCAGACACAAATTGGAATGATGCGGCTCTCCGCTATCAGTTTCGAATGGGACTTTCTGACTCTCTGAAGGATGAATTGCCCAGGGTGGGTACCCCACAGACTTTAAATGCACTGATCGATCTAGCCATCCAGATCAATTGACGCCTAAGAGAACGTAGGACTGAGAGAGCTATGGGAACTTCTCGCCCAACTTGGGTTACCCCTAAAGTTCCTCATCATACGTCACCAGCACCATCTACCTCCACGTTTAACCCACCTGAGCCAATGCAATTAGGGGTCCTGCGGCCTTCTCTTACCCAGGAGGAACAACAACGTCGGCGAGTGAATAATCTTTGCCTGTACTGTGGGGAACCTGGGCATTATGTCAGGAACTGTCCTCTTAAACTCCGTAAGTGCCTATCCCTGTCTACTGACTATATTGCACCTCTGGTTAAGAACACTACTCACCTTGCTCTCTCTATCCTGTTACAGCTTCCAGGAGAGACTCTGCAAATAACCGCCATTATTGACTCTGGAGCTTGCAGTTGTTTCATGGACTCTCTTTTTGCTACCCAACACCGGATACCTTTGTTACCTAAAGCCCATGGACTCTCCATCCATCTAGCTGATGGAACCGCCATTAAGTCTGGGCCTGTTACCCAAGAGACTGTTCCAATACCCGTCTCCATCTCCAATTCTCATCAAGAACTGCTACGCTTAGATATCATCGCCTCACCTCTGTTTCCCATAATCCTCGGCATGCCATGGTTACAGGCTCACAATCCTGACATTAATTGGATCACAGGTGAAGTTACCTTCTCTTCTCCATATTGCCAACAGTCTTGCAGATTTCAGAATGCTCAGGAGAACCCTACCTTGCTCTGTTTGGATACAGATCCTAGTCTACACCTCTCCATCCCTTCCGCCAGCAGGGGGTCTTACCCCCTCACCGGGCCTATGACTGTCCTATCGAATTACTTCCCGGTGCTGAGATACCTTTTGGAAGAATATTTCCTTTGACTGAAGTAGAACAAGGGGCTTTAAAAGAATATATCGATGAGAATCTAAAGAAAGGCTTCATTCGTCCATCCACGTCTCCAGCAGGTGCAGGTATCTTCTTTGTACAGAAGAAAGACAAGACCCTCAGACCATGTATAGACTACCGCGAGCTGAACAAAATCACTGTAAAAAAACGTTACCCTCTTTCTCTGGTACCGGAATTGTTCCAAAGACTTGGGACAGCTACCATATTCACTAAGCTTGACCTTCGCGGAGCCTACAATTTAGTTCGTATTAGGGATGGAGACGAATGGAAGACCGCCTTTCGTACCCGTTATGGACATTTTGAGTACCTAGTGATGCCTTTCGGTCTGTGCAATGCCCCTGCTACATTCCAGTACTTCATCAATGATGTTTTACGAGACTTCCTAGATATGTTTGTTATCGTCTATTTAGACGACATACTAATTTTCTCTTGTTCCCTTGAATCCCATCGCAGGCACGTCAGAAGTGTGTTGGCTCGGCTTCGACAACACGGTCTATATGCAAAAGCTGAGAAATGTGAATTTGAACAGGAAAGTATTCAATTTTTGGGGTTAATCATTTCCTGTAGAGGCATTAAGATGGACCCTCAAAAGGTCGCTGCAGTTCTATATTGACCAGTCCCGACAGACAAGAAGGGGATCCAGCGATTCGTTGGATTCGCTAATTTTTACCGTAAATTTATTAAGGGGTTCTCAGCCATCATCACACCCATCACACAGCTAACTAAACAGGGTACACGCTTCCACTGGTCATCTGAAGCCCAAAAGGCTTTTGAGACTCTCAAGGGCCTTTTTACTTCCGCCTCCGTACTAAAGCATCCAGATTCCTCTCTGCCATTCGTACTAGAGGTGGACGCATCCGAAATTGCAGTAGGGGCAGTGTTGTCCCAAAGACAGGGAACTAAGGCCCTGTTATATCCTGTGGCCTTCTTCTCTCGTAAATTGTCCACGGCAGAGAGAAATTATGATGTAGGTGACAGAGAGTTGTTGGCAATCAAATCAGCGTTGGAGGAGTGGCGCTATCTGCTAGAGGGTGCCGCTCATCCAATCTTAATTTTTACAGATCATAAGAACCTGGAGTATTTGAGATCTGCAAAAAGGTTGAAGCCACGTCAAGCCAGGTGGGCTCTCTTTTTCTCCAGGTTCTCCTTTCATGTCACTTACCACCCTGGCTCCAAGAATACCAAACCTGATGCCCTATCTAGGATGTTTCACAAATCCCAAGAGGTTTCCCCTCCGGACACCATTCTGTCCCCGGGTAATTTTCTTTTGCTTCAGGGAGACCTGCTTTCCCAGATTAAGCAGGCTTCCGCAGAGTTGGGATCTTCCATTAGGTCAGAACTCCAAGTTAAGGATGGGTTACTGTGGCACGAGAATAGGATCTTTATACCTGAAGAATTACGAGTTTCAGTACTAGAACTCTGTCATGACCATGCATTGGCTGGGCATTTTGGCGTGGCTAAGACTACTGATCTGGTACAGCGTACCTTTTGGTGGCCTCAGTTACGCGAAGATTGTAGGAGATTTGTTGAATCCTGTACCACCTGTATCAGGAACAAGGGGCACAGGACCAAGGCATGGGGATTGCTAAAGCCATTACCTGTCCCAGATAGGCCTTGGAAAATGCTGTCTATAGACTTTATTGTGGAACTACCTCCGGCTGGGGGCTTCACCTCAATTTTTGTCATAGTAGACCGGTTGTCGAAAATGGCCCACTTTGTCCCAATAAGCAGGGCCGGTCCTAGACGGGGTGCACGGGGTGCAGTGCACCCGAGCGCCAGAGAGGTGGGGGCGCTGAAGCGCCAGAGTGCTCCCTTCCCTCCTCCTCCTCTTGTTTGTGTCCGGCGGCGCCTCTCCGCCGGTGTTCTAAGAAGAAAGGCGCCGCCGTATTAACTGCTCAAGCCGGAGATGAGAAGGGAGGCAGAGCGGCTGGTCTCTGTGTGGAGAGAGACCAGCTGTGCAGTGAGTGATGTCGCGGGGGGGGAGCGGTCCGTGCTGACACATTCTCCTCCTGTCTGTGTCTCTCACTCCTGCTGCCTGCTGTGTACTGTTCTGTTCTCCACCCGGGCGGCGCGGCTGCACACTCTCCTCTCCTCTCCAGCTGCTGCCCGGGTGTTTTTATGTACTGTACCCTAATGGAGGGGGGGTCTGCCCTGGGGGGTCATTACTAATAGAGGGGGGTCTGTACTAGTGGAGGGAGGCTCTGTCCTGGGGGGTCTGTAGTAATGGAGGGAGGGTCTGTCCTGGGGGGTCTGTAGTAATGGAGGGAGGGTCTGTCCTGGGGAGTCTGTAGTAATGGAGGGGGGTCTGTCCTGGGGGTCTGTACTAATGGAGGGGGGTCTGTCCTGGGGGGTCTGTAGTAATGGAGGGGGATCTGTCCTGGGGGGTCTGTAGTAATGGAGGGGGGGTCTGTCCTGGGGGGTCTGTAGTAATGGAGGGAGTGTCTGTCCTGGGGGGTCTGTAGTAATGGAGGGAAGCTCTGTCCTGGGGGGTCTGTAGTAATGGAGGGAGGGTCTGTCCTGGGGGGTCTGTAGTAATGGAGGGAGGGTCTGTCCTGGGGGGTCTGTAGTAATGGAGGGGGGTCTGTCCTGGGGGGTCTGTAGTAATGGAGGGGGGTCTGTCCTGGGGGTCTGTACTAATGGAGGGGGGTCTGTCCTGGGGGATCTGTAGTAATGGAGGGGGGTCTGTCCTGGGGGGTCTGTACTAATGGAGGGGGGTCTGTCCTGGGGGGTCTGTAGTAATGGAGGGGGGTCTGTCCTGGGGGGTCTGTACTAATGGAGGGGGGTCTGTCCTGGGGGGTCTGTAGTAATGGAGGGGGGTCTGTCCTGGGGGGTCTGTACTAATGGAGGGGGGTCTGTACTAATGGAGGGGGTCTCTCCGGGGGGGTTTATACTAATGGAGGGGGGTCTGTCCTGCGGGGTCTGTAGTAATGGAGGCGGGGTCTGTCCTGGGGGGTCTGTAGTAATGGAGGGAGGGTCTGTCCTGGGGGGTCTGTAGTAATGGAGGGGGGTCTGTCCTGGGGGGTCTGTAGTAATGGAGGGGGGTCTGTCCTGGGGGTCTGTACTAATGGAGGGGGGGTCTGTCCTGGGGGGTCTGTAGTAATGGAGGGAGGGTCTGTCCTGGGGGGTCTGTAGTAATGGAGGGAGGGTCTGTCCTGGGGGGTCTGTAGTAATAGAGGGAGGGTCTGTCCTGGGGGGTCTGTAGTAATGGAGGGGGGTCTGTCCTGGGCGGTCTGTAGTAATGGAGGGGGGTCTGTCCTGGGGGGTCTGTACTAATGGAGGGGGGTCTGTCCTGGGGGGTCTGTAGTAATGGAGGGGGGTCTGTCCTGGGGGGTCTGTACTAATGGAGGGGGGGTCTGTACTAATGGAGGGGGTCTCTCCTGGGGGGGTTTATACTAATGGAGGGGGGTCTGTCCTGCGGGGTCTGTAGTAATGGAGGCGGGGTCTGTCCTGGGGGGGTCTGTAGTAATGGAGGGAGGGTCTGTCCTGGGGGGTCTGTAGTAATGGAGGGGGGTCTGTCCTGGGGGGTCTGTAGTAATGGAGGGGGGTCTGTCCTGGGGGTCTGTACTAATGGAGGGGGGGTCTGTCCTGGGGTCTGTAGTAATGGAGGGAGGGTCTGTCCTGGGGGGTCTGTAGTAATGGAGGGAGGGTCTGTCCTGGGGGGTCTGTAGTAATAGAGGGAGGGTCTGTCCTGGGGGGTCTGTAGTAATGGAGGGGGGTCTGTCCTGGGGGGTCTGTAGTAATGGAGGGGGGTCTGTCCTGGGGGTCTGTACTAATGGAGGGGGGTCTGTCCTGGGGGGTCTGTAGTAATGGAGGGGGGGTCTGTCCTGGGGGGTCTGTAGTAATGGAGGGAGGGTCTGTCCTGGGGGGTCTGTAGTAATGGAGGGAGGCTCTGTCCTGGGGGGTCTGTAGTAATGGAGGGAGGGTCTGTCCTGGGGGGTCTGTAGTAATGGAGGGAGGGTCTGTCCTGGGGGGTCTGTAGTAATGGAGGGGGGTCTGTCCTGGGGGGTCTGTAGTAATGGAGGGGGGTCTGTCCTGGGGGTCTGTACTAATGGAGGGGGGGTCTGTCCTGGGGGGTCTGTAGTAATGGAGGGAGGGTCTGTCCTGGGGGGTCTGTAGTAATGGAGGGAGGGTCTGTCCTGGGGGGTCTGTAGTAATAGAGGGAGGGTCTGTCCTGGGGGGTCTGTAGTAATGGAGGGGGGTCTGTCCTGGGCGGTCTGTAGTAATGGAGGGGGGTCTGTCCTGGGGGGTCTGTACTAATGGAGGGGGGTCTGTCCTGGGGGGTCTGTAGTAATGGAGGGGGGTCTGTCCTGGGGGGTCTGTACTAATGGAGGGGGGGTCTGTACTAATGGAGGGGGTCTCTCCTGGGGGGGTTTATACTAATGGAGGGGGGTCTGTCCTGCGGGGTCTGTAGTAATGGAGGCGGGGTCTGTCCTGGGGGGGTCTGTAGTAATGGAGGGAGGGTCTGTCCTGGGGGGTCTGTAGTAATGGAGGGGGGTCTGTCCTGGGGGGTCTGTAGTAATGGAGGGGGGTCTGTCCTGGGGGTCTGTACTAATGGAGGGGGGGTCTGTCCTGGGGTCTGTAGTAATGGAGGGAGGGTCTGTCCTGGGGGGTCTGTAGTAATGGAGGGAGGGTCTGTCCTGGGGGGTCTGTAGTAATAGAGGGAGGGTCTGTCCTGGGGGGTCTGTAGTAATGGAGGGGGGTCTGTCCTGGGGGGTCTGTAGTAATGGAGGGGGGTCTGTCCTGGGGGTCTGTACTAATGGAGGGGGGTCTGTCCTGGGGGGTCTGTAGTAATGGAGGGGGGGTCTGTCCTGGGGGGTCTGTAGTAATGGAGGGAGGGTCTGTCCTGGGGGGTCTGTAGTAATGGAGGGAGGCTCTGTCCTGGGGGGTCTGTAGTAATGGAGGGAGGGTCTGTCCTGGGGGGTCTGTAGTAATGGAGGGAGGGTCTGTCCTGGGGGGTCTGTAGTAATGGAGGGGGGTCTGTCCTGGGGGGTCTGTAGTAATGGAGGGGGGTCTGTCCTGGGGGTCTGTACTAATGGAGGGGGGTCTGTCCTGGGGGGTCTGTAGTAATGGAGGGGGGTCTGTCCTGGGGGGTCTGTACTAATGGAGGGGGGTCTGTCCTGGGGGGTCTGTAGTAATGGAGGGGGGTCTGTCCTGGGGGGTCTGTACTAATGGAGGGGGGTCTGTCCTGGGGGGTCTGTAGTAATGGAGGGGGGTCTGTCCTGGGGGGTCTGTACTAATGGAGGGGGGGTCTGTACTAATGGAGGGGGTCTCTCCTGGGGGGTTTATACTAATGGAGGGGGGTCTGTCCTGCGGGGTCTGTAGTAATGGAGGCGGGGTCTGTCCTGGGGGGTCTGTAGTAATGGAGGGAGGGTCTGTCCTGGGGGGTCTGTAGTAATGGAGGGGGGTCTGTCCTGGGGGGTCTGTAGTAATGGAGGGGGGTCTGTCCTGGGGTTCTGTAGTAATGGAGGGGGGTCTGTCCTGGGGGGGTCTGTAGTAATGGAGGGAGGGTCTGTCCTGGGGGTCTGTAGTAATGGAGGGAGGGTCTGTTCTGGGGGTCTGTAGTAATAGAGGGAGGGTCTGTCCTGGGGGGTCTGTAGTAATGGAGGGGGTCTGTCCTGGGGGCTCTGTACTAATGGAGGGGGGTCTGTCCTGGGGGTCTGTACTAATGGAGGGGGGTCTGTCCTGGGGGGTCTGTAGTAATGGAGGGGGGTCTGTCCTGGGGGGTCTGTACTAATGGAGGAGGGGTCTGTACTAATGGAGGGGGTCTCTCCTGGGGGGGTTTATACTAATGGAGGGGGGTCTGTCCTGCGGGGTCTGTAGTAATGGAGGGGGGTCTGTCCTGGGCGGTCTGTACTAATGGAGGGGGGTCTGTCCTGGGGGGTCTGTAGTAATGGAGGGGGGTCTGTCCTGGGGGGTCTGTACTAATGGAGGGGGGTCTGTCCTGGGGGGTCTGTAGTAATGGAGGGGGGTCTGTCCTGGGGGGTCTGTACTAATGGAGGGGGGGTCTGTACTAATGGAGGGGGTCTCTCCTGGGGGGTTTATACTAATGGAGGGGGGTCTGTCCTGCGGGGTCTGTAGTAATGGAGGCGGGGTCTGTCCTGGGGGGTCTGTAGTAATGGAGGGAGGGTCTGTCCTGGGGGGTCTGTAGTAATGGAGGGGGGTCTGTCCTGGGGGGTCTGTAGTAATGGAGGGGGGTCTGTCCTTGGGTTCTGTACTAATGGAGGGGGGTCTGTCCTGGGGGGGTCTGTAGTAATGGAGGGAGGGTCTGTCCTGGGGGTCTGTAGTAATGGAGGGAGGGTCTGTTCTGGGGGTCTGTAGTAATAGAGGGAGGGTCTGTCCTGGGGGGTCTGTAGTAATGGAGGGGGTCTGTCCTGGGGGCTCTGTACTAATGGAGGGGGGTCTGTCCTGGGGGTCTGTACTAATGGAGGGGGGTCTGTCCTGGGGGGTCTGTAGTAATGGAGGGGGGTCTGTCCTGGGGGGTCTGTACTAATGGAGGAGGGGTCTGTACTAATGGAGGGGGTCTCTCCTGGGGGGGTTTATACTAATGGAGGGGGGTCTGTCCTGCGGGGTCTGTAGTAATGGAGGCGGGGTCTGTCCTGGGGGGTCTGTAGTAATGGAGGGAGGGTCTGTCCTGGGGGGTCTGTAGTAATGGAGGGGGGTCTGTCCTGGGGGGTCTGTAGTAATGGAGGGGAGTCTGTCCTGGGGGTCTGTACTAATGGAGGGGGGGTCTGTCCTGGGGTCTGTAGTAATGGAGGGAGGGTCTGTCCTGGGGGGTCTGTAGTAATGGAGGGAGGGTCTGTCATGGGGGGTCTGTAGTAATAGAGGGAGGGTCTGTCCTGGGGGGTCTGTAGTAATGGAGGGGGGTCTGTCCTGGGGGGTCTGTAGTAATGGAGGGGGGTCTGTCCTGGGGGTCTGTACTAATGGAGGGGGGTCTGTCCTGGGGGGTCTGTAGTAATGGAGGGAGGGTCTGTCCTGGGGGGTCTGTAGTAATGGAGGGAGGCTCTGTCCTGGGGGGTCTGTAGTAATGGAGAAAGGGTCTGTCCTGGGGGGTCTGTAGTAATGGAGGGAGGGTCTGTCCTGGGGGGTCTGTAGTAATGGAGGGGGGTCTGTCCTGGGGGGTCTGTAGTAATGGAGGGGGGTCTGTCCTGGGGGTCTGTACTAATGGAGGGGGGTCTGTCCTGGGGGGTCTGTAGTAATGGAGGGGGGTCTGTCCTGGGGGGTCTGTACTAATGGAGGGGGGTCTGTCCTGGGGGGTCTGTAGTAATGGAGGGGGGTCTGTCCTGGGGGGTCTGTACTAATGGAGGGGGGTCTGTCCTGGGGGGTCTGTAGTAATGGAGGGGGGTCTGTACTAATGGAGGGGGTCTCTCCTGGGGGGGTTTATACTAATGGAGGGGGGTCTGTCCTGCTGGGTCTGTAGTAATGGAGGCGGGGTCTGTCCTGGGGGGTCTGTACTAATGGAGGGGGGTCTGTACTAATGGAGGGGGGGTCCTGTCCTGGGGGTCTGTACTAATTGAGGTGGGGGTCTGTCCTGGGGGGTCTGTACTAATGGGGGGGCTGAGCTAATGGAGGGGGGTCTGTACTAATGGAGGGGGGTCCTGTTCTGGGGGATCTGTACTAATTGAGGGGGGGGTCTGTCCTGGGGGGTCTGTACTAATGGGGGGTCTGTACTAATAGAGGGGGTCTTTCCTGGGGGGTCTGTACTAATGAAGGAGGGGTCTGTCCTGGGGGTCTGTACTAATGGAGGGGGGTCTGTCCTGGGGGGTCTATACTAATGAAGGGGGCGGTCCTGTGCTGGGGGGTCTGTACTAATTGAGGTGGGGGTCTGTCCTGGGGGTCTGTACTAATGGGGGGGCTGTACTAATGGAGGGGGGTCTGTACTAATGGAGGGGGGTCCTGTCCTGGGGGATCTGTACTAATTGAGGGGGGTCTGTCCTGGGGGGTCTGTACTAATGGGGGGGTCTGTACTAATAGAGGGGGTCTTTCCTGGGGGGGTCTGTACTAATGAAGGAGGGGTCTGTCCTCGGGGTCTGTACTAATGGAGGGGGGTCTGTCCTGGGGGGTCTGTACTAATGGAGGGGGGTCTATCCTGGGGGGTCTGTACTAATGGAGGGGGGTCTGTCCTGGGGGGTCTGTAGTAATGGAGGGGGGGTCTGTCCTGGGGGGTCTGTAGTAATGGAGGGGGGGTCTGTCCTGGGGGGTCTGTAGTAATGGAGGGAGGGTCTGTCCTGGGGGGTCTGTAGTAATGGAGGGGGGTCTGTCCTGGGGGGTCTGTAGTAATGGAGGGGGGTCTGTCCTGGGGGTCTGTACAAATGGAGGGGGGTCTGTCCTGGGGGGTCTGTAGTAATGGAGGGGGGTCTGTCCTGGGGGGTCTGTACTAATGGAGGGGGGTCTGTCCTGGGGGGTCTGTAGTAATGGAGGGGGGTCTGTCCTGGGGGGTCTGTACTAATGGAGGGGGGTCTGTCCTGGGGGGTCTGTAGTAATGGAGGGGGGTCTGTCCTGGGGGGTCTGTACTAATGGAGGGGGGGTCTGTACTAATGGAGGGGGTCTCTCCTGGGGGGGTTTATACTAATGGAGGGGGGTCTGTCCTGCAGGGTCTGTAGTAATGGAGGCGGGGTCTGTCCTGGGGGGTCTGTACTAATGGAGGGGGGTCTGTACTAATGGAGGGGGGGTCCTGTCCTGGGGGTCTGTACTAATTGAGGTGGGGGTCTGTCCTGGGGGGTATGTACTAATGGGGGGGCTGAGCTAATGGAGGGGGGTCTGTACTAATGGAGGGGGGGTCCTGTCCTGGGGGATCTGTACTAATTGAGGGGGAGGGTCTGTCCTGGTGGGTCTGTACTAATGGGGGTCTGTACTAATAGAGGGGGTCTTTCCTGGGGGGGTCTGTACTAATGAAGGAGGGGTCTGTCCTGGGGGTCTGTACTAATGGAGGGGGGTCTGTCCTGGGGGGTCTATACTAATGAAGGGGGGCGGTCCTGTCCTGTGGGGTCTGTACTAATTGAGGTGGGGGTCTGTCCTGGGGGGTCTGTACTAATGGGGGGGCTGTACTAATGGAGGGGGGTCTGTACTAATGGAGGGGGGTCCTGTCCTGGGGGATCTGTACTAATTGAGGGGGGTCTGTACTGGGGGGTCTGTACTAATGGGGGGTCTGTACTAATAGAGGGGGTCTTTCCTGGGGGGGTCTGTACTAATGAAGGAGGGGTCTGTCCTGGGGGTCTGTACTAATGGAGGGGGGTCTGTACTAATGGAGGGGGGTCTGTACTAATGGAGGGGGGTCTGTCCTGGGGGGTCTGTACTAATGGAGGGGGGTCTGTACTAATGGAGGGGGGTCTGTCCTGGGGGGGTCTGTACTAATGGAGGGGGGTTTTCCTGGGGGGGTCTGTACTGAGTAAGGTCTGTACTGAGGGAGGGGTTTATACTTAGTGTGGGTTCTGCACTGATGGAGGGGGTCTATACTTAGTGGAGGGGGGTCTGTACTGAGGGGCGACTATAGTTGGTGGAAGGGGGGGTGACCCCAACCCTAGTGATGCCAATGCAGCTGCGGGCTATTCTTTCCCCCCTCCCTCTCCCCCTCCCTCTCCCCCCTCTTTCCCCTCCCTCTCCCTCTCGCGCATGCTGCTGTACTATTGAGCAGCGCTTGCCAGCACAGCTGCCCACTATGTATCTTTCCCCGCCTTCATATGCCCAGGGAAGAAACAGAATAGAAAAAGGAGCAGAGAAGAGGATTGTGGGACATGTAGTCCCGAGGACTGGCAGCCCCACTGTAACACGGAAACTGGAGCTCACACAGCATGCTCAGCTGAATGGGAGAGAGAGAGCCAGGAGCCCGGGAAAGCTTTCAGGGAAGTACACCCAGGACAGTGCTGAGAGAACACCATCACAGAGGGAACCCCACTGCCCTGCACCACCAGAGGGAAAGCCACACAGCTTAGCGCCATCCCTGGCAGAGAAAGTAATGGAGTCATTGCCAGAATATAGATCTGGGCTCTACCAAGCGGAGTCACCACGGGCAATTCAGAGTGAGCTGACTCCTGATCAGAGGAACCGTTGCTGTATCGCTGGGTCGGGTGAGAGGGCCGATCGGCCATTATCTACTAACGTTCATAGGAAATGCAGTCTCTGACCATCTCCTGTACTAAGTCTGCAGTCTCTGATCATCTCCTGTACTATGTCTGCAGTCTCTGATCATCTCTTATATCCTGTCTGCAGTCTCTGATCATCTCCTGTACTATGTCTGCAGTCTCTGATCATCTCTTATATCCTGTCTGCAGTCTCTGATCATCTCCTGTACTATGTCTGCAGTCTCTGATCATCTCTTATATCCTGTCTGCAGTCTCTGATCATCTCCTGTAGTATGTCTGCAGTCTCTGATCATCTCCTGTAGTATGTCTGCAGTCTCTGATCATCTCCTGTAGTATGTCTGCAGTCTCTGATCATCTCCTGTACTATGTCTGCAGTCTCTGATCATCTCCTGTACTATGTCTGCAGTCTCTGATCATCTCCTGTACTATGTCTGCAGTCTCTGATCATCTCCTGTACTATGTCTGCAGTCTCTGATCATCTCCTGTACTATGTCTGCAGTCTCTGATCATCTCCTGTACTATGTCTGCAGTCTCTGATCATCTCCTGTACTATGTCTGCAGTCTCTGATCATCTCCTTTACTATGTCTGCAGTCTCTGATCATCTCCTGTATTATGTCTGCAGTCTCTGATCATCTCCTGTACCATGTCTGCAGTCTCTGATCATCTCCTGTACTATGTCTGCAGTCTCTGATCATCTCCTGTACTATGTCTGCAGTCTCTGATCATCTCCTGTACTATGCAGTCTCTGATCATCTCCTGTATTATGTCTGCAGTCTCTGACCATCTCCTGTACTATGTCTGCAGTCTCTGATTATCTCCTGTACTATGTCTGCAGTCTCTGATATTCTCCTTTACTATGTCTGCAGTCTCTGATCATCTCCTGTACTATGTCTGCAGTCTCTGATCATCGCCTGTACTATGTCTGCAGTCTCTGATCATCTCCTGTACTATGTCTGCAGTCTCTGATCATCTCCTGTAATATGTCTGGGGGCTCTTTCTAACAGACTCTCTAACAGAAGCCCTCTCTGTGTGCATCAGAGATACTCCCCTCCAGGTCTCATTAGTGTACCCTCTTCCTGTATTTTCTTTATTAAAAGATCACAGGAGGATCCCAGGGTAACAAAGACTTCTTAGGGGAGCATCTCTGTGTTTGAGTCGTTGCCATAGAAACATTTGTAAAGGGGAGGAGTTGGTAAGATGACCACGCCCATGTGGGGGGCACCAGAAATATTTCTGCACCCAGGCGCCGGTGACCCTAGGATCGGCCCTGCCAATAAGGGCACCCCCTCAGCTACAAAAACGGCACAGGCATTCATTAAAGAAGTCATCAGGCTCCATGGGGTACCGCTTAATATCGTTTCAGATCGGGGGGTACAGTTTACCTCCCGATTCTGGAGGTCTCTGTGCAAAACATTGAAGATTGAACTCTCATTTTCATCTGCTTATCATCCCCAGACTAATGGGCAAACAGAGAGAACAAACCAGACTCTTGAACAATATTTACGCTGTTTTTCTTCTTTTGCCCAAGATGATTGGATTTCTGTTCTCCCATTGGCTGAATTCGCCTACAACAATTGTATTCATTCCGCTATCAAACAAACTCCATTTTTTGCAAATTATGGTTTCCACCCTTCATTTTTGCCTAATTCTCTTCCAGAGTGCACAGTACCCGCAGTTCAGGAGAGGTTGGACTTCTTTACTTCCAACAACCAAGTTTTGCAGGAGACCATGACCAGGACCCAGGAGTATAATAAAGCAACTTTTGATAAGAAGAGACGAGGTGAGCTGTTACTTACACCCGGGGACCAGGTATGGTTATCTACAGTAAATCTCAGGATGGCTTGCCCGTCAAAGAAATTGGGTCCCAAGTTTCTTGGACCATTTCCTGTCAAGCGAAGAATCAATGAGGTGGCATACGAACTTGAACTTCCGGATTCACTAAAAGTGCATCCAGTATTTCATGTGTCCCTGCTCAGACCCTCTGTTTCTAATCCATTTCCAGACCGAAGTACGGATCCTCCTGATCCAATTTTGGTAGATGGGGAGGAGGAATTCGATGTGGAGGCTATCATGGACCATAGGAGAAGAGGTAACCAAAATCAATTTCTGATAAAATGGAGGGGGTTTGGCCCAGAAGAAAATTCTTGGGAACCTGAGGATAATAATCATGCTGAAAATCTGTTGCAGTCTTTTAAAAGAGCCCATCCGGAGAAATTTCTTCAAAGGGGCATCCGGAGGCTGCCCCTTGGGGGGGGCAATGTCATGAAGATCCTGCCAGTAATCGGTGTTCCAGACTCACGGGGACACGGCCACGGGTTCCACTGCGCATGCGCGCGCGTTCACGGGTGCTGTCACGCACGGGCACGCGCGCGTGCACTCCCGCTAGTGCTAGGCGGGCTATTTAAACCGGCCTGTCACACTCTATCCCCGCTGTCTGCTCTACAGCGTTCCATGTGCCTTAACCTGATCTGACCTGTGTACTCTGCTATCTGACCCGGCTTCCTGTTAGAACATCCTGCTATCCGCCTGCACCAGACCCTCTTGGCTTGTCTGACCATCCCTCTGTGTTATCCCTGGTACCTCTGCTGCTCGACCGATACCGACCTCCGGCTTGTTTGACCATCCCTCTGTCTGATACCAGTATCCAATCTACTACCTGCTGCCTTGTTCCTGGTTCCAGTCCAACGATCCAGCCTACTACCTGCTGCCTTGTTCCTGGTTCCAGTCCAGCGTTCCAGGCTACTACCTGCTGTCTTGTTCCTGGTTCCAGTCCAGCGTTCCAGGCTACTACCTGCTGCTTGTTCCTGGTTCCAGTCCAGCGTTCCAGTCTACTACCTGCTGCCTTGTTCCTGGTTCCAGTCCAGCGTTCCAGTCTACTACCTACTGCCTTGTTCCTGGTTCCAGTCCAGTGTTCCAGTCTACTACCTGCTGCCTTGTTCCTGGTTCCAGTCCAGCGTTCCAGCCTACTACCTGCTGCCTTGTCCCTGGTTCCAGTCCAGCGTTCCAGGCTACTACCTGCTGCTTGTTCCTGGTTCCAGTCCAGCGTTCCAGGCTACTACCTGCTGCTTGTTCCTGGTTCCAGTCCAGCGTTCCAGTCTACTACCTGCTGCCTTGTTCCTGGTTCCAGTCCAGCTCTTCAGTCCTGCTTACTTACCTACTTACCTACCTGCTGTGGTTCCAGGTCCTCTCTGCATTCCAGCCTCCTCTTCAGCTTCAGGTTCCAGAGGGTGCCACCACTCCTGAACTTCCGGTGACTGTTGATCCTGCCAGGCACTCATACCACTCCTCATTCCTGGGCCTTCTGTCTCCATTCCAGGGGAACAGGAGTGGGAGCTGTAAGGGAGGTCTTTCTCTGCACTTCAGGCTCAAAACCTACCAGGTACGTGACAAATACCCCTGTGTGGGGTGAAGATTTACGGTGAGTGCATTTCCTATAGGTGGCACTGTGAAGAGCACCAGCACAAAAGATTGAAGAGCACCAGTGTCACTCTTTGAAGAGCACCTGTCACTTTTTGTGAAATAGTTTTTTATGGAATTTTTAATGCAATTTTTTAAGGATTGAAGGACTGTGCACATATTTACAAGGACTATACTATTTGGTTACTATGTATTGAACTTGCAGGTTAAAGCACATAGGAATAAGAGCACTTGTCACTTTGATTTTATTATAATTTTTTATTTGTTTGCACACTATTTATTACACACTCGGGTTTATTTAAAACAGCAATAGTTAGCACATTGGGAACTCTTACACTTTGAAACATGTGAACAGTGCCACACCTGTTTCTAAAGGAGAACTACTGCTTTGGATAAGGAAATCCTGTTTGTGGAGTGCTAATGGTGATTTTCCCATGCTTCTGATGCATGGAGTATATAGACAGGACCCTCATGAGAATCACCAGGCCCTAGCACTGTCACTTTTGAGGAGGGCCCAAGCCTATGCGTATGAAAATGTTCAGAAAGTTAGTATTTGCCTAGGAACTTCTGCAAGATCTATATTTGCTCAGAGAGTATCATCTAGTACATTAGGTTGTCTAGTATTGACATTGAGGGTTATTTTAGAAGGTTAGGCAGTAGAAAAGGATCACTCACAGCAGAGCCAATGTTGCAAATGCCCTTCGCTAGTTTATACTAACTGCAGTTATTCCAATATACTCTATAAGGTACAGAACAATTCTGACCATTGGCTTCTCTAGCTTTCTAATTGAAATTGTCTGACAGTTAATACTGAGAGAAGACAAAGGGTAAGAATTGAGATGGTGGAGCACCTGCCTTTGACATTATCTCCTCTTGCCATCAGGGCCGGACTGGGAATAACATCCAGCCCTGGAAAAAATTTCATACCAGCCCCACAGCATTATTATACCACCACATTATTATAAAACCATAAAATGCACAATTGAAGAGTGTATTATATATAGATAAGACAGATATGAAATCACATAGGGATATAGATATATATATATATATATATATATATATATATATATATATATATATATATATATATATATATATATATATATATATATATATATATAAGCAAATTCCAGTTAAAAGTGATCAATCATCAAGGGGGACCCCAGGAACTCAGAATGTGGGAGGGGGGGGGGACCACCTTCCGCAGAAAGAATACACTAAGGTAAGGAGGGGTGGGTTACTGATATAAGGCTGTGCTTTATATCGGTGCCCCCTTACATTATCGTATTCACTCCCCCCTTACATCAGTGACCCCCCCTTCAGACTGGCCTAGCGGTGCTGTCACTGACCTCCTCTCAGGTGCACCGTGTAGGGCTCAGTCAGTCGGCTCCAGCTCGGTGGCTCTTGTTTTATCCTATAGTCTCCTCTCCACAGTCCACACTTGTCTGACTTCTCCCATGACCCCCATCCCGGCGGCGCTCCCACTCTTGACTCCTCTGCAGACTCCCTCAGAGACTGCAGACATGATACAGGAGATGGTCAGAGACTGCAGACATGATACAGGAGATGGTCAGAGACTGCAGACATGATACAGGAGCTCAATGCAGCCTCACCAGAGCCCATCAAATGCAGCCTCATCAGTACCAATCAAATGCAGCCTACTGTGCCCATCAATGCAGCCTCACTGTGCTCATCAAATGCAGCTTTACTGTGCCGTAAATGCAGTCTCACTATGCCCGTGAATGCAGTCTCACTGTGCCCATGAATGCGGCCTCACTGTGCCCACCATTGCAGCCTCACTGTGCCCATCATTGCAGCCTCACTGTGCCCATCATTGCAGCCTCACTGTGCCCATCATTGCAGCCTCACTGTGCCCATCATTGCAGCCTCACTGTGCCCATCATTGCAGCCTCACTGTGCCCATCATTGCAGCCTCACTGTGCCCATCATTGCAGCCTCACTGTGCCCATCATTGCAGCCTCACTGTGCCCATCATTGCAGCCTCACTGTGCCCATCATTGCAGCCTCACTGTGCCCATCATTGCAGCCTCACTGTGCCCATCATTGCAGCCTCACTGTGCCCATCATTGCAGCCTCACTGTGCCCATCAATGCAGCCTCACTGTGCCCATCAATGCAGCCTCACTGTGCCCATCAAATGCAGCTTTACTGTGCCGTGAATGCAGTCTCACTGTGCCCTTCATTGCAGCCCCTCCTGTGCCCCATGGCCCAGTCAGCAGTCCCTGTCTGTGGGAAGGTGTGTTGTTGATGCTCTGTACGGTACCTTGCATGCCAGCAGGATATCCATGATGGCCAGCAGCAGGCAGGGTCTGTTCTCATTTTGGATGGGGACAGTGCTCCTTCCAGAGGATCTATTTGCTGTGAGATGGAGTGGTCCCTGGCCACCTGCACCTTCAGCCATCCTCATTTTCCGGCCCCAGTCAGCCTGTCCTCTGGTCCTGGGGAAGTGGAGAGCACTGGGTGGGAGCTGGAAAGAAGGGGGAGCAGAGAGTACTGGCGGGGTTGGAGAGCACATGGGTAGGGGCAAAGAGCAGGGGGGAGTGGAGATCACAGGGATGGGGAGCGGAGAGCGCTGGGGGGGGGGACTTGAGAGCACTGGGGGTCCAAAAAGAACAGAGGTGGAGAGCACTGTGGGGGCTAAGAGTGTGGGGTGGCGAAGAGCACTGGGGGAGGGGCAGAAAAACAGGGGTGGAGAGCACTGGGGGGTACAAAGAGCAGGGGGAAGTGGAGAGCAATGGGGGGTGCTTGAAAGCACCAGTGGGGGCCAGAAAGAACAGGGGTGGAAAGCACGGGGGACTGGAGAGCACTGGCGGGGGTTGGAGAGCACATGGGTGGGGGCCAAATGCAGGGGGGAGTGGAGAATACAGGGGTGGAGGAGCCAAAAAAAACCAGGGGTGGAGAGCATGGGGGGCAAAGAGCACGGGGGGGGTTGGAGAGCGATGGGTGGAGCTTGAGAGCACCGGGGGGACCAAAAGACCAGGGGTGCGGAGAATGGGGGGCTGGAGAGCACTGTGCGGGGCGGAGAGCACTGGGGTGGGGGCTGGAGAGTGATGGGGAGAGCTGGAGAGCACACTGGAGGGGAGAAAGAACATGGGTGGAGAGCACTGGGGGAGTGAAGAGCACTGTAATGGTGGCTAGAGTAGGATGGGGAGAGCTGGAGAGCAGGGGGGGCAGAAAAAACAGGGATGGAGAGAACTGTGAGGGGGGGGGGGCTGGAGAGTGTGGTGAGGGGAGGAGAGAGGGGGGGGAGCCAGGGAGCACAAGGAGAACTGGGGGGGCCAGTAAAAGAAGTTGGATAGGAGGATCGGCGGGGGGCCGCATATAGAGGAAATTAGCTTTCTATATTCCTCCATGCAGCCGCTGAATGCTTGATTCTCCTCCTCTCCCTCCTGCAAGTATTCAGCGGCTGCATGGAGGAATATAGAAAGCTAATTTCCTCTATATGCGGCCTGATCCTCCTATCCAGGCACACAGGGCGGGCTGTACTGGCAGGCATCTACTTATGTGGATCACGGAGCTGGCTGGGTCTGTGTTCGGCGGCGGCGCTGTAACATGGTCCCGCCCCCCTAGACCGGCTCGTGTGATAGGCGGAACACTGATTCTATCTACTATCACACAAGCCGGTCTAGGGGGGCGGGGCCATGTTACAGTGCCGCCGCCGAACACAGACCCAGCCAGCTCCGTGACACACAAGAGCAGGAGAGAGGGGAGCACTGCAGCCTCAACTCAGGCGGCCTACCGGGAAATCTCCCGGTATCCTGGTAGGCCAGTCCGGCCCTGCTTGCCATTACCTTAGGTTTGATGTGTTTAGTGTCAGTACCTTCATTTTTATCTAAAATAGGGTGATTGTTTTGGTGTGGAAATTTTGACATCAAAAGTCTTTGCACACGATTTTTGCAGGACCAGTAACATAATTCAGGACCTGTAAATTGATTAATCACACAATGTAATAGTAATGGATCTATTTTTAATTGAAATCACACAAGTTAAAGTGATACTAAAGGATAATTTTTTTTTTCTTTCTTTTAATAACATGTCATACTTACCTCCACTGTGCAGCTCGTTTTGCACAGAGTGGCCCTGAACATCCATTTCTGGGGTCCCTTGGTGGCTCTTGTGGTTCCTCCCCGCATTAGATAACCCCCTTGGAGAAGCGCTCTCCGGAGGGGGTTACTTTGCGGGCACGCTCCAGAGTTCAACATTCAGCGTCCATAGAGGCCACCTGGTGCCCACATCATTGGGTTTGATTGACAGCAGCAGGAGCCAGTGGCTGCGCTGCTATCAATTTATCCAATCAAGAGCCGGGAACCCATGGAGAGAGGGACGGCGGTGATGCGCCCACGGAAATTCGGGGCTCAGGTAAGTAAAACGGGGGGGGGGGGCTAGGGGGCCGGTGACTGCAAGGTGTTTTTTCACCTTAATGCATCCTATGATGAGCCTTTACAGCCCCTTTAACACAGCTTTCATCTGGGAGTCCCACATTTTTTAATTGAACCCAATTGGAAAAATGTGCAAACTTTGGGTGAAAGCTGTATGAATCTTTTGTGGAGACATTTATAATATAGATACACTGTCCCTGAGCCAAAACCTCAAATTAATCCTAAAATCAAGCTGAATTTAAGCCCCTAAGAACTGTTTTGTTGCTTTGGTTTTGGATAAAGAAGGGAAAAACCTTGTTCAAATTTTTATTGCTTTTTATATTCCCACTGGGTTTAAGGAGATTACTGGTCATTGAAGAAAAAGGGGAAAAAAATAGGAATAAGTATAGAAATGAGTACTTCAAAAGTAGGAAAATATTTGCATTTACCTTAATGCATTTCCTGCATTAAGGTAAACAATGCCCCAGTAAAAGTGTTGCCCCCTCACTCCCCCTTATACTTTCCTGAGTCCTGTCTTGATCCAGCTCTGTACCTATCTGCAGTGCCAAAGCTCTCTGTTCCTCTCCTCACAGAACACAGAGGAAGGGAACTACACTGCGTCTGAGCACCATAAACTAAAAATGCTATTTACTACAGTGGCTTGCAAAAGTATTCGGCCCCCTTGAACTTTTCAACCTTTTGCCACATTTCAGGCTTCAAACATAAAGATGTAAAATTTTAATTTCTTGTGATGAATCACCAACAAGTGGGACACAATTGTGAAGTGGAACGAAATCTATTGGATATTTTAAACTTTTTTAGCAATTAAAAAACTGAAAAGTGGTGCGTGCAAAATTATTCGGCCCCTTTACTTTCAGTGCAGAAAACTCACTCCAGAAGTTCAGCGAGGATCTCTGAATGATCCAATGTTGTCCTAAATGACTGATGGTGATAAATAGAATCCACCTGTGTGTAATCAAGTCTATGTATAAATGCACCTGCTCTGTGATAGTCTCAGGGTTCTGTTGAAAGCGCAGAGAGCATCATGAAGACCAAGGAACACACCAGGCAGGTCCGTAATACTGTTGTGGAGACGTTTAAAGCCGAATTTGGATACAAAAAGATTTCCCAAGCTTTAAACATCCCAAGGAGCACTGTGCAAGCGATCATTTTGAAATGGAAGGAGTATCAGACCACTGCAAATCTACCAAGACCTGGCTGTCCCTCTAAACTTTCAGCTCAGACAAGGAGAAGACTGATCAGAGATGCAGCCAAGAGGCCCATGATCACTCTGGATGAACTGCAGAGAACTACAGCTGAGGTGGGAGAGTCTGTCCATAGGACAACAATCAGTCGTACACTGCACAAATCTGGCCTTTATGGAAGAGTGGCAAGAAGAAAGCCATTTCTCAAAGATATCCATAAAAAGTCTCGTCTAAAGTTTGCCACAAGCCACCTGGGAGACACACCAAACATGTGGAAGAAGGTGCTCTGGTCCGATGAAACCAAAATCGAACTTTTTGGCCACAATGCAAAACGATATGTTTGGCATAAAAGCAACACAGCTCATCACACTCAACACACCATCCCCACTGTCAAACATGGTGGTGGCAGCATCATGGTTTGGGCCTGCTTTTCTTCAGCAGGGACAGGGAAGATGGTTAAAATTGAGGGGAAGATGGATGCAGCCAAATACAGGACCATTCTGGATGAAAACCTGTTGGAGTCTGCAAAAGACCTGAAACTGGGACAGATTTATCTTCCAACAAGACAATGATCCCAAACATACAGCAAAATCTACAAAGGAATGGTTCACAAATAAACGTATCCAGGTGTTAGAATGGCCAAGTCAAAGTCCAGACCTGAATCCAATCGAGAATCTGTTGAAAGAGCTGAAAACTGCTGTTCACAAACGCTCTCCATCCAACCTCACTGAGCTCGAGCTGTTTTGCAAGGAAGAATGGGCAAGAATTTCAGTCTCTCGATGTGCAAAACTGATAGAGACATACCCCAAGCGACTTGCAGCTGTAATCGCAGCAAAAGGTGGCTCTACAAAGTATTAACGCAAGGGGGCCGAATAATTTTGCACGCCCCACTTTTCATTTTTTTATTAGTTAAAAAAGTTTCAAAAATCCAAAAGATTTCGTTCCACTTCACAATTGTGTCCCACTTGTTGGTGATTCTTCACAAAAAATAAAAATGTTATATCTTTATGTTTAAAGCCTGAAATGTGGCAAAAGGTTGAAAAGTTCAAGGGGGCCGAATACTTTCGCAAGCCACTGTACATCCGGACGTTTCTTGTTGACGCTATCCAGCGCGCCCAGATCTCCACCGCTCAATCATGGATCACACTGAGTATATCCAGCTATCTGGCACTGCCGTGCCCCACGACCAGCCCCAGATTTACACCAGCAGCCAGCTGAGTGTCCTCCTGCAGGTGCAACCTTCCATCTTGCATACCTAGGAAGCTTGGTCCCCTGTACCATCCCTTCTCCACCGGGCTGCCATTGTTCCCTTTGTGATTCAGGTATTTACCTCACACATCTTATCAGCAAACCACCTGGAGTAGTCCATCTTCCCCCTACCAAGTTTTGTGTGGTACCGTTTTTGCCTTTTAAATTACCATTTTAAAAAATGTCTTCATTTTTGATGCATTATGCCATATGACTATTTGCTGCAATTGTTTTTATATCTCACAGTCACAGTGGAGACGGAAAGTATTCAGACCCCCTTAAATTTTTCACTCTTTTTTATATTGCAGCCATTTGCTAAAATCATTTACGTTCATTTTTTTTCCTCATTAATGTACACACAACACCCCATATTGACAGAAAAACAGAATTGTTGACATTTTTGCAGATTTATTAAAAAAGAAAAACTGAAATACCACATGGTCCTAAGTATTCAGACCCTTTGCTCAGTATTTAGTAGAAGCACCCTTTTGATCTAATACAGCCATGAGTCTTTTTGGGAAAGATGCAACAAGTTTTTCACACCTGGATTTGGGGATCCTCTGCCATTCCTTCTTGCAGATCCTCTCCAGTTCTGTCAGGTTGGATGGTAAATGTTGGTGGACAGCCATTTTTAGGTCTCTCCAGAGATGCTCAATTGGGTTTAAGTCAGGGCTCTGGCTGGGCCATTCAAGAACAGTCACAGAGTTGTTGTGAAGCCACTCCTTCATTATTTTAGCTGTGTGCTTAGGGTCATTGTCTTGTTGAAAGGTAAACCTTCGGCCCAAAAAAAAATCTCCAAAAGCACTGCGCTTACTCGGTACAATAGCAGCTCACACAACAAACAAGGAAATTTGTGAATAATGCACGTGTATATAGTGTAGCGTCATCTTCCGCCTCGGTGGAACGCAAGCTAGACGGTCGTCTGCCGAATGCGTGTCACGCCTCGATATAGTGGTAAACATGGCGCAATGTCGTCATAGGCGCTCCGGCCTGACGGTGGGCGTGTCGTCAGGCCGGAGCGCCTCTGACGACATCGCGCCATGTTTACCACTATATCGAGGCGTGACACGCATTCGGCAGACGACCGCCTAGCTTGCGTTCCACCGAGGCGGAAGATGACGCTATTTGCGTCACGAGGAGCGACCATCAGGCTCCACACATTTCCTGAGAGACATCCGGATGATCTCTCTCTAGCCTATATTCTTTGTTCACGGTTTTTAGCTACATATATTAATTTGGATATTTATTATTCGCAATATCTTGGAATCCTGTGGCAAATCTATTTATTCACTTATCCTTTATAGCACCTATAAGGAAATGCTGGAACGCACATTGGGTATGAGAAAGAGGCCTGGAACGCACGCGGGGCCGCCATTTTGGCGATACCCGGAAGTGCATGTAAACAATGGGCACAAGCCGGATTCTCATCAAGGGGGGTCTTGGTACCTATAAAAGGGAGTATGGCAGCAGTGGTAGGGTACCCCAGATGAAGTCTGAGTAGACGAAACGCGTCAGGAGACTCCACTGCCTGCCAAAATTTTATTACAAGCGCTTTTTTAACACGGAGAATGTAAGTGTTTTACTTTTCAATAAATTTACTTTTAAAAACGTTATTCCACTATGTGGCCACTTTTTTTACCTTATATGGGCCATTACGAGATCGGGTTACATATGGAAGAGGTTTGCCGAGAGTCCTAGAACAACATCTGGATTCCATAACGTTCCACTGGGAAACCCCACTTCATTGCCTGGTGGCAATACAAGCATTATTGACTCAGGTGACATACGTCCCTCTGAGTCCAACGGTTCTGGTAAGTCTGCATTGCTTCCATACGGAGGACCCATTTATTTCGTATCACTTCTTTTCAGTTTGTTATCCACATGGTGTATAACATCACCATCTGTGTGGGACTTTTCTATTTTTATCTTCGGATTTTATATGCAATAGATGCCTATCGGAATTCCTTTTCAATGTCATTTGGAATACATGGTATTAGGAACAATTGTTTGATATATCGATTTTTTTTTGTCATTTAAAAAATCCTTATCTTAATCAGCGCTACACTATACAAACCTTCGACCCAGTCTGAGGTCCTGTGCACTCTGGAAAAGATTTTCGCCCAGGATATCCCTGTACTTGGCCGCATTCATCTTTCCCTCAATTGCAACCAGACATCCTGTCCCTGCAGCTGAAAAACTCCTCCACAGCATGATGCTGCCACCACCATGCTTCACTGTTGGGACTGTATTTGACAGGTGATGAGCAGTGCCTGGTTTTCTCCACACATACCACTTAGAATCAAGGCCAAAAAGTTCTATCTTGGTCTCATCAGACCAGAGAATCTTATTTCTCACCATCTTGGAGTCCTTCAGGTGTTTTTTTAGCAAACTCCATGCGGGCTTTCATGTGTCTTGCACTGAGGAGAGGCTTCCGTCGGGCCACTCTGCCATAAAGCCCCGACTGGTGGAGGGCTGCAGTGATGGTTGACTTTCTACAACTTTCTCCCATCTCCCAACTGCATCTCTGGAGCTTAGCCACAGTGATCTTTGGGTTCTTCTTTACCTATCTCACCAAGGTTCTTCTCCCCCGATAGCTCAGTTTGGCCGGACGGCCAGCTTTAGGAAGGGTTCTGGTCGTCCCAAACGTCTTCCATTTAAGGATTATGGAGGCCACTGTGCTCTTAGGAACCTTAAGTGCAGCAGAAATTTTTTTGTAACCTTGGCCAGATCTGTGCCTTGCCACAATTCTGTCTCTGAGCTCTTCAGGCAGTTCCTTTTGACCTCATGATTCTCATTTGCTCTGACATGCACTGTGAGCTGTAAGGTCTTATATAGACAGGTGTGTGGCTTTCCTAATCAAGTCCAATCAGAATAATCAAACACAGCTGGACTCAAATGAAGGTGTAAAACCATCTCAAGGATGATCAGAAGAAATGGACAGCACCTGAGTTAAATATATGAGTGTCACAGCAAAGGGTCTGAATACTTGGGACCATGTGATATTTCAGTTTTTCTTTTTTAATAAATCTGCAAAAATGTCAACAATTCTGTGTTTTTTTGTCAATATGGGGTGCTCTGTGTACATTAATGAGGGAAAAAATTTACTTAAATGATTTTAGCAAATGGCTGCAATATAACAAAGTGAAAAATTTAAGGGGGTCTGAATACTTTCCATCCCCACTGTATATCAGATTGTGTAGACTGTTCATCTTCATAGTGCAATAAATCATTTTAAATCAATCTACCAGCTTAGATGTACCTTATATAACATGTGACCCTACCCATGGAGCGCTGCTTTATTTTTTGTTTCTAGTCTTCCATTCCAGTGGTTAGGCAGCTGCACTGGGTACGGTCCCTTTCCTCCGGGTCTTGCACCTACATATTGGACTGACAGCTCTAGCACTCTGAGAACTTTGGGTGTATTTTGCTATTTGGTAATTCATTTTGACTATTCAAAGCATCCATCCACGTCTCAATGCATTATTTTGCTGAGAATTCACCTTGAAAAACTCCATCCTAGCATTTCTGGTCGTGGTCATCTTGAGTAAGGGCAGATGATTCATGTAGCATTCACTCCCCACCCCCCTCATCAACATTATATAGAAAAAAAAGCTAAGTGGGAGTTGTAGTCCTGGAGTTTTTGAAACAGCCCTGAAAAAAGTAAGCAGAAATGTTTTAATATTTTATTATAGTGTGGTAAAAGTTATGCTATGTGAATGGAAATGTGTAATAAATATCAAGTAGTTGTTACGCCAATTTTGTTCCAAAATTGAAAATACAATTTCAATTTACTTAGTAGCTCACCAACGGTTTTCAGCATCTGCTGACCTTTTTTTGGATTATACGATTTGAGGCGGTGGTGTAAATTCTAAGTCCTTCCACCACTCCAGCCAGCAATTGCCGAACATTGTGGTTTAGTAATAAGTCAAGAAAAAAATGTAAAAAAATGAAAAGGTATATTTTAATTTTATATTCCATATAGTAATTGTTGGTGTTCCTTTGCACAATTACCCTATACCTTAATACAAACGTCTTTAAATTGTGGCTTTTTTTTGCAGAATTGCAAACCTCAAATTTCTTCTTTTAGCTGAGGAGGCACTCTAGGAATATTAGCTTAGACTGTTTTGATGCTTCCAAGAACTACATTCTGATGTGCCAGGGCATGTAATGCTTTGGCTGACAGAAAATCCAAAACCCATACCTTCTTGGCCCTGTTACATGCTCCTAAACTGCTAGCTGCTTTCTAAGATGTGCAACTAGATCTACAAATATTAAAGCTTAAAAAAAGCACAAAACAATCAGTCTAAAATACCTTTATTAAACACTATTAAATGTTTTCGTTCTGAGGGCTTAGTTCTACTAAAGTAGACAGTAACAGGGTTCCTTTAAAAGCCCCATTGCCCCACCCCCACTAATACTTACCTTCGCTGCACTCTGTTAGTTCGAGGACTCAGAAGTACTTGGTGCTTCCAGGTATTGGAGAGCATGTGACTTTCTTCCCTTTCTCTCCGCATAGTGTAGTTCAATCTAGGTAGTCATTCACCAGGATGGAACACGTAAGAAAGCAGACCAGGTCAATGACAAGGAACTTACACAGGGCTTGGAACAACAGCTCTCAAGGCCAATCAGAGAAATAGGGAAGGTACATGTCACATACCAATGTGTGGAACCCGAGGGTGACCTCTTGTATAGTTCCTGTCCATGCACCCCTGGCAGTTGAGACAGGGTCTGCAGTGTGATGGAAAGGCACAAGTGCCAGGGTGCGGACATAGTAGGCTGGAACTTGAGAGCACTGGTGTTGCATGAGCAGGGGTACAGCTGACAGTACACCATGTATACGCCAAGTTCAGTTAAAGTGGAGTCAAGTCACAAGCCTGGTCCAGTAACAGCTGAGCGGGAAGGCACTGAATCTTAGGCAGGATCAGAATCAAACAAGCCGAGGTTGGCAATGTGTGGGCAACGAGGAAGAAAAATAAAGGGGAGAATCAGAAGTCCAGGCCGAGGTCGTTATGAATATAGACAGCGAACATAAGCAGACAAGGGTAATCCAAAAGCAGGTCAGGTGGAAAACGATCAGTGTAAGTATCAGTAACGGGAACACAGGAACAAGACTATAGACCTTTCAGCAAGGATCTTGTGCAGGATTCAGGTTTAACCAGAGCTCACTCGCTCTGGGTGGATGACATATATGTCCTCCCCAGAACGGGTCTCGCGCGCACCCCATGGGCCGCGCTGCGGATGACAGACCAGTGTACTGTTCTGCTGCCGGTACCATGTGATCGCTGTGACCAATCACAGCAGATCATACAACAATTGTACACAATGGATGGCTTCCATTCATGCCATTCATTGAGTGCTTGTCAGGAAGGCTCTGTCAGAGGACAGAATAATAGCCGCAGAAAAAACCCTGTTCCCCGAATGCCTGGAAGAAGAGGAGCGGTAGCGCACGCTAACTTGCAAACGTATATTCGCATATGTGCATGAGCAAATGTGCGTAGCGCATTCCGTGACAGATAGGCTATTTAAGCTGGATTAGCACCCAGGATCAGTGCTGTCTCATCTACAGCGTTCTGCGAGTATCTGTTTCCTGTTACCTGCATCTGCTCTTGAAGTATTGACCCGGCTTGTTCCTGACTATAACTGTTTTCCACCTGCGTCGACCCCGGTTTGTTCTTTGACCATTCTCCTGCCTCCACATCTGTACTTGATCTGACCCGGCTTGTCTGACTCTGCTTACGTTCCAGCCCCTCCAGAGCTACCAAGTTGCTAGCACCTGTCCAGCTACCTTTGGGACCTGATCTTCAGCTAAGTACCAGCCTGTTCCTGCCCTTGGAGATCCGCTGCCATCTGGCAGACTACTGGATCAGCAGCCCAGCAGCAAGCACGTTTACCAGCACTCGTGCAACTCTGCACTCCTGTGCTACCTGTATACTCTTCCAGGTGCCCCTAGTCAGAGGTGCAGGAGAGGCACCTCTTCATAAACCAGGCTCTACCCACCAGGTACGTGACAGTACAGGACAGCCATGTCTGAGCCTGAACGAGGAACCTCTCCCATGGATGAACTGTGCCAACATCTAGCTGGCCTCACACAAGCTGTCAAAAACCTGCAGGAAGGTTATGTCCAGCTCGATGAGCATGTACAGACTTTATCAGCACCCTCTGTTACCCCCGGTGCTGCTTCCTCATCTTCCGCTGGAAGCTCTGCTGCACCTACAGTGGTGATGTTACCACCACAGCCCAGAGTGCCTACTCCTGAAAGGTTCTCCAGTGACCGCAGCAAATTCAGAGCTTTCTGCACGGCCTGTGAACTATACTTGCCCTACAGCCCCGCACCTTCTCTCTGGAAACCACCAAGGTTGGATTTGTCATCTTTTTGCTACAGGGTGAGCCACAGTCATGGGCTCACTGCCTACTGGAACAGAAGGCCACTTCTCTAGATACCCTGACCACCTTCTTCAATGACATGGCTCAGGATTATGATGACCCTCAGCGAAATGCCACTGCAGAAGCAGTACTCCACACACTTCAGCAGGACCGCCGGAGCAGCCGAGGATTACATTTCCAACTTCAGGTGCTGGAGTGCTGACACCAATTGGAATGATGCGACACTCCGTTACCAGTTCCGCATGGGTCTTTCAGAAGCCTTGAAGGGTGAGCTAGCCTGAGTGGAAGTCCCACATTCTCTGGACGATCTCATAAAACTATCCATCCAGATTGACCAGAGATTGAGAGAGCACAGATCTGAACGATCCGCCGGACCTTTTTGCCCTGTATGGATGTTACCACAGGTAGCCAGTACACCAGGCCCAGCTCCTTTTGAACGCTCAGCACCTACTCATGACACTTCTGAACCCATGCAGCTTGGCCTACTTCGCCCTTCACTTACCAACGAGGAATGTCAATGCCGTCGGTAGAATAATCTGTGCTTGTACTGCGGAGAACCAGGCCACTATGTGAGAACCTGCCCAGCCAAACTCCGTAAGTGCCTGTCTATTTCTTCTTCCAAGTCTCCAGCTTTGCCAAGCAACTCTTCTCAGCTGGCTATCTCTATTCTGTTACAGCTTTCACGAAGAACTATTCAAGCACCAGCTATAATTGATTTTGGGGCCTGCAGTTGCTTCATTGATCTATCCTTTACCGCTCAACACCAAATACCTCTGCAACCCAAGGCCCAGAGACTCTCTGTTCATCTTGCAGATGGGTTCAGAATCAAGTCTGGATTAGTCTCTCAAGAGACCACCCCATTACCTGCTACCGGTCACCAAGAACTATAACGCCTAGATGCCATTGCCTCACCCTTGTTCCCCGTTATACTAGGCATGCCTTGGCTGCAGGCACACAACCAATATCAATTGGGTAACACAGGTGATCCAGTTTCATTCACCCTACTGCCATCAACATTGCCTACTGGAATCAGCATGTTCCACACAATCCTTGCTATGTATGGACTCTGACCCTGAAGCATGCACATCTGTGCCCGCTACATATTGGGATTTTCTGGACGTTTTTAGTAAAAAAAAAGGGGCAGAGACTTCTCATAGATCTTACGCTTGCCCAATGGAGTTACTCCTGGGGGCTGAGGTGCCTTTTGGAAGAATCTTTCCCTTATCTGAACTAGAACTCACAGTTCTGAAAAACTACATTGATGAGAGTTTGAAGAAGGGGTTCATTCGCCCATCTACCTCTCCAGCTGGGTCAGGCATTTTCTTTGTATTTTGAGAAAAAGGACCATTCTCTTCGACCCTGTGTTGACTACCGTGAGCTCAATAAGGTCACGGTCAAGAACCTGTACCTGAACTGTTCCAAAGACTTAGGTCAGCAACGGTCTTCACAAAGCTAGATCGCCAAAGGCATGCAATCTGGTCCGCATATGGGCCGGGGATGAATGGAAGGCAGCATTCCATACTAGATTTGGGCATTTCGAATATCTAGTGATGCCCTTTGGCCTGTGCAACGCCCCTGCTACATTCCAGCATTTTGTCAATGACATATTCGAAGATTTTTTTTTTTGGACCTTTTTTTATAGTCTACTTGGACAATATTCAGATTTTTTTTTCCCCTTCACTAGAGATTCATCATGGACATGTGTGCTGACCTGACTTAGGCAGCATGGCTTATATGCCAAACCAGAAAAATGTGAGTTTGAGCGTCAGAGCATCCAGTTCCTGGGATTAATAATCTCTACAGATGGCATAAAGATGGATCCCCAAAAAGTCACTGCCATTTTGGATTGGCCAGCTCCCACAGATAAAAAAGGAATACAGTGTTTCGTAGGATTCGCAAACTTCTATTGGAAATTCATCAAGGGATTCTCAGCCATCATTTCTCCCATCACCCAACTGACCAAGCACACCAACCGGATTTCCTGGACTCCCGAAGCCCAGTCTGCTTTTGAAAACTTAAAGGAGTTGTTCACTTCTGCATCTATTCTAAGGCACCCTGACCCAGCTCTAACATACGTGTTGGAGATTCTTCTCTCGTAAACTTTCACCGTCAGAGAGGAATTACGACGTGGGAAATTGTGAACTTCTTGCAATAAAGGCTGCACTGGAAGAGTGGAGATATCTCCTGGAAGGGGCAGCTCACCCAATACTCATTTTCATTGACCATAAGAACCTGGAATACTTGAGGACAGCAAAACGTTTGAGGCCACGTCAAGCCAGGTGGGCATTGTTCTTTTAAAGGTTTGCTTTCCACATAACATACAGGCCTGGGTCAAAAAAATACTAAACCTGATGTTCTTTCCCACATGTTTTGTGAGCCACAGGAATCTGGGCTCTCTGACACCATTCTGTCCTCTGGAAACTTCCTCCTGTTGCAAGAAGATCTAATATCTTGAATCAAACAAGCCTCTGTGGGAGTTCTGTCACCTCCCAAGACATCCTTACAAATAAAGGATGGACTATTATGGCACCAAGATAACATTTTTGTACCAGAAGAAATATGTGTTTTTGTTCTGAGCTTGTGTCACGGCCATGCATTAGCAGGACACTTTGGAGCCAGTAAAACAACTGAGTTAGTTCTATGTACATTTTGGTGGCCCCATCTGGAGAAAGACTGCAGGAAATATGTGGAGGCATGTACCACATGTATCCGAAATAAAAGTAACAGGACCAAAGCACGGGGTCTGCTTAAACCACTACCAATTCCAGACAGGCCATGGAAAATGATTTCAGTGGATTTCATTGTGGAACTTCCCCCATCAGAAGGCTGTACGGCCATCTATGTAGTAGTTGATCGGCTGTCAAAAGAGGCACACTTTCTACCCATGAAAGGCACACCATCTGCTCTGGAAACAGCATAGATTTTTATCAAGGACTGTAGGCAAGACACACTTGTCTTTGTACTCCTCACCTGGATGCCACCACACACGATTGACACCATCTGAACCAAATAAGTTTATCTTGGTCTCATCAGACCACAGGACGTGGTTCCAGTAATCCATGTCCTTAGTCTGCTTGTCTTCAGTAAACTGTTTGTGGGCTTTCTTGTACATCATCTTTAGAAGAGGCTTCCTTCTAGGGCGACAGCCACGCAGACCAATTTGATGCAGTGTGCAGCGTAAAGTCTGAGCACAGACAGGCTGACCCCACCACCCCTCCCATTTCTATTGAAATGCTGGCAGCACTCATACGACTATTTGCCAAAGACAACCTCTGGATATGACGCTGAGCACGTGCACTCAACTTCCTTGGAAGACCATGGAGAGGCCTGTTCTGAGTGGAAACTGTCCTGCTAAACCGCTGTAAGGGCTTGGCCACCATGCTGCAGATCATTTTCAGGGTCTTGGCAATCTTCTTATAGCCTAAGCCAGTGATGGCGAATCTTGGCACCCCAGATGTTTTGGAACTACATTTCCCATGATGCTCAACTACACTGCAGCGTGCATGAGCATCATGGGAAGTGTAGTTACAAAACATCTGGGGTGCCAAGGTTCCAATCACTGGCCTAGGCCATCTTTATGTAGAGCAACAATTCTTATTTTTCAGATCCTCAGAGTTCTTTGCCATGTGGTGCCATGCTGAACTTCCAATGACCAGTATGAGAGAGTGAAAGCGATAACACCAAATATAACACAACGGCTCCCCATTCATACCTGAGACCTTGTAACACTAATGAGTCACATGACACCAGGGAGGGAAAATGGCTAATTGGGCCCAATTTTTACATTTTTACTTAACGGTGTACTCACTTTTGTTGCCAGCAGTTTAGACATTAATGGCTGTGTGTTGAGTTATTTTGAGGGGACAGCAAATTTACACTGTTATACAAGCTGTACACTCACTACTTTACATTGCAGCAAAGTGTCATTTCTTCAGTGTTGTCACATGAAAAGATATAATAAAATATTTAAAAAAATGTGAGAGGTTTACTCACTTTTGTGAGATACTGTAGGAAGTCCTATTGAGTTGATATATTAAAACCAGAGAAAAGAAACTGAGCACACAATTGTAGTTGATGCCCATATTGACCAATCAGAATTCCTTTTTCAGTTTTCTGTAAAATGATTGGTTGCTATGAGCAATAACTAAAACGGCCCCACTGTCTCTTTAACACACACTGCCAATTCTTCAACCAAGCACCGATAGTGTAAATATCTACCAAATTTGTACTGTAAAGAAAATGTAGAATTTGTCAGAAACACTTTGAGTCATCTGGACGTGCTATAAAGATTTAAATTCTGAGAGTGATAAATCCAGAGAATGCACCCCTAGCATTTTAATGAATAGGCCCTATTGTGTAAGCACTTGAAAAGGTCCCTGATCTCTTAGCAAATCCTTAATAATATCTGACAATGCAAATGTTTTGGAGGGCTGCCAAGAATACGTTATACTGTACATAGCACGTAATTGACCTAAATATTTTTATTACTCAGTGCTGCCATAAAGACATGTTATCTACTCCTGGTTCTATCCATGTCATGCTGTTACCAAACATTCTATTATTTCCAGTCCTTAAAATCACGCAAGCCAATTATTTCAACATCTTTATAAGTTCACTGTACTATCATCACGTTCAACTTCATTTGGTAGTAATGTTTTGCTAGGCCTGGTTCATTTCAATGCAATTTGTTGTGCTTTGGCTTTCAGGCTGCAATGCACGACAAAAGGAGTCCCATTATAGTCTATGAGGCCCGTTCACACTAGTGCCATGTGCTTCCGTGAGACTTGGAGAAAAATGTAGGAGCTTCTTTTTGTTTTTGGCCTCCTAGACTCCAAAGCCAAACTCTAGACAGATATACAAGACAGAAAATAGTGCAGCTCAGTCATCCTGTAGACCAGTGGCCCTCAAACGGTGGCCCCGGGGGGTTGGCTGTTGCTTGCCTTTATCCAGCCATTGGGGGACTTTTCCTTCCTCTGATACGAGACACTGTTCCTCCCAATGAAACCAAAAAGGGGGCATAATTCCTGCTACTGACATTAGCAATGGGGCACTATTTCTCCTACTGACACCAAAGATAGGGCACTATTTCTCCTACTGACACCAAAGATAGGGCACTATTTCTCCTACTGACACTTATGATGGGGTACTATTCCTTGTACTGACACCAATGATGGGGCATTGTTCCTCCTACTGACACCAACGATGGGGCACTATTTCTCCTACTGACACCAACGATGGGGCACTATTCCTTCCTACTGACACTAATGATGGGGCATTATTCCTCCTGACATCAATGATGAAGCACTATTCCTCCTACTGACCCCAACAATGGGTCATTATTCCTCCTACTGACACCAGCGATGGGGCAATATTCCTCTTACTGACATCAACAATGGGGCATTATTTCTCCTACTGACACCAACAATAGGGCACTACTTCTCCTATTGACACTAATGATGGGGTACCATTCCTCGTACTGACACCAACGATGGGGCACTATTCCTCGTACTGACACCAACGATGGGGCACTATTCCTCGTACTGACACCAACGATGGGGCACTATTCCTCGTACTGACACCAACGATGGGGCACTATTCCTCGTACTGACACCAACGATGGGGCACTATTCCTCGTACTGACACCAACGATGGGGCACTATTCCTCGTACTGACACCAACGATGGGGCACTATTCCTCGTACTGACACCAACGATGGGGCACTATTCCTCGTACTGACACCAACGATGGGGCACTATTCCTCGTACTGACACCAACGATGGGGCACTATTCCTCGTACTGACACCAACGATGGGGCACTATTCCTCGTACTGACACCAACGATGGGGCACTATTCCTCGTACTGACACCAACGATGGGGCACTATTCCTCGTACTGACACCAACGATGGGGCACTATTCCTCGTACTGACACCAACGATGGGGCACTATTCCTCGTACTGACACCAACGATGGGGCACTATTCCTCGTACTGACACCAACGATGGGGCACTATTCCTCGTACTGACACCAACGATGGGGCACTATTCCTCGTACTGACACCAACGATGGGGCACTATTCCTCGTACTGACACCAACGATGGGGCACTATTCCTCGTACTGACACCAACGATGGGGCACTATTCCTCGTACTGACACCAACGATGGGGCACTATTCCTCGTACTGACACCAACGATGGGGCACTATTCCTCGTACTGACACCAACGATGGGGCACTATTCCTCGTACTGACACCAACGATGGGGCACTATTCCTCGTACTGACACCAACGATGGGGCACTATTCCTCGTACTGACACCAACGATGGGGCACTATTCCTCGTACTGACACCAACGATGGGGCACTATTCCTCGTACTGACACCAACGATGGGGCACTATTCCTCGTACTGACACCAACGATGGGGCACTATTCCTCGTACTGACACCAACGATGGGGCACTATTCCTCGTACTGACACCAACGATGGGGCACTATTCCTCGTACTGACACCAACGATGGGGCACTATTCCTCGTACTGACACCAACGATGGGGCACTATTCCTCGTACTGACACCAACGATGGGGCACTATTCCTCGTACTGACACCAACGATGGGGCACTATTCCTCGTACTGACACCAACGATGGGGCACTATTCCTCGTACTGACACCAACGATGGGGCACTATTCCTCGTACTGACACCAACGATGGGGCACTATTCCTCGTACTGACACCAACGATGGGGCACTATTCCTCGTACTGACACCAACGATGGGGCACTATTCCTCGTACAGACACCAACGATGGGGCACTATTCCTCGTACAGACACCAACGATGGGGCACTATTCCTCGTACAGACACCAACGATGGGGCACTATTCCTCGTACAGACACCAACGATGGGGCACTATTCCTCGTACAGACACCAACGACGGGGCACTATTCCTCGTACAGACACCAACGACGGGGCACTATTCCTCGTACAGACACCAACGACGGGGCACTATTCCTCGTACAGACACCAACGACGGGGCACTATTCCTCGTACAGACACCAACGACGGGGCACTATTCCTTCCACAGACACCAACGACGGGGCACTATTCCTTCCACAGACACCAACGACGGGGCACTATTCCTTCCACAGACACCAACGACGGGGCACTATTTCTCCTACTGACACCAACGACGGCGCACTATTTCTCCTACTGACACCAACGACGGCGCACTATTTCTCCTCTCCCTCCCTCCCTCTGGCTGTAATGCAGCAGGATCAGTTCTAGCATCTGCGCCCCCACTCCCAGCTGTCCAGACCCCCCTGTGTGCCCCTTTTCCCCCGGTAGCACTGCCGGTTTCCCTCTTCTCCCGTCAGCAGCTGGTGTGCGCACACAGGGTTATGTTTTAAAATAGAGAGCTGGTGTAGGGGCTGGTATATATGTACTTTAGCAGCCCCTTACTTTTCTGAATGAACACAGTGAGCGATTGGCTTGTTGCTCCTGTGTCCATTCATTGCTGAAGCAGAGTAAACTATGTTTTTCTGCTGAGGCTCTGTTTAAAGCTGAGGCTGCAGAGAAAGGGACCTAAAAAATCAATGTCCTCAGTCCCTTTCTCAGTCCTCAATACAAGACATCAGTGGCATGTTTAGACCCCTGATAGTTCACCAAAGTGCCCCAACAGGCCAGTTACAAAAATCTAAATATATAAATCTATATAATATAAATGTAAATGTAAGAAAAATTAAATTTAAACTAATAATTAAAAAAAAAAATGAAGGACTTGTTGACATGTGCTTTGCTCTTATAATTTCTGCCATGGCTGCGAGGCATAGCATCACATCCATGTCATGTGTACACTCCTAGCCACTGCCTCTGTTGCTCTGTGTTTGAGCGTTGGGGTGCATTCCTGTGCCAATGTTTTTGTTGTTTTATAACAAAGGACCGTAACATTTTGAAACTCATATTGGGGCTAGATCATACATGGAGCCATTTTGCATACAAATATATTAATTGAGATATTCAAATAAAATAATTCAGGCAGTTAAATTGGAAAGCTGTATGTAAGTATATGAATGTTAGAAGCTTTAGGAACGTATTAATGCTATTTATTTGTTGCTTAAGACAGTTGACTTTGTTTTTCTAATTAGATGTTGGTTTGGCTAATTAGGAAAAGTATTAAATTATCCACAAGGCAAACAGTTTGTTGAAGTTCTCACTGTCAAATTAAATAAATGTCTTTGTGGGTCAAATGATACATGCTGAACAGGGAGTATTGCCTCTCAAAAGGCAACTGCAGAATAGAATCTCATAAATAAAGCATTGCCGGAAAGCTAACGTTCACTATTTCCTTGACATTTTAAAAGCTGCTTTGTTTACAAGTTAATTTCAGATTTGCAAGACAAAGTAAGGCTCTATGCAACCGTAGGCAACTAAAAGTCCATTTTTTTTTTTTTTTTTTTTCTTTTTGCTTGCGGCCATCTCCTCCCCCATGTATATTCAAAAATATATTTTTTTTTTACACTTACCTTCAACCTCCTAAAAACTCTCCTTATTCCCTTTGATGTTGTAGTGTAGGCGGGGGGTGATGTGCCCTGTTGTAGTTCCTGTATTTTCACCTAGGTGCCACTATAGTAAGCAATGAGTCCCTGGGATCCTATAGGTTCAGGAAGCTTTTGCCCTACCCCTGCCAGTAGAGGGGAACCCTAAGTATAGTTTTAGGTAGGAAGTTCTCTGAGTTTTCAGTATCCAGACTAATGCCGCATACACACGAGCGGACTTTACGGCAGACTTTGCTCGGCGGACTTTTCGACAGACTTTACGACGGACTTTCTGAATGAACGGACTTGCCTACACACAATCCACCAAAGTCCGTCGAATTCGTACGTGATGACGTACGACCGGACTAAAACAAGGAAGTTCATAGCCAGTAGCCAATAGCTGCCCTAGCGTGGCTTTTTGTCCATCGAACTAGCATACAGACGAGCGGACCTTTCGACCGGACTCGATTTCGACGGATTGATTTAAAACATGTTCCAAATCTAAGTCCGTCCAACTTTTGAGAAAACAAAGTTCCGCTGGAGCCCACACACATCGAGTTGTCCGACGAAATCCCGTCCGCCGGGCAAAGTCTGCTGTAAAGTCCGCTCGTGTGTACGCGGCATTAGAAAGAGGAACAGGATTCCCTGAGGTGACCAGCACAGGACTCATCAGGCAGGTGGGAGGCCTAAGTAAGAAATTTCCCACTGGGAAAGCTGGGAGCAGGCAGGTGGGCTACCACGTTCTAGAGCTGGCCATACATTAGTCTAATTTTAATAGTAAATTTTAGTTTTAAGAATGGTCATTCAATTTTCCAATTGTTAGTGCGGTCAAATCAATGTTTATTTTCAACTGCAGTGAACATACAAAGAAGCAGCATGGAAATTTTTTCCAAAACTAACAAATTTCTCACAGTGAATGTAGATTCCGATCAAAAAAAGTCCATCCAGTGTAAAATCAAATGGTATGAGCAAACTTTTTAAAGTCCTTTTCAAATGCCATCAAGTTATTGAATGCACTGATAAGAATTCTCATGTGAATTTTTGTACAAATGTTCCTACGAATGTTCATTTAAAAGTCTAATAGTATAAATTACAATCAGGAAAATGGCTCTCGACCTCTTAACTAGGTGGTATTACACTCCAGCTAGACTTTATGTGATTTTTCCAAATGTCCCAAATTAATGCTTTAAGGGCTGTCAATCCCAGGGTACTCTATATCATACGTTCTGGTCCTGTGATGTGTTCCTGCTGGTATGGCGCAAAATAAATGAGATTGCCTCTAAAACCTCTGGTTAGGCACTTCAATTGACCCCCTCTGTGTCTTCTCTTTACGCCTATCCCAAAGGTAACACACCATGAGGAGAGATTTATTGATACCTTATGTGTCTCTCATTTTTTGGTTCTGAGCCTATTTGAGAGTGTAAGGATCTTGTGTTATTTTTTGACTACTGCTCAAATATAATCATGTTATTTGTCATCTTGATTTTTCTCATTGATGCTTTATCATTTTGACTATTGAAGTCTGTCGACTTGAATGTGTTATTTGTACTGTATTTTATAACTACAAATAAATAGTTTGTAGACAATAAAAATCTAGTAGTGTATAGCTTAAGTCTTATGCTTTGGGGACTACTCTCAGCCCTTAGGGGGATGAAAGGACTCTGGGACAGCCCTCTGGAGGTCATGGACCTTGCAAGTCTCTGTTCTACTGTACTGCATTGCCCTTTATTTGTAACTTAAAGCTAAACTCCAGGAATTCAGCTACTTTCAAAAATGTGCCAGAGAGCACATGGGTTAAGTTCAACAAGGTGCATGCCACCTTGTCGAGTTATCTCTTTAATTTACATTTACTGTGCAGGAAGCTTAGCTATCACTATACTTCTGGCGCTCCGATGCACTCCTCCCCTCCTTCTGCCCAATTAAAGAGTGCCCATTCACAAAATACAAAGGCTTTTGTAAATGGCCAGCAGAGGGGAGGAGTAGGCAGAGCTGCTGCGTCTAACCCTGTCATAGTACCAGGAGTATAGCAATATCTGTACTTCCGGAACTGAGTCAAACTGTCGGTTGTAAATAAAGTTGGCATGCACTTCGACTATAGTAAGCCAGTAAATTTTAGAAGGTGGCTGAATTCCTGGTTTTCAGTATTAATAATGTGAAACCTACATTTGGAAGGCTGAATGAACTGCTTGTGAATATTTTACATTTTATTTAGTAAAGCAAAGGCTAGTGGCATCTATTATGCGGACATTTTGTCATTCTGACCACAGGAGAGATGAACTGGTGTGTGGTGGACTGCAATGGAGTCTATTGCTCGGGACCTATACAGAGTAGGGACTTTACAGCTGCAGAGGTGCTGGATAGGCCAGAGAGGGTTATGTGCTGGGTGTCCTCAGATAGGCAGCATATGCTGAGAACTGCGCAGGTTACATGCATCATGGGCCGCATCAGCATTATGGTTCCCTCAAAGGGCTGCTTATATCTATAAGAATAGATGTCCAAACCACCCCACCCCTGTTGACAAACCAATCTAGATAAAGGAAGGCCTGTAGATGTGGTGTATCTGGATTTTGCAAAGGCATTTGATACAGTTCCCCATAAATGTTTACTGTAAAAAACTAAGGTCTGTCAGCATGGATCAAAGGGTGAGTACATGGATTGAAAACTGGCTACAGGGGCAAGTTCAGAGGGTAGTGATAAATGAGGAGTACTCAGAATGGTCTGGTGTGGAAAGTGGGGTACCCCAGGGTTCTGTAATGGGACCAATCCTATTTAATTTGTTTATAAACGACCTGGAGGATGGGGTAAACAGTTCAATCTCTGTATTTGCAGACGATACTAAGCTAAGCAGGGCAATAACTTCTCCGCAGGATGTGGAAACCTTGCAAAAAGATCTGAATAAATTAATGGGGTGGGCAACTACATGGCAAATGAGGTTCAATGTAGAAAAATGTAAAATAATGCATTTGGGTGGCAAAAATATGAATGCAATCTATACACTGGGGGGAGAACCTCTGGGGAAATCTAGGATGGAAAAGGACCTGGGGGTCCTAGTAGAAGATGGGCTCAGCAATGGCATGCAATGCCAAGCTGCTGCTAACAAAGCAAACAGAATATTGGCATGCATTAAAAAGGGGACCAACTCCAGAGATAAAACAATTAATTCTCCCGCTCTACAAGACTCTGGTCCGGCCGCACCTAGAGTATGCTGTCCAGTTCTGGGCACCAGTCCTCAGGAAGGATGTACTGGAAATGGAGTGAGTACAAAGAAGGGCAACAAAGCTAATAAAGGGTCTGGAGAATATTAGTTATGAGGAAAGGTTGCGAGCACCGAACTTATTCTCTCTGGAGAAGAGACTCTTGAGAGGGGATATGATTTCAATATACAAATACCATACTGGTGACCCCACAATAGGGATACAACTTTTTTGCAGAAGGAAGTTTAACAAGACTCGTGGCCACTCATTAAAATTAGAAGAAAAGAGGTTTAACCTTAAACTACGTAGAGTGTTCTTTACTCTAAGAGCAGCAAGGATGTGGAATTCCCTTGCACAGGCGGTGGTCTCAGGGGGGGGGCATTGATAGTTTCAAGAAACTATTAGATAAGCACCATCTTGAGTAAGGGCAGATGCTTCATGTAGCATTTACTTCCTGGAATCCATGCAGGCAGGAGGGCGTGTTTAGCTGAGAAAGCCCCTCCTCCCCTCCTCCAGATGAAAGAAAGAAAGAAAATGCCTATGAAGAATCCTGGGATATGACATAATTTTGGCCTAGGCCAGAAACCAACTGAGGAAATGTAAAAATAAAAAAAGTTAAAACAAGTAAATAGAATATACTTTCCTTTCTTTTTTTCTTTTTATTTTATGAGGCTAGAAACATACAAATTAAAAGTAGGTAATGCCGTTTGAGAGCATTTAGTTCTGCATTAAGTAAGCGTTGTCACTGTAGAAGAGGGAGTGTTACTGACAGAATCACTAGGTGAAAATTAAGGAAGAAAAGTCTGAAAAAGAAAACTAATGGAGCCACCACATCAAAGGACTGCAATTTTTTTTTTTGGGGGGGGGGGGGGGGGTAGATATAATTTAAGCACCCAAACCATATTTTGAATCGCTTTTGAAGAAGCAACTCTTCAATCCAATCCAGATCACATTTAACTTTTTTTTTTAAACCCTTCATGTTAAAAGCTGATATTATCCGTAATTTAATAACTCTATAAATGTTATCCAGTTTGTCTGCTTTCTATGGGGTGACATGAGGATCAAGAGATTGAAAATGAACAAACCATGAAACTGTTGCTTGCCAGCAGAGAAACTATTAGCTTTAGGATGAGTCATTGATGGAGTGCACTGTATATGTAAAGGGAAATATTTTATTCTTTTTTAGTTTTAAACACAGTAAGGAGTGCTTAGACCCTCTACCAGGATTTTATCGCACCCTTTGCCTGCACTATGTCCCTGCTTTGCCAATTCCAGTATGCTGGTGACTAGGGATGGGCCGAACGGACCCCTGTTCGGTTCGCACCAGAATTTTCGAACACTGCGAAAGCTCGGACCCGAATATCAAACCCCCTTAAAGTCAATGGGACCCGAATGTCAAAAAATCAAAAGTGCCCATTTTGAAGGCTTGTATGCAAGTAATTGGGCATACAATGGTTATAGGAGTCCGGGTCCTGCCCTGTGAGACATGTATCAATAAAAATAAAAAGTTTGTGAAAAACGTTATTTTTTTAACCGCTTCCCGACCGGCGCACAGGTACGTCCATTTGAATTTCCCACCGTGTCATTGCGGGAGCGCCGCCGGCGGCACACGCGAGCGCCGGCCCGGGAGCTCCGTGAGTCGGGTTGCGAGTCCCGCAGACTCTATCGCCGCGGGGATACCTGCGATCTTCTCACGGAGAGCAGGAACGGGGAGATGTTGATGTAAACAGCATCTCCCCGTTCTGCCTAGTGACAGTGTCACTCGATCTCTGCTCCCTGTCATCTGAGCAGAGATCAGTGTACTGACACACACAGCCCCTCCCCCTTACAGTTAGAAACACCTCCCTAGTACTGATTTAACCCCTCCCCGCCCCCTAGTGATTACCAAAAATATGTAGAAGAATACATATCGGCCTAAACTGAGGAAAAAAAAAATTTTTATATATTTTTGGGCGATATTTATTATAGCAAAAAGTCAAAAATAATGCGTTTTTTTTTCAAAATTGTCGCTCTTATTTTGTTTATAGCACAAAAAAAAAAATCGCAGAGGTTGATAAAATACCACCAAAAGAAAGCTCTATTTGTGGGGAAAAAAAGGACGTCAATTTTGTTTGAGAGCCACGTCACACGACCGCGCAATTGTCCGTTAAAGCAACGCAGTGCCGAATCGCAAAAAGTGCTCTCGTCAGGAAGGGGGTAAATTTATCCGGGGCGAAATATATCGACCCTGCCCATGCTTGCTGGACCACGTGTCAGCACTGGGGTGGATTTTATGGGTGACTGCCTTGCCCAGTTATGCTAGAACATTCCCTTCCACATGATGGTAGAGAGATGGAATGGCCTTACGTGAAAAGTAGTAGCGACTGGGAACCTGCCATTGTGGTACAGCACATTGTGCAAATTCACGGAAGGGGGCAGAATCCACCAGACTGAAAGGCAGAAGTTGGAGAGCCAGCAGCTTTGACAAGCTTGCATTTAGATGCTGGGCATGTGGGTGGCAGGGACTGTATTTTTTTCCGCTGCAGCAGATGGGGCAGAGAAATTTGCCGGCTACAGTATACAACTGGTGGTGTGCTGCTGGCAGATGTGCTGCTAGGACCTGGGACACCCTGTGCTATACCATCATCCCTGTCAGTGGAGGCTGCTGAGAGGTAATGACACAGTATAGCAGGGGCAGACTGAAGTGGGTAAGAAGGAGGAGAAGGAGGGACAGATTTGTGCCCCTTTTTGTGTGGCTTTTAGGTGCTCTTGCCAACGGGCTGAGTGGTTGGACGTTAAATGCCTTGTTAGCATGTGGTACCCAAATGGTTGGTGTTTTTGGTGTACTTTAGAGTACTCACAGTACACAGACACACTTCATGGATTCACTATAACATACTGCAATATAATGTGCCAAACGTACAGTGATGCACAGAACTATATGGCGTTAAACTGGCAGTAATGCACACAAAACTTTATGGCCTTAAGCTGGCATTAACGCAATCAAATAGACGGTGTTCAACCGTTACTACACTGACGCTATCTAAACTGTCCCTACTCTAGCTATACACCAATGTAAAGATTACTGACACTGTCTCATTACACTACACTGTAACTATCTGAGCTGTCCCTACTCTACACTAATGTATGTATGAATGACACGGTCTCACTACACTACAGTGAAACTATCTGAGCTGTCCCTACTCTAGCTGCACACTGTGCAAAGCTGAATGATGGTCCTCCTCACTACACTCAGACTATACCTAGACAGAAAATGAAAAATTGTGTCACTGGCGCAAAAATTGTGTTAATAATAAAATGATAAAATATGAATATAAAAATCTAGAATATGATCTGCTGCGGTTAAAGTCCTATACCATAGATTAGGAAAAAAAATTATGTTTGAAATGTAACTGCGCTGATCCAAAAAGTGCTAGTGCAATATTACCACTAAAACGGTGTGTGTACCATGTATGCAAACCTTAAAACTAAAAAACTATAAAATGCTACGTATCAATAGATCAATATATAGTGCAAATTATCAAGTGCAAATGATCAAAGCTCCGAAACATAGGTTTTTTACAATAGTCCCCAAAGTCCACTTCAATTTGTCATACAACTTCCATGTGCATATTGTGCACCAATTCACATCCGTGCTCTGTAAAAGAACTTTTCACCACTTCATGTGCCACCACCACCTTCTGAAATGGGCACTCACCAGAACCTAGAAAAACTTGTGCCTTTGGTTTATATTGAGATAATTACTCCACTATCCTGGCGTTCCTTCAACTAGGTTGCCACTAGTTACTCCTCATGTCTTCATGCTAATCTTGGTGTCTCATAAGAAGTAAACATCCATCATTGCGCAACATGCTTATATAAAATGTATTTTAACCAATTAAATAACATCCGCAATGTATAAAATGTGCACTCACAATTAAAGTGCCTTTAGACCGGCACTGAATCTTTCCAGCAGTGTTTTTGGGGTATAGCTCCGATGCTTCGTTTCCCGGGAACAGCGTGCGTTCTAAGCCTGGATCTGGTGCGAGTTTGGGACAGGAAGTGACGTCAGCGGTTACCCAGAAGCCTCTACGCGTTTCGCATACATACATGCGTCATGAGAAAGCTGGGTACGCCATCTTTGAAATGGTATTTATGCCCTTTTTGACAATTATTCAGGCAATCACATCCTTCGAGGAAACCGGAAGTTCGTCATCGTTTCACTCATAGTGTTCCTATGCCGGAAGTGTATCTTCTGCCTTTATAATTACTGGCAATTCCGAACTATGCTGTTGTGTTTATAATTGGGGCAGTGTTTTCTCAGTACCAACACTACCAATTTAAATTTGTTCTTTGCATAGTTTCACCATGTTTGAATACCCAAAATAGATGGCTGAAAGAACTTTACATTATTATGTTGCACTCTATAAAATCAATCCATTTTTTTAAAACTTTTTCCTAGTTAATCACCATATATCAATACTGCGATTATATACATAAAACTGCACCAAAAATATTTTCCATCTTACTAATCATAATTCATATGAAAATCTGAATATCAATACATGCAGAAAAATATGAAAATAAAAATAAAATTAAATAAAAATTAAATTGAAAAAAAAATAAAAATGAATAAAAATAAAAAATAAAAATAAACAATACAAATAAATAAAATTTAAAATAAAAATAAAATATAAATAAAAATTAAAATGAAAATAAAAATATTAATCCTCTATGAAACAAGTAATATCAAGTTCTACGTTCAACCCATTAGGTTTCACAGTATTAATTTAAAAATCCAGTAAATTTCACTTCTTGATATTTCTCTCTGCATATTAGAGTATCTCCAATTTTCGGTCTATTTTATCTATGGCATAGAATTTCAAGTGCTGTGGGTTTCTGTTATGGATATTCCTAAAATGTTTTGAAACGCTGTGGTGTTTAAACCCCTTCTTGATATTTCTAATATGTTCTCCTGTCCTAACAGTGAGTCTTGTTGTTCTCCCTACATACTGCAATGCTACATTCCAATAGGTAAGTCACATGGGTGCTGCTACAAGTGATACGTTTATCAATATTCTATTTTAATGCAGTTGTGTTTGATTGGAATTCTGTAGTCTTCCTATTCCCTTTGTGACCCTACAGGGTTTGCACTTTCCACATCTATAGAAGCCCTTATGGTCAAAGAAGGTCACCATTTTTTTTGGGGGGTCAGGTACATTCTTTACAATCACATCCCTAATTCTTCTTGCTCGTCTATAGATGAACTTAGGTTTGGTGGTAAAATCTTATTTAAATGTGGGTCATTACAAAAGATTGACCAATTCTTTTTTTTTATTATTTTCTCTGGGGCAGTTCACTGTTTTCCCTTCTTTCTTTATTTTATTTTTATTTTTTAACTTGTAATAAATGATTTCTGTTAGTACTTCTCACCGTCTCTCTGATGTACTCCTGTTCCTTTCTGTCATAACCTTTGTCCACAAATCCCTCGATTAGTACATCTGTTTGTGTGAGATAGTTGCCTATCAAATCACAGTAGCGCCTAATTCTAATAAATTGGCCTTTGGGTATGGCTTTTTTCCACTGGGGAGGGTTGCAACTACTTAAAGGGATATACCCATTACGGTCTGTATCCTTGAAATGCGTTCTGGTGTACAGTCTTCCCCCATTCCTTATATTTCCCTTATCCAATACTATTAATTGTTCCTGCATAAAAACAATTTCTAGGTTATAGATTCCCTCACCTATTTTTGAATTTTTCCTTTTTGCTTCCCCCTCTGCAACCTCTCCGTCTTGTGGATTTCTGTTCCGACCCCCCCCCCCCCCCGTTCCTTTGATAGGTGGGTGTGGGTGGTTTGTAGGGTTCCCTCCATTCCCCCTGCCATTGTGGGGGTCCATAATTATGTGGGGTTCATAGTTTTGACCATAGTATCCCCTACCCCTCCCTCTAGGCCCCCTCTCCATGGTCTGGAGTATTGGCCGGCCCATTGGAGGCTGGTATGGGTAATAATTTGTTCCATTTCCTCCATCTTCTGGTATGTTTGGTATGCCCTTATTTTGTGCCGTTGCATTGTTGGTAATTGTGCTAGGTGTTGGTGTTTTATTCCTGTTACCATTGGAAGGCACGCAGATCCCGGGAAACGAAGCGGTGGAGCTATACCCCAAAACACACTGCTGAAAAGACTCGGTGCCAGTCTAAAGGCACTTTATTTGTGAGTGCACATTTTATACATTATGGATGTTATTTTATTGGTTAAAATACATTTTATATAAGCATGTTGCGCAATGATGGAAGGTTACTTCTTATGAGATACCAAGATTGGCATGGAGACATGTGGAGTAACTAGTGGCAACCTAGTCTTGAAGGAACGCCAGGATAATGGAGTGGTTATCCCAATATAAACCAAAGGCACAAGTTTTTCTAGGTTCTGGTGAGTGCCCATTTCAGAAGGTGATGGTAGCACATGAGATGGTGAAAAGTTACATAGTTACATAGTAGGTGAGGTTGAAAAAAGACACAAGTCCATCAAGTCCAACCTATGTGTGTGATAATGTGTCAGTATTACATTACATATCCCTGTATATTGCGGTCATTCAGGTGATTATCTAATAGTTTCTTGAAGCTATCAATGCTCCCCGCTGAGACCACCGCCTGTGGAAGGGAATTCCACATCCTTACCGTTCTTACAGTAAAGAACCCTCTACGTAGTTTAAGGTTAAACCTCTTTTCTTCTAATTGTAATGAGTGGCCACGAGTCTTATTAAACTCTCTTCTGCGAAAAAGTTTTATCCCTATTGTGGGTTCACCAGTACAGTATTTGTAAATTGAAATCATATCCCCTCTCAAGCGTCTCTTCTCCAGAGAGAATAAGTTCAGTGCTTGCAACCTTTCCTCATAACTAAGATCCTCCAGACCCTTTATTAGCTTTGTTGCCCTTCTTTGTACTCGCTCCATTTCCAGTACGTCCCTCCTGAGGACTGGTGCCCAGAACTGGACAGCATACTCCAGGTGCGGCCGGACCAGAGTCTTGTAGAGCGGGAGAATTATCGTTTTATCTCTGCAGTTGATCCCCCTTTTAATGCATGCCAATATTCTGTTTGCTTTATTAGCAGCAGCTTGGCATTGCATGCCATTGCTGAGCCTATCATCCACTAGGACCCCCAGGTCCTTTTCCACCCTAGATTCCCCCAGAGGTTCTCCCCCCAGTGTATAGATTGCATTCATATTTTTGCCACCCAAATGCATTATTTTACATTTTTCTACATTGAACCTCATTTGCCATGTAGCTGCCCACCCCATTAATTTGTTCAGGTCTTTTTGCAAGATTTCCACATCCTGCAGAGAAGTTATTGCCCTGCTTAGCTTAGTATCGTCTGCAAATACAGAGATTGAACTCTTTATCCCATCCTCCAGGTCGTTTATGAACAAATTAAATAGGATTGGTCCCAGCACAGAACCCTGGGGAACCCCACTACCCACCCCTGACCATTCTGAGTACTCCCCATTTATCACCACCCTCTGAACACGCCCTTGTAGCCAGTTTTCAATCCATGTACTCACCCTATGGTCCATGCCAACGCACCTTATTTTGTATAGTAAACGTTTATGGGGAACTGTGTCAAATGCTTTTGCAAAATCCAGATACACCACGTCTACGGGCCTTCCTTTATCTAGATGGCAACTCACCTCCTCATAGAAGGTTAATAGATTGGTTTGGCAAGAACGATTCTTCATGAATCCATGCTGATTACCGCTAATGAAATCATTCTTATTACTAAAATCTTGTATATAGTCCCTTATCATCCCCTCCAAGAGTTTACATACTATTGATGTTAGGCTAACTGGTCTGTAATTCCCAGGGATGTTTTTTTGGGCCCTTTTTAAATATTGGTGCTACATTGGCTTTTCTCCAATCAGCTGGTACCATTCCAGTCAATAGACTGTCTGTAAATATTAGGAACAACGGTCTGGCAATCACCTGACTGAGTTCCCTAAGTACCCTCGGATGCAAGCCATCTGGTCCCGGTGATTTATTAATGTTAAGTTTCTCAAGTCTAATTTTAATTCCGTCCTCTGTTAACCATGGAGGTGCTTCCTGTGATGTGTCATGAGGATAAACACTGCAGTTTTGGTTACTGAAGCCCCCCGATTCACTTGTGAAGACTGAGGAGAAGAATAAATTCAATACCTTTGCCATCTCCCCATCCTTTGTAACCAGATGTCCTTCCTCATTCTTTATGGGGCCAATATGGTCTGTCCTCCCTTTTTTACTGTTTACATACTTAAAGAATTTCTTGGGATTTCTTTTGCTCTCCTCCGCTATGTGTCTTTCATGTTCTATCTTAGCCATCCTAATTGCACCCTTACATTTCTTATTGCATTCTTTATAAATACTGAATGCTGAGGATGATCCCTCAACCTTGTATTTTTTGAAGGCCTTCTCCTTTGCTTTTATATGCATTTTTACATCGGAGTTAAGCCATCCAGGATGTTTGTTCGCTCTTTTAAATTTATTACCCAATGGGATACATTGGCTAATGCCCTTATTTAATATGCTCTTAAAGCAAACCCATCTCTCCTCCGTATTCTTTGTTCCTAATATTTTATCCCAATTTATGCCTTTTAGCAAGGTTTGTAGTTTAGGGAAGTTGGCTCTTTTGAAATTCAGTGTCTTTGTGTTCCCTTCATGTTTCCTATTTGTGTGATTTATACTGAAACTAATTGACCTGTGATCGCTGTTACCTAAATTGCCCCGTATTACCACATCTGTTATCAGGTCTGTATTATTGGTAATCAGTAGATCTAGTAATGTTTTATTTCTAGTTGGTGCGTCTACCATCTGACCCATAAAATTGTCCTGCAAAACACTAAGGAACTGGCGAGCCTTAAATGAATGCGCGGTTCCCTCCGCCCAGTCTATGTCTGGATAATTAAAATCCCCCATTATGATAACACTTCCCATCCTTGCTGCTAATCCAATTTGTGATAGGAGATCCGTCTCCACTTCCTCCCTCAGGTTTGGGGGCCTATAGCATACTCCCAGTATTATTTTCCCCTTAGCTTCATCCCTTTGGAGCTCTACCCATAAAGATTCCACCTCCTCCCTAGCCCCCTCAGTGATGTCATCTCTCACACTCACTTGTACATTATTCTTGATATATAGGCATACCCCTCCCCCTTTTTTACCTTCTCTATCCTTGCGGTATAGGGTATACCCTTGAATGTTTGCCAGCCAATCATGAGAGCTGTTGAACCAGGTCTCTGAAATTCCCACAAAATCCAAATCCTCCTTGTACAACCGTATCTCTAGTTCACCCATCTTGTCCGCCATGCTCCTGGCATTGGTGAACATGCCACATAGTTTAGACTGGTCGCATATTGTCCTCGTATTGGATGTTTCAAGATTGCAACTAGGACTTGCTACTATACTCACCTTGTGTTTTTGTGCTTTGGTTAACCTACCACTAATGCCCCCAATACTACCCTCTGGAATATCTTCCGCGCTGGCTATCACTGTCTCTGGACCCTCCCCCCCATCGCCTAGTTTAAAAACCCCTCTAACTTTTTGGCCATCTTCATTCCCAGCAGATCTGCACCCTCCTCATTTAGGTGCAGTCCGTCCCTTCTATAGTACCGGTTACCGACTGAGAAGTCGGCCCAGTCCTCCAGGAACCCAAACCCCTCCTTACTACACCAGCTCTTCAGCCACTTGTTTACTTCCCTAATCTCCCTCTGCCTTTCTGGTGTGGCTCGATGTACCGGTAGTATTCCTGAGAACACTACCTTGGAGGTCCTTTTTCCTCAATTTAGCTCCTAAGTCCCTAAAATCGTTCTTTAGGACACTCCATCTGCCTCTGACTTTGTCATTGGTGCCAACGTGCACCATGACAGCCGGGTCTTCCCCAGCCCCTCCCAGTAATCTGTCCACAAGATCCGTGATGTGCCGAACCCGAGCGCCCGGTAGACAACATACTGTTCGGCGCTTCAGGTCTTGGTTACAGATTGCCCTCTCTGTCCTTCTAAGAATTGAGTCCCCTACCACCAGAATCTGTCTTTCCTTTCCCTTTGCTGCCCCCCCACTCTCACTGGAGGAGTTCTTCCCCTGGCAGCTAGGAGAGTCCCTCATCTCCAGCAGTGCTGGTCCCTGACTGGTTTCACCAATGTCACTCAATGGAGCGTACTTATTGGGATGCTCCAGTCCTGGAACGGCCTCTCTGGCACTTCCCCCTCTACCCCTCCTGACTGTCACCCATCTACTCTTTGCTAGTGCCTGCACCTCTTTGTCACCACCCGCCTCTGTGCTGGCACCTGCCATGTACGTTCCTGGCTCACCTTTAGTATGGAGGGACTTCTCAGTGCTGACAGTTGCTTCCCTAGATTCAGAACCTGGGCTTCCAGGGAAACAATGTGCTTACATTTTGCACAGCAGTATTCGCCCTCGATCGGATGATCAAGGAACGCATACATGCGGCAAGATGTACAAAGAGCCGCCTCTCCACACCCGCCGGGCATCGTACCTATTAAATTTAGTGAGGATTGGGGAATTTTACCCTGTCCAAATTACCTAACAGCTAGCTTCCTGGCACTAATACTCAAGACAATACACAGGTACACAACAAGACAATACACAGGTACACAATACACAAGTACTAACGATCCACACACACTACTCAGACAACACTCAGATACTCACACTACACAGGTACTATGACCCCTGTTATAACCTCCTGTTTTAAACTCTTGTGTTTAACTCCCACTTAATCCAGCTCCACTTACACCAAGCTCCACTGCTTCAAACTGAGCATGCTCACACTGAGCCCTGCAACCAGTTAAATAGTCACCTGTGAGCAATTAACCACACCCCTTAATTGATAGACTGATGAAACCAAAAAAAAAAAAAGAGCTATTTAAAAAGTGACAGCAAAAGTCAATGGAAAAGCCCCCAAAAAGCACCCCAGCAAACAGCAACAGACAGCAGACAGCAACAGACAGCAGACAGCAACAGACAGCAGACAGCAACAGACAGCAGACAGCAACAGACAGCAGACAGCAACAGACAGCAGACAGCAACAGACAGCAGACAGCAACAGACAGCAGACAGCAACAGACAGCAGCAGACAGCAACAGACAGCAGCAGACAGCAACAGACAGCAGCAGACAGCAACAGACAGCAGCAGACAGCAGCAGACAGCAGCAGACAGCAACAGACAGCAACAGACAGCAGCAGACAGCAGCAGACAGCAGCAGACAGCAACAGACAGCAACAGACAGCAGCAGACAGCAGCAGACAGCAACAGACAGCAGCAGACAGCAGCAGACAGCAGCAGACAGCAGCAGACAGCAGCAGACAGCAACAGACAGCAGCAGACAGCAACAGACAGCAGCAGACAGCAACAGACAGCAGCAGACAGCAACAGACAGCAGCAGACAGCAGCAGACAGCAGCAGACAGCAGCAGACAGCAGCAGACAGCAGCAGACAGCAGCAGACAGCAGCAGACAGCAGCAGACAGCAACAGACAGCAGCAGACAGCAACAGACAGCAGCAGACAGCAACAGACAGCAACAGACAGCAGCAGACAGCAGCAGACAGCAGCAGACAGCAACAGACAGCAGCAGACAGCAACAGACAGCAACAGACAGCAACAGACAGCAACAGACAGCAGCAGACAGCAACAGACAGCAGCAGACAGCAACAGACAGCAGCAGACAGCAACAGACAGCAGCAGACAGCAGCAGACAGCAACAGACAGCAGCAGACAGCAGCAGACAGCAGCAGACAGCAGCAGACAGCAGCAGACAGCAGCAGACAGCAGCAGACAGCAGCAGACAGCAGCAGACAGCAGCAGACAGCAACAGACAGCAGCAGACAGCAACAGACAGCAGCAGACAGCAACAGACAGCAGCAGACAGCAACCAAACACCAAGACTTGTATACTCTAACTCTTGTGTTTAACTCCCACTTAATCCAGCTCCACTTACACCAAGCTCCACTGCTTCAAACTGAGCATGCTCACACTGAGCCCTGCAACCAGTTAAATAGTCACCTGTGAGCAATTAACCACACCCCTTAATTGATAGACTGATGAAACCAAAAAAAAAAAAAAAGAGCTATTTAAAAAGTGACAGCAAAAGTCAATGGAAAAGCCCCCAAAAAGCACCCCAGCAAACAGCAACAGACAGCAGACAGCAGACAGCAGACAGCAACCAAACACCAAGACTTGTATACTCTAACTCTTGTGTTTAACTCCCACTTAATTCAGTTCCACTTACACCAAGCTCCACTGCTTCAAACTGAGCACAAGTTCTTTTACAGAGCACGGATGTGAATTGGTGCACAATATGCACATGGAAGCCATATCACAAATTGAAGTGGGGACTATTGTAAAAAAGCCTATGTTTTGGAGTTTTGATCATTTGCACTTGATAATTTGCACTATATATTGATCTATTGATACGTAGCACTTTATAGTTTTTTAGTTTTAACATTTGCATATATGGTACAGACACCGTTTTAGTGGTAATATTGCCCTAGCACTTTTTGGATCAGCGCAGTTACATTTCAAACATAATATACCTAGACAGACACTAAACTAATATTCTACACTGACAATTGAAGAAAAATAGCACAGTATAGCACACTAACTAACTAATAGCACTGAACAGAGCCCTGTTGTATCTCTCTCCACGCCAAAATCACACTGAAAATGGCTGCCATTGAAAGAATACTTTCATACTGAGGGGTGGAAATGAGCCATGATTGGATAAAGTCATGATGACAGTGTCCAATCATGACTCTGACAGTGCTCTGTGCTCAGCCAATCAGGGCTTGCAATGCACAGTTCAGCGCCGCAATGCATTGAGGTCCGTTCGGGGGGCGAACAAACGGCCGAATGAGCTGATTGTTCGGCTGTTCATCGAACGTCTGAACAGCTAAAGTTCGGCCCGAACATATGCTCGGGCCGAGCCGTTTGCCCATCCCTACACTCCAGAGCCCATGACAGATTTCTGTCCTGTACCATCACACTCTCTACCAACCTCTCAACATGGTTGACAAAATCCAGAGCCACTTTAACCTGGGTATCTATGTGACTTTGTTGAATGTTATTAAGGATGCCACCAATCTCTCTGAGTAACAAAGCCTCGCTTACTGTCTGAAGCTATGGCTGAGAGTTTGTTCCTCAGGATACCAATGTCCACTCCATTAACAGCCATCCCAGCTCCTACCCCCCCCCCCCCCCTATATAGTGCTGAATACATCCCTCCTCTTTCAGTTACTCCTCAGAAATAAGCGTCCTGCATGAATCTGTGTCCGCACATCTCTGCGAGTAAGCCCCTGGTACAATGACAGCACTTGATTCAGTGTATACTTAGCACATATAGGTTTTTATCAACCACTGTGAGATGTTGAAGCGCCATGTGGTGAAGGCATACTGTGCCCTGGTAGCCAGCGTTTGTTCCCTTTATCTAACGGAGCATGCTCCTGTGTGTAGCCACAGACACCTTATTTTGCATAAGTGCCAGCCTCCTGGGTACCTGCACCATATTAATTCAGTTATGTCAATACATGTCACACATTAACCACTTAAGCCCCGGACCATTTGGCTACCTAAAGACCAGAGGACTTTTTACAATTTGGCACTGCGCTGTTTAACTGGTAATTGCTCGGCCATGCAATGTTGCACCCAAACGAAATTTGCGTCCTTTTTTCCCACAAATAGAGCTTTCTTTTGATGGTATTTGATTGCCTCTGCTATTTTCATTTTTTTTCTATATAAACGAAAAAAGACCGAAAATTTTGAAAAAAATTATATTTTCTCATTTTTGTTATAAGAAAAATCCAATAAACTCAATTTTAGTCATACATTTAGGCCAAAATGTATTCAGCCACATGTCTACGGTAAAAAAAAAATGTCAAGCGTATATTTATTGGTTTGCGCAAAAGTTATAGCATCTACAAACTAGGGTACATTTTATGGAATTTACACAGCTTTTAGTTTATGACGGCCTATCTCATTTTATGAGGTGCTAAAATGGCAGGGCAGTACAAACCCCCCAAATTACCCCATTTTGGAAAGTAGACACCCCAAGGATATTGCTGAGAGGCATGTTGAGCCCATTGAATATTTAATTTTTTTGTCCCAAGTGATTGGATAATGCCGAAATTTTTTTTTTTTTTTTTTTTTTTTTTTTTTTTTTTTTTTTACAAAAAGTTGTCACTAAATGATATATTGCTCACACATGCCATGGTTATATGTGGAATTTCACCCCAAAATACATTTCGCTGCTTCTTTTGAGTACGGGGGATATCACATGTGTGGGACTTTTTGGGAGCCTAGCCGTGTACAGGGCCCCTGAAAACTAAGCAACACCTTCAGGATTTCTAAGGGAGTAAATTTTTGATTTCACTCCTTACTACCTATCACAGTTTTGAAGGTCATAAAATGCTAAGATGGCACAAAACCCCTCAAATGACCCATTTTGGAAAGTAGACACCGCAAGCTAATTGCTGAGAGGCATGTTGAGTCCATTGAATATTTTTTTATTTTGCCACAAGTTGCTGGAAAATGACAAACCTTTTTTTTTTTTTTTTTTTTTTTTTTGCACAAAGTTCTCACTAAATGATATATTGCTTACACAGGCCATGGGCATATGTGGAATTATACCCCAAAATACATTCTGCTGCTTCTCCTGAGTACGGGGATACCACATGTGTGGGACTTTTTGGGAGCTTAGCCGCATACGGGGCCCCAAAAACCAAGCACCGCCTTCAGGATTTCTAAGGGTATACATTTTTTACTTCACTCCTCACTACCTATCACAGTTTTGAAGGCCATAAAATGCCAAGATGGCACAACCCCCCCCCCCCCCCCAAATGACCCCATTTTGGAAAGTAGACACCCCAAGCTATTTGCTGAGAGGCATGCTGAGTATTTTGCAGCTCTCATTTGTTTTTGAAAATGAAGAAATTAAAGAAAAATGTTTTGTTTTTTTTCAAAACTTTGAAAAAAAATTGAGATCTGCAAAATACTGACCAAACCTCTCAGCAAATAGAATGGGGTGTCAACTTTCCAAAATGGGGTCATTTGAGGGGGATTTTGTGCCATCTGGGCATTCCATGGCCTCCGAAACTGTGATAGGCAGTGAGGAGTGAAATCAAACATTTACACCCTTAGAAAGTCTGAAGGCGGTGCTTGGTTTTCAGGATCCCGTACGCAGCTAGGCTCCCAAAAAGTCTCACACATGTGGTATCTGCGTATCAGGAGAAGCAACAGAATGTATTTTGGGGTTTAATTTCACATATGCCCATGGCATGTTTGAGCAATATATCATTTAGTGTCAACTTTGTGCAAAAAACAAAAAAATTGTCTTTTTCCCGAAACTTGTGTCAAAATATAAAATATTTCATGGACCCGACATGCATCTCAGCAAATAGCCTGGGGTGTGTACTTTACAAAATGGGGTCATTTGGGGGGGGGGTTTGAACTGTCCTGGCATTTTATGCACAACATTTAGAATCTTATGTCACACATCACCCACTCTTCTAACCACTTGAAGACAAAGCCCTTTCTGACACTTTGTTTACATGAAAAATTTTTTTTTTGCAAGAAAATTACTTTGAACCCCCAAACATTATATATTTTTTTTTAAAGCATAGGAAATAACACAAGGGGTAAGGGAAAGAATGGGGAACAAGAGACACCTGGAAATTTGATCAATTAAGTGCAAGCTGTAACCATAATACACTGGAAAAGAAAAAGGAAAAATGCCCGGTACTAGTGTCCAGGTAAGGGGTTACTTTAGCAGCACTAATTGAGTATCAATTATTCGGTAATAACCAACTAAATTGCCAAAAATTAGTTAAAAGTATCACTTTATTAAATACCTTAAAACAACATTAGACATGTTGGACAGTGAATTGGATTTAAGATAAAAAATTGAGTTTAATTGGGTTCTGCTGGAACCCTGTTGCTACGTATGTAATCTGATAGTGGGTCAGACAGAGCCAATTATTGTTGATAATAACATTAGATCAAAAACCATAGACAACAACACAAACAAAAACAAAAACATACAGCGTGAGACAACGTCCGGACGCCTGTAGGATCTTGCTACGTATTGGCTGGTACAAAGAAATATTATGAATGTTTGGTGATATTATTTGGTTAATTAACCAAATATCGGTAATCAAATAATAGCCAAAAGAGTACCAAATAAGCGAACGAGAAAGATCCTGGGGAGATATACGGGGGAGGGTGATAAGGGGGGGGGGGAGGGAAGTTGGAGTAGTGCTAGTCGTGCTAATGGGTGTACACTTGGTCTGGCCTGCAGGTTTGAGTTAAGCGCACATGAGATGGTAATCAGACCTATTGGTAATCAGACCTATTGATAGGTATCAGATGAATGAAGGACACCAATAGGCAGAATGCTGTTGATGGCCAAACGTCCGCATATACAACTTCAAACAGAGTCACTGGTGGTAACTGCGAATGCAAATGCAAAGTACATAGCCGAACAAGTGAAATTTGTGGAACTTTACCGGTCCTGGCACTGACTGTCCTCCGAGTCCCGATCCGTCCGAGATGAAGCTACGCTACAGCCAATAGCGAAACGCGTTGACGTCATCAACGCCGACACGTCACGGACGCTACACTCTGAACACGGGAGTAAACGAGGAGGCAGACGGGGATGTCTGCTAACACTAGCTAGTGAACCTAATCCCTTCCGGCCGAATTCCTGAAGCTGAGTGACTCCGCTGATCGGGCGGCATCTGCAGCATTCATCTGACCCAGTAGGACGAGCTTGCGGGGAACCATTCCCGGTCCCGCTGCCCCTTCAGCCACTTGCACAGGATCAGTAGCTGCACACTACAGCATACCTCCTACTAAAGAGGACGGAAGCCTTATGAACGGCTCGGATCGGGACTCGGAGGACAGTCAGTGCCAGGACCGGTAAAGTTCCACAAATTTCACTTGTTCGGCTATGTACTTTGCATTTGCATTCACAGTTACCACCAGTGACTCTGTTTGAAGTTGTATATGCGGACGTTTGGCCATCAACAGCATTCTGCCTATTGGTGTCCTTCATTCATCTGATACCTATCAATAGGTCTGATTACCAATAGGTCTGATTACCATCTCATGTGCGCTTAACTCAAACCTGCAGGCCAGACCAAGTGTACACCCATTAGCACGACTAGCACTACTCCAACTTCCCTCCCCCCCCCCCCCTTATCACCCTCCCCCGTATATCTCCCCAGGATCTTTCTCGTTCGCTTATTTGGTACTCTTTTGGCTATTATTTGATTACCGATATTTGGTTAATTAACCAAATAATATCACCAAACATTCATAATATTTCTTTGTACCAGCCAATACGTAGCAAGATCCTACAGGCGTCCGGACGTTGTCTCACGTTGTATGGTTTTTGTTTTTGTTTTTGTTTGTGTTGTTGTCTATTGTTTTTGATCTAATGTTATTATCAACAATAATTGGCTCTGTCTGACCCACTATCAGATTACATACGTAGCAACAGGGTTCCAGCAGAACCCAATTAAACTCATCAATTTTTTATCTTAAATCCAATTCACTGTCCAACATGTCTAATGTTTTAAGGTATTTAATAAAGTGATACTTTTAACTAATTTTTGGCAATTTAGTTGGTTATTACCGAATAATTGATACTCAATTAGTGCTGCTAAAGTAACCCCTTACCCGGACACTAGTACCGGGCATTTTTCCTTTTTCTTTTCCTTTTAAAGCATAGGCCCTACAGATTAAAATGGTGGGTGTTTACTTTTTTTTATTTACATAGTATTTGCGCAGCGATTTTTCAAGCGCTTTTTTTTTTTTTGGGAAAAAACACACTTTTTTTAAATTTTAATGCACTAAAACACACTATATTGCCTAAATGTTTGATGAAATAAAAAAGATGATCTTAGGCCGAGTACATGGATACCAAACACGATGTGCTTTAAAATTGCGCACAAACGTGCAGCGGCAACAAACTACATACATTTTTAAAAGCCTTTACCCCCGTACAGGTTACCACTTTAGATTTACAGAGGAGATCTACTGCTAAAATTACTGCCCTCGATCTGACCTTCGTGGTGATACCTCACATGCATGGTGCAATTGCTGTTTACATGTGACTCCAGACCGCCGCTAGCGTTCGCCTTTGCGTGAGAGCAGGGGGGACAGGGGTGCTTTTTTTTTTTTTTTTTTTTTTTTTTTTTTTTTATTATTATTTATTTTGCTGTTTTATTTTTAAACTGTTCCTTTCATTTTTTTTTGTTATCTCAGGGAATGTAAATATCCCCTATGATAGCAATAGGTAGTGACAGGTACTCTTTTTTTGAAAAAATTGGGGTCTGTTAGACCCTAGATCTCTCCTCTGCCCTCAAAGCATCTGACCACACCAAGATCGGTATGATAAAATGCTTTCCCAATTTCCCAATGGCGCTGTTTATATCCGGCGAAATCTAAGCCATGAAATGCTCGTAGCTTCCGGTTTCTTAGACCATAGAGATGATTGGAGCCATTCTGGTCTCTTATTAGCTCTATGGTCAGCTGGCGGAACCACCGGCTGCATTCTTGGGTTCCCTGTTGGAACAGGAGAGCCAGAGAAAACCATAGAAGACTGTGGGAAGGGGGGGGGACATTCCCTCCCACTGCTTGTAAAAGCAGTCTAGAGTCTAGAGCCGCTAGGATTGCTTTTACATGAAATCCGACTGCTGGCTGAAAAGAATGATGCCAAGATGATACCTAAACCCGCAGGCATCAATTTTGGTATAACCACTCAAAGTCGAGCAACATACCAGTATGTTGCTGGTCCTTGTTGGACATATATTATAATCTTTTTTTTCATGCAGCCTATGGGCTGCATGAAAAAAAGAGATTGATCGGTGGGTATGCCCACCATTAGAATACCTTCATCCACCCACTTCTAATGATGGGCATACATGCACCATTTTGTTTTTAACTGTGGTGGTGAAATCACCTCCTACAGCGCTGGAGTCACGGCTTTATGTATTGTCGGAGCAAACGCTGTTGCTGTCAAGATAAATAAATCCGCGCTGCAGCTGAATGGCATACCTGCTAATGATGCAAATGATGGTTAACAATAAAACAAAGTAACATTACAGTATAACAGTAAGACTTACCATACCTGCAAAGCAAATACAAAAAATAGTAAAAAATAAAACATTTTTTAACGCAACCTGTGCCTAAAATATATATATATATATATATATATATATATATATATATATATATATATATATATATATATATATATATATATATATATATATATATATATATATATATATATATATATATATATATATATATATATATATATATATATATATATATATATATATATATATATATATATATGCGCCGAAGCATGGGGGCATCTGCCCCAAAAGTTAGGAGCAAATCGCTCCTCCACCCCTGCTGCCCCCATGCTTCGGCATATATGCTCTTTTTTCTAACTGTGGTGGTGAAATCGCCTCCTACAGCACTGGAGTCACGGCTTTATGTATCGTGGGAGCAAACGCTGTTGCTGTCAAGATGAATAAATCCGCGCTGCAGCTGAATGGCGTACCTGAAAACAAAAAAATGGTTAACAATAAAACATTGCAGAATAGAATACAGTAAAAAAGAGCAGAACAATAGAGAGAATAAAGAGAGAGAGAACAATAAAACGACAACTATTTTGGTTTTTTTCTATTTTTTTTGTGTTTTTTTTTTTATTTTTTTTTTTTTTTTTACACTTTTATTTGTAACTGTAACGGTTCGGTTCCAGGTTCGGGTCTCTCAAAATGCGATGGCATCTTGAGAGACCCTGTGAAAGTGTGTCCTAGTCTGTGAAGTGCTGTACCCTACGCTAAAACTCCACTAGTGTATGGTAGCATTCAAAACATTCAACAATGCAAAGACCAGGATTGTCAGGACAGGAGGGACAAAAATAGCGGGTGTCATGCCTATATTCGCGCTTTCTACAGACACGACATTTTCTTTGGGGGGCTCTTGAGTATGGGGTACTAGGGAGGACATATGGAAAATGCCTCTCATGCAGCCGGCTTACTGCATTTGGACTGGGAAGGTGAGGTGAAGCACCGTCTGGAAACAGAAGGGCTATGACGATCTCTTCCTGGAATTTAAGTAAGGATCCAGTCCGTCCTGAAGCTCTGTATAGCACAAAGCCAATTGAAATAAGTATACAGACACTTTTTGTACCAGCATCTGGCCTTACGGGCAATTAGGTACGGTGCCAACAACTGGTCGTTGAGGTCCACCCCTCCCATGTTTTGGTTATATTCGTGGACACAGGGGTTTCTCCACAACACCAGTCGCCATAGGAATTTGGACCGTCGTGTCTACATGAAGGGAGGTAAGAACAAAAACATTCTTATTATCCCTCCACTTCATAGCAAGCAAATTATTACACTTGAAGCAGGCTCTCTCCCCCAGCCTAAGACAGGAATCTACAAGACACTGGGGTAAGCCCTGGTGAAAATGTCTCACGGTGCCACATACGCCAATCTGATGATCAAACAAGTGACTAAAAAGTGTCACGCTCGTGTAATAATTGTCCACATACAAATGGTACCCCTTTCCGAATAAGGGTGACACAAAGTCCCACACAATCTTGCCAGCGTTCCCTATGTAATCTGGGCAGTTCTCCGGCTCTACGTCTCTTCCCTTGTAAACCTTAAAACTATATGTATAGCCTGTGGCCCTGTCACAGAGCTTATACACCTTGACCCCGTATCTGGCACGCTTGTTGGGAAGGTACTGTTTGAATGACAAGCGGCCAGAAAATTTAATCAGGGACTCATCAACGCAGACAACTTGAACAGGAGTAATCAAGGCTGCAAAACGTTTGTTGAAGTGGTTTACGAGGGGCTGAATTTTGTAGAGCCGATCGTATCTAGGGTCTCCACGAGGACGACAGAGTTCATTGTTGTTGAAGTGCATGAACTGCAAGATCTGCTCGTATCGTGCCCTGGCCATGGAGGCAGAGAACAGGGGCATATGGTAGATTGGGTCAGTGGACCAATATGACCGCAACATACTCATTTTAATTATGCCCATGTCGAGGGATAGGCCCAAAAAGGTCTTAAATTCTGAAACCCGTAATTGGTTTCCAATCTCTGGCAAGGGACAACTGTGGATTAGAGGCGATGAATTGACCAGCATACAAATTACTTTGGTCCACAATAGATCTATAGAGATCTTCCGTGAAAAACAGCAAATAAAAATCAAGTGACGTAAAATCAATTGTTTCCACGTGAATTTCGGGTTGGCCAGTGAATGGGGGAAGTACGGGTGCTGCAGAAGTGGTGAGTTCTCAATTAGGATTGGCAAATTCTGCAGGAAGGGCACTATGGGCACGACGGGCCTGTCTTTGTCTTCTTGGTGGCAGCAAGATACTACTTGTGCTTGCCACCTCGCCAGCTTGAACTGCACTTATGGGACTCGCCACGTCACCACGTGATATTGCAGTGCTGGATGTACGACCAGGGTGTACTAGGCCGCTGGTGCTTGCCAGTTCACCAGAAGGATGAGCAGCGCTAGTACTGGTTCTCTGCTCCATACGAGGAACCTGCGGTTCTTGCACCTCAACAACAGCAGAAGAAAATAGGGGTCTGGTACACCTGACCTTGACAGGGACCACAACTCTGTCATCAGAGCTATCTGTCATGAAGCCACTGTCGTCTACAGGATCATATTCTGAACCTGAATCTGACAGATGGGTGACTTCCTCTTCACTATCTGTCATGCTCAGAAATGTGTAGGCCTCTTCACCTGTACCTTCGATTTGCCATTTTTGGCTCTAAATTTACTGGTACACTAGTGAGACTCACAGGAAAAAAAGCTCCTAGGCTGTCAGCAACTGTATCAAACGCTACCAAAAAAACTCTTAGCGTTAGCAGGGATTAGGCCTGACTCTGCAGACGCTGCAGTTATGTGTGTAGTGTTTTGTAAGTGACAGTGATCGATCGATACTGCACTTGGGTGGGCTGGGCGGAGGGGCAAAATGCAGGTGCTAGCATGTATCCCACTAACACTGAGTTTTTGGGAACACTAAACTGCTGGGGATGCTAGTATACAGTCAGGTCCATAAATATTGGGACATCAACACAATTATAATCTTTTTGGCTCCATACGCCACCACAATGGATTTGAAATGAAACGAACAAGATCTGCTTTAACTGCAGACTTTCAGCTTTAATTTGAGGGTATTTACATCCAAATCAGGTGAACGGTGTAGGAATTACAACAGTTTGTATATGTGCCTTTCACTTTTTAAGGGACCAAAAGTAATGGGACAATTGGCTGCTCAGCTGTTCCATGGCCAGATGTGTGTTATTCCCTCATTATCCCATTTACTAGGAGCAGATAATAGGTTCAGAGTTAATTTCAAGTGTGCTATTCGCATTTGGAATCTGTTACTGTCAACTCTCAATATGAGATTCAAAGAGCTGTCACAATCAGTGAAGCAAGCCATCATTAGGCTGAAAAAACAAAACAAACCCATCAGAGAGATAGCAAAAACATTAGGTGTGGCCAAATCAACTGTTTTGAACATCCAAAAAGAAAGAACACACCGGTGAGCTTAGCAACACCAAAAGACCCGGTAGACCACGGAAAACAACTGTGGTGGATGACCGAAGAATTCTTTCCCTGGTGAAGAAAACGCCCTTCACAACAGTTGGCCAGATCAAGAACACTCTCCAGGAGGTAGGTGTATGTGTGTCAATGTCAACAATCAAGAGAAGACTTCAGCAGAGTGCATACAGAGGGTTTACCACAAGATGTAAACCATTGGTGAGCCTCAAAAACAGGAAGGCCAGATTAGAGTTTGTCAAACATCTAAAAAAGCCTTCACAGTTCTGGAACAACATCCTATGGACAGATGAGACCAAGATCAACTTGTACCAGAGTAATGGGAAGAGAAGAGTATGGAGAAGGATAGGAACTGCTCATGATCCAAAGCATACCACCTCATCAGTGAAGCATGGTGGTGGTAGTGTCATGGCGTGGGCATGTATGGCTGCTGTCACGACTAATACTTATCGAGGCCAAGATGCAGAGAGCGGCTCGCCCTTACGACCACGCGCACCCTGTCCCCCGGAGATGAGATGATACAGGGAGCAGGGGGCACGCAGATGCACGGGCCTCCAGCAGGTGAGAACTCCAAAGGTAGAAGAACTATAAGCTCAGTAGAAGTCTCCAGGAGCTGACTGAAGGTGCAAATGAAGGTGCCACTGCAGGGTCAGGGGATCGAGTGCGGAGTTGCAGAAAGTCCGTGAAGCCAGCCAGGGGTCAGAACCGGGTAATCAGAACAGAGTCCATTATGGGTAGCCAGGGGTCATCACAGGCATCAAGCAGAGAGCAGAGTCCGTTTTGGATAGCCAGGGGTCAGCACAGGTAAAAAGCAGAGAGCAAGTCCGTTATGAATAGCCAGGGGTCAGTATAGGTATCAAGCAGAGAGCAAGTCCGTTATGAATAGCCAGGGGTCAGTATAGGTATCAAGCAGAGAGCGGAGTCCGTTGCAAATAGCCAGGGGTCAACACAGGTAAACAGCAAAGAGCAGAGTGCACAGCGAAACCGGAACTGGGAACAGCTGACGACAAACCAGCAACCTGACTGGGTGCTGGAGCCCTCAGAAATAGCCCACACAGTGCGCGCGTCAGCATGACGCGCTACCATACACATGCACGGGCGACGGCGCGCACTCGGGGACCATTGTGCACCCGCACGCGCCACACCATTGGCCCGCGCATGGGTGTGCGTCGAAGCGCCCATCCACCGCGCATGCGCCCCGGAGCCCGGCGAACGGAGGCAGCAGATGTCCTCTGACAGCTGCCAATGGAACTGGTTCTCTTGTATTTATTGATGATGTGACTGCTGACAAATGCAGCAGGATGAATTCTGAAGTGTTTCGGGCAATATTATCTGCTTATATTCAGCAAAATGCTTCAGAACTCATTGGACAGCGCTTCACAGTGCAGATGGACAATGACCTGAAGCATACCGCGAAAGCAAATAAAGAGTTTTTTAAGGGAAAGAAGTGGAATGTTATGCAATGGCCAAGTCAATCACCTGACCTGAATCCGATTGAGCATGCATTTCACTTACTGAAGACAAAACTGACAGAAAAATGCCCCAAGAACAAGCAGGAACTGAAGACAGTTGCAGTAGAGGCCTGGCAGAGCATCACCAGGGATGAAACCCAGCGTCTGATGATTAGGGATGGGCTTTATGTTTGGGTTGAACATGAGTTCGATTCGAACGTTGGCTGTCCGCCAGGTCGCCAAACAGCGAACAATTTGGGGTGTTCGCGGCAAATTCGAAAGCCGCAGAACACCCTTTAAAAGCCTATGAGAGAAATCAAAAGTGCTAATTTTAAAGGCTTATATGCATGGTATTGTCATAATAAGTGTTTGGGGACCTGGGTCCTTGCCCAGGGGACATGTATCAATGCAAAAATAAGTTTTAAAAAAGGCAGTTTTTTCGGGAGCAGTGAATATAATAAAGTTAAACAATAAAAGTGAAATATTCCTTTAAATTTCGTACCTGGGAGGTGTCTATAGTATGCCTGTAAAGTGGCACTTTTTTCCCGTGTTTAGATTAGTCTGACAGCAAAATGACATTTCTAAAGGGAAAAAAAAGTAATGAAGTAATAGCGGTGTCGGCTATAGTGAATTGTCTATGGGAGAAATCAAAAGTGCAAATTTTAAGGGTTAATATGCAAGTCATTGTCATAAAAAGTGTTTGGGGACCTGGGTCCTGCCCCAGGGGACATGTATCAATGCAAAAAAAAGTTTTAAAAGCGGCCGTTTTTTCGGGAGCAGTGATTTTAATAATGCTTATAGTGAAACAATAAAAGTGTAATATTCCTTTAAATTTCATACCTGGGGGGTGTCTATAGCATGCCTGTAAAGGGGCGCATGTTTCCCGTATTTAGAACAATCTGACAGCAAAATGACATTTGTAAAGGAAAAAAAGTCATTTTAAACTACTTGTGGCTATAATGATTTGTCGGTCCGACAATACACATAAAAGTTCATTGATAAAAACGGAATGGCATTTTCCCACAGGGGAACCCCGAACCAAAATTTTAAAAAAATGGCATGGGGGTCCTCCTAAATTCCATACTAGGCCCTTCAGGTCTGGTATGGATATTAAGGGGAACCCCGCGCAATTTTTTTTTAAAAAAATGGCGTGGGGCTCCCCCTCAAAATCCATACCAGACCCTTCAGGTCTGGTATGGATTTTTACGGGAACCCCGCGCCAAAATTTTTTAAAAAATGGCGTGGGCTTCCCTCAAAAATCCATACTAGACCCTTATCCGAGCACGCAACCTGGCAGGCCGAGGGGGGATGAGAGAGCGCCCCCCCCCTCCTGAACCGTGTCACATGCCCTCAACATTGGGAGGGTGCTTTGGGGTAGCCCCCCAAAGCACCTTGTCCCCATGTTGATGGGGAGAAGGGCCTCATCTCCACAACCCTTGCCCGGTGGTTGTGGGGGTCTGCGGGCGGGGGGCTTATCGGAATCTGGAAGCCCCCTTTAACAAGGGGACCCCCAGATTCAGCCCCCCGTGTGTATTGGTAATGGGGTACAAATGTACCCCTACCATTTCACAAAAAAGTGTCAAAAAGGTTAAAAAACACAAGAGACGGTTTTTGACAAGTCCTTTTTATTAATTTCTACTTCTTTCATCTTCTTTCTTCTGATCTTCCTTCGGTGTTCTTCTTCTTCATCTTCTTCTCCTCCATCTTCTTCTTCCTCCGCTCTTCTCATCCCGCATCTTCCTCCTGCTTCTTCTCCGCTCCGTCCGCACGATCCGCCTCAGTGGGAGTCTTCCGCCGTGTGACGCTTCGGTTCTTCTGACACTTCTTATATAACGGAGGGCGGGGCCACCCGGTGACGCACAGGGAAGGTCACAGGGAATTCCCTGTAATGTTCTTCGAAGAAGAACATCGAAGAAAGACCAGAAGAAAGAAGATGGAAGAAGAAGCGGAAAGAAGAAGAAATTAATAAAGGACTTTTCAAAAACCGTCTGTCACGTACCTGGTAGGTGGAGCCCGGAATGCAGAGAACGGCCTCTCGTATGCCTCTGACTTAAGAACCCCTGAAGGTGTGAACAGGGACTCGAAAGTACAGAGGGGCACAAGTGCCTGACTGGAACACTGAAGTAGAAGGCAGGATCCTGTAGTCAGCAGGGAGGTGCACTGTAGTCTTGTAGCAGGTTGCAGACAGCAGGGAGGTGCACTGCAGTACTGTAGCAGGGAGGTGCACTGTAGTCTTGTAGCAGGTTGCAGACAGCAGGGAGGTGCACTGCAGTACTGTAGCAGGGAGGTGCACTGTAGTCCTGTAGCAGGTTGCAGACAGCAGGGAGGTGCACTGTAGTCCTGTAGCAGGTTGCAGACAGCAGGGGGGTGCACTGTAGTCCTGTAGCAGGTTGCAAACAGCAGGGAGGTGCACTGTAGTCCTGTAGCAGGTTGCAGACAGCAGGGAGGTGCACTGTAGTCCTGTAGCAGGTTGCAGACAGCAGGGAGGTGCACTGTAGTACTGTAGCAGGATGCAGATAGCAGGGAGGTGCACTGTAGTCCTGTAGCAGGTTGCAGAAAGCAGGGAGGTGCAGACAAGCCGGGTCAAGGTACTGGCGGGCAGATCAGGTACAGAAGGGCAAACCAAGAGAATAGTCAGAGTCCAAGCCAAGATCGGGGCGGGCAGCAAGCAGGTAAGTCAGGAACAAGCCAAGTAAGTACTGGATACAGGAAAACTGGTAACAAGATAGCAGGGGTCTCAGGAAACGCTGTAGACCGGACAGCAAGGCAGCATTGAAACAGTCTTCTTTAAATAGCCTATCTTTGGCGCCAAGTGGCGCTATTGCGCATACGCGTACGTTTGTTAGCACTATTGGCACTATTGCGCGTGCGCGAGTGCCGGATGGCGCTTCTATGCACAGGCATTCGTTTAACCCTCAATCTGCTGGGAAAACTGCAAGAGGGCTTTTCCTGACATTGCCCCCCTCCAATGGGCAGCCTCCGGATGCCCAACTGAGCCATTTTACTTGGATGAGTTCTTTTAAAGGCTAGGATTAACCTTTTGGCGTGTATGTTAGTCTCTGGTTCCCAGGAGTTCTCCTCAGGGCCGTAACCCTTCCATTTCACCAGGTACTGAACCTGATTACGTCTCCTTCGGCAATCTAAGATGGACTCAACCTCGAATTCTTCTTCGCCGTTAATAAGTACAGGCTCAGGAGGACCAGTGTTCCGGTTAAGGAAGGGATCCGGGACTGCTGGTTTAAGTAGAGCCACGTGAAAGACTGGATGTATACGGAAGGACTCCGGTAACTTCAACTCATATGCCACACTGTTAATTTTCCTCACCACTGGGAAGGGACCCACAAACGTAGGGCCCAATTTCTTAGATGGGCATGCCAGTTTCAGGTTTAGAGTGGACAACCAAACTTGATCTCCAGGTTTTAGGTCAAGCTCCCCTCTTCTCTTCCTGTCAAACGTTTCCTTGTTATGGACTTGGGTCTTTGCCATTGTCTCTTGAAGTAACTTGTTGTTTGTGCTGAAGAAGTTCAAGGTTTCTTGAGCCGCCGGTACAGTACACTCTGGCATGTTATTGGACAGAAACAAGGGGTGGAACCCATAGTTCGCAAAAAATGGAGATTGGTTGGTTGCAGAATGCACAGAATTATTATAAGCGAACTCAGCAAGAGGTAGCAGAGGCACCCAGTCATCCTGAGAAAAACAAGAATAGCATCGTAAATACTGTTCAAGGGTCTGGTTAGTTCGTTCGGTTTGTCCATTCGTCTGGGGGTGGTAGGCAGACGAGAAGGAGAGGTCAATCTTTAGGGCTTCACACAGGGCTTTCCAGAATTTGGATGTAAATTGTACCCCCCGATCAGATACAATATTAGCAGGTATACCATGGAGCCTTACAATGTCCTTTAATAAAAATCTTCGCAGTTTCGGAGGCAGATGGGGTACCCTTCATAGGCAGGAAATGAGCCATTTTAGAGAGTCTGTCAACCACTACGAAGATGGTGGTGAAATCTTCTGAAGGTGGTAATTCCACAATGAAATCCATGGAGATCATCCTCCATGGTCTTTCTGGTACGGGTAGAGGCCTCAACAGTCCCCAAGCCTTGGTCTTGCTGCCCTTGTTCTGGATGCAAGTAGTACATGCTTCGATATAACGTTTGCAATCCTTTTGTAGCTGAGGCCACCAAAACATGCGCTGCAGGAGTTCGGATGTCTTACGTACCCCGAAGTGGCCAGCTAGTTCGTGGTCATGGCAAGACTTGAGGATGGCAACCCGTGTCTGTTGTGGCACAAAAATTCTGTCCTTGTACCAAAGTAGATCATCTTTCCACTGTAAAGTGACATCTGTTGGATGGGGAGCCAATGAGGAGGCTTGTTTAACTTGAGAGAGCAGATCTCCCTGAAGCATGAGAAAGTTTCCAGGAGCAAGGATGGTATCAGGGGGTGAAGGAACTTCAGGTTCGCTGAACATCCGGGAAAGCGCATCTGGTTTAGTGTTTTTAGATCCCGGCCTGTAAGTAATGTGAAAGGCAAATCTGGTGAAGAAGAGTGCCCATCTGGCCTGTCGTGGTTTTAATCTCTTGGCAACTTTCAAATACTCTAAGTTCTTGTGATCAGTGTACACCAGAATAGGATGGGCCGCTCCTTCCAAGAGGTAACGCCATTCTTCTAGCGCAGCCTTGATTGCAAGTAGCTCTCTGTCCCCGACATCATAGTTTCTTTCAGCTTCGGTTAGCCTGCGAGAGAAGAATGCCACTGGGTGTAACAGAGCCTTGGATCCTTGTCTCTGTGAAAGAACTGCCCCTACTGCTACCTCGGAAGCATCCACTTCCAGTATGTAAGGTAAGGCTGGGTCAGGATGCTTTAAGACGGAGGCTGAAACGAACTGTTCTTTTAAGGAAGTAAAGGCTGCTTGAAGCTTCAGAAGACCATTGGAAACGGGTGCCTTGCCGAGTAAGACTTGTGATGGGGGAAATGATAGAAGAGAATCCCTTAATGAATTTGCGATAAAAATTTGCAAACCCCACAAATCGCTGAACTCCCTTCTTATCAGTTGGAGCTGGCCAATCCAAGATGGCAGAGACCTTCTGTGGATCCATCTTGACACCGTCAATCGAAATGATTAGGCCCAGAAACTGGATGCTTTGGCGCTCAAACTCGCACTTCTCAGGTTTTGCATACAAGCCATGCTGGCGAAGGCGGGTTAGAACTTTCCCGACATGTTCCCGATGAGTAATCAGTGAGGAGGAAAAGATCAGGATGTCATCTAGGTATACTATGATAAACAAGTCAAGGTAGTCTCTGAAAATATCATTAACAAAATGCTGGAAGGTGGCAGGAGCATTACATAAACCAAAAGGCATGACAAGGTACTCAAAATGTCCGAAGCGGGTGCGGAAGGCTGTTTTCCATTCGTCTCCGCTTCGGATCCGGACTAAATTGTAGGCTCCACGAAGGTCTAATTTGGTAAAGATGGATGCAGTTCCGAGTCGCTGGAAAAGTTCAGGTACCAAGGGTAGAGGGTACCGATTCTTAATTGTCATCTTATTAAGGTCCCGATAGTCTACGCAGGGGCGTAGAGAGTGGTCTTTCTTTTCTACGAAGAAAATCCCTGCTCCTGCTGGGGAGGTAGAAGGGCGTATGAACCCTTTCCTCAGATTATCATCTATGTATTCTTTAAGAGTTCTGAGTTCAAGTTCAGTTAAGGGAAAAATCCTCCCAAAGGGAATTTCTGCTCCGGGAAGCAACTCAATCGGACAATCGTAAGGTCTATGGGGTGGCAGAGTCTCTGCCCCTTTTTTACTGAACACGTCCAGAAAGTTATGGTAAGCCTTAGGAACTGCTTGGCAGACTTCAGCATCGGTCTCCAGACATAGCAAAGAAGACGGGGTTTTGGTAGTGTCCTGTAGACAATGTTGCTGGCAATATGAGGAATGAAAACGGATTTTTCCAGTAGACCAGTCTATTTGCGGATTGTGTGCCTTGAGCCAAGGCATTCCCAGTATGATGGGAAACGAGGGAGATTCGATGATGTCAAGACAGAGTAATTCTTAGTGGTTGTCGGAAATGGTGGTCTTGAGAGGAACTATTTCTTGTGTTACGGGCCCAGATTTTATAGCCGATCCGTCGGCCAGATGTACAGACAGTCCCTGTGCTCTGGGTCGTAGAGGAATGTGGAATTTACGGGCAAAAGACAAGTCCATGAACCCGCTGCAGGCTCCGGAGTCAATGATGGCGGTTGCTTGCATATTCCCTTCTGGAAGCTGTAGAGAGATGGGAATAGCCAAATGAGTAGCATGATCAAACACAGCAGATGAAGAGGTAGAGGAGAGAGTAAAGTGCTTACGGGTCTTTGCGGGACAAGTCCTCACATAGTGTCCAGATTCTCCGCAATAGAGGCAAAGGTTATTAGCTCGCCGGCGTTGACGTTCCTCCGGAGTCAGAGAGGGACGGATCAGGCCTAACTGCATTGGCCCAGTGGAATCAGCAGGAGCGTGGGCAGAAGGCTGTGGTACACGTGGAAGCATCCAGACTGGGCGAGCGGACCCGGCAGTCCGTACAGCTCTTCGCTCTCTTAGACGCCTGTCAATCTGAATGGAGAGATTGATAAGGGCTTCAAGTGTCTCCGGGATGCCAACCCGGGCCAACTCATCCTTTAGTGGCTCGGAGAGTCCCATGCGGAACTGGTGTCGTAGGGCGGCGTCGTTCCAATTTGTGTCGGAACTCCAACGCCTGAACTCAGACGCATAGTCCTCCGCCGCCCTACGGCCTTGCTGGAGAGAGAACAGAGCTGCTTCTGCAGTAGCAACTTGTTGCGGGTCCTCATAGAGAAGGACCATGGCTTGGAAGAAAGTGTCCAGTAAGTTAAGGCAGCTGTTCTTTTGTTCCAGAAGTCGATGGGCCCATGCCTGGGGCTCCCCCAGCAAGAGGGAAATGATGAACCCCACCTTAGTGGTTTCTAATGAAAAAGTTCTGGGTTGCAGTGCAAAGAAAAGTTCACAGGCATTATGGAATGCTCTAAACTTGCTGCGGTCCCCGGAGAACCTTTCTGGCGTGGGAACTTTAGGTTCTGGAGGCAACATTACTACAGAAGGGCCAGAGGACGGACCTGGAGCTGAAGTAGAGAGCACTTGAACACGTTCTTCCAGACGTTTGTAACCGTCTTGCAGGTCTTTAACAGCCTGTGTAAGTCCAGCCAAATGATGGCATAAGTCCTCCATAGGCGACGTTCCCTGCGTGGGCTCGGACATGGCTGTCCGGTACTGTCACGTACCTGGTAGGTGGAGCCCGGAATGCAGAGAACGGCCTCTCGTATGCTCTGACTTAAGAACCCCTGAAGGTGTGAACAGGGACTCGAAAGTACAGAGGGGCACAAGTGCCTGACTGGAACACTGAAGTAGAAGGCAGGATCCTGTAGTCAGCAGGGAGGTGCACTGTAGTCTTGTAGCAGGTTGCAGATAGCAGGGAGGTGCACTGTAGTACTGTAGCAGGATGCAGGTAGCAGGGAGGTGCACTGTAGTCCTGTAGCAGGTTGCAGACAGCAGGGAGGTGCACTGTAGTCCTGTAGCAGGTTGCAGACAGCAGGGAGGTGCACTGTAGTCCTGTAGCAGGTTGCAGACAGCAGGGAGGTGCACTGTAGTACTGTAGCAGGATGCAGATAGCAGGGAGGTGCACTGTAGTCCTGTAGCAGGTTGCAGACAGCAGGGAGGTGCAGACAAGCCGGGTCAAGGTACTGGCGGGCAGATCAGGTACAGAAGGGCAAACCAAGAGAATAGTCAGAGTCCAAGCCAAGATCGGGGTGGGCAGCAAGCAGGTAAGTCAGGAACAAGCCAAGTAAGTACTGGATACAGGAAAACTGGTAACAAGGTAGCAGGGGTCTCAGGAAATGCTGTAGACCGGACAGCAAGGCAGCATTGAAACAGTCTTCTTTAAATAGCCTATCTTTGGCGCCAAGTGGCGCTATTGCGCATGCGCGTACATTTGTTAGCACTATTAGCGCTATTGGCGCTATTGCGCGAGCGCCGGATGGCGCTTCTATGCACAGGCATTCGTTTAACCCTCAATCTGCTGTGAAAACTGCAAGAGGGCTTTTCCTGACACCGTCTCTTGTGTTTTTTAACCTTTTTACACTTTTTTGTGAAATGGTAGGGGTACATTTGTACCCCATTACCAATTCACACAGGGGGGCCAGGATCTGGGGGTTCCCTTGTTAAAGGGGGCTTCCAGATTCCGATAAGCCCCCCGCCCGCAGACCCTCACAACCACTGGGCAAGGGTTGTGGGGATGAGGACCTTCTCCCCATCAACATGGGGACAAATTTTCTCTTGTTTCAACATGGGGACAAGGTGCTTTTGGGGGGCTACCCCAAAGCACCCTCCCAATGTTGAGGGCATGTGGCCTGATACTGTTTAGGAGGGGGGGCGCTCTCTCGTCCCCCCTCTTTTCCTGTGGCCTGCCAAGGTGCGTGCTCGGAAAAGGGTCTGGTATGGATTTTTGGGGGGACCCCACGCCATTTTTTAAAAAATTTTGGCGGGGGGTTCCCCTTAATATCCATACCAGACCTGAAGGGCCTGGTATGGAATTTAGGGGGACCCCCACTCATTTTTTTTTCAATTTTGGTTCGGGGTTCCCCTGTGTGGGAATTCCATGGCGTTTTTATCAATGAACTTTTATGTGTATTGTCGGACCGACAATTCATTACAGCCGCGAGTAGTTTTAAATTACTTTTTTTCCTTTTAGAAATGCCATTTTGCTGTCAGACTGTTCTAAATACGGGAAACATGCGCCCCTTTACAGGCACACTGTAGACACCCCCCCCCAGGTACGAAATTTAAAGGAATATTACACTTTTATTGTTTCACTTTAAGCATTATTAAAATCACTGCTCCCGAAAAACAGCCATTTTTAAAACTTTTTTTTGCACCGATACATGTCCCCTGGGGCAGGACCCAGGTCCCCAAACACTTTTTATGACGATAACTTGCATATTAACCCTTAAAATGAGCACTTTTGATTTCTCCCATGGACAATTCACTATAGCCGACACCGCTATTACTTCATGACTTTATTTTCCCTTTATAAATGTCATTTTGCTCTCAGACTGTTCTAAACACGGGAAAAAAGGAAAACCACTTTACAGGCATACTATAAACACCCCCCAGGTATGAAATTTTAAAGGAATATTTCACTTTTATTGTTTCACTTTAAGCTTTATTAAAATCACTGCTCCCGAAAAAACTTCAGTTTTTAAAACTTTTTTTTGCACTGATACATGTCCCCTGGGGCAGGACCCAGGTCCCCAAACACTTTTTATAACAATAACTTGCATATAAGCCTTTAAAATGAGCACTTTTGATTATTCATGTTCGTGTCCCATAGACTTTAACATGTTCGAAATTTTTTGCCTGTTCGCATGTTCGGCTCATCCCTACTGATGATGTCTATGCGTTCCAGACTTCAGGCTGTAATTGACTGCAAAGGATTTGCAACCAAGTATTAAAAAGTGAAAGTTTGATGGATGATTGTTAATCTGTCCCATTACTTTTGGTCCCTTAAAAGGTGGGTGGCACATATACAAATGTGTCACCAGCCCTGCACCTCACACTTGATTAACTTTATTGTTTGCACCTTATTTTGCAATTTTTTTGAATTATTAAACTTTGTTGAATGCACTTTTTTACACTATATTGGCACTTTTTTTGCACTATATTGTTACACATGTTGTCATATGACACATATTTGATGGGAGTATATGCACATTTATGATTGAGAGAGGTAGCGCTGAGTATATATTTTCTGTTGTCATTTTTTGGGGTACTCACCTCGCACTACAGCGGCAGCCCTATTACATATGTACATATGGGTGAGTGTGTAAATGCACACTTGTATGTACACTTTGTATTTATTCTATAATTTATTTGCAATTTTCTCCACGGCGCGGGTCCATCTTTATCACATATACAAACTGTTGTAATTCCTACACCGTTCCCCTGATTTGGATGTAAATACCCTTAAATTAAAGCTGAAAGTCTGCAGTTAACGCACATCTTGTTCATTTCATTTCAAATCCCTTGTGGTGGTGTATAGAGACAAAAAGATTAGAATTGTGTTTATGTCCCAATATTTATGGACCTGACTGTAGATCTGATCAGATATTGATCCATTTAGATACTATACCACTAAGGGAGGTGTATGCTGTGTGCATGGATGTTAGCGCTACTGGCACTAATCTGACGCTGCCTGGGGCGACGCAGACCCTGACTGACCCTATCACCTGCCGGGCAATCAGGGGGTTGAACCTTTATTGGGTAATAAACTGCGGGTGCCCTGTCACAATAAAAAACAAACTAACTAACCAGCATCACCCATAACACTTATACGGTGATCACTAGTGACAGGGGGTGAAAGGTTTAACTAGGGGGCAATCAGGGGGTTAAAACCTTTATTAGGTAGTATATGGGGGTACCTGACGCTATAAAAAGCTGACAGTCAACCTAAATAACTAACTGGCTACCTAGCATCACCCGTGACACTAATGCAGCGATCAGAAAAAATATTGCTTAGTGACACTGGTGACAGGGGGTGAAAGGGTTAACTGTGGGGTAATCAAGGGGTTAAACCTTTGTTAGGGGGTACTCTAGACCTAAAGGGGCCTACCATTAACTGCCCTAACACTTTTTACAGTCACAAATGACACCAAATGCAGTGATCAGTAAAAAAATAAACACTGCAATCGGTGACACTGTGATTGGGGGTGCAGGGGTTAACGGGGGGTTGATCGGGGGGTGATTTGTGTGCCTATGTGTACTGGTGTTAGTGTGCTGTTGGTGCAACTCACTTTTCACGTCCTCTTTCCATGGCTCCCGAACAAAAAAGGAAGTGCGAGGAGAGATGACATCACTTCCTCTGACCTGTGTTCACAGGCAGAGGAAGAACCCCATTCGTCAGGAGCGATCGCGAGGGGGTGGCCATGAATTGGTGGCCTCCCCCTCAACACGGGTTGCTCCTGGAATGAAGCCAACCGCCACATGCACCGGGGGGGCCCAATTGAGCCCCCAGCCCGCTGGGAGGCAGGGACATACAGGTACGCCCATATGCCTGCCCGTGCCATTCTGTCGACATATATTGTCATGCGGCAGTCGGCAAGTGGTTAAAAACCTTTCCTTCTTTCAATTCCTCCCTCCAAAAAAAAAAAAAAAAAACCATTTTAGATCTTGTTCTGATGGATTAGTAGGTTATATTCCTTCCCCAATCTCCAACCCATTGCACGTGTATTCACAGTACGTTTGCATTCATAAATCACAGGAGAGACTCCGGCAAAATGTTTCACCAGTCTTGTTGATGGACACAGTCTTTTAGATTCAGCATTAGCACTAAATTGTCCATAAGAAAAAGAAACCTCATATTGCAAGTATTAATCTGAATCTTTTCATTTGTCCCTTCTCTCCTGAATGTTTATCAGAACAAATTTGCGATGTGGTGTGGCACAGGTAAACTGCCAACCAGATGAACAACTTTCATCTCTGTTCCAGAAACCTCTTCAATCTTGCTCCAACAGGACTCTGGAAGTGAAAAACAAGAGCAGAATCAAATTCTTATCCACAATATCTGCTTGCTTGCTATGTTTACTTATAGTTCCCTCCTTGGAAACCAGGAATTTAGTATTCCTGGCTTCTGCAACTCTAAACAAATTATCAAAACAATCCATGATTTCTTTAGGCTGAACCCACTCTAAAATGGATCCCCATGGTAAGAACAAAAAATAAAAAATTAACGTGAATGTTGCTTCTCCAAAATTCTCATTTTAAACGCTAAAAAAACCCCAATGCCTTTATCTATTCCTTAAGACCTATGCACTAACTCCCCTTTCAGGTGGACAAAGCCTAAACCTTTTAGAACTTTTTCCATCTGAATGAAAATAAGAACAGAGAAAAAACTATAATAACTCCTGCGGCTAGAATGGTACCAACTCTTGTCTTAAACAAAATGTATTCAGCTGCTAATTGAGGGCATAGCCAATGACCCCCCTTTCAGGTGGACTAAACCTCACAATTTTTCCACCTGAACAAAACAAAAATAAAATAAATGAATAAACAAATAACAAAAAATATATATTAAAAAAATTTAATTAAAAATTAAAAATAAGAGGAGAAAAAAAAACATAGTAATCATAACAGAAAAAAAATAAAAAATAACAATTCAGAGGCTTATCCTTGAAAATACTAAAAATATATCAAGGTCCTCTATAATATTCCAAACATGAAGGCCAAATCTCTGAAACTCATATCAAAACCTTATTCATAGCAAAGAAAAAAATAGCCAAAAAATTCTTACCATCCATGCAACTCACTAAGGGCTGCTAACATTGTTTCCCCCAGTGCTATATTTGAATGAACACGTGGCTACCTCCATTTTGAGTTTATGCAACTGTTCTACATAGTGATGCCTTTTCTGTCTCAATTGACTATTTTCGGTTTGTAGTCTCAGCATTTGGGTCTTAAAAGGGAAACGGGTTTGTTTACTATGGCTTATATGCCTTGGATTGCTACCTCATCTTGCAGAATAAACTTGATAATGCCTTGGTGTAGTTTTAGGGTACTTCCTTTGCATATCATTATTAGCCATCAAACAATACCTAGCTATGTGACCCCCCCCTTTTTACAAACAAAGCACTTGAGAGGCCCTGCATAGGCCCTTCTCTGAGCATATGGCGATGGAGACTCACATTGCTGTATAACATTACTATGATCAGAATCAATAGACTTTACACTTTCATTGTCTGAGAAGTCACTAGCAATGGACTCATCAGAAGTCTCCACTGTTTCAACTCCTGAATCAATTTCAAGCGTTGTTACCGCACTTTTATTTCAATATTCCTCATTCAGATCTTCAACATTGATTCCCACCATAGCAACATCACTTGCAGCAACACTAGCATTTGGCTTTTCTACATGTTGTTCCAAAGCCTCTATCTTTGCTAAGCACTGAGCTTGTGTGGAGGAGAACTCCATGGCAGACTGGGCTTCATGTAATTCCTTCCTAAGCAGTATTATAATACGCTCCTTCTCAGCCTCTCTCTGATTCAAAAAGGCAATGCAACTCTCTCTTTGTTTAGACGTTTCCTCTAATTCATTATTTTTCTGTTCCAATACACGTTTTTCAGTCACTAATTGATCAATGTGATCACAAACATTTGCATCTGCTTTTGCAACCATTGTTAATATATTCTTAGTTACACTTTGTACCTGCTCTAATAATTGTTTTTTCTCAGTACACCATTGGACTTATTTCGATATAGCAAAGTCTTTCATTTTCAATAACATGCATACAACATTGGCCATTCTGGTTTTCCTGCCTTTTTTTTAAGACATCTTATGTTTTATCTGATCATTATGAATATGACATTGTCTCATTAAATTGGTGCGTTAAAGCATTTTCTGCCACAGTGTTAAAATTAACACTTAAGAAAGTGTCTCTTAAGAAAATCTTCAATGACCTCTGTTGACTTGCTAATTAGTCTACACTGAAGGTTGCTCAAACAGTCTATACACAGCTACAGACACAAGACACACAGAGACACAGACACACAGATAAAGCAGTTTAAAGTGGTTGTAAACTCTCCCCGACAACTTTGTCCCATGTAAATCAGCATAAAAACCCCCTAATGAACACTGCTTGTAGATATCTCCTTACTCACTTAGTATTGTTGTAATCCTTTTTGTTCTTTAGAATGACTTCACTGAGCATGCCCAGATCTCCCCTGATTTACGGAACACTCTGTGTACTTGTCTGTCTATTATCAGATCTTCCTACGGCACAACACTGAAATCCCAGGAGACTGCATAATCACTCAGAGCTTCCTACTACACCCCATGTGACCATGTAACATCACATGGAGTGTAAACTTGGGCATCAGACAACATTACTGCAGCCTTATCAGCTGAAGCTGATAAGATTGACACAGGCAAACACTAGATAATCGGCACAAGTAAATACTATGAAATAAAACAAGTCAGCAATGAGCAGTGAAGCAGGGTTGCCATAGAAACGTTGGATTGAGAAGGAGGCTTGGTTAACAGTACAGGAAGTGCTCAATGTAAGGGCGTAAATACACTCTACTGTGGACTCAATACTTAAGATGGCGCTGCCTTACCCCTGGAAACAAGTTTTTTAAAGTTTCTTTAAACGGTAAGTAATATGCGATTTGGGCTGGATTACAGTGGCTATCGTTTGATAATTACTTATTATAATGGACTAAATGAAAGGAAGAATCAGAGTGGGAGAGTTTACTTCCTCTTTAAAAGCTAACATTAACTTGTAGTTCCACATCAGGAGACATGCACACTCTTAATCAATGCCTTACTATCTCCTTATTACCCCTGACTTATGCCCTATTATCTCAGAACGCAAGCCACATTAAACTTCTATTGGAACAGAGAGCTATTTCACTCTTACATAGGGGAAAAAATAAATAATCAAAAATAAAAAGATAAACTAATAAAAAAAATCTAGATTTCTCCCACTTTCTCCTCAAAGATGTGTGATTTATCCTGTCAATCTGCAGGCTATATCAGATGACCAAGGGTGAGCAGTCCCTCACTCACCGGCACTCTTGACCAGCTACACAGGCCTAAAACAATTTGCACTAACAATACAATAAATGTTAATACATACACATTTACCAGCCAAAAATCTCACCAGGTTTTTTTGTGTCCGCTCACTGATGAAATATTTCATAGAAATATTCAGGACCACTCACGCAGGGCGTCAGAATTCACGAACCAGCGGAAATCTTGTCCATATGAGAGAAGGCTTTCAGTTCTAGGTGTAGTTTATTTCTTAGCTTATAGGGACTCAAGATACATTAGGGTTTGGGTTCTGTGCAGAAATAAATTCCACATGCCAATTGAAATAAATACTGAAATTGAAATAACTTCTAAACTAAATAATGCCGAGGGTGGTTACGGATTCCCTCTATTTATTCCATGTATTAATCTGTCTATTCCTATAGTTAGCTAGTCTATTAAAACTCTGATAGTTACTGTTGATAAGCACAATGATATAAGGTTAGCTATGAAAACAAACACACTGCTTAGTAAAACAATGTCTTATTTCCCAAGAAAATAGGAAAATGCTAACATGAAAACACTAATGGAAGATATTACATAGTATATAACAATAGAACATCAAATATACTTATCGCAAGGCTGTCCTCTAAATATTGTCTCCTCAGCTGGGCTCAAAATGATGGTAACCGTTCAGACCCAACCCCATTGCCGGCCCAACTAGACCTTTGACGAATCAACGTATTTACGGGGAAGTCCTCCTTAATATATAATTTCACTGTCTGTCCTGCTGTATTGGCCTCTAGGGGTAGCATTGTCCATGTATCATGTCTATATATCCAGGGTCAATCTTCAATGCCTTTGATCTCTGTAACCCACCTTCATCAATCATCCTGACAGTCATGGCCCTCTTCGAAGCTTACTTGCATAGCGTTATCACACCAGACTGTCAGCAGCCAAGCTTTTGTTCAGCCTTGCTTCAGATGAATAATCCGATATGCTACAAAGCTTTGATGTGCAACTTGTTACATTCTGGACAGCCCCCAAGAATGTGAAGGTCTGGTATAGTCATAGTTCATATTTCACACACCTCTTGTATTTATGAAATAAAACATTTTGCCTTCCAACTGGGGGGATATGATCAACATGTACAAATACATAAGTGGTCCATATAGTGAACTTGGTGTTGAATTATTTACTTTAAGTCATCCCAGAGGACAAGGGGTCACTCTTTACGTCTAGAGGATATACATACACATAATATAACTGGGTACTGACATTTTATAGGTAAAGTTGATCCAGGGAAAATCCGATTGCCTCTCGGGGGATCAGGAGAGAATTTTTTTCCCTGCTTTAGCAAATCGGATCATGCTTTGCTGGGATTTTTCGCCTTCCTCTGGATCAACTGTGGGTAGAGGATTGTGTATATGGGATTGTATTTTTTTTTAACTGGATGGACTTGTGACTTTTTTCAACCTGGCTAACTATGTAACTATGTCTAAATCGAACTGTTCCTGTCATGGACGCACCGCGCGTAGTGCTGCAACTGGTCACAGGCGCACAGGCTCTTTGAGGCGTGTTCCAGCTCACAGGAATCCAGCGGTGAACAGACTTGTGCCAGTGCGCAGATTGTGGAGATCGTGCACGCTCGCACGGTGACGCTGCCTTGGCGCCCAGTGACCTTTAAAAAGGGCTTCTCTTGAATGAATCCTTGCTGTTTGATCTGCAGCTTATCCTGTGACCTGATCCTGAACCCGTATCTGATCCAGTACTTACCCGGCTTACTGACCTCGCTGCTGTCTCCAGTACTGAGTTTGGCTTGCCTTGATCTTGCTCGGTCTATCCGTTTGCCTGACCTCCTGCTATTGAATCCTGCCTGAACTTTGACCATTCTCTGCCTGCCACTTCTGCCTGATTGATCAGCTGTTTATGACCCGGCTAGTCTGACCCTGCTCCTGCCTGCTGTCCTGTGTCTGTGCGCATCTGCATCTGCTGCCCTTCAGCGCACCTACATCCGCTTACCTGCATCCACAGCAATCAAGCCTGTTCCTGTCTCTGCCAGCAGACATCTTCAGCCAAGTGAACCCTTATATCTCACTGTGCTCCAACGGTCACTGTACCCACTCCAGTGATCCCGGAACCAGGGCTGTAGAGAGGTCTCCCTCTGCACATCAGGCTCACCGCCAAGGTTCGTGTCAGTACCCTAGTGGATTTTAAAAGAACGTTGAAAAATGCATAGAAAAATGATCAGTTTGCCAATTGCCATCAATGGATTTATCGATGTTGTTTGAAAGTTCTTCAAAATGTTTCCTTTTAACATTTTATTTTGGAAAGCATGGACGAGAACCACAAAAAATTTCCATCCTGCTCCTTTGAATGTTCTTGTCACTTCAGTTAAAAACAAATATTGATTTGACCCTTATTTGATTGAACAAACCAAAAATTTCAAACTTAATTCTTCTAGGGTAAGGTCAATTTCAGATTCAAATTTCCCCCACATAGTTTTTGGGGGGGAACCCACACTTTTTTTTTCCTTTTTTTTTGTTGCACACTACACTAGCAAACTATCTCCTTCTAAAAGCACTGATCGCTGTCCTTCACACTGGCTAAACTAAGACACATTGATAAAGGGATGCTGCTTTTATAATGTATGGGCTGGGACTATGGCTATAAACCATCATCACCAAAGGTCTCTATCTGCGTAGAGATCAGGTAATACTACTGGCCAATAATGGTTTTGGCCAATTCCTGTTTAACATTCTAAAAGTTCAGATTAAATCCGAACAAGCAATCTCCGAACAAGCAAAATTCCAACCAAACTTAGAGCTCATCCCTATACATAAGTGGGACATTGTAAAAAGTAGACTTTTGTGCAGTGAACTGTATAATGAATTATAATACCCTTATTACTGTTGAACAAAGCATGCACTAAACCAATAAAATTGGAGGAATCATGCAAGGTAATTAGCCTGCTGGGAAAAAGGGGTGTTATAGCAGTCACTTTTTATTTGTAAGTTTCATGCCAAACTATGGACCATGTGCCACATCTGGCCTGCTACAAGATTTTATCTGTGGTCTGTGTTTCATAATTTAGAGACTGGAGCATCCACTGCCATCCAGCCATGAGCCTCCAGGGGGACTCTGATGGGCAGTCCTGGATGTACAGTGGGGACAGAAAGTATTCAGATCCCCTTAAATTTTTCACTCTTTGTTATATTGCAGCCATTTGCTAAAATCATTTAAGTTCATTTTTTTCCACAATAATGTACACACACCCCATATTAACAGAAAAACACAGAATTGTTGACATTTTTGCAGATTTATTAAAAAAGAAAAACTGAAATATCCCATGGTCCTAAGTATTCAGACCCTTTGCTGTGACACTCATATATTTAACTCAGGTGTTGTCCATTTCTTCTGATCATCCTTGAGATGGTTCTACACCTTCATTTGAGTCCAGCTGTGTTTGATTATACTGATTGGACTTGTTTCGGAAAGCCACACACCAGTCTAAATAAGACCTTACAGCTCACAGTGCATGTCAGAGCAAATGAGAATCATGAGGTCAAAGAAACTGCCTGAAGAGCTCAGAGACAGAATTGTGGCAAGGCACAGATCTGGCCAAGGTTTAGCCTGTGCCTTGTCCAATACAGTCCCAACAGTGAAGCATGTTGGTGGCAGCATCATGCTGTGGGGGTGTTTTTCAGCTGCAGGGACAGGACGACTGGTTGCAATCGAGGGAAAGATGAATGCGGGCAAGTACAGGGATATCCTGGACGAAAACCTTCTCCAGAGTGTCAGGACCTCAGACTGGGCCGAAGGTTTACCTTCCAACAAGACAATGACCCTAAGCACACAGTTAAAATAATCTTTCCCAAAAAGACTCATGGCTGTATTAGATCAAAAGAGTGCTTCTACTAAATACTGAGTAAAGGGTCTGAATACTTAGGACCATGTGATATTTCAGCTTTTCTTTTTTAATAAATCTGCAAAAATGTCAACAATTCTGTGTTTTTCTGTCAATATGGGGTGCTGTGTGTACATTAATGAGGAAAAAAAATGAACTTAAATGATTTTAGCAAATGGCTGCAATATAACAAAGAGTGAAAAATTTAAGGGGGTCTGAATACTTTCACTGTAAGTGGAGACTATGATGGGCAGTCCTGGATGTAATGGGAGACTCCGATAGACCCTTCTGGATGTAATGGGAGATTCTGATAGGCCTTCCTGGATGTAAGGGGAGAAGCTTATGGGCAGTCCTGGATGTAAGGGCAGACCATGATAGGTGTTCCTTGATGTAAGGGAAATATAAGGGGAGACTATGATGGGCTCCCCTTGATGTAAGGAAGACTCTGATGGGCATTCCTGGATGTTAGGGAAGAATATGGTGGGCGCTCTTTGATGTAAGGGAAGACACTGATGGGCACTCCTGGATGTAAGGGGAGACTTTGATGGGTCTTTTTTGATAATATAAGGGAAGACTTTAATGGGCATCCCTAGATGTAAGGGGAGACTATGATGGGTGCTTCTGGATGTAAGGGGAGACTCTGATGGGCATTCCTGGATGTTGCAGGAGAATATGATGGGCATTCCTGGATGTTATGGGAGAATATCATGGGCGTTCCTTGATTTAAGGGAAGACTCTGCTGGGGAGCCCTGGATGTAAGGGGGGAATATGATGGACACTCCTGGGTGTAAGGGGGGAATCTGATGGCCATTCTTGGATGTAAAGGAGGACTCTGGTTGTCTCTTCTGGATGTAAGTGATATTCTGATTGGTACTATTGGATGCCAAGGTGGACTCTTTATAAAACTGATTTTCTTTGGCTCAGATATTTGTAAAATCAACAACGTGGCCCTTGTACTGAAAAAGTTTTCTTAAAACGAAAAAAAAAAAAAAAAAAATTGCATATCAACCATTGACACTGTTACAGTATGTCCTAACCCATGTCACTGTCACTATTACTGGATAGCCCTTACATTTTGAACCAAAGATGTGGCACAGGTATTAGAGCCATCCTCTATATTGAAATTACAAGATAGCCTAATTGACATGTACATTTTGAAAAAAAAAAAAGTAGAAGCATGTAAAATAATTCACATCCTGAATACTGTCTTATACTGAGTGCTAAAACTACATTTATTAATCCCATACAGGTCTCAAATCCATTATTTTTCATGGTACTGGTTCTTTAAAAAATAGATTTTACTTGTTGGGATATTATTTGATGCCCTCAGGTGTGAAGGTGTCTTCTCTACAAACCAGTTTTTTTTAAATATGCACAGTTCCTTTTGGCACAGGCATATTAATAAAGTGACCATATTTCATTCATGTCACTTTCAGGATATGCCAACCTCAGAAGAGAAATAGGCTTCCTCTATGCCGTCTCTAGAAAACCCCAGTAAAAAAACACATTATAGTAGATGGTAACCCAGTCACCAAAATCTTGCATGATCTTTATTATGTTAATGTAATTTAAAAAGTTGTTCTTAATATTTCTAGATCTGCAGTTTTTATTGGGATAATTGATGGTGATCCTGCTTTGTGGATCCTTGTTCAGATACTTCCTGTTTATAGGATGATCGTGATCTGTCCTTGTATCCCAGCCATGGCTGGGACAAGGAGAAGGCAGGGGGGAGGCTGCCCTGGGCACTATAGTATCATGAGCGGTGGGGGGGCACCGCAAGGAGATTGAGGGGGGCAGGTATTTGTGTTGGGCGGGAAAATTTTGGGGGTGGTAGGGGGTAAGAATTGTTCTAGGAAGGAAAATGTACGGGGGCTTGTAATGAGCTATAAGGAGCATTTTTTGGGGGGGATTTGTGCTAGTTGGGGTGATTGGGGGGCATTTGTGCTGGGTACCTAGTACGTGATCCGGCACTTTTGGATAGGGAGCATGTGTGTGTGCCGCCAGCGCCACGGCTGTGATTTGACACAGCACTAACAACTTAGCAGGTACCGGCCAGTAGATGTCTGCCAGCACTCGCTGATTGGCGAGGAGAGACGCAGAACGGAGCTCTGCCTATGTAAACAAGGCAGAGCTCCATTCTGACAGGGGGAAAGTGATTGAGTTTGTGTCCCTGCAAAGCAGGGAATAAAATTCATCACTTCCCTTAGTAAAGGCAGCACACATAGCAAACACAAACACTGGCTAGGCATGTGTTTAACCCTTTATCACCCTAGGTGTTTAACCCCTTCCCAGCCAGTGTCATTAGTACAGTGAATATTTTTAGCACTGATCACTGTATTAGTGTCACTAGTATCCACAAAATGTCACACTGTCTGCCACAATATTGCAGTCCCACTATAAGTCACTGATTACTAGTATTAACAGAAAAAAATTCCAGTATATATCTTATAGTTTGTAGATGCTAAACCTTTGTGCTAACCATTCAATATACACTTATTGGGATTTTTTACCAAAAATATGTAGCAGAATACATATTGGCCTAAATTAATGAAGAAATTAAATTTTTAAAAAGACATTTTATGGGATATGTTTTATAGCAGAAAGTAAAAAATATAGGTTTTTTTTTTTCAAAAGTTATTTTGTTTATAGCGCAAAAAATAAAAACCCCAGAGGTGATCAAATACCACCAAAATAAATCTCTATTTTTGGGAACAAAAATCACATAAATTTAATTTAGGTACAGCGGTCTATGACCGTGTAATTGTCAGTTAAAGTAACGCAGTGCAGTATCACAAAAAATGTCCTGGTCATTGAGGGGGGTAAATATTCTGGAGGTCAAGGGGGTAAATCCCTTCTTCCTGCAGGCTACCGTTGTTTTGTTTTAATTTTCCGAGGCGCAATTTGATTTGTACATCGTGCGCGTGGCCACCTAGGGGGCACACGTGACGATTGGATTTGCTTTAGAACTGATCAATTTCCAGGCCCAAGCCAATGATTTCTGGCCTGGACCTGGTGATCGGTTCTGGCGAATGAAATCCTTCCCCTGCCTGTGTAAGTGTAAACACAGGCAGGGGAAGTGATGTCATCTCCCCTCATGGAACTCTTTTCTGTTCCACAGAGAGGAGAGAAGACATCTCAGAGTAAGTTGCACCAACACTACACTGACAGAGTACACATAGGCACACTTGTCACCCCCCGATCGCCCCCCCCCCAGTTAACCCCCTCACTCCCTGTCACTGTGTCACCCAGTGCAGTGTTCATTTTTTTTTTTGATCACTGTACTGGTGTCATTTGTGACAATAATCAGTGTTAGGGTACTTAGTAAGCCCAGATAGATCATGGGACCCCCCCTAAACCCCCCTAATAAAGGTTTAACCCTTGATCGCTCCCTGTCACCAGTGATCACCATATTAGTGTCACGGGTGACGCTGGTTAGTTAGTTATTTTTTTTATAGCGTCAGGTCACCCACCGTATATTACCTAATTAAAGGTTTAACCCCATGATCGCCAAGTTCAGGTGTACCCGACCCCATTCTCCTGCTGTTGTTGAGGTGCAAGAACTGCAGGGCTCTCGTAAAAAATGCCACAGCATCACAAAGCAGGAAAGCTGACACGTTTCACGCTGTAGTCAGTGCTTAATCATGCAGCCACCGAGAAGACAAACACAGGCCTGTCGAGCTAATAGTGCCCTTCCTGCTGCATTTGCCAATCTGAATAGAGAGCCCACCACTTCTGCAGCACCCGTACTTCCCCCATTCACTGGCCAACCCGGAATTCAGGTAGAAACAGTTGATTATACGTCACTTGATTTTTATTCCCTTTTTTTCACGGAAGATCCCTATAGATCTGTTGTGGACCAAAGCAATTTGTATGCTGGTCAATTCATCGCCGCTAATCCCCAGTTGACCCTTTCCAGAGATTGCAAACCTATTATGGTTTCCGAATTTAAGACCTTCCTGCGCCTATCCCTCCTCATGGGCATAGTTTAAAAAAGTGAGTTGCGGTCATATTGGTCCACTGACCCAATTCACCATATGCCCGTGTTCTTTGCCTCCATGACCAGGACACGATACAAGCAGATCTTACGGTTCATGCATTTTAATGACAATGAACTCTGTCGTCCTCGGGGTGACCCTGGATACAATCAGCTCCACAAAATTTGGCCCCTCATAAGCCACTTCAACCAGCAGTTTGCAGCCTTGTTTACTCCCGATCAAGTTGTCTGCGTTGATGAGTCCCTGATTAATTTTCTGCCTGCTTGTCTATCAAACAGTATCTTCCCAGCAGGCATGCCAGATATGGGGTCAAGATGTATAAGCTCTGTGACAGGGCAACAGGCTATATATATATATATATATATATATATATATATATATATATATATATATATATATATATATATATATATATATATATATATATATATATATATATATATATATATTGTAGCAAATAATTTTGCGCTACCCCCAATATTAAGCGGCTAACACGCCAAATTGGATAAATGGCAGAGGCAAAAAATAAAACAAAAAATGTGTAGCGCTATAACATAAAAATTAGAAACAATGGATAAAGAAATTAGATAAAAAAATTAATGAAAAAAATAAATTGTGGCATAGAAAATGACAATGTTACAAAAAACACAAATCATATCATGAGACTGAATGACCATATAAATAACGACACTAGTGACAATACGACTGAAATTTAAATAGATGTGCGATGCCAGTCTATATATTTTAGAGTGGTAAGACTCTGTAACAAAAGTTCCAGTGAAAAAAACGTGTATATCCAAGGATAAGAATCTGTGACTGTGATAGGACCACCACCATGTGAAGAGGAGGCTTAACGGAATGTTTGAACACACCAGAACATATGTTCTGCGTGTCAAACAGGCTTGTAATGTGGTGAGTAGATGCAGGAGATAATGATTTCTCTGGGCTGGAGACTCCCCGTTCACATCCAGGTGAGGGTAGATGGAAAATAGCTTTTCATATGTAGCGGTACTCCGACATTCATAGATGTAAAGTGGCAAAGGGAGAAGCAAAAAGGGACCAAATAGTGTAATTCCGTATGAAAAATTTAAAATTTTTTAAAGTTAAAACACTTACATGATTGTAGGTAGAAAAGCGCATTAGATCAAAGAGGCAGCAGTGGAGACCTTCCCGGCGCATTTCGTCTCCAAGGACATAGTCTGACCCGAGACGATGTCCTTGGAGACGAAACGCGTCGGGAAGGTCTCCACTGCTGCCTTTTTGATCTAATACAAGCGCTTTTTTTTAATCTGTAGGGCCTTTGCTTTAAAAATATATATAATGTTTGGGGGTTCAAAGTAATTTTCTAGCAATAAAAAAAATATTTTTTCATGTAAACAAAAAGTGTCAGAAAGTGGTTCAAAGAGTGGGTAATGTTTGACATAAGCTCTAAATGTTGGGCATACAATTCCAGTTCAAACCCCCCCAAATGACCCATTTTTAGAAAGTAGACACCCCAAGCTATTTGCCGATAGGCATGTTGAGTCCATGGAATATTTTATATTTTGCCACAAGTTTCGGGAAAATTGCAAACTTTTTTTTTTTTTTTGTGCAAAGTTGTCACTAAATGATATATTGCTCAAACATGTCATGGGCATATGTGGAATTACACCCCAAAATACATTCTGCTGCTTCTCTTGAGTACGGGGATACCACATGTGTGAGACTTCTTGGGACCCCGAAAACCATCACCGCCTTCAGGCTTTCAAAGGGCGTAAAATGGTGATTTCACTTCCTCACTACCTATCACAGTTCCGAATGCTCTGAAATGTCCAGATAGCACAAACCCCCCTAAATGACCCCAAAAAAAGTCTCACAAATGTGGTATCCCCATACTCAGGAGGAGCAGCAGAATGTATTTTGGGGTTTAATTCCACATATAACCATGCCATGTTTAAACAATATATCATTTAGTGACAACTTTGTGTAAAAAAAAAAAAAAAAAAAGGAAAAAATTTTTTTTTCCGAAACTTGTGGCAAAATATAAAATATTCCATGGACTCAACATGCCTTTCAGCAAATAGCTTGAAGTCTTTTCTTTCCAAAATGGGGTCATTTGGCGGGTTTTGTGCTATGTTGGCATTTTATGGCCTTTGAAACTGTGATAGGTAGTGATGAGTGAAATTAAAAATTTACGCCCTTATGCCCCTGTACACACGATCGGATTTTCCAACAACAAATGTTGGATGTGAGCTTGTTGGCGGAAAGTCCGACTGTGTGTATGCTCCATGGAACATTTGTTGTTGGACTTTCCGCCAACGAATGTTGGCTAGCAGGTTCTCAAATTTTCCGCCAACAAATTTTTGTTGTCTGACTTTCCGATCGTGTGTACACAAGTTCGTCGGACAAAAGTCCACGCATGCACGGAATCAAGTACTAGCCGGAAGCGCTCGGTCTTGTAAAACAAGCGTTCATAATGGAGATATCACGTAAGTCTTGTACATCAAGTGTATGCAAGACAAGTTGGAGCCAATAACCTTAGAACAAAAATCCACGGTTTTGTTTTCGGAAAGTCTGATCGTGTGTACGGGGCATAAGAAATCCTGAAGGCGGTGCTTGGTTTTCGGGGTCCTGTACTTGGGGGGGCTCCCAAAAAGTCCCACACATGTGGTATCCCCGTACTCAGGAGAAGCAGCAGAATGTATTTTGGGGTGTAATTTCACATATGCCCATGGCATGTGTGAGCAATATATAATTTTGTGAAAACTTTGTGTAATTTTTTTTTTGTCATTTTTCAAACACTTGTGACAAAAAATAAAATATTCTATGGGCTCAACATGCCTCTCAGCAATTTCCTTGGGGTGTCTACTTTCCAAAATGGGTTAATTTGGGTGGTGGGTTGTGGGGGTTGTACTGCCCTGCCATTTTAGCACCTCAAAAAATGAGATCGGCAGTCATAAACTAAAAGCTGCGTAAATTTCAGAAAATGTACCCTAGTTTGTAGACGCTATAACTTTTGCGCAAACCAAAAAATATACGCTTATTGACATTTTTTTGCCAAAGACATGTGGCTGTATATATTTTGGCCTAAATGTTGAGTTGACTAAAATTGAGTTTATTGTATTTTCTTTTTAACAAAAAGTCGAAAATATCATTTTGTTTCAAAATTTTCGGTCTATTTCTGTTTATAGCACAAAATATATAAAAATCGCAGAGGCAATCAAATACCATCAAAAGAAAGCTCTATTTGTGCGAAAAAAAGGACGCAAATTTCGTTTGGGTAAAGCATTGCATGACCGCTCAATTACCAGTTAAAGCAGCGCAGTGCCAAATTGTAAAAAGTGCTCTGGTCTTTGAGCAGTCAAATCTTCAGGGGCTGAAGTGGTTAATAGGCGTTTCATATAGTGAACTTGGTGTTGAGTTATTCACTTTCAGGTCATTACAGAAGACAAGGGGGCACTCTTTACATCTGAAGGAAAAGAAACGTATCTTCCACATATAGAAAGGCTTCTTCCCAGTAAGAGCTGTAACAATGTGGAATACACTCCCTTCTGGCCAGCTCAGTAAGTTATTTAAAAAAAAAAAGAGCTGAATGCATTTGTAAATACACAATATAACGGGATACTAACATTTAGAGGTAATAACACCAGGGGTAGTTGACCCAGGGAACATGCAATTGCTCCCTGGGGATCAGGAAGGAAGTTTCTTCCCCTGCTGGAGCAAACGGGACCATGTTTCATATGGGTTTTTTACTTTCCTCTGGATCGCCTGTGGGCAGTGCTGGGACAAGTTCATCTAGAGCCCTGGTCCAACACGCCAAATTGCTCCCCCCCCAAGATGTATGAGCATTTTGTGTGAGCAAAAATCCCCTCCCCTCAAAAAAATTGACCGCCGATCTGCATGCTTAGTTTAAATCCTCTCATTCCGCATCTGTACCAGCACAACCCCCCCCCCCCCCGCGCAAAAAAATTAACCCTTCCAAGCACAAATTCTCTACCTCTCATACAGTTGCCCTCCGAGCAACAAACCGCCCCCCCCAGTGCATATCCCCCCTCCCAGCACAAATTTCCTTCCTGCAATCTCCCATCCCAGCACAAATGCCCCCCTATCAGCCCCACTAGCACAAATCACAAATCCCCCTCCAAAAAAAAATAAGTCTCCTCTTATCACAACCACCCCCCCCCCCCCACCATAATAACTTTTCTAGCATAAACCCCCCAAATCCCCCATCCTAGCACAAATCTTCAAATCACAAATCCTAGCACAAACCCCCCCCCCCCCCCCATCTCCCTTCTCAACACAATTCCTTCCCAAATCACCACTCTTAGCACACCTCACCAAGTTTCCTACAATATATCTTAACTCCTGCCTCCTCCCCCAAATCTCCTTACGGTGCCTCCAAACCTAACATGATACCACAGTGCCCAGAGCAGCTGCCCCTCTTACCTACACCCCTTGTCCTGACCCTGCCAGTGGGTATAGGATTGTGTATTTGGAGATTTTCTATTTATTTATTTAGAGGGTCAATAAAGGACTTTAGCCTCATCCAAAATTACAAAGGAATTGATTAGGTAAATACCAGAGACATGCTCCCGTATTATACAATAACAGACTATAACGGCCACAGATTGCAGACATGGTAGATGAAAACACATCATTTTTATTATACAAAGATTAAAAAGTATATTGTCTAACCCCAAACATAGGGGAATATTAGCACACTATGCAAAATGCAAAATATAAAATGAGTGTGTTAGGTTTAATATATCGGTACAATCCATATCATGTGTATCATGTGCTATTGTCTGTTTGGTCAACATTTTGCCAACCATTTGGCTTCCTCAGGACCCAGACATAGGGTCCTGACTCCTGAGACATAGAAGCTATATGCCTGGGTCCTGAGGAAGCCAAATGGTTGGCGAAACATTGACCCAACAGACAATAGCACATAATACACATCGTATGGATTGTACCGATATATTGGACCTAAAGCACTAATTTTATATTTTGTAAATTCAATGTATAGTGTGCTAATATTCCCCTATGTTTGGGGTTAGACGATATACTTAATTTTTGTATAATAAAAATTATGTGATTTTTATCTACCATGTCTCCAATCTGTGGCCGTTATAATCCTCTATTGTAGGATACGGGAGCAGGTCTCTAGTATTTACCTAATCAATTCCATTATTTATTTATTTTTCCTATTGGTTGAACTAAACGGACCTGTGTCTTTTATCAACCCTACTAACTATATAACTACGTAACCTTCCCCAGCTCCAAAACAGAAGATCCATTCCTCTGTACAGACCTGAGGCTGGAGAAACCGTCTGCGGGAGCCTGTGCTTTTACACCCATGGTCCACTGATCAAGAACAGGCCCGTAGCTAAAGGGAACCTTGGCCGAAGGGCTAGCATGACTGGGGACAGCTGTGGGGTGAGCACCAGGTTGTTACAATGGGAAGTGTGGTAGGAAAATGGGAGGGGGAGTGCTGGTCATTGGTCAGGGGGAGGAGAGGTCGGAGTTAATTTTGACCCCTGCAGAGGGAGGGGTTTTAATTCATTCAGGAGCAGGAGAGAAAGGGAGAAGATATAGGTAGGGTTTTTTCCCACCCACCCTCCCTGTTGTTTGGTTGTGGCTTATGTTGTGTGTATTGGTTTATGTGGGCATGGGTCTCTGGTTCGGGAAGGTTGGAATGGTGGAAGGTAAACAAGATATGGTGTGGGGATGGGTTGGACCTATCTCGGTATCGGTACCCTCCCTAGATGGAAATAATGGGCTACCGGACATCGGTCTACAGTGGCAAGAAGGTGCCAAGAGTTCGTCCCTGTGCTAGTGGGATCATGGCCAAGATGCTGAGATGGTGGTGCAGCCGACGCAGTAGATATACCTTCCTTCTCAAACCTTAGACAGAACAGTAGTTTAAAAGTTGGGTTTATATAGGTGGTATATATATATATTTGAATGGAGTTTATTTTTATAAATTTGGTATTTGCTAATAAAGGGGCCCGATGGCCATTTAATCCAGAAGGTGTGGTGTGTTTTATTTTAATACGTAAAGTAAGGCAAGTAGTTGGAGGTATTATGGTGTAGGTGCAGCACGTGGGACATCAGCTATAAACCAGTCATGGTTTGCAGACTCCAATGCCAAAAAAATGAATAAATTACATTTTGTTCTTGCAATATTGTTGCATTGATTTTTTTTTTTTTTTTTTTTTTTTTTTTTTACAAATAGTGGGATATGACTTTAGATAAACATAACAGATGCCTAGTAGTGTTTTTTTGTCATTAAAAATCTAAATAGAAAATGTAAGTCAAGAATGAATCGTCTGTTTTATACTATGGTAAGGAATTGGCGCTCCTCCAAACAATGAAAGTCTCCTTCTAGCAGTAAACAGATTATGGATAATTATTAGAAAGTACGCGATGAGCACTGCTGAGCTGTAACAAGTCATGCACATTAAGGTAACAGGTGCACTGGGAGTACTTAAGATCCGACACTAGAAGTACAATTCTCATTGGGAGAACGTTTCCATGGGGCACCCTCCTCCTCCTCCTCCTCCGTACTTGAAAAGGGCTTGAGAATTTATCATAGCGTGACAAAGGCAGGGATCTGCTGGGAGACTCTTGGTTCAGAGCTGTAAATAGAGTCAGGGGCATTGCAGATGATCCAAGAGATAAACAAGGCTGAGCTCTGGAGCTGCAGGTTTAAGTCATGCCACTCCTGCCAGTAAATCTCTTTTACTTTGTTTATTTGAAATGATGTGAGCTTCCAAAAATGAAGTAATGGCACAGTGTGAGGCCTGTAAAGTGCACACCTGTCAGCCATGTTTGCTCAGGAAGCCATTTTGTTAGGTGAGAAAATAAACATGCAGCTGCTAATTTGAAACTGGAGCTGGGGAATAGTAGGCCTGTTTTTTCACAGTAAGCTATTGTAGGACTTAGGTATAAAGCAGTGGTTATCAACCCTGTCCTCAAGGCCCACTAACAGGCCAGGTTTGCAAGATAACTGAAATACATCACAGGTGATATCATTTGCTGCTCAGTGATTGCAGTATTCTAGTCTGCATCTCCCCTAAGGTAATACATAAAACCTGGCTCTGAGGACAGGGTTGATGACCACTGGTATAAAGGGTTTGTTTACAAGAAAACTCCTCGCTGCCCATAGCAACCGATCATTGGGGCCACTTCATTAACCTCTTTGCGCCGAGTGCACACAAATATGCAGCCTCTCTGCGGCTGGGCCTGGGAGCCGAGCGCCCTCATATTTGCGTGCAATAGCACCTATAGAGCTGTGCCGAGTTACTGGCGGCTAATGGAAAATTCCTGTTTGCTGCTTTTGTGATCGGAAGTTTTCCGCTCATGTGACAGCCAATCACAGCAGTCACATGAGTATAAGCCCCGCCCCACCTTCTGGCATTCTAAACCTAGTGGCGGCTCCTCCATACAGGGAACAGGGGCACCGCCCTCCTAATCCATGCGCCTGACCCTAATCTACATGCAGGGCGCCAGACACATGGATTCCAATTGTTTTTTTTTTTTTAAGCATGTGATTAGAGACGGGGGCTTTAATTGGCTTAAAAAAATGGTGGTCTCGGGGTGCAGAGCACCCAGTTGTGTGACAATAGGGAATTAATATTCACTATTGTCTTCCTGATTCTCCTCCCAGCCAATCAGGAAGCTGGTCCTGAGACCCAGTTGACCAGGGAATCTAGGGACTCCCTGGTCAATCGTGTCTCAATCAGGACACACTTCCTGTTCAGCCGGGAGGAGAAGCAATGGCCCGGCTCTTCCTTCCCCCTGCCTCGTAAGGTCAGTCCATCTAACGCCGAGGGGGTGCACACCTCCCAACTTTTTGAGATAGGAATGAGGGACACCTATCAGCAAAAGTATGCAGGCATAGGACACACCCCTTGTCATGCCCCCTCGAAAGGTGAATTGTACAAAAAAACAAGATTGGTTAAACCCACAAGTGCTTTTTTTTACCACTACTATTCTTTATATTGGCTTTTGGAATTTACAAATGCAGAAATTTAGAAATCAGATGAAAGGTTTAGCGCTGGAAAACACTTTTTGATAGAAAAAAAGTGCATTTTATATACAACTATATAGATCAGACCAAAATGAGGGACAAATGAGGAGGAATGAGGGACAGAGGGACATTGCTCCAAATCAGGGACAGTTCCTCAAAATCAGGGACAGTTGGGAGCTATGGGGGTGGGTGGGTGCTTGCGGCGATCATCGCCTTCCCGTCTGCTGTCCGTCTCCCGCAGGGTGGGGGGGGTTCACCGCCCTCCTGTCCATCTCCCCCGGGGGGCTGTTAGTTAGTGTGGCCCCTTCCCAACATATTTAGCACCAGCCACCAGGCCCGGATTGGCCATAGGGCAAACCGGGCATTCGCCCGGTGGGCCGCGGCTGCCTGGGCCACCAGGCTGCAAGTCCTTGCGGGTCACAAGGCTCTTTGAGCCCACGCCGCTCACGCAGCCTCTCCGCGGCCGCCCGGCTGGCAGTTAAACTCCATCGGCGCTGGGGGGACGTAAACATAGAGGGGGGGTGGAGCTAGAGCCTTCTGCGGCCGCCCGCATAGGTCAGCCGTCAGCCGTCGGTGCCAGGGGGCGTGACTGCGAAAGGGGGAGGAGCCAGAGCAGACACCTGCTGCTGCTAACATCTTGAAGCCGATAACAGAAAACGTGAGTGCAGCCCCGTGCTCTCCGCCACCCACCTATAACCTGGATAGGAGGAGCGGTGGGGGCGGCTGCATATAGAACAATCATTCTCTCCATCTTCCTCCTGCAGTATCGGAATGCCTGCGAGAGGTAGAGGAGAAGCAGGAGACTGCAGGAGGAAGATGGAGAGAATGATTGTTCTATATGCAGCCGCCCCCACCGCTTCTCCTATCCTTCTTATTTCTGCTGCCCCCCCTAGGCTCTCCACACCACCCATACTCTTTGCCTCCTCATGCTCTTTGCCACCCCCCCCCCCCCAGTGCTCCCCACCTTCCCCATGCTCTCTGCCACCCCCCCAGTGCTCTCCACCTCCCCCATGCTCTCTGTCGCCCCCCAGTGTTCTCCACCTCCCCAATGCTCTCTGCTAACCCCCCCTCCCAGTGCTCTCCACCTCCCCCATGCTCTCTGTCGCCCCCCAGTGTTCTCCACCTCCCCAATGCTCTCTGCTAAACCCCCCTCCCAGTGCTCTCCACCTCCCCCATGCTCTCTGCCACCCCCCAGTGTTCTCCACCTCCCCCATGCTCTCTGCCACCCCCCAGTGCTCTCCACCTCCCCCATGCTCTCTGTCGCCCCCCCGTGTTCTCCACCTCCCCCATGCTCTCTGCCCCCCCAGTGCTCTCCACCTCCCCCATGCTCTCTGTCGCCCCCCCAGTGTTCTCCACCTCCCCTATGCTCTCTGCCCCCCCCCCCAGTGCTCTCCACCTCCCCCATGCTCTCTGCCACCCCCCCGTGCTCTCCCCCTCCCTCATGCTCTCTGCCGCCCTCCCTTTGCTCTCCACCTCCCCCCATGCTCTCTGCCACCCTCCCTGTGCTCTCTGCCACCCCCGTGCTCTCCGCCACCCCCCCTGCGCTGTTCATATCCCCCCACGCACTCTGCTTCCCCCCTATTCTCTCCACATCCCCCCATGCTCTCCGCTGCCCGCTCATGCTCTCCGTTGCCCCCCCTGTGCTCCCCACCTCTCCCCATGCTCTCCGCCGCCCTCCCTGTGCTTGCCACCCCCCATGCGCTCTTCACATCCCCCCATGCTCTCCACCAGCCCCCCTGTGCTCTCCACCTTTCCCCATGCTCTCCACCAGCCCCCCTGTGCTCTCCACCTCCCCACATGCTCTCCGCCGCCCTCCCTGTGCTCTCCATCTCCCCCCATGTTCTCCGCAGTCTTCCCTGTGCTCTCCATCTCCCCCCATGCTCTCTGCCGCCCTCCCTGTGCTCTCCACCTCCCCCCATGCTCTCCGCTGCCCTCCCTGTGCTCTCCACCTCCCCCATGTGCTCTTCACATCCCCCCATGCTCTCTGCCGCCCTCCCTGTGCTCTCCACCAGCCCCCCCCCCATGCTCTCCACCTCCCCCCTGTGCTCTCCGCTGCCCTCCCCGTGCTCTCCACCAGCCCCCCCATGCTCTCCACCTCCCCCCTGTGCTCTCCACCTCCCCCCATGCTCTCTGCCGCCCTCCCTGTGCTCTCCATCTCCCCCCATGCTCTCCGCTGCCCTCCCTGTGTTCTCCACCTCCCCAATGCTCTCTGCTGCCCTCACTGTGCTCTCCATCTCCCCCATGCTCTCCGCCACCCTCCCTGTGTTCTCCACCTCCCCCCATGCTCTCTGCTGCCCTCACTGTGCTCTCCACCTCTCCCCCATGCTCTCCACCAGCCCCCCCGTGCTCTCCACCTCCCCCCATGCTCTCCACCTCCCCCCATGCTCTCCCCGGCCCTCCCTGTGCTCTTCATCTCCCCCCATGCTCTCCGCCGCCCTCCCTGTGCTCTCCATCTCCCCCCATGCTCTCCGCCACCCTCCCTGTGCTCTCCATCTCCCCCCATGCTCTCCGCCGCCCTCCCTGTGTTCTCCATCTCCCCCCATGCTCTCCGCCGCCCTCCCTGTGTTCTCCATCTCCCCCCATGCTCTCTGCAACCCTCCCTGTGCTCTTCACACACCCCCATGCTCTCCACCAGCCCCCTGTGCTCTCCATCTCCCCCCATTCTCTCCGCCGCCCTCTCTGTGCTCCCCACCTCCCCCCATGCTCTCCGCTGCTCTCACTGTGCTCTCCACCTCCCCCATGTGCTCTTCACATCCCCCCCATGCTCTCCACCAGCCCCCTGTGCTCTCCATCTCCCCCCGTTCTCTCCGCCGCCCTCTCTGTGCTCCCCACCTCCCCCCATGCTCTCCGCTGCTCTCACTGTGCTCTCCACCTCCCCCATGTGCTCTTCACATCCCCCCCATGCTCTCCACCAGCCCCCTGTGCTCTCCATCTCCCCCCGTTCTCTCCGCCGCCCTCTCTGTGCTCCCCACCTCCCCCCATGCTCTCCGCTGCCCTCACTGTGCTCTCCACCTCTCCCATGTGCGCTTCACATCCCCCCCATGCTCTCCACCAGCCCCCCTGTGCTCTCCACCTACCCCCTTGCTCTCCGCCGCCCTTCCTGTGCTCTCCACCTCCCCCCATGCTCTCAACCTCCCCCCATGCTCTCCATTGACCCTTGTGCTCTTCTCTTCCTCCCTGTGCTCTCGTCCCACCCCATGTTCTCAAGGTTCTTCCCTGTGCTCTCCATCCCACCATGCTCTTTCCTGGTCCCACCTCACCTCCCCCCCCCCCCCCCACACCTCTGCTGGGTTCCCCCTCCCCTCTCTCAGGGAATCTGTCAGGGTGGAGAGTGGGGAAGGGGCCGGTTAACATGTCATGGGCTGCTCAATCCAAAATGCCCGGGCCTATTTTTTGTCCCAGTCCGGGCCTGCCAGCCACCCTGTCTAAACCCCTTAAAGGGCTGGCAGGTGCCATCTCTAAGGGGTTTAAAGGGTTAGTTCACCTTTACCAAAAACTGCCTACACACATAAGAGGTGCCTGTAGATAGAAACAAACTGTGCAGCTTTAACTGAAGTTGGATATTGGCCTTGCTGACTGAAAAACTCCCAGAGATGGCATCATCCTGCCTTGTCTTGTTGCTAGGAAGTTGCTTAGACACTGCCTGTCGTTACTGTTTACTCCCACCATCACTGAAGCAACCTCTAAAGGTCCTGCAAATGTGTGGTCTACTATCTTCTCTGTTGCAGCATTCCTGACAAGAGAAAGAGATAGCATGTAAGGGAGTTTGAATCAGCTGGGAGTGTCTTAGTAATGCCCTAGCAACAAGGCATGATGAGATGATGCTATTTCTGGGAGTTTTTTGGCCTGGTTTTGGGATATACGTAAATGGCCTACACCTATAGCAAGGCCAATATCCAACTTCGGCCAAAGCTGTACAGTTTGTTTCTATCTACAGGCACCCTTAAGTGCATTGGCATTTTTTTGGTACGAGGTGAACAAACCCTTTAAAGTAGGGTTGCACCGATACCGCTTTTTTATCGGTGAGTATGAGTACCAATACTTTGCAGTGTGATTTACGTCAATACAAAAAAAAAAATTGGCGCAAATCGCACTGCAAAGAATCACATGCGTTTGAATAGGGATGCGGTGCGATTCAAGCCTGAATCGCATTCGATTTACCCCACTGCTCCTGTGTGTGTGTGTAGAGGGGAAAAGCACCATCTAATGGGCAGTTTAAAAAATGTTAAAACCCACAGTACATATCTGGCCACATGCAAAATAATCTACATAGGTGTCACAGTCCGCCAATGATAGCAAATCAGGGCCACTGGAGGTGCTCACAGGGCTGAAGGAGAAGTGCTGGGACCCCATGGGTGTAGGAAGGAAGTGATGTCAGGTTGGAGCCTGACCGCCTCTACATCTGTTCCAGCTCTGTGAGCGCCTTCAGGGGCTGTGGTTTGCTATCATTGGCGGACCAGGACACCTATGTAGATTGTTTTGCATGTGGCCAGATATGTACTGTGAGTTCTAAAAAAAAATGTAAACTGTCCACTAGATGCGCTTTATTCCCATACTATACACACACACATACAGGAGCAGTGGGGGAAATTGCATGTGATTCGGACAGAAATTACACTGCATTCCTGTTCAAATTGCATTTGATTCTTTGTAGTGCGATTTGTGCCCATTCCTTTTGTATTAACCTCTAACAAGCAGGGACCTCGGATTCTTCCTGTTTTAAATTTAACTGTGACTGTAATGTCTGCCCTCATGTTGTAAAGCGCTGCGCTAACTGTTGGCACTATAAAGATCCTGTATAATACTAATAATAATATTGACGCAAATTGCACTGCAAAATACCAGTTTCAGGCATTTGAGCTAGTACTAATACTCACACAACTGCTTGGTATCAACCCATTAGTGCCGCTTATCAGTGCCCCATCAGTGCCGCATATTAGTGCACATCATCAGTGCCCATCAGTGCCACCTCATTGGTGCCACCTCATCTGTGCCCATCAGTGCCACCTTATCAGTTTCCGTCAGTGCAGCCCCATTAGTGCCCATCAGTGAAGGAGAAAACACTTATTTACAAAGTTTTGTAACAGAAACAAAAAAACATTTTTTTTTCAAAATTTTCGGTCTTTTTTTAATTTGTTTAGCAGAAAATAAAAATCCCAGAGGTGATCAAATACCACCAAAAGAAAGCTCTATTTGTGGGAACAAAATGATAAAAATTTAGATTGGGTACAGTGTAGCATGACCGCGCAATTATCATTCAACGTGCGACAGCGCTGAAAGCTGAAAATTGGTCTGGGCAGGAAGGTGTATGTGACCTGTGGTTAAAGAGCTCCCCCCAAAAAAAATATATTCTACTATCCCGGTACTGTCCAGGCAACCAGCAGTGTCCTCCCCCGAGTCGGGTCTTGAATGGGCTCTTGGGTGCTGCTGCCGTTATCTTGGCTAAGAGAAACTGGTAGTGAAGCTTTGAGGTTCCACACCTGATTTCCTACTGCGCCTACTCTTTCTCAATGGGCCGGCCAGGGGGGGGGGGGCAGTTGGAGGGGCTGAACTTCTGGCAGGCAGTGGGAGGCAGTATCTGTCAAAACCACATACCTGCTCCACCCTCCCCAAAAGGTACCAAATGTGGCAGCCGGGGGAGGGGGGACGGGGGGGAGGCAGGCAAGCAGAGCTTTCCCTTTTTGGTGGAGCGCCTCTTTAACTCGCTCCCCCAGAAGGGGGCATACGAGCAGAGCTTCCCCCTTTGGGTAGAGCTCCGCTTTAACTCGCTCCCCCGGGGGGGGGGGCAGACAAGCAGAGCTTCCCTTTTGGGTGGAGCTCCACTTTAACTTGCTCCCCCCCGCAGACAGATCAGTCTGAAGTCTCAGTTAGACAATGCCAGCCAAGAAGCAAGATTCTCCTGCTGTATAATCTCTTAAATGCTGAACTCTGCGGTGAAAGGGTTAACTGCCCATTTCTGTCTAGCGGACTAGATACAGCAGCTAGACCGATCCTCGCAGCCTCTTTACCCCTATACTCCAGTGGTCTAAGGTCCTCTACCATCACCAAGACTGATGCATAGCCCTGCACTGAACATGAGGACACTGAATAACAGTGCACTTCCGGAGTGTAAGGGAGCACCATCTACCAGGGTAGCAAGGCTTCTGCTGATAGCGTATGGCAGCTCCAACCTGGCAGGGATCTGCAACAGTTTTCTATGCTCAGAACTGCTGCAATATTTTTCTTAATTAGGTGCAGAACCCACAGCACTGATCTTAAACAGGTTTATCTGCTTAGTTAAAGTGTTAATAAACCCACAACAGTAAAATCAGTCAGTATATGCAGTAAAGCATGCTTGTTATACTCGCTGTGGAAGGGGTTAATCCTCTGCATTGCGTAAAAAGGCTGATCGATCCTGTCTTCTCTGATCCTCCTTCTTCCACTGTCCCCAATCCATCTCCTGATAGATGGGGGCACTCTGCACATGCTTAATTTGGTGTGTATAGCTAGAGAGTTGTTTTTTTCTTGGGAGGGTGCATGTGAGCAGCACAGGGCCAATCAGCACTGTCCAGACAAAGGGTCAGGGGTCCTGCAGCCTCATAGAACAGACAGCGGAGAATGAAACCCCCTCTTACAAGCTTTAACCAGACACTAGACCATACAGTTTCCTGCACCTGTTTTCTGGTGAAGAAAGCTTAAGTAATTCCCAGGTTTGTGACTAAATGCAGTAGAGCTGAATAACCCAAGTTGAGAAGAATGGGAAGTTTTTTTATACAGCTGCCGCTCACTTTTACAGGAAGTGGGAGAGGGTTCCCCCTGCCCACTGCTGCCTACCACCAGTGCAATGGAAGAGCCCGGGACCACTGTGGGTGGTCTGGCCAGCTTACCATTTGGAAAAAGGAGGAACATCAACTCCCTGATCGCCTCCATGGTGTATGAAACCAGAAGCAATGAGGATTTTACCACTTCCGGTTTTAGTTTGTTGTTTAATAGCCGTTACCATCTAGTAAAGCATCTAATCTCAGTTTAATCAGCTGCTTTGGAGAGCAGAGGAGAGATGTCTACATAAAGAGTACCTATCACTGCCCACGCTATGACAAGGGATGTTGTTCATCGCATGTGATGGCAATAAAGTGAAATAAAAAAATATTCACAAAACGGTTAAAAAAATGTAATCAAACTTATATATATATATATATATATATATATATATATATATATATATATATATATATATATATATATATATATATATATATTTTTTTTTTTTTTTAAAGTGCCCCCCCGTCCCCATGCTTATGCATATGTAAATGGTGATTACACCACATATGTGAGGTATCACCACGAACATTAGAGCAAAAGCAATAATTCTAGCACCAGACCTCCTGTGTAACTCTAATCTAGTAACCTTTTTACATATCCAAAAAATAAATATATATATATATATATATAATAAAACAAATGTATCCTTCAATTTAGGCCAATCTGTAATCTTCTACATATTTTTGGTAAAAAAAAACCCAATAAGTATATATTGATTGGTTTGCACAAAAGTTATAGCATCTACAAAATAGAGGATAGATTTATGGCATTTTTAATATTTTATATTTTTTACTAGTAATGGCGGCGATCAGCGATTTTTTTTTTTTTTTTTTTTTTTTTTTTTTTTTTTTTTTTTTTTTAGCGAGACTACGACATTGCGGCGGGTAGATCGGACACCTAACTGACATTTTTGACACTTTTTTGTGAACCAGAGTCATTATTACAGTGATCAGTGCTAAAAATATGACTGACATTGTACTAATGACACTGGCAGGGAAGGGGTTAACATCAGAGGCGATCAAAGGGTTGTTCCTTGTTTGTGATTACTAACTGTATGGGGGACTGTGTGACTGGGGAAACACACAGATCCATCTTCCTGCTTAGCATTAAGACAGATCTCAGTGTCATCCCCTGACATAAAGGAGATCTGCCTTGTTTACTTCGGCAGATCTCCGGTCTCTGCAGGGAACGATCGCGGGCGGCCGGTGGACATCGAGTCCACCGGACCTGCTGATTTGCTCCCCCGCTGGCCAATCAGAGCGCGGCACCCACGAATGCTAGTGCACGAATCACCAAGGCCGTTTTTTCCATTGGGCACGCTGGGCAGTTGCCCGGGGGCCCCACTTGCCTGGGGGGCCCCACCTGCCCAGCGACCCCAGCCAAGCATGGTATGGTGTTACCCTATGTGTCACCCTCGCTCCAATTTTCTGTGAATCCGCGCTCCGGCCGCCATGTCCAGTCTCAGGCCGGCCCCTGGCGCCCTGTGATTGGGCGAAAGGGGTCATGTGCGACAGGTGGGGCTGACCTGTCCTCAATCGCAGGAGAGCGGCGCTGGCCTTTACTGTGAGCTGTGGCCGCTATCTTGTTCTCTCTGGGCCATCGATCATGTCCCCACCGGGGCAGGCAGTCTGTGCCCGATGTCTTCTTCTCCTCCTCTCCGGGTCACCGATCATGTCCGCGCCGGGTCAGGCAGTCTGGCAGCGTGACAGGCGGCGGCGCAGAGGCAGAGCAGATCATGAAAGGAAAAAAGGTAAGAGGCTCACTCGTGAGTTTTGTTGCTGGCCCGGGGGGGGGGGGGGGAGTAGATATGGTCTGGGGAGAGGGGGCAGCCATAAAGTCAGTGTATAGTGTAATGTGCTGTGTATAGTGTATTGTGTTTGTAGTGTATAGTGTATTGTGTGTGTGTGTGGTGTATTGGTCTGTGGGTAGAGTATAGTATTGTGTAGCGGTCAGTATGTAGTGTATTGTGTAGTGGTCTGTGGGTAGTGTATAGTGTATTGTGTAGTGTAGTTTGTGTAGTAGTGGTCAGTATAGAAATCAGGTAGGGTGGTGTGTTGTGTAGTGGTCAGTGTGTAGTGTAGTGGTCAGTATAGGAATCAGATAGGTTTAGTGTGGTGTGTAGTGTAGTGGTCAGTGTGGTGTGGTGTGTAGTGTAGTGGTCAGTGGATATAGTGTAGTGTAGACAGGGCCCCAGTGCACTGTATTGCCCGGGGGCCTATAATGCTCTTAAGATGGCCCTGCGAATCACCGTACCAGTACAGCGATTTGCGCAGCCGAGCCACCTTGCCGCAGTACATCTGCGGCGGTGCTCAGCAAGTAGTTAAAGCATTGCTTATGGATAATTTCATGTACCGTAGTTTGCCGTTGTGACAGACTCACCCGGGACAGAGGCTTTTGGAGGGTACTGAATGTTAGCCTCTTGAATACCGACTATGAGCCCTGGCATTTGAGGGAGCTACAAGCATTTAGGAAGATATTCTATTACATAATGCAAAATGACATTATTAAGGAGGCCATGATGGTCTCTGCCAGCTTGGGGTGGTTGGTATATTGTCTCATTTTGTTGTGTACTCTTTACTGGGTCGTTTGGGGTGTGGCTGTATTCCAATGTTCTATTGTGTCTGTCTGCCTTGGCTATTATGGGATGTGTATGTACATTAATTGTGAGATTGGTGGGGGCGAATTCCAACAGCTCTCACTGCTGATTGGACAGTCTACCCTGCCCGGAATGAAAAGGGGGAGGGTTGTCCAGAGTATTACCTGTGTACATGTGCTTTCAATAAACAGTCCATGTTCAGCAACCAAATGAGTATTGTCTTGTTGTGTTTGTTGTTAGCGGTTGGAATATCTGATATCTATATTCAGACTGGGAGGAAGCGGTATATGACGAAAGCACTCAAGCGGAGTGTGGGACGTTTCGTTACAGCCGCCATTCCAGGGCCATGTGCCCCTGGAATGACCCCCAAAACGCTTCAGTTGTCCAACCATTTTTTCCCAGGACGTACTGCATTGTGCTCCAGCTGGAGCAGATCTGTGTTGCTTGATGTTTTTACTTGCATGTGAGTATCCATTTGTCCATGTGGAATAAATAAATATTATCCATGGTAATGCACGAGATGGTTGTGCCCTTCTGTGTGTTTTTTGCAGATGTCCTCAGTCTTCCAGTTTGGATGGCAGCCCGCATTGTTTAAACTGCTTCCTCTGAGTTCAGGCTGTCATGGACTCGCCCCCTGCCTGTGACTGCACAGTGAAGGAGAAGCAGCATGGTGAGGACCTTTCACATTGATATGCTACTTGTCAGAACAGGAACCCTTTGGCTCCTTGTACGTTTAGGCCTAATGTACACTGCTGCTGGTCAACGCGTTTAGGAGCAGTTGGGCATTTTTATCAACTGCTCCTGAACCCTCCTCTATGTTATCTTATCAGTACATGTACACAGGTTCATTTATAGTCGTTTCTAGGCAGTTGTGTTTAGAGGCTTTTTTTGTAACCCAAAAAAATGTGTTTAGAGGCATTTCAAATGCCAAATGCGGCTAAACGTGGTAACTCGTTTCGATTACAGGCGTTTTTAATTTTTGGCTATTTTGAAAAAACTAAACTTTTTTTTTTTTAAACGCCTGTAAACACAAACGCGGCTAAACATGGCATGTAAACGTGGCTAAACGGCCATTTTATGACGCCGGTTTCTAGCTGTCAAGTTAAATCCTTCAGGAGAGGTTGAACGACGTCCCATGTACATGAAGCCTAATTCCCCCTACACACGGTCAGAATTTCCGACGGCAAATGTGCGATCGGAGCTTGTTGTTGGAAATTCCGACCGTGTGTAGGCTCCATCTGACTTTTTCCATCGGAATTTCCGACACACACAAAATTTGAGATCTGGATCTTAAAATTTCTGACAACAAAATCCGTTCTCGTAAATTCCGATTGTGTGTAGACAATTCTGACGCACAAAGTGCCACGCATGCTCAGAATAAATTATGAGACGGAAGCGCTCGGTCTGGTAAAACTAGCTTTCGTAATGGAGATAGCACATTCGTCACGCTGCAATTTTTAAAATATTTTAATGCAGCGCATTCTCTTCTTTATAATGCTATAATAATGAAGTTGTTTTGCTGCTCATATTCACACAGAGTTCTGACAAACTGATTTCTTTATTATTTGTCGTGATCTCCTGAATCATATTATTTATTTCTTTCATCAGATCTCTATAATAATATTTCTAATTTTTGTTTATATATTTTTTTGATTTTTTTTATCAAGATTTCCTTTTTTTTTTCTTTTTTTTAGTGATCTCCATAATATTTTTCTCGTTTTGTGTGTCAAGTTACCACAACACCATTATGATCTTGTATTTTTTAATCTCAAGGAGGTTGGTGTCCCTTGTTAATTTGACATTGTATTTTGGAAATGTACCTGCCTACTCACAAGCAAACTATGCTTTTTGAAGTAAAACACATAGGCAAGTATTTCAGAAAAAAAAAAAATCCATTTATTATGGGTCATAACAAAATAAAGAGGAAGGCAACGCTGGAGAAACTGCTGAAATTTGTGAAGCCTTTGCACCCCAGGGCATAATTTTACAGTAAAAATCGGTGGACTGAGGAGTCCTTATAATAGTGAGCACAATCCGGTCCAGGACTACAAGAGATCAGGAACAGTAGCAGATAACATATATGTCCCCAGGCTATGGTCCTATAACAGCCTGCATCTATTGTCAGACCAGACTGAACCCAGGCCATCACTCTCTGGTCTTCCTTACACACTTCCTTCCAGGCTTCCTTTCAGGCTGTGGCTCTGGTCTTGTAGCTGTGGCAGGAGATGGAGGTGGAGGTGGAGGAGGAGGAGGAGGAGGACCATGGTTGAACTCACAAACGTGGCTTTGGTTTGTGCGTTCGCCCCTCAACCCCTTATTTAGGGCTTGTAAGATCAGATACTCACATAAGAGGTGTTGGCCCCCTTCCATTTCCATTTTGCAGGCTGCCATGTAGGCATATTCCTCTTGATTATTGGGGGGGGGGGTTCTGAGGGCTGCAGTAGCCTTCTGAAATAGGCCAATTGCAGCCTCCTCCAGGTTACTCCTCTTCCTGGGACTTTTTGTTGGAATGCGGAGGGGAGGGACCTGGAAACCGGGCAGGCTACTGGCCCCAGCCACCTCCTGGCTGCCACTTTCCACTGCCTAGCTGAGGCTTTCCTGTGTATGTTCAGTAGGGATGAGCCGAACACCCCCCTGTTCGGTTCGCACCAGAACATGCGAACAGGAAAAAAGTTCGCTCGAACACGCGAACACCATTAAAGTCTATGGGACACGAACATGAATAATCAAAAGTGCTAATTTTAAAGGCTTATATGCAAGTTATTGTCATAAAAAGTGTTTGGGGACCTGGGTCCTGCCCCAGGGGACATGGATCAATGCAAAAAAAAGTTTTAAAAACGGCCGTTTTTTCAGGAGCAGTGATTTTAATAATGCTTAAAGTCAAACAATAAAAGTGTAATATCCCTTTAAATTTCGTACCTGGGGGGTGTCTATAGTATGCCTGTAAAGGGGCGCATGTTTCCCGTGTTTAGAACAGCCTGACAGCAAAATGACATTTGGAAGGAAAAAACTCATTTAAAACTACCCGCGGCTATTGCATTGCCGTCAATACACATAGAAGTTCATTGATAAAAACGGCATGGGAATTCCCCACAGGGAAACCCCGAACCAAAATTAAAAAAAAAAAAAATGAAGTGGGAGTCCCCCTAAATTCCATACCAGGCCCTTCAGGTCTGGTATGGATATTAAGTGGAACCCCGGCCAAAATTAAAAAAAAAAATTACGTGGGGTTCCCCCTAAATTCCATACCAGACCCTTCAGGTCTGGTATGGATTTTAAGGGGAACCCCGCGCCAAAAAAAAAAAAAAAACGGCGTGGGGTTCCCCCAAAAATCCATACCAGACCCTTATCCGAGCACGCAACCTGGCAGGCCGCAGGAAAAGAGGGGGGGACGAGAGTGCGGCCCCCTCCCTCCTGAACCGTACCAGGCCACATGCCCTCAACATTGGGAGGGTGCTTTGGGGTAGCTCCCCAAAACACCTTGTCCCCATGTTGATGAGGACAAGGGCCTCATCCCCACAACCGTGGCCGGTGGTTGTGGGGGTCTGCGGGCGGGGGGCTTATCGGAATCTGGAAGCCCCCTTTAACAAGGGGACCCCCAGATCCCGGCCCCCCCCTGTGTGAAATGGTAAGGGGGTACTTACCCCTACCATTTCACTAAAAAAGTGTCAAAATAGTTAAAAATGACAAGAGACAGTTTTTGACAATTCCTTTATTTAAATGCTTCTTCTTTCTTCCTTCATCTTCTTCTTCTGGTTCTTCTGGCTCTTCTGGCTCTTCTGGTTCTTCCTCCGGCGTTCTCGTCCAGCATCTCCTCCGCGGCGTCTTCTATCTTCTTCTCCTCGGGCCGCTCCGCACCCATGGCATTGGGGGGGAGGCTCCCGCTCTTCTCTTCATCTTCTTCTTCATCCTCTTCTCTTCTTCCTTCTTCTCTTCTTCTCTTCTTCTCTGTTTCTCTTCTTAATTTTCTTCTCCGGGCCGCTCCGCATCCATGCATGGAGGGAGGCTCCCGCTGTGTGACGGCGTCTCCTCATCTGACGGTTCTTAAATAACGGGGGGCGGGGCCACCCAGTGACCCCGCCCCCTCTGACGCACGGGACATGACGGGACTTCCCTGTGGCATTCCCCGTGACGTCAGAGGGGGGCGGGGTCACCGGGTGGCCCCGCCCCCCGTTATTTAAGAACCGTCAGATGAGGAGACGCCGTCACACAGCGGGAGCCTCCCTCCATGCATGGATGCGGAGCGGCCCGGAGAAGAAAATTAAGAAGAGAAACAGAGAAGAAGAGAAGAAGGAAGAAGAGAAGAGGATGAAGAAGAAGATGAAGAGAAGAGCGGGAGCCTCCCCCCCAATGCCATGGGTGCGGAGCGGCCCGAGGAGAAGAAGATAGAAGACGCCGCGGAGGAGATGCTGGACGAGAACGCCGGAGGAAGAACCAGAAGAGCCAGAAGAACCAGAAGAAGAAGAAGATGAAGGAAGAAAGAAGAAACATTTAAATAAAGGAATTGTCAAAAACTGTCTCTTGTCATTTTTAACTATTTTGACACTTTTTTAGTGAAATGGTAGGGGTAAGTACCCCCTTACCATTTCACACAGGGGGGGGGGCCGGGATCTGGGGGTCCCCTTGTTAAAGGGGGCTTCCAGATTCCGATAAGCCCCCCGCCCGCAGACCCCCACAACCACCGGCCACGGTGGTGGGGATGAGGCCCTTGTCCTCATCAACATGGGGACAAGGTGTTTTGGGGGGCTACCCCAAAGCACCCTCCCAATGTTGAGGGCATGTGGCCTGGTACGGTTCAGGAGGGGGGGCGCACTCTCGTCCCCCCTCTTTTACTGCGGCCTGCCAGGTTGCGTGCTCGGATAAGGGTCTGGTATGGGGGAACCCCACGCCGTTTTTTTTTTTTTTTTTTTTGGCGCGGGGTTCCCCTTAAAATCCATACCAGACCTGAAGGGTCTGGTATGGAATTTAGGGGGAACCCCACGTCTTTTTTTTTTTAATTTTGGCCGGGGTTCCCCTTAATATCCATACCAGACCTGAAGGGCCTGGTATGGAATTTAGGGGGACTCCCACTTCATTTTTTTTTTTTTTAATTTTGGTTCGGGGTTTCCCTGTGGGGAATTCCCATGCCGTTTTTATCAATGAACTTCTATGTGTATTGACGGCAATGCAATAGCCGCGGGTAGTTTTAAATGAGTTTTTTCCTTCCAAATGTCATTTTGCTGTCAGGCTGTTCTAAACACGGGAAACATGCGCCCCTTTACAGGCATACTATAGACACCCCCCAGGTACGAAATTTAAAGGGATATTACACTTTTATTGTTTGATTTTAAGCATTATTAAAATCACTGCTCCTGAAAAAACGGCCGTTTTTAAAACTTTTTTTTGCATTGATCCATGTCCCCTGGGGCAGGACCCAGGTCCCCAAACACTTTTTATGACAATAACTTGCATATAAGCCTTTAAAATTAGCACTTTTGATTTCTCCCATAGACTTTTAAAGGGTGTTCCGCGGCATTCGAATTTGCCGCGAACACCCCAAATTGTTCGGTGTTCGGCGAACTTGCGAACAGCCAATGTTCGAGTCGAACATGAGTTCGACTCGAACTCGAAGCTCATCCCTAATGTTCAGCAATCACACACAATTTTCAGCTCATGACTGTTGCAAATTGAATGTTAATAAATAGAAACGGCTATCATTCTGACCCCAGAATTTTTCATTCTTGTCACAATCATTTTTGTCTACTACTGTCTATTGATATGTAAAACACTTTGTGAAATCATAAATTAGTGATCAAAAATAACATCTATTTAACATCATTAATTTGACAAACAGAAATATTTTTAAGAATGCTATACCTGACTCAAGCTGGGCTCCTCCACATGTTGCTGCCTGGAAGGCCCAGGTTGGTTGTCAGAAGCCTCAGCTGGGGGGAAGGAAGCGTTGAAGGAAGACTGGAGAGTGCTGGCCTGGGTACACTCTGGTCTGACAGAAAATGCAGTCTGTCATAGTACCACAGCCTGGGAACATAAACGTCATCTGCTGCTCCTAATCTCAGGGAAACCTGGACCTTCTTGCGCTCCCTGTTATAAGTGCTCCTCATGCCACCAATTTTGGACTTTAAATACTTGATGTCTGCCGTGGGGATCATCGGCTTCACTGCCACAGACAGGGCAGCTCCCTGACCATATCAATGAATATTGCTAGAAATTCCCTATCATTGAAGGGATGCATTTTCTCTGCAAGACACAACACAAGTCAAACCCTAATGTCAGGCAAAACTATCATAATCTTGACCCAATATAGGCCTCAATCTCTAAGCAGTATAGGCCACTGATGCACCAACTTAAAATCGTTATCACGATTGTCGCTTCCGCTACTCCTTCCTCTTACAGATCGTACGTACGACGCACGCGTGTTACGCTTCATGTACACTGCACATGTGTGAAACTCCGCCCGCCCTGACGTTCTTTCTAGTGTATTCCCTGCCCCTTGTCTTTCGACGCAGTGGGGAGAGCACATGGCGGAGACACAGCAGGTGCATGCAAACAGCAGCAGCAACAACGAAAGCCCAGAGCCACGAATGTCCTGATCCCGGAGGAGTTTTAAGGCCTCAAATATGTCCTTTGTAGAGATGGTGGACATCTTGAAGAGGGCCAACTATGATGGGAAGCATGGACCTTACCTAAACCCAAATGTGAGAAAGGCCAAGATCATGACTAAAGTTGTGAAAAGTCTGCACAGGAATTTTGGGATACGACGATTCAAGGATCAACTGAGGAAACGATGGTCAGACCTGAAATTGAGGGAGCACGATCAGTACAGAAAGATCAGTAACTTGCTTCTAAAAAGTAAGTATTTGTCATGTGTTCCTATTATTATTATTACTTGCATGCTGCTCCATGTGCTTTTCTTTACTGTTGTACAGTTTAATGTTCATGGGCACAGTAATGGGTCGTAGGAAACATCGTTCGTTCGCCCACTTATAAGATGTTTTTGGCAGATACAGGTTAACTACATTTGTTCAGGCCTATTTGTATTAAAATAAGTTTGTTGTCTAGATGGGTTTGTAACTAGAATGAAAAGGAAACTTGATTCAGTGTAAGGAGAGGACACTCAGCAGCTGTTTACACATCTGGACGCAGAAGCACTAGTGTGGGACATCAGAACAAACTTTTTAGGGTGTCCCACACAGGTGCTCCAGTGGATACTAGGGATGTCTCCATGTGTGAAACTTTAACAAAAAAGGTAAGTATTCCAGCTTTAGAAAGGAAATAAAAATTTCTTCAGCTTGGAATTCTGCCAAAACAGACAATTGTACGACACTTCCAAGCAATGTTTCATATTCCTATTTCTGCCATCAAATATCTGTGTGCTAAGTATACCTTTTTTTTTATTCACATAGGGGAGAAAAGACTCGGGACATCTGAGAACACCAGGGACTCCCCATCTCCTAAAGAAGGAGAAATCCCAAAACCACAAGCAGAGGATGTGGAGGAAGGAGAGGTTTATGAAGTGGGCAAAATAGTCACCACAACAGGTGAGTGTCTGAGACCACAGCTTCAGGTAATAGATGGATGCCTGCATATTTATAATACATGGTGTGTTTTTTTTATTTTAGGTGATGTGGATGTTGTGGAAAAAGAATCTCATTTCACAAGTGAAAGTGCCCAGATCCTCATCAGGGAGATAATGGGGTGCAATCGTGATTTAGAAAATATGAAGGAAAACATCAATATTGTTCAACAAAAATGAAGAACATCATTGATGTTTTAGGCAGAAGATAAAACACACAAAAATTGTACCATTTTATCGTGTATTTTTGCTTTTAAAAACAAGTTTTAAAGTATTTTAAAAAACAAATTTTGAAGATGCACTCTGTGTATCAACATGTGCTATCTGCCATCACGGGATATCAATGTACATGTTTTGTGGGTGCAACCCCTTCCTCAAAACTCAAGTAGGTGAGAGGAAGGGGTTGCACCCCCAAAACATGTCCATTGATCCCCCATGATGGGAGCTAGCACATGTAGACATTAGGCATGGGATCCGGAGGGAAATCCCCAGTTTGAATTACAATTTGTGTGCATCTTCAAAATTTGGCTTTTACAGGGGTGACATCACCCCGTCTGATGAAAGCAAGATCAACACAGTTTGGACATACTAATGTCTGATATTGCCTTCACTTTATCAAAGTTGAATTTTGTAAGTTCCTGAGTTGTGTATGTTATGGTTTGAAACATGCCTGTTTAACCAAAAAAAAGGATATTTCTAATGTGAAAAAAAAATGTTATACACCAAAGATGTTGGTTTGTTCAAAAACCCTTTTCTAACGCACATGTGAATGTGCTTTGAGTAAAATGTTTTCTACTCAACAATGTGTGGCTTCTTTTTTCAATGCTCAATAGCAATTTTTGTAGTAAGTTGGTGTTTACAGTGACAGTGGGGGTTATTTACTAAAGGCAAATCCACTTTGCACTACAAGTGCAGTTTCAGTGCAGTTTCATGTGCACTTTTGCAGTGCACTTGGAGTGCAAAGTGGAATTTCCTTTAGTAAATAACACCCACAGTGCTTTATAATTTGCCACAATCATGCCATTTTCGTGACTCCACAAATTTCAGTCATGGTGCTGAAAATGATTAATATTTTTATCAGTATTTGCTTTACATACATTAACATAAAAAAAAAGGTGTGTGTGTAACAGACCCACAACATAATAGTTCACTGAAGAAAAGATTGCCACCTCAGGTATCAAAAAAATTACGTTTGCACTATTGAACAAAAAGGCAAAAAAGAAAACCCATTAGATAACCTAGGAGCCAGCTAAAAGAAACACAAGCAGTAAATCAAAGTAAATATTATTTAGGTTTAAAAAATATATATTTTTAACATGTTTCTTAACCATTTTGTGGCATGTCAATGGCCCCCCTACCCGCAAAGTACTCTAGATACTTTTTGCAAACTACACGGGCGCTTTGGGGGGGCAAGCCAGGACAGCTAGCTTCAAGAGCCATCAGGGTTGTTGTATCCGGTAATAAGCCGGCCTCAGTCCTAACTGAGGCCACGTAGTTCGATACATTTTTTCTTAAAAAGTTATGCAATATGCAGCATGCATAACAATATGATTGATTTTATATTCCGCCATGTTTATTGCAGTGAGGAATTGGCGGAACCGGCTGGCCATTATTCCAAAGGCATTTTCCAACACTCTTCTGGCTTTGGCCAGCCGGTAGTTAGAAACCCTCTGGTCCGCGGTAAGGGTACCCATCGGGAACAGCCGCATCAGGTGTTCACCCAGACCAAACACTTCATCAGCGACAAAGACAAACGGGAGTCCTTCCATGTTCTCTTCAGCAGGTGACAATCCCAAGCCACCACTCTGGAGCCATCTGTAAAATTCAGTCTGGTCGATGACTCCACCATCTGACACCATTCTTCCCCACGTCCACATGCAGGAACTCATATGTCGCCAACACCACCGCCAACATCACAATACTAAATTACTATTAAACTAGTTAAAATAGTATGACCCCAAGTTGGGGGGTGGGACAATGTGGACGTGCTTCCCATCTATTGCCCCTCCGCAGTTGGGAAAGTCCCACCGCTGGGCAAACTGGGATGCCACAGTCTGCCATTCCTGTGGCGTTGAAGGAAACTGTGGAGTCAAACAAGAAAAAAAATTAGTCATTTTGCACATAAAAATTGCAAGCAGATTAGACACAAACATTCTTGGCCAAAATCAGTATTAACATTTATTTGAAGGAGTATTTAAAGACAAAAAGAGAAGATCCACTTATCAGATGCCTCACCCCCTCTGATGGCCCATTATAAAAATTTTAGGGGCGGGGGGAGATGTTTTGGAAAGGTAACCCTCTTCACTTCATTGAGAGCTGAATGCATAAATAATGTGTGTTACTTTGGCCAGCCCCTCCTTACTTACACTATTGGCAGCCCACTGAACAGGTTAAGAAGTGTCATAATACAAAAATATGAATACAGACTACAAATTGAAGCACTTTTTTTACATTGTGCAATTACCTATCAAGATAATAGGAGAACAAAACTTTAAACAGTACCATTTGAAAGTATTCAAGCAGACCCTTTCACTAAATGCTTTGGTGAATTCATGCATAAATCTCACCACAAAAGAGGTGGGTATAGTGTGTATGGGTTTGGCAAAATCAGCAGATAGAGGATTGGTATCGGTTGACTTAGCGGTTGGGGGGAGGGAGGGTTCAAAATGATTTTGGGACCCCCAAAAAAAAGCCTCTGGCACTCTGCATGGATTTAAGGACACAGATAACTTTTGTACACATTTTAGGGGGTTTTTAGGGTAAAGCATTACTATGGAGCTGACAAAATACATTGTTAAGTGACTAGGCTAGGTGTGTATGGGCCCAGGATAGCATGCTGGGGAGGTTAGTAAAGGCAAATATGCATGAAGAACAAAAAAGGAAGTTTAAAAGCTTCCAGCATGCATGAGAACAAAGGGGACATACACAGCATATTTGTCACGTATCTGGTAGGTTTTGAGCCTGAAGTGCAGAGAAAGACTACCCTTACAGCTCCCACTCCCGTTCCCCTGGAATGCAGACAGAGGTAAATATAAACAAAGCCTGGGGAATGCCCAGGAAAAAATTCCAAGCCTACTTACCACCAGCTCGCAGACAACCAAATTAACCTGTCTAACAGTATGCGTTAAAAACAGGGGTTTAGTCCGCACGCATTTGCAAACGCATGCGTAAGCCACAGAGCCTCGTCACGGCACCCTGATATCTGTGGTCCTAACACTAAAATATGAGTGTCCCCACAGTGGAGGCACATGCATTCTGATGGATAAATGAGAGCAGGTGGACTGAAGGGCAGCCCATCCCTTCTTAAAGGTACAGGAGCACACCAGACACCCAGCAAATAGCACAATAGCTGCAAAGGTGCTGGTGCGTTGCTGGACCAATACACACACCAACGTGATCTCAAAAAACTTGCCACCACCCTCATTTATAGCTGGCTATCACAGTAAGCGGCATTGGAGGGCTAGTGTTAGGACCACAGATATCAGGGTGCCGTGACGAGGCTCTGTGGCTTACGCATGCGTTTGCAAATGCGTGCGGACTAAACCCCTGTTTTTAACGCATACTGTTAGACAGGTTAATTTGGTTGTCTGCGAGCTGGTGGTAAGTAGGCTTGGAACTTTTTCCTGGGCATTCCCCAGGCTTTGTTTATATCTGTTTGTAGCCCTCCAATGCCGCTTACTGCGATAGCCAGCTATAAATGAGGGTGGTGGCAAGTTTTTTGAGATCACGTTGGTGTGTGTATTGGTCCAGCAACGCACCAGCACCTTTGCAGCCATTGTGCTATTTGCTGGGTGTCTGGTGTGCTCCTGTACCTTTAAGAAGGGATGGGCTGCCCTTCAGTCCACCTGCTCTCATTTATCCATCAGAATGCATGTGCCTCCACTGTGGGGACACTCATATTTTAGTGTTAGGACCACAGATATCAGGGTGCCGTGACGAGGCTCTGTGGCTTACGCATGCGTTTGCAAATGCGTGCGGACTAAACCCCTGTTTTTAACGCATACTGTTAGACAGGTTAATTTAGTTGTCTGCGAGCTGGTGGTAAGTAGGCTTGGAATTTTTTCCTGGGCATTCACCAGGCTTTGTTTATATCTGTTTGTAGCCCTCCAATGCCGCTTACTGCGATAGCCAGCTATAAATGCAGACAGAGGGCCCAGGAGTGAGGAGTGGTATGGGTGCCTGGCAGGATCAACAGTCCCCGGAAGTTCAGGAGTGGTGGCACCCTCTGGAACCTGAAGCTGAAGAGGAGACTGGAGACTGGAATGCAGAGAGGACCTGGAACCACAGCAGGTAAGTAAGCAGGACTGAAGAGCTGGAGTGGAACCAGGAACAAGCAGAAGGTAGTAGACTGGAACGCTGGGCTGGAACCAGGAACAAGCAGCATGTAGTAGAATGGAACGCTGGACTGGAACCAGGAGCAAAGCAGCAGGTAGTAGCCTGGAACGCTGGACTGGAACCAGGAACAAGCAGCAGGTAGTAGCCTGGAACGCTGGACTGGAACCAGGAACAAAGCAGCAGGTAGTAGCCTGGAACGCTGGACTGGAACCAGGAACAAGCAGCAGGTAGTAGTCTGGAACGCTGGACTGGAACCAGGAACAAGGCAGCAAGTAAACAGACTGGATACTGGTATCAGACAGAGGGATGGTCAAACAAGCCGGAGATCGGTATCGGTCGAGCAGCAGAGGTACCAGGGATTACACAGAGGGATGGTCAGGCAAGCCAAGAGGGTCTGGTGCAGGCGGATAGCAGAATGGTCTAACAAGAAGCCGGGTCAGATAGCAGAGTACACAGGTCAGATCAGGTTAAGGCACACCGAACGCTGTAGAGCAGACAGCGGGGATTGAGTGTGACAGGCCGGTTTAAATAGCCCGCCTGGCACTAGCGGGAGTGCGCGCGCCCGTGCATGACCAAACCCGTGAACGCGCGCGCATGCGCAGTGGAACCCGTGGCCGTGTTCCCGTGCGTCTGAACTGCTGATTACTGGCAGGATCTTCATGACATTGCCCCCCCCCCCCCAAGGGGCAGCCTCAGGATGCCCCTTTGAAGAAATTTATCTGGATGGGATCTTTTAAAAAATTGCAACAGATCTTCAGCATGAATATTGTCCTCAGGTTCCTAAGAATTTTCTTCTGGGCCAAACCCCCTCCATTTTATCAGAAATTGATTTTGGTTACCTCTTTTCTATGGTCCATGATAGCCTCCACCTCGAATTCCTCCTCCCCATCTACCAAAATTGGATCAGGAGGATCCGTACTTCGGCCTGGAAATGGATTAGAAATAGAGGGTCTGAGCAGGGACACATGAAATACTGGATGCACTTTTAGTGAATCCGGGAGTTCAAGTTCGTATGCCACTTCATTAATTCTCCGCTTGACAGGAAATGGTCCAAGAAACTTGGGACCCAATTTCTTTGAAGGGCAAGCCATCCTGAGATTTACTGTAGATAACCATACCTGGTCCCCGGGTGTAAGTAACAGCTCACCTCGCCTCTTCTTATTGAAGATTGCTTTATTATATTCCTGGGTCCTGGTCATGGTCTCCTGTAAAACTTGGCTGTTGGAAATAAAGAAGTCCAACCTCTCCTGAACTGCGAGTACTGTGCACTCTGGAAGAGAATTAGGCAAAAATGAAGGGTGGAAACCATAATTTGCAAAAAATTTAGTTTTTTTGATAGCGGAATGAATAGAATTGTTGTAGGCAAATTCATGGGAGAACAGAAATCCAATCATCTTGGGCAAAAGAAGAAAAACAGGGTAAATATTGTTCAAGAGTCTGGTTTGTTCTCTCTGTTTGCCCATTAGTCTGGGGATGATAAGCAGATGAAAATGAGAGCTCAATGTTCAGTGTTTTGCACAGAGACCTCCAGAATCGGGAGGTAAACTGTACCCCCCGATCTGAAACGGTATTAACCGGTACCCCATGGAGCCTGATGACTTCTTTAATGAATGCCTGTGCCGTTTCTGTAGCTGAGGGAGTGCCCTTCATTGGGAAAAAAGTGGACCATTTTCGACAACCGGTCTACTATGACAAACATTGAGGTGAAGCCCCCAGCCGGAGGTAATTCCACAATAAAGTCTATAGAAAGCATTTTCCAAGGCCTATCTGGGACAGGCAATGGTTTTAGCAATCCCCATGCCTTGGTTCTGTGCCCCTTGTTCCTGATACAGGTGGTACAGGACTCAACAAATTTCCTACAATCTTCGTGTAACTGAGGCCACCAGAAGGTACGCTGTACCAGATCAGTGGTCTTAGCCACACCAAAATGCCCAGCCAATGCATGATCATGACAGAGTCCTAGTACTGAAACTCGTAGTGTTTCAGGTATAAAGATCCTATTCTCGTGCCACAGTAACCCATCCTTAACTTGGAGTTCTGACCTAATGGAAGATCCCAATTCCGTGGAAGCCTGCTTAATCTGGGAAAGCAGGTTTCCCTGAAGCAAAAGAAAATTCCCCGGGGACAGAATGGTGTCCGGAGGGGAAACCTCTTGGGAATTGTGAAACATCCTGGATAGGGCATCAGGTTTGGTATTTTTGGAGCCAGGGCGGTAAGTGACATGAAAGGAGAACCTGGAGAAAAAGAGAGCCCACCTGGCTTGATGTGGCTTCAACCTTTTTGCAGATCTCAAATACTCCAGGTTCTTATGATCTGTAAAAATTAAGACTGGATGAGCGGCACCCTCCAGCAGATAGCGCCACTCCTCCGACGCTCATTTGATTGACAACAACTCTCTGTCACCTACATCATAATTTCTTTCTGCCGTGGACAATTTACGAGAGAAGAAAGCCACAGGATATAACAGGGCCTTAGTTCCCTGTCTTTGGGACAACACTGCCCCTACTGCAATTTCAGATGCGTCCACCTCTAGTACGAACGGCAGAGAGGAATCTGGATGCTTTAGTACGGAGGCGGAAGTAAAAAGGCCCTTGAGCGTCTCAAAAGCCTTTTGGGCTTCAGCAGACCAGTGGAAGCGTGTACCTTGTTTAGTTAGCTGTGTGATGGATGTGATGATGGCTGAGAACCCCTTAATAAATTTACGGTAAAAATTTGCGAATCCAACGAATCGCTGGATTCCCTTCTTGTCTGTCGGGACTGGCCAATCTAGAACTGCAGCGACCTTTTGAGGATCCATCTTAATGCCTCTACTGGAAATGATTAACCCCAAAAATGGAATACTTTCCTGTTCAAATTCACACTTCTCAGCTTTTGCATATAGACCGTGTTGTCAAAGCCGGCTCAACACACTTCTGACGTGCCTGCGATGGGAGTCAAGGGAACAAGAAAAAATTAATATGTCGTCTAAATAGACGATAACAAACAGATCTAGAAAGTCTCGTAAAACATCATTGATGAAGTACTGAAATGCAGCAGGGGCATTGCACAGACCGAAAGGCATCACTAGGTACTCAAAATGTCCATAACGGGTACGAAGGGTGGTCTTCCATTCATCTCCGTCCCTAATACGAACTAAATTGTAGGCTCCGCGGAGGTCAAGTTTAGTGAATATGGTAGCTGTCCCAAGTCTGTGGAACAACTCTGGTACCAGGGGAAGAGGGTAACGTTTTTTTTACAGTGATTTTATTTAGCTCGCGGTAATCCACACATGGTCTGAGGGTCTTATCTTTCTTCTGTACAAAGAAGATGCCTGCACCTGCTGGAGACGTGGATGGACCAATGAAGCCTTTTTTTAGGTTCTCATCGATATATTCCTTTAAAGCCCCTCGTTCTACTTCAGTCAAAGGGAAGATTCTTCCAAAAGGAATCTCAGCATCGGCAAGTAATTCGATAGGACAGTCATAGGCCCGGTGAGGGGGTAAGACCTCTGCCCCCTGCTTGCTGAATACGTCTAAGAAATAATGATAGGCAGAAGGGATGGAGAGGTGTAGACTAGGATCTGTATCTAGGCAGAGCAAGGTAGGGTTCTTCTGAGCATTCTGAAATCTGCAAGACTGTTGGCAATATGAAGAAGAAAAGGTAACTTCACCTGTGATCCAATTAATGTCAGGATTGTGAGCCTGTAACCATGGCATGCCGAGGATTATGGGAAACAGGGGTGAGGCGATGATATCCAGGCGTAGCAATTCTTGATGAGAATTGGAGATGGAGACGGGTATTGGAACAGCCTCTTGGGTAACAGGTCCAGATTTAATGGCGGTTTCATCAGCTAGATGGATGGAAAGTCCATGGGCCTTAGGCAACAAAGGTATCTGGTGTTGGGTAGCAAAGAGAGAATCCATGAAACAACTGCAAGCTCCAGAGTCAATAATGGCGGTTATTTGCAGAGTCTCTCCTGGAAGCTGTAACAGGATAGAGAGAGCAAGGTGAGTAGTATTCTTAGCCAGAGGTGCAACATAGTCAGTGGACAGGGATAGGCACTTACGGAGTTTAAGGGGACATAGTGCCCAGGTTCCCCGCAATACAGGCACAGATTATTCACTCAATGACGTTGTCGTTCCTCCTGGGTAAGAGAAGGCCGCAGGACCCCTAATTGCATTGGCTCAGGTGGGTTAAACGTGGAGGTAGGTGGTGTTGGTGACGTATGATGAAGAACTTTAGGGGTAACCCAAGTTGGGCGAGAAGATCCCATAGCTCTCTCAGTCCTATGTTCTCTTAGGCGTTGATCGATCTGGATGGCTAGATCGATCAAGGCATTTAAAGTCTGTGGTGTACCCACCCTGGCCAATTCATCCTTCAGAGAGTCAGAGAGTCTCATCCGAAACTGATAGCGGAGAGCCGCATCATTCCAATTTGTGTCCGCACTCCACTTTCTGAATTCAGCCACATAGTCCTCTGCTGACCTGCGACCCTGTTGAAGGGTGTGCAAAGACGCCTCTGCAGTCATGGACAGCTGGGGCCATCGTACAGCTGACCCAATGCGTCAAAGGAGGTGGAGAGATTGGTCAGGGATACGTCCTTTTGCTCCAAGAGGCGATGGGCCCAGGTTTGGGGGTCACCAGAAAGCAGAGAAATTACGTAGCCCACCTTGGTAGCCTCCAGGGAAAAGGTACGTGGCTAAAGAGCAAAGAATAATTCACAGGAATTGCAGAAGGCCCTGAATTTAAGGCGATCCCCGGAGAAACGTTCAGGCATCGGGACTTTGGGTTCTGGAGGGAGCATCACCACCGTTGAGGAAGGCCCGACTGAAGGAGCAGGAGCGGAAGGAACTCCCTGGACCCCAATGGGATTAGACAAGGTTAGCACTCGTTCCTCCAGCCTGGTGTATCCTTGCTGCAGATTCTTGACTGCTTCAGTCAATCCTGCCAGGTGTGCACAAAGTTCCTCCATGGGAGATGTTCCCTGCTCAGGCTCAGACATGGCTGTCTGCTACTGTCACGTACCTGGTAGGTTTTGAGCCTGAAGTGCATAGAAAGACCTCCCTTACAGCTCCCACTCCCGTTCCCCTGGAATGGAGACAGAGGGCCCAGGAGTGAGGAGTGGTATGGGTGCCTGGCAGGATCAACAGTCACCGGAAGTTCAGGAGTAGTGGCACCCTCTGGAACCTGAAGAGGAGACTGGAGACTGGAATGCAGAGAGGACCTGGAACCACAGCAGGTAAGTAAGCAGGACTGAAGAGCTGGACTGGAACAAGGAACAAGCAGAAGGTAGTAGACTGGAACGCTGGGCTGGAACCAGGAACAAGCAGCAGGTAGTAGACTGGAACGCTGGACTGGAACCAGGAGCAAAGCAGCAGGTAGTAGCCTGGAACGCTGGACTGAAACCAGGAACAAGCAGCAGGTAGTAGACTGGAACGCTGGACTGGAACCAGGAACAAAGCAGCAGGTAGTAGTCTGGAACGCTGGACTGGAACCAGGAACAAGGCAGCAGGTAAACAGACTGGATACTGGTATCAGACAGAGGGATGGTCAAACAAGCCGGAGATCGGTATCGGTCGAGCAGCAGAGGTACCAGGGATTACACAGAGGGATGGTCAGGCAAGCCAAGAGGGTCTGGTGCAGGCGGATAGCAGAATGGTCTAACAGGAAGCCGGGTCAGATAGCAGAGTACACAGGTCAGATCAGGTTAAGGCACACGGAACGCTGTAGAGCAGACAGCAGGGATTGAGTGTGACAGGCCAGTTTAAATAGCCCGCCTGGCACTAGCGGGAGTGCGCACGCGCGTGCCCGTGCGTGACCGCACCCGTGAACACGCGCGCATGCGCAGTGGAACCCGTGGGCGTGTTCCCGTGCATCTGAACCGCCAATTACTGGCAGGATCTTCATGACAATATTACAATCATGGTAATTAGGGAATGATGAAATAAATATAATACATTAGTAAACCTTAAATACATATAATGTGATGTTAAAGGATAAATCTTACCTTAATATAGTCCTTCTGCAGGACCTGAATGATGGCAGAACAGGTCTCTGCAAAAATGATCCCCAGAGCCTGGGGGGAGATACCTGTCAAGAACTTGATGTCCTTCAGACTTCTCCCCTTCGCGAAGTACCGCAACGTGGCAACTAGCCTCTGTTCAGGAGTGATGGCTTGCCGCATGCAGGTGTCCTGCTTCGTAATATAAGAGGACAGCAAAGCCAACAAACAGTGAAAAACGGGGTCCGTCATCCGGAGATAATTCCTGAAATCGTCAGGATTATTTTCACGGGTCTCCAGCAACAAAGGCATATGAGAGAATTGGTCACGCTGGTGCAACCAATTCTTCGTCCATGAACTCCTCCCCACCCTGTTCATGGACTGGGCTTGGGTCAAAGCAAGAACCCCAATACCAAGCCCTCGCACAGCATGAACTCTAGGACGAGTACGTAACCGCAACTTGGCTTCAAAATGGTCGGCTGGTCAGAACGAATTAACAGAAAGCACTGAAAAACAGAAAGGCCTGAGAAGAGCGAGCTGAAAATCAGAAACGAGCAGACAAGAACGCACTTTAGATCAAATAGTACTATAATAATAATAATAATACGCACTGACAAACAAATGCGAACTGACTACATGCACTGAAGAACAGATACGAACCCACAAGCACAAACTGAAGCGCAGTAGCGATCTGAAAAGCACGAGGCTGAAAAGCGCGAATCGTCTCTCACCAAACTTCTACTAACACGAGATTAGCAAAAGGAGCCCAAAGGGTAGTGAGCTTCCATTTTCTAGTGCCGTCGTACGTCACCGCGTTCTTGACGTTCGGAATTTCCGACCTTTCCGACATTGTGTGATCATGTGTATGCAAGACAAGTTTGAGCCAACATCCGTCGGAAAAAAAACATGGATTTTGTTGTCGAAATGTGCGATCGTGTGTACGCGGCATTAGAGTGCTTTATAGTCTTTTGTACCATACAGAAGAACATCTGCTTTATACTGTAAATGTGCAAATCACATGTTACAAACATGTTCTTAAATAGTAAAAGCTTCATGTAACTGAGGTTTCCTGCAGTGCAGTTTAGATGTCCATCCAGATTGTATACACACAGCTGACTGCTTCCGAATGATTGCATAACATTACCGTAGCAGCTACAGTGTGGGTCTGATTAGCATGGTTCAGATACCAATCATTGACATCCCGTTATTGCTACACATTTACAAACAAAATGTATTCTTTACAATCAAGGTGGCTGACCCAGAGATTATGGATATTTTTCTGGGTGCATTGTTATTGAAGCAAACCTTAAAACACTGAGGCTGCCAGTGCTAACCTTCTCCTTCTTAAAGTGGAACTGCAATCATCAAGAATGTTCAAATACAAACAGTTAAAAAAAAAAGTTCCCTTTGTAAACTGACTCCTTCCTTTATTCTGTGTGACCCAAAGATTGCACTTCTTTGTGTCCCCACTTGTATGTAACACTGGTGCCTTATGAAAAATGTGAAAACATCTAGTTTGGGATTTTTAAGGCAAAGAAATAATAATTTAGAAAGAAATTCTATATATAAGAAATTTTATTTTAACATAAACATTAAAACATAAAAAGAAATGCATGATGTATTAAATTGAGTTAGAAGTGGCATTTCCCAACTACTTGCTGAACGACCACCAGTGGAAAGAGTAAAGGGATACCCAACGCGTTTCAAATAATAAATACATAAGCAAAGTCTTCATCAGGGATTTATATCACTTCTGAAAGTACAAAATGTAGCATTTTAGAATTCATATAAGTACCATCTATAGTACATATTTTCAATAGCTGCAAACATATGACATGAACAATTACTAACTAAATACATGTTTAAGTAACTTTTGGCAGAAGCATTCCCCATATCTCGGTGGAAAAAGTCCAAGATTTGCACAAACTGCCCTTCACCCTGTAGAAGACTGCTGGATATCATCCAAAAATATGGCACTCAAAGCAGAGAGGGACACCTAGGCTATTTAAAGACAGATAAAGAGAAATAAATCCAATAGGTGATACGTATACACATGCATTACCTGTCAGAATTTACATGCGATCACGGCTATTATACCTGCTAGTAGTAATCAGTGTGTTCTCCCGGCGGGGACCGCTTTGATTTTTTAGTTGACCCCCACCAGCATAGTAATATAGCAGGGAGAAAGTGATGTGTGGCTTCTTACCCAAAGCAGCAGGCGTCTAAAAGGAAGGTGAATATAAGCAATAATGAGCTGACATTTAAGCCTTGATTCTGGCCTTTGGGCCCCAATAACTATCCTCATAGGGCAGTGATGTTGAACCTTCACAAAAATTCACATTTTTTAGAAGACCATACTAGGCTGATATCAACATCAAAATTCCCTATGTCATAGGGGATTTTGATGTTGATATCAGCCTAGTATGGTCTTCTAAACAATGTGAATTGTTTGGTAACTTACAATAGTATTTGAGTACAAGAATGTATGTACATTATTTGGTGTTTGTGTGTATTTTTATTGTTATAGTTTACACCCATTATACTCCCGATGAAGCAGGTTGTTTCGTGGAAAATGTGATGAAATCATCTGCTTATCCTTTACTATATACTATCTACAATTTTGAACTTGTATTGTATTATGTTAAGATATCATGTACAATAAGATCAATGTATGTGTTGAATAAAGTGACATTATAAAACAGTCTTTATAGATGGATGATTGAATATTTGCTTTTTAAACAGTACACCCCTCACATTTATGTAAAAATGTTATTATATCTTTTCATGTGACAACACTGAAGAAATGACACTTTGCTACAATGTAAAGCAGTGAGTGTACAGCTTGTATAACAATGTAAATTTGCTGTCCCCTCAAAATAACTCAACACACAACTATTAAAGAGGAGTTCCCATTTAAAAAAAAATAAAATAAAAGTCAGCAGCTACAAATACTGCAGCTGCTGGCTTTTAATAATCGCACACTTACCTGTCCCACGGTCCAGCGATGCGGGGGATAGAAGCTTCGCTCGTCTTCCCCTCTGTTCGGCGGCACCGGCATTGCAAATGTGGGCGACCGGCTGTGGCTTAACAGGCGGACACACTCTAAGCATGCGCGAGCGGCGCCGCACGCCGTGATTGGCCACTCAGTCATCTGGGACCTGTAATGTGTCCCATATGATTGACAAGAGGGAGGGGGCAGAGCTGAGCCCTGCCTGCGCCGAGGGGAAGTGATGTCAATAGCCCAGGCACTGAAGGAGGCAGACTACGAGGGACCCCCTAGCAACAGCCATTTAGAGGTGAGTAAAAAAAAAAAAATTCCAAATTATTTTTTTTTTTATTTTAGGAACATTCATGCTATTTTTTTTTTTTTGGTGGAACACCACTTTAATGTCTTAACCGCTGGCAACAAAAGAGAGTACACTCCTAAGTAGGGATGAGCCCGATGTTCGAGTGGAACGTAAGTTCCACTCGAACATCATGTGTTCACCTGTTCACCGAATAGCGAACAACTTTGGGTGTTCGTGGCAAATTCAAAAGCCGCGGAACACCCTTTAAAAGTCTATGGGAGAAATCAAAAGTGCTAATTTTAAAGGCTTATATGCTTGGTATTGTCATAAAAATTGTTTGGGGACCTGGGTCCAGCCCCAGGGGACATTTATCAATGCAAAAAAAAGTTTTAAAAACAGCCCTTTTTTCGGGAGCAGTGATTTTAATAATGCTTAAAGTGAAACAATAGAAGTGAAATATTCCCTTAAATTTCGTACCTGGGGGATGTCTATAGTATGCCTGTAAAGTGGTGCATGTTTCCTGTGTTTAATACAGTCCCTGCACAAAATGACATTTCTAAAGGAAAAAAAGTAATTTAAAAGTACTCGCGGCTATAATGAATTGTCGGGTCCGGCAATACAGATAAAAGTCATTGAAAAAAACGGCATGGGATCCCCCTAGTTCATTACCAGGCCCTTTGGGTCTGGTATGAATATTAAGGGAACCTCGAACTGAAATTGAAAAAAAAAATTGCGTGGGGGTCCCCCCAAATTCCATACCAGGCCCTTCAGGTCTGCGTCAATTTTTTTTCTTTAAATGAAACCCTGTGCCAAAACTTTTAAAAAAATGGCGTGGGGGTTCCCCCAAAAATCCATACCAGACCCTTATCCGAACACGCAACCTGGCAGGCCGCAGGAAAAAAGGGGGGATGAGAGAGAGGCTTCCCCGTGGCATCAGAGGGGGGTGGGCCACCCGTTTAAGTTACCGGGTGGCCCCGCCCCCCTCTGACACCCCGGAAAAGCCATGGGGAAGTCCCTGTGCATCAGAGGGGGCAGGATCACGTGGGTATGTCACCGTGTGGCCCCACCCTCAGTTATAAAAGAACTGTCAAAGTGAAGACGCGTCATACGGCGGGTGCCTCCCATGGAGGCGGATCTTTTTTCATTTTTTTTTCGGTCCATTGGTGGAGCAAGAGAAGATGAATAGACTTTGTGGGACATTTTTATTTTTTTATTTTTAATAAAGGACTTGTCCAAAAGCTGTGTCTTGTGGTTTTTTAACATTTTGACACATTTTTGTGAAATGTTAGGGGTACAATGTACCCGTTACCATTTCGAACAGGGGGGGCCGGGGTCTGGGGGTCCCCTTGTTAAAGGGGCTTTCAGATTCCGATAAGCCCCCCGCCTGCAGACCTCCACAACCACCGGGCAAGGGTTGTGGGGTGTCATGAGAGGGTTTACCCGTTGGTGGCGCTATCGGCCTCTTGGATCGCAGTACCAGTGTCCACCAGCGGGTGTCTTCCAACACCTGGGACCTGCAGTAAGAGGTCTCTCCTGCTGGTGGCACTGTTGCATCCTTGAGCCGTAGTACCGGTGTCCACCAGCGGGTGCACTCCGGCAGTGTGGAGCAAACAGCACACTCTGCGATAAATACCCGGCAAGCCCTCATATGCTTGCCTTGGTATCTTTCTTCCTTGCGCCCTGACCTGTTATCCTGCTATCCTGTAAACCTGTATCGGACCCTGAACCTGTTCCTGAGCCTGTATCCTATCCCATCCATTATCTCCCTTTCCCAACCTGCCCTTGTTCAGTTGCTGATCTCCTGTGTATGACCTTGGCTTGGCTACGTTTATGTTTCTGGTATATCCCTTGTTCCTGCTGACCTGCTGTGTATGACCCTGGCCTGGCTGACATCTGTGATTCCGGTATTGCCCCTTTCTGTATATATTATCTGTTGTCTGTGGGTTTCTGTCGGTTGGTTGAGCACTATTTATATTTGGGGTGTTTGTTTATTTATATTACTTATCTTAAATAAACATTCTTATTTCACTTTACATGCGTTTTGGTTTCCTCTTTGCAGTCCACACAATCTGGTCACACCTGTTCATGACAGTATACCAAGGCCATCTCTGACCAGAAGTGGCTGCACAGGGGAACCATCTCGGTTCTGTTGCACATTACTGGGATGAAAGCTGCTGGAGATTATCCGTTTAGCTCACTCTGTGGTCGATCAGGGCAGTATACGGTTTGAGGATGTTCAGCCTTTGATTGGAATGTGTACAGAGCTGGCTCTGCCTTGTATCCCAAAGGGCCATGATGACTTTTCTCCCCCCTTCAGCATTAACCAGGTTGCATCCTTAGTATGGCTGTTGGAGGATGACTCTGCATCCTTTTTTGAGCATTATTCGGTTTGTCCCAAACAGTTGTTGAAGGATTGTATAGATGAAGTGCAGTCCCTGGTCAGACAGAGGGAATGTGAACCCACTTTTGTGCTACCTGTACTTCAGGCATGGTTAGACCTGTTATGCCCACCTTCTGTCAGCTCTCCACAAACCAGACCTGCTACTAAATACCTGCCTGCTCAGATGTCCTTTCTCCCATCACCCCTGGCAACCTCAGCTGCAGTCCAATATACCCTGCTCCCCACCAAGTATCAATGCCCTGTTTCTACTTCCTGTACCTATCCTGCCTTTAACCCACCTGCCTCTTCTCTAATACCTGCAACTTCCCCACAAGAACTCCCTCTGGCTGCTGTTCCCCCTTCCTTGCCATATCCCAGACCTTCCTTTCAGTATGCCTCACCTCCTGTCTACAGTCCTACAGCCACCTACAGATCTCCAGCAGTTAAGCCAAAGAAGAAACAGAAGTTCTTCCCCACTCATACAATCCTGCCAGTAACCCAACCTGCTCCCACTTCCCAGCCTGATGTGCCAGCTTCCCAGCCTGATGTGCCAGCTTCCCAGTCTGATGTGCCAGCTTCCCAGCCTGATGTGCCAGCTTCCCAGCCTGATGTGCCAGCTTCCCAGTCTGATGTGCCAGCTTCCCAGCCTGATGTCTCGATGCCTGCCTACCAGCCTGATGTGCCAGCTTCCCAGTTTGACGTGCCAGCTTCCCAGTTTGACGTGCCAGCTTCCCAGTTTGATGTGCCAGCCTCCCAGCCTGATGTCTTGAAGCTTGCCTTCCAGCCTGATGTCTTGATGCCTACCTACCAGTGTGATGTGCCAGCTTCCCAGTCTGATGTGCCAGCTTCCCAGTTTGATGTGCCAGCTTCCCAGTTTGCTGTGCCAGCTTCCCTGCCTGATGTCTTGCAGCTTGCCTTCCAGCCTGATGTCTCGAAGATTGCCTCCCAGTCTGATGTGCCAGCTTCTCAGTCTGATGTGCCAGCTTCCCAGTCTGATGTGCCAGCTTCCCAGTCTGATGTGCCAGCTTCCCAGTCTGATGTGCCAGCTTCCCAGCCTGATGTCTCGAAGCTTGCCTTCCAGCCTGATGCCTCGATGCCTGCCTTCCAGTGTGATGTGCCAGTTCTCCAGTCTGTTGTCTCAGTGCCTGCCCTCCAGCCTGATGTCTCGAAGCTTGCTTCCCAGTCTGATGTGCCAGCTTCCCAGTCTGATGTGCCAGCTTCCCAGTCTATTGTCCCAGTGCCTGCCTTCCAGCCTGATGTCTCAGGGCCAGCTTCCCAGACTGACGGGCCAGCTTCCCAGACTGACGTGCCAGCTTCCCAGACTGATGTGCCTGCTGCCCAGCTCGAAGTGCCCATGCCTGCTGCCCAGCCTGATGTGCCTGCTGCCCAGCTCGAAGTGCCCATGCCCGCTGCCCAGCTTGATGTGCCTGCTGCCCAGCTCAAAGTGCCCATGCCTGCTGCCCAGCCTGATGTGCCTGCTGCCCAGCTCAAAGTGCCCATGCCTGCTGCCCAGCCTGATGTGCCTGCTGCCCAGTTCAAAGTGCCCATGCCTGCTGCCCAGCCTGATGTGCCTGCTGCCCAGCTCGAAGTGCCCATGCCTGCTGCCCAGCCTGATGTGCCTGCTGCCCATCTCGAAGTGCCCATGCCCGCTGCCCAGCCTGATGTGCCTGCTGCCCAGCTCGAAGTGCCTGCTGCCAAGCTCGAAGTGCTCGTGCCTGCTGCCCAGCCTGATGCACCTGCTGCCCAGCTCGAAGTGGCCGCTGCCCAGCTTGGTGTATTCCTGCCCGCTATCATCTCAGATGTGCCCGCTATCATCTCGGATGTGCCCGCTGTCTGCTCGGATGTGCCCGCTGTCTGCTCGGATGTGCCCGCTGTCTGCTCGGATGTGCCCGCTGTCTGCTCGGATGTGCCCGCTGTCTTCTCAGATGTACCCACTGTCCAGTTTGATGTACCCGATGCCCAGCCTGATGTGACCTCATTTGTTCGGTTGGAGGCTATGAACTTTGGACAATTGCACCTTGTTAGAGTGTCCGGAGGCCGCTCCTTTATGGGGGTACTGTCATGAGAGGGTTTACCCGTTGGTGGCGCTATCGGCTTCTTGGATCGCAGTACCAGTGTCCACCAGCGGGTGTCTTCCAACACCTGGGACCTGCAGTAAGAGGTCTCTCCTGCTGGTGGCACTGTTGCATCCTTGGGCCGTAGTACCAGTGTCCACCAGCGGGTGCACTCCGGCAGTGTGGAGCAAACAGCACACTCTGCGATCAGCTGTGACATGAGGTCAATTATAATCAGTCCTATAAATACCCGGCAAGCCCTCATATGCTTGCCTTGGTATCTTTCTTCCTTGCACCCTGACCTGTTATCCTGCTATCCTGTAAACCTGTATCGGACCCTGAACCTGTTCCTGAGCCTGTATCCTATCCCATCCATTATCTCCCTTTCCCAACTTGCCCTTGTTCAGTTGCTGATCTCCTGTGTATGACCTTGGCTTGGCTACGTTTATGTTTCTGGTATATCCCTTGTTCCTGCTGACCTGCTGTGTATGACCCTGGCCTGGCTGACATCTGTGATTCCGGTATTGCCCCTTTCTGTATATATTATCTGTTGTCTGTGGGTTTCTGTCGGTTGGTTGAGCACTATTTATATTTGGGGTGTTTGTTTATTTATATTACTTATCTTAAATAAACATTCTTATTTCACTTTACATGCGTTTTGGTTTCCTCTTTGCAATCCACACAATCTGGTCACACCTGTTCATGACATGGGGATTGGGCCCTTGTCCCCATCAACATGGGGAGGGTGCTTTGGGGGGCTACCCCAAAGCACCCTCCCCATGTTGAGGGCATGTGGCCTGGTACGGTTCAGGAGGGGGGTGCTCTCTCGTCCCCCCCTCTTTTCCTGCGGCCTGCCACGTTGCATGCTCGGATAAGGGTCTGGTATGGATTTTTGGGGGAACACCCACGTCTTTTTTTTTTTTTTTTTAATTTTGGCGTGGGGTCCCCATCTGGTATGGATTTTGAGGGGGACCCCTACGCCATTTTTTTTTAAATAGCGCAGGGTTCCCCTTAATATCCATACCGGACCTGAAGGACCTGGTATGGAATTTGGGGGGACTCCCACTCAATTTTTTTTTTTTCATTTTGGTTCGGGGTTCCCCTTAATATTCATACCAGACCCAAAGGGCCTGGTAACGGACTGGGGGGATCCCATGCAACCCTATATGTATTGCCGGACTCAAAAATTCATTATAGCCGTGAGTACTTTTAAATGACTTTTTTTCCTTTAGAAATGTCATTTTGTGCAGGGACTGTTCTAAACACGGGAAAAATGCGCCACTTTACAGGCATACTATAGACATCCCCCAGGTACGAAATTTAAAGGAATATTTAACTTTTATTGTTTCACTTTAAGCATTATTAAAATCACTGCTCCCGAAAAAAATGTCAGTTTTTAAAACTTTTTTTGCATCGATACATGTCCCCTGGGGCAGGACCCGGGTCCCCAAACACTTTTTATGACAATAACTTGCATATTAACCCTTAAAATTAGCACTTTTGATTTTTCACGTTCGTGTCCCATAGACCAGTGGTCATCAACCCTGTCCTCAGGGCCTGCTAACAAGCCAGGTTTGCAAGATAACTGAAATACATTACAGGTGATATCATTTGCTGCTCAGTGATTGCAGTATTCTAGTCTGCATCTCCGCAAGGTAATACATAAAATCTGGCCTGTTAGTGGGCCCTGAGGACAGGGTTGATGACCACTGCCATAGACTTTACCGGTGTTTGCGTGTTCAAACAAATTTTTTTGCCTGTTCGCACATTCTTCTGCGAACCAAACCAGGGGTGTTCGGCTCATCCCTACTCCTAAGTGAAAGCGTCGGAAATTGGGACCAAAGTGTCAATATTTTGTGTGGCCACCATTATTTTCCAGCACTGCCTTAACCCTCTTGGGCATGGAGTTCACCAGAGCTTCACATGTTGCCACTGGATTCCTCTTCCACTCCTCCATGATGACATCACAGAGCTGGTGGATGTTAGAGGCCTTGCACCCCCCCACCTTCTGTTTGAGGATGCCCCACAGATGCTCAATAGGGTTTCGGTTTGGAGACATGCTTGTCCAGTCCATCACCTTTACCCACAGCTTCTTTAGCAAGGCAGTGATCATCTTGGGGGTGTATTTGGAGTCGTTATGTTGGAATACTGCCCTACGGCCCAGTCTCCAAAGGGAGGGGATCATGCTGTGCTTCAGAATGTCACAGTACATGTTGGCATTCATGGTTTCCTCAATATACTGTAGCTCCCCAGTGCCGACAGCACTCATGCAGGCCTAGGCCATGACACTCCCACCACCATGCTTGACTGTATGCAAGACACACTTGTCTTTGTACTCCTCACCTGGTTGCTGTCACACACGCTTGACACCATGTGAACCAAATATGTTTATCTTGGTCTCATCAGACCACAGGACATGGTTCCAGTAATCCATGCCCTTAGTCTGCTTGTCTTTAGCAAACTGTTTGCGGGCTTTCTTGTGCATCATCATTAAAAGAGGTTTCCTTCTGGGACGACAGCCATGCAGACCAATTTGATGCAGTGTGCGGCGTATGGTCTGAGCACTGATAGGCTGACCCCCCACCCTTTCAACCTTTGCAGCAATGCTGGCAGCACTCATACGTCTATTTCCCAAAGACAACCTCTGGATATGATGCTGAGCACATGCACTTAACTTCTTTGGTCGACCATGGCGAGGCCTGTTCTGTGTGGAACTTCTCCAGTTAAACCGCTGTATGGTCTTGGCCACCATGCTGTAGCTTAGTTTCAGGGTCTTGGCAATCTTCTTATAGCCTAGGCTGTCTTTATGTAGAGCAACAATTCTTTTTTTCAGATCTTTAGAGAGTTCTTTGCCATGAGGTGTCATGTTGAATAGGGATGAGCCGAACACCCCCCGGTTCGGTTCGCACCAGAACCTGCGAACGGACCGAAAATTCGCACAAACCTCATTGACGTCTATGGGACTCGAACTTTCAAAATCAAAAGTTCTCATTTTAAAGGCTAATTTGCATGGTATTATCCTAAAAAGGGTTTGGGGACCCGGGTCCTGTCCCAGGGGACATGTACCAATGCAAAAAAAGTTTTAAAAACGGCAGTTTTTTCGGGAGCTGTGATTTTAGTGATGCTTAAAGTAAAAAAAAAAAAGAGTGAAATATTCCTTTAAATATCGTACCTGGGGGTGTCTATAGTATGCCTGTAAAGTGGCGCATGTTTCCCGTGCTTAGGACAGTCCTTGCACAAAATGGGAAAAAAAGTCATTTAAAACTGCTTGCGGCTTTAATGTAATGTCGGGTCCTGGCAATATGGATGAAAATCAGTGAGATAAATGGCATGGGTACCCCCAAGTCCATTACCAGGCCCTTTGAGTCTTGTATTGATATTAAGGGGAACTCGCACCCAAATTAAAAAAGGAAAGGTGTGGGGCCCCCAGGCCCTATATACTCTGAACAGCAGTATACAGACGGTGCAAACAAGACAGGGACTGTAGGTTTGTTGTTAAGTAGAATCTGTTTGTAATTTTCAACTGGTACATTTTTAACGTGTTTAGCTCCAGCCAAAAAATCTATTGTAAGCTTTTTGGAAAACCTAGGGAAGGGTTATCATGCCTGTGACATTTATTTTGCTGTCTGTGCTCCTTCAGAAGATTTCACCTCACTTTTTGTCCCAATGATAAATGTTTTTTGAAAATCTGGGTTTTTTTGTGAAACAAGGATTGGTGATAAAGCATCAGTGGAAAGGAGAAAAGTTTTTCCCATATTAACTCTTACAGGAGAGAATTTCCCTTCCTAGGGGTAGATTTCATCTCACTTCCTGTTGTCTCCTTCCGTTTGCAAGTAGGAGTTGTTTGTAAGTTGGATGTTTGAAAGTAGGGGCCTGCCCTATATACTCAGCAGAAATTTGGGCCTTAGGTGTTGTTGTGGCCACAACACTGTAAGCCCCCACAGGGTAGCAGTTGAAGTGCTAGTAATTTTGCCAAGCTAGCATTCAACCGCTGGGCATGTGGATGGCTGGGAGTGAACTTCTTTCTGCGGTGCAGCAGCTGGGGCAGGGAAATTTGCCTAGTACAACCTGACGTCAGTGTACCAAAAGCAGACTGCCCACAAGTACTTGGCTGTGACACACCTAATTCTACACCTTCATTCCTCTCAGTGCAGGTCTCAGAGAGGACTGAAGGTATAGTGGGGTTGGAGATCTCAGCTGATGAGGAGCAAGGAGAGGTCCTCTTTGTTCTTTGGTGTGGGTCTTTTAGATACGCTTGCCAACGAACTGCATGGCAGGTCAACATATGTCTGGTCAAGCATGTGGTGCCCAAGCGGGAGATGTTTTGGCCACGCGAGATACACTTGAGACATATGTTGCAAATAGCAGCAGTGCGATCTGATGCACTCATCTCAAAAAAGGCCCAAACCTAAGAACTTTTGGAATAACGCGCAGAGACAGCAGCGCCCTGCACATGCGGAGCTTTGGGGTGTGATGCAGTCAGTGTGCTGCCCTTAGGCTGGCCCCTGGAGGGCATCCTGCCTCATTGGTGATGTGCCTCCTCCTCCTCCTCTCTCCTATCAGGCACCCACGTTGAGTCAGTGACCTCATCATCCCCTCCCTCCTCATCACGGGAGCAAACCTGGCAGTATACTGCAGCAGGGGGAGCATGACTGCCAGATTGCTGTCCTTCTTGGGCACCCCCTCTGTCCGTGCTCACGTTACTGCCTTCATCTAGCTCAGTATCATCATCAGAGCCTTCTAAACGCTGGGCATCCTCCTGGAGCATGTACCCAACACTGTGGTCAAACAGTTCGAGGGACTCAGGAGGACATGGTGGGGTTACGGAAGGAGTCACTGATGCCATTGAGCCGAAGGAAGAGGCCACGTTGGCAGCTGCTTTGCCAGACAAAGTACCCTGAGCATGGGTGAGAGAGGATGAGGAGGATGAGGACGGCTTGGTCATCCACTCGACCAAGTCTTTCGCATGTTGCGGCTCAACACGGCCAGCTGCTGAAAAAAAGGCCAAGCGTGTCCCATAGCCACATGCTGATGAAGATGCACCGTCACCACGACCAGCACTGTTGCCTCTAGACACAGAGCCTGCTTGCCCTCTTTTATTGGCTTGTGACTGTCTGCCTCTCCTTGTTGGCCTTCCAGACATACTAATGGCCTGCAGTGAGATGTAGCTGCACTATGCTGGGATATATATATGTATATATATACTGATACTGCAGCTAGCAAAATCAACTGCCTGCCTGTAGTATGAGAACACCACCAATCTTCTACAGGTAGCTTTAGATGAACACTGTGCAGAGGTCGCACTACACTAACTTGTAGCTTTAGCTGACCACTGTGCAGAGGACGCACTACACCAACGTTAAAATAATGTAGCTGCCTGTGGTAGTGATAGGATCAGGAAAACACCACCAACCTTCTACAGATAGCTTTAGCTGAACACTGTGCAGAGGACGCACTACACTAACATTAAAATAATGTAGCTGCCTGCGGTAGTGATAGAATCAGGAAAACAACACCAACCTTCTACAGGTAGCTTTAGCTGAACACTGTGAAGAAGACGCACTACACTAACGTTAAAATAATGTAGCTGCCTGCATTAGTGATAGGATCAGGAAAACACCACCAACCTTCTACAGGTAGCTTAAGCTGAACACCGTGCAGAGGTGTCAGATAAGGGTACTCACCGAGGCCGAGATGCTGAGAGCGGTAACCTCTTTCGACTAAGCACACTCCACTCCTGGAGATGGTATAGGGGGTGAAGGGCACAAAGAGGCATGAGTCACCAGCAGGCTGGGCAGGTCTTGCGTGAAGGTCACCGGCAGGGAGAGAGCTGTGCAGGACTGGAAGATGCTAAAGCTCAGGAAGGAGGATGAACAGTTGATCCAACGACAGGCCGGGGGTCAAACACCGTTGACTAGTAAGAGTCTCTAGATAGGCAAAAACAGTCCAGTGCAAGGATTGTTAGCAGGTCTGTCAGCAGGCTGATGACTAGTACTGAAGATTGATAGCAAACGTCCGTAGGCAGGCCGAGGGTCAAACACAGGTGACTGGAAGCAAAGTCTGTGAGCAAGCCAGGGGCCGAGCACTGAATACAATAGCAAAGTCCAGGAGCAGGCTGAAGGTCAATCACCGGAGACAGGAAGCAATATCCGTAGACAGGCCGAGGGTCAAACACAGTAAGTAAGTGGAGAAGTCCGTTAAGCAAGCCGAGGGTCAGATGCAGGTAGAGATCAGAGCAGGTCAAGGTCAATCCTGGTCACAACAGGTAATCAAGAATCAGGATACAAAGCAGGAAACACACGGGGAGCTGAAAGACAAACCAGCAATCTGGTCATGGCACAGAGTGGCTTTAGTGGGAGGCTCATGTTGTGCACGCTATTGCGTACGCACGTTCGCCGTTATGCGTAATCGCGCACGCGCATCAGCCGTTTCGCTGAATTGCACACAAACATTAGCCGTTTAGCCGAATTGCGTACACGCATTAGCCGTTTCGCTGTATTGTGCCCAGGGATGCGCCGGAGTGCCGCTCTACCGCGCATTTGTGAAGGAAGGCAGCGATATTGGCGAGACTGGTGCTTGCCCCTTTCCTAACAAGAGGTCGCACTACACTAACGTAAAAAAAATACTGTAGTTGCCTGCGGTAGTGATAGTATCAGGAAAACACCACCAACCTTCTACAGATAGCTTTAGCTGAACACTGTGCAGATGATGCACTACACTAACGTTAAAATAACGTAGCTGCCTGTGGTAGTGATAGGATCAGGAAAACACCACCAACCTTCTACAGGTAGCTTTAGCTAAACATTGTGAAGAGGACGCACTACATTAACGGTAAAATAATGTAGCTGGCTGCGGTAGTGATAGGATCAGGAAAACACCACCAACCTTCTACAGGTAGCTTTAGCTGAACACTGTACAGAGGTCGCACTACACTAACGTTAAAATAATGTAGCTGCCTGCGGTAGTGAATGGATCAGGAAATCACCACCAACCTTCTACAGATAGCTTTAGCTGAACACTGTGCAGAGGACGCACTACACTAATGTTAAAATAATGTAGCTGCCTGCGGTAGTGATAGGATCAGGAAAACACCACCAACCTTCTACAGGTAGCTTTAGCTGAACACTGTGAAGAGGACGCACTACACTAACGTGTAAATAATGTAGCTGCCTGCGGTAGTGATAGGATCAGGAAAACACCACCAACCTTCTAAAGGTAGCTTTAGCTGAACACTGTGCAGAGGTCGCACTACACTAACGTGTAAATAATGTAGCTGCCTGCGGTAGTGATAGGATCAGGAAAACACCACCAACCTTCTACAGGTAGCTTCAGCTGAATACTGTGAAGAGGACGCACTACACTAACGTTAAAATAATGTAGCTGCCTGCGGTAGTGATAGGATCAGGAAAACACCACCAACCTTTTACAGGTAGCTTTAGCTGAACACTGTGCAGAGGTCGCACTACACTAACTTGTAGCTTTAGCTGAGCACTGTTCAGAGGACACACTACACTAACTTGTAGCTTTAGCTGAACACTGTGCAGAGGTCGCACTACACTAACTTGTAGCTTTAGCTGAACACTGTGAGGAGGACGCACTACACTAACTTGTAGCTTTAGCTGAACACTGTGCACTACACTAACTTATAGCTTTAGCTGAACACTCTTCAGAGGACGCACTAAACTAACTTGTAGCTTTAGCTGAACACTGTGCAGAGGTCGCACTACACTAACTTGTAGCTTTAGCTGAACACTGTGAGGAGGACGCACTACACTAACTTGTAGCTTTAGCTGAACACTGTGCACTACACTAACTTGTAGCTTTAGCTGAACACTGTTCAGAGGACGCACTACACTAACTTGTAGCTTTAGCTGAACACTGTGCAGAGGTCGCACTACACTAACTTATAGCTTTAGCTGAACACTGTGAGGAGGTCGCACTACACTAACTTGTAGCTTTAGCTGAACACTGTGAGGAGGACGCACTACACTAACTTGTAGCTTTAGCTGAACACTGTTCAGAGGACGCACTACACTAACTTGTAGCTTTAGCTGAACACTGTGCAGAGGTCGCACTACACTAACTTGTAGCTTTAGCTGAACACTGTGAGGAGGATGCACTACACTAACTTGTAGCTTTAGCTGAACACTGTGAGGAGGGCGCACCACACTAACTTGTAGCTTTAGCTGAACACTGTGCAGAGGTCGCACTACACTAACTTGTAGCTTTAGCTGAACACTGTGAGGAGGACGCACTACACTAACTTGTAGCTTTAGCTAAACACTGTGCAGAGGTCACACTACACTAACTTGTAGCTTTAGCTGAACACTGTGCAGAGGTCACACTAAACTAACTTGTAGCTTTAGCTGAACACTGTAAGGAGGACGCACTACACTAACTGTAAATAGTCTAGCTGCCTGACTGTGGTACTAATAGGATCAGAAGAACACCAGCAATTTTCTTCAGGTAGCTGTAAATACTGTAACAACACAAGCCTGCCTGTCAGTAGGAAGATAATAACAGGAACGGATCTAGCTAAACTGAATACAGTGTGTGTATATATATATATATATATATATATATATATATATATATATATATATATATACAACACCTGGGATGCATATATATACACAATACACTGTAAGTGCAGCTAACTGACTGCAGTCCTGCCTAATCTATCTAACTTAAATCAAATGACACTGTCTCTCTGTCTCTCAACGCCGGAACACACACTACACAGGGCCGCCATGCAGGCGGCCTTATATAGTGTGGGGCGTGTACTAAACCCCCTGAGCCATAATTGGCCAAAGCCACCCTGGCTTTGGCCAATTACCGCTCTCTCTACAGACAGCGCTGTGATTGGCCAAGCATGCGGGTCATAGTGCATGCTTGGCCAATCATCAGCCAGCAATGCACTGCAATGCCGCAGTGAATTATGGGCTGTGAGGCGCCACACGAATTTTACGCGAACGGCCCATATCGTTCGCAATTCGGCGAACGGGCGAACAGACGATGTTCGAGTCGAACATGGGTTCGACTCGAACACGAAGCTCATCCCTAATGTTGAACTTCCAGTAACCAGTATGAGAGCGATAACACCAAATTTAACACACCTGCTCCCCATTCACACCTGAGACTTTGTAACACTAACGAGTCACATGACACCAGGGAGGGAAAATGGCTAATTGGGCCCAATTTGGGCATTTTCACTTAGGGGCATACTCACTTTTGTTGCCAGTGGTTAAGACATTAACCACTTCCCTACCAGGCCAATTCTGACATTTCTCTCCTACATGTAAAATTCATCATTTTTTTCCTAGAAAATGACATAGAACCCTCAAACATTATATATGTTTTTTTAGGAAAGACCCTAGAGAATACAATGGCAGTTGTTGGAACTTTTTATCTCACACAGTATTTGCGCAGGAATTTTTCGAACGCTTTTTTGGGGAAAAAAAACAGTTTTGTGTTTTAAAAAAAAAAAAAAACAGTAAAGTTAGCCCAATGTTTTTGCATATTGTGAAAGATGAAGTTATGCCGAGTAAATAGATACCTAACATGTCACGCTTCAAAATTGCACACGCTCGTGGAATGGCGCCAATGTTCGGTACTTAAAAATCCCCATAGGCTTGAATTTTTTTTACTGGTTACATGTTTTGAGTTACAGAGGAGGTCTAGGGACAAAATGATTGCTCTCGCTGTAACGTTCGCGGCGAAACCTCACATGTATGGTTTGAACACCGTTTTCATATGTGGGCGGGACTTACGTATGCATTCGCTTCTGCGTGCGAGCACACAGGGACAGCGGCGCTTTAAATTTTTTTTTTTTTATTGTTAATTATATTTTCTTTTTTTTATTTTGACACTTTTTTGAAAAAAAAAAATTGATCACTTTTATTCTTATTACAAGGAATGTAAACATCCCTTGTAATAGGAACATGACATGACAGGTCCTCTTAATAGTGAGATATGGGGTCAATAAGACCCCATATCTCACCACTAGGCTGGGAAGCCTAAAATAAAAAAAAAATAAAACAATCACCGCTTCCCAGCCGAAGCAGCGCCGTTTTTTTTAATGGAGAGGCCGGGCGTGATGTCATAACATCGCGCCCGGCCTCTGATGATCATAGAGACTCCGGCGACCATCTGGTCCGCCGGAAATCTCTATGATCTACATCCGTCGCCGGCTGAAACCGGCAATATCTGAATGATGTCTGTAACTACAGGCATCATTCAGATATACCTGCTCAAAGCCAAAGATGTCACATGACGGTGGGCGGGCGGGCGGGCGGGAAGTGGTTAAGGACAATTTTAGAATGTCTAAAACCCAGACTGCTTTCAGCTACGGCTCCTCTGGAGCAGCACAATGCTAATAAATGAATGCTGTGAATTCAGCTTTATTGAACTTGTTACATTTAACATCGCACTTACAAAACTAAAATGTGATCTAATTTACACTCTAGAAAAAAATGATAATCTGTGGTTATAAATAATCCAGATGAGGTGTTTAAAGCAGGTACAAAATGTACAAATATCCCACTATGTCTAAGGAGGACACCTGCACGAGAAAGAACAAGCGTATCCTTTTTTTTTATAAGGTCATCCAAGCTTAGCTGGCATAGAGCACAATTTAATCCTCATTGGTTTTGTTTAGAGAGCACAAGGCTGTTTCCACAGCAACCCAGTTGCAGTTGCTACGGCATCAACTGGCTCATGCGATGTCAAGGTTGAAGCGAGGCCTGGTTGAAGTCTGTAACTTAATGGTATTTACTTGAGCCTCCTAGACAGAAAGAAGTATCAATTGATCCTTTTGGTTTGGCTACAATCCTAATGGCTGTAATCTGTGACTCCCCAATGGCTTCATGTACTCGTCATTTTTTTATTCTATCACGTGTGGAAGCTTTGGCATTGAACTCCAAGATGTATTATTTGGAAATACTAGGCAGTGGGAGGAAAACAGGAATTGCAGACAAATGTGATAAATGCCCAAAAAATATGTTGTGCTTTAATTAATATTATTTAATGTAGCATTGCTATATTCTAATATCTAGCATAATGAAATAATCATAATCACATATCCTAATAAAAAATAGTGCCAACATATGCAAATCCCATGAAGTTAGTGCAAAGTCCAGTCTTTGGGCCAGTTCACACCAGAACGTGGTGTGGGAAACCTGCGTTCTGTGGATGCTCCCCACACCAAGTTTCAATCTTCTGTGGGTGTGAATATTAGGTTAATGCAGTGTGTTTTCCTGCAACGGATCACATGGTCTCAAATTGAGGGCGGATATGGGTAGAGAAGCCTGGTCTATGTAGTTTTATCCAATAGAGGAGCTACTGTAAGTTCATTCTGGCACCAATAGAACGGTGTCAGAACATACAGTGCATTGCAGCTTGTTGTATATGGAGCTATGTAGCCACAGACCAGTCAGGGTGCCCATGCTGAGCCGTGTCCACAGCCAAAAGTGCCTACAATGGGCATCAGAACTGGACCACGGAGCAATGGAGGAAGGTGGCCTGATACGAGGAATTCAAGAATGGTTTGAGGAACACAACGAGCCTAAGGTGTTGACTTGGCCTTCATGAATCTCCAGATCTAAATCCAATCGGGCATCTGTAGGATGTGCTAAAAGATGAAGTCCAATCCATGGATGTCCCACCTCACAACATACAGGACCTAAAGGATCTGCATCTGATGGCTTGGTGCTAGATACCACAGCGTACCTTTAGAGGTCTGCATGTGATTTCTTAAATGAGAATTGGATAAAAGAGTTGGAGGTAGTGCTTGAATTTCCGAAGTGGAACTGAACATAAGCGCTATTGCCACTTATGAGAATGAATGAGGTGAGTGTTATGCCCTGTACACACGGTCGGATTTTCCGATTGAAAATGTGCGATCGGAGCTTGTTGTCGCATATTCCGATCGTGTGTGGGCTCCATCAGACTTTTTCCATCGGAATTTCCGACACACAAAGTTTGAGAGCAGGCTATAAAATTTTCCGACAACAAAATCCGATCAGTTAAATTCCGATCGTGTGTACACAAATCCGACGCACAAAGTGCCACGCATGCTCAGAATAAATTAAGAGACAAAATCTATTGGCTACTGCCCCATTTATAGTCCTGACGTACGTGTTTTATGTCACCATGTTCAGAACGATCGGATTTTCCGACAACTTTGTGCGGCCGTGTGTATGCAAGACAAGTTTGAGCCCACATCCGTCTGAAAAAATCCATGGATTTTGTTGTCGGAATGTCTGAACAATGTCCCACCGTGTGTACAGGGCATTACTCTGAATGGAGTGGGATATGCACAGTCACTTTGGTGGTGGATTTATGGTGTATTATCTCCAGTAAGAAGAGACAAAGCACTTATTATGTGGCACTTGGACTTTTATTTGAAGGTCTTATTTTGTTTATATATTTATGTTTTTTGTTTTAATATTTATATATTTTAAATTTGGGCTACTGTGGAATATTTATGATGTTTTACTGATGATTTTTCATGTTTTTGGGTATATCTGCATATACAGTGTGTTATATACATCTGAAAAATCACTTGATATAAGAACATTCTAGTCGCTCTCCCTCTCTTGGACCAAAGCCAAAGTAGGAATTCGAAAAGGAGAAAGGAAGTTACAATGTTATCTTCCGTTCCTAAAATAGAAATTAAAAAGTGAGATAATGATCTTTTATTTATATTTTACAAAGTCTCAACAAGACAAAAGTTTGTGAAAAAAATGCCTTATGCCGCGTACACACGAGCGGACTTTACGGCGGACTTTGCCCGGCGGACTGGATTTCGTCGGACAATTCGATGTGTGTGGGCTCCAGCGGACTTTGTTTTCTCAAAAGTTGGACGGACTTAGATTTGAAACTTGTTTAAAATGTATCCGTTGAAATCGAGTCCGGTCGAAAAGTCCGCCGTCTGTATGCTAGTTCGACGGACTAAAAAGCCACGCTAGGGCAGCTATTGGCTACTGGCTATGAACTTCCTTGTTTTAGTCCGGTCGTACGTCATCACGTACGAATTCGACGGACTTTGGTGGATTGTGTGTAGGCAAGTCCGTTCATTCAGAAAGTCCGTCGTAAAGTACGTTGAAAAATCCGTCGGGCAAAGTCCGCCGTAAAGTCCGCTCGTGTGTACGCGGCATTAGACTAGATAAAATCTATATCAAACACAACTAATATAATGAAGTCAGTGCTCATATAGTCTGTATTATATCTCAATATGATTATTATGTTTTCCACAGAGCTGGGCTGTGGTGCAGCACTATATAGCATTACTACTGTCACACTGTGCTATGCATTAAAGTTAGGGGATATCACAAAATAAACATAACATACTGGATAGAATAAAAGAGGCTTTCTTTGGATGAGCATGGAATATAGGGACCTAAAGAGCCACCCTGCCATATGAAGGAAACTAGTCCACAGTTGCATACTGGTCAGCCCAGATATTTTAAAGTGTAGTATGTAAACCCCAACAATGAACTTCCCTTATTTGCTCCCTTTTGGTCTTTTAAATATTCCAGGGGTAACTACAGGGGTCACAATTGCGACCCGACCCAATGCTCCAGGGACCTGTGCATCTCCCCTGTACATCTGGATAGGAGAGGCAGCTGGGGGGCCTATAGAAGAACCAATCCCCTTCATTTTCCTTGTGCAGCGACTGAAAGCCTGCTTCTCCTCCTCTACCTCCCGCAGGCATTCAGTGGCAGTAGGAGGAAAATGGAGGGGATTGGTCCTCTATATGCTGCCCCTCCTATCCGGGTCACCTGTCTTCTGCTTCCGCCGGGCCCCTGGGTGCTCCCCCCCCCTTTGTCCCCCCTCCGGCAGAGTGTCAGGATGGAGAGTGGGGAGGGGACCGGTAAGCAGGGGGATCTATTGTTGCAGGGGGATCTATTGTTTTAGGGGGGTATAGTGTTGCTTGCGGGATCTAGTGTTGCTTGGGGGATCTATTGTTAATGGCTGCAGAGGATCGTGCTCGGAGGTGGGTAGGGGACGGAGACAAAAGGTGACTCGGAAGGGGAGAGTACCTGCACCTGTCCTCTAAGAAAAAGAGCCGTGGCTTTAGGAAAGGGTGATAACACTGCTCCTCCATTGATACAGAGCAATGAGTAAGCATTGTTGTCACCCTAGGAAAGGAGTTTTGTTACTGGTGGGATCACAGGTTGAAAATAAGGCCCAGTTCACACCACATGCAGTCCAGTGCATGTTTTTCTGCATCAAAAATGCATAGAAAATATGGTTTTCAATGGCATAGTTAACACCAGTGCTTGCAGTTCCAGTGCGTTCCAGTTCCAGAAAAAAAAATAGAACATGCTGCATTTTTTCTGCACTGGACTGTACTGAAACGCTGTAGAAAGCATCAAAAACTCACGGGAACGCATCGGAACCCACCTAAACGCACCAAAAGTGCACTGGAACACCCATATTCTTATTTAGGGTTAAGGAAAAAAAGGGGGGAATGCACGGGACTGCATCAAAAACTCATCAAAACCGAACTGGAACGCATCAAAAATGCACATGCAAAAAAGCATCTGGAGAGCATCCGGACTGCGTTTCTATGGTGTGAACTGGCCTTAAAGGGAAAACTAACCTTACCTAAGAACCAGTGAGCTGCAATATATAACATTTTTTTTTTTGGATTTAGTTACATTTTATTAGCATTTTAAGTACAGAATATAATTTTGACAGGAGCTCTTCACTAATAAAAAAGAACATTAGATAAAGCTATGGTTTATGGAACATTTTTCTTAAAGCATATGTAGCGGGGGGGCGCTCGGTCACTTGCGGCCCCGCACCTCTCACCATTCCTGCCGGCGGCAGCCAGGCTAAAGACTGACACAGGCAAGAGGGAGAACATGCCTGTCATTCCCTGTGGGGGATTGACCCTCTTGTCTGTGTGAAGCGAGGCATTTGCACACAGGCATTCGCCTGCTCTGCTCTTTTTCCTGCCTTTCCATTGGTAGAGAAGGAGAGCCCATCATCAGGAAGCAGCAGCAGAGAACCATGGGATATGAAGTCCCAACACAACGTGGCCTCACTGACTCTTAAAGAGGCAGGACTACAAATCCCAGTCTGCACAGCAGAAAAAGAGGAAAATTATTTATGAGCTCCAACTTGCCGGTAAACATAGCAAGGCCTTGCACTTTGAACACTACTGTTTAATTGTTCTTAAAGGGGACACGTTATGGATATCCATATTATTCTGACACCCTCCCCCCCCCCGTAGAACTAAAGATATTATAGCCGGCCTGGGATTCCCTCTTTAGTAGTAGTAATATTTATGGTAATCAATAGCTTTTCGGAGACACTCCTTTATTACAGTGTATTACTATATATGTTGGTATCATTTACTTGTTGTTGCTAATTGTTAATCTGACTTCTTTAACCACTTCAGCCTCCGAAAGATTTGGCTGCTGAATGACCAGGCCATTTTTTGCGATTTGGCACTGTCGATTTAACTGACAATTGCGTGCTTGTGCGACGCTGTACCCAAACAAAATTGACGTCCTTTTTTTCTACAAATAGAGCTTTCTTTTGGTGGTATTTGATCATCTCTGCAGTTTTTATTTTTTGCACTATAAACAAAAAAAGAGCAACAATTTTGAAAAAAAACACAATATTTTGTACTTTTTGCTATAATAAATATCCCGTTTTTTTTTTTAAAAAAGCGATTTTTTTCTCAGTTTAGGCCGATATGTATTCTTCTACATATTTTTGATAATAAAAATTGCAATAAGCGTATATTGATTGGTTTGCGCAAAAGTTATAGCCTCTATAAAATAGGGGATAGATTTATAGCATTTTTATCTTTTATATTTTTTTACTAGTAATGGCGGGGATCTGCGATTTTTATCGGGACTGCGACATTATGGCGGACACATCGGACACTTTTGACACATTTTTGGGACCATTGGCATTCATACAGCAATCAGTGCTATAAAAATGCACTGATTACTGTAAAAATGTCACTGGCAGGGAAGGGGTTAACACTAGCTGGCGATTAAGGGGTTAACTGTGTTCCCTGTGTGTGTTTCTAACTGTAGGGGGAGGGGACTGGCCTAGAGGAAATGACAGATCGTGATTGCTAGCTATTAGGAACTCACAATCTGTCTCCCCTTACAGAACAGGAATTTGTGTGTTTACACACACACACACGTCCCTGTTCTGGCTCTTGTGCCCGCGATTGCTCGTGGCCGGCGGTCATCGCGACCTTCGCCCACGAGCATCGGCACCCCCGCAGTGAAGCAGGCCTGCTATCCCCCTTAAAGGAGCCGACGTATAGCTACGACGGCTCGCGGGATCGTGCCGACCTGCCGCCGTATAATGACGGCGGCTGGTCAGCAAGCGGTTAAACTCTATTTCAACAGAGTCTTGTCTGTTTATCCATGAGTTGGCTTATCGATATCCTTTTGAGTCCTTTCGCTGACTTAGTAAATTTGAGAGAACTTAAACAGTTGAACTGTGTCTGTGTGTCATTACTGTGGTATTCTGTTAATCACATTGCTAGGTGTGCCAGTAGGGACTGAGACGATTCCTGGGGTTGAAGGGCAGAGTAACGGACCAAAACAAACTTACAAACTTAAGCATCTCTTATGGGGGTAGCGCTACACATAAATAAAAAGTCTATATGAACAGATTTGTGTTCCTGGCTGTTTACTGAATGAATCTATGTAGAATATTCCAGCAGTGACTCACATAGCGATCAGTGTGGCTAATGAAATTCTGGCACCGTATATTGTACACATGAGTTACCACCCTAAAACATTTTCTCTCTTTGCTTGAATAAATCATACCTTCTGTTGCAGGATTTGGAGAGCTGCATTTTTAATTACCTTAATTGCCTTTTAATTAGGACCAGGTTTAAACACAGTAACCAGCATGAAATCAAATTATGCAATAACGAGACACTCTTTACACAGTTACCTTTTCTATGGGGACTGCAATGTCTCCAGTACAATATGTGTGTCATCATTATTAACCTTTTTCTGCAAAATACTAATTCCCTGACTGCCATGGTAAACCCTATTTATTTATTTAGCGACTAAGAATGAGGAATGAGTTATTTCAGTCAGATTGATTTTACTGTGAAATTACTGTTTTTGCTATCAGTAAAATTTTGCCAAAATAGAAACTTAGTCTTTTACTCATTGAGCTGCTTAGGGGATTTTTGCTTGAAAAAATAAATAAATAAATAAATAAATAAATAAATAAATATATATACTTTATATAAAAGGTTTGTTTGTAAGGTAGTTGTTTTTATGTCAGAGCTTTATACTGTACCTTTTACTAATGTGGAATAAAGGAAAAAAGTTATTTACTGTACGTAAGGCTCAGTTAAAGTGTTACTAAACCCAGGACCCCACATTCACTATATATGGTCTCCCACAGTACACAGAACATGGAAAAGCAATTATAGTAAATATAAATTGCTAAATACCTTTTTCTCATCAGCAGTATATAGCAGTCCTATGACTTCTATCAGTGTCTGGTTAAAGCTTGTAGAAGGAGGTTTCATTCTACTCTGACTGTCCTATGAGGATCAAAAAACATACGTTCGATTATAAACATGATAGAAGTCAGATAACAGTGAGTAAATAAAACTAAGTAAATCACTATGTTGATTAAATAAATGTGACCAAGAACAAAAAAAGTTCATATGCTGAACAACAACTTGGTGATTCAAAATAGTTCAGAAATATGCAGACAGTCCTTCACCACTTGACAACAATTCAGATCACACAATGTGCTCTAATGGAAAACCTGCTCACCAGATTTCCATGATCTCTTTAACTAAAAAAAAGGTCTGGGATTGCTAGGTAAGTATGCTGGAACAAGTAGACTGCAGACAGGTCCGTTAGTTTCTATGTTTGGCTTTCCTCTCCAACACGGTTACCCATGGGGGATAGAAGACAAGAGGAGGACCAATAGCATAATATTGTTTTATTAAAACATGCCCAAAAATAAGTAACATTAGCCTGCTTACATTAGGTGGTGCCTCCCTAGCACTAGTTATACCCGCAGTAAAAATTACTGGAAGCCCCGTCGCTCAGCTCGTGCTGAATTCCACTAAAGCTGAGAGACAAACCGGAAGCTGGGACCTAGAAGAAACATGACTGGAAGGCGCCTCCATGTACGTTTTGTAATCTTATGTCATCAGGAAACGTACGTTTCCAAACATCAGGTGGTACACAGCAGGGCATGGGTCACATTAGACGGTACACAGCAGGTCACATCACAGGACAGCGGGCACACAGTAGAGCACATCACAGGGCACATCAGGGGGTACACAGCAGAGCACATCACAGGGTGTAGCGCACATCAGGGAGTACACAGCAGGGCATGGGGCACATCAGAGGGAACACAGTATGGAACATCATGGGGCACATTGCACATCAGGCAGTACACAGCAGGGCATGAGGCACGTCACAGGGCACACAGTAGGGCACATCAGGGGGTACACAGCAGGGTATAGGAACATCACAGGGCATGGAGCACACAGGGCACTGAGCACATCACAGGGCATGGGGCACATCAGGCGGTACACAACAGAGCATGGGGAACACAGTAGGGCGCATAGCAGGGCACAAAGCAGAACACAGGGCACACAACAGAATACATTGCTGCTGCAGTGTCCCAGCACTGAGATCCTCCAGACTCAGCACTCTGTCTCTCAGAGCAACCATCAGACATTTTGGGGCCCCTTTAGACAGCTTTAGGCATGGGCCCCCCCCGGGGTCTGACAACCAACATTCACCAGGGCCCACCCACTGGCCATTGGTGTACACATGTTGCAGCTGCAGCAGGAAATATACACCCTGTCACACTTATCAGGGGTAGCCTGCCAAGCATGACCCATTCAAGTGAATGGGGCCGTTCTGCAAACACCCGGCAACTCTGTGCAATGCATGCAGTTGCAGCATGCTAGTGTGAAATCCAAGGGGTTAAAGCAGGTGGTGAAAAGGTGATAAAATGCCTAATCACTGCCTGCTTTAGCCCCTTGGTTGCTGTGCTGCACAATGTTGTAGGGTACTTGCAGAGCGGCCCCATTTACTTGAATGGGTCATGCTTGGCAGGTGCTTTACCTGTTAAGTGTGACAGGGTGTATAATTCCTGTTGCAACATGTGTACACAGGGGGATGCCATGGGGGGGAGGGGAGGACACAGGGGGGCGCTGTGGGGGGTGTTAGGACACAGGGGGACACCGTGGGGGGGGAAGGACATAGAGGGACACCGTGGGGGGATCCTATCAGTGCCACCCATCAGTGCAGCCTCATTAGTGCCTTCTGATCAGTGCCGCATCATCAGTGCCCATCAATGCAGCCTATCAGTACCACCTCATCAGTGCCCATCGGTGAAAAAGAAAAATGATATGTTTGCAAAATTTTATAACAAAATTTGAAAAACTACACAAAAGTTCTCAGACAAACGATCACTTATCCGGCGCTTAGGAAAATTATAAATGAAATAAAAGGGCAGCTGCTATAATGAAAAAAAATCTGAAACAAGGGAAGCAATCAAAACTACGATTTGGAATCATTTAAATCAAAAGGTAATCTTTCAGTCCCAACCGCCCACCAAACAACTCTGGCAATCTCTGGTAAATAAGGCGCTACCATTATATAAAATGACATATATGGGAAGAAATTGTCCAAAAAAATTTGAGAAAATTTGGGCAGCATGGGTGAAGGCAAAACACCTGTCTATTGAATGAAATGTTGGGTCCGGGCCCATTGGGATTGGCGTTGACTTGCCCCCAGGACTCTTCAAAACTATATACGAGGGGGAATAGAATGTCCCAAGTTGAAAGGTGGGATCCCTTACACTTACACCTTATATTAATATCCTTAATGAGTGTATTAGTATCTTCTTCTGAAATGGATAACTACTGTGATAATTGAATCTTACTCATACTAAGTCATGTAACTGTTCTATGAATGTCATCTGTATTCAAATCTAACACGAAGTGAATTGTTTCTTTTGTAAAAATTTAAATAAACTTTTAAAAAAAAAAAAAAAAAAGGTAATCTTTAAAACTTCAGCAGCGCTAAAGATTTTAAATAGAAGCTCAAAAATGTGTATATTCAGCTGAAAACTGGAGAATCCATAGTGTTTTACAAATAAATGTTCATAAGTGATTCATCAGTTGTTTAAAAGCTTCAGCAATTGATACATCAAATGCTTGAGATCCCTCTGGGAATTGCACTCACCAGAAAGAAGATCAATCGAAAGCCTTGTGGTGTATGTGAAGTGGCTGCGATTGCTGCCAAACGAACATCAATCCAATCCACGTTTTTTTTCAAATTTTTTTTAGCAAAAAAATAAAAAACCCAGTGGTGATTAAATACCACAAAGAGAAAGCTCTATTTGTGTGAAAAAAACTGATAAAAATTAAATTTGGGTACAGTGTTGCTTGCCTGCGCAATTGTATTTCAAAGTGTGAGAGTGCCGAAAGCTGAAGATTGGCCTGGGCAGGAAAGGGGTATAAGTGCCCAGTAAGCAAGTGGTTAAGCTTGATTGTACACTTTTTTTTTAAAGGTTTTTATTTGCCAGATGTACATACATGTCGGAAAAAAAAACAATTGAGAACAAGATACAGTCTGGAATGTATCAAAAACATACAGAATTTAAACGGACAGTAAAGGGCATTCACCTCTGTGTCCTCTTTCAATTGTACATTTAGCTCCTTTTTTTTTTTAACAGGTTTAAATATAATACATTAGACAAAATGTGTGCTCTCATGAGTAAGACACACTGATCATATAGTACAACAAAAAAATGTAAAAAATAATAAATGAGGCGCTCGCAAATGTACGTGCAAAGGTAAATAAGTGTAAATAATAATAAGCAAAACAAAGTCCAAATAGAGTAATTGAAAGTCTTCAAAAATAATTGAATCCATGGTGAAAACAAACCACAAATGCTGCAAAGCTTTTCAGGTGCAAATAAACACAGATGCTTCGGAGCTTTTCAGGTGCAAATCAACACCCCCTTATGTTTTCCCACTCACCAGATTGCGATGACCCCCAGCTTTACAGTCTGAGGGTCGCTTCAGGCTTAAATGATGGTATCCAGAGATGTTCAGGAGAAGTGAGATACACATCAGATTAATAGGATTCAATAGGATTCTTAATGAAGGTTCTCAGTAGAAATGCCAGGTATCCAAAAAGAGATGAAAAAATGGAGCTGATAGTGAAAGTACCGTTTTAAAAGAATTTATTCCACAAGAGATTCGGTACTTACAAAATATCTGATTAAAACAGACATCTAAAATAGGTTTGCAGATGTATCAGGGTGTTGCCATGTATGGATCAGGGCGGGACATCTCGCCATATTGCTGTAGTATCAGATAATAAACCATGTATGGCCAGTATTAGGTGGCAGTCAAGTGCATATGTTGTTAACTTTGCATGTGTGCAGCAATTAACTCACTGCATATTCAACGGTGAGCATCAGGGCTGTGGACTGGACTGACTGGATACCCCCCAGTATCCAGTCAGCGTGAGGCCTCAGTAGGGGTGTTAAAGAAGGAAACTTTACCTCTATCCACCACTCTTAATTTTGCCAGGTACAGCATGCTATATGCCAGTTGTAAGTCTCGAAGTCTTTTTTTTACATGAATAAAGCTGTCTCTCTGCTTCTGTGTGGCTGCCGAGAAATCTGGATATATGGAAATGCGGTTCCCATTATATTGTAGTTCTCCCCCTGTACGGGCTGCACGGAGGATGCTTTCACGGCCTCTGAAGTGCAGGATACGGGCAATGATTGGGCACGGATGTGCTCCAGGAGGAGGAGGTTTAGAGGGGATCCTGTGTGCCCTTCCTATGGCGAACAAGCGTGAAAACGTGGTGTCAGCCATGTTATCTTTAAGCCAGAGCTCCAGAAAATCTTCCGGCTGTTTACCCTCTGCTTTTTCAGGGAAACCTACAAAGCGGACATTGTTCCTCCTTTGTCTGTCTTTCATGTCTCCCAACTTATCAGTGTGAGCATTACCTTCTCTGTGCAGGGTTTGTACTTTGCTTTCCAAAGTAAGCTTTGCTCAGCTTCTGAGGCCCTTTCTCTAATGGCCTGTACATCTTGCTTCAGAAAAGACATTTCTGCTCTCATCCCATCAATATGTTCAGTCAGTGTGGTTTGGCAAGTGTAAATGGCCTGCATAATTTGTTTTATTGAGGGTTCCTCTCCTCTCTCTGCCAGCTCTGTTTCCCCCATATCTCTACAGGACAATCTATCCAGGGAGAAGCCTCTTCTCTTCCCCTGAGATCTGTGGGGTAGCGGGCTTACCTTTCCAGGATGTGTGGGCGAGCGATCGGCTCCGCTCCGCTGTGTATTACTGGGACCCTGGTCTGCTGCCTCGTGTTCGTCGCTATCTTGGGATCCCCATGCATTGCGGGACAGGTGATCGGAAGCGGATTCCATGGGTGCTGGCCCGTATTTCACCATACCCAAATGTTCTGCTAGGTCCAGGCAGTATCAGGGTGGCAATGCTGTGAAGGATCCGTGTCTCTGACACTCAGGATTTTAGCAGGGTACTTTGTCCCACCCGGAGCTCCTTCACAGTGCTGCTCACATGTTGGCCGCTAGCTCAGCCCCCCCCCCCCCCCCCGATTGTACACTTTGATCTACTAACAGCTATGTAATGTAATTTGTACCTGCCTTATTTGATACAAATTTATTGGATAGTTTAATTAGGTCTGGTAGATTTACGGTTGATTGTACAACGATTGTGCAGTCAGAGCATGTAGCATGTATAGTAACCCTTTGACTAGTTTGTGAATTGAGCCGATGATGTGCATTCTTCTTCTTTTTTTCCAGGTGGACTTTGCCAAGATTCCAGATGAGTCTAGATCTGCACGGACTATCCTAAAGCAAGTGATATATCATCTATCGTACATAGGGCTGCTTTGACTTGCTGCACTTTACTCCTCCTCATTGTTCTTTGCGCTGACCCACAGAATAAACACACGTTGGAACCTTCTTCTTCCATTTTAAGGATGAGAATGATTTGTTTTGCCTGGGTTTGGAGATTTATCCATGCAGAGAAACAGTTAATTTGCTTTTAGGTCCCAAGGGAATATTCTGGTGAAAAGATCTGCATGCAGAATCGGATTGCTAATCAACACTATAGTCGCCAAGCGAGCAGTATGGTGGCTTCTCACTGCTACATTAAACATAACTAGACAATTTTCTTGATTGCAGGTTGAATACTCTGGTCCGGTTTAACCTGCATGGATCATTAAAAATGCCTCTTTCATTATCTTCTATTGATCCCTTAAGCTTAACAGCATACCATGCAGTAAACGTGATGTATGTTTGATTGCCGATGATGCCTGTTCATTTAACCCATTCATGACCAGGGCTATTTAATCCCTTAACAACCAAAGTTTACCAATTAGCAGGAATTGGATTGAACTGGGAATAGCTACAGTGGGGAAAATAATTATTTGATCCCCTGCAGATTTTATAAGTTTGCCCACCTACAAAGAAATGAAGGGTCTATAATTGTTATCATAGGTGTATTTTAAATGATAGAGGCAGAATATCAACCATACATACATAAGAAATGTACATACATACATAAGAAACACAATACAAATATTATAAATTGAGTTGCAGTTCAGTGACTAAAATAAGTATTTGATCCCCAAGCAAAACATTACTTAGTACTTGGTGGAGAAACTCTTGTTGGCAAGCACGTTTCTTGCAGTTGGTTACGAGGTTCACACACATCTCAGGAGGGATTTTGGTCCACTCTTCTTTACAGATCTTTTCTAAATCCTTAAGGTTTCATGGCTGTCACTTGGCAACTCATCTCCCTCCATCTCCCTCCATTTTCTCATCTCCCTCCATCTCCCTCCATTTTCTATAAGATTAGGGTTTGGAGATTCGCGAGGCCACTCCAAGACCTTAATGTGCTTCTTCTTGACCACTCCTTTGTTGCCTTGGCAGTATGTTTTGGGTCATTGTCATGCTGGAAGACCCATCCATGACCCATCTTCAGTGTTCTGGCTGAGGGAAGAAGGTTCTCATCCAAGATTTTACAATACATGACCCCGTCCATTGGCCCCTCAACGTGGCAAAGTCAGCTTTTAGCTTTAGCAGAGAAACAGCCCCAAAGCCTTATGTTTCCACCTCCATGCTTGACTGTAGGGATGGTGTTCTTAGGGTAATAGTCAGCATTTTTCTTCCTCCAAACACAACGAGTTAAGTTAATGCCAAAGAGCTCAATGTTGGTCTCCTCTGACCACAGCACTTTCCCCCAATCCTTCTCTGAATCATTTTGATGTTCATTGGCAAACTTCAGACGGACCTGTACATGTGCCTTCTTGAGGCGGGGGGACCTTGCGGGCGCTGCAGGATTTCAATCCATGGCGGCGTATTGTGTTACCAATGGTTTGTTTGGTCACTGTGGTCCCAACTGCCTTGAGAACATTCACATGCTCCTCCCGTGTAGTTCTGGGCTGATCCCTCACTTTTCTCATGATCATCCTTACCCCATGAGGCAATATTGTGCATGGAGCTTCAGACCGAGGACGATTGATAGTTATATGGTATTTCTTCCATTTGCAAATAATTGTTCCAACAGTTGTCTCCTTCTCACCAACCTTCTTGATGATGGTCTTTCCAGTAGGAACACATACAGCAGAAAAACTTGACAGGGTTTCTAACTGAAAGTGTCACCCTATTCACCCAGACAGAAACTGATAGGGAATCCAAAACTTTGAGTTTGAGTTCACTAGAACAGAAAAAAGACCAAATCTTCCAATGGGGACATTTGTTGCAACTGTCAATTTGGAGAGATTTTCTCTTACTTCCTATTGGTCTATGAGGAAGTAAGTCAAGAGAAATCTCCCTCAAGAAAAACAACACAAAATAACTTGACACGGGTTTTAATCTTCCAGGTTAAAAAAAAAGTTTGAGTTTTAGATATATGTTAATTGCAACATTGTACCACACTCAGGGCCGTCTTTAAGGCAGGGCAAAAGGGGTAGCTGCCCTGGGCCCTGTCATTGTTGTGGGGCCCAAAGCAGCTGCCTCATACTTGGCAACTATCCCAGTTTAAATTCCCTTCTCCTTTAAAGTTTTAGTCCTGTGCTGTGTCTCAATATCTCAGTGCGAAGTGTTGGTACTAATGCTGCCCAGCTCTGCCCTATTGTTGTGTACAGATGACTTACCTGTGATAGAGGTAATACGCCACCCAGGTGTACTTCAGGTAATGCAGGAAGAGCTTCAGTGACCCCCGAATTCGTGAGAGACCAAATAAGACACAGGGAAACAAGCTGCAGTGTGTTCAGTGTGCCTCATACTTGGCAACTATCCCAGTTTAAATTCCCTTCTCCTTTGAAGTTTTAAAAATGTAAAAATTGAGAACAATAAACACATAATCTCAGCTGCATAGCAATTGTCCATGAAATACCAAGGGGTAAGGTGCGTGACAGTCCTTAAAACCAAGTGGGAGGGGCATGACAGCCTTTAGGCCAAATAAAAAATAGTCCCAAAGAAAAGCACAAAAAAGTCTCTTGTATGGCTTCCGAATGTCCATTAAATTCATGAAAGGGAAGGAAAAGGAAATGTCCACATTATAATTCTCATTCTCCTAAACTTTTCCCAAAACTTTTGGTTCGATTCTGTGTTCACCCATATTTTACAGAGATCCTCTACCCCAAAACCCTGCCTCTTTGTAAGGATAGAACTCGATATCCACAGACAGACTGGAACTAATGCATTGGGCTAGACTTGGGTCTTCGGGCTGGCGTATCTGGATCTCTCTCATGTGGTGCTCACTGGAATTTCATAGGCCTTGGGTGTGCGTCATTTGGCTAACCCACAAGGTGTCATTCCAGAACCATTTTCCAGCTGAAGTCCAACTTTACTCATCTCAACACCTCCCATGGCATTTGAACAACAAAGATGAACAAGGAAGATTTCCATGTAAAAGCTGTAGACATCTCTTCACCCGGATAGAGTATAGGGTAGAGTATGAATGGGGTGGCATTTCTTCATGTGCATGGGGCTGGGGTTGAATACTGGCTGGCTGGGGCAGGTATTCCTCACCCTACATGAATAATCACAGAATCTATCTGATCAATTCAGGCCTTAACCTTTTGGAGGTATTAAAAACAATATTCCTCATTAACTCAAACATAGGTAAAGCATGCAGAAATAAAAAATGTTTCTCAGAACTAAACATTTTTTCAAATCCAGTATTACAGCAGGATTTCAACAAAGCTCAAACACCTTTAGTTTCTTCTATCCCTGGGACCCAAATGGACCCGAGGAACTCAGAACAGAACTTTTTACCCAAACACATATTCTGACTCAGAAGCCAGCCTCCCAACTTTGCAAATATATCTGATCATCAGCAACAAACAAAACATTGATGGATAAACAATATTACATCATTAACACTTCACGATTGAAACTCTGGGAATTCAAAAGGTAAATATATCCAGAATAGTCACTCTGACTGTTATTCAAACAAACTTTCCCATCAATTTTTAGTACCTCATGGACTGCAGCAATTTATTTAGATCCTGGTTACTTAATTTCAGTAACTCTTCAAACATTTTCTTTTTAGCTTCACCCTTTTTTACCAAAATCCCATTATCAATTTTAATATAACCCCAAAATTTTAGGGAAATATATATTATCAGGAACATGGGCCTAATAACCTCTACTCCCAGAACAAGAAAACACAATATGAGACAACTCTTTGTGTACATTTTAAACAAACACTTAGGCTGCATTCACACCTGAGCGTAGCGTTTTTAAAACGTTTCTTCCGGCGTTTTGTAGCGCGTTTTTTCGGGCATATTTGCACGTTTCCATGCAGCGTTGTCCGGCGTTTTTGAGCTTTGGCATTTTTTTTATTAGCCAATAGGAAAAATGATCATCTGTTTCATCATTTGTTGCTATGTTGTTAGATTTTGTCATCTGCTTCCTGCTCCAAAAACTCCCAAATCTGCCCGATTCGCGCGACAAAAAAGGGTCCAGAACTTGTTTGAGCTTCAGGCGACTTGGAGTGGAGATGTGAACCATCTCCATAGAGAATAATGGATTTTTTCCCCTCAAGCGTTTTGTAGCTGAGTAAATAAAACCTTATCAAACCATGTATGACCATAAATATGGATTGCACAATATAAATAGGCTGTGTTATTCAACAAAACAATTAGGTGAAACAATGAATAATAAACCTTATTGACAGATATAAACAATAACCAGTACTAAGAAAACCGTGACGGTTCCAAAGACCTAAAATATTTGTAAAGAAGATCTTGAAACATAACAATCCATAATATAAACTTGTGGAAAAATTTGTGGAAAAAAAAAAGATGACGGCTTCTCAGCTGAAACATGTCGGGTGGACCCCTCACGATTGCCGCTATATTATGTTTGAGCTGTTTTTGATCTTCTAATATGTGAGTCTGTTTTTTAATTATTTTAATAAACCAGTGTTTTAAACGTTATCACGCTATGTGAGTTTTCTTACTCCTCGCATGGCATATGAATTATTTGTTTGGCCTATGTCGGATTGCCTATGGATGTGGAAGCCGTGCCCTGGACAGGTAAGTGTCCTTATTAAAAGTCAGCAGCTACAGTGTTTGTAGCTGCTGACTTTAAAAAAAAAAAATTTTATGGCTGGAACACCCCTTTAACTAATAATCAGTAATTCACCTTTTAATCATTTAACACTACCAACAAATAGTATGCTGATAGGCAAGTTCCCCCTTTTGGGCTGAGTTTTAATACTAACACATATAGGCTCACACCGATCTATCTACTGCTAGCTTGACACTGGCTGTAAAAAACTTCCTCATTGGGTTTGGGGTTGCTTCAATTGTATGGGGTATTTTGGCCCTTGATGTTGTTGGGTTTTGGGAGGGTTGTGTGACTTGTGTGGTGTTTTGTTCAGGTATGTCATATGGACATTGGTTTCTCCAATGACCCAAGCCCCTACAGTTAAAACAACCTCTTTGTGATAGCTGTGTCCTGTGGAAACCACGGCCTCAATCTCTTCCTCTCCCTCTGCCTCTACTTCTATTCTGCTGTGTACAATTCCCTGGGTGGGACTGCTGCTGTTGTGGCAGTCCTCCCTGGAAGTGTGTACCTAGACCCTTCAGTATGTCAAAACATCCTGATGCATCCCTCTCTGTGAATTCCGGTATGGTCTTTGTAGGCCAATCAGAAATCATTTGCTTAACCATTAAACTATGTTGTGGTTTTAGGTTACTAATGACAGTCTGAATCATCAAACTATGCAAATCCGGTAGTATTGATAATCCAGCTTCCTGTGTCCACACAGCCATAAATCTCTTCCAAAATTCTAAAACACTTGACTGCTGAGGTGCAATAAGCCCAGGTCCCATCCGACTTACATGACCACTTAGCATACCTTGCCCCTTCTTCCCATCCAATAAAAAACCACATACAACCATTAACGTTGGAAAGGGCAAGGCCACAGCTTTATTTTAACTCAAACATACAACAGATATTTAAACCGTGCCAGTCACAGTTGCACTGTGAGCACTCCAAAAATCCAAAAATAAAAGGGAGATGAAGGAGGGGCCTGTCCTTACCATGAGTGCCGGACCGGCCGTTAATGTCCCAATTACCAACAGTGCATAAAAAGGTTGCATATTTGCTGGCAAGGTCACCAAAACCGCCACCAGCCAGTCAGTGAACTACTGACGGGCGCCCCACCGCAGCCAGCGCTTGTTCCACCCCCCTCTGAAGTCCCAGGTTAAAAATGTCCATGCCAATCTCGTTGAGATGAACACCATCCCTCCTCAGCAAGTCAGTGTTGTTCCCTTCAAGATCTCGGTGACGGACCACGACCCCCCCCCCCCCCGATTCTCCGGACAAATTTGGACACTTGAGCATTGACCTTTCTGCGGAAATTCTCCAAACAGGGGCCTGGGACTTTCCTTGTCCAAATTGAGCGAGGGACAATTTCTGACCAGACCAAAGTCAGGCTGGTGAACATTGCAAGGCACTGAGCAATGTCGCCCTTCATTGCGGCAATTAGATCCACGGACCGGGTGTAACCAACATCATTTCCGCCGGCGTGGACAATGAGGATGACGTGACCGGACACACGGGCACGGAGCTGCCAACATTCCGTCAGGACCTGATGCCAAAGCAACCCGCGCAGGCCAAGCCAGCGGATTCTTGCCACGTCGGATGAATGTCCCAGATTTTTTCCATAACTGGGAATCTCAGCACGACGGGCAGCCCAGAAGATAAAGGAATAACCCAGTATCCATATCTGAGCCGGGGAAAAACCTGAAATTTAACACAAAAGGTGAGGGCGAACATACAGCGAGAAACGAGACGACTCCCATCTCCCCAGTCGCTGAAGTTCCGTATCAGAAAATCCCAAACCAGAAGCGGCAGTAGCAGCGCCTATGCGAAACGAATGAGTAGAGAAGTCACCCGCAGGTAAGCCTAAGGCCTTTAGGCAAAAACGAAAAACCCTCAAAAATTGAAACCGGCTCAACGAGGATGAGTCGGCATGCACAAAAAGGTGGGGGATGGGGGGCACGCGGAAACAAACGGAAAAGCCAGGGATACCGGGCAAAACGGACCGCCACAGTGGTGAAGCACCACTCGGCGACCCCTGCCAAAACTGTCGGTCTTGGATGAGCGCAACAAAACCGTGACGCTCCTCCGACCTGATACCCCCGGGGGACGACCTGGATTTTGAAACTAATTCCCCGATGCGAAAAGCCCCAAAGAACGCCCACGAAAAAGCAACCCGAAAAAGCAAGGTCTTGAACTCGGATGAGCACACCTCCGGCAACATAGCCAAGATTTTGGATAATATATGAAGGGAATACGGGCGCCTGGAATCGGGAAGGTGTGTGATGCGTTTCCAGCCTCGCAATATCCGACGTACCGGAAAAGCTTTTGTGACATCTTCCCACCCCAGGAGTTGGAACCAAAAGGATAGGGCTGACATGGCAGAGGATACGGTGGAACCTGACACACCCTTTTCTTGTAACTGGACCAGGTAAGCAAATAAAACCAGACGTCTATCATCCGGAGAGAAAACAGAGAAATCGCCGCCCGACGCCTGGAACCACTCGTGCCAGACCCGACAATAAGACGCCCACGTCCGCGGAGAAAGCGACGACCGAAGCAGCTCTAGCAATCCCCGGAAACGAGGTTCCATAAGTGGGCCGGACAAGGGAGGCCCTCCAGCGAAGCCGACGGAGCCAAGGAGCGAAAACGAGGAAACTGTTGGCGGGAAAGAGCATCGGCAATATCGTTAGAAACTCCCGGAACGTGTTTTGCCTTAATAAAGATATTAAAATGCAAACATCTTAAAACTAAAAAACGCAACAGCGAAACCACCGGAGGGGAACTGGCCGATTGCTTGTTCACTACCTGCACTACCACTCATATTGTCCGACCAGAAGATCACCTGATGGTTGCGCAACTGTTCACCCCAAAGCTCCACCGCTACAATGATCGGAAAGAGCTCCAAAAGGGTGAGATTGCGCAACAAGTCCATGCGGGCCCATAAGGCCGGCCAACATTCCGCAGACCACTCCCCCCGAAAGAAAGCACCGAAACCACAGGAGCCTGCCGCATTAGTGTACAGCTCCAGCTGTGAGTTCGGTACCTCCTCCCGCAACCAACAAGACTGTCCGTTGTACGACTGCAAAAAAGTTAACCAAATACCCAGATCAGCCCGCATGGGACTGGTGATCCGAATGTAGTGGTGAGGGGCCGTAACCCCCTTTGTGGCCCAGGATAGGCGCCTGCAAAATGCTCTCCCCATACGTATGACCCTACAGGCGAATACCAGGTGTCCCAACAAAGATTGTAGCTGTTTTAGCTGCAGTTTCTTTGACCCTTTCGCCAAATGGACCACGGATAGAAGCTTGGTTAACTTCTCCCTCGGCAGACGAAAGACCATGGCCACTGTATCAATCTCGATTCCCAGAAAAGACAATACCGTAACCGGACCCTCTGTTTTTTCCGCGGACAGTGGGACGGCAAAGCGCCGACACACCTCCTGAAAAACAGAAAGCAGGCATTGACACTGCGCGCTGTCCGCGGGGCCCACGAAAAGGAAATCGTCCAAGTAGTGCAGCAGGGACTGAAACCCAGCCTCCTGGGTGACCATCCATTCAAGGAAGCTACTGAACAACTCAAAGAAATAACACGAAATGGCGCAGCCCATCGGCAGGCACATATCGAAGAAATAGCTTCCTTGGAAGTAGCAACCCAGGAGATGGAAACAGTCCGGGTGAACCGGAAGAAGGCGAAAAGCGGACTCAATGTCCGCTTTTGCCAACAGCGCGGACCGCCCTGCTGCCCTAACGAGGAGAAGAGCCTTGTCAAACGACCCGAGATTCCTCGCGATCAATCCCGTCGTTAACCGAGGAGCCAGAAGGGTAGGATAAGTGATGAATTAAACTAAATTTACCACTCGCCTTCTTTGGGACCACCCCGAGTGGGGACACCCGCAGGTTGTGAAATGGGGGGTATATCAAAGGGGCCCGCCATGCGCCCCAGTTCCAGCTCCTTTTTGAGCTTATCGGCCACTACCGACTCAAACTCTACAGCCGATTTTAAATTGGAGGACATGGTGGGGGCATCCGACGGGGAAAAGGGGATCCAGAAACCTCTATCAAGGCCATCCTTCAGGATCAGGGCCTCCCTATGAAGGGGGTACCGGTCTAGCCAGGGAAGCATCCCTGAGACGTTCAGCGGCGTCCTCCGGCTTAGAAAGGTCAGTCTTGGCCCCCGCTCTGGGAAGCGTCTGCTTTCCCTTTCTAAAACATCGGCTGGCGGGGTGAGCGCCCCCGCAGCTGGAGCACTCGTGCCTGAAGCGACAGGCAGAGTACCATTTACAGTGGCTTTCGTTGAATAGCCAGCAGACACCCTTTTTGGACGCGGTCGACGCTCCGGAATGAGAAGCGCCGACCGTGGACTGAAAGGACGAAGGCCTGTGGGGGCACATAAGCAGCAACCACAGGCTACCATCCTGACAATCAAAGCGCAGCTCCTTTTGCGCCGCCATCTTCTGCCGAAAATGGGTGTCATACTGGAACCAACACTGCCCCCCGTAAACTTTATACGCCCCCCAAATGAGGTCCAGATAACAGAATAATGAAGTCGCCAATTCCGGGAAACGCTCGCAGAGCACTCCCGCATAGGCACAGAAACCCTGCAGCCAGTTCCCGAAAGTTCTAGGAAGCTGTTTTAATTTATCGCCCTGCGCCGCAACATCTACCCGCCGAGATTTGTCAATCGTTTCCCTATCCGGTGACACTAGCGCCATAAAATCGACGAATTCACGACGCCAAATCCTCTCCTTCGTCTCCTCCGGTATATGGGTACCAGTGGGCGCCACTGCCCACAAGGCCCCCCCTGGAGGGGAGGTAGGATATGGCGACGCGCCCGAAACCCCCATGCTGGATAGGACCGATTTAACAACCGACGCTATGCGGTCTTCGGGACCCGATACGGAATCATCAGCAGACCTACCCCAAATCAATTCACAATCATACTCACTGATCCTGGGGGGCATCATCGATGATTGATCGACCTCGTTATCCGGCACGCCTCTGGTGGACTGAAGATTGATGCGGCCAGCACCGTGAGGATCCACGTGGCCGTGTGTGTTCGGGCCGTCCCGGCCTACGGAGAGATCCAAGGGCGGAGATCCCGTCACCAACTCGGAAGAGTCCCCTTGGCCGGGGGCAGCGACTGTGCAGGTGCAGGAGCGTCTGTGAACTCTGGCCGGCTGACCCGGGGCGGAAGCTGCCGCCAGCCCGGGTCCGGAGCTCGAGTCTCCCGCCCGGCCGGGCGCTGGGAGACTGGCGCGACCCGCCTGGTTTTGCACGTGGGGGGGTAAGCCCCTGTGATGTGGGGGGAGTCACTCGCACACCCTCCGCCCGTCTGGGCGCAGGAGGGCGGCCGTAAGCACGGGGTGGAGGGGGAATGAAATCCGTAAAGGGCGATAAGCCCGCACCCGCCCTGTTGGGCGCAGAGGGGGCATCCCTTATCCGTGAAGCGGTGTGGCGTGGCCCAGCCTGGGAATGGAGCCCGTCCCCCGCCCGGACGGGCGCAGAGGGGGACCTGGACCGCAAAAAACCCACTCCAGAGTGCCCAGGGGCCAGTGGAGACCCCGGCCAGGAGGGCACAGAGGGATCTAGAAGCGGCCAAAAAGCATCGGAGGAGGCATTACCCCCCACACAGCCGGGTGCTGAGGGGATCAAATGCTGCGGATCCCCCTGGCTAGCACAACCATGGGCCAGCTGATACCCCGCCCAGGAGGGCGCAGGGGGGTACCACCCATGTCTCCCTATTTCCCTGGGGTCATTGGCGGCGTTATTACCCCCCACCCACATGGGCGCAGGGGGGTGCAAGTCACACTCACAGTGTGACATATCTGTGGCCAGTTCAAAAGCTCCCGCCCGTCTGGGCGCAGGGAGTGAACTGGCCACCAGGGGGAGCTCTGGAGCGCAGCCGATGCCACTTGCCGAGGGATCCGCCGCCTGCTGGGACGCAGATGCAGGCGAACGGATCCGGCCCCCGACCGCCGCTCTCCTGGAGGAAAGCCTAGCCGAGGCACGGACCGGACGCCCGCCCGCTGCCCCCCGCCTGCCGGGGGCGGAGACAGGTACCACAGCACTCGAGGCCGGGGGATGGAGCGCTGCGGCTCCGGCCCGGCCTCGCGCCCTGCATTGGGAAGGGGAGGGGGGCGAGGGGGCGAGGGGGGGCAGCCGAGCGGGGACTGCGCGACCTAGGACACCGAGGGGGGGGCGCATCAGACCGACGTGGAGAGGGAGAACGCCGAGGGGGGGCACGCCTAGAACGGGTGGCCGACCCCCGCTTCCTCAACAGGGAAGACCCGGCAGCTGGAGCAGGAGACGAGGGGAGGGGGAGAGAAGGAGGGGGGCAGTAAGAGGCAGCAGAAGGAGAGGGGCTGAGGCGGGAAGGCGGGCGGGCACGTCTGCGGGCCCTGTGTCCCGCTATCTCAGGGGGGGGGACAGGGGAAGGGGCAGTGGATGGTACAGGAGAAGGCACCCCAGGGGATAGGAGGGCAAACAGCCAGTCAGCCTGACCTCTGAGAGCCAGCTCACGGACCTTAGCCAGGAGGTGGTCCGTGTTCATGACTGGAGCCGCAGGGTCAGGTCCGAGCTCTTCCATGCTTCCGTCCGAAAAGGACCATAATCCCCTGGGGTGACGAACTCTTTGTCCCCTCCTGTGCCAATCCTGAGATAGCCAAAATTACTTTAACTCCTCCATGGCCATGCCCCCATCAGTCAGGGCTCTCTTTCCCGAGGGGCTCAAGAGGCCTTCATTCTCCTGACTTTTGTTTACAAGCTATGGCAGTAGGAAGGGAAGTTCTGTTTTTAAAGGCATTATTTAATTCCGCTTCTAATTGATCCCACATGGCGGTTTTCCCTCCTTCATTATTTAATTTGTATGTATCAGCCTTTACTGTTTTTGGATCTTCAATTTCATTTATGGAGGCTACTTTATCCACAATCAATCGCATATCTTCCTGTGTATAATTTCTCCCTTTACAAGTCTTTTTCAAATAGGACAAGGTTGCAGAGGCAGACTGAGTTGGTTTTGGACAATGTTTAACAATGCTGTTGATATCTTCAATATCAATCACCTTTTTAAACATGTCATTTCCTATAGTCATAAAATGACGGTATTGAGTTCCCTCTATCTCATCATCATCTAGTCTCCTCTGTCTATTTGATCAATTTCTTAGTTCCATTTGGCTACCCTGTGGGCGTGCAAGTGGGGTATTCATGATAGCAGATCCTACAATTGTTAATCCTTGGAGAAACATATCTCTTACGGAGCTATCTACTTGTTCCTCCTGACCAGAACCTTGTTCGGATCCAGGTGGAGAAGTTGTTGATGAAGAAACGTAGGAATCAGAGCCTCCTGAAGACGCACATTGAGGTGAGCCTCCAAGAGTTCCCAAAACAGGACTTTGTGATACGGGATATGGTTGGGTGACCACAGGAGCTCTCTGAGGCGGCTACAGGTACTCCTCCTCCCTGTGGGGGTGGTTGTGGTGGGGTTGGGGTTCTTTGTTGTACAGCATAATGTCCAGCCAGTAAGTCTATTTCCTCCTTAGTTAAACTGGGGTATACTTTATTATAAGCGGGTGGGGACCTGGAGCAGTAGCAGACACTGGTACATAAGGAAAAGGGAGTGCTGTAGGACCGGGTCGTTTAACCTTCGCCTCTTGGGAGTGCTTCAGATCGCATTCCTCTTTGGTCATACAATTTTTTGGCTTACTGTTCTCTTTGGAACCAGTAAGGTGCATATTGTAGCCAATTTTCACCACCGTTTCTCATGTATTCCATGTCCCACTGTGGGTATCCCTGACCAGGAAAAGCTTTCTTATCCCAGAGACATAAACCTTTTACCATATCCATGTAAAACTCATTATTTGCTCCATCTCTGGGGAAAGCGTCTGTACTAACCAAAGCTTCTGTCCACCCCACCAAATTAGAAACCCAAGGATTTATAAATTCATAATCATTACTACAAACCCTACATAATCTTTACAATTTTCCCTGAGTTTAGGGTATGAGGGAGGTTATTTACTATGTATTAAAACAGTGACAGTGAGAGTATGCCTGTCTTACCTTACAGGCCTCCTTCTCCCACACAAACAAATTATCTTATACTTCTAGTATTTCTTATACTTTATGCAAAAGAAAGAAAAGCGAAAGTAGGTTGGGTCACTATAGTATAATCCTCATTAACTATTTCAGCTCCTTCTCCAAAAAGGACTGTACAGTACTGTATTATTCAAGTAAGACCTTCTCAGAGGTACATTTAGGCAAACTTTCCCAGCGGGAATCCCCTATACTTTCAAAGGTGGATTTTCCCAAAAAAAATCCCCTATACACCAAGGCGTGGTTTGTATCCCTCTTCTACATAAATTTAGTTTGAGATGAAATTTAAATCAGAGCTAAGGCAAGAGGAACAGTCTTGTCTAAAAGACAAAGGGGTCCTTCTTACGAAAGGTGATTATTTCATCCCACCGCTGCTACCATCTGATAGAGGTAATACGCCACCCAGGTGTACTTCAGGTAATGCAGGAAGAGCTTCAGTGACCCCCGAATTCGTGAGAGACCAAATAAGACACATGGAAACAAGCTGGAGAGTGTTCATAACATCTCTAACCTTTACTGAATGCCACAGTGGCTTATATGCAAAAGAAAGAAGGGAGGAGCTATGTTTTAATGCATATGTTTCTAAAAGTTTATACAAACTCAGCATTTTCTTATCATGATTAAAACTGCTGAATTTAGTTTAACAAGAACTAGTTGATGATTTTGTTTATACAACAGGCTGCTTGACTAGATAACAAAAAATAGCTAATGACTTTTGCTGAGACAAATTTGACTTAACCGCAATATCTGATAGGGTGCGGTTCTATGCAAACTTTTAAGCTGAATATGGTAAAATGCAAATACACACAGCAAAATGTTCACTTCTACTGTATATAAAATGGAAGAGAATCTTTAAGATGGAGTCACAGTTGTTTATACATTCTATTACAACCTGCAGACCCTGTGTTTACATGTAAATAAACGGCATTCATAAGTAAATAGCTGCTGTCAAAGACAGGTATCCTGCCCCCCCCCCCCACCCCCGAAAGGTGCCAACTGTGGCACCGGAGGGGGAGAGGAGACAAATGAGTGGAAGTTCCACTTTTGGGCGGAACTCCGCTTTAATACCACTTTAACAATAAATCTTTCAGTAGATCTGCTTTAGCCGCTTGCTGACCATATAACCTATATATACGGCAGCAAGGCGGCTCTCCTGCACCAGATCACGTACCTAGTAGGGGTGGCGCGCACCACCGGCGACCCAGCTCTGCTGTGATTTTACACAGCAGATGCCGGCCAATAGATTACCGCCGTTACCCGCTGATCATCCGGAACACACAAAGGACAGGGCTCTGGCTATGTCAGTGGGGAAGTAATAGATTTTCTTTTCCCCACAAAGCAGGGAATTAAATTGATTCCTTCCCCTAGTAAAAGCACCTAACACAATACAGTCAGCCAATGTCATTACTACAGTAACAGTGCATATTTTTAGCACTGACCACTGTATTATTGTCACTGGTTCCCAAAAAGTGTCAGTTAGTGTCAGTTTGTCTGCTGCAATATCTCAGTCCCGCTATAAATTGCTGACCGCCACCGATGCTAGTAACTAAAAAAAAATGTAATCAAAATAAATTTCCCGTAGTAGACGCTATAACTTTTGCGCAAACCAATCAATATTCTTTTTTTTTTTTTTGTTTCTTTTTTTTTTGCCACTTCAGCTAAATTTATTTTAAGAGAAGTCGTATCAACTTTGAGAATCAAAATTTGTCCCGTCTCTTTTTTTTTTCACATCATTGTGGCTATTATATTGTTTATTTTTATTTAATCCTAAACTTCATAGTTAAAAGTAAAACACAAATTTCCTCCAAGCGAGCAGATCATATAGAGACCACATATAGATATACAATCTTTTAGTGATATCCCCAAGCCTTTACAACCTCCATTTTCCCCTCATACCCCCCCCCCCATCCCTCCATTCCCCTCCACCCTCCTCTTATCCCATACGCACACCACCCATTCCACCTCATATTCTTACATCTATCCAACCCATTCATGCTCGAGCCATAACTTCCATATATTTTTATATTTCATTAGAGTACCTCTTTTTCTATACCAATATTCCTCTTTCATAATCATGTCCTTGACCTCTTTTCTCCATTCTCCTACTGTTGGGGGTTCTTTTGCCTGCCACTTTCGTGCTATAATTTTCCTTCCCTGAAACAGGCATCTTATAATAGCGGTCTGGGTGTCCCTCGGCATATCATTTTCCTCCAGCAAACTCAACAGACAGATTCTTCCCCCCCCATTTCTAATGAGGACCCAAATATTGCGTTGATTTCCTCCACTAATTTTTCCCAATATCTGTATAACTTGGGGCATCGCCAAAACATATGCACGAGGTCTCCTTTTTCCTCTCCGCACCGCTGACACTTCGCATCCTGCCTCTTACCAAACCTAAATAATTTCTCTGGTGTGTAATAGAGTCTGTAGATCAAAAATAAATAAGAGACTCCCTGTGACGGTGATAGAGATATCCTTGGGCCCAATGCCAAAATAAATTTCCATTGTTCCTCCGTTATTGTGCCAACCTCTTCCTCCCATTTAGCTCTCTTCCTGGGCTCCACCCCCCCTTCTCGCCCCGCCTTATTTATACTCTTGTACATTTGTGAGATCAGCCCTTTAGACCCCTTGGTATTTACCAGATTCCTTAGCAAGGGCATTTCGCTCCACTCTATTATCTTGCCACTGAATTGTACCTCTAGGGCATGCCTTACTTGCAAGTAGCTAAAAAATAATCTGTTGGGTACTGCAAATTCCTCTTTTATCTCTTGAAACGTTTTCAACCTTCCTGCCCTGTACAGTTGCACCAGACAATGAATACCCCTCCTATCCCATTCTTCTATTCTCCCCATCACCCTGAACTCCTTCAGATTTTTTATTATTCCATATCGGGGAAAACTCGGAGTACCCTGTGTATCCCAGTACCGCCTTTACCGACTTCCAGCATTTAATCATTAGCTGAGTTGTTGGGCAGCTATATCCAAAAAGTTCAGCCTCCACTGCCTTCACCTCTGTATCATGACTGCTATTGTACAACCATACACTCTTTCTTCCTACCCTTTCTTCCACCAGATTACTGCCTCTCATAAACTGGATTTGGGCTGCCAGAAAGTAACTCCAGGTGTCCGGCAGCGCCAGGCCTCCCTCCTCTCTCGGCCGCCGCAGCGCTCTCAAACCAATTCTTGCCACTCCATTCTTCCAAATTAATTCCCTAAACAAACTATCCATCCTCCCAAACCAGTGCTTCGGGATCCAGACAGGAGAATCATGTAACACAAACAAAATTTGCGGCATCCATATCATTTTAATAAGATTGCATCTACCGGCGACCGAGAGAGGAAGGCTGCCCCACACCCGGCTCTTCTGTTTTAACTTTGCCATTAATGGTACCACATTGCCAGTTATATACTGCCCTGGGTCTTTGGTTATGTTTACCCCCAAGTACCTCATCTGATTTACGATTTTTATGGAATTCACCTGTCCTGGGAGCGGGTTAACCAGGGGGTCTATCGGTAAGAGAGCCGATTTTTCCCAGTTGATTCTCAAACCCGAGAAGCGCCCAAATTCTTTAATCAGTTTCATAGCCCCTAGCAGGGAGGCTTGTGTATCTTCCAGGAACAGCAGAATATCATCCGCATACATTGCGACTTTCTCCTCTGCGCCCTTTCTTTTAAAACCCTGCACTTCTTGCGACATTCTTAGGGAGACCGCCAGAGGTTCCAATGCAAGGGCGAAGAGCAGGGGCGACAGTGGGCACCCCTGTCTCGTCCCCCTCCCTAGCTGAAACCACCCGGAACACTCACCGTTAACCCTAACCCTGGCTCTCGGTTTGTCATATAAAAGACTCAACCAGTTCACAAAATTAGGGCCAAATTTGAACTCTGCCAGTACTTTCCACAAATAATGCCACTCAAGGCAATCAAATGCCTTGACTGCATCCAGTGATAGTATAGCTCTATTCCCTTCTTTCTCCGTAGGTATTTGTATATTACTGTACAATCTTCTAATATTCATACTCACCGATCTGTCCGATATGAAGCCGGTTTGGTCTGAGTGGATTACTTTCGCGATTATCTTTTTTAACCTGTTTGCTAGGGTTTTTGCCAGAATCTTAATATCTGTGCATAGAAGTGAGATTGGTCTATATGAGGCTACATCTAACGGGTTCTTCCCTTCCTTTAACAAGATTACAATAGTGGCTTCTGTCATAGACATAGGCAATCTACCCTCCACAACGGCTCCGTTCAAAACTTACAGTAATTTTGGCAGCAAGACATCCCCGTATCTCTTATAAGTTTCTATGGGCAAACCGTCCGGTCCTGGCGACTTTTGATTCGCCATTTCCTTTACCACTCCCTGCAACTCCACCAGTGTCAATGGAGCTTCCAGAGCATCTCTTTCCTCACTGGATAACGGGGTTATTTTCAATTTCTCAAAGAACTCCCACATCTCCCCCTCTACATCCGACTGTGGGGCCCCATACAGACCTTCATAGTAGTCTTTAAACACTTCCACTATACCAGGGGTAGTTCTAATGGTATTCCTGTCCTTATCCCATATTTCTGCTATAGTGGATGAGGGTCCATTTGCCCTAGCTATCAGTGCCAAAGTTCTACCCACTAATTCCCCTTCACAAAAAAAATTCTGTTTCTGAAACATTCTGCTCCTTTCTTCTTTCTCTAGTACTAATTTCCTATATTCTTCCTGGCCTTCTACCCAAGCCTCATACCTAGCTATAGTTGGCTCCTCTAGATACCTCCCTTCTGCCACCCTCACCTTTTCTCTTACTCTATGTTCCTTGACCCGTGATTTCTTTTTGGCATAGGACATTTTCTCAATGAAGACCCCTCTAAGGAACGCCTTCAAGGCGTCCCGGGTTTTACCTAGCGAGGCAGATCCTGAGTTCATATTTATAAATTCTTCCAAACAACCGGCTATCGCCTCATCATACTCAATTATTTCAAGCCAAAAGGGGTTCAGTCTCCACTCCCCCCTCCAGCGCTCAGCCCCATTCTAACTGAAAAGACCAGTGGAGAGTGATCTGAGAGCCCCCTTGGCTCATAGTCTATCCCTCCCATTATCCTCAGGGCTTCCTCATTACAGAGCACTAAATCAATCCTGGATAAAGTTGCATGCGTCCTCGAGTGGCATGAATATTGCCTCTCGCTCGGATGCCACTTCCTCCAGATATCCACCCATCCCACTTCCTCACAGAATTGGGAGAGTGGGCCCTTAGATGACCCTCCAGAGATCCCCTTTGTCGGGAGTTGTCCATAACCGTATTAAAGTCCCCTGTCACTATAACCGGTACCCCAGGTTTGTCCGCTATGAAGCCTATCAATTCGCTAAGTATTTCTGTTTTGAATGGTGGAGGAATATACACACTTGCAAGAACACAATCCCGCCCCTCACTATTACAGTAGAGAAAAACATATCGACCGTACTTATCCAGTTTACTCTGTCTGCAGGAGAAAACCAACCCAGAGTTTATCAACACACTCACTCCCCTTGAATACGATGTATGAGTTGAGTGATACTGCTCTTGATAGTTCCTGTTCCTCAGAGTATTCACTGTATCTTTATCTAGGTGGGTCTCCTGGAGACAGAGTATCCTGACATCCCTTGTTCTGGCCATAGAAAAAATAGCTTGTTTCTTACATACATCTTTCACCCCCCTTACATTCCAAGAGCATATCTTCATATATTAAGATTTACCTAAGGTCACCCTCTTATCTATTTTAGTGCCTACCATTCACCTATTCCTGTGTCTTGACTCAACATAATATTCTATTCCCAAAATTTTTGTGATTAATAATTTAAATCTTAGTGCTTTTACTTTTTGTGTTTCTTCGCACCTATTTCTGTGTCTTGACTCAACATAATATTCTATTCCCAAAACTTTTGAAATTAATAATTGAAGTCTTAGTGTTTTTACTTTTTGTGTTCCTTCCATACTTCCTACTTCACACCACTCTACCCTCTTACGCCCCTCCCTCCCCCCATACCACCATATGCCCATCTCCCTCCCCCATCCCTCCCAGCCCCCCTCCCTCCCCCATCCCATCCCCCCCTTCCTCCCTCCCTCCCCCCATCCTCCCTCCCTCCCCCCATCCCATCCCCTCCTCCCCCCTCCCCCACCGGCCCAACCTTGGGCCCATCCCTCCGAGCTTCTAAAGTGACCGTGTTAACCCACAAACCGTGGATACACCTCCTTCCCCCTTTTGCATTGCAACCCGAACCTATATATATAAGAGGGGGATTACCCCCAACATAACCAATGTGTAAAGGATTCTTATCCACTACCTCCCTATTCCCACCCCTCTACAAGTATAACCATGTGAAAAGGGGAGGGAAGAGAACCGAGAACAATGTCAAAAAGCTTTTTAAAAAAGAAAACAAAAAAAAAAAAAGTCACGTCCCCAAATATACATCTGCTCGCTGGGCAAAATGCCCCAGATTCTGTCCTCCACCTCCCCCACTCTCTTCTTCTAAGGCCTTTCTCCCGACCGAGATCTTCCCTCATTCTTCTCCAGCCATGAGAACACTTCCGCAGGGGCATTAAAAAACTGTACCTCCCCATTTGTTGTTACCCGTAAACAGGCTGGGTATAACAGCGCATAGCCTATTTTATGCTACTGTAAACTCCGTTTGCACTCCGCAAATTTTGCCCTCTGTCTCTGCAGCTCAGGGGAGAAATCTGGATACTGGGATATTCTTGCACCGTTATACAGAATATTCTTCATCTCCCTTACTTTCTGAAGAATAGTAATTTTGTCTCTAAAAAACAGAATTTTAACTATAAGAGGCCTTGGCTGTCCCCCTGAAGATGGAATCCTAGGTGCGATTCTATGTGCTCGTTCAACAGCGAACAGGTTGGAGAATGCGTCTTTGCCAAACATATCCCTGAACCATCCCTCCATGAATTCTGCCGGATTGTTGCCCTCGCTTCTTTCGGGGAGACCCAGAACCCTCACGTTCTTCCTGCATGCCCTGTTCTCATATTCATCCATTTTTCTTAGGCATGAATCTAGTTGTACCTTCATCTTTTTGATCTCCTGTCTCAGTGGATTCACATCGTCTTCCACCTGACTGAGTCTCTCCTCAAGAACGGTGGTCCGAGCACATACCTCCTGCGTATCCCTTTTAAGCGTAGCTAAATCGTCTCTGATGCCTCTGAGCTGATCCGCTAAATCCGACAGCGCGGTCTTACAGGCATTGGTTGCTAGGAGAATTTCCTTTAGAGATGGTTCCTGCTCTGGTGTCCCCTTGTCCTCTATTATTTCATTGCCCAGACCGCTCTCCCTACCCAAGTGTGTCTACGACGCTGGTATGGTGACTGTAGGTGCGCAAACTTGGGCTGGGCCTTGACTTTTCCTTCCCACAGAATGATTGGCCTGCGAACCTTGATGTTGCGCACCCCCCATCTGGCTACTTTTTTAGGTGTACAATTTGGTGTATGAGCAAAGCGTTCCAGCTTTGCTGCCGCACCCTGACTGGCTTTATCCTTGGGGCCGCTCCTTCTTGTGTTACGGTCTCCTCTGACCCCTTTTTTTTGGTCATCCTGTACTCCCTCACCCCTTGGGACTTAGAGAACAAAAAAAAAAAAAAAATTATACAGTCCTGCTATATTTCCTCCCCAGGTAGTTTGAGATTCTGTTTGGTAGACCCACAGAAGCACCGCTTTCAGAAAAAAAAAAAAAATTTAGCCTGCAGTGGAGCGTTTAGCCAATAAATTTGCACCCCTCCTCACAGCTACCTTTCCAGCCCCCAATATCCTCCTCCCCACTCTTCACCAATAGGAGCTCAACAAGGGGTGCCTTCGGGAGAAGTTTCCAGAAAGTCTCATCCAGGGGGCTATTCAATCAAGCATTCCCAGGGCACATAGAGCATAGCATAAAGCATACCTGTGCAGTCTTCCTTACCCCACCGTTCAGTCAGCTGTTCTCCTCAGCAGCGTCCTCCAGCTGCTTCCTGCTTGTTTTAAGCGAGCGCTCTGAAGAGGAATCCTATAGGGCATACATGTAACAAACACCGAGGCGCCGGTCGGATCTTTAGATGCACCGCTCCGCAGATATCTCCTTATCTCCCCGGGATCAGGCCGTCACAGGCATGGAAGTGTCGCTCCGGCGTTCATGCTTCCAGCGTGGACATCGAGAGGAGCAGCTTGGTCCGGGTCCACAACGCCCTCCCCTTCCCCTCAACCTCCGGTCACGCCCACCATCCGACGATCAACCAATCAATATTCGCTTATTGTCGTAAATTTACAAAGAAATTATATTTTTATTTATTTTATTTATTTATTTTATTTTTTGTTTTTATTGGATATGTTTTATAGCAGAAAGTAAAAATATTGTTTGTTTTTTTTTAAATTGTGAATTAAAATGTGAAAAATTCTGCTTTACTCAGTCCATTTAAATGGGCAAATTATTCCGTATTGGTAATAAATACAAAGACTAGTCAAGCATAGAACTATTTTTCATTGCAGATTTGCATAGAAATTGTAGCTTTTACCAGTAAAGCCCCACTCATTATTAAGTATCAGATTTGTAATGCATAGAAATGCTGTGACACTTTTGTGGTGCATGATAAAATAAGGATTGTATCCATTCAATACTACTTCTACGCTACCAAAGCTGTGGATAATGTGAAATTAATATCGTATTCATGTAAAACAAATCTGTTCCCAACTGTGAAATACTGTAAAATAAATTTCTTTGTGCCCTATCCTTATAATGAAGGAAATGTGAGAAAACTATGCATAGTTGGTATATTCAGCTATATATATCTATATCTATATATATCTATATATATAGATATATCTATATATATAGATATCTATATCTATATATATATATATAGATATATATAGTTTTTGTCACCTAGGTTTTTCATTTAGGCTCTTTGGGGCTCCAGGGTGCTTGCCTGGATTTTCAGTTTCCTTAGAGGTTGGTAAATCCTGATTTGGGACCTGGAGTCTGCAGGCTTCGTAAAGAATTGGGAAATATTAAGTCTCCAATCCTGGGTTCAGGTTTTGTAGACAACCAAGACAATGATATGGGTGTGAAGCTTTTATTAGAGTTAAGGATGAGCTCAGGCGTGTTCGCACAGCCCACGTGCAGAGCACGCCAGGGAGTCGACACTGCGCCGCGCTAATCACAGGCGGTGAGACATTTCCCGATCTCTGTAGCCGCGCATCGGGACAATGTCTCACTGCCTGTGATTAGCGCAGCGCAGTGCCGACCTCCTGGCGAGTTCTGCACGTGGGTTGTGCGAATACGCCGGAGCTCATCCTTAATTAGAGGTAACTAGTGTTCCGGGCACCTGGTGCCCAGAGGAGGAGGCCTCTGTACAGGAGTCAGGAGGGCCCCGCCTAGGAGACAGGTGGGAGCTAGAGGAGCAGGGATCTGCTAGGTGTATGCACAAAGCTTGTGTGGGACAGCTGTGGATACAGACAGAGGGCCTGAAGTGTGAGGCCAGAGCAACAGTGCAAGTGTAAGCCAGGAGGCTGAATTTGTGTTTCTTTGGTTGAAGAGGACTGCTGAAGAAAACCCCCATGTGGGTAAACCTTGTGTTAAACTTAAGTCTCTAATGTCCTACCATTTGAGGTTCGTTCTCACAATATAAATATGTTTCTGTGTTTTGGCCCTGCCACTATGGAGAAAGAAATAAATGACACACAAGCTGCAGATTGAGTGGCTCCAGAATTGTTGTTATGACCAGGGAAAACTGGGTTTTTATGCCGTAAGAGTGAGCCAGCAGGCTAATGTCAATTACTTTTGTGTGTAAAATGATGGTGGAAACCCCTGCGAGGGCAACCGTTGTTTGTAGGAACATTTTCCTTGACATAAAAATGGGCCAACAAGCCCTAAACAATATTTTCTGTGTGGACTGAATTTACTGAAAAGCACTACACTTGAGCAAAACCCCATAATATATATATATATATATATATATATATATATATATATATATATATATATATATATATATATATATACACACAGTATGGGGGTCATTTTACTATATCCCTGAAAAATGATCCTGTAGTCCCGTAAAATAGCGCCCAATTAAGGCCAATTAAGACTTCAACTCTCAGAAACTGGGCGCTAATGCAAATGGAAAGCAGCGCTATTGCCGACAAACATGCCTGTCAGATCACATATGCGGGAATAGTGGAAGTCAATGGGGCTCGAACCTGCAAAATCCAAAGTTCTCACTGAAGGCTTATATGCAAGTTCTTTGCCATAAAAAGTGTATGGGGACCTGGGTCCTGCCCCAGGGGACATGTATCAATTGGAAAAAATGTTTTTAAAACTGCAGTTTTTTCAGAAGCAGTGATTTTAATAATGCTTAAAGTGAAACAATAAAAACGAAAAATTCCTTTAAATATCGTGCCTGGGGGGTGTCTATAGCATGCCTGTTAAGTAGCGCACCTTTCCCATGTTTATTACTGTACCACAGCAAAATGACATTTCTAAAGGAAAAAATGTAATTTAAAATTGCTCGCGGCTGTAATGAATTGCCGGTTCCCAGCAATATAGAGTAAAAATCAAAGAAAAAACGGCTTGGGTTCCCCCCACCAGCCCATAACAGGTACTTCGAGTCTGGTATGGATTTAAAGGGGAAATCCACGCCATAATTAAAAAAAAATTGGTGTGGGGGCCCCCCCAAAATCCCTACCAGACCCTTATCTGAGCACACAACCTGGCAGGTCAGGAAAGGGAGGGGACGAGCCAGCGCCCCCCTTCCTGAACCATACCAGGCCACATGCCCTCAACATGGGAAGGGTGCTTTGAGGTCCCCCCAAAGCACCCTGTCCCCATTTTGATGGGGACAAGGGCCTCATCCCCACAAACCTTGACCGGTGGTTGTGGGGGTCTGCGGGCGGGGGGCTTATCAGAATCTGGAAGCCCCTTTCACAAGGGGGCCCCCAGATCCTGCCCCCCATGTGAATGCAGTGAAATGTGACAGTTTTTGACAATTTCTTTATTAAAAATGTCTTCTGTCCCCCATGCTTCTTCCTCCATCTTCCTCCGGTCTTCCATCTGTTTTCTCCTTCTTCCTCCAGCTGCTTCTTCCTCCATCTTCCTCCATCCCTCTCCTTCTTCCTCCAGCTTCTTCTTCCCCCACTTCTTCCTCCATCTTCCTCCGCTTCTTCCCCCGGTCTTCTCCCTCTTCCTCTGGCTTCTTCTTACCCTGCTTCATCCTCCAGTCTTTCTCCTCCGCCGCTCCAGCCGCCACTCCCGCTGAACATTCAAAAAACAAACCTCCTCCGATGCTGCGATGGGGCAGATGACGTCACTCCGAGACCCCGCCCCTTGTGACTTCACCGCCCGGGGCATGGTGGGTCAGTGATGTCACAAAGGTGTGGGGTCTCCTGCTGACATCATCTGGCGGCCACGCCCCATAGTTATATATGATATGTGCGCTATGGAAGCGGACAGATCATCTGGCTGCAGCATCAGGGAAGGTTCATTGTTTTGATGTTCAGCAGGTCGGTGGCAGGAGGAAAAAGGCTAGAGGACAAAGCAGGGGAATAAGAAGATGGAGAGAGACCGGAGGAAGAAGCAGAGGAAGGTGGAGGAAGAAGCGGGGGAAGAAGAAGCTGGAGGAAGAAAGAGAAAACCGAAGGCAGACCAGAGGAAGATGGAGGAAGAAGCGGGGAAAGAAGAAGCCATTTTTAATAAGGGAATTGTCAAAAACCGGCTATTGTCTTTTGTCACATTTCACTGCTTTTTTTGGTGAATGGGTAGGGGTACAATGTACACGATACCCATTCACATAGGGGGGGGCTGGGATCTGCTAGATTCCGATAAGCCACCCGCCCGCAGACCCCCACAACCACCGGGCAAAGGTTGTAGGGATGAGTATATGTATATACCAGAACCGGTGTTAGCAGCTTTTCCACCCCTAGCCGATCCTATATCTGATAGCGCGGGAATATTCTCTTTAAAACTTGTAGGGATGAGGCACTTGTCCCCCATCAACATGGGGACAAGTTGCTTTGGGGTGACCCCAAAGCACCCTCCCCATGTTGAGGGCATGTGGCCTGGTATGGTTCAGGAGGGGAGCACTCGCTTGCACCCCCCTATCCTGACCTGCCAGGTTGTGTGCTCAGATAAGGGTCTGGTATGGATTTTGGGGGAGACCCCTACGTAATTTTTTCTTAATTTTGGCGCAGGGTTCCCCTTAAAATTCATACCAGACCTGAAGGGCTTGGTATGGATTTTAGGGAGGACCCCATGTAATTTTTTTTTAATTTTGGCGTGGAGTTCTTAAAGTCCACACCAGATCCTAAGGGCCTGGTATGCACTGGGGGGGGGGGGGGCAGACCCTACACCGTTTTTTTCCTTGATTTTTCAATAGCTGGAATTTTGGAATTCCACAACATAATATTATTGAATAATTACATACCATTGAATGCATTTGAAGAGTTAAAATGAAAACTGATATGCATTCACTAATTATGCTGCTGAGTACAATGTATGTTTTCAGGAGGTGATACCATTGGTGGGGTTCAAACCCATGGCTTGAACCTTTGAAGGTAGCAAGGCATACCACTACGCTATGGAGCTGAGTACAATCATACATAGAAAATACTATTACTAATGTTTGATTCTTTTTCATTCTATACAATAATGTTTTGCATTTGAGGCATTAATATTATGGTACCAACCATGCTCATGTGCTATTGGGTAGGGATGAGCCAAACACCCCTGGTTCAGTTCGCATCAGAACTTTCGAACAGGCCAAAAATTTGTGCGAACACCATTAAAGTCTATGGGACACGAACATGAAAAATCAAAAGTGCTAATTTTAAAGGCTTATATGCAAGTTATTACCATAAAAAATGTATGGGGACCCGGGTCCTGCACCGGTGGACATGTATCAGTGCAAAAAAAGTTTTAAAAATGGCCTTTTTTTCAGGAGCAGTGATTTTAATAATGCTTAAAGTGAAAAAATAAAAATGAAATATTCCTTTAAATATCATGCCTGGGGATGTCCTTAGTATGCTTGTAAAGTAGCGCATCTTTTCCATGTTTAGAACAGTACTGCAGCAAAATTACATTTCTAAAGGAAAAAAATGTATTTTAAAACTGCTTGCGGCTGTAATGTATTGTCAGATCCTGGCAATATAGATAAAAATCATTGAAAAAAAATGGCATGACTCCCCCCCCAGTCCATTACCAGGCCCTTTGGGTCTAGTATGAATATTAAGGGGAATCCCGCATCAAAATAAAAAAAATTGCATGGGGGTCCCCCAAAATCCATACCAGGCCCTTCAGGTCTGGTATGGATATTAAGGGGAACCCTGCTCCAAAATGTGAAAACAAAATGTCATGGGGGTCCCGCCAAAATCCATACCAGACCCTTATCCGAGCACGCAACCTGGCAGGCAGCAGGAAAATAGGTGGGGATGAGAGAGTGCGCCCCCCAAACCATACCAGGCCACATTCCCTCAACATGGGGAGGGTGCTTTGGGGTCCCCCCAAAACACCTTGTCCCCATGTTGATGGGGACAAGGGCCTCATCCCCACAACCCTTGCCCGATGGTTGTGGGGGTCTTTGGGCGGGGGCTTATTGGAATCTGGAATCCCCTTTAACAAGGGGGCCCCCAGATCCCACTCCCCCATGTGAATGGGTATAGGGTACATTGTACCCCATACCCATTCACCAAAGAAAAGCAATGAAATGTGACAAAAGACAATAGCCGTTTTTTGACAATTCCTTTATTGTAAAATAGCTCTGAGTGGTCTTCTCCCCCGAGCCGTGCCTCTCGCCGTCATCTTCACCTGGTGCTGTCACTCTTGCCGCCATCTTATGCCACCGCCTACTTCTTCCGCTGCTGTGTTCTTTCTCGCCGCTGTGTTTTTCCTCGCCCCTGTGTTCTTCCTCGCCGCCGTGTTTTCCCTCGCCCCTGTGTTCTTCCTCACCGCCGTCTTCCTCCGTTGTGATGTCACCCGCTGTCTGACATCTCTTACACAGCCATGGGGCATGACCATCCGTTGACGTCACACACAGAGCCCGCCCCCTTTATTTTCTGGGAAAAGGGGGATGGGCTTTCCGTGTGATGGAATTCATTACCTGCAATTCTCCACAGCTTTTATATTGTACTTTTATTTTGCGAGCAGAAACAAAATTATGTATATTCATTTACTAGCTTTGAAAAAAAAAAATTCTACAGGATATATGGTGCTACATTTAGCAAAACAGTTAGCAATTGGGTTTTAAGGGCCCTGCTCATTGGAGCTTACAATCTAAAATTTGTCTAAACCTTGAAGTGGACATAGCTTTACTTTCAGTGTATAACGGGTAACATTTCATACTATAACTCACCCACCAGCCCACATCATTTTTATCTGCAAGATTATAGAAACATACTTAACAGTCATTATTTTTACAAAGCATTCCACCATAATATTAAAAAATGCATATATTCAAAATATAACACCCACCACCAGCCCACAATCCACACACATACTGTAGATTGGTGAGTATGTTCTGCTGGAAGCTGCATTTCTGTGTACATGATTAAGCAATGAGATCAAAGAGTAGAAGGTCAGCAGATGCTCCCAAACCATGTTTGCATGGTCAGAAAGGAACAATACACACACAACATTGACAGCATGGCCACATAAATCCACTTTTGATGGAAAAAATGCACAAGAATTTCAGCAAACAGCCCTAGTTGGGCGTTTGTCAATATGCACACTATCATTCCTTCTCTACCACAAATCACAGCAAAAAACCTGACCTTCTCAGGCCAAACGAAACCCCCCCCCCCCCCCCCCACTGCAGCCCTATATATAAGATAGGTTGTATTGTTAGCACACTGACACACGCCCAATGGTATCTTCCAGTATCTTTCAATCTGTCTCTTCATGTATGTCTAAAGTGAATGCATCTGATGAGCAGGAACACATAATACAATTGGCAACTGTCTTAGCCCTTGGCTATGTGCATTAAATCTCCAACTACAGGCCAAAGATCGAAGTCCATTTGCATGCACATAAACAAAGCAACAGTTTTCTAAGCATATGTATCTGTGCAGTGTAAACCATACAATTTTAAATGTCCAAGTCCCTGGGCATGATTAGTGCTAACAAACATTAACATCAGTCCCTGTCTGCAATGAGCTTCCAATCTAAAGTCCAAAACTAACTTTCCTACATTAGAGACTATTTCGAAAAGGAGACAAATAAAATACCAGTCTTTGGTGAGAAAACCACACAGGGAGAACATATAAACTTCAACACAAGCATTAGGATGTTGGGAATTGAACCAGCAACCCTAGTGCTGCTAGACAGAATTGCTACCCATTTAGCCAGCAGGCAGCCTCACACATTTGGCCCACCCTTTGCAGTTATAACAGCTTCAACTCTTCTGGGAATTCTGTCCACAAGGTTTACGAGTGTGTCTATGGGAATGTTTAACCATTCTTCAATAAGTGCATTTGTAAGGTCAGGCACTGATGTTGGATGAGAAGGCCTGGCTTACAGTCTCCGCTCTAATTCATCCCCAAGGTGTTCTGTTGTGTTGAGGTCAGGCCAGTCAAGTTCCTCCACCCCAAACTCACTCATCCATGTCTTTATGGACCTGCACAGAGTCCTGACTCCAACCCAATAGAACACCTTTTGGCTGAATTAGAGCAGAGTCTGCAAGCCAGGCCTTCTCATCCAACATCAGTGCCTTGCCTCACAAATGCACTTCTGGAAGAATGGTCAAACATTCCCATAGACGCACTAAACCTTGTGGACAGTCTTCCTAGCCTTCCCAGAAGCTGTTGTAGCTGCAAAGGGTGCTGCAAAGGGTGGGCCAAATCAATTTTTTAACCCTACGGACTAAGACTGGGCTGCCATTAAAGTTCATGTGTGTATAAAGGCAAAACATACCACATTCTATCATTCTTAAAAACGAAATAGTTGCAGTCGAAGCAACAATGTTGCAAAGGAAAATTTATTTCAGAGAAAGATACATTATATCTCAACATTAAAAGGATTTATTTGGGGAAGTTACAATTGTTCTATTAGAATCAATGGCTAAAACTTGCATTGGACTATAATAGCGCCAGTTTTCACTCCCAAAAAATGCTCTCTGACACATAATCACACACATAGGTTGGACTTGATGGACTTGTGTCTTTTTTGAACCTCATCTACTATGTAACTATGTAACTATGTAACACAGCGCTCATTTTGGTATATACTATAGATCCCTGAAAAAAGACATTGGAGCTAAAATCAGAGCTATTTGCAAGTCTAAGCATGCTCAGTTGTGTCCATCGGGCATTTGCTGTCGGAATTTCCAACAACAACTGTTTGAGAGCTGGGTCTCAAATTTTCCGACAAAAAAACTTGTCAGAAATTCCGAGCGCATCTACACAATTCCGATGCACAAAATTCCACACATGCTCTGAATCAAGTACGAGATGGAAACGCTCGGTCTGGTAAAACTAACGTTCGTAATGGAGATAGCACATTCGTCACGCTGCAAAGTTTTTATTCTTTTAATGCAGCGCATTCTCTTCTTCTTTATAATGCTAGAATAATGAAGTAGTTTTGCTGCTGATATTCACACAGAGTTCTGACAAGCTGATTTCTTTATTATTTCTCGTGATCTCCTGAATAATCTTTTTTTTTTTTTCACCATATCTCCAGTGGGGGTCCCCCTAAATACCAGGCCCTTTAGGTATGGATTTTAAGGGGAACCCCGTGCCAAAATGAAAAAAAATGGCGTGGGGTCCCCCCCAAAATCCATACCAAACCCTTATCCGAGCACGCAACCTGGAAGGCAGCAGGAAAAGAGGGGGGGACGAGAAAGCGCCCCCCTCCTGAACCTTACCAGGCCACATGCCCTCAACATTGGGAGGGTGCTTTGAGGTAGCCCCCCAAAACACCTTGTCCCCATGTTGATGGGGAGAAGGGCCTCATCCCCACAACCCTTGCCCGGAGACGGAGACAGAGCAGGTACATGCAGAGGAGAGCAGCAACAACAAGGAAAGCCCAGAGCCAGAAACATCCAGATCCAGGAGGAGATTTAAGGCCTCAAATATGGCCTTTGTTGAGATGGTGGAGATGGTAAACATCTTGAAGAGGGCTGACTATGACGGGAAATATGGACCATACAGAAACCCAAATGTGAGAAAGGCCAAAATCATGACTAAAGTTGTGAAAAGTCTGCAGAAGAATTTTGGGGTACGACGATCCAAGGAGCAACTGAGGAAACGATGGTTAGACCTCAAATTGAGGGAGCAGGATCAGTACAGAAGGATCAAGAGAGTGCTGCAAAAAAGTAAGTATTTTGTTGTGTGTTCCTATTATTGTTATTACTTGCATGCTGCTTCATGTGCTTTTCTTTACTGTTGTACAGTTTAAAATGGCGTTTAAAATGGCAAGTTTCCAGTTCGTGGGGACAGTAATCGCTCGTTGTAAACATTGTTCGTTCACCCACTAATACAATGTTTTTGACAGATGCAACTTAACTACATTTGTTCAGGCCTATTTGTATTAAAATAAGTTTATTACATTGTTGTCTACATTTGTTTTAACTAGAATGAAATGCAAACTTTATTCAGTGTAAGGCCAGACATTCAGCAGCTGTTTACACATCTGGATGCAGGAGCACTAGTGTAGGACACCAGAACACCCTTTTTTGGGTGTCCCACACAGGTGCTCCAGTGGATACTAGGGGTGTCTCCATGTGTGAAACTTTACCAAAAAAGGTAAGTATTCCAGCTTGAAGAAAGGGAAGAAATCATGTCTTCAGCTTGGAACTCAGCCAAAACAGACAATTGTACGACACTTCTAAGCAATGTTTCATATTACTATTTCTTGCATCAAATATCTGTGTGCTAAGTATACCTTTTTTTTTATTATTCACATAGGGGGAGAAAAGACTCGGGATATCAAAGGACACAAAGAACACCACACCTCCTAAAGAAGGGGAAATCCCCAAACCATAACCTGAAGATGTGGATTCAGAGGTAAATGAATTGGGTGAAATAGTGACCACAACAGGTGAGGGTCTGAGACCACAGCTTCAGGTAATAGATGTATGCCTGCATAATTATAATACATGGTGTGTTTTTTTTATTTTAGGTGATGTGGATGTTGTGGAAGAAGAAACGAATTTCACCAGTGCAAGTGCACACGTCCTCATCGGGTCGATCATGGTGTGCAATTGTGATTTAGAAAAGATAAAGGAAAATATCAATGATGTTCAACAAAAAATGAAGAACATCATTGATGTTTTAGGCAGAATCTAAAACACACACAAATGTACTGTTTTGTCATGTAATTTGTTCTTTTAAATCAAGTTTTAAAGTAATTAGAAAGCCAAATTTTGAAGATGCACACAGTGTGTCAACATGCGCTATCTGCCAACACGGGATATCAATCTACGCGTTTTATGGGTGCAACCCCTTCCTCGCAATTCAAGTAGGTGAGAGGAAGGGGTTGCACTCCCAAAACACGTCCATTGATCCCCCATGATGGGAGCTAGAACATGTTGACATTAGGCATTGAATCAGGAGGGAAATCCACATTTTGACTCCTAATTTGTGTGCATCTTCAAAATTTGGCTTTTAAAGGGGTTACATCACCCCATCTGATGAAGGCAAGATCAACACAATTTAGACATACTAATGTCTGATATTGCCAGATATTTTTAGCTCACTTTGCGGGCGCTTTGGGGGGGCAAGTCAGGACGGCCAGCTTCAAGTGCCGTCAGGGCTGAAGGGTCGAGAAAGCCGGCCTCAGTCCCAACTTAGGCCACATAGTTTGTTGCATTTTTTCGTAGATAATTGTGCAGAATGCAGCAGGTAAGCACAATATGGTTCAGTTTATATTCCGCCATGTGGATTGGTGTCAGAAATAGATGGAACCAGCTGGCCATTATGCCGAAAGCATTCTCCACCACTCTTCTGGCTCTGGCCAGCCGGTAGTTAAAAACCCTCTGGTCCGGGGTGAGGGTCCTCATGGGAAATGGCCTCGTCAGATGTTCACCTAGCCCAAACGCTTTATCAGCGATGAACACAAACAGAAGACCAGCCATGTTGTCTTCCGCAGGTGGCAAGCCCAAGCCACCATTCTGGAGCCGTCTGTAGAACTCGGTCTTGGCGATGATTCCACCATCTGACATCCAACCATTCTTCCCCACGTCCATATACAAAAACTCGTATGTCGCTGACACCACCGCCAACAACACAATACTATTAAACCCCTTATAATTATAATAGTATGACCCCGAGTTGGGGGATGGGATGATGTGGACGTGTTTCCCATCAATTGCCCCTCCGCAGTTAGGAAAGTCCCACCGCTGGGCAAACTGGGAAGCAGGCCCAGACTGGCCATAGGGCACACCGGGCGTTTGCCCGGTGGGCTGCAGTCCCTGGGCTGCATGTTGTAGGAAGAGTGGCCTCTTGATGACTGGGCCGCACAGCGGAAGGGAAGCGGTGACCGCGGTCAGGACAGGGTTAACACAGACTGCGGCCGCCGCTCACCTCCCGCTATACAGGCATTCTTAAACCAGGGCCGACGCCAGCACACTTAGGTGCAGAAGGAGATGGAAGAGAAGACTTCTGTCCAGTGACATGCAGGAAGCGCATGCAGGGGACAGACACCACATAGGCCGGCCGCGCTGGAGGTATAGCTAGTTATCTACACTAAAGGAGACAGGCAGCAACCTCTCTTCTTACACCGGCCGGGACACTGTGATGGCTGCACAGGGAGGCGGGTGAGTGCTGTGGAAAAAAAAACTGTCTTCCAGTGCGTTGCATCCAAAGTCCCGCTCTGTAGTGGCGAGGAAAGGGAGTGGAATGGGGCTGTCTCTTTATAGGTATGGGCTGTCTGTATTGGGCTGTCTCTTTACAGGTATGGGGCTGTCTCTAATCTGGTATGGGGCTGTCTGTATGGGACTGTCTCTTTACAGGTATGGGCTGTCTCTTTACTGGTATGGGGCTGTCTGTATGGGGCTGTCCCTTTACAGGTATGGGTCTGTCTCTTTACTGGTATGGGGCTGTCTGTATGGGGCTGTCTCTTTACTGGTATGGGGCTGTCTCTTTACTGGTATGGGGCTGTCCCTTTACTGGTATGTGGCTGTCTCTTTACTGGTATGGGGCTGTCTCTTTACTGGTATGGGGCTGTCTCTTTACTGGTATGGGGCTGACTCTTTACTGGTATGGGGCTGTCTCTTTACAGGTATGGAGCTGTTTCTTTACAGGTATGGAGCTGTCTATTTACAGGTATGGGGCTGTCTGTATGGAGCTGTCTATTTACTTGTATGGTGCTGTCTTTTTACTGGTCTGAGGCCGTCTCTTTGCTGGACTATGGCCGTCTCTTTGCTGGTTTGAGGCTGTCTCTTTGCTGGTCTGAGGCCGTCTCTTTGCTGGTCTGGGGCCGTCTCTTTGCTGGACTAGGGCTGTTTCTTTACTGGTCTGAGGCCATCTCTTTGCTGGTCTGGAGCCATCTTTGCTGGTCTGGGGATGTCTCTTTGCTGGATTGGGATGGTTCTCGGGATGAATATCTGGTCACCAACCACCCCAGCGAAAGCCCGCTCCACATCTCCGACCTACTCCCCCCAGGGACTGGGCTGCCCAGTTTAAAATGCCCGGGCCTATTTCTTGTCCCAGTCCGGGCCTGCTGGGAAGCCACAGTCTGCCATTCCTGTGGGTTTGAAGGAAACTGTGGAGTGAAACAAGAAAAAAAAAAAGAATACTTTTGCACATAACATTGCAAGCAGATTAGACACAAACATTCTTGGCCAACATAAGTATAACATTTATTTTAAGGAGTATTTAAAGACAAAAGTATAAGCTCCACTTATCAGATTCCTCACCCCCTCTGATGGCCCATTGTAAAAATTTTAGGGGGGGTATGTTTTGGACAAGTAACCCTCTACACTTCATTGAGAGCTGAATGCATTAATAATCTGTGTTACTTTGGCCAGCCCCTCATTACTTACACTATTGGCAGCCCCCTGAACAGGTAAGAAGTGTCATAATACAAAAATATGAATACACACTGTACAAATTGAACAGTACCATTTGAAAGTATTCAGGCAGGCCCTTGTACTACATGCTTTGGTGAATTCATCCATAAATCTGACCACAAAAGAGGTAAGTATAGTGTGTATGGGTTTAGCAAAGTCAGCAGATAGAGGATTGGTATCGGTTAACTTAGCGGTTGGGGGGGGGGGGAGGGTTCCAAATGAGTTTGCCCCCCCCCCCAAAAAAAAAGCCTCTTGCACTCTGCCTGAATTTAAGTACAAAAATCACATTTGAACACATTTTTAGGGGGTGTTTAGGGTAAGCACTACAATGGAGCAGACAAAATACATTGTTAAGTGACTAGGCTAGGTGTGTATGGGCCCAGATAGCATGCTGGGGAGGTTAGTGAAGGCAAATATGCATGAAGGACAAAAAAGGAGCATTAAAAGCTTACAGCATGCATGAGGACAAAGGGGACATTCACAGCATATTACAATCATGGTAATTATGGAATAATGAAATAAATACAATACATTAGCAAACATTAAATACATAGAATGTGATGTTAAAGGAGAAAACTTACCTTAATATAGTCCTTCTGCAGGACCTGAATGATGACAGAACAGGTCTCTGGAATAATGATTCCCAGAGCCTGGGGGGAGATGCTTGTCGAGAACTTGATGTCTTGGAGACTTCTCCCCGTCGCCAAGTACCGCAAGGTGGCGACGAGCCTCTGCTCGGGAGTGATGGCTTGCCACATGCAGGTGTCCTGCTTGGTAATATAAAGGGAGAGCAAAGCCAACAGACAGTGAAAAACGGAGTCTGTCATCCGGAAATACTTCTTCACAGGCCTTGCTGTTCTTCAGTGCGTTCTGTTAAGTTCGTTCTGACCAGCCGACCGTTTTGAAGCCATGTTGCGGTTACGTACTCGTCATAGAGTTCTTGCTGTGCGGTGGCTTGGTGTTGGGGTTCTTACTTTGACCCAAGCCAAGTCCATGAACAGGGTGGGGAGGTGTTCATGGACCAAGAATTGTGTTGCTCCAGCGTGACCAATTCTCTCATATGCCTTTGCTGCGTGAGATCCAGGAGAATAACCTTAATGATTTCAGGAATTATCTCCGGATGACGGACCCCATTTTTCACCGTCTGTTGGCTTTGCTGACCCCTTATATTACAAAGCAGGACACCTGCATTTGGCAAGCCATCACTCGGGAGTAGAGGCAAGTCGCCACCTTGCTGTACTTGGCGACAGGGAGTTACGAGGAAGGGGTTGCACCCACAAAACACGTACATTGATATCCCCTGATGGCAGATAGCACACACTGTGTGCATCTTCAAAATTTGACTTTTAAAATGCGTCAAAAAATTTTAAAACTTGGTCCCCAAAAATATAAACTAGTGTCATTTGGTAGTTCTTTAGATTCTTCCTAGTACATCAATCATGTTCTTCAGTTTTTGTTCAACCTCATTTGTCTTTTGCTTGATAATGTCTAAATCCTGACTACACATACAATATACAATACATGATGTCCTGGATTAGTCTTTGTGCACTGTCAGAGGTGAAAAGAATAGATTGTTCTTCCACAACATGCACATCACCTAAAAGAAAAAATGCACAGCATGTATTATAAATATGCAGGCATACATCTATTACCTGAATCTGTGGTCTCAAACACTCACCTGTTGTGGTGACAATTTCCACCACCTCTCTATCCTCCACATCGTCTGGTAGTGTCCTCTGTTCCCCTTCTTCAGGAGTAGGGGGGGGGGGGTCTGGTGTCCTCAGATGTCCAGAAATATGAATGTGAAACATTGCTTGGAAGTGGGGTACAATTGTCTGTTTGGGCAGAGTTCCAAGTTGAAGACATTATTTATTCCCTTAACAAAGCAGCAATACTTACCTTTTTTGGACAACTTTCACACATGTAGACACCCCTAGTATCCACTGGAGTACCTATGTGGGACACCCTAAAAAGTTTGTTCTTGTGTCCCACACTAGTGCTCCTGAGTCCAGATGTATAGCTGAGTGTCCTCTCCTTACATTACACTTAATCAAGTTTGCAATTCAATCTAGTTACAAACACATCTAGACAACAATGTCCTAAACTTATTTTAATACAAATTAGCATGACCAAATGTAATTAACTCTGCAACTCAAAAACATCGTATTTAGTTGACAAACGAACGATGTTTCCTACGACCGATTACTGTGCCCACAAACATGAAAGTTGCCATTTTAAACTGTACAACAGTAAAGAAAAGCACATGGCGCAGCATGCAGGTAATAATCATAAAAGGAACACACAAGTACTTACTTTTTAGAAGCACTTGATTCTTCTGTACTGATCCTGCTCCCTCAATTTAAGGTCTGACCAGCGTTTCCTCAATTGCTCTTTGGATCGTCGTACCCCAAAATTCCTGTGCAGACTTTCTCACATTTGGGTTTAGGTAAGGTCCATACTTCCCATCATAGTCGGCCCTCTTCAAGATGGCCACCATCTCCACCATCTCTACAAAGGCCATATTTGAGGCCTTAAATTTTCTCATCCGGGATCGGGACGTTTCGGGCTCCGATCTTTCCTCCTCCTCGTTACTGCTATTACGCACCTGCCGTGTCTCCGCCATGGTCATCTCCCACTGCACAGAAAGAGAAGGGGCGGGGAATATTCTAGAAAGAACGTTAGGGGCGAGCGACGCGGGCGGAGTTTCACGCATGCGCAGTGTATATAAGGTTAACATGCGTGCGTCGTGCGTACTTTCTGTGTGCAGAGGAAGGAGGACCAGAAGTGACGAACGTTATAACGAAGGTAACATTTTAACTTGGGACATCAGTGGCCTATACTGATTATAGATTGAGGCCTATATTGGGATAAGATTAGGAGAGTTTAGCCTGATATTTTGTGTTTTTGTCTTGTGTTTGGTCTTTCAGCGAAGATGAAACAATTCAAAGACCTGGATTTCATGGGCCAGTTCACTGACAAATACAGGGATATGCGTAATTTGTGGGAGGTTAAAACCCCCTTATATCACAACAAACCACCAAGGAAGGCATCACTGGAGAAACTGCTGCAATTTGTGAAGACGCAGTTCCCCAACGCAGACATCAAGTTGGTGGAGAGGAAAATTAGTAGCTTGAGAAGTACGTATAGGAAGGAGCTTAATAAAATCTAGGCTTCCATGAGGTCAGGAGCAGCAGCAAAGGATGTGTATGTACCCAGTCTGTGGTACTACACCAGGATGCGGTTTCTGGAAGACCAGATGGAAGTCAGGGAATCACTTTCCACACTTCCATCCAGCCTTCCCTCCACCCTTCCCTCAACCCCAGCTGAGGCTTCCAAGGACCAACCTAGGCCTTCCATCCTGGAAGAAGTGGAGGAGCCCAGCTGGAGCTAGGTATAGTATTTTTTTACTTATTTACTGTCCGAAAATTATTGTTGTTAACTAGATGTTATTATTGATAACAAATGAATGATTGAACAAAAAGTGTTTTACATATCAATAGACAGTAGGGGCCAAAAATGATTGGGACAAGAATGAAAAATGCTGGGCTCAAAATGATAGTCTTTTCTATTTATTAACATTCAATTTGCAACAGTCATGAGCTGAAAATTGTGTGTGATTGATGAACCAAAAACTAAAACTATGTTCCTTTTTCATACATAGGAAGACCTCAGCCAGAACGAGGCTCTGGAATGTGGCACACAGGAGGAGGCGGGGGTAAGTATCAGCCAGGAGGAGGCAGGGGTAAGTGTCAGCCAGGAGGTGGCAGGGCCCCGTAGGAGCCTCACCCAATTCCAGGTGCCTCCCCTCCGCCTTCCAACAAAAGGGGCAGGGGAGTAACGTGGAGGAGGCAGCACTGGGCCTCATTAAGGAGGCTAATGAAAACCATTGTGTATGTAGCTTCCAAATTGCTGCAAATGGAGGAGGGCCAATGCCACAACTGTGAAAAACTTTTTGTTGAGGCCATTCACAAGTGGTTGAGGGGCCAAATGACCGATGACGTACACTTATGAGCACTCGCCCATCCTCCTCCTCCTGCCACAAGTCCACCTCCAGAGCCACAGCCTCCAAGGTAGGCTGCAGGAAAGGCTGCAGGGAAGGCCGCAGGGAAGGCTGCGGGAAGCGTGGAGGGAAGGCTGCAAGGAAGACAAGAAAGTGATGGCCCTGGGTTCAGTCTGGTCTGACAGAAGACGCAGGCTGTCGTAGTACCACAGCCTGGGGACATATATGTCATCTGCTGCTGTTTGTGATCTCTGGGAGTCCTGGACCAGCTTGTGTTCCCTATTATATGGACTTCTCAGGTTACCAATTTTTAGTTACAAAGAGTTGAAGTCTGCCCTGGGGGCCAGAGGCTTTGCAAATTCCAGCAGTTTCTCCAGTGTTGCCTTCCTCTTTATTTTGTTATTATGAGCCAGAATAAATGGATATATTTTTATATGAAAATACTTGCCTATGTGTTTTTCTTCCAAAAAAAAGGTTTGTTTGTGAGTAGGCAGGAACATTTCAAAAATACAATGTCAAATTAACAAAGGACACCAACCTCCTTGAGCTTTAAAAATACAAGATAATAATGTTGTTGTGGAAACTTGACACACCAAAAAAAAAATTTATGGAGATCACTAGAAAATAATTTAAAAAGAATGCAAAAAAAAGGAGTTCTTGATTAAAAAAATAAATTAAAAAAAAAGATGACTATAAAAAATAATTGTAAACATTATTATGGAGATCTGGCTTTGAAAACAAAAAATATTATTCAGGAGATCACGAGAAATAATAAAGAAATAAGTTTGTGAGAACTCTGTATAAATATCAGCAGCAAAACAACTTCATTCTTCTAGCATTATAAAGAACAAAACAATGTGCTGCATTAAAAGATCCAAAAATTTACAGCGTGACGAATGTGCTAGCTCCATTACGAACGCTAGTTTTACCAGACCGAGCGCTTCCGTCTCGTACTTGATTCTGAGAATGCGTCATTTTTGGCGTGTCGGAATTGCATACAGACGATCGCATTTTCGGCTAGGAACTTTTTCCGACCGAAAAATTGAGAACTTGCTCTCAATATTTTGCTGGCTGGAATTCCGCCCCCAAAAGTCCGATGGAGCATACACACGGTCGCATTTTCCGACCAAAAGCTCACATCGGTCTTTTGCTGGTGGCATTTTCGATCGTGTACGTATGCGGCATTACAGTGTATTGTAGAACAGTTCAGCAAAACAGACCCAGCGGGAAGCACACCCAACCCTAGCCACTTACAACTGAGACAGCGGTAGACCCACAAGATGCAGAATAGAAGATGCCGACAGTGTTTGCCACGGAGGAGTGTAATGCGGCCTGGCACGTCTACACCCAATAGGGAAGTCTTCCTGGAAGAAAGTTGAAGTCCCTACACTATCCCTACTCCTCCTCTGGAACCTGTCCCTATCTCTAGTACTGTCCCTAACAGACGGGGTTCCTTTCCTTTGCCAAGCACAGGAGCCAGAGTCTTAAATAAATCTTCCTGATTCAAAATGAAACACAGTTAAAAACAAGTAACATTACAAAACATAATTAAGGCAATGGCAAAGCATTTCAAACAACAGATTTAGAGTACTTTGCAAGTTGTTGCCCGCAGTTAGACTGCGCTGGGCAGTGAGCCTCGCTGCCCTTTTGTGGGGCCACCTTCAGAATCATCAACTTCTGCTTGCACTTCCTGTTCCCACACTACCGCATCCACCACGATGTCAATAAAAAAGAGGGAGGGTTGTGCCTTTATTCATTCCTGTATGAGTCTCCTGACAGGACTGGTATTTATCCTCACCACAAGCTGATCCCTCAGTAGCTTATCTGAGACACAGCCATGTATATCTTTCTTTAGCCGTTTCCACAGATATTGGAGGGCTATCACAAAGTGTGTGAGACTTTTGTCCTCCTGCTGTCTTCAGACAAAAAACCTATGTCTCAGTTCCAGGACTGTCACACTTTCCCCAAACAGGCCTTCCAGGCATGCCATAATCTGTTCTAGGCTGGCCCGGGAAACCTCCGGTAGCTACATCACCGCCTGACGGGCATCATCCTCCAAGGAGTTAATTGACAGCTCCACAATCAGCTGGGCAGGGACCTGATACAGGTGTGCGGCACTCTCCAGGTTCTCCTCCCATAGAGAGATGTTCGACCCATTAAACGTAGGCACCAGGGCCAAGTCTGCTCCTAATAGTGCCATAGTGGTAACCACTACTCCTTCCGCACTTGCTGCAAAGAGGGGCATATCCTGGTGACTGCCACCAAGTGTGGGTTAGGTGCAGCATTGTGCGGTGGGCAGGAAACACACAGAGTGCAATTTTGGCAGCAACAGTGTATTGAAGAACAGTTCGGCAAAACAAAAGGCCCAGCACGGAGCACACCCGACCGGAGCCACTTAAAACTAAGACAGCGGTATACCCACAAGATGCAGAATGGAAGACACCGACATTGTCTGCCATGGAGGAGCTGATTGCAGCCTGGCCTGTCCACACCCAAAAGGGAAGGCTTCCTGGAAGGTAAGTGTATTCCCTGTACTGTCCCTACTCTTTTTGAACCTGTACCTATCTCTAGTACTGTCCCTGATAGACAGGGTTCCTTTCCCTACACTAGTCACTCACAAAAAGTTAGCCAAGCCCGGGAGTTGGAGTCTTAAATAGAAAAATGCCTGACCCAATTTGGCCGCCAGAGTTACATGGGGTGTCAGCATCCAATCGGATGGCTGCCTCAACCATGACCAAGGAAATCATAGAATCAAGTTCCTCCCAACTTCTTTCCCACCTGTATTGCCGCTGCAGTAGAGTGCCACCTGCAGTGGATAACACAGACTGCACCTGCCTACAGGTCTATCATGAATGCTGTTGCCAGACTCATCTACCATACCAATCAGTGTCTGCCATCCCTCTCTCCCAATCCCTCCACTGGCTTCCGATTGCCAAGTGAATTAAGTTAAAAACACTAACAATGATGTAGCGCCATGGGGTTTAGTCAGGGAGCTCCTCACCAAATTTCCTGTCAGGAGTGGCTACTGTAGTTAATTACTAGGGATCCATTGACTTCTCCCTAAGTTTGGCCTGGTTGTACTTTCCTCTTATACCACCAGGTGGCCAGGCACTTGGAGGTATTAGATTGAGAAGGACAACTCAAAATCAGGTTATGGGTATATGGGGTATCTCGGCCAATGGGCAGGGATTTTGTAGAATTCCTTGGCCTCCTGGGAGAGCCTATATATTCAGGTGAGGTCAGGTGATCCAGGTTCTTGTGTGCCACCCAGACTACCATCTGGGTGGACGTTTGTCATATGCTCCAGGCTGCTAGGCCAGAGATTGGGCCTATCCCGGGGGGCATCAGGCTGCCAGGCTGTGTAAGGGCCTATCCAGAAATAAGAGGGCAGCACAGGGTTGGGACTGCGGCTTGCAGTCCAACCAAAAGTGACCGTTCTGCCGGCCGGAGAATCTGTCGGTGGTTGGAAGTAGAAGGGAAGCTGTCGCCTTTACCAGGGACCACAGTGAGTAACTGAAGCAAGTACCGGAGCAGTATTCTCACCGAACGGGCATGGTGGAGAATCGGGAAACTTCAGGCGGTTATCAAGTCAGGGACCCAACCAATGGAGGTGACGCTTGCAGAACAGCCTTGTGTGTCAAGCTAGCGACCGAGTCCGTTAGCAGGGTATCCAAAGTGCCAAGCTAGGGACCCAGCAGGGAAGCGTGGGTGACGCTTGAGGGAGATACCACCGCAAAAGCCTTAAGGAGCTCACGGGATTCAGAGTTAGTGAATCAGAGGGTCCAGTGAGAGACCAGGAGCTCAAGGGGCTGAAGAACTACAAGGAGAAGTTGTAGTACAGCTGGGAGAACTGTTACTTTGAGTTAGGAACTGTTTAAGTAATGTTACCATAGGAGACAGCAATCCTGCATGTGCAGATGTGGCACCTTGCTGGAGCTTTTCCCTGTACGGCTGTTCTCCTATTGAAGTCTCAGAGTCTGCCATTTGAAATTGCAACTACCTAAGGGTGTCCTGGCCCTAACCCTCTTTCCCCTACAAAATATAAAAAAAGGACTGTCAAAGAAATAAAACCTCTTTTACATTCAAGAAGTGTCTGGCGCCCAATGACTTTTACCACCTTTGCACCCACTATGCCTCACAACCCACCACTTATTGAAGGATGTCAGTTATCTTTGGCCTTGAAGATTCCCATTATGCCCCGTACACACGAGCGGATTTTCCGTCTGAAAAAACTTGGATGGTTTTTCCGATGGAATTCCGCTCAAGCGTGGCTTGCATACACACGGTCACACAAAAGTTCTGTGAAATTTCGACCGTCAAGAACGTACAACACTACGGCGAGCCGAGAAAATGAAGTTCAATGCTTCAGAGCATGCGTCGAATTGTTTCCGAGCATGCTTAGGAATTTTGTGCGTCGGAATTGGTACAGACGATCAGAATTTTCGATCGGAACTTTTTCCGACCGAAAAATTGAGAACCTGCTCTCAATCTTTTGCTGCCAGGAATTCCGCCAGCAAAAGTCTGATGGAGCATACACACATCGGACTTTTGCTGGCGGAATTTTCGATCGTGTGTACAGGGCATTAGACTGGAAGAGGTCAGAGATTCTGCTACAATAACATAAAGCCATTCACAACCCTGCTCCAAGCTACAGTACATCACCAATTATGTCTCAAAATATCACCCAACCATCCTCTCTGCTTCTCCAAAAGACCTCCTGTTCTCTAGCTCTCTTGTCTTCTCTTCCAATGCTTATCTCCAGGACTTCACCAGAGCTTCTCCCATCATCTGGAGCTCTCTAACTCAATTTGTCTGGCTATCTCTTTCTCTGGCCACCTTTAGGAGATCCATGCAAACTCAACTATTAAGGGAAGCATATCCCGTCTCCACCTAATAACTGAACTTTTAATTCTTTCATCAGCTCATCCTTCACAGTAATTACCTTTTGTACCACTTGCCCCACCCTATTAGATTGTAAGCTCCTATAAGCAACACCCTCCTAACCCTCTTGTATTTTATTGCATTGTGACTGTACTGTCTCCTTTTATATTGTAAAGTACTGTGCAAACTGTTGACGCTATATAAATGCTGAATAATAATAATTTAAAAAAAAAACATTTTTTTTAGCCTTTATTTGACTTTGATATGATGTCGTTGTTTTTCATGGTAGTACAGGGTTTGGAATTAAGGATGCTGGGCAATATAAATCCATAATAGTGACATGTTGGCCTGATGGCTCAACCTGTAAAAGAAATAGAGGCCATAATTCTGAGCTATAAATCCTGCACATTGACTTGGTGGTCTGATGAATGAGGCTGTAAAATGAATGAAGGGCACTGTGCTATCAAATGTAAACCTGGAACATAAAGCTCATGATGGCTTGGACTAGATGGACAGTGTATTTAAAGCCAAATAGTTGTCAAGGGTTAGAACCCCTGTCATGTCTCTGCTCTTCTTTCTATTTGTCTTTGTGACTATTGTCACTAGGATATAAAGTGATGAGAAATTCAAACCTTTAGGGCCTGTTAACTGTCCGTTTTAGCATGTGGGCTGGCCTCTGTTTTGCCATAGCTCCCCACTGATTTCGGGGGACTGTCCCTGATTTGGAACAAAGTCCCTCTCAGTGGTGTATCTAGGTTTTATGCTGCCTTAGGCCTGACTAAACTCATGCACCCCCATAATTTAAATACGACCCAACCTTTCCTGCCGAGGCCATACCGCTTCCTGTTTAAGACCCACCCTATCATCTGTAAACCACACCCCTTCCTTTTTAGGCTCATTTGGCACCTTTCAGGGGGGAGGGGGGAACGGGTGCCTGTTTATGACAGATACCCTTTACCACTCCCGGGAGACTGTGCTGCCCCCTCTGAAGTTCGGACCCCTCCTCCTTCCTCCACTGGGCCATTCAGAAAGTGCAACAAGCTTCGCACGTGTGCAGTAGGGAACCGGCCAGTTTCCCTTACCATGAATGATAGTGGCAAAACCCGAGAGCCAATCCGAAAATCGGCTGAGGTGTTGACATTGCTATCAAACGTAGCCACTGTGCCCATCAAATGTAGCCACTGTACCATCAAACGCAGTCACTGTACCCATCAATTGTAGCCACTGTACCATCAAACGCAGTCACTGTGCCCATTAATTGTAGCCACTGTGCCCCAATAAATGCAGCCACTGTGCCCTCAAACGCAGCCACTGTGACCTTAAACGAAGCCACTGTGCCCTCCACTGTGCCCTCAAACGCAGCTACTGTGCCCATCAAATGCTGTCACTGTGCCCATCAAACGCTGCCACGGTGCCCATAAAACGCTGCCACTGTGCCCTCAAACGCTGCCACTGTGCCATCAAACACTGCCACTGTGCCCATCAAACGCAGCCACTGTGCCCTCCCTGTGCCCTCAAACGCAGCCACTGTGCCCATCAAACGCTGCCACTGTGCCCATCAAATGCTGCCACTGTGCCCATCAAACGCTGCCACGGTGCCCATAAAACGCTGCCACTGTGCCCTCAAACGCTGCCACTGTGCCATCAAACACTGCCACTGTGCCCATCAAACGCAGCCACTGTGCCCTCCCCTGTGCCCTCAAACGCAGCCACTGTGCCCATCAAACGCTGCCACTGTGCCCATCAATTGTAGCCACTGTACCATCAAACGCAGTCACTGTACCCATCAATTGTAGCCACTGTGCCCCATTAAATGCAGCCACTGTGCCCTCAAACGCAGCCACTGTGCCCTTAAACGAAGCCACTGTGCCCTCCACTGTGCCCTCAAATGCAGCCACTGTGCCCATCAAATGCTGCCATTGTGCCCATCAAACGCTGCCACGGTGCCCATAAAACGCTGCCACTGTGCCCTCAAACGCTGCCACTGTGCCATCAAACACAGCCACTGTGCCCATCAAACGCAGCCACTGTGCCCTCCCCTGTGCCCTCAAACGCAGCCACTGTGCCCATCAAACGCTGCCACTGTGCCCATCAAATGCTGCCACTGTGCCCATAACACTGATATAATTTATTCAATAAATTTTACCTGCTGCTGTCCTGGGGGTTTCCCTCGTGCTCCTCTCTCTCTCCTCCTTCTGACGTCACAGACAGACCCCGCCCCGGTGTCGAGGAGAAGGAAAGCAGTGCGGATGGAGGGTAGGCGGAGGAGGGTAGCATAAGGCTCCACCTCTGCCAGTCACTGGCGGCTTATGGGGGCGTTAGACACACGCCCCCCAAAACTCTGCCAAGCACGCCTATACACAGCGGCGCCGCTAGAGCAAGCCAGCCGCCGTGGGTTGCATGTGTGCGGGGGGCGGCCGCGGGAGCCAGGGATCGGGAAGATGGGTGGGGGGCTTTCTCCCATGTGCCCCCCCCCCCCCCCCGCAAAGTGCCGCCCTAGGCCGAAAAACAGCCCTGGTCCCTCTATCCCTCCTCATTTGTCCCTAATTTTGGACTGATTTCTTTTTTTTTTTTTTTCGATTTAGTTGCATATAAAATGCAGTTTTTTATCTTTCAAAAATTGTTTCCCAGTGCTAAACCTTTCATCTATTTTCTAAATTGCTTTTGTAAAATTCAAAAGCCAGTATAAAGGAATAGTAGCGGTAAAATAAAGCACTTGTGGGTTTTAGTTTAGATCACCTGTGGGTTTAACTAATCATTTTTTTTATAATTCTCCTTAAAGGGGGTATGACAGGGGGTGTGTCCTATGGGCTGGTGCTCTATATTTTTTTTTTTTAGGAGGGGCGGCAAACAGACCACCTGACCACCCCCCCCCCCCCCCCCATCACTCGCCTGTCCACCCATCAGCCCCGCACTTACCCCATCCAGGTCACGGGCAGCTTCCCCTGTGTCTCCTCCTTGGCCGGGAGAAGCAGGAAGACATTAGCAAATATTAATTCGCTATTGTCACACAACTGGGTGGGCTCAGGGTGCAGTGCTCACCCTATTTTGAAGTCAATTAAGGCTTCAGGCTCTAATCACGTGCTTAAAATAAAAAAAAAAAACCCTATTGAAATCCATGCATCCGGTACCCTGCATGTAGATTAGGGGCCAGGCCCATGGATTCGGGGTGGTGCCCCTGCGCCCCTAATGGAGCGGCCACCACTGGTGTGTCCTATGCCTACATACTTTTGTAATAAATGTCCCTCATTCCCATCTCAAAAAGTTGGGAAGTATGGTTTTGCACCAATGGTGGGGGTAATACCTTACATTTTTTTTTTTTATTTCATTCAAATGTCAGAATGACATTTCATTCATTTCTATGCAAAAACAAAAGGTAACCTCAGGAGAGCTCCAGTGCCTTGCGGAAAAATGCAACATGACTATGCAACAGGATATATAGAAAACAATTTCTTTTGTGCTCCTGTGGTGCAGAGGCAGATCCAGAGTCTAGTCTTGGGAGGGGCACTGCCAAAAATTTTGCGGGCAATTTGTTGGGGAAATAGCTGGTGTTGGCGCTTCAATCATCACGGCACCATGGTTAATATGGTGTCAGGATGATTGAAGCGCATTATTTCAATTTACATTGTAATATAAAATGAAATAGTTCAACTCACCATAATGCAGAATCAGTGGGAGCCCTGAGTGTGTCACATGCCACCGTCACCTGCCTTCAGATGGGGCTTGTCACTTGCTACGTCACCTGTTATCAGACGCAGATTGTCACTGCCAGTGGCCAGTGACAGTGTCCCTGTTGTCCCAGAGTGAGGCCTGCACAGTAATGGCAGTCTTTTAGATGCAGAAATGCGGTGATGCAGGGGGGCAGCGAGAGACAGTGGTGTCTTCAGCCTTCATATTTAGGGGGGCACATGGGGGGACAGGGACAAAAGTGTGGGGGGGGCAACTATAAAATGCAATTATATATACACACACACATATATAAATACACAGTGTCTTGAAAAAGTATTGGTGGTTGCAGCCAGGTGGAGGGGAGGACAGAGTGGGAGCAGCCAGGTGGATGGGAGAACAGGGTCGATGCAGCCAGGTGGAGGGGAGGACAGGGTGGATGTAGCCAGGTGGAGGGGAGGACAGGGTGGGAGCAGCCAGGTGGAGGGGAGAACAGGGTGGGTGTAGCCAGGTGGAGGGGAGGACAGGGTGGGAGCAGCCAGGTGTAGGGGAGGAAAGGGTGGATGCAGCCAGGTATAGGGGAGGACAGGGTGGGAGCAGCCAGGTGGAGGGGAGGAAAGGGTGAATGCAGCCAGGTGGAGGGGAGTACAGGGTGGGAGCAGCCAGGTGGAGGGAAGGACAGGGTGGAGGTAGCCAGGTGGAGGGGAGGACAGGGTGGGAGCAGCCAGGTGGAGGGGAGGAAAGGGTGGGTGCAGCCAGTTGGAGGGGGGGAAAGGGTGGAAGCAGCCAGGTGGAGGGAAGGACAGGATGGGAGCAGCCAGGTGGAGGGGAGGAAAGGGTGGTAGCAGCCAGGTGGAAGGGAGGACAGGGTGGGAGCAGCCAGGTGGAGGGGAGGACAGGGTGGGAGCAGCCAGGTGGAGGGGAGGACAGGGTAGATGCAGCCAGTTGGAGGGGAGGACAGGGTGGGAGCAGCCAGGTGGAGGGGAGGAAAGGGTGGATGTAGCCAGTGATAAGGTCCTGTACCTCTATGGAAGCCTGCATCCCTACCCCCCATCCCCCTCACTCCCCCCACCTGGAGGTAAGTTCTTACCTTGGAGGATAATAATAGAATCACTGGCTCCCTCCACCCGACAGCCTCATGGTCCCTCTTCTCCTCTCTTCCTCTTCCCTCTCCGCATACTGGGGGCTACAGTCCTCTCAGGGAATCATCCTGGGGCCTGCTGGTATCCAGGACTACATGTCCCATAATACTCTAGCTGCTAGTTTCCCAGCCATTGGCCCTGAATTTAGCCAGTAGGAGGGCATTGCCAGGTGAATGCTCGGCTCAAGGAGGAGAAGGAGGGGTGGAAATCCCCCTCAGCTGTGACTCTGCCTGTGTCATTCCCTTCACAGAGCCTGTCACTTTCAGCGCCACTGCCCTGTGTCAGCAACGGCTGATGGGGGGTCGGCATCAGCACAGCCTGCTCACTATTTTCTCGGTGGGGGGGGCCCTGCTGTGGTGATGATCAAGTTTAAAAAATGTCAGTGACTGCATATACTGTAGTGTGAATGAGCTCCTAAAGTTGCCATGGGAAAAGGTGGAGGAAAAATTTTGCACTGGGATAAGTTGTACCAGTGACAGCTGTCTAGAAGGCAATTTGCCTTCACTTTGGAGGGGTTTCCAATCACTTCCTGACAGGTAGTGAAGGATATTCTCCCAAATATCATGAAAAATATAAAAACACCTGACGTTTAGCTAATTCCTCTCCAAGACAAGAAAAATGTTTTGGCTATGGATACACCTTTTTAACCACTTAAGGGCCAGAAGGTTTTACCCCCTTCATGACCAGGCCATTTTTTGCGATACGGCACTGCATTACTTTACCTGACAGTTGCGTGGGTGTACGACGCTGTACCCAAATAAAATTGATGTCCTTTTTTTCCCACAAATAGAGCTTTCTTTTGGTGGTATTTGATCACCTCTGCGATTTCTATTTTTTGCGCGATATAAACACAAAAAGAAAGACAATTTTGAAAAAAAAAATATATGTTTTACTTACTTTTACTTTACTGCTATAATACATCTCAAAATAAAAAAAATATTTAAAAAAAATTGTATTCGTCAGTTTAGGCCAATGTGTATTCTGCTACATATTTTTGCAAAAAAAAAAAAAATCACAATAAGCGTATATTGATTGGTTTGCGCAAAAGTTATAGAGTCTACAAAAGTATGGGATAGATTTATGCCATTTTTAATATTCTTATTTTTTTTTTTTACTAGTAATGGCGGTGATCAGCGATTTTTAGCAGGACTGCAACATTGTGGCGGACAGATCAAACACTTTTGACACTTTTTTGGGACCAGTGACATTATTACAGTAATCAGAGCTAAAAATATCCACTGATCACTGTATAAATGACACTGGCAGGGAAGGGGTTAACACTAGGGGGCGATCAAGGTGTTAAGTGTGTCCTAGGGAGGTGTTTATAACTGCGGGGGATCGGACTGACTGGGAGTAGAGAGCCATCGCTGTTCCTGATCACTAGGAACAGACAATCTCACAGTACTCTCCTGTCAGAACGGGGATGTGCTTTGTTTACATTGGCAGATCCCCATCCTGCCTCTCTGAGGAGCGATCCCTGGTGGCCGGCAAACACGGGGGCAGACAATGCCGGCTGCCCCATTGTGGATACTGAAATCCTGATTTCCTGGAACTAAGTCAGTCATAGACTGGTGAGGAGATAATTGACCCTGAGTGCGTTACTCGGGTTCTGGGGACATAATGTCAGACGTCCTCTCTGGCTGAGATGAGAAACCTGAGAGTAACTGTCTGTGGCTCTTCAGAGGGTGGCACCCATGGGGCAGTGGGTCTCTGAAGCCGTGGCTGCTATGAAAATCATGCACATATATCAGTCATCAATGGATGTAAGTGCTCTGGAACAACCAAAGGGAGCAGGAGGGGGGATGGAGTGGGAATCGGAGGGACTGAGTGTGGGGACTGGTTGTGAAAAAAACACCTCAGGTTAGACCCAATCTCAGATAGATGCATCCGTATCTACATGGTACTTTACCAATCCCCTTGGATCCTCAGTACTCAGTCCATGTCCATCAACCAACGTTTTCCCAAGGAATATATCTTACTCCCATGCCAGTCCCACCTGGGACTTTGCAGTCAAGGCACTCCAGTGGGATGAAAGGCTTGGTAAGTTTGGTCAGTAGCCATCACTAGAGAATCCTGGCATTTCGCATGTATGCTAGTCAAGCCAGCGGCCAGAGAGACACAAAAGATCCCCCTCAGGATCAGCGGAATCCCCTCGTGTGCTCGCCAACACTGTAGGGGATCAGGATGTGGCGTCAGGGCTGTGATGATATCAACGTATTTCGCTGTGCGGTTGCGTAGCTTCATCTGGACATCGGGTGGATATCCGAAGGCTCCTTTTCAATGTATCTTCAACTTTGATAGTGCTGCTAGTGCTGCCGCTATTCAATTACTTTAAAGGAGCCTACTGTGTTATATCATACTGTGATCATGTTAAAGGAAATGTTAACAGTTATGATTATAAACTTCATTTTCGTTCCGATTTCTGGGTGTAATGGCTTCAAAGATGATTTAGATCTTGTATTGGCTCCAAAGACATGTCAGGGCAGTTTCTAACATTCTGTTCATAGAGCTATATATAGAATAGATTCATTAAAGAGATCATATCCAACCACTATCTGCTGGTTATATCTTTGCAGACAGATGGGCAGATGCAGCTATAAGGCAAAGAGCGAGGTGAAAGTAAGAAACACATAGTACAAACAGAATACAATACACACCGAACACTGACCACACTTACAGACAGAAGTTGTATGGATAGATAAGATATACATAGTCTGGCAAGGAGTGTAATGTATATAGCATCTACATTGGCCATGTATATGTGTTTATGTTGATGAGTGAAGCACTAATAGTATATGAAAACTCCTATTATTGAGAACTGCCAAGAAGGTTACTATTGGGAGGTGGATGATGGGAGGGAAGTTATTTTTCCAAGAAAACCTGCAAATGGAGTTCAGTATTAAGGCCTTTTGGCACGAGTGATCTCAATCTGTATATCCACCACTTTTCTTTTTGTAGTAGTATCAGATTGAAATCCCCTCTTGTTGGTGACAATTTCAATGAATAGATGTCCTTAACCCACATGCCTTCCAGGCTGCCTTTATGAAATTGGGCAAAATGTCTTGCTAGAGGTTTGTCTGTTTTTTTTTCACTGATTTCACGCATATGTTCACCTATGCGTATCCTAAGCTGGCGTTTTGTTTTCCCTATATAGAACTTGTTACAGGGACAAGTCAACATGTAAATGACTTTGATAGTGGCATAGTCTATGAGGTCCTTTATTTGAAAACTTTGTTCACCCAATGCGTCATTAAATGTGTCAGTCCTATCCACATAATGGCAAACCTGCACTACAAACGCCTGCCAGAGCATCAGCAAAGCGCTACAATAGACTTGAACGGGAGGCATTGAAAGGCTTCCAACGCCACCTGACTCGACGTGAGGCTTCAATTTTGAAGCGAAGCGATGCTAACGCTTCATGTTTTGAAAATATGAGCAGCACTGTGTGCTGTTGTAAGAGAAGCCCGGTTGATAAGCGTGCATTGGCGCGCAGGCGGGGGCATACCAGGGTATGCACAAGAAGCATGTATTGGTGCATGCGCGAGTGCACGCACTGGCGCCAGTCATTTAAACCAAGCAATGATACACACACATTGCTGAGTGGTCTTTCAGCTTATTCCTGTTAACCTATGCCTTGATCTGTTCCAGTTACCTGTGTTTGACCCGGCTTCCCCTGTACCTGCCTTTGGACTTCCACCTGCTTACCTGTGACCTCGGCTTGTGTTTGACTCTGCTCCTGTCTCATGCTCCTGTACCTTGGCCTGCATCCTGTCTCCGCTGCAGCCTCACGTTCCTGTACCTGCTCTGCCCGGCTTATGTTCCGGCAACGCTTCTGCCTGCTGATCCAGCGACACGGTGTTCCAGTTTCCAGTACCTGTCCAGTGATCTACGGCCATCGGGTTCCTGTCAAGCCTCAGCTGGTATCACCTGCTAAACCTGCCCTTGTGCCACTCTGTGTCCTTCACTCCCTGTCATCTCTATCAGGGGCGTTGCACAGGAGGTGCAAGAGAAGCCCTCTCTACAGTTCGATCTCCACCAGGTATGTCACAGCTGTCCATTGTATCATTTGCATAGGCATTTGAGGGGAGTTTTTACGCCCCTGAAATGCCTGCTTTAATGCCAGTGTGAGCATAGCCTTAAAATGCCAGCCAGAGAATGATGTAACTCTGTGCATTGGGAGTTCATTCAATCCAGTGCTGGGGTAGGCCATGATTATACACTGAGCTGCACATATGTAGCTGAGTGTGCATTCTAAATAGGATTGGGAACAGGCAGGTAAGTTTGTTGACTTTATTTCCTCTTTAAAGAGGAAGTAAACTCCTGGTGGGTTTTACTTCCTCTTTATTTCCCTGCAAAGGTAAAGCATAATGGGCTACTATGCATTGCATAGTAGCCCATTGTGTGTCACTTACCTGAAACCGAAGCCTGCGATGTTACCGTTGTCCCCACTAGCAGGGAGCGTCCATCCTTGCCCCTCTTCCTTCCGGGGGCCGATCTGTGACTGGCCGGAGTCGCATAACGTCATGCAAGTGGGAGCCGCCAGTCACGGCATGACCCCTTTTAGAAACGTAACGATGTGCCCTTTCTAAAGTGCACATGCGCCGATGACAGGTTTAGGAGATATTTCAAGCACCTACAGGTAAGCCTTATTATAAGCTTACCTGTAGGTAAAAGTGGTTGTACAGGGTGTACAACCACTTTAAAGCTTTGTGAATTGAGTCTAATATGTGGACAAAACAAAGAAGACAAACTTTTTTTTTTTTCTCATTGTGCTGCTTTTTATGTAAAGAAGATTTATTGTAGTATTTGGAATCCAGTGTGTGTCCTTGCAGGGAATGACATCAGGATTGCAATGACCCATTTAGGTATCAGATGGAACTAATAGATTGCATTTTGATGGCTCTGACAAGCTGAGTCATAATTCAATGTCAGCGCTGTCACATAGCAGACACATACCGTTCAATACATGGGAAAAGTTACTGCCCACAGCTGACTGATGGAACCAATTCTGTGCTCCCGGAATGGGGCTGTGTGCTCCATTTTTAGCCTTTTGGATTCCAATAGATCAGTGAAGAGATTATATGAGCTGTACTGTTATATGCCTTTGATACATGATGATAATTTATACCAAGAAGAGAGGCTGCACATAAAACCAAAGACACTGTCAGAGGGATGTTATAGTGATGTGTCTGCAGTGCCAGAATTTCTTGTTGCAAATGTTTCTGGTTACTATATCCAGGCCTGCTGTTAGAAATTATGGGGCCCTGTACAAACTACCAGACAGCCCCCCCCCCCTCCCCCCCTCTTAGCACAGTGCTCCACCAATCATTAGCGGCACGATCTTTATTTTTAGAATATTGTTTGACGCAAGGTTTTCCTTTACACTTTTCAACGGCATGATATTAGCACAACATTTATGAAACACATTTCTGAAAAAATACACACATACATAGAATTGAATTATCGGGCACATAAACGTAATACGTTGCACAACTTTTGGTAAGGTATAAAAGATGAGGTTGTTCCGAGTACATAGATAATGAACATGTCAAGTCTTAAAATTAGTATGGAAAGTTCCTGCACTGTCTGCTCAGTAAAATATATAGAGTCATAAAAAATACCCTACAAAATCTACCATATAATCAACAATGTCTGCTATAACAAATGACAAAGCATAACAATAAAAGTTTATATAGTGTTTGTCCGTGCAGAAAAAGTTCTTTTAAAAGTGCAATCTGTGCACTAATATATGGCAAAGGTGATGAAAGCTCTTGTACCTTCACTCACTCCATGTAAAGATCTCCTGTACTGGTGAAACATCTTTCATAGATGTGTCTTTCTGCTCTTCCACACGTCCCCAATAGTTAGATGTACTCATAGGATAAGAAATAGAGCATACATGGTGTGATATTGTTGCTGCCTTGCTGCCCGCCCACCGTCAAATGATGGCGGGGCGGTGGGCTCTCATTCTGGGTGGACGTCATATGATGGCGCACCCGAAAGGCCACTCCTGTGTGCCTACGGGGGTGTGCAGCGATCACGATCATGCCGCGTTGCTAGGACACAGCGCGACCCCGATCTCTGCTGACGCGGCTCTTTAATCATGTGATCAGCTGTGTCCAATCACAGCCGGTCACATGTAAACAAGGAAGTGCCGGTAATTCGGCTCTCCTCCCCTCACACTGACAGAGTGTGTGGCGAGGAGAGCCAATCAGCGGCATTTCCTCACAGGGGACAGTGAGAGATGTAATCAGGGCACTGATGATTAGTGCCCTGATTACATTAGAGCGCCACCAGTGCCAACAACCAGTGCCAACCAGTGTCAGCAACCTGTGCCAGCAATCAATGCCCACCAGAGCCCATTAGTGATGCTAGATCTCACTCTGGCATGTGCAGTGATTTGTAACATGGGTAGCGTAATTTGCATGTAGGCACCCCTAACACATGCATTTGCGTGTATGTGGGGGTACAGCTCAAACATTTTTGGGGGGGAGGGATTTTAAATGCTTGGGTGCAACTTAAATTTTCTCCTTTTTTTTTTTTAAACTTTTTTTTCATAAACTTTTTTTTCATCAAATATGGGGACAAAAAGTATTTTGGCGACACAATCTCTTTACATCAGGAGTCTCAATAATGGTTTGTAAAAGTAATCTGGCAGCTGCATAGCTGCCAGATTGTTTCCATCTCACAGCCAAATAGTCAGATTTACACAAACACTCGGTGGGATACTTTCTTTTAGGTATCATCTACACTTGTGATTAGGGGGGCAGTAAAAATGCATGACTAGGCCCCCTTTAAGCAGCGGAGGCACTGCCACTGCAGTATGGTGGTAGCGGCGGAGGGGGGGGGGGTTTATAGACACTCCCACGGGTACAGCCACTGTGTGGGTGTGAAACCCCCACTACCAATGCCATACTATGTATGATGGTAGCAGCGCCTCTGCAGAATAAGAGGGAGTGGTTGGGGGCTCAGTTGTACCTTTTTACTACCCCTCCAAACACAGGTGTAGACGTTACCACAAAGGAAGCATCTCACTAGGGTTATGGTCATCATCATTATTATGTTGATAATCACAGTACAGTATCTGCTGTATAGTTGTCTGTCCCATTGCTGTTTGCACTGACTTGCCACTTGCAGTAGTCTACAGGTGCTGCATATGACTTTATCACAATATGGGCCTCTGTACTTTCTGTAAAGTGCAGTTCAGTTGAGCCACCTGTCTGTGCATTGGGATCCACAAGCTGCGCCCTCCGCTCCACAACCTCACCACGCCGCCTAAAACCTCACCCTCCTCAGCACTAACTGAGGGAGGCAGGTAGATCACTCTGCCAGGGAAAGGCAGTGAGTGGCTGGCCGGGACTTATATTGCAGCACCTGGACTGTGGGGCCAGCTTTATCCGCCTGGGGGCCGAAAACGAAAAAATAGTCCCTTCCCTGCTGCTGCCTCCTGGGCCCCTCTGATGGGGCCCAAGGAAATGCAATTGCAGTCCTAGCAAGCCTAGCAGTCTGTCTAATGTTGATAATCTATGTACAACTGTTACAACATATGAATGACCAATAAAGCTACTCGGGCCCCCTTTTAAGCTGATAGGGCCCGGCCCGGTACCGAAGGGCAGGCTGTACTGCCCTATCAGTGGCCCTGATTATATCTACCATACTATATCTGTGTTGACAAATATTTTCCTGTAGTACTGCCCCCCAGGAGCCGCTGATTAGGATGGGTTCTTTGCCTCAAACTTTTCAAGAACTTCAGCCCCTCTGACACACCAGGTTGAGTGTACAAATCTATATTCTCGAACATCTCTGTATCCTCCTGAGTGTATACGTCGTATCTAACCACCAACTCCCCTAGTGCTGCTTGCATGGTTCCATATGGACTATTGAGCTGATGTGTTCTGTGGGCTGTTTGGCGCCCTGTTGATTGATGTGTATCAATGGCAACAGTTGAGTTCTTCCTTTGCTGGAAACGAACCCTGATATTGCTGGAACATAATGGCAACTTGTTGGTTCTTTTGAAATGAACCCTAAGATTGGATGTATATGGAAATAGATGGTGGTCACCTATTTTTATTGATAAGACCCTTACATCTATAGCGGAAAAAATTTGAACTATGATTATTTGAATCTTTAAAAGCCTCCTCATAAGTGAGATCTTTTCTTGCATTAATTGAAACCTGCATGTGTCCTGAAGAAGTTACGAAATGTGTAGACGCATCGGGGCTCTTATCATGTATATTCCTGTATAGATGATTTTTTAACTTTTTGTCGATGTCTTTGCTATGTATGCATTTGTATTTAATAAAGTTTATTATATTATTATTTTGACTATGCTTCCTAGGTTTGCTATGCCTCTAAAGTCCGACCAGGGGCTCCTTATTGAACCCCCCTTTTTTCTTTCTTGCCATCTGAAAACGTCAAGTTGCACTGTTGCAGACAGCCAGCGTCCAGCCCGAGCTGGTCATGTGACGTGCGTGACCCGTCCACTGACACAACGCCTCTGTCTGCCTCTAAAGACTAATGCCGCGTACACACGAGCGAACTTTACGGCAGACTTGGTCTGGCGTACTGGATTTCGTCGGACAATTCGATCGTGTGTGGGCTCCAGCGGACTTTGTTTGCTCAAAAGTTGGACGGACTTAGATTTGAAACATGTTTTAAATCAATCCATCGAAATCGAGTCCGGTTGAAAAGTCCGCTCGTCTGTATGCTAGTTCGACTGACAAAAAGCCACGCTAGGGCAGCTATTGGCTACTGGCTATGAACTTCCTTATTTTAGTCCGGTCGTACGTCATCACGTACAAATTCGACGGACTTTGGTGGATTGTGTGTAGGCAAGTTCATTCAGAAAGTACGTCATAATGTACGTTGAAAAGTCCGCCGGGCAAAGTCTGCCGTAAAGTCGGCTCGTGTGTACGCTGCATCAGTCTCCAGGACTTGTAGTTTCCTGCTGCACTGCTCAGTTCTCTCCAATCTCCATCCACCGCCACCAGAAACTTAAGCACTGTCCGGACTACAACTCCCGGAATGCAGCGCAGCAGCAACACAGCCAATTGCCGGCCGCCGCGGTCGACTTCCTCCAAAAAAGAAATAAAATGTCAGCAGACAGCGGCCACTTTGAATGTAAGTTAGGTGGCCTGGGGGGAAATTTTCACCCTGCCTCCTGGCCCAGCCTGCTCCTGTTCAAAGGCCAGTCCTGCAGGACGGGGCTACTAACTGGAACGGCGTTCCTGCTGTGGAAAAAGTACAGGAACACCGTTCTCATACGTTCCTGCAGGACTCAAGCCCTGGATAAATCATAGTGCTTATTGTTGTAATACAGAAATATTTCTAAATAAAATTATTCCACTCACAAAAACCCTGTGCTTCATGCAACAAGCTAGTGCAATAACCCAAAGCGTTCGTCAAAGTGCTCTGCTCACCATGCAGTAATCCAGACTGTTCTCCACACTGAAGTGCATCTAATCTGCTGCTCAACTTTCAGAAAGGTGAGCGGAAGAAAAAGGTTTGAAGAAATAGGTTGATGAGAAAATTTTGACTTACATATAACTTGCTTTATGCCACTAGGTCCTCTGGATTGAATAACATCATTCAACTTGGAAGACTGAGGACTTACTGTGAATGCAGGGTGTCATGAACCCACCCCTTTACAAGGTGTCTCCACAACATCCTGCACTCACAGGGTAATGATGCAGAGAGCTGTACTGCTGTCATACTCTGCATCATCGAGGAGCACCCCAAGAAAAAAGCAGTGAATTTGAGTGAGCAGCCTTCAGGGGGAGGAAAGCTGGTGAGGGGTGGGCTGAGCTGGACTGAAGTTGGGCTTTAAGACAGGAAGGACAATTTTAAGATGTTAGTTATCGGAAGTTATCTGACTTAATTAGGATGGTTGTATTTAATGAGAATAAATGACACTTCCCTACAGTTACAATTCAGATTCAAGCTGTCAAGACACATTGGAATCTGGTTGCCGAGGGGGAGTACATTCATAGCAAGAACAGGATTCATTAGTTCAGTTGCGCTTTACTCCAACTTTTGCCATAACCTGTGTCACTGTCTTATTCTAAAATTGCAATTCTAACATTACAGTAAAAAAAAGTCTGAGCACGTAGATAATTGGAGTTTACAGAAAACCCAAGCAGATGTTTCAGGTGACCTTTTCAAGATTGCAGAATGAGGAAAATACATTTTTACCTTGAGTTTTCCTGCTCCTTTGAACAATACAGATAGCATTTCATGGATTCAGCTAATTGTGCTTGAATGGAGAACATTTTAGAAGCTGTTCAACTATACATCGAGGGGTGTTTTTACTAAAGGCAAAGAGGCTGTTGCAAAGGGAATTTTTACCTTGCAAGGGAATTTTTCTTTAGCTTAGTAATTTAACTGAAAATACACTTTGCAAAGAATACCCAATCACGAGCAAGCAAAACAGTATTTTTGCATACACATGATTAGATGATGGAAGTCACCAGAGCTTCTCTTCATTCACTAATCTAAGGAAAAAATCCCTTGCAAGGAGAATAACCCATTAGACCTTAGTAAATCAACCCCTTAAGTATCTGAAAAAATACTAATCCTACAGCAGAAGTGACTCAGCCAATGGGAGGAAAGTGACATACCTAGATACAGGATAGATATGGGGGATCAACTTCCGCATCCCATGTGGTCTACTGACCCCCAATATGACCCCCACTTTCCATTGACACCCCTATGTAAGGGAGCGACTTTCTACTGGCCCTTAATGTAAGGGGGAGGGCAATTTTAACTTACTCCCAAATTAAGGGGACTCATTTTCAATGACGCCCAATGTAAGGGGGGTTTTACTATTAATATTGTTATACAAGATTTATATAGTGCCAACAGTTTGTGCAGCACTTTACAATATAAAGGAAGACAGTACAGTAACAATACAATAAAATACAAGAAGGTTAAGAGGGCCCGCTCATAAGAGCTTACAATCTAATAGGGTGGGGCAAGTGGTACAAAAGGTAATAACTGTTGAGGATGAGCTAATGGAAGAATTAAAAATTCAGTTCTTAGGTGAAAGTGGGATAGGCTTCCCTAAAGAGATGAGTTTTCAGGGATCTCCTAAAGGTGGCCAAAGTAAGAGATAGCTAGACAGATTGAAGTAAAGAGTTCCAGTATAATTATAATTCCAATATAATTTTATGATTACTGAAAAAAACTTTGTACATAAGAGTGTCAAATGTCAAATATTCTTAATTTAACTCTACAGCCTTATTGGTTACACTAATGATTATATTGATTTATATGATTTATATAATCATTTTTAGCAGGGCTCTTGGAGACCTGAGCCTTCTCTTAGTGGTTCCTCCATTGTAAAAAGCTGGTCTAGGGTATACACTCTTTCTTACTCATCATTGAAAAATGTGCAAATTTACTGCTAATTTGTGATTAATGACCTAAAGTATACGTTGATCTCTGTACTGAAACGGAGCCTAAACATGGCATCTGTACAGTCATGTTAAATGAATGAATAGGAAGTAGCACACAGCTGGGCCTGGCACACATAGTTATTTACATTTTTTTTATGGTGCTGTGAACATCCCCTGAGAGCAACAAATATGACTCCATTCCATGGTGGAGCCTTATATATTCAACATTCATTACGGCTTCACTCTAGAGCAGAGAGCCTGAGTATTATTTAGTCTCCAGCACATTGTAAGTACTTCCTCCCAGAATGAATCGGAACTGGCATCTTGGAATAATTCATAGAGTCTGGGAATTCACAGCCTCTCTGCTTCATTTGGAATGTAAAAAAAGAGCTTTATCTGGGAATTGTAAGCGGCTGATGTGACGTTGTATTGAACCAAACCCACAAGGGTGACATGCAAAAATTAAAAACTAGACTAATGATTTTATCAGGAGTTGTTGCTGCTAAATAGAAAGCAAAATTACAGAAGAGAATTGGTAGTTGTGCAATCTCTGTAAAATGCAGCACTCTGGATGACCATAATAAATATTCCCCAGAGCTGATGCTTTTTTGTGCTGTAAGTTGTAATGTATATAAGAACTTTTAAGCCCAGTCAAAACTTTTTTCTTTTCTGGAGCTGTTAGCCATAATGAACTAGTTTGCACATCATATTATCCCATTATAGCAGACCTACCTGTCAAATGATACCTTCCAGTGCTGCAAGGTCAGCACTCCTTCTGATCACGGGACCTTCCATCTTCTCCTGGTCTTCTTGGTTTGGACTATTGATTGGCTAGGCCACAACGATGTCAATCCCATGCATGCGAGTCAAATCATGGTGGCACAGAGTGGTTCTGTAAATGTTTGCTGAGCTGCTAATGCACAGCTCAGAGTACATTAAGACTAACACCCCCCACCCCACCCCACAGTAGTGTCCTCTCCTCTGCTCCCCCTGCATAGCACTATCCTCCTATGCTCCTTCAAACCCCCTCTCCTCAGTGGTGTCCTCTGCCCCTCTATAGCTGTTTCCTCTCTCGCCCCCCCCAGAAGTGTTGACAGGGCAGGACCGGGAGCTGCTTTAGTTGACTTTTCACGTTAATAAGCCAATGACTAGTTGCTAGGACTTCCTGGCAACCAATCACCTGCTGGCTAACTTGCAAAGTTAACTAAAGCAGCTGCCATACTCGTGCCCTCCATCCAGTACTGTTTTGCCACTCACTCTGCTCTGCTAGCGGAGACTGGGGGAAGCATCGGCACAGCCCTGATCGCGATCTACCTGTCAGCTTCCCTCGATTAAATTATGTGGGGATCTTGCGAGCCACAAGTGGACCAATGCTTCTATAGCGTAAGTCAACTATTTATAAGCAGCAAACACTTCACCACGTTTCATTCCGTGTATTTGAAATATATAACCAATTGTGCCTGTGCTAAAAAGTATATAAACGAAGAAGGAAAATAATGCAAAAATATTACTAATATACTAAAAACGTAATTGTGCCAATAAAGACATAAACATAAGAATATACATATAAAAAGTGCAATCCTCAAATATAAAAAAAATTTCAAAAGTGCATCATGCAAAAAGAGAAAGATGTATAAATATAGTTATAAATGTAAAATCCAAGTGCTATTCTTGTGACAATCAAGTGTCCAATCAAACCGGCTGATTCAAACCGAAACAAAAAAGTGCAAATATTCAGTGTCCATAAATTAAGTGTCCATCATGCTTCTCCTGAATGGTGTTCAAATCACAACATGCTTAATGTGCTCTCCTGTGGTCACCCAATTGTGCTTGCGCTCACCTCTAATCGTGTGACACGGTAGTTAAACAGTGTCTAACACGCATTGGAGCCACTCCTGGGCTCACTCAGGGTACGCTGGTGTGTGTTCCAATCCTCTCAGGTAAATCCAAATGACATTCATATAAAAGAAAGAGAAAGCTCCATGGTGTAATACAGTAAGGGATTTATTTAAAAGTAAAAGATATTCCTCCAGGAGGGTACTCACAATTTTCGGGTGCTTCAGTGCACCAAACTACTTAGGTATGGTGTATAAACCACGGCTCGTATGGCGTGCGGTGTGGTGTGTATTCACCTCCTCCTCTGCTGACAGCTCCGTCCTACCCCTCCCCGACGCGTATTCGGCACAGGGATCACGTGCCTTCCTCTGGGGGATCTCTTGGACACTTGATTGTCACAAGAATAGCACTTGGATTTTACATTTATAACTATATTTATACATCTTTCTCTTTTTGCATGATGCACTTTTGAGATTTTTTTATATTTGAGGATTGCACTTTTTATATGTATATTCTTATGTTTATGTCTTTATTGGCACAATTACGTTTTTAGTATATTAGTAATATTTTTGCATTATTTTCCTTCTTAGTTTATATACTTTTTAGCGCAGGCACAATTGGTTATAGCTTCCCTCGATTGACAGGTAGATCACGATCAACGGATTGCCGACCCCGGGTTTAAAAAAAAGTGTGAATTACCCACTGACATTGTTGCAGAAAGTCCGAAACCCTGTCACTATCACTTTTGCTGGACAAACTATTTGAGGAGTATATTTGAAAAAAATATATAAAAACATGTAACACTGAATACCATCTTATAAAATGCTAGAACTAACTTATTAATTTATTTTTCGTGGTACTGGTTCCTTAACAATAAATGATACTTGTTATCCAGACATGAGTTGATGCCCTCAGGCGTGAAGGTGTCTTCAACCTGGATATTCAATATGCAGAATTCCTGCTTCCTGCTTGCACAGAAACCCAAACTGACAGGCTGGGCAAGGAGAGCATTAATCACATTAGCAGCCAAGAGGTCCATGGTAACTCTGGAGGAGCTGCAGAGATTCACAGCTCAGGTGGGAGAATCTGTCCACAGGACAACTATTAGTCGTGCACTCCACAAATCTGGCCTTTATGGAAAAGTGGCAAGAAGAAAGCCATTGTTGAAAGAAAGTCATAAGAAGTTCCATTTGCAGTTTGCAAGAAGCCATGTGGGGGACACAGCAAACATGTGGAAGAAGGTGCTCTGGTCAGATGAGACCAAAATTTAACTTTTTGGCCTAAAAGCAAAACGCTATGTGTGGCGGAAAACTAACGGTGCACATCACCCTGAACACACCATCCCCACCGTGAAACATGGTGGTGGCATGTTGTAAAGCGCTGCACAAACTGTTGGCGCTATATAAATCCTGTATAATAATGTTGTAGGGATGCTTTTCTTCAGCAGGGACAGGGAAGCCAGTCAGAGTTGATGGGAAGATATATGGAGCCAAATAGAGGGCAATAAAGGAAGAAGGGACACAAGAGATTAACCATATTATCAACCCCAGCAGTATCATCAGCCAGGAGACCAAGCTCATTATGATCAGTATCAACATACAAAGCCTTAAGAGATTACAGAGAGGAGGATCAGAAACGCTCTTCTTTTTTAGATCAGCGCATGAGCGAGAGATCACCACCACGGCACGAAAGAATGATAACTGCAAGAAGCCCAAACAAAAGAGGGGATGTCGAGGCGGATTCAAGATCAAAAAGAAAAAGAGAATAGTGGGGGAAGGAATCTACAATCTAAGCAGAATTGAACTAACCCAAACTGAATTATTGACACTGGACAAAGGATTGAAATATGCACCCAAGAGAAATCTGAATAAATTTGACTTGTATGTGGACATTCAGAAATATATATTTACCAGGAAACTCAGTATGAAGAAGTATGTGATGAATAAAACATCTATGAGTGAGCAAGGAAGAGTCATAACACCAGGTAGAGTTGTGCATAGCCAATTGAGGAACAAATCACTGTTCAACCCACCAGTACACAATAATGAACACATAGAAGTTTTTAATAGAATGGTATTACAGGATCTAGAGAAATTAAAAGTGAAAGAAATGAGTGACCTCCAAAGTATACGGAGAGGTTTAAAAGAACTAGAAGAAAATAATAAGGTTATTATCAGACCCGCTGATAAAGGGGGTGCGATTGTGGTGTTGTCTAAAGAATATTACAATAAAGAATTGGCGGATCAATTAAGTGATTCCAATACATACATAAAACTCAGGGGAAATCCCACTAAAGAGTATAAGAAAGAATTATCAGAATTAATTCTAAGAGGCTGTATGAAAAACATTTTAACAAAGAAGGAGGAGAAATATCTACTACCCGATACGTGTAGGGTACCAATTATATACAAGGTTCCAAAGATCCTCAAGGATCAGGTCCACCCCCCAGGAAGACCCATAATAAATGGAATTCAATCCATAAATGCAAGACTGGGAGAATATGTGGATAAGTTTATCCAGCCCCTGGTACCACAGACACGTGCGTATCTGAGGGATACAAAGCACCTAATTCAGATTTTTGACAACATAGAAGTGATCTCACAACAGAAGTACCTGATAGCTACAGTAGACGTATCATCATTATATACGATAATTTATCATGAGCAGGCCTCCAGATGGGCCCTGGATAAATTCAGCAATCTTATCTCCAAACAAAAAAGATTTATTTTGAGATGTCTGGCTTATGGTTTGCAACATAATTACTTTTGGCATAACTCCAATTATTACGGGCAACTAAATGGAATTGGAATGGGTGCCAAATATGCACCCAGTGTAGCTAACATTTTTATGGCAGAATGGGAAGAAGATGCCATTTATTCCAATATCCCAGAACGGTTGATCCTATATAAGTGATTTATAGATGACTGTGTAGTAATCTGGAATGGTGATGAAAATAGTCTGATCCAGTTTTTCAACAAAGTGAATGACAATCAAAAAAACATCAAATGAACATACCAATTTAGTGACAAAGTTATTCAATTTTTTGATTTGGAAATACAACTAGGAGATGATGAAATACAGACTAAAACCTTTTTTAAACCTGTAGACAGAAACAGCTATATTCCAGTGGATAGCTGTCATTGTGACCCATGGCTCATTAATGTACCAAAAGGACAATTGATACGGCTTAGAAGAAATTGTACTAGTCAAAGTGTTTTTATGGATCAAGTAAAGCTGATAGGGGATACATTTATAAACAAAGGGTACAATGAACACTTCATAAATGAAAAGATCAAGGAAGTGTATGAAACACCATGGGATAAATTGATCCAAGATAAAGAGAAGGAACCTACACGGTATCAAGAGCTGACGATTATAATGAATTATCACATCCAACATAGGCACGTTGAACGCATTTTTAAAAAGTATTGGTCACTTCTTAAAGCAGATAGACAACTTTCAACCATTTTACCTGATAAACCTCGTTTTATATACAGAAGGGCACCTACCCTGAGAGAATTGGTGGTCAAAAATGTTTCTGATCCCCCCAAAGATTAGAATGGATACACTTTTTTCCAAGGAAAAGGTTTCTTCCCAGGCAGAAGATGTTATGCGTGTAGAAACACCAACCTGAATGGCCAAAAATGCACTAAATTTATGTCACATACTACAAAAAAAGAATATCAAATAAAGGATTTCATTTCATGCAGAACAGAGGGGGTATTTTATATATTGCAGTGCCCATGTTCGCTGCAATATATAGGGAGAACTAAACGCTCCATGTGGAAACGGATACGAGAACACATACAAAACATCAAGAACAGTTTTCCAACACAATGTTTCCCGACATTTTGCATTATGCCACAATAAAAACTCTGCAGGTCTTAAATTCTGGGCCATAGAAAAGTACAAACCCCATTGGAGGGGGAGTAATAAAGTCAGGGAACTGAGTAAGAGTGAGTCGAGATGGATATTTGAGATGTGTACTCCCTCACCCTATGGCCTTAATATTGATTTTGATTTAAATTGTTTCATTTCTGATTTTTAATTAGCGTTGATCAACAGAAGTAAAGGGGGTATAATTTTTACATTGGTTTTATTTTTAAATTTTAAAAGATATTTTATATAAATTTTATATGATTGATTCGATTATAATATTTTTAATTTTCATTTATCATATTTACATAAAATGGGGTAGTTCCATTACTTACCACTGGATGGAGTGTATATGTCTGTGGGATTGAATGGAATTTACCATATGGGATAATCTACAAATGTCCACTAGATGGAGTTTTGTAGGCTCGTAACAACAATATTATTCAGGAAATTCCCAATAAACACCACATGAGGGAGCCTTTTTACATTGTATATCCCTGTATGTTGTGGTCGTTCAGGTGCTTATCTAATAGTTTTTTGAAGTTATCGATGCTCCCTGCTGAAACCACCACCTGTGGAAGGGATTTCCACATCCTTATCGCTCTTATAGTAAAGAACCCTCTATGCATTTTAAGGTTAAACCACTTTTCTTCTAATTTTAGTGAATGGCCGCATGTCTTAATAAATTCCCTTACGTAGAAAAGTTTTATCCCTATTGTGGGGTCACCAGTACGGTATTTGTACATTGAAATCATATCCCCTCTCAAGCGTCTCCTCTCCAGAGAGAATAAGTTCAGTGCTCGTAACCTTTCCTCATAACTAATATCCTCCAGACCCTTTATTAGTTGTGTTGCCCTTCTCTGGACTCTCTCCAGTTCCAGTACATCCTTCCTGAGGACTGGTGCCCAGAACTGGATGGCATACTCCAGGTGTGGCTGGACCAGAGCCTTGTAGAGTGGGAGAATTATTGCTTTATTCCTGGAGTTAATTCCCTTTTCAATGCATACCAATATTCTGTTTGCTTTGCTTGCAGCAGCTTGGCATTGCATGCCATTGCTGAGCCTATCATCTACTAGGACCCCCAGGTCCTTTTCCATCCTAGATTCCCCCAGAGGATCTCCCCCCAGTGTATAGATTGCATTCATATTTTTGCCACCCAAATGCATTATTTTACATTTTTCTACATTAAACCTCATTTGACATGTAGTTGCCCACCCCATTAATTTGTTCAGGTCTTCTTGCAAGGTTTCCACATCCTGCGGAGAAGTCATTGCCCTGCTTAGCTTAGTATCGTCTGCAAATACAGAGATTGAACTATTTACCCCATCCTCCAGGTCGTTTATGAATAAATCAAGTAGGGTGGGTCCCAGGACAGAACCTTGAGGGACCCCACTTTCAACCCTGGACCATTCCGAGTACTCCCCATTTATCACTACCCTCTGAAATCGCCAGTAGCCAGTTTTCAATCCAATTCAGTTGCATATGATCTGGAACTGGTTAAAGGGGTTGTAAACCCTTGTGGTTTTTAGGATAGGATGCACTAAGGTGAAAGAACACCTGGCAGTGACCAGCCCCCCAGCCTCCCCCCCCCCCCCGTTTTACTTACCTGAGCCCCTCGTATTTCCCTCGGCGGAGACACGCTGTCCCTCTCTCCATTGGGTCCTGGATCTTGAATGGATAGATTGATAGCAGTGAAGCCATTGGCTCCTGTTGCTGTCACTCAAATCCAATAATGCGGGCGCCGGGGGGCGGGGCCGAATGCGGCATTTGTGTCTATGAACACAAATGCTTGACTCGGGAGCGCGCCCGCAAGGTAACCCCCCCTGGGAGAGCACTTCTTCTAGGGGGGTTATCTGATGCAGGGATAAGTCGCAAGAGCCGCTGGGGTACCCCAGAAGACAAGGTTCGGGCCACTCTGTGAAAAACAAGCTGCACAGTGGAGGTAAGTATGATATGTTTGTTATTTTAAAAAAATTTAAAAAAGAGGGTTTACAATCAACTTTAAAATGGAATTAAACCCAAAAACAAAATTGTTATATATTGAAGCTTACCAGTCCTTAACCATTTCAATACCGGGCACTTATACACCTTCCTGCCAAGACCAATTTTCAGCTTTCAGCGCTGTCGCAGTTTGAATGACAATTGCGCGGCCATGCTACACTGTACCCAAACTAAATTTTTATCATTTTGTTCCCACAAATAGAGCTTTTTTTTGGTGGTATTTGATCACCTCTGCAGTTTTTATTTTTTGCTAAACAAATAAAAAAAGACAGTAAATTTTGAAAAAAATAAAAGTTATGCTTTTGTTTCTGTTAAAAGTTTTTGTAAATAAGTATGTTTTCTCTTTCACTGATGGGTACTGATAAGGCGGCACTGACAGACACTGATAAGGTGGCACCGATGAGGTGGCACCAATGAGCGGGCACTGACGATGGGCATTGATATGCGGCACTGATAGGCGGCACTGATGGGTGACACTGATATGCAGCACTAATGGGCATTAATAGGCGGCACTGATGGGCACTCATGGGTGGCACTGGGTGGCACTGGTGGGCACTGATGGGCACTGATAGGCGACATTGATGGGCACTGAAAGGCTGCAAAGATTGGTTCTTATGGGTGGCACTGCTGGGCACTGATAGGCGGCACTTCTGGGCACTGATAGGCGGCACTGCTTGGCACTGATACGTGGCACTGATGGGCACTGATAGGCATCCCTGGTGGCACTGGCAGTGGTAGGCATTGTGAGTGGGCACTGATTGGCAGCTGCCTGGGCATTGATTGCAGCTGCCTGGGCACAGATTAGTATTTCCCTGGGGGTCTAGGGGGCATACCTGGTGGTCCAGTGTGGATGGCTTCCCTGGTGGTCCTGGGTGGGGGCAGCTTCCCTGGTGGTCCTGGGTGGGATCCGAGGGAGGGCTGTGCTGATAAACAATCAGCACAGACCCCCCCTATCAGGAGAGCAGCCGATCGGCTCTCCTCTACTCGCGTCTGTCAGACGCGAGTGAGGAAAAGCCGATCACCGGCTCTTCCTATTTACATCGTGATCAGCCGTGATTGGACACGGCTGATCACGTGGTAAAGAGTCTCCGTCAGAGACTCTTTACCTAGATCGGTGTTGCGGGGTGTTAGACTGACACCCCGCAACAACGATCGCCGCAATGCGTGCCCCGGGGGGCGGGCAGCGGCTCAATATCCTGCGGACGTCATATGACGCCCAGTCAGGATATTGAAACCACTTTGCCGCTGTCATTCTGCTATATGGCGGGCGGCAAGTGGTTAAATGTATTGGTGGCATGTGTTTTCTTATTTTAGCAATGGAGGCTCCTTTGAACAGCAGCATTGTCAATCTGGGGTGGGGGGGGGGGGTAATGTTGGACCAACAGATTTAGATGGATATGACCAATAAATTAAAGCTGAACTCCAGCTAACACTTTATAAGCAGTTACAGCAAACAGTTTGTTTTTCCTTTTGGGATAGAGGTTTTAAAACCTGATCATTGTAATCACCCCTGTCAGTGGTAAAGGGTTTGTCTCAATCCTTTAACTGTAATTTTTGCTGGACAGCTTGGTATGTTAAATGAAGTTGAAGAATACAGACTTATTGGCCAGAGAAACCAGTGAAAATAAAGGAAAAAAGCTTAAACAAAGAAAACAAATGCAGCCAACATGTCTAAAGCCGCATACACACGATAGGACTTTGTACAAACTTTCCCTTGGATTTTTGTACAAAGGGCGTTGCCCAAACGTTTGTCTTGCATACAGACGACAGGACTTTTCCAGCCAACTTTCACCATATCACGTGGTTTTTCAGCTCTTTAACACCACCCTTTGGTCAACTTGTGTAGTGTTGTCTGATATTGTGTCAATCTCGCCACTTTTTTTTTTGGCGAGATTGACACCTTGCGAGCCGGGTTGACACTGGTGCGGGGATCCGACTTGGATCCCCGCCAATGCCAGGCACTTTGTTTGGTATGAATCTTGAGGGGGAACTCCACGCCAAATTTTAAATAAAAAACCGGCATGGGTTCCCCTCCAGGGGCATACCAGGCCCTTAGGTCTGGTATGGATATTAAGAGGAAACCCCTACGCCGAAAAAACGGCGTGGGGGTCCCCCCAAAATCCATACCAAACCCTTATCCGAGCACGCAGCCCGGCCGGTCAGGAAAGGGGGTGGGGACGAACGAGCGCCCCCCCCCCCCTCCTGAGCCGTACCAGGCCGCATGCCCTCAACATGGGGGGTGGGTGCTTTGGGGGAAGGGGGCGCCCTGCGGCCCCCCCCCACCCCAAAGCACCTTGTCCCCATGTTGATGAGGACAAGGGCCTCTTCCCGACAACCCTGGCCGTTGGTTGTCGGGGTCTGCGGGCTTATCGGAATCCGGGAGCCCCCTTTAATAAGAGGGCCCCCAGATCCCGGCCCCCCACCCAATGTGAATGAGTATGGGGTACATCGCACCCCTACCCATTCACCTGGGGGAAAATGTGTCAATAAAACACAGTACACAGGTTTTTAAAGTAATTTATTAGGCAGCTCCGGGGTCCTCTTCCGACTTCGGGGGTCTCTCCGGCGTCTTCTCCCGGTGTCCGCATCTTCTGCCGGCTCCACTGCTATCTTCTGGCGCTCTTTTGCCAGCGGTGGTCCGGACCTCTGGATCGTCTTCTTCCCTCTTCTCTTCCAGAGATGTTGACACGACGCTCTCTCCAGCCAGAATGCTCTCTGTGCGCTCCGCAACTGACTTATATAGGCGGTGACCGGGGCATGCTGGGACTGTGAGGTCATAAGGGGGCGTGGTCATATCATCATATCTTTTACCTGAGTAATCGGCACTGAGAGACTGGAGAGATCCGGAGTGTGAGCGCCGCTTTGTATCGACTGTATTACGCGATGGATTGTTCCTTTTCTCTTTGAATCCTGAGATATCATCTGTCGCTCATCAGTACCATTAAGCTGAGGTTGTGGGGAGCCCCAAAAATTTCCCTGTGCCGTTTTTGACTGCTGTAATAGCGGTCAACGGGATCTGGTAAGCATATCTGATATTCCACCTCGGGTGTGAGGAACCACAGAAGATTTTCCCCACTGCATCCTCATCTTTGTTGTGGCCCTTTCTGGCACTTTTTCTTAATTCATCACGGACTTTCTTTTTGGTTTTGGACTCTATTCATTTATCTACTCAAATATTTGTTTTCAATTAATTTTTGGGACATTAGTGTATGATATTGTTAATATTCATCTTGCACTACTAGTATTGATTATTTTATATTAACTTATTTCATAGCTTTTAAATATGTTTTAGCGCCGCATCTCTTTTGTATTATTTTTTATTCATTTATTTATTTATTTGTCAAAAGAAAGCTTTATTAAGCAATGCCCAACTTACAGACATACAGGTTTAAAAAATATAGTATGGCAAAAATAGAAACTGCAGCTTCAATTTACAAGGATACAACTAGTACAATAAAACAATTTAGTGAAGTGTCATCCCAAGCCTATACTGGTCCGCAGAGCCACATAAGTCCCGCCATCCAGCCACTGTCCACTGTTACATACATGTATACATAACATGCCCCCCTCAGCAGAGCCGTACAAAGAATATAGCAGTAGATAAAAACACCTCCCAACTTTCTGAGATGGGAGCAAGGGACACCTGTTAGCAAAAGGACACACCCCCTGCTACGCCCTCTTACAGAAGAATAGTACAAATTTTTTATGACTACTATTCCTTTATACTGGCTTTTGGAATTTACAGATGCAGCAATTTAGAAATTGAATGAAAGGTTTAGCACTGGAAAATACTTTTTGATAAGTAGTTCATTTTATATAAAAAATATATAGATCAGACCAAAATGAGGGTTAAATGAGTAGGAAAGAGGGACAGGGGGACTTTCCGAAGGAGAGATAGTCCCTGGAAATCAGTTTGAAGTTATGGATAAAAATAAGAAAAACGGTTAACCAAGCAAATTGATCCATGTTCAGGTCAGCTGGGGCTAGGCCAGGAACATCCAACCAGCCCCCCCAGATCTTGTCACACTTAGCTGGGCATCCCGATGCTGGTAGATGACCTGCTCATACCTAGGAGTTGTTCCCATATGATCTATCCATTCTTTGAGGGAAGGGGAGGAAGTACTAAAAGAATACTTAAAGTTTATGTAAACCATCACCTTGAAAAATAATGCATTCAGTTTGAAATAGAAATGAAAGGCAAAATATTTATGTATACTTTATTGGGGAAAAAAAATTTATAAATAAATGTTTTCTCTTTTTATAAGTGATCACATAATCTCTGTTCTCAGCTGTACAGGGAGCCCAGGGAGGAAAAACAGCAGCGTACTGGTCTTCACAGTGAAATGCTGTAAAGGGGGGGGGGGGAGAGTTCCCAGTTCAACTGTAAAAACAAAACAAAAGGAGCACCAGCCTAGTGTATTATCCCAAGAGTAATTTAATAGAAGTGTAAAAAACATGCTCACAAACAATATAGGTTCACAGCATATATAACCACTGCCTCGTGGTACAATGGCAAGTAAGACCCAGAGCAATCCAACGCCAAAGAGACACCATCTGCGAGCCAAAGGTGGCTTACACGTTTCACGAGCTAAACCTCTTCCTCAGAGCCAAGAAGTTGGGATCCATCCCTTGCATCTCAAATACCCTATCTGGTGGTGGATCACTCTGGGTCTTACTTACCATCGTACCACAAGGCAGTGGTTTTATATGCTGTGAACCTATATTGCTTGTGAGTATGTTTTTATCTACTTCTGTTAAATTACTCTTGGAATAATACACTAGGCTGGGTCGCCCTCTGTTGTTTTGTCTTTTACAGTTGCTATTTAAACTAACTCGGTGACTAGAGGGCAGCAAGGCCTGACTTATCCCTTGGTGGTGTCTTAACGTTAAGATAAATGTCTCCTGTTTCTTTGCTCATTTTCTACCTTTTTTCCTTTGCAGTTGTGGAAAGCCAGGTTAAATGGTTATGAGGAAGTGATAAAAGTGTATCAGAAAATTGTAGACGAGAAGAGTCCAGAGTGGTCCAAATACCTGGGCTTCATCAAGACATTTGGCACGGACTCCAATGCTAATGCCCAACTAAATTTCTTAGAAGCTGCCCTGGTGTATACAGAAAATGCCCATGTTGTGGAGAGGTAAGTGCAATGTTCATCTGTACTGTGTACACAACTCACATCCCAATATCTTGACTTTTGATGCTGTTATAGTTTTGGCCAGCTATTCAGACCATGTTATAATAATTTTTATGCTACGTATCCTATGAGGATGGACAAATGGGACTGGCCAATGCTGACTTGGTTTATAAGGGGTCTGGCGATGTCATCCTGATGCTGGCTTCACTCCTTATCAGTCACTAACCAGGAACAAGCATAACAAGCATATGTAGTAGGCATGTTGTCATGGACCAATGAAAGACTATTGTCATGCAGTTTCCCCTTTTTGGCCACAAGGTGGAGATAGGGAGATGCTGACTTGTCCTTCCAGAAAACTCATACAGAAAGGGCACTGGGAAAAAGGGGAGTTTCAGGAAGAGCAGAGGAGGCTGAGGTGTTTTCAGAGGAAGAGAGAGAGTCTAGGAGCCCAGAAAAAGAAAAGACTCTGAAATAACAGTGAGGAGAGAGCAACTGTGCCCAAGATTGTCAGATGAGGTTGCCATTGGAAGCAGGGGGAAGCAGTTCTGGGACCGGATCGTGGAGAGACGGAGCCAATCCCCGGATGCTGTCTTTGCCGTGCTGCCTGCCAGAGTCACCCTAAGCAACCCAAGCGAGTTGACGCCTGATCGAAGGGGCAACTAAATCAGTGTTACCGGGACTAGTGAGCAGGCCTTGCGGTCAATACTTGCTACCACTGCTAGGGGATAAAGTCACTAGGAGCTACTTAACCAATGACCCCATAGCTCTAATACTGCCTGCAGGCCTTACTGAAGGCCGCAACACACTCCAACGAGCTCCAACGAAACTTAGGACTAAGGACTGCCCCTAGTTGTAACTACCTTGAAGCTATATCCGCTGACCAGTTAAAAGGGATACTTTACCCCTGTCTATTCGTTTGAGTGCACTTAAAACCTAGTGTGGATTTATAAGTACCCTTGTTGCATTTAAAGTTTATATGCATTGTTTATTGCTAACCTGCCTGCTGAGTGTGTTCATTTCAGTTTAACTGTTACTTACGCTATAATATCCAATCAGTTAAGCGTATTTATCACTAAACAGGTGTGTGTGTGGTTTTTTTGCCATATCCCACTGCCAGGCCAAAGGTATTTCTCACTTGTGTTGTAAATTGTGCTTGCAGTAATTTTATTTAACCAGGTGTACCAGGGTAGGCTGAGGTTGTTCTTGGAGTTGAGGCGCAGAACAGAGAACCCAAAATTTAACCAGCGGCTCCTTCGCGGGTGGCACTAGACATGCAAGATCGAGTTCAGTTATTTTTTTTTAACCAGCTGCCGACTGCCTAACGCAGATATACTGCGGCAGAATGGCACGGGCAGGCAGAATCACGTACCCGAGGCGGTCGGCTTGTGTCTGGGAGCGATGAGAGGTGAGGGGGAGACCATCCATTCGTGCCCCCCCCCCTCGCGATCACTCCCAGCCAATCAGATTCTTCCTCTGCTGCTGTATAGTAAACAGCAGCAGAGGAAATGATGTCATCTCTTCTCGGATCGGTATTTTCCGTTCCGGCGCCGAGGAGAGAAGACATCAATGTGAGTGCACAAACACACACACAGTAGAACATGCCAGGCAATCATTACACCCCCCCAATCAACCCCCCCCCCCCCCCCCGTCACACTGACACCAAGCAGTTTTTTTTTTCTGATTACTGCATTGGTGTCAGTTTGTGACAGTTAGTGTGGTAGGGCAGTTAGTGTTAGCCCCCTTTAGGTCTAGGATACCCCCCTAACCCCCCCTAATAAAGTTTTAACCCCTTGATCACCCCCCCTCACCAGTGTCACTAAGCGATCATTTTTCTGATCGCTGTATTAGTGTCACAGGTGACGCAAGTTAGGGAGGTAAATATTTAGGTTCGCCGTCAGCGTTTTATAGCATATGGGACCCCCATATACTACGTAATAAATGTTTTAACCCCTTGATTGCCCCCTAGTTAACCCTTTCACTAGTGATCTCCGTATAACTGTTACGGGTGACGCTGGTTAGTTCGTTTATTTTTTATAGTGTCAGGGCACCCGCCGTTTATTACCGAATAAAGGTTTAGCCCCCTAATCGCCCGACGGTGATATAACTTAGGTTTTAGGGACAGATAGGGTCTGCTTCGCCCCAGGCTGCGTCAAGTTAGCGCCAGTACCGCTAACACCCACGCACGCACTGTACGCCTCCCTTAGTGGTATAATATCTGAACGGATCAATATCTGATCCGATCAGATCTATACTAGCGTCCCCAGCAGTTTAGGGTTCCCAAAAATGCAGTGTTAGCGGGATCAGCCCAGATACCTGCTAACACCTGCGTTTTGCACCTCCGCCTGGCCCAGCCCAGGCCACCCAAGTGCAGTATCGATTGGTCACTGTCACTTACAAAACACTAAACGCTTAACTGCAGCGTTCGCAGAGTCAGGCCTGATCCCTGCGATCGCTAACAGTTTTTTTGGTAGCGTTTTGGTGAACTGGCAAGCACCAGCCCCAAGCAGCGTCAGGTTAGTGCCAGTAGCGCTAACACCCATGCACGCACCATACACCTCCCTTAGTGGCATAGTATCTGAATGGATCAATATCTGATCCGATCAGATCTATACTAGTGTCCCCAGCAGTTTAGGGTTCCCAAAAACGCAGTGTTAGCGGGATCAGCCCAGATACCTGCTAGCACCTGCGTTTTGCCCCTCCGCCCGGCCCAGCCCACCCAAGTGCAGTATCGATCGATCACTGTCACTTACAAAACACTAAACACATAACTGCAGCGTTTGCAGAGTCAGGCCTGATCCCTGCAATCGCTAATCGTTTTTTTGGTAGCGTTTTGGTGAACTGGCAAGCGCCAGCGGCCTAGTACACCCCGGTCGTAGTCAAACCAGCACTGCAGTAACACTTGGTGACGTGGCGAATCCCATAAGTGCAGTTCAAGCTGGTGAGGTGGCAAGCACAAGTAGTGTCCCGCTGCCACCAAGAAGACAAACACAGGCCCGTCGTGCCCATAGTGCCCTTCCTGCTGCATTCCCCAATCCTAATAATTGGGAACCCACCACTTCTGCAGCGCCTGTACTTCCCCCATTCACATCCCCATGCAAATGCAGTCAGCTGCATGGGAGGCATTTTCTTTATGTCCTCCCGAGTACCCCTACCCAGCGAACCCCCCCAAAAAAGATGTTGTGTCTGCAGCAAGCACGGATATAGGCGTGACACCTGCTATTATTTTCCCTCCTGTCCTGACAATTCTGGTCTTTGCATTGGTGAATGTTTTGAACGCTACCATTTACTAGTTGAGTATTAGCGTAGGGTACAGCACTGCACAGACTAGGCACACATTCACAGGGTCTCCCAAGATGCCATCACATTTTGAGAGACCCGAACCTGGAACCGGTTACAGTTATAAAAGTTACAGTTACAAAAAAAAGTGTAAAAAAAAAAAAACACAAAAAAAAATATATAAAGAGAATCTTGCGAGCCACAATAATCCAATGCCTTACTGGACAACAAAACAGTTATGAAAATAAATACCCAGCTGCAAACGCAGATCGCGTTTTCATGACCGTGCGATAGATATAATTAAAGAAAATTGCGCTGCGCTTAGGTATGCATCAATACATGTGTTCGCCCTATCGATATCATATACACAGGTGCTATGCGCATGCGATTCAGAACAAAAATAACTCCGTATATCCAAAAGGATTGTGCTACCAAATGCCACATCCAAAGTGCAATGTGCTTAATAATAAATTAACTCTATATGCATAAAAAATTGTGCTACTAAATGTTGCATCCAAAGTGCAATGGGTTTACTAATAATGATAATATATGCATAAAAACTGCATTGCTCATATAATTAATCAATTAAATTGAACTAACAAAAAAAATGTGCCAAAGAGATGTATCAAAAAACCATGCGTATTATATCCAAAGTGCAGTGTGCAAATAATACTCTACATATATCCATATATATACTCACATTAATTAATAGTATTCAATAAATCTAAGTGAACCAAAACATGCGCTATAAATATAGTATCTTATGCTTATAAACTGCAATAAATCATATAAGTGATAGGTGAAATCAAAAACCATATATAAGTGATATGCAATGCTTGAAATAATAATGTCTTTATCCGTGAAAAAAAATCCTCCAAGATAGTATCCCACAGCAATGTGCAGTGAAAAAGTTCCAAAGGTAAAACTACAGTGCAAAAAAGTGTTTCACAGTGTTTCACAGAAAAATTCAATCGCTGAACCCCGGTGCCCAGATCATGCCGTGATGTGCCTCGGTGACCCCCAAAGTAGTTGCGCTCACCTGTAAGATGGCCGCGACAGCACAGGCGCACTTCAACAACAAAAAATGGCCGCGAAGATGACCAATAACGACACAAAGACATTGTACCACAACAAAGATGGCCGACACATAACTTCCGGTATCGTCATATAAAAGACATCCTTCTCGGACCAATCCGGTTCCCCAGTTGAAGTCACGAGCGGTGACGTAACGCGTAGGGCGTGGCCGAGCACAGACGAAACCGGAAACTAGTAAGGAGGCGCCTCAGACGCCGCTCCTCAACCTTTTTAACATATATGCTGTTTTTAACTTGCTAATATGTAAGAGACCACTTGACTTTTTAATAAATAGCTACCTTTACAAACTTACTACACCATTGGAGGCATCTTTTCTCTCTCCCCTTCCTGTTTACACCACCGGACTGGTGGAGCCCAGGTGGGCAACCCCCTTTGTTCCTATATCTCATAGGTACTGTTAAGCAGAGGAATCGCTACAGCACCAGAGAAGTTCCACCATAATACCGTTACATCATAAAGAACAAAGAACTTGGTTTTGATGCCCATAATTATTTAATCTAAGGTGAAAGTCTAGAGAGCCCGGTGCCACCGGATCATTAACCTCAAGATTATTATTATTTTCCATCTTTTATCAAATGACCCCAGTGGAACAGCACAATATAGACTTTGAACATTGATGCACAATACGAACTTTTTATTAATCTTTATTTATGCCTTATGGTTTTTGATGCACAAAGCACCTTTGTTGATTATTTATTGCACTATGGAGCACTTTTAGATACTGCACTTTTAGGAATTTTCAATTATTTTATTGTATGCACTTTATTTTGAGGTGATAGATTTTCAAGCGCGAAATCATTTTTATTATTACATTTATGCTGAGTGAAAGTGAACACTTCAGATTTTGCTGCAGTCCACAGAGACATCATCACCGCTCACTTACATTTAACATTATTATCATCTTTCACATATATATTTTCATCACTTGGGATTTTAGCCAATATCTACACAACTTGCTCCAGTGCAGCCTTGCCCCAGTGCAGCCTTCGATCCCCTGTCCCTGCTTCGTGGGCTTCAAAATCGCCGACCGCGATTTGAAAATGGCGCCGCCGGCGCCGAAATACACAGAGCCGGTCCTCGGCTCTTTCCGGCGGCTCTCGTTCACTTTCGGCTCCACTCGTAGTCCCGAGCGGAGCTATCCGAGTAGGTTCGGATAGCTCCGCTCGGGACTACGAGTGGAGCCGAAAGTAAACGAGAGCCGCCGGAAAGAGCCGAGGACCGGCTCTGTGTATTTCGGCGCCGGTGGCGTCATTTTCAAATCGCGGTCGGTGATTTTTACGTTTTGACAGCTCGGGATCGCAGGGGATCGGCGTATAACACGCACCTGCGACTTTCCCCTGATTTTAAGGGGGAAAAAGTGCGTGTTATACGCCGATAAATACGGTATATATATGGATATATGTAGAGTATTATTTGCACACTGCACTTTGGATATAATACGCATGGTTTTTTGATACATCTCTTTGGCACATTTTTTTGTTAGTTCAATTTAATTGATTAATTATATGAGCGATGCAGTTTTTATGCATATATTATCATTATTAGTAAACCCATTGCACTTTGGATGCAACATTTAGTAGCACAATTTTTTATGCATATAGAGTTCATTTATTATTAAGCACATTGCACTTTGGATGTGGCATTTGGTAGCACAATCCTTTTGGATATACGGAGTTATTTTTGTTCTGAATCGCATGCGCATAGCACCTGTGTATATGATATCGATAGGGCGAACACATGTATTGATGCATACCTAAGCGCAGCGCAATTTTCTTTAATTACAAAAAAATATATAACATTAAAAAAAATAGTTGTCGTTTTATTGTTCTCTCTCTCTCTCTATTCTCTCTCTATTGTTCTGCTCTTTTTTACTGTATTCTATTCTGCAATGTTTTATTGTTATTATGTTTTATCATGTTTGCTTTTCAGGTATGCAATTTTTTATACTTTACCTTTTACTGTTTTTTATTGTTAACCATTTTTTGGTCTTCAGGTACTCCATTCACGATTTTGAGTGGTTATACCAGAATGATGCCTGCAGGTTTAGGTATCATCTTGATATCATTCTTTTCAGCCAGCGGTCGGCTTTCATGTAAAAGCAATCCTAGCGGCTAATTAGCCTCTAGACTGCTTTTACAAGCAGTGGGAGGGAATGCCCCCTCCCCACCGTCTTCCGTGTTTTTCTCTGGCTCTCCTGTCTCAACAGGGAACCTGAGAATGCAGCCGGTGATTCAGCCAGCTGACTATAGAGCTGATCAGAGACCAGAGTGGCTTCAAACATCTCTATGGCCTAAGAAACCGGAAGCTACGAGCATTTCATGACTTAGATTTCGCTGGATGTAAACAGCGCCATTGGGAAATTGGGAAAGCATTTTATCACACCGATCTTGGTGTGGTCAGATGCTTTGAGGACAGAGGAGAGATCTAGGGTCTAATAGACCCCAATTTTTTCAAAAAAGAGTACCTGTCACTACCTATTGCTATCATAGGGGATATTTACATTCCCTGAGATAACAATAAAAATGATTTTAAAAAAAAATGAAAGGAACATTTTAAAAATAATATATAAATGCAAAAAAATAATAAAGAAAAAAAAAAAAGCACCCCTGTCCCCCCCTGCTCTCGCGCTAAGGCGAACGCAAGCGTCGGTCTGGCGTCAAATGTAAACAGCAATTGCACCATGCATGTGAGGTATCACCGCAAAGGTCAGATCGAGGGCAGTAATTTTAGCAGTAGACCTCCTCTGTAAATCTAAAGTGGTAACGTGTAAAGGCTTTTAAAGGCTTTTAAAAATGTATTTAGTTTGTCGCCACTGCACGTTTGTGCGCAATTTTAAAGCATGTCATGTTTGGTATCCATGTACTCGGCCTAAGATCATCTTTTTTATTTCATCAAACATTTGGGCAATATAGTGTGTTTTAGTGCATTAAGATTTTAAAAAGTGTGTTTTTTCCCAAAAAATGCGTTTGAAAAATCGCTGCGCAAATACTGTGTGAAAAAAAAATGAAACACCCACCATTTTAATCTGTAGGGCATTTGCTTTAAAAAATATATATAATGTTTGGGGGTTCAAAGTAATTTTCTTGCAAAAAAAAATAATTTTTTCATGTAAACAAAAAGTGTCAGAAAGGGCTTTGTCTTCAAGTGGTTAGAAGAGTGTGTGATGTGTGACATAAGCTTCTAAATGTTGTGCATAAAATGCCAGGACAGTTCTTTTTTTTGCACAAAGTTGTCACTAAATGATATATTGCTCAAACATGCCATGGGAATATGTGAAATTACACCCCAAAATACATTCTGTTGCTTCTCCTGAGTATGGGGATACCACATGTGTGAGACTTTTTGGGAGCCTAGCCGCGTACGGGACCCCGAAAACCAAGCATCGCCTTCAGGCTTTCTAAGGGCGTAAATTTTTTATTTCACTCTTCAGTGCCTATTACAGTTTCGGAGGCCATGGAATGCCCAGGTGGCACAAACCCCCCCAAATGACCCTATTTTGGAAAGTAGACACCCCAAGCTATTTGCTGAGAGGTATAGTGAGTATTTTGCAGACCTCACTTTTTGTCACAAAGTTTTGAAAATTGAAAAAAGAAAAAAAAATGTTTTTTTGTATTTTCAAAAACAAAAGAGAGCTGCAAAATACTCACCGTGCCTCTCAGCAAATAGCTTGGGGTGTCTACTTTCCAAAATGGGGTCATTTGGGGGGGGGGGGGGGTTGTGCCATCTAGGCATTTTATGGCCTTCAAAACTGTGATAGGTAGTGAGGAGTGAAATCAAAAATTTACGCCCTTAGAAATCCTGAAGGCAGTGATTGGTTTTCGGGGCCCCGTACGTGGCTAGGCTCCCAAAAAGTCCCACACATGTGGTATCCCCGTACTCAGGAGAAGCAGCAAAATGTATTTTGGGGTGCAATTCCACATATGCCCATGGCCTGTGTGAGCAATATATCATTTAGTGACAACTTTTTGTAAAAGTTTTTTTTCTTTTGTCATTATTCAATCACTTGGGACAAAAAAAATTAATATTCAATGGGTTCAACATGCCTCTCAGCAATCTCCTTGGGGTGTCTACTTTCCAAAATGGGGTCATTTGGGGGGGTTTGTACTGCCCTGCCATTTTAGCACCTCAAGAAATGACATAGGCAGTCATAAATTAAAAGCTGTGTAAATTCCAGAAAATGTACCCTAGTTTGTAGACGCTATAACTTTTGCGCAAACCAATAAATATACGCTTATTGACATTTTTTTTACCAAAGACATGTGGCCGAATACATTTTGGCCTAAATGTATGACTAAAATTGAGTTTATTGGATTAGAAAATAAAATTAGAAAATATCTTTTTTTTTCAAAATTTTCGGTCTTTTTCCGTTTATAGCGCAAAAAATAAAAACCGCAGAGGTGATTAAATACCACCAAAAGAAAGCTCTATTTGTGGGAAGAAAAGGACGCAAATTTCGTTTGGGTACAGCATTGCATGACCGCGCAATTAGCAGTTAAAGCGACGCAGTGCCAAATTGTAAAAAGTGCTCTGGTCAGGAAGGGGGTAAATCCTTCCGGGGCTGAAGTGGTTAAATACTGTTTTTAAGTTTTACAAAAATATGAGCACAGGTTATGTGAAAAACCCACTTAATCATCTATAAGAATTTGAGTAAATTGTCTGCTAAGATAGAAATATCCATTGTAAGTTTTATGCTTTATCAAACAAGCACTGATATTCCATTAATCTGGAGTTCAGTTTTAAAGGCTGCATGTTTGATCCAGGTCAGAGGTTTAATAGGCAGTGGAGCCGGCATCTGTAAAATGTCTGTAAAGGGCAAAACTATTAAATGGATTTGATTTTTACATTGTATCTATGGCAAAAAAAAAGCAGTTTATTTCGGCAATAAAACAAATTTCAGCGGGGAAGAAGTCGCAGTAGCAACGTCATCCCGCGAGCATCTTGTCGTTTCTATGCATCCTGAGCCCGCACTGCTCAAGTGCTGCGTTTGTGAGTAACGTTTTAATGTTTTTATGAGGAAATAAACCGTTTTGATATACAGAGAGCACTAGATTTTGCCTTTTCTGTTCCTATGTGCAGCGGACCCCATTGAGGGAATCTGTACTGGCTGGTATGCATCTAATCAGCCGGAGGCAGCATGAGCGGAATATGAGCTCCTTGACCTGCTGATTCGTTTATATCCCTGAGAGGGAACCTGCTTTTTCTGACATTCTGGTGAAACAGGGGTCAGAACGTGAGGTGAGCGGCTAGGATATTGAGGTTGAGGAGAGCATTTGTATTTTCAACGTTTATGCACTGGTGGTGTGTTGTGCATTTTTGTGAAGAAGGATTACATGAGGATTACTTTTGTGCATTTGGACTCTTATTTTTATTCAATTATTTTTTTTGAGCGTGTGGACTTTATTGTCTATTGTTCACTATTCCCATATAGGAAACACGTATATTTCATTATTGTGTATTGTTCACTACTCCCAGTCAGGAAACACGAATATTTGATTGTGCACTCAGTATCTTGCTTTATTGCAAGTTAATCGTCTGTTCTCTTTAAGTAGTTATTTAGGAAGCGCAACACTGTTTTGTTATGTTTATTTCGGCAATATATGCACTTTTTTTTTTATACTCTGTAATACAGTACAGTACAGATTCCCAGATGCACCAATACTGACCATTGCAGGCAGAGACGGCTCTCTAATTAGGCAAATTAGGCGGTAATCTGGCGCCATCGGCTCCGCCTCCCCCCTCGGCACTCTGTGGCACAGGGGCTGACTAACCAATTGCGCACTGTGCCAGAGGGCTCTGGGCCAATAACGGCCTCATCATGGAGCGCCCTGGACAGGTCCAGTGGCAGCCAGCAGGTGCAGGGAGCTGCATAGCAAAGGCATCTAGGTGCCATCTCTACAAGGGTTGTGGGCAGCCATAGGGCATAAGGGGCCGCATGTCCATATGGGGCCCTAAAGCAGCTGAGGTAACTGGGCTGCTCCTTCAGCCTGCGCCCCTCACCTGGCCTCTTTGCGGCTGGCCGGCCGCCTATTCGCCTACCCAGCTGTCCCATGGCTGTGAAGGGGAAGGAGCTCCCAATCTCCTGATGCTGCCTGGCCGACCAGAGAGAAAGTGAGTTCCCGTGCAGCCCTCCTGTGTGCCTGGATAGGAGGAGCAGCGGGGACAGCTGCATATAGAGGAATTAATTTTTCCATATTTCTCCTGCAGCCATTAAATGACTGCAGGAGGGAGAGGAGGAAATCAGGCATTCAGCGGCTGCAGGAGGGATATGGAAAAATCAATTCCTCTATAATGCAGCTGTCCCCACCGCTCTTCCTGTCCTTCTATAACTTTGCTTGCTGCCCCCCCAGTGCTCTCCAGCTCCTCCCCAGTGCTCTTCACCCCCCATGATTTCCAACCCCCCTGTGCTCTACGTCCCCCCCATGCTCTCTGTGTCCCCCCTATGCTCTCCACTCCCTCCCCCATGCTCTCTGTGTCCCCCATGCTCTCCACCCTCCCATGCTCCCTGCCCCCTCCCAGTTCTTCCAGCCCCACCAGTGTTTCCTGCCTCCCCCAGTGCTCTCTGCCCCGTGCTCTGGCGTACATTGCCCGGTGGAAGGAGGCTGATTCCCAAGCTGTGTCAGTGTGTCTATCTAAGGCTTCCATCTGGTAAGCAGGAAATTGGTGTGTTTTGCGGCACGTTGTGTTATTCCTGCCATCCAACTATCCGGTGTTTGTTCTATATTCACTTTTATTCACTAAACATCTGGTAAGCAGTAACCCTGCAAGTTTTTTTTTGGGTTCACTCACTTTTGGGTTTATTTTCACTTATTCACTATTTCATATGTCACTTGCACAGAGACCCTGTGTGTGTCCATGGGCACTGGGTGTTTTTGTATGATCTTACATGATTTATCACTGTGTAAGGGCTCCTCTCTCTCTTTTAATATATTTTCTCTATATTTGTTGACAATATTACACTATGTTTTTTATTAATTTTTTTCGGAACGCATTCGCTTGAATCCACGTTCACCCTTCACGAGTGGAAGGTTTACCCATTACACCGGGACTGGTTCCTTAAAGGCCCAGGCTGGGTTTAAGCCACCTGTTTGAATTGGCTTGCCATCTGCTAAGCATTCTACTTACTATTTGCCGTTCTATTTGATCCTTTTAATATCCCTATTATACCTTAGTGGTATTCACATGTATTAAGTTAAGCGCGGTTTTTTTCTCTTTATTCCTTCTATAACTTTGCTTGCTGCCCCCCCAGTGCTCTCCAGCTCCTCCCCAGTGCTCTTCACCCCCCATGATCTCCAACCCCCCTGTGCTCTATGTCCCCCCCATGCTCTCTGTGTCCCCCCTATGCTCTCCACTCCCTCCTCCATGCTCTCTGTGTCCCCCATGCTCTCCACCCTCCCATGCTCCCTGCCCCCTCCCAGTTCTTCCAGCCCCACCAGTGTTTCCTGCCTCCCCCAGTGCTCTCTGCCCCCTGTGCTCTCACCCCACCACCATGCTCTCCAGCGCCCCCCCCACAGTGCTTCCCGGCTCCCTCGTTCTCTCCAGCCCCCCCACCATGTGCGCCCTTGCTCCTCCACCCCACCGTGCTCTCCAGTCCCCCCCAGTGCTCTCAACCCCGCTGTGCTCTCCAGTCCCCCCCAGTGCTCTCCAGCTTCCCCCCCAGTGCTCAGCATCCCCCCCGTGCACTCCATTCCCCCCATGCTCTCCACCCCTGTTCTCTCTGGCCCCAGTGCTCTCCAGCTACCCCCCAGTGATCTCCAACCCCCGTGCTCTCCACTCCCATTCTCTCTGGCCCCCCTGTGCTCTCCAGCTCCCCCCAGTGCTCTACTGCCCCCCAATGCTCTTCGCCCTCTCTCCGTGCTCTCTGCCACCTTGCGCTCTCCACCCCCGCCAGTACTCTCTGCCCCCAAGTGCTCTCCAGTAGCCCCTGCTCTTTGCCCCCCTTTTGCTCAATGTCCCCCCTGATCTCTGCCCGCCATGCTCTACCCCCCAAAGCTCTCGCCCCCGTGCTTTCCACCCCCCCAGTGCTCTCGACCCCCTCTGCTTTCAACCCCCCCCCCAGTCCTCTCTGCCCCGCTGCTGTCTGCCCCCCCCCCCCCCCCAGTGCTCTCCACCTCACTCCCGTGCTCTCCGCCACCCTTGTGCTCTTTCCCGGCCCTCTTCACCCTCATCAGGATGGAGAATGGAGAAGGGACTGGTATTATGGGCTGCTCAGTCTAAAATGCCCAGGCCTATTTTTTATCTTCAAAAAAGCAGCGAGAGCGGCAAGGACCGATAGCCTTGGAGGGAGAAGACCTCTGAAGACCTCCCAGGACCGGAGGACAGGCTGAATGGGGCTGTAAAACGAGGACAGGCGGAAGGTGCAGATGGCCAGGGACCACTCCATTTCACAGCAAACAGATCCTCTGAAAGGAGCAGAACACTGGCCTCACCCAGAACGAGAACAGGCCCTGCCTTCTGATGGTCATCATGGATATCCTGCTGGCATAGAAGGTACCATACCAAGCATACACACACACACCGTCCCACAGACAGGGATTGCAGACTGGGCACAGGAGGGGCTTCAGACAGGGACAGGGCTAGGGATCTTTTTCTCTCTCACACCCCTCTCTTTCTCACTTCCCTCTCTCTCACCAACCCTCTCTTTTTCTCAACTCCTCTCTCTGACTCCCCCTCCTTCTCTCACCCCCGCTCTCTCTGTCACCCTCCTCTCTCTCACCCCGTCTCTCCTCCTCTCATCACCCCTCACGCTCTCACCACCCCCTTTCTATCTCCCCCTCTCTCCCTCCTTTCCTCTCTCTCTCCTTCCCCCTCTCCCTTCTTCCCTCCTCCTCCTCTCCCTCTCCCTTCTCTCTCCCTCTCACCCCATACTCTTTCTGTCAGCCTCCTTTCTCTCATCCCCATCTCTCTTTCTCTCTATTATCACCCCTCTCTCTTACCTCTCTCACCTCCTCTCTCCCCCTCTTCTCTTTCTCACCCTCTCTCCCCTCCTGTACCCCTCTCCCCCTCCCCTCTCTCTCCCTCCCTCCCCTCTCTCTTCCTCCCTCCCACCCCTTCTCTCTCCCCCCTTTTCTCTCTCTCTCTCCTCTTCCTCCCCCTATCGCTCACCCCCTCTCTCCACCCCCCTCTCTCCCTCCCCCCTTTCCCTCCTCCCACCTCTCTCTCCCCCATCCCCCTCTCTCTCTCTCCCTCTCTCCCCCTCTCTCTCTCTCTTCCCCCTCCTCATTCTCTCTCTTCCCCCCTCTCTCTCCCTCCTCTCTCTCTCTTCCCCCTCCTCTCTCTCTCTTCCTCCCCCCTCTCTCTCTCCCTCCCTCCCCCTGTCACTCTCTCCCCCTCTCTCTCCCTCCTCTCTCTCTCTCCCCCTCTCTCTACCTCCTCTCTCTCTCCCCTCTTTCTCTCTCTCCCCCACCCCCCTTCCCCCTCTCCCCCACTCTCTCCCCCCCACTCTCTCTCCCTTCCCCCCACTCTCTCTCGCTCCCTCCACTCTCTCGCCCCCACTCTCTCTCCCCTACACTTTCTCTCCTCTCCCTCCCCGCACTCTTTCTGTCCCCCCCCACACTCTCTCTCCCTCCCCCTCTCTCCTCTCTCTGTCTGCGCTGTGCTGGGATCCCCCCACTCTCCTTCCTCTGTGGATGTGGAATGACTCAGTGACACCCCCTCCCTATTCTCTTAAGGCACAGGGGAAACTCCTAGAGGGGTTGTCACCTTACTGGGTCCCAGATGTTGTATTGACTGCATATGTCAGATGTGTGAAGAGGGTGCCCTGGAAGTGGTGCTGATCTGTGCATCTTTCTGCAGCCATTTTTTTTGCTTGAATTTTTTTCCCCATTATGGGCGTAAGTGGGGCCTCATGTCTAAGTTTTGCCTAAGGCCTCACAAAACCTAGAGCCGCCTCTGATTGCAGGAGTACTTGTACTCATGCAAATGCTCCAATACCTGAAGCCAATACCTTTCTGAGGTGATTTGAGCCCATACAAAATGAATGGGCTCAAATTGCACTGCAAAGAATCGCATGGGATTTGAACAGGAATGTGGTGCAATTGATTGATTGTTACCTATAGGTAAGCCTATAATTTAGCTTACCCAATCCTATGCTTACCCTAATTTAGCTTACCCTATCCAATACCCTATCCTATAATAAGGCTTACCTATAGGTACAGTAAATATCTCCTAAATGCACACCGTTTAGGAGATATTTACTTGTGAAGCCGCTGGTGATATCACCGGCAAAGGAAAGGCATACCCGTGGTGTTCCTTCAGAGCCCTGTGCTCTAAACTGTGACTCTTACATGCGGGAGTGAGGTCATCGTGGCTCAGCCATTCATACCACCAGAGCCGATGAATCCGGGAAGAAGCCCGGGTGAAGATGAAAGCACCTACAGTGGCGACAGCATGCCGCTAGAGGTCTTAATTTTCAGGTAAGTCTGTTATAATGTGCTAGTATGCGGTGCATAGCACATTATTACTTAAACTACTCGGGGCCCAGTTTTTTATTTTTTTTTTATTTTGATGTGGTTTACTACCACTTTTAAGCAGAACTACACTGCATCTGAGCACCAAAAACTAAAAAGGCTATTTAATTCATTTTTAATATTCAAAGCACACTTCCCCATCCATCCATGTCTCCATGATTTATTTTGCTTAGAAATCACTTTAAACTACCCCCCAAGCATTTCTGGCTGTGGCCATCTTGAGTAAGGGCAGATAATTCATGTAGCATTTACTTTCTAGAATCCATCTGCCCATAGCTCAGGCATGCAGGCAGGAGAGTGTGGTTAACTGAGAAAACCCCTCCTCTCCTCCTGAAGGCTCCTGCGATGTATGACATCATTTGCCTAGGCATGAAAAGCAGAAAAAACAGAAGAAATGTGAAGAAAAGGTTTAAAACATGCAAATATTAATGTAGCACCCTGGTCCTAAGCAGGGCTGCTAACAAATTTAGTTGTGCTAGGTGGTAACTAGCGTGGCTAATTGGTAGGAGATCCACTGATTTTACCCTAAGCCTGAGTCTGGTGTAGTGCCTCTCTTCTGATACAAAGTGGCATTGCTGGATTTGACATTAGAATGAGGGATTACAGGTTATGAAGAGATATGCTGTCTCAGCCAATCCGGAGGAGTCTTCTTCGGTCCTGGGGCATGCTGGGATAGTTTATTTATTCAGGAGGAGTCAGGTGATCGGGGTTTTTTCTGCCCCAGGCTTCGGCCTGGGGAGATGTATGTGGAGCACCAGCAGAGGGTTTGACCTGAAGCCTGAGGTCTAACCACGTGTGAGGAGGTTCTGCCTGAGGGAGAGCCACATCAGTGCCACATCAGTGCCAGCGGTAAAGGAGAAGCAGTTGCCATAAGGGACGACTGCTCCTGTTGCCAGAGGCAAATGAGGATCAAGGTCACCAAGGGACAACCACTCCTGCTATCAGAGGCCAGTGTATGATGTCTGAAGAAGTACCAGAGCAGCCTTTTTCACTAGCCGGGGGCGGTGAAGAAGTGGGAAAGCTTCAGCAGTCAAGAAAGGGACTCAGTGGGTAGCGTGGGCGAAGTTGAGAAGTATACAGCGGGTTAGCTTTGGAAGAGCTCAGGGGATTCAGCGGTGGCTCAGTGTGGGAGCTCAGTGTGAAGATCTACAGTGGGATACTGTGAGATGTGAGAGAAGATCTACAACGGCATACTGTAAGTTACGTTTGCAGATCCATATTGACTGTTGAGAGTTCAGTTGCTATAGGAGACAGCGGTTGCTACAAGATGCAGATTGCCGCATTCAGTTTAAAGGCCCTCAATCTGTATTGCCGTCTGCCTAGTTCTATTTTTGTCTGCTGAGTTTGCCTTAATTGCTATTGCATTTGCCTAAGGGTGTCCTGTGCCCTAAACCCTCTCTCCCCAACGTTCTTGTTAAGAGAAATAAAAACTCTCTCTCTGTTCATTTTTACAAAAAGTGACTGGCGCCCAATCTTTTCATCCTGCACCACACCCATTATGCCTAGTAACCTGCACCCTGAGGAGGAATGTCAGTTCTTCCTGGCTCTGGGGGAGTCACCATCAGGCCTTTGAAAGTCAGGGAGACCACTACATTAAATACTTTCCTATCTATTTACTAATGCTTGCAACATAAGGATTAAAAATAGTCAATGTTGGTAGAGAGAGTGAAGTTCCACTTTAAGATTTGCTTTTATGCCTCCGGAAGAGGAGGAAGAGGAGTGGGTTAAGGTACCCCTGTCGGCTCCCAAGCACAACTAAACACAACACCTGAAGGCTCCACTGCCGGTTTCCCTTACTTACGATGCTGGCGCCTGCACCTGAAGCCGATTAAAGATTTGGCTCGGGGTGCTGACATCGCACGATCCTTGTTCAGGTAAATGTCCTTATATTAAAAGTCAGCAGCTACAGTATTTTTAGCTGCTGACTTTTAATTTTTTTTTTTTTGCAGCCAAGTCCCGAGCCTCTCCAGGCCTAATGGTGACCTCCAGAGTTAGGGACAGCTGACATCCTTCTGTGTAGAGTGGGTTACGCGACATGGTGGGTGTAATGTAAGGTAGATTAGTAGGCGCTAGACACTTCTTAAAATGCAAAGAGATTTATTTACTCTTAAACAGAACCTTGGGAGAGAGGGTTCGGGCCAGGACTCCCTTTAGTAGTTTCAATGTTATTTAGCAGACTCCGAGACTTCTATAGGTAAAAAGCCATGCAGGGAAAGGTACCCAGCCGGACACCACGTCTGCATTTGTAGAAACACTGTCTCCTATGGGCTCTCAGTCTATCACTTAGACCCGCTGATCCACAGCCACTGGGTCTCCTGAGCTCTTCCAATCTTCTTACTGAGTATCCTTCTCAATCATCACCCCCATGTGCCTGCTGGGTCCCTATCTTGGGCCAGTCTCTTTCTGGGGTCTATGCAGACCAGCCCTACGTTGTACGTTTGGTTGCTGGTGCCTTTGATGCTGCATCTGGAATTGTCTGTTCTTACGACAATACATTTTCACTTGTGGACACTCTCTACTCCATTCTATCTCTTTCTTCCTGCCCGATGTCGCATCTACATTTATGCCGCCTCAGCTCCCGTGGAGAGGCTATGGCCCTGGCCCACCCTGCTCCCACCACAGCACACTGCACTTTGCTTGAGTCGGAAACCCAATTGCATCAGCTCCTGATGAGTGGGAACATACCCACGAAACGTGTCGAGCTTTACATTTATGATGCCCCAGCTACATGGAACCATTGTTACCATCCGTTTTCCTCTATTACATCAATTCTTTCCTTATTTAAGAAATGCATATTTATCATGTGGGTGCATGTGTTGGTATCAGGCTTGTTATCGCTAGCAATACTACGCCACATTACTGCTGTATTTATATTGGACCCTGTGCTGCTACACGTATATATAATTTTTACTATGTTTATGCTATGTTACATTACCTATGCATATATTAATGAATTGTTTACTGTATATGAAATGTTTACTCTTTTATTGTTTGGTACTCCTTATAATCAATAAACATTTCTTAATGCATTTCTACTATGGTCTATCTCCCCTCCACTACCCAAGCGCTTCATTTAAAGTCCCAACTTCCCTCTTTATGTGTATCTTGGGACTCACAGACATTCATCAACTGCAACATAATAAACTTTTGTATTCAGGTTTAATACTGGTTTAGGCTTAAAGGACCCTTTGAGGACCCTTTATGGACTCCTGTCATGGACACCATTGTCAGCCAATTGGAAGTGTCCATGTAATCCAAGAAGCAATGTGGGCACTGCTCTTATGTTACACAGCCATACAGTATAGCACAGCAGGGGTGTGTGGATCACAACAGTGTCTACCTGATATTTTATTTGCCAAATACAGTATATGATCCAGCTGTGTTTTACCTGTTTGGCTGTTTACCCTTTGACAGATTTCCTTGGCAGAAGAATTTCATGCTGCACTATGCACATGTGATCACTGTGATTGGTAACAGTGATCACATGGTAGAGACAGGGCCAGTCACAGCCCAGCTGTACCATGGCCAATCACAGCTAATCACAACAATGCACACTAAATGAATCAATTACATTCAGTAAAAATTGTATAATGTGTAAAATAAAAATCCTGATAATTTCCCCAGAGTAGTGCAATGTTACTATGGTAATGCTGTATTGCTCTTGGCACAGTATGTTAAAATCATTAAAAAAAAGAAAAAATATTATAATAAAAAAATGTAATAAGAATAGAAAATTATTTAGAAAAATCAGTGCCCCTGATAACCGGCACACCAGTAATATGATGATGCTCTACTGCACTGGTAACAGTATGTAAAAGTAGTAGAGGAGAGATCTGGAGTTTTATAGACCCCAGATGTCTCCATGAGGAGGTCCTGTCATGCCTTATTTCTATCACAAAATGATGTTTACATTTCATGTTTACAAAAAAAAATAAAAGGGACAGTGTAAAAAATTAAAATAAAATAAATAATAATACAATTTTAATTTAAATCTGTCCGTCCCTCTGTGCTCACGCACTGAAGTGAACGCATACGTAGGTCACACATGCATATGTAAACGATGTTTGTACCACACATGTGAGGTATCGCCGTGAACGTTCTAGCGAGAGCAATAATTCTAGCACTAGACCTCCTCTGTAACTCTAAACTGGTAACCTGTAAAAAAAAATTAAAGCGTCGCCTATGGGGATTTTTAAGTATCATAGTTTGTCACCATTGCACTAGCGTGTGTAATTTTAAAGTGTGACATGTTAGGTATCTATCTACTCTGCGTAACATCATCTTTAAATTCTACCAAAAATTGGGTTATATATTGTGTTTTTTTGCATTACAATTCATTAAAGTGTATTTTTTCCCAAATAACTGTGTTTGAGAAACCGCTGCAGAAATACTATTAAAAAGTTGCAATGGCCACTATTTTATTCTCTAGGGCAGTGGTTCTCAACTCCAGTCCTCAGGACCCACCAACAGACCAGATTTTAAGTATTACCTTGGGGAGATACAGACTAGAATACTGAAATCACTGAGCAGCAAATGATATCACCTGTGATCTATTTCAGTTATCTTGCAAACCTGACCTGTTAGTGGGCCCTGAGGACCGGAGTTGAGAACCACTGCTCTAGGGCCTCTGTTAAAAATATATTTATTGTTTGGGGGTTCTAAGTAATTTTCTAGCAAAAAATATAGATTTTTACTTGTAAGCAAAAAAGTGTCAGAAAAAGGTCTGGTCAAGTGGATAAACATCCCCATAGTGAAAATGTAAAAATTGCTCTTCTCTTATCTGAAGTTGTCAAAGTGTTAAAGTATAACTATGAGCAAAATAATAGAATTATATATATGACGTAGTCTCTCACTATCATTAAAGTGGTTGTCAAGCCCTATGGACAAAAACTGACCATTGTTTTTTTTTTTGTTTTTTTTTAAACTTTAAAGAATTTTTATTGAATTCTCATACAAATAACAGAAATAACAAAGATATCTATTTTAAGTATAAAACAATAAAATGTAGCAATATAAAGATTGCATAACTTTACTCAATCACTAAAGTAGGTCCTACACATGAGAATGTATGATGATGTATAACCAGGGCTTTTTTTCAGCGGGAACGCGGGGGAACGCAGTTCCGGCACCCCCAGCACTGAATATATGTAATAGCATGGGGTGTGGGGTGTGCTGAAGGGTCTATTGATGTTGGCTGCTGGGGGATCTATTGTCACTGGTGGGGATCTGATTTTGTTTGAGGGTCTATTGTTGCTGATGCGGAATCTATTGTTGCTGGGGGGGTCTTATATTGGCCTGCTGGGAGATCTGTTGTTGCTGCTGGGGGGGGGGGGGGGGGTCTAATGTTATTTGGGTTGATATTTTGTTATTGGGTGTGATATTTTGTTGTGGGTAGTTCACTGTTGTTGCAGGGAATCTATTGTCGTTGGGGTGGAGTCCATTGTTGCTGGGGGAGTCTATTGTTGTGTGGGGGTCTATTGCTGGGATTCTATTGTTGCTGACTGCAGGGGATCTATTTTACTGCTTTTCTTTTTATCATCAACATGTTCCATACAAATGATTTAGCACCACAAAACAATACTTGATTCTGTATTCTCTAAAAGGGGCAGTACTGGTAGGTGGGTAGGTGGTGAAATCAAGGAACGGTGGTCAGAGGAGGGTAGGGGGCAGGGACAAGGGGTGACTCAGGTGGGGGGAGTTCCTGCACCTATTCTCTGAGAAAAAAAGCCCTGTGTATAACTCAGTACAGATGTTTTATTGCTTTGATTTCCTTAAAGAGCATGAACGGTATACTTTTCCTATTTCATGTGTACACATTGATGCAACTCTTGCTTAATATAGCTGTGACATATGTTGTCTCTGTATAAGCAAAAGATAATAATTAAATTTTAGTCTAGTTGCAGAAGTCTGCTCACTGTATTGAAGCTTGGGCGTCTGTGTTTTAGATTTTTCTTCTTACAAAAATGTAAACCCTTGTGAATGGCAGGACTCATGTTTCCAAACTTAAATATCTTCTAGATATTCTTCTTATTACACTTCATTCTATTATCTTCTATTATCACTTTTTCACTTTCGCTATTCTGAGAACAGTAGCTTCCATGTAAATAGTTTTTTCTCTCTTTTTCTGTTCTTGCACTTAAAGCTCAATTCTAGGAATTAGGTAAAAAAAATTAAAAAATCCACCCTTGTAGTGGGGCCCCGAAACTGCAAGGGTTAAATGCCTGGTATATCTAGGGGTGCCAGAATTTAGGAGTAATACCCTATTTACTTCTCCTGTAGGTTCCTTCAATTCATGCAACGACTCCTCTATTAATTCATGACTAATAGCCCTGCATTGTGTGTGATGATGCCAAGAGACTGCCCACAGACTGCAGCTTCAGGGAGAAGAGAGCAGCGTTGGAGTGGAGGATAGGGTAAGAAATCTTGCATTTCCCTGTACCCCCTAAACATAACAAGCATTCAACCTATAGTTCAACTTTAAATGCTAAAAAAAAAGAAAAAAAAGTAATGCTCAGGGCTACTTACCATCAGGCAAAACAAGAAATGTGCCTCTCCTTGTCACACTTTAGGGGCCTTATTGGACAGATTAAATGAGGTAAGAGTAAAAGGATAAGTGCATTTTCAACCAACCATATACAGTATCTCACAAAAGTGAGTACACCCCTCACATTTTTGTCAAGTGTGTCTTGCCTACAGTCAAGCATGGTGGTGGGAGTGTCATGGTCTGGGGCTGCATGAGCTCTCCCGGCACTCCCCCTCCTGCAGGGTCTTTCTTGGCAAGGCCAGATAAGACACCTTGGGGGTCATTTACTATAGCATCGGGAAGTACTGGGCACTGTTGCATAAAATATCGCCCATTTTAGGCAATTAAGATTTCAACTGGCTAACATGCAAATGAAAAAGAGCGCTATTAGTAGCGAACATACGTTAGTAAATTCGGAAATCAATGCTAAATTAGCGATTCCGCGTACATGCATATGCCAATTTCTACTAAGTTATTTTATAGCACTGCACTGCAACCATGATCCATGTATGTGAAAGAAACATTTTTATGTGAGATGTGCTCTTACGTGTGCATCTATTGATGTATATTGCAATTAGTATTCCTAGTTTTTTTCTTCTTTTGCTAACGAATGCAGTTATGAATGATTATTACAGAGTAATGTCTGCTATTCTGTAAAGTTACATGTATTGAACATTTAGGTTACCTATTTGTTGTATGTTATTTTTTTCATGTTTTTATTTTGTTATTTTAATTAGGTGACTATAAAGTGGTAATTATTTATGTTCATTCTTTAATCATACTACACTATTATGCAGGTCTTGGTGTACTTAGCACAATGGCTTGGTGGTCTGCTGAGCTGTTTCCATCCACCACCTGTGTTTATTTTTTCAGTGCACAAGCGAATTAAAATAAAAAAAGAAATGTAGCTAGTATGTGGTGTTTGGAATTCCACAGCATAATATTATTGAATACTTGCATACCATTGCATGAATTTAAAGAGTTAATATAATAGAATCAGCCAAATTAAAGTGCATTGGCTAATAGGTATTTGCCTATTTTCAGCATATGCTGCTTTGGCTAATTGGCTAACAGTCATTTGTCTTTTTTCACCAATGCAATCTTTTAGTATCTCTCTGTGGGATTTGAACCCATGAGTCCTTCAAAGTCTGAGTTTTTCAAGGTAGAAGTGCTGATCACTAGCCTATTGGGCTTAGCACAATCATACATAGAAAATACATTTGCTAGTGTTTGATGTTTCTTCTTCCCGAGCTGTCTTCTCCCCGAGCCGTCTCTCATGCCGCTGCCCTCTTCTCCCGCTGCTTGTCCTTCCGCGCAGCCGGTTACCTGCTATTAAAATAAAAAGCCGATCTTCTTCTGTGGCTGTTACGTACCTAAAGGGTGAGCCCGAATTGCAGAGGATGGCCTCTCCTACGCCTCCGACTCGAGAGCCCCTGATAGTGGTGACAGGGGTGCAGGAGTGCGGAGTGGTATGAGTGCCTGGCAGGATCAACAGCAGAAGGATCAGATGGCCGGCACAGCTGATGGGATGGATCAGTACACAGGAACTGCAGACTGGATGACTCAGCAGACAGAACAGCAGACTGGATGGATCAGGCAGACAGGTGAGCAGCCTGGATGGCTCAGCAGACAGGCTCAGCAGACTGGATGATCAGCAGACAGGTGAACAGCCTGGATGGCTCAGCAGACTGGATGATCAGCAGACAGGTGAACAGCCTGGATGGCTCAGCAGACTGGATGGTCAGCAGACAGGTGAACAGCCTGGATGGCTCAGCAGACTGGATGATCAGCAGACAGGTGAACAGCCTGGATGGCTCAGCAGACTGGATGGTCAGCAGACAGGTGAACAGCCTGGATGGCTCAGCAGACTGGATGAAAGTCCAGGATCGTCAGACAGGCCGGGTCGGTAAGCAGGCTGGCAGCAGAGGTACAAGAGGAGCAGGCAGAGGGATCGTCAAACAAGCCAGGGATCAGGTACAGGCAGATAACAGGAATAGTCTCAAAGCAAGCCGGGTCAAAACAGAAGCAGATATCAGGTTTTCAGGGAACACATACACAGAGCTGCAGAGCAAACAGCAATGATGCAAGTGCCAGACAGGTTTAAATAACCCGCCAGACACTAACGAGTGCATGTGCGCGTGCGCATAGACGCCCGCAATCGTGCACCGATGGGTCTACTCTGCCTGTTACTGGCAGGATCTTCATGACATTGCCCCCCCCCAAGGGGCAGCCTCCGGATGCCCATCCGAGCCAATTTTTCAGGATGGGACCTTTTGAAGGATTGAACCAGACTCTCAGCGTGGATGTTTTCTTCAGGTTCCCATGAATTCTCCTCGGGCCCATAGCCCTTCCATTTGATCAGGAATTGAGTTTGATTGTTTCTCCTCCTGCAATCCACTATTGCTTCTACCTCAAACTCCTCTTCCCCATCTACTAATACAGGATCAGGAGGGTCAGAGCTTCGGCCAGGAAAGGGATTAGCAACAGAGGGTTTTAATAGTGTTACGTGGAAAACAGGATGAATTTTAAGTGACTCAGGTAGTTCCAACTCGTAAGCCACTTCATTAATTTTCCTCTTCACAGGAAATGGGCCTATGAATTTAGGACCCAGCTTTTTCGAAGGGCATGCCATCTTCAGGTTCAGTGTAGACAACCAAACTAGATTACCGGGTGCCAGTAACAGTTCTCCACGTTTCTTTTTATCGAAAACTTCTTTATTGTGTTCCTGTGTCTTGGCCATAGTTTCTTGCAAGAGCTGATTGTTGAGAGAAAAAAAATTAATTGTTTCATGAACTGCTGGTACAGGACATTCTGGGATGGAGCTGGGCAGGAATGATGGATGGAAGCCATAATTGGCAAAAAATGGGGTTTGTTTTGTAGCAGAGTGTGTAGAATTGTTGTAGGCGAATTCAGCTAGCGGAAGCAAAGAGATCCAGTCATCTTGAGTAAATGAAGAAAAGCAGCGGAGGTATTGTTCGAGGGTTTGGTTGGTCCTCTCTGTTTGCCCATTTGTCTGGGGGTGATAAGCGGAAGAGAAAGATAGCTCGATCTTCAAAGCTTTGCATAAGGACCTCCAGAATCGGGAAGTAAATTGTACCCCCCGATCTGAGACAATGTTGGCCGGTACTCCATGGAGTCTGATAATTTCTCTGATGAATACCTGTGCCGTCTCAGAAGCAGAGGGAGTGCCTTTCATAGGGATAAAGTGTGCCATTTTTGACAACCGGTCTACCACCACGAAGATGGTGGTATGGTCCTCTGCTGGGGGTAACTCTACAATGAAGTCTATGGATAACATCTTCCAGGGTCTATCCGGAACAGACAGTGGTCTCAATAATCCCCAGGCCTTGGCTCTACTGCTCTTGTTCCTAATGCAAGTGACACAGGATTCCACAAACTTCTTGCAGTCTCTGCCTACCTGAGGCCACCAGAAGGTACGTTGTACCAAATCGGTGGTTTTAGTTATGCCAAAATGTCCAGCTAGTGCGTGATCGTGACAGAGTTCTAATACAGGGACTCGTACGCTTTCAGGTGCAAAAATCTTGTCTCTGTACCAGAACAACCCGTCTTTTGCTCGTAGTTCCAATTTAGCGGGGGGCGTCCACCCCAGAGTAGCCTGTTTGATCCGGGAGAGCAAATCTTCCTGCAGCAGAAGAAAATTCCCTGGAGAAAGGATGGTATCGGGGGAAGTCATTTCTTTGGATTTGTGAAACATTCTGGACAGGGCGTCAGGTTTTGTATTCTTAGAGCCTGGCCGGTACGTAACATGAAAAGAGAACCTGGAGAAAAACAACGCCCATCTGGCTTGCCGTGGCTTCAACCTCTTTGCCGACCTCAAGAACTCCAAGTTCTTATGATCAGTGAAGATTAAGATTGGGTGAGTTGCTCCTTCAAGTAAGTACCGCCATTCTTCAAGTGCCGATTTGATTGCCAGCAGTTCCCGATCCCCCACATCGTAATTCCTTTCGGCAGCCGAAAGTTTGCGGGAGAAGAAGGCTACTGGGTGGAGCAGTGCCTTGGTTCCTTGGCGTTGGGAGAGTACTGCTCCAACAGCAATCTCAGAAGCATCTACCTCAAGTACAAATGGCAGGGCGGAATCAGGGTGTTTTAGAACGGAGGCAGATGTAAACAATTCTTTGAGAGATTCAAAGGCAACTTGAGCTTCTGGGGTCCAATGGAAGCGAACCCCCAGTTTGGTTAATTGGGTAATAGGGGCAATGATGGCAGAAAACCCCTTAATGAATTTCCGGTAGAAATTAGCGAATCCAACGAAACGTTGGATTCCTTTTTTGTCAACAGGAACTGGCCAGTCAAGTATTGCAGCGATCTTCTGCGGATCCATCTTGATACCTTCTATGGAGATGATTAATCCCAGGAATGGTATACTCTCTTGTTCAAATTCACATTTTTCAGACTTCGCGTACAGGCCATGCTGTCGAAGTCGTGTCAAAACACACCTGACGTGTCTGCGATGAGCATCTAGGGAGGAAGAAAAAATTAGAATATCGTCTAAGTAGACGATGACAAACAGATCTAAATAATCCCGGAAAACATCGTTAATAAAATACTGGAACGTGGCAGGAGCGTTACATAACCCGAAGGGCATGACTAGGTACTCAAAGTGCCCAAAACGGGTGCGGAACGCCGTTTTCCACTCATCTCCTTCCCTGATGCGGACCAAGTTATAGGCTCCTCGAAGATCAAGTTTAGTAAAGATAGTAGCTGTTCCCAGTCTCTGGAATAACTCGGGGACCAAGGGAAGGGGGTACCTGTTCTTGACGGTAATTTTATTTAGCTCACGGTAGTCTATGCAAGGCCGAAGTGTGTGATCCTTCTTCTCTACAAAAAAGATACCCGCACCTGCTGGGGAAGTGGATGGACGAATGAAACCCTTCTTTAAGTTTTCATCGATATAGTCCTTAAGGGCCGCCTGTTCTAACTCGGTTAACGGGAAGATTCTTCCGAAGGGAATTTCGGCTCCTGGAAGGAGCTCGATAGGGCAATCATACGCCCGATGGGGAGGTAGAGTTTCTGCTCCTTTCTTGCTGAACACATCAATGAAGTCATGGTAGGCTTTCGGGACAGTTTGGCATAGCTCAGCTTCAGTGTCCAGACATAGCAAAGGAAAGGGCCCATGGGGGTCCTTTGAGGCACAGAATTGCTGGCAATAAGGAGAGGAAAAGGTGACCTCCCCTGTGGCCCAGTTGACACCAGGATTGTGGGCTTGAAGCCAAGGCATTCCAAGAATTACAGGAAACAGAGGTGAGGAGATAATGTCCATACGAAGCAGTTCGTGGTGGGCACCGGCAATGGTGACTGGCAAAGGGGAAGTCTCTTGGATAACCGGCCCAGATTTAATAGTGGACCCATCAGCCAGGTGAATGGACAGTCTTTGGGCCCTAGGAAGCAGAGGAATCTGATGCCTTGTTGCAAAAGATGAGTCCATAAAGCAGCTGCAGGCTCCTGAATCAATAATGGCGGGCACTGACAGAGTCTTTCCTGGAAGCTGCAAAGAGATAGAGAGGGCAAGATGAGAAGAGGTCTGGATTCCAGTAAGCACATGTTCGGGAGATTTTCGGAAACACTTACGAAGTTTAGTAGGGCAATTCTTAACATAGTGACCGGGTTCCCCGCAGTAGAGACATAGATTATTTGCCCGGCGATGTTGGCGCTCTTCCATAGTAAGAGAAGGGCGAAGCACCCCCAACTGCATGGGTTCCGAAGTGTCCGTTGTAGAAGTGGACTGAGAGGTAGGGGCCGGATGCAGGTGACTGGGCACTCTAGGTAACATCCAGGTTGGTCGGGAAAATTTTTCCGACCTACGTTCCCTCAGGCGCCGGTCAATCTGTATAGCAAGATTGATTAATGCGTCTAGGGTCTGGGGTACACCAACTCGGGCTAGCTCGTCCTTCAAGGGGTCAGACAGTCCCATGCGAAACTGGTAACGGAGCGCAGCGTCATTCCAGTCAGTGTCTGCGCTCCACCGCCGAAATTCAGCCACATAATCTTCCGCCGCCCGGCGCCCTTGCTGAAGGGCGTGCAGTGCGGCTTCGGCAGTTGCAGAAAGCTGAGGGTCTTCATACAGTTGAGCCATGGTATTAAAGAAGGTGGTAAGGTTGGTCAACACATCGGCTTTCTGTTCCAGGAGGCGATGGGCCCAGGTTTGAGGTTCACCCGAAAGTAAAGAGACGACAAAGCCCACCTTGGTGGCTTCCAAGGAGAAGGTACGTGGCTGGAGGGCAAAGTACAGTTCACAGGAATTGCGAAACGCCCTGAATTTGCTACGCTCCCCAGCAAATTTTTCGGGTGTGGGGACACGTGGTTCGGGCGGAAGCATCACCACTGTAGGAGAGGATGCGGTGCCTGTAGAAGAGGTAGAGACTTGAGGGGTTCCTTGAATTCCAGTGGGAGAAGACAGTGCTTGGACCCGTTCCTCCAACCGGGTGTATCCTTCCTGAAGGCTTTTGACAGCCTGGGTCAGGCCTGCTAAGTGCAAACAAAGTTCCTGCATAGGAGAGGTTCCCTGCTCGGGCTCAGACATGGCTGTTTGCTACTGTTACGTACCTAAAGGGTGAGCCTGAATTGCAGAGGATGGCCTCTCCTACGCCTCCGACTCGAGAGCCCCTGATAGTGGTGACAGGGGTGCAGGAGTGCGGAGTGGTATGAGTGCCTGGCAGGATCAACAGCAGAAGGATCAGATGGCCGGCACAGCTGATGGGATGGATCAGTACACAGGAACTGCAGACTGGATGACTCAGCAGACAGAACAGCAGACTGGATGGATCAGGCAGACAGGTGAGCAGCCTGGATGGCTCAGCAGACAGGCTCAGCAGACTGGATGATCAGCAGACAGGTGAACAGCCTGGATGGCTCAGCAGACTGGATGATCAGCAGACAGGTGAACAGCCTGGATGGCTCAGCAGACTGGATGGTCAGCAGACAGGTGAACAGCCTGGATGGCTCAGCAGACTGGATGATCAGCAGACAGGTGAACAGCCTGGATGGCTCAGCAGACTGGATGGTCAGCAGACAGGTGAACAGCCTGGATGGCTCAGCAGACTGGATGAAAGTCCAGGATCGTCAGACAGGCCGGGTCGGTAAGCAGGCTGGCAGCAGAGGTACAAGAGGAGCAGGCAGAGGGATCGTCAAACAAGCCAGGGATCAGGTACAGGCAGATAACAGGAATAGTCTCAAAGCAAGCCGGGTCAAAACAGAAGCAGATATCAGGTTTTCAGGGAACACATACACAGAGCTGCAGAGCAAACAGCAATGATGCAAGTGCCAGACAGGTTTAAATAACCCGCCAGACACTAACGAGTGCATGTGCGCGTGCGCATAGACGCCCGCAATCGTGCACCGATGGGTCTACTCTGCCTGTTACTGGCAGGATCTTCATGACAGTGGCCATCTGATGATCTCACCCGGAGAGCCCACCCCATGGCTATGCGAGAGACGCCACACAGCGGGTGACAACACAACGGAGGAAGACCGCCACAGAAGAAGAGTGTATTTTTCTTTATTAGCGGGTAAGCAGCGGTGCTGAAGAACACAGCAGATGGAGTAGACAGCGGCAGCAGGAGAGAGAGTTCTGCGAGAAGACAGCTTGGTGAGAAGATGGCGGTGGGAGAGACAGCAGCAGGAGAAGACGGCTCAGGGAAGAAGACAGCTATTCTACAATAAAGGACTTGTCAAAAACCGGGCTATTGTTTTTTTTACATTTCATTGCTTTTTTTGGTGAACGGTAGGGGTACGATGTTCCCCATACCCATTCACATAGGAGGGGCAGGATCTGGGGGTCCCCTTGTTAAACTGGGCTTCCAGATTCTTATAAACCCCCTGCCCGCAGACCAACAACCACCGACCTTGGGGACAAGGTGCTTTGGGGGGGACCCCAAAGCACCCTCCCCGTGTGGCATGTGGCCTGTTACTGTTCAGAAGGGGAAGATGCTCGCTCATCCCCCCCCCCATCCTGACCTCCAGGCTGCATGGTCAGATAAGGGTCTGATATGGATTTTGGGGGGGGGGGCACGTCAATTTTTTTAACATTTTGGTGTGGTGTTCCCCTTAAAGTTCATACCAGACCCAAAGGGCCTGGTATGTACTGGGGGGGACCCTATGACATTTTTTTTCTTGATTTTTGGAATTCCACACCATAATATTATTGAATAAGTACATACCATTGCATGCATTTGAAGAGTTAAAATATGGAATAAACCAAACTGATATGCATTGGCTAATTACTCTGCTGAGTACAACGCACGTTTTCAAGAGGTGATACTATCAGTGGCATTTGAACTCACGGCTTGAACCTTTGAAGGTAACAGGGCGTACCACTATGCTACAGAGCTGCGCATATACCTACATAGAAAATACATTTACGAATGTTTAATTCTATACAATAATGTTTTGCATTTCAAGCATTAATATTATAGTAACAACCATGCTCATGCTGATGTGGCATTGGCTAATAGGCGTTCGCCTCTTTTCAGCATATGCTGCTGAGGAAACAAAGAGAGCTCGATTTGTGTGAAAATAATGATAACAATTTTGTTTGGATACAGTGTTGCATGACTGAGTAATTGTCATTCAAAGTGTGAGAGCACTGAAAGAGATGCAACTCGATCCTCTAAAAAAATAAAGTAACATTTTTCTTCATGCCTTTTCTCCATGTTCATAAAAAAAAAATAAACTGTAAACTAATATTATGTGAGTTTATTGGCAAGATGTATTCTTACTGGAGTTCTGTAAATTAGATTCAGCAAACCCAAGAAAATGAACTATAAAGCTGTAGAATCAGCACAGAGGACTAAAGCTGACTCTGCTGGTAGGAATTGCCTTGTAGCACAATAAATAGATTACCAAGATCCACAGTCACTATTTTACATGGAGCCCAACAATGTTAGCCCTTCATTTTCATCACTCAGATAAGGGCTGACCTGGAAGAGAGAGGGAGTAGTGCAAAATGCAAAAATTGGAAAATTGAAAAATTGAAAATTGAAAATTGGTCTGGGCAGGAATGGGGTATAAGTGCCCACTATTGAAGTGGTTAAAGAAAAGAAAATTAAACTTGATCAGCTGCCCATAATGATTAAGCATCCCCACTGCCTCTTCTTTAGGCAAGGAGTAATATCCCAAATACAATACCCAATCTGCTCCATTTAGGCTAGATCCACACTTCCCAATTCCTGTGTGTTGCGTTAATTCACGCACATTAACCTGTTGTGTCACACATTAACGTGCATTGAATTGAGGCAGCTAATTCGTTTTGAATGGGCTACCAATGCATAGGAATTGACCAAAAATGGGACATGTGGCATTTTTTGACACAGCATACCTCAAATGCAATAACAAACAAAACATGCACTGCATAATGCACACTATTGCAAAGCTTTAGTGATATTATTTTTTAGAAAAACCTAACTGGTTTCTATACATTACTATATTTTGCACAGTTTTGCATTTTGCACTACCCCCTCTCTCTTCCAGGTCAGCCCTTATCTGAGTGATGAAAATGAAGGGCTAACATTGTTGGGCTCCATGTAAAATAGTGACTGTGGATCTTGGTAATCTATTTATTGTGCTACAAGGCAATTCCTACCAGCAGAGTCAGCTTTAGTCCTCTGTGCTGATTCTACAGCTTTATAGTTCATTTTCTTGGGTTTGCTGAATCTAATTTACAGAACTCCAGTAAGAATACATCTTGCCAATAAACTCACATAATATTAGTTTACAGTTTATTTTTTTTTATGAACATGGAGAAAAGGCATGAAGAAAAATGTTACTTTATTTTTTTAGAGGATCGAGTTGCATCTCAGTAACAAATGCTATCATTATAATGGCTGATGTATACCTGTAAATTCTTCATGTTTTCTGGACAAACTGTTCTTTGTTTTGTCATAAATGGATGCTTTACTAAGACATCCATTGTTAAGGCTGAAAATAATTTCTACAATGCTGGCCATACACGTGTAAGGGAAGGTTGCATCCCCATGGGCCGGTGTCGCCACCACAATCCTTCAAAGTAGCATCTTGACACTACTTTGTGAGGACATTAGCACACTTCTGCCCAGAGGTCTGCTTTATATCTTTATTCCACTTACTTACAGAATGTCCTATCTCTTCTTCAGCCAGTGACCAGGTCTGTTCCTACCCGCCCTGACACATGGGCTCCACAGCATTTTGAGCATATAATGCTAAGCATGTCCTAAACTCCACCAGCCCTCTCAGTCTTCCTTGACGCGGTCATCTTAGGTTCACACTCTCACCTCTGTACCTTAGTTGATTCCCCCTCTAGGGAACGCAGGGAATCCTGATTTGCAAGGCCCTGCAGTCCAGGCTTGGTCCCAAGGTGAGCCCTCTACTGCAGCAAGCTCTAAGATGGAAACCAAGCCACTAGGTGGGGAACATGAACTACAACTGTTCCCTCACCACCAGCACTCCTGTCACCCAGCAACATCATCATCATTCTACTGCCAGCTGGCTGCTACTGCTTCTTTACACCTTAACTCTATCATACTTAAGGTTGACTGTGATGTTCAGTTACATACACTTAACCACAAGGGTTAACTTGATCACACTTGTGATTATGCTTTCTTAACCTGGAAGGTTAACATGGCTTCACTCCCAGTTTTTACGTTTTTTTCCATACACCATTTTTACGCTGTGGTTCAACAGTTAGATCAGCCTTTTTCAACCAGGGTGCTAAGGCACCCTGGGGTGTCTAGCTATTTTAAGGGGTGCCTTGGCAAAATCCCTAAAAATTAAACACAATTGTTTAAAAGCCAACAGATGGAGCAAGCCTGCCTTTTAGTTACACAAAGCCACAGATTGTCATTGTGCACCATTACAACCAACCTTCCACCCACTGGCATCCTAACAACAAGTAACAACATTGGTTTATAAGAATGACTTCTGGTGCCTACACAGCATCCTTGTTTTACCTCCCCTGCCCCTCTCCGTCAGAACTAGGGTCACATTAGCTGAATGAGGGAGAGAAATTGAGGGAGAGGAGAATACTAGTCAGTATCAGTGTGTAAAGTTTATTTGCTTTGGAAGAATAAAACACCTCTAATGCTGGGTGTGCTATGTGAGTGGAGCTTGCTACATTATGTAAAACTATTAGTTTAGTGTTGTACATTTTAGAACAGGGTGCCTCGAGATGTGTATGATTTTAAAGGGTGCCTTGATTGAAAAAAGGTTGAGAAACACTGATTTTAATGACCTCTTCCCCAGTATGACTCAGACACTTCTCTTTGTATGGAAAGTCCTTTTACTTAGCAGACATATACATAAATATCTGTATATCCACGTCATGACCCAGAACATAGTCCTTTTTTATACATGTGATCACCTTAAATTCAGTGGGCTGTGCTGTCCCTAGTGGTGCTAGAATCATTGGTGCAGTAAGTTAGTGATGCCGCCCATAATTCAAGGTGCAGTAGTCCATAACAACATAGATTATTACGAGTGGTCGCCCTGCAATATCACAGTCCCGCTATAAGTCACTGATCGCTGCCATTATTAGTAAAAATTTGTAAATATTCCATAGTTTGTAGACGCTATAACTTTTGCACAAACCAATCAATATACGCTTATTGGGATTTTTTTACCAAACACAGGTACGTAGCAGAATACATATTGGTGCGGAGGATGCTGGGGTTTTTCACTAGTTCTCCCAACTTTGTACCTTCATCATCGGATCTCTCCACACACTGGTTATTCCCTGTCCTGGATCTAGTCCCTGCTCTGAGATGATTAGAGGAATGCACAAAGCTATCGATTGAGCGGCAATCCTATTGTGAGGTGGTGATGTGAGACCCTTCGAATCTCTTCCATAATCAGAGTTTGGATTACACAAGCTTTGCTGACTCAGTACCATGATATCTGAGTTCATACATTCCAGTAAGCGCAATCCCATTTTTGGTGGTGGATATTCACGTATGGGGTTCATTAGGACTATCAACATTGTCATCCATGATCACTCTGATCACATTGGAACTTTTGACCTTGGATTTTTTATATATGAACTGATTTTTTAATTTTTTTCCTTTCCTTTTTTGGATGTTTGGCACTTTGCACTCTATTGCCATATGATATATGGTTTTTGTACTATATTAACTGCTACAGTACATGCTCATTTGGAGATACCAGTAATAATAACCGCTACAGCAGCAGCACTATACAGTGACAGATATTCCCTAGGTGGCCATATACATACAGATTGCCAGCCGACTGCAGATCTTAGTCGGGCTCCTTGACCTCAATACCTTGTTGAGGTTAATTAGCTGCTAAGTGCTTCATCGGCACAAGCTATAGTTGCATGGCAGGCTGGACCCAACAGGTTTTCCTGGAGCTGAAATAGGAGACAACAGTCCAATAGGCTAGTATGACATGTCAGGTCTTTTGAATGTAAGGAGCATTTGGAATATACATCATTTGATCACTGTACCACATCAACTGTTATATGATCATTTGGAGATACCAGTTATAGTACCCACCACATACCTTTAGGTTATACTGCATTATATCATTCTGATTAATGCCGCAGTTTACTTCAGTAGTCCAGCAGATGCTCCCTATACCCGTGTATGTACACTGGGTCAGGGGGCCGGACATAGTAGATGTTTATATCGGATAATTCAGCAGTTATACCATACACCAGGATTCTGTCAATCATGGCAGGTGGAGCACAGGCTCATTTCACACATAGAGTCCCTATACAGACAGGACCTCATCACCTTCTGAGGGGGGAGCTAGGTTTTAGAGGGGGTAGAAGCGCGAGGGAGGGTACCGTTGGGAGAGGGGTGGCCCAGAGCATTTAGAGTGGGGGTGAGGGGTGACCTGTGTAATGTTGGGGACACACCCTAAGTGGGTGGGGGATTTCCCTGTACCACAATGATACAATATTGATATAGGGAGGAGCGACGTGCTGATGTCACCGCGATGTTCACTTCCCGGGCGTTAGTATTGTTGCCGGCTGGCCTCATTTTTTACCTGAATCTTTTATACATTTTGGAAGCGATACTGCTTTTTATTAAATAAACAACCATCTGGTTTTACCTATGGCGACTTTCCCTGCTTTTTTTCTGGGCTGACATCACCTCTAAAATCATGTGGGTCTGCAAGCCGTGCCTCTGACCACCTTTGGGATCAACGGTTTACTGCGTCATATGGCTCGACCAGACATCTGAAGTCCCCGGAGAAAAAGGCCCTGGTTGGGTATTAGCCACAAGTTTTAAAACTTGTGCAGCTGGAATTTTTCAAGGTTTTACTGTCCACTGGAGGACTTTATATATGTCACAAGATTCATTTTTTGGGACTTATCATTATTATTATTAATATTTTTTTGTTTTATTTATTCATTTATATTTGCTTGTTTTCATATTTGGTTAATATGTCACTTTGAGAGCGCAGCTCCCTTTTTTATCTATTGATATATTACAGTGGGGAAAATAATTATTTGCTCCCCTCCAGATTTTGTAAGTTTGCCCACTTACAAAGAAATGAAGGACAGAATATCAACCAAAAATCCAGAAAAAAGCAAATGATACAAATGTTATAAATTGAGTTGCAGTTCAGTGAGTAAAATATGTATATGATCCCCTACCAACTAACAATAATTTTGGCTCCTACAGACTGGCTACAGTATGTGCTCATGTGGTACACAGATTAGTCCTTTCAATTTAAGAAGGTGCTCCTAACGACAACTCGTTATGTGTATAAAAGACACCTGTCCACAGAATTTTTCTTCCATTCAAGCCTCACCATCATAGGCAAGACCAAAGATCTGTCAAAGGACATCAGGGACAAGATTGTAGACCTGCACAAGGCTGGAATGGGCTACAAGGCCATCAGCAAGACGCTTGGTGAGAATAAGACAACTGGTGGAGCAATTATTCACAAATGGAAGAAATACAAAATAGTCATCAATCGCCCTCGGTCTGGAGCTCCGTGCAAGATTTCGCTGCATGGGGTAAGGATAATCATGAGAAAAGTGAGGGATCAGCCCAGAACTACACGGGAGGAGCTTGTAAATTATCTCAAGGTAGTTGGGACCACAGTCACCAAACAAATCTGCAGCGCCCACAAGGTCCCCCTCCTCAAGAAAGCACATGTACAGGCCCATCTGAAGTTTGCCAATGAACATCTAAATGATTCAGAGAAGGATTGGGAGAAAGTGCTGTGGTCTGACCAAATTTTAGCTCTTTGGCCATAACTCGACTCACCGTATTTGGAGAAAGAAAAATGCTGACTTTGACCCTAAGTACACCCTCCCTACAGTAAAGCACAGAGGTGGAAACATTGTGCTTTGAGGATGCTTCTCTGCTAAAGGTACAGGGCGACTTTGCCGCATTGAGCAAATAGATGGGACCATGTATTGTAAAATCTTGGATGAGAACCTTCTTCCCTTAGCCAGAAGACTGAAGATGGGCCGTGGATGGGTCTTTTAGCATGACAATGACCCATAATATACCACCTAGGTAACAAAGGAGTGGCTCAAGAAGAAGTACATTAAGGTCATGGAGTAACTTAGCCAGTCTTCAGACCTTAATCCTATAGAAAATTTATGGAGGGAGCTGAAACTTCGAATTGCCAAGCGACATCCAAGAAACCTTATAGATTTAGAGCAGATCTGTAAACAAGAGTGGACCAAAATCCCTCCTGAGATGTGTGCAAACCTGGTAACCAACTACAAGGAACGTCTTACCTCTGTGCTTGCCAACAAGGGTTTCTCCACCAACTACTAAGCCACGTTTTGCTTGGGGGTCAAATGCTTATTTTACTCACTGAACTTCAACTCAATTTATAACATTTGTATCATGTGTTTTCTGGATTATTGGTTGATATTCTGTCTCTATCATTTAAAATACACTTATGATCTTTGACGAGCTTCTTGGCCAGTCACCCTAATGTTCCAGCTCTCATTGTGGGAGACTTCAATAACTACCTAGACTTTAAGCTAGACAAATTTAGGCAGGCTCACTCCCGTCGGACCCTAGCTGGGGGACCGACTCCATTTGCTAATCTTCTAACGGAGATGGGACTGCATGATGTATGGCGGATAAAAAATCCTCTTAGTCGAACTTATTCTTGTCACTTGGCCTCGCACAGGGGCCTTTCTAGGATTGATCTTGGTCTTTGTAACAAGGAAATGCTCTCCCTCATCGCGGATGCCCAGTATGAACCGAGGACGATCTCTGATCACTCTACATACTGGGCTTAAATAACTACCTTAGGCCCTCGTAAATGTACGTACTGGAAAATAAATCCCTCTTCTCCCAGACTTCTATAGACCGATCTCCCAACTAACAACAGACATAAAACTTTTGGCCAGAGTGCTATCTACTCGTCTTGCATCAGTTATCCAAAAACTGATTCACTGAGACCAATCAGGCTTCCCTCCAGATCAACAGCTTTGAATATTAGGAGTTTAGTCCTCAACTTGCAGATCCCGATCGACAAACCTGGCAATAGGGCAGTGCTGTCCCTTGACGCTGCTAAAGCATTCAACAGCGTTGAGTGGCCATACCTATGGGAGGTCCTGAAACGCCTTGGGGAAGATTTTATTAACCGGTTCCCGACCGGCTCCTGTAGATATACGTCAGCAGAATGGCACGGCTGCGCAAAGTAACGTACCCGTACATTACTTTGAAATTGCCGCCTTGTGCACGCGCATGCGCCTGCCGCGATCTCCGTGAGTCGGGTCGCGGGTCCCGCGGACTCGATCGCCGTGGGTATATCGCCTCACGGAGAGGACGAATGGGGAGATGCCGTTGTAAACAGCATCTCCCCATTCTGCCTAGTAAAAAGTGTCACTGGATCTCTGCTCCCTGTCATCGGAGCAGAGATCAGTGACGTCACACACCAGCCCATCCCCCTGACAGTTAGAAATCACTCCCCTAGGACACACTTAATCCCTCCCCGCCCCCTAGTGGTTAACCCCTTCACTGCCAGTGTCATTTATACAGGAATCAATGCATTTTTATAGCACTGATTACTGTATAAATGAAAATGGTCCCAAAAATGTGTCAAAAATGTCCGACATGTCCGCCATAACGTCGCAGTCACAATAAAAATCGCTGATCGCCGCCATTACTAGTAAAAAAAAAAAATTATTAATAAAAATGCCATAAAACTATCCCCTATTTTGTAAACTATATAACTTTTGCGCAAACAAATCAATAAACGCTTATTGCGGTTTCTTTTACCAAAAATATGTAGAAGAATACGGATCGGCCTAAACTAAGAAAAAAAAATTTTTTTTATATATTTTTTGGGGATAATTATTATAGCAAAATGTAAAAAATAATGCGTTTTTTTCAAAATTGTCGCTCTTATTTTGTTAATGGCGCAAAAAAAAAAATCGCAGAGATGATCAAATACCACAAAAAGAAAGCTCTATTTGTGGGAAAAAAAGGACATCAATTTTGTTTCCGAGTCACGTCGCACGGCCGCACAATTGTCAGTTAAAGCGACGCAGTGCCGAATCGCAAAAAGTGCTCTGGTCAGGAAGGGGGTAAATCCTTCCGGGGCCGAAGTGGTTAAATGGGTGCAGCTGCTATACACAAATCCCACAGCTAGGTTACGCATTAATGGGGACCTCACTGACTCTTTCTGTCTTCACAGAGGCACAAGACAGGGGTGCCCGTTGTCGCCCCTGTTGTTCGCTTTATCCCTGGAACCATTGGCAGAGACAGTCCGAGCTTCACCATTGATAGTGGGTTTCAAAAGAGGGCCTGTGGAGGACAAAGTCTCTTTATATGCAGACGATACCCTCCTGTACTTGTACTTGTACCACCTCATTGCAGAACGTTATGTCCCTAATAACTCAGTTTGGCACCTTTTCTGGCTTTTCCATAAATTGGAGTAAGTCAGCCCTTCTACCTCTAGATGAAATGGTCATGCCTGTGCTCAGCCCCTACTTAACTCTTAATTTACTCCCTGTCACGGAACGTCCCACACTCCGCTTGAGTGCTTCCGTCAGTATACCACTTTCTTGTAGTCTGGATACAGATATTAGATATTCCAACCGCTCTGAGCACAAAACAAGGCGACACTTGCTTAGATGCTAACATGGACTAACTTTATTTAGACTCAAAATTACAAGACTTTATATGCCGTTGGAACCTCCTCTAACAATACAACTGTAACCTAATTAACATGAGCTAGTTTACTAAATCATTTACCAGACTAAGTGACTACGTCTCCTAGCTCATTGACTATTCAACACACATTACCATAAACATCAACACAGGGTTAATTAGAACAAACAACAATGAGTTGAATACCCTTAGAACCTGTGGTAAGGCAGACTAAACTCATTTACATTAAACACATTATAGCTGACATCAGACAGGTGAGTGGAGTTGATGGCATTAGCATCTTCTCACAGTATGAGTCCCAACAGTGTGGCTCAGTCACTATTGCTACTATGGCAAATACAGGGTCCCCAGAGTCTGTTTCCTGGGGGACAAGGACCCGAAGCCAAAGTAACAACACCTCAAGGGTACCCCAAATGCCATGGCCCATAATCTGTAGGCAAGAGGCTCACATTCAGTCCCCTCCAAAAGCCTCTATCCTGGGTGAGTCTGTCACATTTCTTCCCCATCAAAAGTTGACTAACAAGGTCCCAGACCTCCACCTGGTCTGGACATGAGTTAGTCAGGCAGAGTGAACTTAAAAAGTCTGTCCGCATGATCTCCTTTCTTGGTTGCAAGGAATAGTTGACCTCAGTAGGTGTGAGGCAGAGGTCATTGACTCTCTGTCCGTCTGTCAGCGCTTCATCAGGGTGGTGTTTACCATTCCATGGCTTGGCCTGTTGCTGGGCAGAGGGGCCCACTGTCCCAGATCCCTAAAGCTGAGAAGAAACTGTAGGCGCTAGGCAGAGGCCAGCAGTGCTCTGCCCTGTTGCCAGCGATTCAGCTGGGAGTAGCATCTCCACTACATCAGCTTGTCGCTGGAGAGAGGGGCCGACTGCCCCGGCTCCCTGGAACTCCACAGTTGTTGCCGGTGTTGCCGGTGCTGGGCAGAGGTTGGTAGCACTCTGCCCTGTTGCCAGCACTTCTGCTGGGGACTCCACATTCTCCACTCCGGCTAACCATTGGGGCAGGAGGCTGGCTTCCTCCACTCCCAAACTGTGTAGCTGCCATTGGGGAGGTGAGCCAGTTGCTTCCTTTTCCATTCCCTCATCTGGCTGCTGGGACGACATGTCTATGGTACTGTCTCCCAGGTGCACAGATGTTTGCTGGGGAGAAATGTCCGCTTCCTACACCCTGGCCAACTGTTGGGGAGGGACAACACACACCTCCTCTCCCTTCTCCCCCTGTATCTGCTGCTGGGAAGTGATTGCCACCTTCTCACCCTGAGCCTCCGAAACGGCCACAGGTGTGGGGCAGAGTTCTTGGACCCTCTGTCCGGTTGCCAGCACTTCTGCTGGGGGTTCGCTAGGTGGTTCCTCCTCTACAGAAACGTCTATTAAATCCCCAGTCTCTGGAATTGCTTAAAGTGTGGGGCAGAGGTCTTGGACCCTCTGTTCCGTTACCAGATCTTCAGCTGAAGAAGTTTGTTGTAACTCCATAGATGCTGCTGGCAGAAAATCACATGTCCCTGTCAGTGTTGTGGGAGAAAGGCCGACTACCTCTTCTCTCAAGAAGGCCGAAGCCACTGTTGGTGCTGAGCAGAGCACAGTGAACTTTGGCCCTGATAGCAGCTCTTCTGCTGGAAGCTCATTAGGTTGTTCTTCCTCAGCAGAAAAGTCTATCAAATCCCATGTCTCTGCAACTGATGTCTGGGGATTAGGTTCGCCATCTCCTGTCCATGGAACCCAGAAGATGCTATCATTGCTGGGCAGAGGTTAGCAGAGCTCTGCCCTGTTGTCAGCACTTCAGGTTTGGGGATGGCAATCTCCGGATTTTCCACTGCCGATTCTCTAGCATGCTGCTGAAAGTGTTCTAGCAGTTTCCTGTATGCCCTTTCCAGATGCTGTTCCTTCCTTAGCAAATGGTCCAGATCAGGTTTGAGCTCTGAGACCCCTGCAAGACCGAGCATAGCCTCTCTATATTCTTGCAGGTCCTCAAGGTCAGGTTCCCCTTCATCGCCAAACACAAAATGATCTGTAAGGCTCTACCACAGCAATCCAGGGCCTCCAAAGTCATATCCCCCCGGAGAGCATTCTGTTGTCTCCCCTAAATATCCCTCCTCTGCGTGCCATTGCAGAGCTCGATAACTATTGTCCAGCTCTATCTCCTGCTGGACAAGCCTGTCCAACTCAGTCACCCATTGCTCCTGGGGCCGCTCTCCCAGGAATGCCATCCGCAATGCCCGTTGGTCACTGGCCCGTTGCTCTTGGGTTGGAAAGCACTTGCCCTGTTTTATACCAGCGAGCTGGAGGGCTCCAATCCAGAGCTCCACCCGAATCTGCTGCCTGAACTCCAGGTATTCTTCCTCAGACACAGTCCTGGTGTATGTTGAAAGGATGATCCGCAGCAGCCCCAGGAACTCTGATGCCAGGTCCATATCTCCGCTGGGGTGACTGAAGTCTGCTATGCTGATCTTGGATCCAGTTGGAGGTTTGGATGCCCCAGACTGCAGGAAGCGTCCCGCTGCTTGCCACCAATGTCACATAACGTCCCACACTTGAGTGCTTCCGTCAGTATACCACTTCCTTGTAGTCTGGATACAGATATCAGATATTCCAACCGCTCTGAGCACAAAACAAGGCGACATTTGCTTAGATGCTAACATGGACTAACTTTATTTTAGAATCAAAATGACAAGACTTTATATGCCGTTGGAACCTCCTCTAACAATACAACTGTAACCTAATTAACATGAGCTAGTTTACTAAATCATTTACCCAGACTAAGTGACTACGTCTCCTAGTTCATTGACTATTTAACACACATTACCATAAACATCAACACAGGGTTAATTAGAACAAACAACAATGAGTTGAATACCCTTAGAACTTGTGATAAGCCAGACTAAACTCATTTACATTAAACACATTATAGCTGACATCAGATAGGTGAGTGGAGTTGATGACATTAGCATCTTCTCACAGTATGAGTCCCAATAGTATGACTCAGTCACTATTGCTACTATGGCAAATACAGGGTCCCCAGAGTCTGTGTGTCCTGGGTAGGGATGAGCTTCGTGTTCGAGTCGAACCCATGTTCGACTCGAACATTGGCTGTTCGGTCGTTCGCCGAATTCCGAACGTTATGGGCCGTTCGCGCCAAATTTGTGTGGCGCGCCACAGCCCATAATTCACTGCGGCATCGCAGTGCATTGCTGGCTGATGATTGGCCAAGCATGCACTATGACCCGCATGCTTGGCCAATCACAGTGCCGTCGGTAGAGAGAGCTGTAATTGGCCAAAGCCAGGGTGGCTTTGGCCAATTATGGATCAGGGGGTTTAGAACACGCCCCACACTATATAAGGCCGCCTACAATGGCGGCCCTGTGTAGTGTGTGTTCCGGCGTTGAGATACATAGATAGACAGAGAGACAGTGTCATTTCATTTGAGTTAGCTAGATTAGGCAGGACAATCAGTGAGTTAGCTGCACTTCCAGTGTATTGTGTATACAGTACCTGACCGCGAGATTGTGTTTCCAGCGCGATAGCATCGCGCTGGTTCTCGGCGACAGGGTACTGTGCATGTCGCGCTGGCTCACTCATCGGGAAAGGAAAACTTTGTTTTCCTTCCGCGATGAGTGACAGGCAGTGCTGACAGCTGTCTGGTATGAATCCTGAGGCGGGAACACCACGCCAAATTTTAAATGAAAAAACCGGCATGGGTTCCCCCCCAGGGGCATACCAGGCCCTTAGGTCTGGCATGGATTGTAAGGGGAACCCCCTACGCCGAAAAATCGGCGTGGGGGTCCCCCCCAAATCCATACCAGACCCTTATCCGAGCATGCAGCCCGGCCGGCCAGGAGAGGGAGACGAGCGAGCGAGCGGCCCCCCCTCCTGAGCCGTACCAGGCCGCATGCCCTCAACATGGGGGGGTGCCTTGGGGGAGGGGGCGCCCTGCAGGGCCCCCCCCACCCCAAAGCACCTTGTCCCCATGTTGATGAGGACAAGGGCCTCTTCCCGACAACCCTGGCCGTTGGTTGTCGGGGTCTGCAGGCGGGGGGCTTATCGGAATCCGGGAGCCCCCTTTAATAAGGGGGCCCCCAGATCCCGGCCCCCCACCCTGTGTGAATGAGTTTGGGGTACATGGTACCCCTACCCATTCACCTGGGGAAAAGTGTCAATATAAAAAAAACACAGTACACAGGTTTTAAGAGTGATTTATTAGTCAGCTCCGGGATCTTCTTCCGACTTCGGGGGGTCTCCTTCCGACTTCTCCCGGTGTTCGGCCTCTTCTCCCGGGCCCCGCCGCTATCTTCTTCCAGCTCTATTGCCAGCGAGGGGCCCGGTCTGCTGCCGCTGTCTTGCCGCCGCTGTCTCGCCGCCACCACTGTCTTGTCGCCGCTGTCTCGCCGCTGTCTCGCCGCTTCTTCTCTTCTTCTCTTCTTCTCTTCTTCCCCGATGTTGACACGACACTCTCTCCGGCTCGAATGCTGTGTGCGAGCTGCGGAGCCATTTATATAGGCAGTGACCCCGCCCCCTTACGACGTTATTGTCCCAGCATGCGCAGGGACTCTGGCGTCATAAGGGGGCGTGACCCCAGAGTCCCTGCGCATGCTGGGACAATGACGTCGTAAGGGGGCGGGGTCACCGCCTATATAAATGGCTCCGCAGCTCGCACACAGCATTCGAGCCGGAGAGAGCGTCGTGTCAACATCGGGGAAGAAGAGAAGAAGAGAAGAAGCGGCGAGACAGCGGCGACAAGACAGCGGCGGCGGCAAGACAGCGGCAGCAGACCGGGCCCCTCGCTGGCAATAGAGCTGGAAGAAGATAGCGGCGGGGCCCGGGAGAAGAGGCCGAACACCGGGAGAAGTCGGAAGGAGACCCCCCAAAGTCGGAAGACCCCCCTCCCCCAAGGCACCCCCCCATGTTGAGGGCATGCGGCCTGGTACGGCTCAGGAGAGGGGGGCGCTCGCTCGTCCCCCTCTCCTGGCCGGCCGGGCTGCATGCTCGGATAAAGGGTCTGGTATGGATTTGGGGGGGACCCCCACGCCGATTTTTCGGCGTAGGGGGTTCCCCTTACAATCCATGCCAGACCTAAGGGCCTGATATGCCCCTGGGGGGAACCCACGCCGTTTTTTTCATTTAAAATTTGGCGCGGTGTTCCCGCCTCAGGATTCATACCAGACAGCTGTCAGCACTGCCTGTCACTCATCGCGGAAGGAAAATAAAGTTTTCCTTTCCCGATGAGTGAGCCATCTCGGCGCTGGCTCCTGCGACGGGGCTCGCAGGTGTCAAATCTCGCCGAGAAATGCGGCGAGATTGACACAATATCGCGATCACCTACTGTATATATGCATCCCCGGTGTTGCATATATTTATATATATACACTGTATTCAGTTTAGCTAGATCCGTTCCTGTTATCTTCTTACTGACAGGCAGGCTTGTCTTGTTACAGTATTTACAGCTACCTGAAGAAAATTGCTGGTGTTCTTTTGATCCTATTAGTACCACAGTCAGGCAGCTAGACTATGTACAGTTAGTGTAGTGCGTCCTGCTCACAGTGTTCAGCTAAAACTACAAGTTAGTGTAGTAAGACCTCTGCACAGTGTTCATCTAAAGCTACAAGTTAGTGTAGTGCGTCCTGCTCACAGTGTTCAGCTAAAACTACAAGTTAGTGTAGTGAGACCTCTGCACAATGTTCATCTAAAGCTACAAGTTAGTGTAGTGCGTCCTGCTCACAGTGTTCAGCTAAAACTACAAGTTAGTGTAGTGCGTCCTCCTCACAGTGTTCAGCTAAACCTACAAGTTATTTTTTTGCGAGCTCTGCACAGTGTTCATCTAAAGCTACAAGTTAGTGTAGTGCGTCCTGCTCACAGTGTTCAGCTAAAACTAGAAGTTAGTGTAGTGAGACCTCTGCACAGTGTTCATCTAAAACTACAAGTTAGTGTAGTGCGTCCTGCTCACAGTGTTCAGCTAAAACTACAAGTTAGTGTAGTGAGACCTCTGCACAGTGTTCATCTAAAGCTACAAGTTAGTGTAGTGCGTCCTGCTCACAGTGTTCAGCTAAAACTACAAGTTAGTGTGGTGCGTCCTCCTCACAGTGTTCAGCTAAACCTACAAGTTATTTTTTTGCGAGCTCTGCACAGTGTTCATCTAAAGCTACAAGTTAGTGTAGTGCGTCCTGCTCACAGTGTTCAGCTAAAACTACAAGTTAGTGTGGTGCGTCCTCCTCACAGTGTTCAGCTAAACCTACAAGTTATTTTTTTGCGAGCTCTGCACAGTGTTCATCTAAAGCTACAAGTTAGTGTAGTGCGTCCTGCTCACAGTGTTCAGCTAAAACTACAAGTTAGTGTAGTGAGACCTCTGCACAGTGTTCATCTAAAACTACAAGTTAGTGTAGTGCGTCCTGCTCACAGTGTTCAGCTAAAACTACAAGTTAGTGTAGTGAGACCTCTGCACAGTGTTCATCTAAAGCTACAAGTTAGTGCAGTGAGTCCTGCTCACAGTGTTCAGCTAAAACTACAAGTTAGTGTGGTGCGTCCTCCTCACAGTGTTCAGCTAAACCTACAAGTTATTTTTTTGCGAGCTCTGGACAGTGTTCAGCTAAAACTACAAGTTAGTGTGGTACGTCCTCCTCACAGTGTTCAGCTAAACCTACAAGTTATTTTTTTGCGAGCTCTGCACAGTGTTCAGCTAAAGCTACCTGTAGAAGGTTGGTGGTGTTTTTCTGATCCTATCAATACCGCAGGCAGCTAAATAAGCTGCAAGTTATTTTTTTGCGAGCTCTGCACAGTGTTCAGCTAAAGCTATCTGTAGAAGGTTGGTGGTGTTTTCCAGATCCTATCACTACCGCAGGCAGCTAAATAAGCTGCAAGTTATTTTTTGGCGAGCTCTGCACAGTGTTCAGCTAAAGCTACCTGTAGAAGGTTGGTGGTGTTCTCATACTACAGGCAGGCAGTTTATTTTGCTAGCTGCAGTATCAGTACATATATATATATATATATATATATATATATATATATATATATATATATATATATATTGTACAGGACTCCGTGGCTGGGTCCTGGAAGGACGCTATGTTTCCCCTCTGTTTGGACTGTGGTCCCTTTAAGGGAACAAAAAAGGGTTGACTCACCTGTAAGAGGAAGTGGGTTTAAAAACAAGACAGGAAGTTAGAGAGGGTGTGGAGGAGTGTAGAGGAGAATGTGGATGGTGTGTTGGTGTGCAGCAACAGTGAATAGCAGTGTCCTGCCTGGAAGCCTCCTGCTAGAGGAATCTACCTGCAACAAGAAAATAAGGACTGTTTAACTGCAATAGCAGTTCTTGACTTCGCAAGTCGGTGAGACTGAAACCTTTTTCTTTTGTTTTTGCTGCTGTAAAGCTATTTAAGTTCAATAAATCTCCTTTTGAGTGAAAAGCCTGTGTCCTGCGATCTAGCTGGTTCCCCAAACATTACAAGTTTTGCTCGAATGCGGGCAGGACAGAGTAACAGGCATTTTTCTTGCTGTTTTTTTTTTGTATTGGACTTAAAACTGACATTGAAAGGGACAGTACAGTGGATTTATGTCCTGGGTTAAAGCCGCACAAACCCTGAAAGCTGAAGCAATGGAGGAGCTAATTAAACAGCTGTCCTTGGCTAATATACAAGCGCAGACTCGCCATGAGGAAGCTAATCAGGGCTTAACAACCCAGCTGGAGGTACAGCAAGAAAACACTCGCCTGTTGGTGGCCCAGTTGGCAGCCCAGCAAGCGACCCAGCAAGAGGTTATGCAGGCTCAGGTGACTGCCTTAAAAGAAGTAGTGCAGCAGCTTTCTCAGGGCCGTGAGCAAGCGGCTGTTGCCCCTGGCAACCAGGTGACCGTGAGGGCAAGCCATTTTTTGCAGAAGTTGTCCCTGAGTGATGATGTAGAGGCATTTCTTGCTACGTTTGAGAGGACGGCAGAGAGAGAAGGGTGGCCCCAGGAGCAGTGGGCCGGCCTAATTGCTCCTTTCCTAACCGGAGATCCTCAAAAAGCCTACTTCGACCTGCCACCAGATCACGCTAAAGACTATCAAAAATTAAAGGCAGAAATATTGGCTCGTTTGGGGGTAACTACAGCTGTTCGGGCCCAACGAGTGCACCAATGGAAGTATCGTCCAGATCGTCCACCACGGTCTCAAATGCATGACCTGGTGCAACTGTAAAAAAAATGGCTGCAGCCCGAAATGTTGTCTGGCCTCCAAATCGTGGAGCGGGTCGTGCTGGACCGATACCTAAGGTCACTGCTAGACGACCTTCAATGGTGGGTCAGCCATGGAGACCCCAAAACAGTGAACCTCCTTGTCGAGATGGTGGAACGATACACAATGGTGGAGAATCTGCTTGGCCCTACCAAGCGCCAAGGACCCAGTCTGCCACGGCCTATTCGTTCGACTGGTGCCCTTCGAAAGGACGTTCCCCGGAGCCCTGGAACCAACACCCCGGAAGGTCAAGAGTCACTCCCGATACCTTCTCAGCGATCTGTTCCTGTTCGGAGAGGAGGGGATGTACAATGTTGGCGTTGTCATTCCTGGGGCCATACCCGGGCCCACTGCCCACTGCAAGAGGAGCCCATGGAATGTTGGGTTCTTCGGAGGGGGTCTTTTTATGCCCAGAAAGCATGCACAACACATATTGATCTTGGAGAAGAGAAATTCGAGTGTGAAGTCCAAGTGAACCACCTTCCTGCCCGGGCTTTGCTGGACTCCGGAAGCATGGTAACCCTGGTCCATCCTAGAGTAATTGGGAAGATTGGTCCGGTAAGAAAAACTTTACGGGTGGTGTGCATTCACGGGGACACTAGAGAGTACCCTCTCATCTCTGTGTCCATCTCCACAGCATGTGGCACTGGTACTCAAGAGGTGGGGGTGGTAAAGAACTTAGTACATGATGTTATCATAGGACGAGACTGTCCATTATTTGCAAAACTGTGGGGACAAAGAGAACTACCTGGACGGTCCAGAGACTGGGGAGAAACTAGTCCCTCTGTTCCTGCTGTTGAGAGAAATAACCCTGAAATGCCGAATGTTCTTGAAAATGCTAATGATTTGGTTAATGGGGATGAAAGTAGTGCTGATATTATTAAGGGTGTCAAAATGTGTGGTTCACAGACCTACCTGAACACTGAAGAGGGGGGGGAACCTTCCCCACTTCAGGTAATGCTGGGGGAAGAGGATGAGGAAGTGGCCGTTACCCCTGCCCTGCCGGATTTGGGTGTTCCGCAGGGGGCATTTGGTACTGCCCAGATGCAGGACCCCACTTTGGCCCATGCACGGGAACAGGTTGTAGTAATAAATGGGGTTCCCCAAGAGCCAGGTGCGAATGAGCGGTGGCCACACTTTGCAATATGTAATGAATTGCTTTATCGGGTTACCAAAGTGAGAGAAAATGTGGTAGAGCAATTATTGGTACCCCAACAGTATAGACGCAAGGTCCTGGACCTGGCCCATGATGATGTTTTAGGGGGACACCTGGGAGTTGAAAAGACGGAGGCACGGATCACCGACCGGTTTTACTGGCCAGGTCTGAAAGCAGAGGTAAGGAGATACTGTACCTCTTGTCCCACCTGTCAGTTGACCGCTCCGGTGACCCACCTCCGGAATCCTTTGGTCCCTCTGCCCATAATTGAGGTCCCATTTGAAAGGATAGCCATGGATATAGTGGGTCCCTTGGTGAAGTCGGCTCGAGGTCACTCCTACATACTGGTGATTCTCGACTATGCCACCCAATATCCTGAGGCGCTACCCCTGCGGAATACCTCCTCTAAGGCTATTGCCGGGAATTATTCCAGTTGTTTACACGGACTGGTTTTCCCAAGGAATTACTAATGGACCAGGGCACCCCGTTTATGTCGAGGGTTATGGCCGATGTGTGCAAGCTCTTCCGGATTAAACAGCTGTGCACATCGGTCTACCATCCCCAAACGGATGGGTTAGTAGAACGCTTTAATAAGACCCTTAAATCTATGCTCAAGAGAGTTGTACAAAGGGATGGGAAAGACTGGGACTGTCTGTTACCAGCTCTCCTGTTTGCTATCCGGGAAGTGCCCCAGGCCTCCACTGGGTTTTCGCCCTTTGAGTTGGTATATGGGCGGAGACCTCGTGGACTACTGGATTTTGTTAAAGAGGAATGGGAAAGTGAACCTAGTCAGCATAAGAGTGTTCTTGAATATGTTTCCCAAATGCAGGAGAGGATCCGAACTGTGTTGCCATTAGTCAAGGAACATTTACAAAAAGCCCAGGAGGCTCAACGACGAGTCTATAATAGGGCTGCTAAAATAAGGAACTTCCAAGTGGGGGAAGGCCCCTTTGAAGTTGTAGAAAAAGTGGGAGAGGTGAATTATAAAGTCCACCAACCAGGTAAGAGGAAACCCTATCAAATATATCATGTAAACTTGTTAAAGCCCTGGACAGAGAGGGAACCAGTGACCTCCCTGGCTAGTGCAAGATCGGAGCCTCGGGTTGGGGTGCAGAGTGTCCAAGTAGCAAATACCCTGTCTAAAACCCAAAGTCAGCAGGCAAAGGAGTTCTTGCAGAGAAATAAAGAAAAATTTTCAGACTTGCCAGGGCTCACGAGTACCATAGAGCATGATATCATCATGGAACCAGGAGTCAAAGTTTTTGTCCGGCCCTACCGCATCCCAGAGGCCCAAAGGAAGGCTGTTTCAGAGGAAGTGAAGAAGATGTTAGACCTGGAGATTATTGAAGAATCGCAGAGTGAGTGGTCGAGCCCGATTGTGTTGATACCGAAGCCCAACGGGACTCTGCGATTCTGCAATGATTTCCAGAAACTTAATGAAGTTTCACGGTTTGATGCCTACCCCATGCCCAGGGTAGATGAGCTTATTGAGAGACTAGGTCCAGCCAGGTTTATCACTACGTTAGACCTTACCAAGGGATATTGGCAAATCCCGTTGACTAAGGCTGCTAGAGAGAAAACTGCTTTTTCTACCCCAGAGGGGAATTTTCAGTACAAAAGGATGCCTTTTGGATTGCAAACTGCTCCAGCCACATTCCAGCGAGCAATGGATAGGATTTTACGACCTCACCAGAAGTATGCCTCAGTGTACTTGGACGACATAGTCATTTTTAGCAGAGACTGGGAATCACTCTTGCCCAAAGTCCAGGCAGTGCTGGACTCTCTTTGGAAGGAGGGGTTTACAATAAACCCTGAAAAATGTGCTTTGGGAATGGAGGAGGTGAAATACCTGGGCTATATCGTGGGTAGAGGGGTGGTGAAACCTCAGGTCAGCAAGGTAGAGGCTATACAGAGTTGGCCCCGTCCCCTCACGAAAAAGCAGGTACGTGCATTCTTGGGCATGGTGGGATACTACAGGAGGTTTGTACCCAACTTTGCCACGCTGGCGGCTCCATTGACTGATCTGACTAAGGGTCGGAAATCGGTCATGGTGGAGTGGAATGCAGACGCTGAGAAGGCCTTTTTGGAGCTCAAGTCGGCACTGTGCCAACACCCTGTCCTGGTAGCACCCAATTTTTCAAAAGAGTTTGTTGTCCAAACTGATGCTTCCGATGTAGGGTTGGGAGCAGTGTTGTCACAGGTTGTTCATGGAGAGGAGCACCCGGTAGTCTTCCTCAGTAGGAAGTTAACACCAGCGGAGAAAAACTACGCTATAATTGAACGAGAGTGTCTGGCCATTAAGTGGGCTCTGGAGTCCCTCAGATATTACCTTTTGGGGAAGAAGTTTAGGCTGATTTCTGACCATGCCCCTTTAACATTGTTGAGACAGGGTAAAGGGAATAATGCCAGGGTTACTCGGTGGTTCCTGGCACTCCAGGAATTTAAATTTATAGTGGAGCATAGGCCCGGGAGACTGCATCAAAATACAGATGCCCTCTCCCGAGTCCACTGTTTGAGCTCCACTGTTGCCTCCACCTCCATGGCGTTGGGGCACAGGGGGGATATGTACAGGACGCCGTGGCTGGGTCCTGGAAGGACGCTATGTTTCCCCTCTGTTTGGACTGTGGTCCCTTTAAGGGAACAAAAAAGGGTTGACTCACCTGTAAGAGGAAGTGGGTTTAAAAACAAGACAGGAAGTTAGAGAGGGTGTGGAGGAGTGTAGAGGAGAATGTGAATGGTGTGTTGGTGTGCAGCAGCAGTGAATAGCAGTGTCCTGCCTGGAAGCCTCCTGCTAGAGGAATCTACCTGCAACAAGAAACTAAGGACTGTTTAACTGCAATAGCAGTTCTGGACTTTGCAAGTCGGTGAGACTGAAACCTTTTTCTTTTGTTTTTGCTGCTGTAAAGATATTTAAGTTCAATAAATCTCCTTTTGAGTGAAAAGCCTGTGTCCTGCGATCTAGCTGGTTCCCCAAATATTACAATATATATATATCCCAGCTTAGTGCAGCTACAGGCCATTAGTATGCCTGGAAGGCCAAGAAGGAGAGGCAGACAGTCACAAGCCAATAAAAGGGGGCAAGCAGGCTCTGTGTCTAGTGCTGGTCGTGGAGACGGTGCATCCTCATCAGCACGTGGCCGTGGGACACGCTTGGCCTTTTTTTCGGCAGCTGGCCGCGTTAAGCCGCAACATGCGGAAGACTTGGTCGAGTGGATGACCAAGCCGTCCTCATCCTCCTCATCCTCTCTCACCCATGCTCAGGGTACTTTGTCTGGCAAAGCAGCGGCCTCTTCCCTCGGCTCAATGTCATCAGTGACTCCTTCCCTAGCCCCACCATGTCCTCCTGAGGAGTCCCTCAAACTGTTTGACCACAGTGTTGGGTATATGCTCCAGGAGGATGCCCAGCGTTTGGAAGGCTCTGATGATGATACTGAGCTCGATGAAGGCAGTAACATGAGCACGGACAGAGGGGGTGCCCAAGAAGGACAGCAATCTGGCAGTCATGCTCCCCCTGCTGCAGCATACTGCCAGGTTTGCTCCAGTGATGAGGAGGGAGGGGATGATGAGGTCACTGACTCAACGTGGGTGCCTGAGAGGAGGAGGAGGAGGCGGCACATCACCAACGAGGCAGGATGCCCTCCAGGGGCCAGCCTAAGGGCAGCACACTGACTGCATCACACCCCAAAGCTCCACATGTGCAGGGCGCTGCAGTCTCTGCGCGTTATTCAAAAAGTTCTTTGGTGTGGGCCTTTTTTGAGACGAGTGCATCAGATCGCACCGCTGCTATTTGCAACATATGTCTCAAGCGTATCTCGCGTGGCCAAAACATCTCCCACTTGGGTACCACATGCTTGATGAGACATATGTTGACCTGCCATGCAGTTCGTTGGCAAGCGTATCTAAAAGACCCACACCAAAGAACAAAGAGGACCTCTCCTTGCTCCTCATCAGCTGAGATCTCCAACCCCACTATACCTTTAGTCCTCTCTGAGACCTGCACTGAGATGAATGAAGGTGTAGAATTAGGTGTGTCACAGCCAAGTACTTGTGGGCAATCTGCTTTCGGTACACCGACATCAGATTGTACCAGGCAAATTTCCCTGCCCCAGCTGCTGCACCGCCGAAAGAAGTTTGCTCCCAGCCATCCACATGCCCAGCGGTTGAATGCTAGCTTGGCAAAATTGCTAGCACTTCAACTGCTGCCTTTTCAGTTGGTAGACTCTGCCCCCTTCCGTGAGTTTGTGGAATGTGCGGCTCCTCAGTGGCAGGTACCCAAACGCCACTTTTTCTCACGGAAGGCAATTCCGGCTCTCTACCGGCGTGTGGAAGGCAATGTCCATGCCTCGCTGGACAGGGCGGTCAGCAGTAAGGTGCATATTACCGCTGACTCATGGTCCAGCAGGCATGGACAGGGACGTTACCTAAGTTTCACGGCGCATTGGGTGACTCTGCTGGCAGCTGGGAAGGATGCAGGAAAGGGGCAGTAGTGTTGGAGGTTGTTCCGCCACCACGCCTCCAAAATGCCACTACTAATGATTGTGACACACCTCTCTCCTCCACCCCCTCTTCTTCTTCTTCCTCCATGGCCTCTTCCTGTGCTTTGTCCTCAGAACCAGCGGTGCTCCGTAGCCGTTCAAGGGGCTACGCAAGTACGCAGGCCAAAAGATGCCATGCGGTGCTTGAGCTGGTGTGCTTGGGGGACAGGAGCCACACTGGGGCAGAGGTTCTATCAGCTCTGCAGGGGCAGGTTCAGAGGTGGTTGACGCCACGCCAACTTAAGGCAGGAATGGTGGTTTGCGACAATGGCACCAACCTCCTCTCTGCCCTCCGACAGGGACAAATGACCCATGTGCCCTGTTTGGCTCACGTCCTTAACTTGGTGGTGCAGCGGTTCTTGGGCAGGTACCCGGGCTTACAGGATGTCCTGAGGCAGGCCAGGAAAGTCTGTGTGCATTTCCGCCGGTCATATAATGGCAGTGCTCAGCTGGCGGACCTCCAAAAGGAGTTTAACCTGCCCAAGAACCGCCTAATCTGTGACATGCCCACCAGGTGGAACTCAACGTTGGCCATGCTGCAGCGGCTGCACACACAGCAGAGGGCCATAAATGAGTACCTGTGTGACTATGGCACCAGGACAGGGTCAGGGGAGCTTGGTTTTTTTCCCCACGCCAGTGGGCCATGATCAGGGATGCATGCACTGTCCTGTCACCATTTGAGGAGGCCACGAGGATGGTGAGCAGTGACAGTGCATGCATCAGTGACACTGTCCCCCTTGTCCACCTGTTGGAGCACACGCTGCGTGGAATAATGGACAGGGCACTTGAGGCAGGAAGAGGAGGACTTCCTTAGCTCTCAAGGCCCCCTTTATCCAGACAGTGTTCCTGCGTGCCCGCCGATCACACAGGAAGAGGACGAGGAAGATTGTGTCAGTATGGAGGTGGAGCCTGGCACTCAGCATCAGCAGCAGTCTTTAAGCGATCAGTCCCAAGAAACACATGGACTTGTACGTGGCTGGGAGGAGGTGGCTGCGGACCATGTCGTCCTTAGTGACCCAGAGGACTCCGGACCGAATGCCTCAGCAAACCTACGCTGCATGGCCTCCCTGATCCTGCAAAGCCTGCGTAAGGATCCTCGTATTCGTGGTATCAAGGAGAAGGACCAATACTGGCTGGCAACCCTCCTTGATCCACGTTACAAGGGTAAGGTTGCGGACCTTATCTTGCCATCGCAGAGGGAGCAGAGGATGAAACATCTGCGGGAGGCCTTGCAGAAAGGTCTGTGCAACGCGTTCCCAGAGACTGGGAGGTTACAAACTCCTGTTTCTGGACAACGTGTTGCTGAGGGTTCGGTCAGTCAAAGAAGGAGCGGTGGAGAAGGTGGCCGTCTGGCCAATGCGTTCAGACAATTTTTTGGTCCGCAGCCCCAAGGTATGATCGGTTCCAGCAACCATCGCCAGCGTCTGTTTTACATGGTGCAGGAATACCTAGGGGCAAGATCAGACTTGGACACCTTTCCCACCGAAAATCCTCTGGGTTACTGGGTCTTGAGGATGGATCACTGGCCAGAGCTTGCACAGTATGCAATTGAGCTACTGGCCTGTCCTGCATCCAGCGTTCTTTCGGAACGCACATTCAGTGCTGCTGGAGGTTTTGTAACCGATCACAGGGTGCGTCTGTCCACCGACTCGGTCGATCGACTGACCTTCATAAAAATGAATCAGTCTTGGATCACCACCAGCTACCAAGCACCTGATGCTGATGTAACCGAATAATTTTTTTTGAAATCTCAGATCCCTTCAAAGACTGCCTATGCTGATGCTGAGTGACTATCCCTCAGTAATTATCCTCTTCCTCCTCAATGATCACGCTGATAGCTTGTAAGAACATTTTTGGTTCTGGGCGCCACCACCAGTGCCTAAGGCCCAATTTTTCAGCCCCTGTTTAACAGGAGCGTGTAATTACAATTTTTGATGCAATACTTTGCAGCAGGGCTCGTTTCTGCGTTCCAACTAGAGTATCTGTGAGGGGTTGCAGTGTTGTGGCACCAGCACCAGTGCCTAAGGCCCAATTTTTCATCCCCTGTTTAACAGGGGCGTGTAATTACAATTTTTGATGCAATACTTTGCAGCAGGGCTCGTTTCTGCGTTACAACTAGAGTGTCTGTGAGGGGTTGCAGTGTTGTGGCACCAGCACCAGTGCCTAAGGCCCAATTTTTCAGCCCCTGTTTAACAGGGGCGTGTAATTACAATTTTTGATGCAATACTTTGCAGCAGGGCTCGTTTCTGCGTTCCAACTAGAGTATCTGTGAGGGGTTGCAGTGTTGTGGCACCAGCACCAGTGCCTAAGGCCTAATTTTTCAGCCCCTGTTCAACAGGGGCATGTAATTACAATTCTTGATCTAATATTTCACAGCAGGGCCCATTTCTGCACCCACCAAGAGCGAGTGAGGACTTACAGTGTTGTGGCACCAGCACCACCACCACCACCAAAGGCCCAATTTTTCTGCCCTTGTTCAACAGGGGCATGTAATTACAATTCTTGATCTAATATTTAACAGCAGGGCCCATTTCTGCGCCCACCAAGAGCGAGTGAGGACTTACAGTGTTGTAGCACCAGCACCACCACCACCACCAAAGGCCCAATTTTTCTGCCCCTGTTCAACAGGGGCATGTAATTACAATTCTTGATCTAATATTTCACAGCAGGGCCCTGTGAGGGCTTACAGTGTCGTGGCCACAAAAACACCTAAGGCCCAAATTTCTGCTGAGTATATAGGGCAGGCCCCTACTTTCAAACATCTAACTTACAAACGACTCCTTCTTGCAAACGGAAGGAGACAACAGGAAGTGAGATGAAATCTACCCCTAGGAAGGGAAATTCTCTCCTGTAAGAGTTAATATGGGAAAAACATTTTTCCTTTCCACTGATGCTTTCCAATCCTTGTTCCACAAAAAAACCCAAATTTTCAAAAAACATTTGCCATTGGGACAAAAAGTGAGGTGAAATCTTCTGAAGAGGAGGACAGACAGCAAAACAAATGTCACAGGGGTGATAACCCTTCCCTATGTTTTCCAAAAAGCTTAAAAAAGATTTTTTGGCTGCAGCTAAACACGTTAAAAATGTACCCGTTCAAAATTACAAACAGATTCTACTTAACAACAAACCTACAGTCCCTGTCTTGTTTGCACTGCCTGTATACTGCTGTTCAGAGTATATAGGGCCTGGTGGCCCCACACCTTTCCTTATTTTAATTTGGGTGCGGGGTTCCCCTTAATATCCATACAAGACCCAAAGGGCCTGGTAATGGACTGGGGGGTACCCATGCCGTTTGTCTCACTGATTTTCATCCATATTGCCAGGACCCGACATTACATTAAAGCCGCAAGCATTTTTAAATGACTTTTTTTCCTTTAAAAATGACATTTTGTGCAGGAACTGTTCTAAGCACGGGAAACACGCGCCACTTTACAGGCATACTATAGACACCCCCCAGGTACGATATTTAAAGGAATATTTCACTTTTTTTTTTTTTACTTTAAGCCTCATTAAAATCACTGCTCCTGAAAAAACGGCCGTTTTTAAAAGTTTTTTTTGCATTGATACATGTCCCCTGGGGCAGGACCTGGGTCCCCAAACCCTTTTTAGGACAATACCATGCAAATTAGCCTTTAAAATGAGCACTTTTGATTTTGAACGTTCGAGTCCCATAGACGTCAATGGGGTTCTAAGGTTCGTGCAAATTTTCGGTGCGAACCGAACCGGGGGGTGTTCGGCTCATCCCTAGTCCTGGGGGACAAGGACCCGAAGCCAATGTAACAACACCTCAAGGGTACCCCAAATGCCAGGGCCCATAATCTGTAGGCAAGAGGCTCACATTCAGTCCCCTCCAAAAGCCTCTATCCTGGGTGAGTCTGTCACACTCCCCATCAATTTTAAACTACAGGGTAAATGCAATGCTTGGTGCAAGCTCCCAATCTCAGTCACTGGGAGAGTCAATCTTATAAAGATGGTATGGGCACCCCAGCCTCTGTATCTACTTCACAATTCCCCTCAGTGGGTTCCCCGAAGATCGTTTGTACGCATTGACACCCTTTTCAGGAGTCTTATCTGGAAAAAGAAGGTTGCTAAAATTAAATTGTCCACACTTCAATACAGCAAGTACCAGGGGGGTTGACGGTACTAAACATGAGACTCTATTCTAAAACAATAATTTTATAGATACCTCCAACTTCGCCACGCTCTACAGTCACAGACCCAACAGTCTTGGATGGAACTCACTGAACACCCACTATTAAGTAACGTTCTTGCCACAATGAATAAAAAGGGCATGATCTTGAACATATACCTTACTCTCTCCTCAAGAACACAGGACGCAGCTAGATTATCATGTAGACAGAGATGGGAACAAGATCTGGGAAATTTGCCTACAATCTATGCCCATCATCTCAGTCTCCCTGTCACACCAACTCTCTCAGTTGTTCATCTTGCACAGAACCTCCCGCACTCAGGTGCTGCTTCACAGATGGGGTAGGAGGGATTCACCTCTGTGCCCCAAATGTGAGGGAGCTAATGGAGACCTAGTACATTTGCTGTGGTGCTGCCCGAAACTTTTTAGATATTGGAAAAATGTGACTGATATTATATCGTCTGTTTATCAAGCCACTGTTTCATTGCATCCAGTGACTTTCCTGCTGGGCGTGGTAGATGATAAATTGTTTACTCCTCCAACTAATGTAGCAGTACTTAGACTGCTGTATATTGCGTGCAAACAGATTGCTTGCCTGTGGTTATCACAGCGTATTCCAACAACGAAACTGTGGATTGAACAGGTAAATACCATTCTCATTAAGGAAAAGTTAACAAATCAACATAGAAATACTCCAAACAAATTCTATAGAATATGGCAACCATGGCTAGACACTCCGGGTCTAGCGCCATCCCAACTGGTTCTGGGACGCCTGCTCCAGATGTAACCTCTCTGTGCTTCTAGATCTATGGGGACCGTCATCCTCAGTCTGCAACTAAGGGTCTTCTGGCTTGGTCACGGCCGTATGTATGGTCATTTGTCCCTTTATCTCACTGGACAGCTAATAAAAACGCTTGTTAAAGACCTACAGGTCATGGTCCCGGTACTACACACTTCTTTCTTATGTTAGGTTGTTTGCCTTCCCCTTTTTAAGGTAGTTAGTTTACATACATCGTTTGTGTATCTATATCTCTTTTTTTGTCACTCATTCAAAGGGTCCATTCACCAGGTGTAAGCAGGATAATAAAATGTATATTAAGGATACGAATATTACTACTGTGCATATGGAATTGTTATACCCTAGCTCTTTGAGCTTTATACATCCTTTGTACACTGTATGGACCTCACTGTATATGCAAATGGCTTCCTTCTGAATGTGATCTTTGTTTATTGTATAACTACATCTGTGACACAATAAAATCTTTTTTTCTGATTTAAAAAAAAAAATACACCTATGATAAAAATTATAGACGCTTACTTTCTTTGTAAGTGGGCAAACTTACAAAATTTGCATTTTTCTCACTGTATGTCCAATAAATGTATATATTTTCTGAATTGGTAGCCTTTCTAAGTACATTTTTTCATGTGTTTTTTTTGTATGGTATAATATTGGAAGTACCTCCCCTCACTTTTAAGTTTCTGCCGTCCACAGAGAAACTGTGCCACAGCCATGACACCAGCACGGGAGTGACGTCATCGTGGTTCGGCCAGTCAAACGGCCGGAGCCCATGAACCCAGAAGGAAAACCGGGCAAAGATTGGAGACCTGTCAGCAGTGACAGCGCGTCACTGAAGTGCTTCACTTTCAGGTAAGTCTTTTATAATGTGCTAGTATGCAATACATACTAGCACATTATGACATTAATTTACAGGGTGAAGTTTTTTTTTGTGGTTTTCTACAGCTTTACAGTACCTGAGAATGTGCAAAAGTTTGCAGCTCAATAACTCTACCTTAGCAATAAAGGTAGCGGGGGAGTGTTAACAAATAATTTTTCTGAAGCTTTGCGAGGATCCTGATCAATGACATACCTCTTTCCTTCTAGTTTTCAACCCAATTCTTAAAGGCCAATGGAACTGCCAATGGCGTGAAACTGATTTAGATGACCAGAGCATGTGCAACAGTTTTCACCCCAATAATTGTAGTGTAGCAACAAGAATAGCGGGAGGAGTAACTAATATGCCTGGGATATGAGGGGGTCTTGACCAATGACATGTCTGTTTGCTTCTAGTTTTCAACCCAATTCTTGAAGGCCAATGGAATTGTCGATTGCGGGAAACTGGTTGAGATGATCAGAGCATGTGCAACATTTTGCAACCCAATATATGTAGTTTAGCATCAAGAATAACGGGAGGGGTAAACAATATTATGCCTGGGGTATGGGGGGGTCCTGACCAATGACATGTCTCTTTCCTTCTAATTTTCAACGCAATTCTTGCAGTTCAATAAGAGTAGCAAGGGAAATACAGGCATACCCCACTTTTAATGGGGTTTATTTACTAAAGCTGGAAAGCTCAAAATCAGGCTCACTTCTGCATAGAAACCAATGAGCTTCTAACCTCGGCTTGTTCAATTAAGCTTTGGTAATAGAACCTGGAAGCTCATTGGTTTCTATGCAGAAGTGAGCCTGATTTTGCGCTTTCTAACTTTAGTAAATAAACCACATTGTGTACTGTGGGGTATGCCTGTAACTGTTAACAGTTCTATTCTATTTCTGACTGCACCTTAGAGTAAAGTAATTTGCACGGTTTAGGAAGGTGATTTTTGAAAAGCTTTCTCTGTGACAAAGCAATTTGCTTTATACCAAAGGAATGCCACCCCAGGTAACATGCACATTTGTCATGATCCTCAGGGCTACACACTATAGCTGAACCTTTTTTTTCTGGTAACCAGAGACAGGGAAAAGAAGAGAAAGATAAGTAAATCAGATTACATAGCTGCCCTCAAATAAACAGCGGCCCTAGCATTGTATATTTATTTCAGCAATGCGAAACTAATACTGATACTTGAGCCGTTCCTATGTGCTTTCCCTGCAAACACGCAGTAGCTGTCGGAGGAGAAGTGATGACTGATACAAACTTGAATCAAGTTCCTGTTACAGAATGAATTGCGCAAGATGCATACACTGACTGGGAGACAGAAAAACGTGTTAAGTGTCCAAAGGTTCTCATGTACTCCCAGCTGGGGTGGCCCTGAAACATTAGCTCACTGGTTCTTTAAAAGTTAAAAAGATTTGAGGTCAGCTAAAAGGTTAATAGGAAAAGGAGTCACCCAAGTACTGGCGGACAATACCATCCAAAAGTTCTATAAATATTACAAGAGTGGGGGAGGTACTTTGAAGTTTAATTCCACTTTTGTTGAGAAATAAACATGGCTAGGGTACCCCATATGCAGGGGCGTTGCTAGGTGGCAAAAAGACTATGGGCTTCAGCCCGAAGTCCAAAAACCGGGGGGGGGCGGCTTTTTTTTGGGCTGCGTGGTGGGGTTGTGTGACTTACCATTGCCTATCAATGCTGACCAGTAAACACACCTGCCTGACACTGACCTACATACACTGACCTGCCTGACCTATATACACTGACCTATATACACTGACCTACATACACTGACCTACATACACTGACCTGCCTGACCTATATACACTGACCTACATACACTGACCTGCCTGACCTGCATACACTGACCTGCCTGACCTGCATACACTGACCTGCATACACTGACCTACATACACTGACCTACATACACTGACCTACATACACTGACCTACATACACTGACCTACATACACTGACCTACATACACTGACCTGTATACACTGACCTACATACACTGACCTACATACACTGACCTGTATACACTGACCTGTATACACTGACCTGTATACACTGACCTGCATACACTGACCTGCATACACTGACCTGCATACACTGACCTACATACACTGACCTATATACACTGACCTGTATACACTGACCTGTATACACTGACCTGTATACACTGACCTGTATACACTGACCTACATACACTGACCTACATACACTGACCTGTATACACTGACCTGTATACACTGACCTACATACACTGACCTACATACACTGACCTGTATACACTGACCTGTATACACTGACCTACATACACTGACCTGCATACACTGACCTACATACACTGACCTGTATACACTGACCTGTATACACTGACCTGCATACACTGACCTGCATACACTGACCTATATACACTGACCTATATACACTGACCTGCATACACTGACCTGCATACACTGACCTGCATACACTGACCTACATACACTGACCTACATACACTGACCTGCATACACTGACCTGCATACACTGACCTGCATACACTGACCTATATACACTGACCTATATACACTGACCCATATACACTGACCACTGACCTGCATACACTGACCTGCATACACTGACCTATATACACTGACCACTGACCTGTATACACTGACCTACATACACTGACCACTGACCTATATACACTGACCACTGACCTATATACACTGACCACTATACACACATTGCGTGTCTGACCTACCTCAGCCGTGGTGTGCGGTCACAGCAGGCAGTCAGTCACTTGTTGTCACCGTCAGACAGGAGGAGAGGAGAGGAGAGGAAAGCCGCCCGCCCGAGCGGGGATGTAGCGTTCCCGCCTTCTGGAGCCTGCAGGCTAAGATGGACGTCACGTCACACGTTCCGCTCCAGAAGGCGGAGCTGCGGCACTCGGGGACTTACTCGGCTACTTTCGGTCGCTATGGCACTCGGGGACTCGGCTACTTTCAGCCGCACTCGGCCCGCACTCACAATCAGATCGGTCTCGGCGCTGGCGCTCGAGGCTGACAATGGAATGCAGCATTCCATAGACTCGGGGCTTTTTGGGGTCACGTACGGGGCTTCAGCCCCCCCAAGCCACCCCCTCCCTACGCCCCTGCCCATATGTATACCAGATACGTAATACCTTAAACCTCCTAAACATATACTTCTGAACAAATAACGGTTGACACCAATCTGGAGAAAATTTGGCCGGTTGGCCATTTATTAACAAATAAAACAATTAACATTTCGTAGCCTCCCTGACGGTTTTCCCAAGTGTGGCTCGGGGTTAAATTTCAGCACCATTAGCTGTAACCCCGAACCACACCCGGGATTGCATTGCAGGATCCTGGTGCGGTATACTTACCTTGTCCCCAGGATCCTGCGATGTCCCCCCCCCCCCCCCCGCGGTGTCTGCGGGCTCTGTTCTCCTCCGAAGCCTCTCTGTGCCAGGCTCCGTTCCTTGTAAGCGTCACGTGTTGCAGGGGGGCGGAGCCTGGTGGCAAATTCAAAAAAATTTAAAAATCATAACACATACAGTACTGTAATCTTACAGATTACAGTACTGGATGAAATCATTTCACACCCCTTTTGTCCCCAGTGCTTTGTCCAATGCCCTGCATTCAGTTTTATATTATATATACTGTTCTTTCTGCCTGGAAACTTGAGATTGTCCATAGCAACCAAAAAGTGTCCCTTTACATCAAAAGTGGTTTTAGACCAGCTAAAAAACAGCGATAGTAAATTAGAACACTTGCCGAATTGAGCGATAGTGAATCGTGGGGAAATTTATTTTATTATTGTTATATTATATATTTTTTTCAATTATTTATATTTATTTATTATATTATAATTTATGATTTTGTGTTTCAAACTTCATCATACCCGGGATATCTACTAGACTCTTGGTGGACAGATTTAAGTGTGTTATTGTTAAGAATTACAGGCCTACAATATAAAACGCCAAATTTCCATGCAGAATAATTGTACCGCTTTCAGCACCTAAAATCCGAAATAATCATACCGCCAGGGAGGTTAAACAAAAATAATACATAATCCAGTACCGTAATATAAAAGAGAGGCACCAAAGAACTAAATTCCGATTGTGTATCAATGGTAATACTTAACGATCACCAGCTCGGGGACAAACACACTTCAACATCGATACCTCCTTGTTAACACTTCCCCGTTAATCCACCATTAACTGAGTATCCCATAGTATCCCATAGAGGACACCATACCTTAGATGGGTCACCCTATGAACCGTTCCAAAAAATGTTACCGCCTCCAAAGACCCCAACCCCCACCGTCCACAGGTGTAAAACTTTAGACCTGTGGGCCCCTCCACAAACGCAATACTCTCTGAATACCATCTTGCATGCCCAGGAACCACAGGTCTGTCCCTATGGTATTCAAGTGGACCCCATCGCTCAGCAGGTATCCACCTCAAGATCATGGTGTGTGACAACAAAACCACCATTGCGCATAACAAAATGACTAACCTCCTTCTTGACCTTGATGTGCGCCTTGTTTAGCTTCTCGACCGACCTAGCAAAATGCCAAGAAGTACGGTCACTAATATATGCAATACCTGCAACCCAGTAGGTGAAAATTCTGTGGATGCACCGGCAACAACCGGAAAACCTCCTCAATATCCGTCTTCGCCATGAGGGCACCTTGCCCATAGTGTCGTACCTAAAATATGGCTGCATCAAACAAGGTGTAAGACACCGCACAGGCCTCAGGATCTATCGCATCATTGACTGAACCACCTTTGGGGAAGACAGATGATGTATAAGATGGTTCCTTTTTTGGAACCAGGCCCAAAGGGGAAACTACCAAATTGGCAAAAGGGGTCTGAGGGAAAGGCCCAGCCATGTGTCCCAACGCGACCTCCTTAGCCAATTTATCAGAAATCACATCAGGACGCATCCTGGTAGAACGCAAGTTATCAGCCATGGGGGGAATGCGGGCAAGAGAATACGGAATAACAAAACCCACTGGAAAAAACAGCTTCCAGCAATCGAGCAGCCGCCCAATTCACATACCTACTTAGGAAAGGCCACATACTTTCCAACCTCACCGGTGTCATCCCTTTTTTCTGAAGCAACCCCGGAATGGCCCCTGACCTGCTTAAAGCAGCAGGAGAGGGAATGACCGCCCCCGCATGCCGAGCACTCCTGCTTGAAGTGACACACACACCAGAATCGATATGTCCCTCATTGAATTGCCAGCAGAACCCCTGACGTTTCCTGGCTGACTGCCCGGGGGAGTTCAAACTACTGGCCCCACTCGGAAAAAAGGGGGGGAGCAGCTCGCGCGGAGGTCATAAGACACATCCAGAAATGTATGTCCTTGTGGTCTCATCGCAAGGATGGTCGGATGGCTTTGCGTTGACGGAATTGCTCGTCATAACGAAGCCATGCGACCCCCCTATACTTCTGTGGGCCTCACTGATCGCACCCAAATAGCAAAAGAGAACCAAACAATTCTCCGGATGCTTCTCCCCGATAACACCAGCCAAGATAGCAAAGGCCTGCAACCAATTGCTAAACATGCGTGGAATCAACCAAAACCGAAGCTTGTCTTCTTCCTTCTTGGATTCATCTGGCTTCAGCCTGTCCAAGTTTAATTTTTCCAAAGGTAGTAACGTAAATATCTCTATGTACTCATCCTTCCAAATTCTGTCACGCACTTCTGGCTTTAGATGCGCCCCCAAGGGGCCCCCAAAGCACAATGATACTTCGCATTTCACAGAATCCACTAGGCGGATTGCCTCCGCAGACTTAACTCCATTCTTAGGGTCCTCCACCTTGTTCCCCACCGCAGATGCCGTTGATGGAGCCCCTGGCGGCAACACCAGGCCCATCCGTGAAGAGGAAGCCGAGCTTATTCCCAACCCCACAGCGGAAACGGTGGATGAGCCAGAGGCTGTCCCTGGCACCCAGGCGGTCACAGGGGTTGCCACCGCCATGGAGCCTGCATCAAACTTCTGCACCAAAGACCACAATCCTGTCATCAATTCCTGCAAGCCAGAGGATGCACTGGATGCAGCGAACCCTGGTTCCACTATGTGAGGTGCGGGGGGCACACTGGACCTCAACGGTACACCCCCCAAATCTGCCCCCTCACCCCAGCCTAAACCCAACCCAGCATTTTGGGCAGACAGCAAAGAAACATAATTAGAGGAAATGGATTTATCAGGCTGACCAGGGCGAAGCCCCTCAGCCGCAGATCTGGATTTCACCACCGGCAAGGGTCCCAGGACCTCCCCATCTTCGGAGCTGGACAGCTCCCATTCTGACCTTGCTGCAGCCTCCTCATCCCTGTCGTCCTTGAGCATGCTGGGTGGCACTGAGGGTCCAGGCCGCTTGCCAGCTGTACCATGCCGGCGGGAAGGCCGCAACCCCCCACCAGACATCCTGGGCCTCTTCCAGCTGGAACTTTGGACATGCGGCCGATGGGGATTCCTCCCAGGACCAGTGCCGGCAACAGCAGGAGATTGCAGTGCCGGTGGGCCAGGAGGGTCCACATAGGGGCTCCCGCTGGGGCGCTAGCCTCTGGGGGACACTGGAGGGTTGAAACGCTCCAGAGGCCAGACATCCTGGGCCTCTTTCAGCTGGAACTGTGTACATGCGGCCATACAGAGACCATCACTGGGGACACCACCGAGCTGCGCATGCGCACAGGAGAGCCGCCAGCTGCTCCATCTGACTTGCCGGTGCCTGCTGATGAAGCTCTCCCGCGCCGAGCTGCCTCGACAGTCGGAACATCACTGGCCGGGGCAGCCGCACCAGCCCGACTCCCACGATGTACAGTTGGAGCCGCAGACATAACATGGGTGTGGCCCCACCTGGAAGAGCTCCACCGGCGATGAGGATTCCTCCCAGGACCAGTGCCGGCAACAGCAGGAGATTGCAGTGCCGGTGGGCCAGGAGGGTCCACAAAGGGGTTCCCGCTGGGGCGCTAGCCTCTGGGGGACACTGGAGGGTTGAAACGCTCCAGGGGCCAAGACCACCGAGTGTGCTGGGGCCAGTGGCCCCCGCAGAAGTCTCCACGTCGAGCATAGAGGGGACCCCCTGGGGACACGGGAGGCAGTGGCGGACCGAAGCTGTGCCAGGATCGCATCCAGATCACTCATGGCAATGAAAAGACAGATACCTCAGCAAGCAGGGAAGATTCCAGCTCGTCTGTTGCTTCCAAAAAGGGGAGCCTGCCAAGATATTTGTTCTTCCTCTTTCCTACCACTGCGGCCCCACCTACAACCCTAACCAGCCTATCCACGCCAGTGACCCCTACATGCACCCTTGTTTTCCTTATAGTTGTATATAAAATGCACTTTTTATCTTTCAAAAAGTGTTTCCCAATGCTTAACCCTTCATCCAAATTCTAAATTGCTGCATTTGTAAATGTTAAAAGCCAATATAAAAGGAATAGGAGTTTTCAAAAAAAGTCCTTGTGGATTTTATTAACTTTTTTTGTGGTTAATTCTCCTTTAAGGAGGTGTGTCAGGAGGGCGTGTCCTATGCCTACATACGTTTGCAAGTAGGTGTCCCTCATTCCCATCTCAAAATGTTAGGAGATATGCTACATGGAGTGGTGCAGAATGTGTAGCCCACAACTGATCACAGATAGAGCACCATTAACCACTGACCACTGACACAGGGGAATCATTCCTCCCGCAAATACAGGGGCATTTATTGCTCCCACTGACTACTGACATCAGGGCATTCATAACTTCCAATGACCACTAACACCAAGGCTGGCAAGAGTGGCGTGCATGGTAAAGAATGATGCAGTGGAGAGTTTAGTGCTATTAACTACTTCAGCCCCCGAAGATTTGCCTGCTTAATGACCAGGCCATTTTTTGCATTATGGCACTGTGTCAATTTCACTGACAATTGCGCAGTCGTGCAACGCTGTACCCAAACAAAATTGACGTCCTTTTTTTCCCACAAATAGAGCTTTCTTTTGGTGGTATTTGATCACCTCTGCGGTTTTTATTTTTTGTGCTATAAACAAAAAGAGAGCAACAATTTTGGAAAAAATATAATATTTTGTACTTTTGGCTATAATAAATACCCCCACTTTTTTTTAAAAAAGTAAAATTTTTTCCTCAGTTTAGGCCAATATGTATTCTTCAACATAATTTTGGTAATAAAAATCACAATAAGCGTTTATTGATTGGTTTGCGCAAAAGTTATAGCGTCTACAATCTATGGGAAAGATTTATGGCATTTTTATGGCATTTTTATTATTATTTTTTTTTTCACTAGTAATGACGGCGATCTGCGATTTTTATCAGGACTGCGACATTATGGCGGACAGTTCGGACACTTTTGACACATTTTTGTAACCATTGACATTTATGCAGAGATCAGTGCTATAAAAATGCACTGATTACTGTGTAAATGTCACTTGCAGGGAAGGGGTTAACACAAGGGGGCGAGCAAGGGGTTAAATGTGTTCCCTCGTGTGTATTCTAACTGTAGGGGGATGGGAGTGACTAGAGGAGATGACAGATCGTTGTTCCTAGCTAGTAGGAACACACGATCTGTCTCTCCTCATAGAACAGGGAATTGTGTGTTTACACACACACGTCCCTGTTCTGGCTCTCGTGGCCGCGATCGCGCGTGGCCGGTGGTCATCGCGACCGCCGGCCACATGCATCGGGTCTACCGCAGTGCAGCGGGCGCGTGTGTCGCCGCTTAAAGGACCAACGTACAGCTACGACAGCTCGCGGGAATGTGCCGACTTTCCGCAGTATAATAACAACAGCTGGTTGGCAAGCGGTTAAATATAGGATACTATCGCTTATACTAGTGTAGCACTGACCCCCGAAGGAGCTGCTGATATTTTGATTTGGGCCTGTACTCTGCTATACTCCCCCTTAATTTGACTCAGTCCCCTTGACACAGCTGTGGGGTAATAGTGTGCGGTAAAACTTAAAAGACAATCTCACAATATATAATATAATATACCTTTTTGTCTTCACCTTTAACCTCCGGCTTGCACCTGGTCAACAGTTCAAAAGAAGCAACACTCCACACAGGAATACTTAAACGAGAATAACGTTTTACTGTATTTGCTTCAAAATAATGATTACAGTAGCTGTACGGTCAGACCAACGTAATGTGACAGCCAACAGATTTAATCCACAATAAAGTACCACACAAATGTAAAGTGTTTAAATTAACCTTTTAGCAATGCGTCTATGAAATGAGACCAATGGCAGAGTGAACTGATTTCACTATGAGCATCCCATTATTAGCACGCTTTGTAACTGTAGAGAAGACAAATGCTATTTTAACAAAGCATAGTACAATCCCTAGGGAGCTCCCACTGCTTGACTAGTGTAGTCCAGATGTACCCCATTTTTACCCATACTGTTAGCCACCCATACTCCACCCTCTTACCAACTTAAATAATGAGACCACACCTTTCATCTGGAGTATAAATGGCCATAACAACCTTTTATTAAACAACTGTATAAAAATACCTCCAATATTAACTTCAATATGAATAACATATAAACTCAGATAAAACAACATGTTTTAAACAATCTGTTGGTCAATGACGGAGCTACCCCAGTTTACCACATATCCACAAGAGGGCACTGCAGGAACATGTTTCAAAACTGATAAGGCCTCCAGCTGTACCGCTCGGAGACAACCCCCTCCCACAGTGCAACATACCGGTATTCCTTTCAGGAATACACAGGAGGGGCCATACTATTGCTGACCCCCCACCCCTTTTAACCTTTTATTTACCGCTACCGTCACCGACCAACAACAACAAACCAGCCAACCATCCAGCTGTCATGACGACCAAATGCTTCCAATCCTGAAAAATAAACACACACATTAACAACACTAACAACACATTACACAGGGAGGGAGGGTGGGAAATTCTGCCTCCTCGTGTCTCCTTCCCAGCACACTGTTCCGTTTTTGCTCCTCCCCTCTTTTATATGGCCACTCCTCCTTACTTTCCTGTTATCTCCTCCCACACTTTTCCTTGAAACATTAACCCTATGTGTGTCACTAGACACACTGTCATGCCCGGCCCTGCACTATTCCTCTTCTTTCCATCATTCCGGGCCTCACTTGACTAGTGTAGTCCAGATGTACCCCATTTTTACCCATACTGTTAGCCACCCATACTCCACCCTCTTACCAACTTAAATAATGAGACCACACCTTTCATCTGGAGTATAAATGGCCATAACAGCCTTTTATTAAACAACTGTATAAAAATACCTCCAATATTAACTTCAATATGAATAACATATAAACTCAGATAAAACAACATGTTTTAAACAATCTGTTGGTCAATGACGGAGCTACCCCAGTTTACCACATATCCACAAGAGGGCACTGCAGGAACATGTTTCAAAACTGATAAGGCCTCCAGCTGTACCGCTCGGAGACAACCCCCTCCCGCAGTGCAACATACCGGTATTCCTTTCAGGAATACACAGGAGGGGCCATACTATTGCTGACCCCCCACCCCTTTTAACCTTTTATTTACCGCTACCATCATTGACCAACAACAACAAACCAGCCACAGCCCGAAAGGATGAAACCTTATCCTTAAGGGCCCCTCCACACCCTCAAGGCCCGTTGTATTCCTTCCTGCAAACCCATGGTCCAAAGATCCGTCCCCACATCTGTGAGGTGAACCCCATCCCTCCTCAAATAGAGGCCTACATTTATCTCGAGCTCTCTGTGCCGAATCACCATGGCCCCTTGTTGAACCAAAAACCTCCCCACCACCTTGTTGACACGTATACGAGCCTTGTTAATCCTTACCACAGACCTAGCATTGCGCCACAAAGTTCGTGCCACAATATCAGACCATAGTAGCAAAGTGTTCGGATAAGTAGTGTGCAAGTGCAACAAATCCACTTTTACATCCTCAATCAGTTCCCTGACCGTCCTCACCCCCAAATCGTTACCTCCAGCGTGTATGACCAACACATCCGGAGATCTATCTAGCCAGGCAAATCGTTCCACCTCAGAAACCACTCTGCCCCACATCATTCCTGGTCTCCCCACCCACTTGATAAAAGCCTCCCTTCTCGATATGCCTAACTGGCGCCCATCTGGTCTCGCATCACCTCTCCTTGCCCCCCAACAAACGTAGGAGTGTCCCAGTATCCAGACGAGGCGTGGAGACACTCCATCTGAAACGAAAAGACAACAAGGCAGGGTGATATCACCAACGCAACAAACAAAAAACACCCACTACCTATATGTGAAAACCAAACTTATACAACATACGGGTTTTATTTATTTTTTCATTTATTTTTATTTATTTATTTATTTATTTATTTATTTATTTATTTTTAATTATTATTCCACTGCTAATTGAGGGCGAATGTATGAACGGAATCTCTTTGATTCCCATCTACCGATCCTCCGTACCGCTGCCTCATCCAACCCGCATCTGGCAGCTTCTGTGGCCGCCCCAATGCGGAAGGAGTGTGAGGCGTATGCCTTCTCATCCAAACCTATCATCGATAAGCATTTTCGAAACACCGCCACGAATTGAAACTTTGAAAGGTAAGCACCATTCTCATGACATAAAAATGGACCCTCACCTACCGGTCTAATCTTCCCAAATTCACCAACCGTCCTCACCGGACATACTGGCGATCCCGGTAATGCATGCAGCCACACATCTATGTCTTTTCCCAATTGGTCTGTATTCGACCTCCTCAGCCGTAAACACACCCTCCCCGTGCATGCCCGCACGTCCTGCACCAAAATACCCCCCGCTTCCTTTTTGGACGGGCTGACCAACTCCCCTACCCGAAACGCCCCAAAAAACGCCAGCGAAAAAGCCGCTGTAAACAGTAAACATTCATAACTTGAGCTGCACACCAACCCTAGCTGATCACAAATTGCCAACAGGTCTACGGTTATCTTTTTTCTTGCGCCCCTTCCGGTACCCTTTTAATGCCTGCCGTACCCAAAATTCCTTCGTCCAATCCTCCATCCCCTGTAACTTAAACAGAAAGGACAGCGCCGCCAACTTCTTACCAATAGACGATACCCCCACCCCATTTTCCATGTTCCTGGACACAAAATAAAGGACCAATAATCTCAACTCTCCCCCGTCATCCTCTGCTCCGGATTCCCGTACAAGTCCTAACCATTCTCCCCATACCTTCACATAGGCCGACCATGTGGACTCACTCACAGACTGTTGTATCCATCCTGCGGCGACTCCAAGGCCAGCCCCCAGATCCAACCCGGGCAAGGAATCCCTTCCTTCTCTGCAGCCGGAGCTAATTCCCTGAACTTGTCCCACTGAAAGCGAGACAGTGAATCAGCCAGCGTGTTTTCAATCCCAGGTATATGCACAGCATATATGAAAATATTCAATTGCAAGCACCGTAATACCAACTGTCGTAATAGTCTTATGACAGGTTGAGAAGACGCTGACAAGCGATTGACTACCTGCACCACTCCCAAATTATCACAATTCAGCCGCAACTTTAAATTCTGACAAGCCTTGCCCCATAATTCCATAGCCAGAACTACTGGAAACAATTCCAGTAGTACCAAGTTACGAAGGAAACCTGCTTCAACCCAGGATTTTGGCCATGGTTCCGCGCTCCATTGACCCTTAAAGAACGCCCCATATCCAGTAGATCCCGCCGCGTCAGTAACCAATTCTACATTGAAATTACTTACTGGACCAGACATCCACACTGACCTCCCGTTGTATTCCGACAAAAATTGATACCATATTTTTAGGTCCTCATGATGATCCTTAGTAAGCCTAATGAAATGGGCCAGTGCTTTTACCCCAGCTGTAGCTGCAGACAGCCGTCGGCAAAAGACCCTACCCATGGGTATGATTCTACAAGCAAAGTTCAACTTACCAAGCAAAGATTGGAGATCCCTCAGCTGTATTTTCTTCATCCCATGGACCCGCCTTATTTCCGTCTGCAGATCCACTAACTTTTCTTGCGGTAACCTACATTCCATTGCCATTGAATCAATAACAATGCCCAAAAAACTAATCTCTGTGGTGGGGCCCTCAGTTTTGTCAGCGGCCAGGGGAACTCCAAACCGTTCTGCAATGTGTTGCAACGTTGACAATAAAATCGCACACACACTGGAAGAAGGTGGGCCTATGCATAAGAAATCATCTAAATAGTGTATCATAGATTCAAGCCCGGACACCTCTCTTACCACCCACTCCAAAAAGGAACTGAAAACTTCAAACATGGCGCAGGAAATGGAGCAACCCATAGGTAAGCATTTGTCCACATAAAATTGTTCCTGCCACTGGCAACCCAGCAGCCAAAAGCTGTCCGGGTGTACTGGAAGCAGCCTAAACGCCGCCTCAATATCAGCTTTTGCCATCAGTGCCCCTTTTCCATAGCGCCTGACCCATCGAACCGCCGCATCAAACGAAGTGTATGACACGGTGCAGACGTCCGGGTCAATGAAATCGTTAACCGAACCCCCTTTTGGAAATGATAAGTGGTGAATTAGCCGAAACTTATTCGGCTCTTTCTTTGGCACCACCCCCAGAGGGGACATCACCAAGTCATTCAATGGTTTTGCCTCAAACGGCCCCCCCATCCGTCCTAAAGCCACTTCCTTTTCCAATTTCTCCCCCACCACCCCCGGGTGTTGCAACGCAGATTTTAAATTCCGTGCTACTGGAGAAACCACCGCCAATGAACATGGAATTTTGAACCCCTCTCTAAAACCCTCAGTGATCAGTAACGCCGCTTTCCTATCCGGATACTTACTTAGGAAAGGTTGCATCCTTTCTACCTTCACCAGCGTCCTCCCTCTTGTTAGCAGACTCCCTGGTACGTTTTCCTTTTTTGAAACACCGAGACAGGGTGTGGGCTCCCCCACAGCCTGAACACTCATGCTTGAATTTGCAGGACCCCCCAAACTTACAGGATCCTTCATTATACTGCCAGCATACCCCCCCATTTTCTGCCGGCCGGTAGTCCTGAGGAGTTAGTACCCCCGGCCCCCCCTTGAAATAACTGAGGCGGGGTCCTAGCCGACGACATCGGTTTCTTCCATAGGCTAATATCCTTATGGTCCCAACGCAGAGCCGGACGCACCGCTCTGCGTTGACGAAACTGCTCATCGTAACGTAACCACGCAGTTCCCCCGTACACTCTATGTGCCTCACCTATAGCATCCATATAACAAAACAACCCCCAACAATGTTCAGGGTTCTTTTCGCCAATGACACTAGCCATGATAGCGAACGCTTGCAACCAATTCACAAACGTCCGCGGTATCAATCTATATCTCCTCTTCTCCTCATCCTCCTTCTTGGAATCGTCGGGTTTAACCCTATCCAGGTTAAACTTTTCCAATGGCAACAAGGAGAAAATTTCCACGTACTCACCTTTATGAATTTTTTCTCTCACTTCAGGTTTCAAGTGTGCCCCTAACGGGCCTTCAAAACAAACATATATTTCACATTTTGCAGCATCTGCCAGCCTAACCACATCAGTCCTGCCTTTTGTTTCTGCAGCCCCCTTCTCACCTGCTGTTTCCTTGTCTGCCACCTTCTCTCGCGTTGTGGTAGCTGGCACCTCTGTAACCGCAGCCCCCCCTGTCCCCCTTTGTGCGTCCCCTAGCGGAGCCTGCCCTGGTCCCTCTCCAAAGCGACCAACCAGGACCCTTAAACCCTCCAATAGCTCCTGGAGCTGTCCCCCTGACCCTGAACTGGCGGGTGCAGTACTCACCAGTTGTTGGTCAGGAGCCTGACCCACCCCGCTCTGCGAAGGTGTCACCATCCCTCCTGCAGTCGTTGCTATCCCCCCCAGCAAACCCTGCAAAGCATTAGTAAAGGAAAAGTTATCACTAGACTTACCGGGCTGACCAGGATTCCTCCCAACAGCTGCTGTGCTGCTCTCCCTTGCTGGTTCCGGCTGCTGTAGCCCATCTTCCTCATCGGACACCTCGTCTTCGGACTGTTCCCCTTGCACTGGGACTGGCGTCAGAGGTAGCCCCCCAGGAGAAGCCCTCCTGGAGGCCGAAAGCCCTCGCTGGTGTGAGGCCTGCACTGTGCGACGAGTCAATGCTGATCCCTGCTGCCCTGAACTGCCAGCTACCGGGCCAGCCTGGGCAGTGTTTCCATCGCCATCTTGGGACACGTCCCCCCGCCCGGTAAGCTCCGCCCACCCGCGGTGCCGCTCGATCCACGCGACCCGGACGTTGCTGCTCTCAGCACCGTTCTCCCCCTTCTGTCCACCCGCTCACACTCGTGCAGAGGTACTGAGGGGCTGTTTGAAATCCTCCGTGCAGTGCCAGCGTGCGGGGAAGCGGCGCCATGCTGGCCCGTGGCCCCGCCCACCGCTCCGTGACCGCGGCGTGTAACGCGCCGGGGCCCCGCCGAATCAACTGTGTGGCTCCTCTTGGCCGGCGGTGTCGATTGCTCCCCCCTCGGGCTCCGTGTCAGGCGACCCGCTCCGTGTGCTGGCCCAGGTGAATAGCGCGCCGGAGGCCGCGATCTCCGCGCACGCGCAGACGGCTCACCTTCTCCCCCTGCATGGCTTGCTTCTCCCCCGAGCATCGCTGCGACCTGGCTGCGAAGCCAGTCGGATCCATTCGCCGCCGCCGCCTGCCGCAACCGCGCCAAAATCGCCTCAACGTCTGCCATTGTGTCTGAGGAGCAGAGAAATTCTGCCTCCTCGTGTCTCCTTCCCAGCACACTGTTCCGTTTTTGCTCCTCCCCTCTTTTATATGGCCACTCCTCCTTACTTTCCTGTTATCTCCTCCCACACTTTTCCTTGAAACATTAACCCTATGTGTGTCACTAGACACACTGTCATGCCCGGCCCTGCACTATTCCTCTTCTTTCCATCATTCCGGGCCTCACTTTACATAACAATAAATTTAAAGAGCAATAAACAACAAGGCCTTGCGTTTATAGAGGCAGTCATTCTTTTCTTCTTTCTTCTGCTAGCTATGTGTAAATTAAATTGTAATCCAGTGGTTACCAACTCCCGGGTCAGAGCGAACTGAATGTTTAACTAGAGTTGTGGTACGGCAGCATTACAACTGTCTCTGGTGCAAGTAACACAGTGTCAGAATTCTACTGAAGTACATGCTTGAGGCCTATATTGAGCTCAGTCTTAATCCTTAGAATTTCCTCTGTGGCACTACAGATCCCAGCAGTGCTGTGTTATAAGTGCAAATATGTAGAAGTGCATCAATGAAACTTTGGGCAACAGCCCTCTCACGCAAGCAGGTCCTCAATGTAGAACAGTTCTGCTCCAGTGCACAGGGTCCTATTTCCAACCGGCCGACACTGCTAAGCTGCTCCGCTCCGCTCAGCGAGGTGTTCTGGGACTCTCAGATGACTCCAACAGGCTTCTCTGGATCCTTCCCAGTCTTGCCTCACCGTCAGTCCAGCTCACTGATACGTCGCAGGATCACTGATCAGATCGTTCCACAGTGGATGTAGGCCACGCTTCGCTGGAGACCTCTACACAGATCCTCACAGGCTGGCCATGTGTTCCCAAGAGACCCAAGATGGCCGCGCCGAGATCTTTTATAGCATTCCACAATGCAGTTCAGTTCTCTTGGTGCCAGTGATGCCTATCAGTGAAATCCAGTGCCAATGCCAGTGCCAGCCATCAGTGCCCATCAATGCCCATCAGTGCCGCCTTTCAGTGTCCATCAGTGCCACCTATCAGTGCCCATCAGTCCCCAGCAGTGCCGTCTATCAGTGCCACCCATAAGTACCCATCAGTGGCGCCTTTCAGTGTCCATCAGTGCCACCTATCAGTGCCCATCAGTCCCCAGCAGTGCCGTCTATCAGTGCCACCCATAAGTACCCATCAGTGCAGCCTTTTGGTGCCCATCAGTGTCGCCTGTCAGTGCCCACCAGTGCCACCTATGAGTGACCATCAGTGCCCCCTATCAATGCAATCAGTGCCGCATATCAGTGCCACCTATCAGTGCTGCCTATCTTTGCCCATCAGTGCCGCCTATCAGTGCCCATCGTCAATGCCCATCGGTGCCACCTCATCGGTGCCGCCTTATCAGTGCAGCTTATCAGTGAAGGAGAAAACGTACTTATTTACACAATTTTTATAGCAAAAAACAAAGAAAAACTTTTTTTTTCTCAAAATTTTCGGTCTTCTTTTATTCGTTTAGCAAAAAATAAAAACTGCAGAGGTGATAAAATACCACCAAAAGAAAGCTCTATTTGTGGGAACAAAATGATAAAAAAAATTAGTTTCAGTACAATTTAGCATGACTACGCTATTGTCATTTAAAAAGTGAGAGCACTGAAAGCTGAAAATTGGCCTGGGCAGGAAGGTGCGATCGTGTCCTGTATTGAAGTAGTTAAATAATACAGAGTTACATTGGGTGTTATTTATGAAAGGCAAATCCACTTTGCACTGCAAGTGCACTTGAAAGTGCAGTCTCTCTAAATCTAAGGGGTAGATCTGAAATGAGGGGAAGCTCTGCTGATTTTATCATCCAATCAATGCAAGCTAAAATGCTGTTTTTTATTTTCCTTGCATGTCCCCCTCGGATCTACAGCGACTTTACTTCCAAGTGCACTTGCAGTGCAAAGTGGATTTTCCTTTAGTAAGTAACCCCCATTGTGTATCAAAGAAGAAACCTTTTAGACCTTAACCTGTGGGCTTGTAATGGGTGTATAATGTTCTGTATAGACAGAGGAGTAGGCTTTTTACTGAGTAGTTTGGATGATTCATGTGCTCCCGAGCTTTTAAATGAAACCAAGCAAAACTGGCATTTTATAACACAAACCCCCACAGCCACAGAGAGCATAATAGACACTTACTCCTTATTTAACTTTTACACATAAGTATATATTTTATCTGTTCTGAAAGGCTTTGCAACCAACAAAAAAGTTTTTAAAAAAAGTGTATTTAAGGATAAGTTCACCTTTAAAAAAAAAACATATATGCACATCTTTTTGCAAGTAAAAAAAATGTGTATTTATTTATTTATTTATTATTGGGAGCCTGGAAAGCATTGAACCCACGGTCAGCAGATCGTGGGTGCAATGCAGGGCTCTTGCAGACTCTAGGGAGTTGATTTACTAAAGGCAAATAGACTGCACTTTGCAAAGTGCAGTTGCACTCTGCTCCAGCAGTTGCTCCAGAGCTTAGTAAATGAGCAGAAGCTCTGCTGACTTCCATCATCCAATCATGTGCAAGCAAAAATGCACTTTTTTTCATTTTCCTTGCACGTGATTGGTTATTCTTTGCAAAGTGACGCTTTACCTCCTTTACTAAGCTCTGGAGCAACTGCATATATGGCTTTAGTAAATCAGCCCCTGTGTGTAAGCTGTCTGGCCGTATACACTAATGCCCCGTACACAGGATCAGACTTTCCAACAACAAAACCGTGGATTTTGGTTCGAAAGATGTTGGCTCCAACTTGTCTTGCATGCACACGGTCACACAAATGTTGGCCAACAATTACGAACGTAGTGACGTACAAGATGTACATGATTTCTCCATTATGAGCGCTAGTTTTACAAGACCGAGCGCTTCCGGCTCGTACTTGATTCCGAGCATGAGTGAACTTTCGTGCGATGGACTTGTGTACACGCGATCGTAAAGTCCGACAACAACATTTTGTTGGCAGAAAATTTGAGAACCTGCTAGCCAACATTTGGCATACACATGGTCAGACTTTCAGCCAACAAGCTCACATCCAATGTTTGTTGTCAGAAAATCCAATCGTGTCTACGGGGCATAACAGGAAGAATCTCGTTGTTCATGTCCTCTGTACAAGTCATGAATCTAACCCTGAGGTGTAATGTCAGCCACCTGGCCTTTGGGGGTCCCTAATAGGAACTAGAGCAGGGTTTCTCAACCAGGGCTTCATGGAACCCTAGGGTTCCTCCAGAGCTTGCGAAGAGTCTTTTTGAGCAATGAGCAATTTCTGCCTCTCAGAAACGTTTCCACTGACACCATTGATCCTTTTAGCTATCTGTAAGGGGGTATTTCTTCCCAATGTAAGGAAAATTCTTCTCACTGACCATCACACTAATGTATCATGAGCTGTAGATAAAATAATTTTTAGCAGAGATTCCCTGAGACCGGAAAGTATTTTCAAGGGTTCTTCTGTGTTGAAAAGTTTGAAATAGGCTGCTCAAGAGGGTAAGAGTGTTCTACAAGTGTCTTTCATATCTGCCTGGAGTTCAGCTTTAATGGTTCAGTGCTATCACTAAAGGTCAGGGTAATATGCTGGAAGTGTGTGACAAATATTGAGAATAAATATTGATACTAATGTGATACTAAGGTAATTGGTATTTAATCACTCTTGTAATTTAAGTAGAACTGAAATCATACACATAACGAATTCTCTCCGACAGAATAAATAAAAATGCAAATGACAGATTATGAGTGTATGCAGTATCCGTCTTCGCTGCCTGTACTCACATCTGCTCTCTCTGGCTAAGCCAACTGAGCTTAGTATCACTACTAGGGATGGATTTCTGCTAAGCTAACATAGGCCATGGCCTGGGACGGTAGGGATGCCAGGGTGGAACACAGCAACCCACATATCAGATTGCTGAATGAAAGTAACACACTCTCATTTATAACAAAAGGTTCCAGATTTGTTTTTGGTGAAATAATACATATGTAGCACGGTGCCTTGAGGACTGCTTGGATTTACCTGCTCATCTGCATCACCATTACCCTGTGAACCTTTCAACCCACCTGCACTCTGGGTTCCGACATCTTTTCACAAGCACTTTTAAATGACACGTCACACAAGTCAATATATTTATGTTAAAGTGGATGTAAACCCAATGTCATCCTTTCTAAACTCCTGCCATAGGGGTTATCTATAAGGATTAGGGATGAGCTTCGAGTTCGAGTCAAACTCATGTTCGACACGAACATTGGCTGTTCACCGAACAGCGAACAATTTGGGGTGTTCGCAGCAAATTCGAATGCCGCAGAACACCCTTTAAAAGTCTATGGGAGAAATCAAAAGTGCTAATTTTAAAGGCTTATATGCAAGTTATTGTCATAAAAAGTGTTTGGGGACCCGGGTCCTGCCCCAGGGGACATGGATCAATGCAAAAAAAAGTTTTAAAAACGTCAGTTTTTTCAGGAGCAGTGATTTTAATAATGCTTAAAGTGAAACAATAAAAATTTAATATCCCTTTAAATTTCGTACCTGGGGGGTGTCTATAGTATGCCTGAAAAGGGGCGCATGTTTCCCGTGTTTAGAACAGTCTGACAGCAAAATGACATTTGGAAGGAAAAAACACCCTTGGGTGCCTCCCTCCATGCCAGCATGGATGCGGAGCGGCCCGGAGAAGAAAATGAAGAAGAGAAGAAGGAAGAAGAGAAGAGGATGAAGAAGAAGATGAAGAGAAGAGCGGGAGCCTCCCCCCATGCCATGGGTGCGGAGCGGCCCGAGGAGAAGAAGATAGAAGACGCCGCGGAGGAGATGCTGGACGAGAACGCCGGAGGAAGAACCAGAAGAAGAAGAAGATGAAGGAAGATAGAAGAAAGAAGAAGCATTTAAATAAAGGAATTGTCAAAAACTGTCTCTTGTCATTTTTAACATTTTTGACAGTTTTTTAGTGAAATGGTAGGGGTAAGTACCCCCTTACCATTTCACACAGGGGGGGGGCCGGGATCTGGGGGTCCCCTTGTTAAAGGGGGCTTCCAGATTCCGATAAGTCCCCCGCCCGCAGACCCCCACAACCACCGGCCAGGGTTGTGGGGATGAGGCCCTTGTCCTCATCAACATGGGGACAAGGTGTTTTGGGGGGCTACCCCAAAGCACCCTCCCAATGTTGAGGGCATGTGGCCTGGTACAGTTCAGATGGGGGGGGGCCACACTCTCGTCCGCCCCTCTTTTCCTGCGGCCTGCCAGGTTGCTCGGATAAGGGTCTGGTATGGATTTTTGGGGGGACCCCATGCCGTTTTTTTTTTTTTGGCGCAGGGTTCCCCTTAAAATCTGGAAGGGTCTGGTATGGAATTTAGGGGGAACCCCACGTCATTTTTTTTTTAATTTTGGCCGGGGTTCCCCTTAATATCCATACCAGACCTGAAGGGCCTGGTATGGAATTTAGGGGGACTCCCACGTCATTTTTTTTTTTTAATTTTGGTTCGGGGTTTTCCTGTGGGGAATTCCTATGCCGTTTTTATCAATGAACTTCTATGTGTATTGTTGGCAATGCAATAGCCGCGGGTAGTTTTAAATGTGTTTTTTCCTTCCAAATGTCATTTTGCTGTCAGACGGTTCTAAACACAGAAAACATGCGCCCCTTTACAGGCATACTATAGACACCCCCCAGGTACGAAATTTAAAGGGATATTACACTTTTATTGTTTGACTTTAAGCATTATTAAAATCACTGCTCCTGAAAAAACGGCTGTTTTTAAAACATTTTTTTGCATTGATCCATGTCCCCTGGGGCAGGACCCGGGTCCCCAAACACTTTTTATGACAATAACTTGCATATAAGCCTTTAAAATTAGCACTTTTGATTATTCATGTTCGTGTCCCATAGACTTTAACGGTGTTCGCGTGTTCGAGCGAACTTTTTTCCTGTTCGCATGTTCTGGTGCGAACCGAACAAGGGGGTGTTCGGCTCATCCCTAATAAGGATATACATGCCTCCTGCATGTATCTTTACCTGTCAAATGTCTCCCCTCTGTCTGTTATTAGACCCGAAAAACTGCATATTCTGTGGGTGGGTCTTTTGTCTGGAGCTCGGTGGGTGGAGTCGTGATGTCAGTAGACTCCCTGCCCACCTCTACACTCCCCTTGTCAATATGCATTTCTCCTGTGTATTTCTTACACTGAACTTCTGCTATGATCTCTAACATCCAGTGAAAAGACAGGAAAGTAACCACATGACTTCATCATGCCAAATCATGCTGAGGTGTGGAACAGCCAATCCTTGCAGAGCTGCTGAAGAAAGGAGTGGGGGTGGGAATTAAAAAATAATGCCTGTGTCTTAGGCTAGTGCTCTGTTTGTCAAGATTTTTCTCACTGAACAATAAAAGAGGATTGCTCAGAGCTGGATTAACTCTTTGTGGCAAGACTGGGCTCAAATTATAGGAAATCTTATACTCTACATTATGACATAAAAAAAAATTCGGGTTTACATCCACTTTAACTCAGCTTTTACTGAAGTAGCAAAGTAGTATTAGTTTGTAAAGGAGGGCAATAGATCAACTGAGTTCTGAATAACAGCACAGACTCAGTAGAGGAATTTCCCGAAGACAGTTTAAAAACAGTTTAACAGCAGGAAGATACAATATATGTGTATATAAATGAATATATATATATATATATATATATATATATATATATATATATATATATATTTTAGAAGGCCAGTATGCTGGCCTGAATTTATGGGAGGAGCCCGGATGGTATTTAAGCTGACCACTTCCCCTTCCTCTTTGTCAGTTCCAGTGCACGATACCCTCCCTCCCATTCCCCTTTTTACAGCACTTCTCAGCAAATTCTCCTCCACAATCATCCATTACTTATCTTGGGTATGGCCCCTTTTCTTGCCATACCTACCAGATGACCAAAAGCCACACCTCAGGTCTATTTATGTTGTGAGTCTTGTAGTGTGTTTATGTGATCCACATTTGTCTCGGTCTTAGGGCCACGACCATAAATATATATATATATATATATATATATATATATATATATATATATATATATATATATACATATCTACAATGCTATACCACCTGTAGCATGACCTGAAGGACAATGACTGATTAAATGTTACTCTCTAAAGGGTAACCCCAGGCTGGCCTATTTAACATTTAAATCCTAATGAGAGATCAAACAGAATAAGGATAGTGTAGAGCCCTTTAATTAGTGACAACAGCAATGTTCGTGGTGCAGCCTTGATAGTCTTCACTGGCAGTTGGAGCTCATTATATTATATCAAATAAGGCACAGTGATGAAGGCATAGTTCCCAACTGTCCCTGATTTCGAGGGACTGTCCCTGATTTGGAGCAATGTCCCTCTGTCCCTCATTCCTCCTCATTTGTCCCTCATTTTGGTCTGATCTATATAGATGTATATAAAAATGCACTTTTTACCTATCAAAAAGTGTTTTCCAGCGCTAAACCTTTCATCTGATTTCAAAATTGCTGCATTTGTAATTTCCAAAAGCCAATATAAAGGAATAGTAGTGGTAAAAAAAGCACTTGTGGTTTAACCAATCTTGTTTTTTGTACAATTCTCCTTTTAGGTGGGCCTGGCAAGGGCTGTGTCCAATGCCTGCTTACTTTTGCTGATAGATGTTCCTCAACCCCATCTCAAAAAGTTGTGAGGTATGTGAAGTGGTTGTAGGTAAAGGTGTCTATGTACAGTGTTCAAATAGAAGTGCAGTAAAGTGTTCCAAAGGTAAAGGTGTCTGTACACAGTGGTCCAATAAAGTAACCAGGGAAATAATGCAGAAGGTGGGCAGTTGCCTTCTCACCAACAACTGGTCCGAACTAGATGCCATGAAATCAACGACCCGGGAAGAGAAGTCCGTCAATGGAGCCGCCAGCGATGACACATGGATGCGGAGTGTGAATGAATGTGGTGTCGAGCTGCTGGGTTAGTGCCGTGAAGATGTCTGGCTAACAGCCGCAGGGATGGGCCAAACGAGGCCAGGCTGGAGTTTCTTGACACCGCGTGAGAGGCCGCAACCTCTCTCTCCCTGTCACGGAGAAGTATGCATAACACAAGGCCCGAGAAGAAGAGAGCGTGCGGCGGAACTCCTAACTCCTTTAAGCCTCATGCACACTGGACGTTTTTTGACATTTTTACAGCAGCTGTTTTTGGCTGTAGATGTTTTTTTTTCTACAGTCATTAAACTCTCCATGTTATCCTATGTGTTCATGCACACATAGGGTGTTATCAGCAGTTTTGGGCAGTGGCGTTTTTGAGCAGTAAAAAAAACCCCAAAACTAGTGGGTTCTGAAAGACGTTTTTCAGCTGTAAAAACGCTGATAAACGTTGATAAACGCTCAAAAAACGCCGCTCACCAGCGTTTTTTAACATTTTTGATCCATTAAAAAAAAATAAAAAAATAAAAAAAAATTTCTTAAAAAAAACCCCCGCTAAAATGCTAACGTGGAAAAACGCTAAAAAACGCTATTACAAAAAGGTTGAAAAAAGTTGAAAAACTCACTGCAAAGCTACTGGCATTTTTATAACGTTATTATAATGTATAGTGTGCATGAGGCCTTTATAGTCTCTCCCAGAAGTCCCCTGGACGGTAGCAAGCATCCCTGAGATATGTAGTCCTGGTGTATAGTTATACAATGGAACCGCCGGTCACAAAGACTACAAGCCCCATAATCCAGTGAGTTGGCTCGCAAATATGATGACAGTCACTGGCGTCCAGCATTAAAGGGATACAACTATAGATGATGAATAACGAGGAGGGCACATAACGTCACACTTATAGCCAACCATTGCTACACATAATTATCTTGCATACAGGCTGGAAGATATCTCTCTATAAATGCCTTTAGGCACGTGTATGGTACCTTCAAATGCTACTCCTCCCTGGTGCATACTTACCAACTGTCCCGAATTTCCCGGGACATTTCTGGGATTTAGACTATTTTCCCGATTTATTTTCCTGGGAAATGTCCCGAAAAATCCGGTTTTTCACCATTTTCCACCGCCGCCACCTGCAGCGGCTAGAGGTCTGCGGCCGGCGGAGACATGGTCTCCACCGGACGCCATTTTTGAGAAGACCAGGAACACCAGGAACAGGGCTGGGTGGCTAGATGGAGCTCCTGTGTCGCCGCCCACCCTCCGTCCCGCTCTGCCCCGCTCTCCGCCTACCCCCGCCCGCTTCGCTCCGACCACCGCCTGCCCCACTCCGCCCCGCTGCCGGTCTGTTATGGAAAGGGGCAGGGGTTCTATTGTAACTACGCAGCCGGCGGAGATCTACTAGGACACCTGATGTAAGGGGGGGCTCCGCTGGGGACACCTGATGTAAGGGGGGCTCCGCTGGGGACACCTGATGTAAGGGGGGCTCCGCTGGGGACACCTGATGTAAGGGGGGCTCCGCTGGGGACACCTGATGTAAGGGGGGCTCCACTGGGGACACCTGATGTAAGGGGGGGCTCCGCTGGGGACACCTGATGTAAGGGGGGGCTCCGCTGGGGACATCTGATGTAAGGGGGGGCTGTGCTGGGGACATCTGATGTAAGGGGGGCTCCACTGGGGACATCTGATGTAAGGGGTGGGTCCGCTGGGGACATCTGACGTAAGGGGGGCTCCGCTGGGGACATCTGATATAAGGGGGGCTGCGCTGGGGACATCTGATGTAAGGGTGGGCTCCGCTGGGGGCACCTGATGCAAGGACGGACTCTGCTGGGACACCTGATGCAAGAACAGACTCTGCTGAGACACCTGATGCAAGGACGGATGGCTGGTGGCAGGCGACGTGGCAGGTGACATGCTCAGGGATCCCACTGATTCGGCATTATGGTGAGTTGAATGATTTCATTTCATATTGCAATGTAATAATAGAAATAATGCACTTCATCCTGACACCATAACAACCATGGTTTCCAGGATGATTGAAGTGCTAACACCAGGTGTTTGGAGTATCTTTATTTGCTGATTGTTAAACTTTCTGGAATACACATATTTCTATTGTGTAGGATCTAGGGCTGCTGTCCCTCCATCCCTCTCCCCCCCTTTCCCTCTCCATTCCTTATTAATTTCAGACTCTAACCACACCCCCTTTGAGCCACGCCCATTTAAGACACGCCCACTATTTTTGCGGCTGCGCGCTTAATGCGCCGCATTTTTACTTTCCCCCTGTGCCACACCTACAAGCGGGGGGTGTTGTATGGGGTCAGTCAGAGAGCCTGGAGCCAGAAAGTAGAGAGCAGCAGTAAAGAGTGTTCTTGCGCTCCCCTTCAGTGGAGGGGATTCTTTCTAGTAGGACTCTAGTGGGCATCGTACATGGAGATAGGGAACTGGAAGTTTAAGGCTGGGTTCACACTAGTACGAATTGGATGCAGGCTTCCCTACATTCAGTTTGCACGACAGGAGATTGTGACCGGCTCTCGATGGAACCGGTTCACACAGCTCCGGAGCAGGTGCAGAGGGAATTGCACAGAAGTCTTGTGCATCTTTGGCACCGTTTCAGGTCCAAATTCAGGCAAAAATTTGGGCATGATTCGTACAATACCCCTGCTGCAGTGTGAACCCAGCCTAAAGCAGTAGTAAACATTTGAAGGAAAAAAAATGTTCCTCCTGAAAGGTAATATCATAATGTGCAAGTATGCATTGCATACCTTAAAACAAAGCCATCCAGCGGCACGCTGTCACCGCTGACAGGGCTTCCATCTTCACCCAGTCTTCCTTCCAGGTTTGCATGCTCTGCCCGCTTGAATGCCTGAGCCGAAATGAGGTCACTACTGCTCATGAGTCACTGCCACAGCGCAGAGCTCCGAAGGAACGGCATCAGTATGCCATTCCTTCATAGCGCCTGCGCCATTGACGGCACTGACTGCCCAACAAGCAAATATCTCCTAAACGATGCATACTTAGGAGATATTCATTTTACCTACAGCTATCTGTGGACAGTGTGAGTACACTTATGTCATTAGTCATATGGTGACAACGCTCATTCACCTTACTCTTATGGAAGAGCAGTGTTGCCACCCAAGGCTTCTCTTCTGATTTAGATCATAAACAGTTCCCCCTCTCCACATCTTTATTACATGGGGGGGAAGTTATGATCGCTTAGAAAGGAGAAATTTAAAAGGCAAAAGAAGACATTGAGATTTTAGTTCCCTGCACAGAAAGTTACAAGGATACTGGATTCCTATCAGGATCAACAGGGAATTCTTCTTTACCTGCAGAAAATGTTCTTAATCTGACAAAAAGAGAGCTAATGAGGGGTGTCACCTGTATGGGTTTGACTCGGACAGTCCAGGGTTTGCAACTTGTGCCCAGGTTTCGGTCCACCTGAAACCCGGACACAATATACCTCCAGTAAAGTCGGGTAAATCTGTCCCAGTGCAGTGAGGGAACTCAAAGGGGTATCCTCTGGAATTCCTGTCAGCTGCGCTTGCTCTTATTGTTCTGTGTGCTCTCTGCTCTGCCTTCTGCTTCGCCAGTACCTTCTGCCCTCCCGCCCAACTGAATGATCTGCTTTACAGTCATTGGTTGTTAGGACCGCCGGTGTCCTAGCAACCAATGACACTTTTGCACAGTGCACATGGCATTTTTCGATCCACCTCCCAGCTCCGCCCCCTAACTCCAGCTAGCTCCCAGCCTCCCACACGCTCACTGGCTTTTAGTTGCAGCGACTGCAGAGTCCCTCCCACCGCTAAGGTATTAGACAGTCTTATAAAAGAGGGCAGGGGGTGCTGTTATAAGGGGGTGATCTCTATCTAATGGAGATCTCTAAGGAAGGGGGGCACTGATAAAAGGGCACTGTGTGTGGGGGATGCTGACTGCAGATCTAATGGTGACCAACCATTAGTTCAGCAGTCAGCCCCCCCCCCCCCCCCCCATTAGAGCCCCCTGTTATATCAGATTCACGTTTTATTAGCACCCCCCTTACAGACCCCCATTAGATCAGAGTCCCTTTATATTAGCACCCCCCTTAGAGACCCCCTTACTAGATCAGAGTCTCCTTATATCAGTCTTTGGTCTCTAAGGGGGTTGGCTGATCTAAAAAAAAAAGAAAATTGCTGTGCGCCGTTAAAGTGTTTGGGTTTCACTTGAAGAAAAAGCGGCAACCCTAAAACAAATGTAGCCAAAGACTGGTAACTATAAAAAGTTTTTTTTCTTGGGTAGCTATTATGTCAGTGGTAGCACCAGCTTGTACACAAACTCCCAGCTGTTATAGCAGCTGAGATTGAGGTTTGCATTTTTACAGTATATCAGTCAGCTTTCACCTAGAAGTGATTTACAGCCATCCGATCACTTCTATACATTGGTAATGCAGGTGACCCTCTCCTCCACCCACTATATGCCCAAGATCATCAGTCCCTCTTGGGTGCCTAGGACATCCAGGGTGGCTATCAGGATAGAGAGCGGTGCAAGATCAGCCTTATGAACCTGAGGGGTAGGGATGAGCTAAGGATGATCCGAGTTTGGCCGTAACCTGCAGGCTGCTGAGGATGCTGTTGACATCATTGACCTAATATGGTCACATGGCCATATTTTGGACAATATCATTGACCAAATATGGTCATTTCAGCTCATCCTTATTTGAGGGGAGCTGAATGTAGGAGACACCGTCAGAAACGTGTTGAAGCTTTTTTTGGCCGGGTCACACCATGCCCACACATGAATCGCACAGGAACACAGTGTGCATCCCTGTGCGATTCACATGCGGTTCTGTGCAGTGCGATGTCAGGCCATTCATTTTGAATGGGCTAAAACTGCACCGCACCAAAAGCATTGCAAACCAGGTACAAAATTACCATGCGATTCAGTGCGGGCAAACACACTGCTTTTGAGACCTGCATTTGGGATGTCGTTAACTTTGTATTGACACTGACACTTGCTGCAAATTGCAATTGTATTGCGTTTTGCACAGGAACGCACAGCGGCCATGATGTGAACCGGCCCTTGGGACTTATCTCCTACATTTAAGGTCTTCAAGTCATTAATGCTTTATATTGAAAATATTTTTACTAGTTGCTCTCTATTCTGTATGGAATCTCTGCATCACAAATGTGGATGTTGCGTATTTTTGCAGCAGGGAGTTAAAAGATGTCACTTTTTTCAGGAGAAATTATTTTATTCATGGTAGATGACTAGAATCACCCCTGGCCAACTGGCAAGATCTGCTGGCACCAGCTTGTATTTCACATGCTAAAAGTTGCATAATGTTACATCCGCACTTTACAAAAGTGCTACAGCACCCTCTAGGGGTCACTTGAAACATCTCTATTGATTGGTAATAATAGACAGAGATATAAATAAAGTATTTAAAAGAGAAGAGGTGATTTAAGAGTCCAGGAATTTGCTGACTACCTCTTGTTTTACAGTCCTGTAAAAACCTAAATTGAAACAATGGGGTTTTGCTTTACAGGAGTTAGTGTCCACAGACACAGCTGTATCATTTGGGCAGTAAACCTTCTCCCTGAAAAGAAGGATCAAACTTTTTGGAAAGTTTAAAATATCGTTTATCTTGGAGGCCTTTCAGAAGAATAGATTATTTTTCTAAAGTTGCTTGGATTGTCTTTGCTTCAACTAAAATATAAAAGTCTTATACCATCTGCTTCACGCCAGCAGGAATAACATACTGTACATGAAAGGCACCCCATCATAAAACTGTGGGTGTTTTATAAAGACGGGATCAAAGAAAAGAGACACTATGCACTTGCTGCCAATTAGATTGCACCTTTTATATTAAGCAGGGAATCTGGTTACCATAAGCCACTAACTTTATTTCTAGTTTTCTTTTTTTATTGTTTCAACATACAGTATCTAAGGCTGGCCATACATGTTCAATTTTCTTGTACAAATTTCCTTTAGATTTGCCGAAAACCATATAATATGAGGTCAAAACTAAACAACACTTTCACTTGTATCCCATTAGGCAGGCCCTTGCACTACATACAGTCAGGTCCATAAATATTGGGACATCGACACAATTCTAATCTTTTTGGCTCTATACACCACCACAATGGATTTGAAATGAAACGAACAAGATGTGCTTTAACTGCAGACTTTCAGCTTTAATTTGAGGGTATTTACATCCAAATCAGGTGAACGGTGTAGGAATTACAACAGTTTGTATATGTGATTCACACTTTTTAATGGACCAAAAGTAATGGGACCGATTAACAATCATCCATCAAACTTTCACTTTTTAATACTTGGTTGCAAATCCTTTGCAGTCAATTACAGCCTGAAGTCTGGAACACATAGACATCACCAGACGCTGGGTTTCATCCCTGGTGATGCTCTGCCAGGCCTCTACTGCAACTGTTTTCAGTTCCTGCTTGTTATTGGGGCATTTTCCCTTCGGTTTTATCTTCAGCAAGTGAAATGCATGCTCAATCGGATTCAGGTCAGGTGATTGACTTGGCCATTGCATAACATTCCACTTCTTTCCCTTAAAAAACTCTTTGGTTGCTTTTGCAGTATGCTTCGGGTCATTGTCCATCTGCACTGTGAAGCGCCGTCCAATGAGTTCTGAAGCATTTTGCTGAATATGAGCAGATAATATTGCCCAAAACCCTTCAGAATTCATCCTGCTGCTTTTGTCAGCAGTCACATCATCAATAAATACAAGAGAACCAGTTCCATTGGCAGCCATACATGCCCACGCCATGACACTACCACCACCATGCTTTACTGATGAGGTGGTATCATGAGCAGTTCCTTTCCTTCTCCATCACTCTGGTAGAAGTTGATCTTGGTCTCATCTGTCCTATAGGATGTTGTTCCAGAACTGTGAAGGCTTTTTTGGATGTTGTTTGGCAAACTCTAATCTGGCCTTCCTGTTTAGAATTGTGTTGATGTCCCAATATTTATGGACCTGACTGTAGTTTAAGGTAAATCGAAAGAAAATTCTACAGAAAATTGTATATTGTATGGCCAGCCTAACGCACTAATTTTTTTTTTTCCTGAGGTCTGTAAAAGTAAAGAGCAAGTTCCCTTTTTCAAACAAAAGTCCTATTCCACCCTCTGCACTTGCCATCAAAATTTCAAGTAGAAAGTTAAAATCCAAGTGATTTTTTTACTGCCTCCCACAGCTGCAATTACCGTATTTATCGGAGTATAACACGTGCCGGCATATAATATGCACCCTCATTTTAAAAGGGAAGTTTCAGGAAAAAAACATATTTTTAAAATAAACAACTTTGAAGCAAATTAAGGGTCAGTGCCCATCAATGTCCATCTGCAGCCTGATTCTTGTCCTTAATGCAGCCTAAATAAAGTCCTCAATGCAGCCTGATCAATGCATCACTGCCGCCTAATTATTGTCCTCAATGCAGCCCAAATAAAGTCCTCAGTGCAGCCTGATTATTGTCCTCAATGCAGCCTGATTAATGCCTTTTTCTAAACTACAGTCATTTGCAGCCTCACCATTTTCCTCACGAGCAGCCCCAATCAGGAAATCACAGAGCCGTCATCTCCTCTCCACTCGGCTCTCACGTCACACACGCACAGTCCCGCCTCCACCATCGGCATTGGACCAGCTCCTGTGATAGGCAGAACACTGGTCCAATGCCGGTGGCGGAGGTGGGACTGTGTGTGTGTAACGTGAGAGCCGAGTGGAGAGGAGATGACGGCTCGTGAGGTACGCTGTCGGCGTATAACACGCACCCCTGATTTGCCCTACGATTTTCAGGGGAAAAAAGTTTGTGTTATACGCTGATAAATAGTATATATTTTCTGGCACTTTGTTGTCTTTTAAATGTCTACATAAGCCTTAAGCTTGCCATAAACATTACAATGAAATTGTACTATCTCTTTACAATCAAATTCATGTCTTTCAAAACTATGTAATGTTAAAGGCTGCCTAAAAAAAAAAATCTATTCAATTTGCATCCAGTCAGGCAGGCCTTTGCACTAGATGCACTATATTGTCAAAAGTATTGGGACACCTGTCTTTACATGCACGTGAACTTTAATGGCATCCCAGTCTTATGCCCCGTACACACGGTCGGACTTTGTTCGGACATTCTGACAACAAAATCCTAGGATTTTTTCCGACGGATGTTGGCTCAAACTTGTCTTGCATACATACGGTCACACAAAGTTGTCGGAAAATCCGATCGTTCTGAACGCGGTGACGTAAAACACGTACGTCGGGACTATAAACGGGGCAGTGGCCAATAGCTTTCATCTCTTTATTTATTCTGAGCATGGGTGGCACTTTGTCCGTCGGATTTGTGTACACACGATCGGAATTTCCGACAACGGATTTTGTTGTCGGAAAATTTTATATCCTGCTCTCAAACTTTGTGTGTCGGAAAATTCGATGGAAAATGTCCGATGGAGCCCACACACGGTCGGAATTTCCGACAACACGCTCCGATCGGACATTTTCCATCTGAAAATCCGACCGTGTGTACGGGGCATTAGTCTGTAGAGTTCAATATTGAGTTGGCCCGTCCTTTGCAGCTATAACAGTTTTAACTCTTCTGGGAAGGCTGTCCACAAGGTTTAGGAGTGTGTCTATGGGAATGTTTGACCATTCTTCGAAATTATTTGGTGAAGGGGGATTATAGTGTGGGAGTGTTTTTCAGGGGTTGAGCTTGGCCCCTTAGTTCCAGTGTCGCTTCCCCTGGTGACAGGATGGATACCAATGCATACTTTTAACGTTACTGGCCGATGTGTATATACCTCCTATTATAGATATTATGTGAGTGCAACAAACAAAAATTTACCAATCTTGATTGTATATGTCAACAGGATAACACCTCGATGATGCTCATGCTGTTGTTTTTTCATTGTAGAAGAGTTTTTGTTCTACCTATTGTGCATCCCTGAAGAAAGAATCCACTTCTGAAACACGTTAGCTGATTCTATTCCCATTGGTCGTAAATGACCACTACAATACCACTACAATATTACCAGAACATGTAGAACATTGTTCACGTATTCTTTCCTTGCTTGTTGTTATGACAATACATCAGCTGCAATTTACCTTTTAACTATATTGTTTAATAAACATTGGATTTTAGCTTTAATTATCATTTCTTTATTTGTATAACAACCATAACATTTTGGGCCCCAAAAGTCCCTTTAAGGGGGTATTTTCTTCTATTTTAGTCTTTATGTAGCGGTACCCCCGTAGGGGCTGCTAAGCGTTGTGGCCCACCTGTCACCCTGCCCAGCCCGGTGTTCACCTCTCAGACACTCCAAGACAGTCCATGTGCTTGTTTCTTTATGTTTTATTGAGGGATTTGAACTCGGATGGGGTATAGAAAGTATGGGATGCCCAATTAAACTTTGCAGAACTTGCTGGGACAATATATATATATATATATATATATATATATATATATATATACACACACTCACACACTCCGTTTCTCCTCCTGCACATCACTTCCTCTCTAATGTTCCTCCTCTCTCCTCCTGTACATCGCTTCCTCTCTAATGATCCAGATACCTCTAGCACATGGTGATTAGGCCTGACACTGGCTCAGCCAGGCCTTAGTAATTGCCTTTTTCAGGCAGGGACCCCGGGCCCCTATAGTGTAGCATCACTTCACTGGCTCTGCACCCATCCCAGACTGCATCCTCCCAGTCCTCTCAGGCGTGCCTCCCCACTTCACTTGACTGTGCATGTCATCAGCCCTCTCCTGGCTGCGACCAGTTGTCCCTCTCCTTGGAGACTTGCCTGGCGATGCTCTGTCCTGCTGTCCTCTCTTGCTCCTCCTGTGCAGAACCTTCACAATTTTTGAAAGGGCCCAATTTGCACCCGAGCCCAGGCCCAAGGTCACCCCCCCAAAGGTCCTGACAGCCTAGCATTCCATCTCCAAGCTCTGAACAGCTCCAACTCCTCCTCAGCTGGGCTAACCCTGGGTATTTAAGGGGGCCTGCCCCCTGCCAATCCAAGTTGGGGATTGGTCAGTGTGATGATTTAACACCAAGATTAAGCAGACAGAAAAAGCTTGAACATGAGCCTGCTCTTTATTCAGCAGCATCCATCTTACAGGACTCACCATAGCTCCCCGCCCCAAGATCACTTGACCAAAACTGTTAACTGTTTCCTAACATGCATAAAGAAGTAGGCATAACAATTGAACTTGAATTATAACATAAAGCATACACATCATTGCATCTTCCCTCTCAAGTATGAAGCATTTAATATGAGACAAAGTCCCTCCATATCTTTGGTTTAATAGCTCGACCAGAGTGAGAGAAGGTAATTGCTGGCTCATCATCCGTAGGATTGGTGTCCAGTTGAGAATCACTCCCAGCATTATCACATTGTTTTGAAAGCACATATGACTGTTGATGCTTTTAAATTTCTCAGCTGCACTAGCTCAAAGTATTTGCTGTAGTAATCTACTACTATCAGGTAATGGTTGTCCTCAAAATGAAAAATATCTGTAGCCAGTCTCTGCCATGCCCGTGAAGGAGCATTCCATGATGTAAGAGGTTCCTTTGCATTGTGTTTTTGAAATGTCTGGCAGATTTCACACTTCTTCACAAGTTTCTCAATATCAAAGTCCAAATTAGGCCAGTAGACCAACTCCCATGCTCTGCGCTTATACAGAGTGATGCCCAAATGCCCCTGGTGGATTTGTTTCAGTACTTCTGCTTGCTGTAACTTAGGAATGAGAATACGGTCACCCATAAATATAATATCCGAATGAATGTATAGCTCATCTTTCATAGGCCAGAATCCCTGTAGTTCAGGACACAGCTTCTTTAGTTTTTCTGGCCAGCCATTGCACATGACACGAGTTAGGTTTTTCTAGGACTTTATCCTGTTTGGTGTCTTGTCTTATCTTCTCCAGCCGTACATCCGATATTGGAATGTTCAGTAGTACTGTATGTAGGGCTGGGAGATTTTCTTAAAAAAAAAATCTTCGATTCTCTTACGATTCGAATCGAGTTTTTTTTTCTTTGGAAACCGCGCCGGTCCTGAGGTGCTGTGGGCATGAGCTTTTAGGCGAGGCCGCGGCTTCAGCCTAGTCCGTGGCGTCCGGCCTTGCAGACTAGGCCGAAGCCGCGGCCTCACCTAAAAACTCCTTGCCCGCAGCTCCTCAGCACTGGCGCGGTGTCAGCGTCGGTCCTGAGGAGCTGCGGGCATGAGTTTTTAGGTGAGGCCGCGGCTTCAGCCTAGTCCGCGGCGTCCGGCCGAAGCCCCGGACTAGGCCGAAGCTGCGGCTTCGCCTAAAAACTCATGCCCGCAGAGCCCCAGGACCGGCGCGGTGAAAAAAAAAATCGATTTGCTTAAATTTTGAATCGATTTGACCTCTCAACTCAATTCAAGATTTAAATTGATTTTTTCCCCAGCCCTAACTGTATGTACCTGTTCTTCAAACTCAGGTTCATCCCGTGCTTCATGTCCTTCTAGAAACACCCTAGGCAGGGTATCTGCCATTGGAATTTCTTTTCCAGGCTTATACTTTACTGTGAGATCATACTGCTGTAATTTCATAACCATCCGCTGCAGACGTGGAGGTGTAGAAGCTAGTGATTTCTGTAGGATGTGCTCCAATGGCTTGTGGTCTGTTTCCACAACTACCGGGCGACCATATATGTACTGGTGAAATTTCTCACATCCATTCACAATAGCCAGCATCTCTTTCTCAATTTGGGCATAATTGGCTTGCGTTGTGGTCAGTGCTCGTGAAGGATGTTTAGTGATCAGTTTTTTTCACTCTGTCGAAAGTCTTTTCTATGTTTGCATCCCAACACCAAACAGCATCCTTCTGTAGCAGTGTACGTAGCGGTGCTATCTGTTGAGTAAAGCCCTGAGAGAATTTGGATAGATAGTTGAAAATACCTAGTGATGTCTCCAGCTCCTTTCTGGAGGTTGGAGGTTCATGTTAAAGAGGAGTTCTCATTAAAAAAAAAAATTAAAAGTCAGCAGCTACAAATACTGCAGCTGCTGACTTTTAATTGAACACTTACCTGTCCCAGGGTCCAGCGATGTGGGGGATCGAAGCCCCGCTCATCTCCCCCTCTGTTCGGCGGCTCCGGCATTGCAACTGTGGGTGCCAGCCTACGGCTTCACAGCCGGGCACCCACTGCGCATGCGTGAGCGGCGCCGCGCACCGTGATTGGCCGCTCAGTCATCTGGGACCTGTAATGGGTAACAGATGATTGACAAGAGGGAGGGAGCAGAGCTGAGCCGTTGCTATGCCGAGGGGAAGTGATGTCACCAGCCTAGGCACTGAAAGAGGCAGACTACGAGGGACCCCCTAGCAACAGGCATTTAGAGGTAAGTTAAAAAAAAATTGGAACACCACTTTAAGAACTGCTGTAATCTTCTTTGGATCAGGCTTCAAACCCTCTTTGGTTAGTAGGTGTCCAAAATATGTAACGTCTTCTACCCCAATTTGCATTTTGTTTGGATTGGGTGTAAGATTCTTCTCACGACACCGATTGAGCAAAGCAGTAAGGTTTTTGTCATGTTCAATTTGATCCTTTCCATAGACCAGCAAATCATCAACTATTACTTCAACACCCTGTAGACCAGCGATCAATTCGTGTGATTTCTTTTGAAATATTTCCTGTGCAGATGCTATGCCGAAAGGTACCCTTGTGAAGCGCCATCGACCCAAAGGGGAGGTAAAAGTGGTCAAGTAACTGCTGGCTTCAACAAGGCGCAATTGCCAGTAACCCAGTAATTAAATACTGTTGCTCCTACTAGCTTGTGCTCTATATCCTCTATGGTGGGGAAATTGTAGTGATCTCTCATTATGACTTTATTCAAATCATGTGGGTCAATGCATATACGAATTGCACCTGTGTTGTTCTTCTCCACCACAACCATAGAACTGACCCATTCCGATGGTTCTGTGACCTTTTTTTTACTACTCCCAGCTTCTCCATACTAGTGAGTTCTTGTCTGACTTTATCCACAAGAGTTAAAGGTATTCTTCTTGGGGTGTGAATGACAGGCTGTGCACCCTCTTTTATACGTATGTGGCTTACACCCGGGAGGCACCCCAGGCCCTTGAATAGATCACAGTATTCACGTTTAATGTCAGCCTCTGTCAGACCTCTGTGCCCACCATCCACAGTCATTATGATCTTCACAAGTCCAATCTCTTTGCTTGTTCTAAGACCTAGCACGGCTGGGGCTTGTGTTTCTATCACAAACAATTGTAAAACCTTTTCAGATCCCTTGTATGAACATTTTGCATGACAGCGACCCATTACTTTCAGCTTTTCACCACCATATCCCATTAGTTTCGGTAGGTCTTAAATCTCTAAGGGGGATTCATTAATGACGTGTTCCAGGTATATGTGGCTTGGCACACAATTTACTTGTGCTCCTGTATCTATTTTAAATGTGATTGGAGTTTTGTTAGCCCCTATCTGTAATGTTACAGTTGCTTCATCTGCAGACTGTTGTGTTTTTTGTACTGCTGCAAGATATATTGGGGTGCAGTCTGAGTCTGACCCTGCATTGTCATCATTGTCCTCTATGGCGTGTCCAGAACGTGTTTTTGACCTTCCGGTTTGTGAAGACAGTTTACACACCCTGGCAAAATGTCCTATTTTCTTGCATTTATTGCATATCTGCCCCCTTGCCGGACAGACACTATTTTTATGGTGCATGTTTCCACAATATCCACACGCTTCTTGTTTGTTACTTGTCCCAGTGCCATAGGTGTTCTTTATTCCTTTGTGTGTTCTGTCTTGCCCATATCTGCTGCTGTGATTTTCTATAGCATTAATCTGGAGCTGTGTTCCTTCCAGTACCTGCATGTCCTTTCTTGACATTTCATATGCTCTGGCAATCCTCATGGCTTTCTCAAGATTTAAGTCTTCTTCCTGCAGTAGCTTTTCCTGAACTTCCTTAAACTTACTGCCCATCAGAATGCGGTCTTTTATTATATCTCCAGCATCATAGAAAGCACAGTCTTTAGCAAGCAAGCGCAGCTGTGTCACCCATTCATCCACAGACTCACCTCCACACTGGTTCCTCTCATAAAACAGTTTCTTTTGCACTGTGGAGTTTCTCCTTGGGTTGCAGTATGCCTCAAACTTTGCAAACAGTACCTCTGTTTTCTTTTTGTCCTCTGCAGTGATCTCCCCACTTGCTTGCCAGGCTCGACACACATCACGTCCTTTTTGTCCCACACATATCAGAAAGTGAGCTGCTTTCTGCTGATCAGACCATTTTTCTGCATCTGGTCCTGCAAACACAAGCTCTATCAGCTCACTCCATTGTGAACAGTTTTTAGATACATTCCCTGATTCCAAATCCAGGGATGGAATGTTCTTTGTGTTGCTGTTTGCTGCCATGACTCTTCTGGTACCATGTGATGATTTAACACCAAGATTAAGCAGACAGCAAAAACTTGAACATGAGCCTGGTCTTTATTCAGCAGCATCCATCTTACAGGACTCACCATACAGTGGCGACGGGGCCCGGCATTCCACCACTGTGGGGGCCCAGTGGGGTTGCTCTTCACACACGGCTCTGAGCGGAGATCGTGTGTCATAGAACAATAGCACATAGACACCGGCGGTTTTAACGTTCTTCTTTCCCGTCCATCCTCTCTGGCAGGGGATGAGAGAGGACACACAGCTGATCTCACTGCTCCCCCTTCTCCCCCCTCCCTCTCCTGTGTGCTCCGCGGGAAATGTGAGCTCCTTAGCTTCACACTTGGCTGCCCGCGGAGTACACAGGAGAGGGAGGGGGGAGAAGGGGGAGCAGTGAGATCAGCTGTGTGTCCTCTCTCATCCCGTGCCAGAGAGGACGGACGGGCAAGTAGAACGTTAATGCCGCCGTGTCTATGTGCTATTGTTCTATGACACACGATCTCCACTCAGAGCCGTGCTGTCCTGAGAAGGCAGACAGCAATGATGGAAATTAATAGCAGGCACAGATGAGCTTTGCTAGGAGGCACTGATGAGCACTGATAAGCACTAATAGAAGGCACTGATGAGCACTAATAGAAGGCACTGATGAGCACTGAAAAAAGGCACTGATGAGCACTGATAAAAGGCACTGATGAGCACTAATAGAAGGCACTGATGAGCACTGATGAGCACTGATGAGCACTAATAGAAGGCACTGATGAGCACTAATAGAAGGCACTGATGAGCACTGATAGAAGGCACTGATGAGCACTAATAGAAGGCACTGTTGAGCACTGATAGAAGGCACCGATGAGCACTGATAGAAGGCACTGATGGGCACTGATGAGCACTGATAGAAGGCACTGATGGGCACTGATGAGCACTGATAGACGGCACTGATGATCACTGATAGAAGGCACTGATGGGCACTGATGAGCACTGATAGAAGGCACTGATGAGCACTGATAGAAGGCACTGATGGCACTGATAGACGGCACTGATGAGCACTGATAGAAGGCACTGATGAGCACTGATAGAAGGCACTGATGAGCACTGATAGAAGGTACTGATGGGCACTGATGAGCACTGTTAGAAGGCACTGATGAGCACTGATAGAAGGCACTGACGGGCACTGATGAGCACTGATAGAAGGCACTGATGGGCACTGATGAGCACTGATAGAAGGCACTGATGAGCTCTGTTAGAAGGCACTGATGAGCACTGATAGAAGGCACTGATGAGCACTGATAGAAGGCACTGATGAGCACTGATAGACGGCACTGATGAGCACTGATAGAAGGCACTGATGGGCACTGATGGGCACTGATGAGCACTGATAGAAGGCACTGATGGGCACTGATAGAAGGCACTGATGGACACTGATACAAGGCACTGATGGGCACTGATAGGAGGCACTGATGGGCACTGATAGGAGGCACTGATGGGCACTGATAGGAGGCACTGATGAGCACTGATAGGAGGCACTGATGAGCACTGATAGGTCACATTGATGAGCACTGATAGGAGGCACTAATGTGCACTGATAGGCTGCACTGATAGGTGGCATTGATGGGCACTGATAGGTGGCACTGATGGGCACTGATGAGCACTGATAGAATGCACTGATGGGCACTGATAGAAGGCACTGATGGACACTGATACAAGGCACTGATGGGCACTGATAGGAGGCACTGATGGGCACTGATAGGAGGCACTGATGGGCACTGATAGGAGGCACTGATGAGCACTGATAGGAGGCACTGATGAGCACTGATAGGTCACATTGATGAGCACTGATAGGAGGCACTAATGTGCACTAATAGGCTGCACTGATAGGTGGCATTGATGGGCACTGATAGGTGGTACTGATGGGCACTGAGGAACACTGATAGGCAGAACTCAGGCAGTATTGATGGGCTTTGATGGGCAGCATTGAAGAGTACTGATAGGTGGCACTGATGGACGCTGTTAGGCGGCATTAATGAGCACTGATAGGTGGTGGTGATAGGCAGAATTGATGGGCACTAATAAGCGGCATTAATGAGCACTGATAGGTAACACTTGTAGGTGGAAGTGATGGGCACTGATAGGCGGCATTGATGAGCACTGATAGGCAGCACTGATGGGCACTGATAGATGGCACTGATGATTGGGGCACTGATTATCAGTGTAAACAATTTACTGACATTCTTGACAGTTAACGGCAGTCCTTTCCTAACACAGACACAGCGTGTAAGGAAAGGGCTGTGGATAACCGGCAAGTCTGTTTACATGTGATCAGCTGATCACATGGTAAAGGGCCGATGTGATTGCGCTGGATGCATGTCCCAGGGGTCATGCGGGAAGCACGGTTTTGGGGGATGTCCATTAACACCCTCCCAAAATTGGAAGCCCGGGGCTCGGATGTAAGGGGGGCCCATCATGGTTTCTTGCACCGGGGCCCTGAAGGTTCTAGTTACGCCTCTGTCACCATAGCTCCCCCAGATCACAAGACCAAAACTGTTAACTGTTTCCTAACATGCATAAGGAACTAGGCATAACAATTGAACTTGAATTATAACATAAAGCATACACATCATTACAGTCATGGCTCCTCAGAACACCCCAGGCAGCTCCACCTCTCCTCTCTTTCTAGAATCCTCTAGAATGAAGAGGGAGGTCTCAGTTATGCTGCCTGTGAGTCATCATCTGCTACCCTGAGCCACTCCCAGCCCAGACCAAATCAAAACAAACAGGCCTGGCTGCCATCCAGGCCCTCCTAAATTTAACTACCCTTCAAAAAAATCTCACTCTAGCACCTACCTATCTAGAGGGTGCTACATTTAATTTAAATGGCTGAAGGTATACATTTTTGTCAGAACATTCCGGTGGAATTGGTAAAAGTCCCACGTTTTGATAACAGTTCACACATTTAGCCATATGAATTAAATGATTAACACCTATGAAGCCTTCTTGACACCAAGGATGAGTTTATGTAACTAGAACTAGTTGGTTCTACAACTTCCACCTTTCTCATCCTGGTCTTGGACCATAACATCAGCTTTTCCATGGTGATTGGTTAAGGTGTCTCTGATGTGTGTGTGGATATAAATGTGAGGGTATTTTTTCTGAAAATCACTAGAACTGAAGAAGGGGCTTTGCTAATCTACAAAATATCTTCAACATTACAGAAAAGGTATAGTTGAATGAGATTACGTCTAGATATACCATGCCCTGGAAGAATGGGAACATTGACAGATTTGGCTTCAGAGGCTCCATAGTGACAGCTGTGAAAGGCCGGGCAGTAAAAAGTTTACTTAGTCAGCATCTGAGGTCTATAATTGTACTAAAACTTGTACTAAAACTATAACTTGATGAACAGGTTAGGAGATTGGCTTTTGACCTTTGTTCTAAAAGAGCACGTATCCTTTAACCTAGATTCATGGCTTGGTGATTTACTTCATGAACAAAAATACTTCTTCAATGTGCTGATGAGCATTTCAGATGAGGGTAGAGGACATTGAATACCAGTCAGTCCTGAGCACTAGCACTTACACCCAACTGGTTATACAATGATGATCGTTGCATGCATGTAAAATACATTTTTCCTGAACTTCAAACCTCTAATATATGTAAATGCATTCCAAAGCTACGTGTGAACACAGACACGCTGATCCACTAAGTAAGCAATTGCCTAGCAAACCACTACTCTTGAATAGTCAATCAGGTTATAGGGACATACCCGACTGGGCATTTAAACCCCAGGGGCCCACACATTTTCCAATTTTAATGTTCAATCCATCAGATCTCTCCACATTCCAAAAATAAAATGGGGAAAAAGACCTACCTGTTTGTGTTCACACTTAAAGCATCATTGCCATCACTTAAAGCAGAACTCCAGTCAAATAATAACTAAATAAAAATGAATAGCCCTTTAAAAGAAAAAGAAAAACACTTCTTCTGATGGGGGAGCTACCTAACATGAAGTTGGCTTTTAAATTGATCAATTGGTAAGTCATACAGGATTTCCAAAAGCAGTAACATTTTTTGTAGCACCCTCCTAACTAGGTTGCTAGATAAATTTAGTTTCTGGGCTTGTTCTGTAATTAACAGAGCACAGATTGTTAGGTTTGATCTGTTTGAGGTTTCACAGGCGGGGTGTTTGATTGCTTCCCTGATAGCTTCTATAGCTTAGAGAGGGAAAATTCAAATAACCAGCTTAAATTTTGATCAGAGCCTAGATCATTCCTGGAGAGGTGTATCCGGGTGGTGGCTGGGAAGCTGATAAACAGTCTGAAGCCCTGGATAGATTGTCTTTCCCAGGAAGGAGAGTTCCCATCCTCGGGGGGCTGTCGCCCCTGAGGCAGCTAAAGGAATGGGTTGCTGTTCTGCAGGGTTTTATGAGCTACAGTGCTGGGACCTAGAAGCAGCCTGGATCTGGCCACAAGCTTTTCAAGTAGAAGGGGAGGATTTTGGGACTTTATATGAGGCATGGGTAGGTGCCTCCATCCCTATTTCAGATACATACCAAGGGGAATTGGGACTTTATATGAAGAAAGCGGAATGCAGAGGTGAGAATAAAAGGGTTTTAATTGTAACATAGTAAAAAATTAATTGCATATACACATACACAACTGTACTTGCACAAAATGTAGGCATAAAAAGGGTTACATATAAATATCATATGTCATAATAGGTACATCGTAGTAATGAAGTTAAATGGATATTACACAATGGCATAACCTGCAGGTACCAGGTAGCTAGCCCGACACTGCATCTGTGATCGTAATGATGTAAAAAAGGGTAAATACATAATGGGTGGATTGTACCATCGGATGTGGCTTATAGCTTGACGCGTTTCGTGAATACCTTTCACTCATCAGGAGCAGATACATTATATTACCTGTAGAAGTTATAGATAGGGTAAACCAACTCTGTATAGAGGAGGGAAAACATTAAGTAATTGTATTCACCACGTATGTTTTACCAGGCACACTTACCAAAGTAGCAGTGAATACGGCATGTGGTAACCTGCACAAGGTGCATAGGAGGCATGGATCTCGCAGCTTTCTTCAAGGGATCCGGTCTGGAGAAGGATTGTCCCCATCACTGGTGTCCGGAGGAAACTAGAAGGAGGCAGCAGTCCTGTGGACTTGTGAGTAGAGACCCTAAAAGTGATCCCTGTGACTGTAGTGTGCGGAAGATGGGCTGGGCACCAGCAAGTATACATTGGGACAAGATACCAGATGCTAGTGTGTTTTGACCCCCCCCCCCCCCCCCCCCCATGATCCTCAGCTGTGAGGGAAAAGACTATTCACATTCACATTTACTTTGGGGGAAGATTGTCCTCTAACTGTTGTTTGCTATTCATTTTTAGAGTAACCCATGTTCCAATATCTCTCCTTTTACAAGTTCTTCAAGCTATAAATCTTAAAAAGGCAACCTCCAGACCACATATGTCAAGCACAAGGCCCACTGGGCCTTGTCATGTGGCCCTCGCATCCAGTTGTGCAGCCGCTACATGGTGGAATTCCATCTTGCCACCTTTGGCTCTCACCCTCTGCTCCCATTCCCTGCTGTCACTTGTAAAAACAGAAGCATTCTGTGTTTACAAGGGACAGCTTTGCTCAGCGGCTCCGGGATCTAACAGATCCCTGCGTGGGCTCATGGCGGGGCCAGATCTCCAGAGAGAGAAAGAGAACGATCTCCCTGCAAGGTGCACTGCCTACACAGAGAGGTACTAAACTGGGCCAGGTAGGAGAGAGATATGCTTGCGGGGGGGGGGGGGGTGAGTTGCACACCCTGCACTCTGTAGACAGCACACCTCTGACTTCTGTACAAAGCACACCCCTGAAAACGTCACTCTGTACGTAGCACACCCTAAACCCTGCATTCTGTACATGAGCACACCCTGAACTCTGCATTCTTTACGTAACACACTCCTGAACCCTGCACTCTGTACCCCAGATACAATGGGCCCTGTGGGGGCAACCATATTGCTGATGTGGTCCCCAACAAAATTGAGTTTGACACTCATGCCCTAGACTGTATACATACCTCCCAACATTTTGAGATGGGAATGAGGGACACCTACTACCAAACGTATGTAGGCATAGGACACGCCCCCTGCCACATCCCCTTAAAGGAGAATTAACCCCAAAAAAAAGGTTAATTAAATCCACAAGGGCATTTTTTTTACTACTACTATTCCTTTATATTGGCTTTTAAAATTTACAAATGCAGCAATTTAGAATTTGGATTAAAGGTTTAGCACTGCATTTTATATACAACTATATGGATCAGACCAAAATGAGGGACAAATGCAGATGAAAGAGGGACAGATGGACATTGCTCCAAATTAGGGACAGTCCCTCGAAATCAGGGACAGTTGGGAGCTATGTGTATATTGGAGCCCGAGTGAATGGACTGTTTCTTGGGTTACTGGTGGCCTCTGTACTGCTTGGGAATAAACCAGGTAAATTCAGCGGCCCTTGCGGGGGTAGCAATACATTTTATATTAATTTTACTGTATTTAACTCAAACATTTATTGGAATAAGAAATGAAAAACACAGTGTGTGGAAGATTTATAAGGTAAGCCTGAACTAATAAAACATTTAAAAGGATAAGTTCACCTTTCTACAAAAAAATAAATGCACATCTTTTTGCAGGTAAAAAAATGTGCATTTATTATTTATTGTAGTAGGAGCCTGTAAAGCATTGTGTAGTGGTACCCCCGTAGGGGCTGCTGAGTGATGTGGCCCACCTGTCACCCTGCCCAGCCCAGCATTCACTTCTAGACACTCCAAGACAATGAACAAGTCCATCAACTTTGTTTTTGTATTTTATTGAGGGATTAGAACTTGGATGGGGTTAAGGAATTCATGGGATGCCCAGAAAATGATTCTTGCCTGGTATGAGACAATTCAGATATTCTCCGTCTGCACTACACTTGCTGCAAGACTATCTCTCCTTCTCCCTCCAGCACAGTTCTTTAGGCTCAGCTAGCACATGGTTGGGCCTAACTCTGGTTTTAGCCAGGCCTTAGCAAAGTTACATATTACAGGTAGGGACCACGGGCCCCTTAGGTGTAGCAACAATAATAGAAAAGTCTTTAGTGCTAGCTGTCAGCCCTTTGCAGACAGCAAACAAATACTCTTGCGCACAAGTGTGTTGATCAGGTGATCTAGAGATCAGGGTGGATAATGTCTCAGGCCTTGCTGCCCTCCAGGATAGAGGTATCCTAGCAATCAGAAAGAAAATAGAAAAATGAGGGGGCACCAGCCTTGTTCATTATCCTTGGATATGTTTGTAAAGGAAAGAATGAAAACTACTCACAAGCATATGAAAGGAACCACAATATAAAAGCCTTTAACTTATGGCAATCCATCTAATAGTAACAGTCTCCAGATGACGAGAGAGAGGACATATGAATCACTGCTAGCTGACGCGTTTTGAAGGGATACCTTCTTCCTCAGAGCCTACAGGCTACACGTATCCCTTCAAAACGCGTCAGCCAGCAGTGATTCGTATGTCCTCTCTCTCGTCATCTGGAGACTGCTACTACTAGATGGATTGCCACAAGCCCTTTGCAGACCCTGACAGCTGTCCCAGCTGCAACAGCCCGACTTTGCCAGTAAAATCACAGTCTGTCCGGCTGGCTCTACTTCCATCTCAGACTGCACACTCACAGTCCACTCCAGCATGCCTTACCCAGCTCTCCCAACTGTGCCTGTCACTCACCGACACCTGATGGATCCCTCCTGGAGACTTGCCTGGCAGCATTCCCCGCTGTCCTCTCCTGCTCTTGCTCAGGGCATCCCTTGGGTTGTTTGGGGTTCCTGTTCAGCCCCTGGCCCAAGGTCCCCCCCCCACACACTGGGGTGCTCCCTCCAAGGCCCTGACAGCCTAATACTCCATCTCCAGTTCTTCCACCCGAACAACCCCTCCCCAGCTGGGCTGACTCTTGGTATTTAAAGTGGTTGTAAACCCTCGCAGACCACTTTGACCTACAGGTAAGCCTAGATTAAGGCTTACCTGTAGGTCCAAGTCATATCTCCTAAACCTACACGGTTTAGGAGATATTTGCAAAAAGACAGGCACCGATGTCTACGGCGCATGTGCCATAGACAGCGGCGTGCAGTCGCACTGAGCATGCCGCTGCTAACGGCGATATGCCGTTAGTGGCGGCTCCCGTGCGCATGCGCGGGAGTGACGTCATCACGGCTCTGGCCAATCACAGTGCCACGATACCCAGAAAGAAGATGGATGCTCCGTAGCAGAGGGGACAGCGGTGACATTGCAGGCTCCTGTGTCAAGTAAGTGACACATAATGGGCTGCTATGCAATGCATAGTGGCGGCTCCCGTGCGCATGCGCAGGAGTGACGTCATCGCGGCTCCGGCCAATCACAGGGCCACGATACCCGGAAAGAAGATGGACGCTCCGTAGCAGAGGGGACATCGGTGACATCACAGGCTCCTGTGTCAAGTAAGTGACACATAATGGGCTACTATGCAATGCATAGTAGCCCATTATGCTTTACCTTTGCAGGGAAACAAAGAGGAAGTAAACCACATCAGGGTTTACTTCCTCCTTAAGGAGGCCTGCCCCCTGCCAATCCAGGTTGCGGATTGGTCAGGACTCTTCAGAACACCCCAGACAGCTCCACTTTTCTTCCACTCCTTCCTTCTAGAAGCATCTAGAAGCAGAAGGGAGGTAACCGAAAGATGAAACTAGCTGTGAGTTACCAGCCTACTCTAAACCACTCCCAGCCACATATCAAAACAAACAGGCCTAGCTTTCAGCTAGGCCTGCGTTAATTTTCCTGCATTGACAAAAATCTCAACCCTAATAGGGCGTACACACGGTCGGACTTTGTTCGGACATTCCGACAACAAAATCCTAGGATCAAACTACAATCCAATAGCTGCTGTGAATGTTGGGGCTTGCAGTTCCTTGGGACAACACACAGAGCTGTGTTTATGAATGGCGCGGCCATGTGGATGGAGATCTGCACGGCCATGATGTTTTTAAACAGTGACATCTATTAAGGGGCACTTCTCCCCTTGCTGCTGCCATGGGGGGGGGGGCACAGGGAACATGTTACATGTTCCCAGAGGTGGACTTATCCTTTAAATCTCATAATAAAGTTGAATCAAAAAAATACTTTCTACTGCTACAGCCTGATGACATCATCTCAACTTAGGCAAACCTCCTGAGTGGAGCTCATTGACTTTCTAATGATAAAATGTATGGTGTTCTTCAAAAATGATATTGTTGCTGTAAATTGTGACATGATAAGAAACTATTCATGTGTGGACTTGAAAAGTTACTGAACCCTACTTTTAACCATGGTGATGCAAAGATGGGGCAGACCCAAACACATCAAGGCTCCCACAAACTCCTAATGATCTTAATGCAGAGTGTGCACAAACAATAAATTATTATTGGTGTTTGGCCTTTTCAGATTCAGAAGCAAAGTTTAGAGGTTATAGTAAGAAAATTAAGCAGCTCTGTCATCATCAAACAATAGAAATGTTTTATTTAGGTGTTTTTTCTTTAGTGTTCTGATGTTGTGGAGCAGAAGTTCACTTATCTTTCTACAGTTTAGATTGACAGTCAGTGTCATTTGAAGCCGGTACCATGTTAGCTGTGTGCAGTTGCCAGACGGCACTTAAACTACACAACCTTCCAGGTTCTACATGAAAATCCTTGCTGAGTGATTTGCAGATTTGCAGTCAGCACTTCATCATTGTGCGCACCAGGTGGGGGAAATGGTTTGGCCTCCATTCAAAAAGCTCTAATCACCTACAGCCAGCTCGGTAACATTACACTATTATTCAACTTCTTCCAGCAACTTTCTCCCACAGCAAAATGGAATTCCAAGGCAAAAATTTGCCACTCTATTCCTCACTATGGTCTAACTTCCAGTGCATGCTTGTGTATCACGTATCTCCCTCAGGGATTTTCTCTATATGAAAGCCAGGCCTGCGGATAACGTTGTGTTGCTACAAGGGGGTTAAGGATTTAGCAGCGAATATTGGATGCATATAGATAATATACATCAAATTCCTTTAATACTCAGTGATTTCCTTTTTCTTGCCTACAACAGCATATTAAAAGGGAATGTATGTTTTAAATATTAGTTTTATTTCTTTCTTATATTCACAATAAAAAATACATTAACCTTTTTTTAGTTATAAAATATTTAATATTTTCAGACTGGAGATGGCGCTCAAGATTTTTTTGCAGATGCCAGCATGTCCTGTCTACTGCCGACCTGCCAGGACCCAGCTCCCCTACTCCACTGTGGTTTACCACCAGCCTCCTGCTGCCGGGCCTGCGCATCCTATTGGCTCCACTGCTAGCAAGACCAACAGGCACTCATGCCGCTCTCCGCTCCTACACTACCTGTTTACTCTATCAGGGCCCCCCCCAGCCAAAAGTGTAAGAGAGGCCTTCCTTAGGACGTCAGGCTCCCCACCAAGTACGTGACCAGGTTCCTTACCACAGGGACTTGCTGACTTCCCCTTAAAATGATTATTTATAAAAATGTGCAGCCACATACCTCTTATCATACATTTTTTCTGGAGAATTCAACAGATTTACACTCACCATGTTACAATAGTTTTACCACATTTAATACCGAGCACTTTCATCCCCTTTCTGCCCAAGTGAATTTTCAGCTTTCAGTGCTGTCACACTTTCTTTTTTTTTAAATCAAGTCATTTTTTTTCTTTTATTTACAATTTACAACAAAACTCAAAAACACACAAAACATTCCCACCAACCAACCCCACCAAACAAAAACAAAAAAAAAAAACTTTTTTTTAAGCCTTCAAGATTATACCTTGACTGTTAGTAAAAACCTTTTATCACTTCAAAATCAATGATTACATTCTCCGTACATAAGGTTAATGGCAATATAAATCTAACCATTATATTCAATCTGATCACTACACCATAACAACATATACAGCATCTCACAAAAGTGAGTACACCCCTCACATTTTTGTAAATATTGTATTATATCTTTTCATGTGACTACACGAAAGAAATGTCACAGTACATGTTGGCATTCATGGTTCCCTCAATGAACTGTAGCTCCCCAGTTCCGGCAGCACTAATGCAGCCCCAGACCATGACACTCCCACCACCATGCTTGACTGTAGGCAAGACACACTTCGCACCAGAACATGTGAACAGGCAAAAAATTAGTTCGAACATGCGAACACCGTTAAAGTCTATGGGACACGAACATGAATAATCAAAAGTGCTAATTTTAAAGGCTTATATGCAAGTTATTGTCATAAAAAGTGCTTGGGGACCTGGGTCCTGCCCCAGGGGACATGGATCAATGCAAAAAAAAGTTTTAAAAACGGCCGTTTTTTTCGGGAGCAGAGATTTTAATAATGCTTAAAGTGAAACAATAAAAGTGTAATATTCCATTAAATTTCATACCTGGAGGGTGTCTGTAGTATGCCTGTAAAGGGGTGAATGTTTCCCGTGTTTAGAACAGTCTGACAGAAAAATGACATTTCAAAGGAAAAAAAGTCATTTAAAATTACTCGCGGCTATTATTGACAATCCACATAAAAGTTCATTGATAAAAACGGCATGGGAATTCCCCACAGGGGAACCCCGAACCAAAATTTTAAAAAAAATTAAGTGGGGGTCCCCCTAAATTCCATACCAGGCCCTTCAGGTCTGGTATTGATATTAAGGGGAACCCCAGCCAAAAATTTTTTTTAAAAATGGCGTGGGGTCCCCCTCAAAATCTATACCAGACCCTTCAGGATGCCAGGCCACATGCCCTTAACATTGGGAGGGTGCTTTGGGGTAGCCCCCCAAAACACCTTGTCCCCATGTTGATGGGGACAAGGGCCTCATCCCCACAACCCTTGCCCGGTGGTTGTGGGGGTCTGCGGGCGGGGGGCTTATCGGAATCTGGAAGCCCTCTTTAACAAGGGGACCCCCAGATCCCAGCCCTCCCCCTGTGTGAAATGGTAAGGGGGTACTTTTACCCCTACCATTTCACAAAAAAAGTGTCAAAAATGTTAAAAATGACAAGAGACAGTTTTTGACAATTCCTTTATTTAAATGCTTCTTCTTTCTTCTATCTTCTATCTTCTTTCTTCTATCTTCTATCTTCCTTTGGTTTCTTCCTCCATCGTCTTCTTCTTCTGGTTCTTCCTCCGGTGTTCTCATCCGGCATCTTCCTCCGCGGCGTCTTCTTCCCTTCTCCTTGGGCCGCTCCGCATCCACCATGATGGGAGGCTCCCACTTTGTGACGTTTCTCGTCTTCTGACGGTTCTTAAATAATGGAGGGCGGGGCCACCCGGAAACCCTGCCCCCTCCGACGCACGGGGACTTGACGGGGACTTCCCTGTGGCATTCCCCGTGACGTCAGAGGGGGGCGGACACGGAAGTCACCGTGCGTCAGAGGGGGGCAGGGTCACTGGGTGGCCCCGCCCTCCGTTATTTAAGAACCGTCAGAAGAGGAGAAGCGTCACACAGCGGGGGGCACGCCACACCATTTTTTTTTTAATTTTGGCGTGGGGTTCCCTTTAAAATCCATACCAGACCTGAAGAGTCTGGTATAGAGTTTGACGGGGACCCCACGCCATTTTGTTTTTTTTACATTTTGGCTGGGGTTCCCCTTAATATCCATACCAGACCTGAAGGGCCTGGTATGGAATTTAGGGGGACCCCCACATCATTTTTTTTTAAACTTTGGTTCAGGGTTCCCCTGTGGGGAATTCCAATGCCGTTTTTATCAATGAACTTGTATGTGTATTGTCGGACCGGCAATTCATTAATAGCCACGAGTAGTTTTTAAATGACTTATTTTCCTTAGAAATGTCATTTTGCTGTCAGACTGTTCTAAACACGGGAAACATGCACCCCTTTACAGGCATACTATAGACACCCCCAGGTACGAAATTTAAAGGAATATTACACTTTTATTGTTTCACTTTAAGCATTATTAAAATCACTGCTCCCGAAGAAACTGCCGTTTTTAAAACTTTTTTTGCATTGATAGATGTCCCCTGGGGCAGGACCCAGGTCCCCAAACACTTTTTATGACAATACCATGCTTATTATCACTTTTGATTTCTCCTATAGACTTTTAAAGGGTGATCCGCGGCTTTCGAATTTGCTGCAAACACCCCAAATTGTTCGCTGTTTGGCAAACAGCCGATGTTCGAGTCGAACATGAGTTCAACTCGAACTCGAAGCTCATCCCTACTCCTCACCTGGTTTCCACCACACACGCTTGACACCATCTGAACCTAATAAGTTTATCTTGGTCTCATCAAACCACAGGACATGGTTCCAGTAATCCATGTGCTTAGTCTGTTTGTCTTCAGCAAACTGTTTGTGGGCTTTCTTGTGCATCATCTTTAGAAGAGGCCGCCTTCTGGGACGAAAGCCATGCAGACCAATTGGATGCAGTGTGCGGCATATGGTCTGAGCACTGACAGGCTGAACCCCCACCCCTTCAACCTCTGCCGGAATGCTGGCAGCACTCATACGTCTATTTCCCAAAGACAACCTCTGGATATGACGCTGAGCACGTGCACTCAACTTCTTTGGTCAACCATGGCGAGGTCTGTTCTGAGTGGAACCTGTCCTGTTAAACTGCTGTATGGTCTTGGCCACCGTTCTTCAGCTCAGTTTCAGGGTCTTGGCAATTTTCATATAGCCTAGGCTATTTTTTGGAGAGCAACAATTCTTTTTTTCAGATCCCCAGAGAGTTCTTTGCCATGAGGTGCCATGTTGAACTTCCAGTGACCAGTATGAGAGAGTGAGAGCGATAAAACCAAATTTAACACACCTGCTCCCCATTCACACCTGAGACCTTGTAACATTAACGAGTCACATGACCCTGGGGTGGAAAAATGGCTAATTGGGCCCAATTTGGACATACTCACTTTGAGGGGACAGCAAATTTACACTGTTATACAAACTGTACAGTTACTACTTTACATTGTAGCAAAGTGTCATTTCTTCAGTGTTGTCACATGAAAAGATATAATAAAATATTTACAAAAATGTGAGGGATGTACTCACTTTTGTGAGATACTGTATATACATATACAATTGTCCCCCTCCAAAGATCTATCTCATTGTTAACTTTCCTCAACATCTTTAATATGTTCACCTGTTTACTCAACTAAGTTGGAAACTAACCACCAGGACCACATTTCCAAAAACTTTTTAGGGCTTCTCCTATGTTTATATGCCAATTCCTCCCATTTTATATTAAGATTAAATGCTTCAGACCATTTCACTAATGTTGGTGGAGAGTTTGATATCCATTTTTGTAATATGAGTATACGGGCTATACACATAGCTCTAAACCACATTGCATGCATTTCAACCAGGAGAGTGTCTTCTGGTACAATCCCTAGCAATGCTATTTTTGGTTTAGACTGTACCTGTGTAGAACATAGGGTATTCAAAGTATCAAATACACACTTACAGTAGCGATGCAATTTGGGACATCGCCACAGCATATGTATAAAGCCCCGTACACACGATCGGATTTTCTGACGGGAAATGTTGGATGTCAGGCTGTTGGAGGAAAATCTGACCGTGTGTATGCTCCATCAGACAATTGTTGTCGAAGTTTCTGCCAACAAATGTGTGTTGTCGGATTTTCTGAGCGTGTGTAAAAAATTTCAAAGTACAAATACGCATGCTCGGAAGCAGAAGCAGTCGGTCTTGTAAACTAGCGTTTGTACTGGAGATTTAAAATTTGTGACATGGCAAATTATGAAATCTCCAAATGCAGCGCATAATTCTCTTCTTCTTTAATGGGATAATAATGAAGCTGCTTTGCTGGTGATACTGATGGAGTTATTGCAAACAAATTTTCAAAGGCTTTTTTTTTCTAGTGATATCAAGAATAATATTATTATGTTTTTTTTTTTTATTTGGGCAAGTTACCACAACACCATCATCCCGTAGTTTTTAAGAACAAAGATACAACTGTATGTTGGTGTCCCTTGTCAATTTTACATTGTATTTTTTAAAATGTAACTGCCTACTCCCAAACTGTCATTTGAAGTAAAACACATAGCCAAGTATTATTCTACACAATTTATTTATTATTATTAAAAAAAAGAAAACAAAAAAAAAAACAAAGAAGTGCCTTCTATGCATCCAAAAATATAGAAAATATACCAAATCAAATCATTATTCAGCCAAAAAAAAAATGTCAAAGCAATAACTCCAAGGCCAATAATAAATAACACGTTATCACCTCCAATTCCGCAACATGTCTGGTTGAAGAAAACAAACGTTCAAAAACAAACTGAAAAGCACAAACTGAAAAGCGCTAAATGAAAAGCGCAAATAGAAAAGCACGAATCAACACTCACCAAACTTCTAACACGAAATTAGCAGAAGGAGCACAAAGGGTGGCGCTAAAGAGCTGAAAAACCACATAGTACGTCTAGTACGTCACTACGTTCATAATTGTTGGCCAACATTTGTGTGACCATGTGTATGCAAGACAAGTTTGAGCCAACACCCTTCGGACAAAATTCAACAGTTTTATTGTCGGAAAGTCTGATCAAGTGTACGAGGCATTAGTGTACCCATATCATTAGTACACCTTGGACAATAAGATGTAGTTGCTTTACCCTAAGAATGTAACTTTAACCACTTCCCGACCAGCCGCCACAGTTGTACTGCGACAGGTTGGCTCTCCTGCGTGAATCGCTGTCATTGTACGTCGGGCACGTACACAGCGATCTGTGGTCCCACCCACCCATTCGCTAGCGGGGGAGTCAATCCGCGGGTCCAGTGGACTCAATGTCCACCGGCCACTCGCGATCACTCCACAAAGAGGCAGAACAGGGATCTGCCAGTGTAAACAAACAGATCCCCATTCTGTCAGGGGAGTAGAGTGAGATTGTCTGTTCCTAGTGATCAGGAACAGCGATCTCTCTCTACTCCCTGTCAGTCCACTCTAACTTCACAGTTAGAAAGCACCTCCCTAGGGAACATTTAATCCTTTGATCGCCCCTGGTTTTAACCCCTTCCCTGCCAGTGTCATTTATACAGTAATCAGTGCATTTTTATAGCACTGATCGCTGTATAAATGTCACTGGTCCCAAAAAAGTGTCAAAAGTGTCCGATCTGCCCCCTGCAATATCACAGTCCTGCTAAAAAGCGCAGATCACCGACATTACTAGTAAAAAAAAATTATAAAAATGCCATAAATCTATCCCCTATTTTGTAGACGCGATAACTTTTGCCCAAACCAATCAATATACACTAATTGGGATTTTTGTTACAAAAAATTTAACGGACAATTGTACAACCATGCAATTGTCCGTTAAAGCGACGCAGTGCCATATTGAAAAAAATGGCTTGGCCAGGAAGTGGGTAAATCCTTTCGGGGCGAAAGTGGTTAAGGGAGTATAGTGGGATCTATGAATAATAAATAGCTGAGTCAGACACTGTGAGGAGAATAAGGATGCTCTGAATTAATTCTTCAAAGCTTGCTCCCACTCCTCATCACTTATGCTTTTGGTCGGAAATTCTGACCATGTGTATGCTCCGTCAAGAATCTTATCAGGTTTTAATAGAACTATAATAATCGCATAATTCATAGAGGGAGGAAGATGATCACACTCCAATGCTGAATTAAATACCTGTAACAATTCAGGCATCTGCATCTGGGGATTTATTGTTAGGCATACTGGCAGAAGCAAACTTGAGTTCCTCTAAAGTCAGAAATTAATCCAGCGTTTCCCTGTCAGCTGCAGACAGCTCTGTTAGCCTAATGGAATTAAGAAAAAGTTGCATTTCGGTCTCTTTATAAGATACTTTGCTACCATACAAGTTTTTTATAAAAATCAAGAAACACCGATGATATCTCTGTGGTAGTATATGCAATTTTAGTTGGAGATAATTGCAATTCTACCACTTACAGTGCCTTGCAAAAGTATTCGGCCCCCTTGAACTTTTCAACCTTTTGCCACATTTCAGGCTTCAAACATAAAGATATAAAATTTTAATTTTTTGTGAAGAATTACCAACAAGTGGGACACAATTGTGAAGTGGAACGAAATCTATTGGATATTTTAAACTTTTTTAGCGAATAAAAAACTGAAAAGTGGTGCGTGCAAAATTATTCGGCCCCTTTACTTTCAGTGCAGAAAACTCACTCCAGAAGTTCAGCGAGGATCTCTGAATGATCCAATGTTGTCCTAAATGACTGATGGTGATAAATAGAATCCACCTGTGTGTAATCAAGTCTCTGTATAAATGCACCTGCTCTGTGATAGTCTCAGGGTTCTGTTGAAAGCGCAGAGAGCATCATGAAGACCAAGGAACACACCAGGCAGGTCCGTAATACTGTTGTGGAGAAGTTTAAAGCCGGATTTGGATACAAAAAGATTTCCCAAGCTTTAAACATCCCAAGGAGCACTGTGCAAGCGATCATTTTGAAATGGAAGGAGTATCAGACCACTGCAAATCTACCAAGACCTGGCTGTCCCTCTAAACTTTCAGCTCAGACAAGGAGAAGACTGATCAGAGATGCAGCCAAGAGGCCCATGATCACTCTGGATGAACTGCAGAGAACTACAGCTGAGGTGGGAGAGTCTGTCCATAGGACAACAATCAGTCGTACACTGCACAAATCTGGCCTTTATGGAAGAGTGGCAAGAAGAAAGCCATTTCTCAAAGATATCCATAAAAAGTCTCATCTAAAGTTTGCCACAAGCCACCTGGGAGACACACCAAACATGTGGAAGAAGGTGCTCTGGTCCGATGAAACCAAAATCGAACTTTTTGGCCACAATGCAAAACGATATGTTTGGCGTAAAAGCAACACAGCTCATCACACTCAACACACCATCCCCACTGTCAAACATGGTGGTGGCAGCATCATGGTTTGGGCCTGCTTTTCTTCAGCAGGGACAGGGAAGATGGTTAAAATTGAGGGGAAGATGGATGCAGCCAAATACAGGACCATTCTGGATGAAAACCTGTTGGGGTCTGCAAAAGACCTGAAACTGGGACGGAGATTTATCTTCCAACAAGACAATGATCCCAAACATACAGCAAAATCTACAAAGGAATGGTTCAGAAATAAACGTATCCAGGTGTTAGAATGGCCAAGTCAAAGTCCAGACCTGAATCCAATCGAGAATCTGTGGAAAGAGCTGAAAACTGCTGTTCACAAACGCTCTCCATCCAACCTCACTGAGCTCGAGCTGTTTTGCAAGGAAGAATGGGCAAGAATTTCAGTCTCTCGATGTGCAAAACTGATAGAGACATACCCCAAGCGACTTGCAGCTGTAATCGCAGCAAAAGGTGGCTCTACAAAGTATTAACGCAAGGGGGCCGAATAATTTTGCACGCGCCACTTTTCATTTTTTTATTAGTTAAAAAAGTTTCAACAATCCAATAGATTTCGTTCCACTTCACAATTGTGTCCCACTTGTTGGTGATTCTTCACAAAAAATAAAAATTTTATATCTTTATGTTTGAAGCCTGAAATGTGGCAAAAGGTTGAAAAGTTCAAGGGGGCCGAATACTTTCGCAAGGCACTGTATGTTGCTGTTTTTTGAGCTTTTACTATTGTTGCTAAAAGGTAGCCCGTATTTTCCCCATCCTCAAAATAAGGTTGCTGAAGAAAGAAACGTTTCTATTCTGCTTTTTTACGGGAGATATCGGCATATGCCTGTTGTTTTTGTATCCACATCTGTTGAGCTTCTATAGTAGGATTCACTATATATTGAAGTTCAGCCTGTAGAACAGTCTCAGCCATAGAACGTTCCCAAACCCAAGATCTTTTTTTAATTTTCTAAATTTGAGAAATAAATATGCCTCTTATATAGGCTTTTAAAGAATCCCAATAAATCTGCAAAGATACAGTGGGCTTGTTAACAATACCATAGGTCGAGATGTCAAGCAGAATATTCTCCTTTGAAGGAAAAAGGTCGAACCAATAAGGGTTAACTTTCCACAAAGTGTGAGTCTGAGGAGAACATAGAGTTAACTTTAGGACCAATGGGGAATGATCGGACAACCCCCTAGCTGCGAAAGTCATTTCAGATATTATTGGCAACATCGCAGAAGTACCTAACGCCAAGTCTATTCTAGATGCCATATGAGTGCTAGAGAAACAAGAAACTTCTCCTTTCATGAGGATGTAACATTCTTCATACATCTATTAGGCCAATGTCCCGAACATAACCAGGAGGTACTTGCAGAGGTCACTTGTCCCATAGCCGTTCCATGTTTATCTAAGCAATGATCAAATAATTATTAAAGTCCCCTACTATTAACCAGGGAGCATCAGTTTTATCAGAGGTAAAATTCCAAAATTATTTAAAGAGGAGGTACACCCAAAAAAAAAAAATAAAAGCCAGCAGCTATACATACTGCAACTTTTAATAATAGGACACTTGCCTGTCCTGGAGTCCAGCGATGTCGGCACCGTAGCTGATGTTTTCATCAGCTGTCGGATGCTGCCGCCGCCATTGTGGGTGAGGGAACCCGGCAGTGTAACTTTGTGGCTTCACGCCAGGAACCCTACTGTGCATGTGCGAGGCACCGCTCCTCTCTCCTACTGGCCCGGCAACAGGGGGAAGAGGAGGGAGGAGGAGGAGGGAGCCCTGCGGTGACGTCATGGGCTGAGGCGCGGACTCCCGGAAGTGGAAACAGGATACTTGTCAAAGACAGGTATCCTGTGTACCCCCCCCCCCCTCCGAAAGGTGCCAATCATGGCACCGGAAGAAGAGAGGACACAAATGAGTGGAAGTTCCACTTTTAGGTGGAACTCCACTTTAAGTACCTCCAATGAATATGGGGTGGTACATATACATTAGCTAACACATAAGACTTTCTATACATTGTACAAAATAGGAAGATATAGCGCCCACTAGTGTCCGTTTGTACCTGTCTGCAGGAAAAGTCAACATCATTTGCTATCAATACAGATACGCCTCTAGAATATGTAGTATACGTAGAATGGTATTGTCTATTATATTGTGTATGCTTCAGGTAGTTTAACTTGTATATATTTAAATGAGTCTCCTGCAGGCAGATAATAGACGAAAACTGTTTCAATGTAGTAAACATTACTTGTCTCTTCACTGGGTCGCCAAGCCCCCTAATATTCCAAGATACCAAAACGTGCATTAAAGCCGACATATTGTAATGATTTCAAGTTTGAATCCAAAATCCTCAAATAGCACTTATAGTTAAAAGATGTAATATTGAAAAATGTCCCATTAATAAGAGGTACCCCCTTCAATAATATCACCAGGCAAAAGCCCCTTAAAGTTCTTTGTGACAAAAAGCTTTCTATATTCATCATCATCATCATTTTCTGGTGCGCATTTAAAAAATCCAAAAACTTGTACAAAACTCACATAGATTATTAAAAATGCACAATTCCCCTCAGTAGCCATTATACAAGAGGTTTTATATATATATATATATATATATATATATATATATATATATATATATATATATAGACATCGCCATATACACATCGTGCCTTAACTCTAATTCCCGTAACTATAAATTGATCAAAACAAAAAGAAAGAAATTCGAAACACATACTGACAGTAGATTAAAAGGATTGTAAAAATTCCAGGTCGTCTGGTAATTGTTGAAAAAGAAAAAAAAATACTAATTGTTTATAACCGCAGGAAAAAAATACAGAGTCCATTCTATAATTTACTGGACTCTCTCCTCCAGCTCTATGTATTAGAAAAAGTAGATCTGATTAGGTCCCAATTATATACATGAGAAAAATAGAAATATAATGGATAAAGAGGAAAAGGAAAAAAACCAAAACTGTCACACTTTGAATGACAATTACACGGTCATGCAACACTTGGGCGGAGCAACGCGCTGACGTCACCAATCCCCACGTGTCCTGGAGGGGTTTGTTTGTTTGTGTGTCGGCCGACACACCAAACTTAAGGCGCAATTAATCAGCGATGCTATAAGTGCAATATTTCACGTTTTCATAAACTTTTAAAAGCTTTTTACACTATATGAAGCAATTTGTTTTTTTGGAGATATGCATGCATTTGACAAGGGGTGATCCAGTGCGAGAAGGTTACCAGGTATATTTTGGAGATATTCATGCATTTGACAAGGGGTGATCCAGTGCAAGAAGGTTACCGGATCTGGAGAAAGGCCCTGGCTGGGTGTTAAGCCATAGGCGCAGACGACCCCTTGTAATGAGGGGTCCACAGGAGCTGGTAAGCCATTTTTTTTAGCCGTTGGTGGAGGCATTGAGACACAAGATGACTAAAAGGTGGTGGTTGGTGGAGTCCGATACCAGGACTATGTGGGACATACTGTATCATCACAACACTTGTGGACTGTTTTTGCAATTTTGATTTGAATATTACTGTTATTTGTTTGATTTTTGTGCAATTCTATACTTTTTATTTTTTATTATTTAGTCTGTAGGAAAGTTATTGCAGCTAGTGTTCCCCTGCCTGGAAACACTAACTGCCTTTGTCAAGGTCATGTTAAGTGAAATGTTGGTACTCCAAAAGGAGATTAAAATGCCACTTTTAATATCAAGTGAAAACAAAAATCAAATTACGATTTGGCAGCATATGAATATTATTTTTATATCTCACAGGTATTTTACACATTTTACATTTGTGATTTACATTATTTTTACTAATGCTAAATAATAACTCTTTTTAGATCTGATTGTAGTTTGAACAGGATCAAAACCTAAGCTCATGGTTTTTACATTTATAGTGGAAGTCTGGTCTAATCTGAAACGTGCTTCTACGCCAATTCTACGTCCTATACTAGCTAGCCTATAGAGCAAAGATGTATATATACTGTACCTATTCCCTGGGTACTCCGGTCTGGTCCTATGATCAGCTATGATCAGCTCCCAGCACCAGCTTCAGGGTAGAGGAGGGATAGACGACAGCATAAGCCCCATAGTAAGCTTATAGGTAATGTCACTGCCTCTGCATTGCAGCCATTGTTGATAATCTCTTCTCTCCCCTGAAGCCAGCCACTGGAGTGGGGATCACGTGATACCTGAGCCCCCAGGGAATAGGTAAGTATACACATCTTTCCTTTACTGGCTAGTTAGTATAGGACTTAGAAAGAGGGTGGGAGCAGGTTTCAGATTAAATAGGTTAAGACCAGACTTCTACTTTAAAGTGTAATATATAGAGAGAAATTTTCCTACAGTTCAATAAATGGCATGTGGAAAGGTTTGAACCCTGGTCACGTTTTTATTGCTGTTTGTGTTCCTGCTGGGGAGATTCACCTCCACTTTTTCTCCTGTGGACCATTGTCAGTGGGAAACAAAGTGATGGAAAATGCTAAATTTTACAGAAATCACTGGAACCAGTGGTGGAAATCTTACAATGGGGACAACTTTCTGAAAAGGGACATCACCTTACTTTAGGGTGCTTTCCTCTCACTTCCTGTTGTGTCCCTGGTACAGGAATTGAAGAGAAATCTCTTCAATGGGATATAGTAAAAACAAAAACTTGACAGGGGTTTTCACCAATACCTACTCTATCCAAAAGAAAAAGAAAAGAAAGGGCTAACCCTAACTGTGGCAGATGTGGACACCCACAAATATCTCTTATCCATCTCTTATGGTGTTGCCCAAAATCAAAGAGATACAGGGTAGAGGTTGTGGGTACTATAAACAGTTTACTAGGTAATAATCTTTCTGCGGAACCACTTACATGCCTTCTGAGGTAGTTTGATACCTCATCTATGGACCAATATCTGACGATTACTCTTTGTTGAGCTTTTTTTGTGGCCAGCAGAACGGAAAATGGACCTCACCTCGCCCACCTACTCTTTCTGAATGGCTCTCTGAATTTAATAAGTGTATTTCCCATGAAAAATATACTTAGTTACATAGTTACATAGTAGGTGAGGTTGAAAAAAGACACACGTCCATCAAGTCCAACCTATGTGTGTGATTATGTGTCAGTATTACATTATATATCCCTGTATGTTGCGCTCATTCAGGTGATTATCTAATAGTTTCTTGAAGCTATCAATGCTCCCCGCTGAGACCACCGCCTGTGGAAGGGAATTCCACATCCTTGCCACTCTTACAGTAAAGAACCCTCTACGTAATTTAAGGTTAAACCTCTTTTCTTCTAATTGTAATGAGTGGCCCCGAGTCTTATTAAACTCTCTGCGAAAAAGTTTTATCCCTATTGTGGGGTCACCAGTACAGTATTTGTAAATTGAAATCATATCCCCTCTCAAGCGTCTCTTCTCCAGAGAGAATAAGTTCAGCGCTCGCAACCTTTCCTCATAACTAAGATCCTTCAGACCATTTATTAGCTTTGTTGCCCTTCTTTGTACTCGCTCCATTTCCAGTACATCCTTCCTGAGGACTGGTGCCCAGAACTGGACAGCATACTCCAGGTGCGGCCGGACCAGAGTCTTGTAGAGCGGGAGAGTTATCGTTTTATCTCTGGAGTTGATCCCCCTTTTAATGCATGCCAATATTCTGTCTGCTTATTAGCAGCAGCTTGGCATTGCATGCCATTGCTGAGCCTATCATCTACTAGGACCCCCAGGTCCTTTTCCATCCTAGATTCCCCCAGAGGTTCTCCCCCCAGTGTATAGATTGCATTCATATTTTTTCCACCCAAATGCATTATTTTACATTTTTCTACATTGAACCTCATTTGCCATGTAGTCGCCCACCCCATTAATTTGTTCAGGTCTTTTTGCAAGGTTTCCACATCCTGCGGAGAAGTTATTGCCCTGCTTAGCTTAGTATCGTCTGCAAATACAGAGATTGAACTGTTTATCCCATCCTCCAGATCGTTTATAAACAAATTAAATAGGATTGGTCCCAGCACAGAACCCTGGGGAACCCCACTACCGACCCCTGTCCATTCTGAGTATTCCCCATTTATCACCACCCTCTGAACACGCCCTTGTAGCCAGTTTTCAATCCATGTACTCACCCTATGGTCCATGCCAACGGACCTTATTTTGTACAGTAAACGTTTATGGGGAACTGTGTCAAATGCTTTTGCAAAATCCAGATACACCACGTCTACGGGCCTTCCTTTATCTAGATGGCAACTCACCTCCTCATAGAAGGTTAATAGATTGGTTTGGCAAGAACGATTCTTCATGAATCCATGCTGATTACTGCTAATGATATCGTTCTTATTACTAAAATCTTGTATATAGTCCCTTATCATCCCCTCCAAGAGTTTACATACTATTGATGTTAGGCTAACTGGTCTGTAATTCCCAGGGATGTTTTTTGGGCCCTTTTTAAATATTGGTGCTACATTGGCTTTTCTCCAATCAGCTGGTACCATTCCAGTCAATAGACTACTTATTACTTGCATAATGCCTCAGAGGAAATGTAATGCCATATGGTCCCAATGAATATAATACCCCCCTCCCATAGCCCCTTTGTCTCTGCCAGCTAAATTAAGGTTGTTCTTGTAAAGATCATAGGGTTTTTGTAGCTCAGATTTTCCCTAACTGTAACGTGGAATGTTGTCTGCCTACTGCTCTGTAGAAGGCTTGCTTATTATTGATAATAAAAACTAAAAAAGAGAGCAGATGTGGGACTTTGAGTGAGGCACACGGGAGCAAAAGTCAAACTAGAATAAAGTTTCAATTTTTTAATATAGAGTAATACATAAATTCATAAGTTTACATTTATAGGCACATAGCTCAATAAATAATTTGTATTCAATCATAAAATACATTCCAACAAGGACTTCTATGTAAACATATGAGGATATGAATGAAAAATACATAACAATAAATATGTGGCACACAGTGTCACTAGAAAAAAGTGGCAAAGATAAAATACAATAACAATGGAACGTCCATACATAGCTAATAATGGTGTATAAATAACGGTAGTTGTAAGCTCTACGCCGTTTCGGGACCTTATAGCCACTCATCAGGAGCATAAGGTCCCGAAACGGCGTAGAGCTTACAACTACCGTTATTTATACACCATTATTAGCTATGTATGGACGTTCCATTGTTATTGTATTTTATCTTTGCCACTTTTTTCTAGTGACACTGTGTGCCACATATTTATTGTTATGTATTTTTCATTCATATCCTCATATGTTTACATAGAAGTCCTTGTTGGAATGTATTTTATGATTGAATACAAATTATTTATTGAGCTATGTGCCTATAAATGTAAACTTATGAATTTATGTATTACTCTATATTAAAAAATTGAAACTTTATTCTAGTTTGACTTTTGCTCCCGTGTGCCTCACTCAAAGTCCCACATCTGCTCTCTTTTTTAGTTTTTATTACTGAACCGGGATGGAGGAGGGGTATGAACGGCCCCACTATCCTCATTTAAAGTCCCAATACTTTTGATTTCTCTCCTTTTTAATCTTGCTTATTATTGGTTTCTGTCAATGGTTGTCTTTTAACCTTCTTTTGCCTATGATAGTCCCGCGAGGCAGTGTGTCCCTTTGTTGTTTAAATGTATGAAAATGCTTATAGAGCTTACCCCTGCAGGAGTCACTGGTGATGATGGGTTCTCTGTCTGTACTGCCATGACTGTTAAAGTTACTTGGCCCCCACTGACACACCTGGTTCTAGGTTGGAGTTGCTCACACCTGTGTAACCGAAGAGTTAGTATACTACCACTTTATTAAAGTACAGAGAAAGTAGGCAAAACAACTGCTGGTAGGTTACATGAATGTGGTTAAACCATACATAAATCAATGAACAGGCAATCAAACAAGTTTAAAGATGCTGAACTAGTTAAATGAGGACTGACCTATGAGCTGGCAACAACTTTAACTGTAGCAATGTTAAACCAAATTATAACTAGACATGTGCATTCGTTTTCGTCCGAATGCATTTTCGTCTGAATTTCAGGTATTTTCGTTATAGTTCTAACAAACGATAACGAAAGTGCAGAATCCGAAAAACGAAAGAACCGACATAAATAAATGCTTTATTTTCCTTTTCGTTGCTACAACAGTTCGATATAGATAGGAGATTCGACATGATGATGACAATAACAATCTGTGTCCATCAAACCTGTGGTCGAATGTGCCTAACCTTAACTCTATTATAGGGCGTACACACGGTCGGACTTTGTTAGGACATTCCGACAACAAAATCCTAGGATTTTTTCCGACGGATGTTGGCTCAAACTTGTTTTGTCTACACACGGTCGCACAAAGTTGTCGGAATTTCCGATCGCCAACCACGCGGTCACGTACACCACGTACGACGAGACTAGAAAAGGCCGGTTCAGAACCAAGCGCGGCACCCTTTGGGCTCCTTTTGCTAATCTCGTGTTAGTAAAAGTTTGGTGAGAGACGATTCGCGCTTTTTCAGACTCGTGGCTTTCAGATCGTTTTCTGCCGTTCAGTTTGTGCTTGTGGGTTTGTATCTGCTCTACAGTGCGTGCAAGCAAGTTCCGCGTGACTTTAGGTAGTCATTGTATTCTTGTTCGTTCGTTACTGTTTTTCAGGTCGCTCTTCACAGGCCTTGCTGTTCTTCAGTGCGTTCTGTTACTTCGTTCTCAGCAGCCGACCGTTTTCTAGCCATGTTTCGTATGCGTACTCCTCGTAGGGTTCGTGCTGTGCGGGGGCTTGGTGTTGGGGTCCTGACTTTGACATAAGTCCAGTCCATGAACAGGGTGGTGAGGAGTTCATGGACCAAGAATTGGTTGCTTCAGCGTGACCAGTTCTCTCATATGCCTTTGCTCCGTGAGATCCGTGAGAATAATCCTGATGATTTCAGGAACTTTCTCCGGATGACGGACCCCGTATTTCACCATTTGTTGGCTTCGCTGACCCCTTATATTAGCAGGCAGGATACCTGCATGAGGCAAGCCATCACTCCGGAGCAGAGGTTGGTCGCTACCCTGCGGTATTTGGCCACCGGGAGAAGCCTGCAGGACCTCAAGTTCTCGACAGGCATCTCCCCCCAGGCTCTGGGGATCATTATCCCAGAGACCTGTTCTGCCATCATCCAGGTCCTGCAGAAGGAGTATATGAAGGTAAGATTTTTATCCTTTAATATCACATTTTATTGTATTGAATGTTTGCTAATATCTTGTATTTCTCTCCTCATTCCCTAATTACCATGATTGTAATATGCTGTGAATGTCCCCTTTCTCCTCATGCATGCTGGATTTTTATGTAATTATTATTTTATGTCCTTCATACATATTTGCCCTTCAATAACCTCCCCAGCATGGTGTCTCCTGGCCCTATATTCACCTCATGTAGTCACTTAACAATGTATTTTATCAGCTCCATAGTAGTGCTTTACCCCAAACACCCCCTAAAATGTTTGGTAATGTTATTTTTGATTTTAATTCAGGCAGAGTGCCAGAGGCTTTTTTTTGTGGTGTCCCCAAATAATTTTTAGTAACCCTCCCTCCCCCCAACTGCTAAGTCAGCTGATCCCAATTCTCTATGTATCCTCAATCATCTATCTGCTGACTTTGCCAAACACATACACACTATACCCATGTCTTTAGTGCTCAGATTTATGGATGAATTACCCAAAGCATGTAGTGCAAGGGCCTGCCTGTATACTTTCCAATGGTACTGTTTAAAGTTTTTGTATCCTATTATTATCTTGACAGGTAAAAGCAGAATGTCCAAATGTCCTCAAATGTGTACAATGTGTATTTATATCTTTGTATTATGACACTTCTTACCTTTCCAGTGGGATGCCAATAGTGTAACTAAGGAGGGTCTGTTCCAAGTAATACCCATTATTTAGGCATTCATCTCTCAATGAAGTGAAGAGGGTTACCTGTCCAAGATTTACACACACCCCCTATAATGTTAGAAATGGCCCATGAGAGGGGGGGAGGGGGAATATGATAGGTGTACCTTATACTTTGGCGTTGTTAAATTCCCCTTACTAAATGCTATCTGGAGGTTGCCCCATAATGTTTGTGTCTAATCTGCTTGCCATGTTTCTGTGAAAAAATAGTAATGTTTATTGTTTTTTCCTCAACAGTTTCCTTCCACGCCACAGGAATGGCAGACTGTGGCCTCCCACTTTGCCCAGCGGTGGGACTTTCCTAACTGCGGAGGGGCAATTGATGGGAAACACATCCACATCATCCCACCACCCAACTCGGAGTCGTACTATTATAATTACAAGGGGTTCAATAGTATAGTGATGTTGGCGGTGGTGTCGGCTAATTACAACTTCTTGTATGTGGACATGGGGAAGAATGGCTGGATGTCCGATGGTGGAGTCATCGCCCAGACGGAGTTCTACAGGCGTCTCCAGAATGGCAGCTTGGACTTGCCAGCTCCAGAGGACAATGTTGAAGGACTCCCATTTGTGTTCGTTGCTGATGAAGCGTTTGCGCTGGGGGACCACCTGATGCGGCCATTCCCAATGAGGACCCTCACCCCGGAACAGAGGGTTTTTAATTACCGGGTGGCCAGAGCCCGAAGAGTGGTGGAGAACACATTTGGAATCCTGGCCAGCCGGTTCCGCCTATTTATGACACCCATCCATATGGCGGAGTATAAACTGAACAATATAATACTTGCATGCTGTGTTCTCCATAACTTTTTAAGGAAACATTCGGCCAACTATGCTGGCTCAGTTGGGCCTGAGGCCGGAATCATACATCAAACCACACTGACGGCGCTTGAAAGCGGCCGTCCTGGCTTGCCCTCCCTGAGTGCCCGTGATGTCCGGTTACGATACCAGGAGTTCTTTGCGGGTAGGGGGGCCATCAATATGCCAGAAAATCTGTGAAGCCTTTTTATAATAAAAAAAATAAAATAAAATCTTTGTGGACATTTACTGCTTGTGTTTGTTTTAGCTGACCCTGACAGAAATGTTTTGAGTGCAGAAAATGGCGTGATTGTGTAACCTTATACAAAGCACTGTTGGCTGTTATTTACTAAATGCAAAAACACATTTCACTACAAGTGCACTTGCAACTGCACTGAAACTGCACTTGTAGTGCAAAGTGGATTTGCCCTTAGGAAATAACCCCCATTTTCTCATAAAACAACAATTACATCACCCCAAAAGTGTTGTAGCGTTGAGATAATAATCCACACATTCTTGATTAACAATCTTTTTAATACCTGCACAATCACATGTGCATTTACCAAAGGTTTTTCAGACAAACCAACATGTTTGTTGTATAACAATTTTTGTGGTGGCATTATCCAAAATCAAAATGCCTGTGTAAAACCAACAAGAAAAGACACAAATCTTGATCTGATTTGGTAGAACTTGAAGGCAATATCAGACATGAGTATTTAGGAACTGTGTTTGATATTGCGTTCAGATGGGGGGAAATCACCCCTGGAAAAGCCAAATTTGGAAGATGCACACAAATTTCCCAATGTCAACATGTGCTAGCTGCCATCACGGGGGATCAAGGGATGTGTTTTGGGGGAGAAACCCCTTCCTCACCGCTACTTTATTATTGAGAAAGGGGTTGCACCCCCAAAACGCGTCCATTGATCTCCTGTGATGGCAGATAGCACATGTTGACACACTGTGTGCATCCTACAAATTTGGCTTTGGGAAAAATCACAAAAACATTTAGCACATTGTAGCACACAAAAGAAGAAAGTGATTTGGAGGGGTTTTAAAATCGCCCCAAAACATCAATGATGTTTTTATATTTTGGAATAACATCATTGATGTTTTGCTTGATGATTTCCAATTGTAAATTACACCCCATGATCTCCCCGATCAGGATCTGGGCACTTTCGGATGTGAAAGGATCTGGATCCACAACCTCACGATCACCTAAAAAGAGAGGAACCCCAAAATAAATTTGGTTTCAAAAAAATGCCGCCATCCATCTCTTATCTGAGCTTGTGGGTGCAGACACTCACCTGTTGTGGTGACTAGTTCCACCACGTCTTCATCCTCCTGCTCAGATTGTGTTGGGGGGATTTCCCCTTCTTCCAGAGGGGGGGGGGGCTCTGGTCTCCTCGGATGAGGGGTGTCCTCCGAGTCTTTTCTCCCCTATGTCAATCAAAAATGGTATAATTAGCACACAGATATTTAATGTCAGAACTATAAATAGGAAACATTGCTTGGAAGTGGGATACAATTATCTATTTTAGCAGAGTTCCAACATGTAGCTTTTTTAGTGTCCTTTGTCAAGCTGCAATACTTTACCTGTTTTGTACAAGCTTCACAGATGGAGACCCCCCTATAGTATACACTGGAGCACCTGTGTGGCCCCCCTAATAAAAAGTTCTTGTGTCCCACACTAGTGCTCCAGTGTCCAGATGTGAAAACAGCTGCTGACTGTCCTCTCCTTACACAGAATCTAGTTTGCGTTTGCATTTCATTCTAGTAACAAAGCCATCTACAAAACCCAATTCTTTGAAGACAAGTATAGGGCGTCAAAATGGTGGCCAAATGCATATGGGCTAAACAATGGTATTTTAGATTTGGAACGAAAAATGTTTGATCCGAACGAATAATGTGCCCATGAACATGAAAGTTGCCATTTTAAACTGTACAACAGTTCCTAAAAGCACATGGAGCAGCACGAACGTAATAAACACAAAAAGAATAGGAACACAGCACAACTACTTACTTTTTTGCAGCACTCTCATGTTCTCGTAATTTCAGGTCCGACCACCGGTTCCTGAGCTGATCTTTCGATCGTCGTACCCCGAAATTCCGGTGCAGACTCCTGACCACTTTCGCCATGATCTTGGCCTTTCGGACATTGGGGTTGGGGTAAGGCCCATACTTTCCATCATAGTCGGCCTTCTTCAGTATGTCCACCATCTCCAACATCTCCCCAAAGGACATATTTGAGTCCTTTAATCTCCTTCTGGATGGGGACGTTTCAGGCTCCGGCCTTTCCTCCTCCTCCTCCTCGTTGCTACAATTAGCACGCACCTGCTGTCTATCCGCCATGTGCTCTTCCCTCACTGCGCCGAATGAAAAAGGGGCGGGGAATAGACTAGAAAGAACGTCAGGGGTGGGCGGAGTTATACGCATGCGCAGTGTGTATAAAGCGTAACACACGTGCGTATTACGTACGATCTGTGAGCGGAGGAAGGAGCATCGGAGACGCCGATCGTGATAACGAAGGTAAGATCTAAACTTGCGCCTATACTGCTTTGAAATGGAAGCCTATATTGTAACAAGATTAGGGGAGTTTTGCCTGACATTAGGGTTTGTCTTGTGTTGTGTCTTGCAGAGAAAATGGATGTGTTCAACGACCACAATTTCCTGCCCCTGTTCATAGACAAGTACAGGGAGCTGCCCTGTCTGTGGCAAGTGAGACACCCCCACTATAATCACAAACAGAAGAGGCAGGCAGCGCTGGAGAAACTGCTGGAGTTGGTGAAGCCGGTGGTCCCCACAGCAACCATCCCTTATTTAAAAGCCAAAATTGGTGGCCTGAGGAGCACATATCTGAGGGAGCGCAAGAAGGTCACAGATTCCCAGAGGTCCGGAGCTGCAGCAGATGACGTTTATGTCCCCAGGCTGTGGTACTATGAGAGACTGCGATTTCTGTCAGACCACACTGAAGTCAGGGAATCACTCTCTACTCTTCCTTCCACGCTTCCTTCCATACCAGCTGAGGCTTCCGATGTCCAACCTGGGCCTTCCAGCCAGGAAGAAGTGGAGGAGCCCAGCTGGAGTCAGGTATAGCATTCCTCTACATATTTCTGGTCAATAAATAAATGATGTTTATTAGATGTTATTATTGATCACTAATTGCTGCTTGAAAAAAGTGTTTTACATATCAATAGACAGTAGTGGGCACCCAAATTTGGGACAAGAATGAAAACTGCTGGGCTCAGAAGGATAGTCTGTTATATTTGTTAACATTCAATTTGCAGCAGTCAGGAGGTGAAAATTGTGTGTGATTGATGACTAAAAAACTAAAACTATGTCCCTTTTTCATACACAGGAAGACCTCAGCCAGGAGGAGGCTGTGGAATGTGGCAGTCAGGAGGAGGCGGGGATTAGTGGCAGCCAGGAGGAGGCGGGGCTAAGTGGCAGCCAAGAGAAGCCTGGAACCAGCCTGACTAATGCTGGCCATACACTATACAGAAAATCGGCCAAACCCATTTTCGAAAAACGAACGTTCGACCGTGACCGCAAACGATCGTGCCATCATATAATGACCGATAAATTGTTCAGTGGACATGAATAAATAATTTTTTGTTCGTTTTTTTACATATACCTAGTGCAGACAGTTCGGACGGGAAACACATTAACCTTGCAATTTATCGTACGTTCGGCAGAAATTTACCAAACTTCCCGTTCGTTTTTTTACCACAAAAACGTCACAAACGATTATCGATTTGTGCCCATTAACTTGCCGAAAAACGAACGAAGTGTCTATACGAGCGATTTTTCGGCCGATTTTTCGTATAGTGTATGGTCAGCATAAGTCTCAGGTCCCTCCCCTCCGCCTGCCATACAAAAGGGCCAGGAAGGCCACTCTGAGTCCCGTGCAGGATTCAGCGTACAGGCTGATCCAGGAGGCTTCTGCGTCCCTCAGAGCCTTACCAACTCCTGAAGAGGCCTTTGCCTGCATGGTTGCCACCAATTTGCAGGGCATGCTGGAGGGTCAACGCAGGCTCTGTGAGGACCTTCTGTACAAAGTCCTACGTAAGGGGGAGAGTGGGGAACTAACACCCAAGACGGATGTCATTGAGATGGACGATCCTCCTCCTCCTCCTGCTGCCACAACTCCACCACCACAGCCACAGCGTGGAAGGAAGCGTGGAAGGAAGACCAAAGAGTGATGGCCCTGGGTTCAGTCTGGTCTGACAGAAGATGCAGTCTCTCGTATGACCACAGCCTGGGGACACAGATGTCATCTGCTGCTTTCCGGATCTCTGGGACTTCTGGACCAGACTGCACTCCCTTAGATAAGGACTCCTCAGGCCACCAATTTTGCTTTTAAACAATTGATGTCTGCCCTGGGGGTCCAAGGCTTCACCCATTTCTGCAGTTTCTCCAGCGTTGCCTCCCTCTTTGTTTATAGTTGTGAGCCCTTAATAAATTTTTGGGGGAAATTCTACTCTCCTGTGTGTGTTTTCATCCAAAAAGGACAGTTTGTTGGTGACGATTCAGGTACATTTCTAAAGTACAATGTGAAATTAACAAGGGACAACAACACCAAACAATCTCCTACAGATTAAATACAACAACATATCAATGGTGTTGTGGGAACTTGTCACAAAAAACACACACAAACATTTTCGGGAGTACAAATCAAAATCGCAAAAAAAAAAAAAAAAAAAAATAGAAACACAAAAAAAGAATCTACATTAAAGCCAAAAAATATATAAAAAATATACAAAAATATGTTGTCAGATGTGAGAAATCAAAATATATTGAGGGAATCCCGATAAATAGTAACGAAATAAGTTTGTGAGAAGTGTGTGTGAATATGAGCAGCTTCATTCTTGTCACATTATAAAGAAGAAGAGAGTGCGCTGTATTAAACCATTTTGAACATTGCAGCGTGACGAAAGTGCTGTATCCATTGCGAACGCTAAGTTTACCAGAACGAGCTGTTCCGTCTTGGAATTTCTTCTGAGCATGTGTGGCACTTTGTGCGTCGGAACAGGCCACACACGGTCGGAATTGACGCGATCGGATTTTGTTGTCGGAAAATTTTATCTCCTGCTGTCCAACTTTGTGTGTCGGAAAATCCGATGGAAAATGTCCAATGGAGCCCACACACGGTCGGAATTTCCGACAACACGCTCCGATCGGACATTTTCCATCGGAAAATCCGACCGTGTGTACGGGGCATTAGTCCAAGATTATTCTACATAGAGAGAAAAGATTCGACATAGAGAGAAAAGATTCGACGTAGGGGAGAAAATATTGGACGTAGGGGAGAAAAGATAAATAAAGATAATGATGATGATGAATGTTATTGGCTGATTGTAACCAAAGAGGAGGAGCAGTAAAATAGCTAGAACTAAGTACACACGTACTTTGGCTTATGGTGTCTGTGGAAAGTTCTAAGAAGATTCGACGAAGCGGGTAAACTATACGGCGTCGTACAGTTTAGCTGCTCCGTCGAATCTTCTTTGAACATTCGACAGACACCATAAGCCTTCAATGACAGATTCGACCTTAATTTGTGTTTTCGGACGAATGCAATTTTTAATGAAAAACGAAATAAATAAAAACGAATTTCGGGAGTAACTAAATAAATTTATTTTTCGAACGAAAACGAAATTCCGAAACTAAATATTTCAGTGTGTACATGTCTAATTATAACTAATGCAAACAGGGTTAAAGTATTGGCATCAACTAAACTAAGAAAATAAAAGTTCTTGTGTGCAGACCACGCATATAGTCAAAACAGCAGTTGGGCGTATGCATTCCTGATAAAGGGGCACTAATCGTTAATGTTGGCTAGCTTCCATTGGGGCCCTTTTGTAGGTGGTGCACATGTGGCTATCTCTTTAGGTGTGTGCAGTAGATGGCTAGTAGTCTGTTGAACAAGGAACAGTCTCTTAATTGTGTCAATGTTGGGATAAACACGGATGGTCAGCTCATGCCTCCTGGTATGCAAAAATCCAGTCCAGATCACTTGACGGTCTGCAGTTCTCTGGGTTCCGGCACGACAGGAGAACTCTCGTCATCTCAGTCCTATGTTCTCTGGCAGATGCACAGACCCCAGCGATGGGTCTACACTTCTCCAGGTCCCTGCACACAAGATGTTATTGCGCATATCAAAAGCAATAAAAAAGTTCCTGCACTATAAAGAAACAATCAAAAAATGTGTATGCAATCAAGTAAAGACAGAAAAAACACTCAAATGGTATCAGTCTAATGGTGAGCCCATAAGTGAAGATTCAAAGAAATTCTAGAAAGTAAAGTATTACATCAATTTCTGTGCTTCAATATCACTCCAATTAGGTGTGACAACAGTAGATATGGTTAGTGTAGCAACAGGTGAATCACCGCAGTGCTCCTTCAGCATATGTTTAAAATGGCTGCTTACCAGAGAGAGTGGACTCCAAATTATAATGCCGCGTACACACGGTCGGACTTTCTAGAAAGCTAGGTCCGACGTACTTGCCGCCAGACTTCCGGCGGACTACCGCCGGACTTTCTGAACGGCCGGACTTGCCTACACACGGCCGGACTTTCCGGAATCCGGTCTTCCCGACGGACTTCCGCCGGACTTTCAGAACGAACGGACTTTCCCACACACGGACAAGTCCGTTCATTTTGAACGTGACTTTGGTACGACGGGACTAGAAAAGGAATTCAATCTCGCCGCTTTTTTTGGCGAGATTGAAACCTTGCGAGCCCCGTCGCAGGCCCTTAGGTCTGGTATGGATTATAAAGGGGAACCCCTACGCCGAAAAAACGGCGTGGGGTCCCCCTAAAATCCATACCAGACCCCGATCCGAGCACGCAGCCTGGCCGGTCAGGAAAGGGGGTGGGGACGAGCGAGCGCCCCCCCCCTCCTGAACCGTACCAGGCCGCATGCCCTCAACATGGGGGGGTGGGTGCTTTGGGGGAGGGGGGCGCCCTGCGCCCCCCCCCCAAAGCACCTTGTCCCCATGTTGATGAGGACAAGGGCCTCTTCCCGACAACCCTGGCCGTTGGTTGTCGGGGTCTGCGGGCGGGGGCTTATCGGAATCTGGGAGCCCCCTTTAATAAGGGGGCCCCCAGATCCCGGCCCCCCACCCTATGTAAATGAGTATGGGGTACATGGTACCCCTACCCATTTACCTAGGTAAAAAGTGTCAGTAATAAAACACAACACAGGTTTTTAAAATAATTTATTAAACAGCTCCGGGGGGGGGGGGTCTTCTTCCGTCTTCGGGGGTCCCTCCGGTTCATCTTCTCCCGGCGTCCGGTTGGTTCTTCTCCGCTCTCCGGCCTTTTCTCCCGGTGTCCCAGGTCTTCGGCCGGCCCCTCCGCTTTCTTCAGGTAGCTCTATTGCCAGCGGAGGTCCGGACTTCTGGGCTTCTTGGCTTCTTGTGTTCTCTTCTCTTCTCTTCTCTTCCCCCAGATGTTGACACGACGCTCTCTCCGGCTGGACTGGTCTCTGAGGGCTGCGTTGTGACTTATATAGGCGGAGACCCCGCCCCCATATGATGTCACAGTCCCTGGGCATGCTGGGACTGTGACGTTTTAGGGGGCGTGGTCGACCACGCCCCCTAAAACGTCACAGTCCCAGCATGCCCAGGGACTGTGACATCATATGGGGGCGGGGTCTCCGCCTATATAAGTCACAACGCAGCCCTCAGAGACCAGTCCAGCCGGAGAGAGCGTCGTGTCAACATCTAGGGGAAGAGAAGAGAAGAGAACACAAGAAGCCAAGAAGCCCAGAAGTCCGGACCTCCGCTGGCAATAGAGCTACCTGAAGAAAGCGGAGGGGCCGGCCGAAGACCTGGGACACCGGGAGAAGAGGCCGGAGAGCGGAGAAGAACCAACCGGACCCCGGGAGAAGATGAACCGGAGGGACCCCCGAAGACGGAAGAAGACCCCCCCCGGAGCTGTTTAATAAATTATTTTAAAAACCTGTGTTGTGTTTTATTACTGACACTTTTTACCTAGGTAAATGGGTAGGGGTACCATGTACCCCATACTCATTTACATAGGGTGGGGGGCCGGGATCTGGGGGCCCCCTTATTAAAGGGGGCTCCCAGATTCCGATAAGCCCCCGCCCGCAGACCCCGACAACCAACGGCCAGGGTTGTCAGGAAGAGGCCCTTGTCCTCATCAACATGGGGACAAGGTGCTTTGGGGGGGGGGGGCGCAGGGCGCCCCCGCGCCCCCCTCCCCCAAAGCACCCACCCCCCCATGTTGAGGGCATGCGGCCTGGTACGGTTCAGGAGGGGGGGGGCGCTCGCTCGTCCCCACCCCCTTTCCTGACCGGCCAGGCTGCGTGCTCGGATCGGGGTCTGGTATGGATTTTAGGGGGACCCCACGCCGTTTTTTCGGCGTAGGGGTTCCCCTTTATAATCCATACCAGACCTAAGGGCCTGGTATGCCCCGCGCTCGCCGCAATAGGAAGATTTGTTTTTCCTATTGCAGCGAGCGCGAGATGCAGTAACCTGCTCCTCCGTCGTATCTGGTCCTTCGGACTAGCATACAGACGAACGGGCTTTCCGTCAGGAACTGAGTCCGGCGGAGGTACGACGTAAAGATTTGAAGCAGGCTTCAAATCTAAAGTACGTCGGATTTCCGCAAAAATCCGACCGAAACGGTCCGTCGGAAGTCCGATGGAGACCACACACGGTCGGACTTTCCGCCGGACTTTGTCCGGCGGCGTCCGTCGGACTTTTGCAGGTGAAAAGTCCGACCGTGTGTACGCGGCATAAGAGTCACAAGTGCAGTATAGCAGGATATCTCTCAGGATGAAGACCCCTAGTTACTGGCTTCATTCTGGGTATGGACACTCTCATAGGGATTCGGAATAATAGTCACTCAATCCAACATACTGTACCATGGGTAAAAAGTAAAATGCTTATACTTAAAATACATAGACACTGGCACATGCCTTTCTTGGGGTAAAGGTATTCATTAGTTTCCACCTTTGATAAAACTTGATAGTTGGAATGAACTTCAGCTGAATATAAGGTCCTCAATGTTCACGGTCGAACATCCATCTTACACAACAATCAAAGAATGCGTGTTCCTTCTTAAAACCTATGCAATCTAATACAAAACAGTGGTTGAATTTAGTCAAAACTTTTTATTCACTATTATATGTTATGTAACCGGCTGTAATTATTGTGCAATGTGCTTGACACACAATTCTTTTTCAGTTGTATACCCACTTTCTCAGAACTGGTAAATAAAAATACAGTATGTCATTTTTATTGTAGAAGAAAGAACACGACTGTATATAAAGTGAATCTTTCACTTTCTGCAAACAATGAGCCACAAGCCTATAAAAGCTAAGTTTACTTTCAAAGTGTACTTACTCACCCTGCTCAGTTTGACCCAAACCCAAGCTGTTTGCAGTACACTAAATGGATAAATGAAATGGCCAGATGTGTGCCAGTTCACCGTCTGAACCTCCAGTTGATACAGCTGCATTATTATTCATTTAGTGGTGGTATTACTGCCACCATTAAATGGCTGGCTTGTTTTAAATTATAAACAAGCTGGAAGGCATCCTGGGTGATGTCATTGACCAATGGCCATGACCATATTTGGTCAATGACACCAGCCAGCATCCCTAGATGTTTTGTTTATATTCAGCAGCCAGCTTGGGATTGGCATTTGTGATGGGGTGGTGCATCACTGGATGATGTGATTTACATTGGATTTATATCTTTACAACTACTGCCTCCAGCATATAACAATAACCTTAAGTTTATCGTTATACACCAGTATAGAAACAATGCAAACTTTTTATGATAAAAGATCTATACATACAGTACATCCACTATACAAACATATAACAAGCGGAGTCTGAGAAGAAGAGTCCTGGTGGAATTGTGCAGATATACTCAGGTATACACAGATTTAGCAAAGATACCACTGCATGAAAGCAGCAACAAAGTCCAGTTCAGCGGTCCATGGAAGATCCCAGGTCCTGTGTCCATTCTGGTTCCAAAGAGCTCAATACTGGATCAGTGGTGGTGTGGAGATCCTCCAACCAGCCTGAGAAGCGGCTTTATACTTACCTCAGTGTTGTGACGATGGAACTCAGTGTCAGCCTATCTATCCTTTTTCCCGGTCTCTAATGCCCTGTACACACGATAGGATTTTCCGATGGAAAATGTGTGATAGGACCTTGTTGTCGGAAATTCCGAACATGTGTAGGCTCCATCACACATTTTCCATAGGAATTTCTGACACACAAAGTTTGAGAGCTGGCTATAAAATTTTCCGACAACAAAATCCATTGTCGGAAATTCCGATTGTGTGTACACAATTCCGACACACAAAGTGCCACGCATGCTTGAAATAAAGCAGAAGAGCAGCACTGGCTATTGAATTTAATTTTTCTCGGCTTGTCGTACGTGTTGTACATCACCGCGTTCTTGACGTTCGGAATTTCTGACCAACTTTGTGTGACCGTGTGTATGCAAGACAAGTTTGAGCCAACATCCGTCTGAAAAAATCTCATGGATTTTGTTGTTGGAAAATCCTATTGTGTGTACAGGGCATAACAGTTTCTATCAGTTTAAATCGCCGGGCGTCCGCCATCACACAAAGTCCTACCTCCTTGATCGGCTCCTACCTATGATAGACAGCACGTGTCCCGGCATTGGACAAGTGTGCTGTCTATTAAAGGAGCCGAACCAGGAGGCAGGACTTCGTGTGACGGCGGGCGCCCGGCAATTCAAATTAAAGCTGTCATATCGGGCGATGCCGGCCTGACACCCCCCAGTGTGGGTGGAACCTGAGATTGACTGCCCCCCATTGGTATGCCACTAGCTTTGGCACCCCCCCTCTGACTCAACACCCACCCAAGATCGTCCCTGCACCTAGCGCCACCCCTGTCTGCACAAAACCGGGGACAGACTTTCTCCGGGAACAGTGTCCTCAGTCCAGGGACTGTCCCCGGAAACTGGGGATGTCTAGTCACCCTACTGTATCATAGACCTAGCCATCTGGTACTGTGCATGTGAAATAATAACAAGAGGATAGAGAGATTTCTGTCACCAGGTTTTAGATACATGCACAACAAACCATGGGCCGCTACTGTTAGAACAGGAACACTTGCCTAATAGTTTCTGCTATTCAGGATGAAATACAGTAGCAGCAGCTCCTGCTTGGATGGTCATGTGGTCCAATTCTGTCTCTACTTTCCAGAAATTCCCCTTTGTAAGATATCACATTGCTCCAGTTGGGGTTTCTAACCCTGCTAGTGGGTACAGGAAGTACCTGTCTTTAACCCACTAACTCTGGGATAGGTAACAAGTCACAACAAATACAGACACTAGAGGGAAGGAGCTCTCTACAATATTTCATTTGTTTAGTGAATAAGTAATGAGGGGTACTATGTAATCCTTCATGTAGGGGTAGGGCTGGGTATCTGGGGGCTTCCTCATTTAAAAGGGGCTTCCAGATTTAATTTAGTCCCCACAACTGCCCTTCAGGTCTTTTGTGAATTTTAAGAGAAACACCACCCAGAAATAATTGCTCTGTTGAAGTCACCCCTAAATTCTATATTTGGTGTGGATTTTAAAGATGGGTGGGTGCAGGGAAAAATTAAGGAAAAAGTGTGAGATTCTCCCAAAAATCGATACCAGAACCTTATCTGAGCATCCAGGCTGTCAGGCCGGCAAAGGAGGGCAATGAGTATGCACCCCCTCCCTTATGAACCATACCACTCCACAAGGCCTCACTATATAATACATAATATGTATGGGTTCCTTGCCAGGGGTACAATGACCTCTTCCCCACAACCCTGGCCCAGTGGTTGTTTGGGTCTGTGGGGGGATGGGGTAATCAAAATATTGAAGCCCCCTCATTCACATAAAAAATGCAACTGGAAATCCATGCAGCCAGTGCAGCTGGCTGCCTGTCATTGATTTTAACAACATCTGCATCCCGCACAGGTGACGGCAGCCCCTTGCACGTTTGTACAGATCGGTACACACAATTGAATGATGCATCACATTGACCTCTGCTCTTCTTAACTACCTTGGGGGACACTAATAACCCACTGTGTTTAAAACAAGCTCAAGAAACATTTTTTTTGTCTTGTTAAATGTAATAATTAAAGTTATTGCAAACCCTCACCTTGTAAAATAACCATTTCAGTTTAAAATATAAATGAAAGGCAAAATATTTGTGTATAGATATAAAAAAATATATAAATACCTTTTTTTCCCTTTTTTCATAAGTGATCACATTCCCTCTGTTCTCATCTGCATAAAAGCTGGGGGGGAGGAGAAACATAAGTACACTGACCTTCCAAGTGAATGGCTGTGGGGGGGGGGGTCAGGACAAGTCTGATCATTGGAGGAGAGCAAGCTGAGTTCTCAACACAGATAGAGAACTGACCATGGTGTGTTCCCCTGCTTAGTGTGGTCAGATTTAAACTACTTCGATACAGGGCACTAATGGGGCGTACACACGGTCGGACTTTCTAGAAAGCTAGGTCCGACGTACTTGCCGCCAGACTTCCGGCGGACCACCGCCGGACTTTCTGAACGGCCGGACTTGCCTACACACGGCCGGACTTTCCGGAATCCGGTCTTCCCGACGGACTTCCGCCGGACTTTCAGAATGAACGGACTTTCCCACACACGGACAAGTCCGTTCATTTTGAACGTGACTCGGGTACGACGGGACTAGAAAAGGAATTCAATCTCGCCCCTTTTTTTGGCGAGATTGAAACCTTGCGAACCCCGTCGCAGGCATCCCAGGCCCTTAAGTCTGGTATGGAACTTTAAGGGGAACCCCCTACGCCGAAAAACCGGCGTGGGGGTCCCCCCAAAATCCATACCAGACCCCGATCCGAGCACGCAGCCCGGCCGGTCAGGAAAGGGGGTGGGGACGAGCGAGCGCCCCCCCCCCTCCTGAACCGTACCAGGTCGCATGCCCTCAACATGGGGGGGTGCTTTGGGGGAGGGGGCGCCTTGCGGTGCCCCCCCACCACAAAGCACCTTGTCCTCATGTTGATGAGGACAAGGGCCTCTTCCCGACAACCCTGGCCGTTGGTTGTCGGTGTCTGCGGGCGGGGGGGCTTATCGGAATCCGGGAGCCCCCTATAATAAGAGGGCCCCCAGATCCCGGCCCCCCCACCCTATGTGAATGAGTATGGGGTACATGGTACCCCTACCCATTCACCTAGGTAAAAGGTGTCAATAATAAGACACAACACAGGTTTTTAAAATAATTTATTAAACAGCTCCGGGGGGGGGTCTTCTTCCGTCTTCGGGGGTCCCTCCGGTTCATCTTCTCCCAGCGTCCGGTTGGTTCTTCTCCGCTCTCCGGCCTTTTCTCCCGGTGTCCCAGGTCTTCGGCCGGGCCCTCCGCTGTCTTCAGGTAACTCTATTGCCAGCGGAGGTCCGGACTTCTGGGCTTCTGGGCTTCTTGTCTTCTCTTCTCTTCTCTTCCCCCAGATGTTGACACGACGCTCTCTCCGGCTGGACTGGTCTCTGAGGGCTCCGTTGTGACTTATATAGGCGGAGACCCCGCCCCATATGATGTCACAGTCCCTGGGCATGCTGGGACTGTGACGTTTTAGGGGGCGTGGTCGACCACGCCCCCTAAAACGTCACAGTCCCAGCATGCCCAGGGACTGTGACATCATATGGGGGCGGGGTCTCCACCTATATAAGTCACAACAGAGCCCTCAGAGACCAGTCCAGCCGGAGAGAGCATCGTGTCAACATCTGGGGGAAGAGAAGAGAAGACAAGAAGCCCAGAAGTCCGGACCTCCGCTGGCAATAGAGCTACCTGAAGACAGCGGAGGGGCCGGCCGAAGACCTGGGACACCGGGAGAAGAGGCCGGAGAGCAGAGAAGAACCAACCGGACGCCGGGAGAAGATGAACCGGAGGTACCCCCGAAGACGGAAGAAGACCCCCCCCGGAGCTGTTTAATAAATTATTTTAAAAACCTGTGTTGTGTTTTATTATTGACACTTTTTACCTAGGTGAATGGGTAGGGGTACCATGTACCCCATACTCATTCACATAGGGTGGGGGGGCCGGGATCTGGGGGCCCTCTTATTATAGGGGGCTCCCGGATTCCGATAAGCCCCCCCGCCCGCAGACCCCGACAACCAACAGCCAGGGTTGTCGGGAAGAGGCCCTTGTCCTCATCAACATGGGGACAAGGTGCTTTGTGGTGGGGGGGCACCGCAAGGCGCCCCCTCCCCCAAAGCACCCCCCCATGTTGAGGGCATGCGGCCTGGTACGGTTCAGGAGGGGGGGGCGCTCGCTCGTCCCCACCCCCTTTCCTGACCGGCCGGGCTGCGTGCTCGGATCGGGGTCTGGTATGGATTTTGGGGGGACCCCCACGCTGGTTTTTCGGCGTAGGGGGTTCCCCTTAAAGTTCTATACCAGACCTAAGGGCCTGGGATGCCCCCCGCGCTCGCCGCAATGGGAAAATTTGTTTTTCCTATTGCAGCGAGCGCGAGATGCAGTAACCTGCTCCTCCGTCGTATCTGGTCCGTCGGACCAGCATACAGACGAACGGGCTTTCCGTCAGGAACTGAGTCCGGCGGAGTTACGACGTAAAGATTTGAAGCAAGTTTCAAATCTAAAGTACGTCGGATTTCCGACCGAAACGGTCCGTCAGAAGTCCCATGGAGACCACACACGGTCGGATTGTCCGCCGGACTTGGTCCGGCGGCGTCCGTCGGACTTTTGCAGGTGAAAAGTCCGACCGTGTGTACGCCCCATTACGCCCCCTTCCTGCCCATCTCCGTGTTTACATGTGACCAACTGTGATTGGACACAGACGTTCACATGGTTAAAGAGCCGCGGCCGCTAGTTCGGGGTCGCGCCGTGTCCTAGCAACGTGGCGCAGCCGCGATCGCCACGCTGCGCACCCCCAGGGGCGTGCGAGAGTGGCCGTTCTGGGCGCCGTCATATGACGTCCACCAAGAACAAGAGCCGCACCGCAAGTAGTTAATAAGAGAGCAGAGGAACTGGCAGGAACACCGGAGATTTACACAAAGAAAGCAATACAAAGAGAACAGGATAGGTTTTCATACAACTACATGGTACAGTGAAAATTTGGTTTGCCTTGAGATTTAAAAAATAAACAAAAATTAAAGGTACCATCATCCAAGACTATTTATATACAAATAGAAGGGGAAGTAGGGACAGTTGCTGAAGCTGTTTTGCTACATCCACAAAGGGAAAATGGACTATCTCGGTACCAATGAACAAAAGTTGACTTAAGATAGAATAATTATTTATTACATATAAAAACACACATGTTTACAAAAATCAGAAAACATGAAAAGGGGGGGGGAGATCAATACAGTATACAGGTACTTGTAGACTTCCAAATATTTTGTTGATTATAGAAATTGCTCACAGATTTATACAATCCTCTACCAGTTTCGCACTCAGGGGACCGCTTCTTCAGGAGGATACATCTATAAGATAAGTAATGTATATGAAATGCTACACAACAATGAAAGTACATTTATATTAAACATCAGAAACCAAGTATACAATATAAAATACAGCAAAAACGACATGGTACAACAGGCACATATCAGGAATATGAAATGTTGGGTTCTATACCAGCCTTGAAGAACACACATTCCTGTCCTTTATTTTCACATATGTCTCTGCATACAAGCAATTGATTGTCAGGTCAAGCTCTGAAGGTTTATAATGGGACTCTGATATGCCTTTCTATAGGAAATGTTGCCCATTGTCAGTAACAGAGGAGTCATTGATGTCTTTCCGCTAGTTTGATAATGTCTTAATTGGATGATTCACGACAGCTAGTTAACTTGCCAGTAATTTCATGCTTGTTCTAAACATGTGAAAGCGTTTAGTCAGTCTAATTAATGTAGAATAATTAGCAAACAGAAATCTTGGTGAATATCAAGTTGATTGATGGAAAAAAAAAAACAAGCAGCAAGTTTCTTTTTAGTGATCGTAGGCACATGCAGCCTGTATTCTCCATTGCAGGTGGCGCTCACCCACAGCGGCAATGCAGATAGGGAGGGAGTTGACAGGAACTTGTTTCCTCTATGATTTCCTCGGTCATAGGGAGACAGCTATCCCATTAGATGCTGGCGCCCCATGTGACTTTGGTGGCCATCTTGGGTCAAGCAGACTCTCCAGGGTTAAACAGGCAGTGTGGAATCAACTTATAGCATGTCACATGCCTTCTGAAAAACAATATGTGAACAAGTGTGAACGAGCCCTTAGGGGGGTATAGTTGTTGCCATAGACTACATTGCCAAAAGCATTGGGGCATCTGCCTTTACACACACATGAACTTTAATCGCATCCCAGTCTTAGTCCGTATGGTTCAATATGGAGTTGGCCCACCCTTTGTAGCTATAACAGCTTCAACTCTTCTGGGAAGGCTGTCCACAAGGTTTAGGAGTGTGTCTATGGGAATGTTTAACCATTCTTCCAGAAGCTCATTTGTAATGTCAGGCACTGATGTTGGATGAGAAGGCCTGGCTCACAGTCTCAGCTCTAATTCATCCGAAAGGTATTCTATTGGGTTGAGGTCAGGACTCTGTGCAGGCCAGTGAAGTTCCTCTACCCCAAACTCGCTCATCCATATCTTTATGGACCTTGCTTTGTGCACTGGTGCACAGTCATGTTGGAACAGGAAGGGGCCATCCCCAAACTGTTCCCACAAAATTAGGAGCATGAAATTGTCCAAAATGTCTTGGTTTGCTGACGCCTTAAGATCTCCCTTCACTGGAACTAAGGGGCCAAGCCCAACCCCTGAAAAACAACCCCACACAATAATCCCCCCTCCACCAAATGATTTGGACCAGTGCACAAAACAAGGACCATAAAGACATGGATGAGCAAGTTTGGGGTGGAGGAACTTGACTGGCCTGCACAAAGTCCTGACCTCAACCTGATAGAACACCTTGGGGATGAATTCGAGCGGAGAATGCGAGCCAGGCCTTCTTGTGCAGATCAGTGCCTGACCTAACAAATGCGCTTCTGGAAGAATGGTCAAACATTCCCATAGACACACTCCTAAACCTTGTGGACAGCCTTCCCAGAAGAGTTGAGGCTGCTATAGCTGCAAAGTGTGGGCCAACTCAATATTGAACCATACGGACTAAGACTGGGGTGCCATTAAAGTTCATATGTGTTTAAAGGCAGGCATCCCAATACTTTTGACAATATAGTGTATGTACAGCTCTGTATATTCTTCTTTAGGTGGGTGGTCAGGGCTTGGGAAAACTGCAGTTCAACCGACTGTTTTTACTGGCCCCTTGTGTGAATGAAGCCCAACTGTTACAGCTGCAGATGAATTACCACTTTACTGAACTAAAACAAAAAAAAATGACAGCACTAGTAAAAAAAAAAAACAGTTTTTTTTACATGCATGTGCGGAGCTCCCAGGAATGGCAGCGTGTTCTCAGAGCTCCATCCCGTCCCGGTCCTTCCAGACCAACAGTCGCGAGCAACTGCCACACACGAGGACCCCCCCCAGACTCTACAGCTAGCAGGGACACCCAGGGACACCCCTATGTCATCGGGGTCAGTCAGGAGGGTCCTCACTCGTCAGCCAGGCTTAATGTCTGAGGCCCCAGAACATTCCAAGATGGCACCGGCTTCACACCACGCTCCGGAGGACAGGTGAGAGAACATGGAGGAGAGTGCAGATCCCGCTCCACAGGTAGCCTCACCCAACAGCCCTGCTCCTGTGGGTACACCTCTCCCCACTGTTATCACCCCAGTTTCCACTGAATCTCTCCTGGAGAGAACTCTGGATGAGCTGCTGCTCACTCCTCTGAGAGGCATGGAGCCAAGTCCCTCTGTCTCCACCAATATGGAACAGTCCTCCCCAGCAATTCCAATGGACTTTACAACCATATGAGCGCTTTTTCTAGGATGCTCTCCAAAGAGCTAGCACAAACAGCTTCCCAAATCACTTCAGCAATACACACAGACCTCCAAAACCTTGGGTCCAGAATAGGGTACAGAATGTCATGGAAAACAAAATGGATCAGACAATATCTAGAACCAACCAAAACACAGACCGTATACAGGACTTACAAGACCGCCTGGATACAGCCATATCCAAAATAGATGACTTGGAGAACCGCTCCAGGTGATACAATTTTCGCATAAGAGGCCTCCCCGAGTCCGTCAAAGATGTGAATGCTGCTGTCTGCTCATTCATCGCGGACCTCATCCCTGGTATCCCAGAGCACCGGTTGGAGCTAGAAAGTGCTCATAGAGCTCTCCACCCTCCTCGGTCAGATGGCCTTCCTAGGGACATAAATTATCAAGCTGCACTTTTACCGAGTTAAGGAAGACATGTGATTTTCCAGAGATGCAGAACAAATGTCCATTCAGGGTCATCCGGTCCAAATCTTCGCTAACCTCTCCCCGCTCACCATCCAGCAAAGAAGGTCACTAAAACTTCTACTCCATGTCCTGGCTCAAAAGGCAATTAAATACTTGTGGTCCTTCCCGTTTTGACTATCCTTTATCTTCAAGAACAAAACCCATGTCTTTTCATCACTTCTGCTCCAGATGGGCCTGATCTCCCAAGACCAATCATCGACCTCGCGTCTCACGCATTCAGGATCCACCAAACGCCCTTCCCCACGTAGTCTGATTGTACCGGTCTGGCAAAAGCAGCAATCTAAAAGACCCAAAGACTCTCACTGATTCTTCCTCCTTGGGACGGGAGACCAACTTCTCTCGTTTGGCCACAGTTTTACTCCCCATAAGAGGAACTCTTGTCCTATGTCTATTTATTGAAAAGACCCACGAGGATATCTTGTTTATCTATTGCCCTCGTTTATGCCTAGGGTCATCTCCATCTTCTTTATTTTTGTTTTCTAATAACATGGTTTATATCCTTTTTTACAGCTGGACATTTTCAAGTTACTGAGATTTGGTTTGGAGATTTGTGAGTTTACTTAAATTTACTCAGGGAAGACAGGGCAGTTTGATAAATAGAGAGTGTCCGAAGTCTCAAAAGCTCTTTGACTGAAGCTAATATTTATTATGCTTACTTATACTTGGTTGTTATTGTTTGGGGAATTCTTTTTGGATTCCCATGTGAGCCTGACATCCCTTGCTATACATATGGGGACTCTGCCTCTGGGGATGGGAAGTTTGGAGGAGAGGGAACCCTCCGATCTTCCCTAAGCCCAGGGGAGACATCCTCAAACTGGGTCAAATTTCATCCCTCATTATCATCCCTATTTCCCCCTAAACAAATAGGAGAGGGTCGTGCCCAGTAATCCGCTAATATGGGCTTCTGGTTGGGCTGGGGCAGCAGCAATTCTCTCTGCCTCTATGTGGCTGATGTTCACCCGCGTGTTGGTAGATGCTCATTTGCCATATAGGCAAATGTTGAGGTGAATTAAGGTTACCAGTGGAAGTCTACGGAAATCTTTTACTGAGTTTTTACTGAGTTACTGCCCGTCTTGGTCCATGGCTCCAGATGACCATAATCCTAGGCCTATTCATATGGCCTCTCACAATGTCCAGGAACTGAACTCCCCCTCCAAAAGACGCAAATACTTTCAATATTCTCATTCCCAACAGACTGATGTTCTCTCTCTGTAAGAGATGCACTTCCCGAGGCAATTCCAACCTAAATTTGTCCATCCCAAATATCCCCAATTTTACTTAGCCAATGCAGAAGATAAGACCAAGGGGGTAGGAATTTTCTTTTACAAAAAGGCTAACTTTTCCTTATCTCAGGAAATTAACCACTTGCTGACCAGCCGCCGCAGAATGACACATCTGGGCGAAACGATGTTATGTAACATCGCTTCGCCCTGTGGCCACTAGGGGGTGCGTGCGCCCCCCCGCTCGCCCCCCGAGCCAATGCGAGTGAGCGGCAGTCACGATCACCGCCGGGCAGCCGCAATCGCCGCTGACACACGGAGAACCGGGATCTGTGTGTAAACACACAGTTTCCGGTTCTCTGAGGGGAGAACAGACAGATCATCTGTTCATACAGAGTATGAACAGCAATCTGTCATCTCCCCTGCACAGTCCCCTCCCCCCTTCAGTTAGAACACGTACTAGGGAACACATTAACCCCTTGATCGCCCCTAGTGTTAACCCCTTTACTGCCAGTGACATTTTTACAGTAATCAGTGCATTTTTTTAGCATTGATTGCTGTGTTAATGCCAATGATCCCAAAAATGTGTCAAAATGTCCGCCATAATGTTGCTGTCCCGATAAAAATCGCAGAATGCTGCCATTTCTAGTAAAAAAAAAATTAATAATAAAAATGCCATAAAACTATCCCCTATTTTGTAGACACTATAACTTTTGCGCAAACCAATCAATATACGCTTATTGCAATTTTTTTTACCAAAAATATGTAGAAGAATAAATATCAGCCTAAACTGAGGAAAAAAATTGTTTTTTATATATTTTTGGGGGATATTTATTATAGCAAAAAGTAAAAAAAAATGCTTTTTTTTTCAAAATTGTCACTCTTTTTTTGCTTATAGCGCAAAAAATAAAAACCACAGAGGTGATCAAATACCACCAAAAGAAAGCTCTATTTAAAAGGACGTCAATTTTGTTTGGGTGCAACGTCGCACAACCGCGCAATTGTCAGTTAAAGCGACGCAGTGCCAAATCGCAAAAAGTGCTCTGGTCAGGAAGGGGGCAAAATCTTCCGGGGCTGAAGCGGTTAAGGATTCAGAGGGCAGATATTTACTAATATCAGGCTCGCTAGAAGGTACTAATTATACTTTGGTATCCTATTGGTATCCTATTATGCCCCTAACCGAGGTCACGCACAATTCTTTTCCACCATGTCTGCCATCTCCCCTCACTTGGTGGGCACAGTGATAATGTGGGGGTGACTCTAGCGTGGCATTCGATCAGATGCTAGGCAAATCCGGACATAGTCGCTCCCAACTATTGCGCCCCCATAAACAAAGCGGTAAGATTGCCAAGCTCATGCACTCACATGGGTTAGTGGATATCTGGAGGGAACTTAATCCACACTCAAAGGATTACACTTACTTCCCAGCACCACATCAAATCATATCAGATCACAATCAGATCATTTTTCATTGCAGCCTCAGCCATCCCATTGGTTACCAGGTCATCTGTTAGAGATTCCCCTTTATCAGACCATTTGACCGTGCAAATGCTCATTACAAACACGCAGGGGCATGATGGCATGTTTCGTTGGCGCCTCAATGAGTCTATACTAAGCAACCCGGTCCACTGCACAATTTTGAAAAAAGACATTGTGGAATACTTCCAAGTTAATGATAATGGGACAGTCTCTCCTGAGACACTCTGGGTAGCCCATAAGGCTCTGATGAGAGGTAAAATCATCCAGCTTGCCTCTAAACTCAAATGCGAGCGACAGGCAGACATTAAAAATCTGGAACAAGAATTCCATAAAATCTCCAAAGACGAAATCCCACCTCTAAATCTCGAGCGCTTTTAGAATCTAGTCCCTTATCCCTAAACTTGGCCCTTACCACTCAGGCGGAAAAAGATCTTAGGTGGTCTGGTGCTCGTTTCTACCTCCATAAGGACAAAATAGGCCCCAGATTGGCTGCCAGGCTGACGCCCCGACACTATTGCGTATATTTTCCAAAACCACGTTCTTCCACAGGGGCACTCACACAGAATCCACAAAATATTATGGCCGAGTTCCATGTATTCTACTCCGCACTCTACAGGGCAAACAAGGCACTCAAACCCTCCCACATAGCAGACTTCCTAGAGGACATCTTCATTCCCAAATTAAAGAAGGACCACAGGTCAGACCTGGAGAAACCCATAAGCGAAGCTGAAGTACTAGAGGTCATTAAAAATCTTAAACTTGGGTCTGCTCCAGGACCTGATGGATTCTCAGCTTGTTGCTACAAGACAATTAGATCCTCCCTCTCCACGTATTTGACCCATTTTGGAACCTCCGACAGGTTCCAAAATTGATGCAGTGGATAACGTGGCATATATATCAGTCATTCCCAATCCAGGGAAAGATAGTTCAGAGGTCAGTAACTACAGGCCTATTTCTTTGATCAATAACGATCTTAAAACTTTGACTATCTAGATCAATGCCAAATACCACAACTCCCGACTCAGGATGTAGAGCAGTTGAATGCTCCTCTTGTCGCTGAGGAGTTGTTGGAGGCACTGGCGCTTACCTATCCTGGCAAGTCTCCAGGTTCGGATGGCTTGCCGGCAGAGGTGTACAAGCGCTATTCTGAAACGCTACTGTTACATTTGAAGGAGGTATTTGAAGATGCTAAAAAATTAGGAAGGCTGCCCCAATCCATGAACGAAGCAATTATTGTCCTCCTTCTTAAACCTGGTAAAGAGGCCCACTCTCCAGACTCTTATAGACCCATATCGCTGTTAACAACTAATGTAAAACTTCTAGCAAGGGTTATGGCCACTAGATTAGCTAAAATTATTCATAAGGTGGTCCATAGAGACCAATCAGGGTTTATCCCATCGAGATCTACTGCCCTTAACATTAGACGACTCTTTCTTAACCTTCACATTCCTGTTGCTAATGCAGGCAAGAGAGCAATTTTATCGTTAGACGCCGCCAAGGCTTTCGATAGTGTCGAATGGCCTTATTTATGGGAAATTCTGAAGCGTTTCGGCCTAGGAGATAATTTCATTAAATGGGTCAAGCTGCTGTATTCAGCTCCCAGGGCTAGGATCCGCGTGAATGGTGATCTTTCAGATTCGTTCCCCCTTTTCAGGGGTACGAGACAGGGGTGTCCACTTTTGCCCCTGTTATTTGCGTTAGCCCTTGAATCACTAGCGTTCATGATAAGATCCTCACAGTCTATTGTGGGTTTTGTCAGGGGATCAGTGTCCGATAAGATCTCCCTTTACGCGGACGACACTTTGCTCTACCTGGGGGATGTGGATGCTTCTCTCACGAATGTGATGCAGATAATACAGCAGTTTGGTTCCTTATCAGGATTTTCCATTAATTGGAGTAAATCGGTTATTCTTCCGGTTGATGAGCCAACAATTATTCTACCGGCTAGTGCCCAATCTCTTTAAGTAGTCTCCTCATTTAAATATTTAGGAGTGCAAGTATCGGTTGATCCAAAAAAATACTTAGAGGATAACCTATTACCCCTTTTTAAAAGGCTTCAAATGAGGTGTAATACTTGGTGTAAACTCCCATTGTCAGTAATTGGTAGAATAAATCTAATCAAAATGGTCTGGGGACCCCAACTATTGTACATCATGCACAATTCTATACAATGGATACCCCGCAGATGGTTCAATCGTATTGAAACATTGTTTAGATCCCTGATATGGAGAAAAAAAATTGCTAGAATAAGTCTTTCCACTTTGCAGTATGGTAAAGATCGGGGAGTAGCTGCAGTCCCTAACCCTAAACTATATTTCCAAGCCTCCCAACTACAACAATTAAGCGGTTTGGGGTTGTTGGGCGACTCTGACTCGGTCGAAAGCATGCTGCGAACTGGAACACTAAATTCATCAGTACTATCGAATTTGGAGGCGGGATTACCACATCTGCCACAAAGAGCACCCACTGTCATTCTTCTGAAAAAATTATGGTCTACGGTCAAATCTAGTCTGAAAATCCTGGGTTTTTTAGCAGAAACTCCTCTATGGGATAATCCGAATTTAACAGAAGTATATAAGTTAGACGGTTTCCAACTTTGGAAGAATGCCGGAATTATTAATATATCTCAATTATTTAACCAGAACATATTAAAATCTTTTATGGAGCTGCAGTCAGAATTCAATCTTCCTAGACATCAACTTTACCGGTAACTTCAGATACGGCATGCTCTTCAAGCTCAGGGCCAGACACTTGATCTCTCACTTGCCACTCACCCCCTCATAAATGATATTTTCTTTGGGCAGGAAAAAAAGGGCCTAATATCTCATATATACTCAAATTTGTTGTTAGCCTTACAAGATACTACAACGCTGCCAAGTAGACGGGGCTGGGTGGCGGACCTGGGGGAAGTGAGTGATGACATATGGGACATATGTCTTCAGACAGGGCCGGTGACCTCAGTCTCACAATCACATAGACTTTCACATCTATTCTTATTACATAGGGCTTATCGCACACCAATACAATTACATCGTTGGGGTAGAAGAGAATCTTTCTTATGTCCTAAACGTTGTGGAGAGGAGGGATCATTGATCCACTTGATGTGGCGTTGCCCCAAACTGCATTGTTATTGGGGTGATGTTACCGAGGTAATTTCCTCAGTATTCCAAATTAGGGTCCCTTTGGACCCCCTGATATGCATCTTGGGAGCAGTAGATGAAGAAATATATCCCCCCCATTAATATAGCAGTAACAAGATTGCTATATTTGGCTCGTAAGATGGTAGCTAGATTTTGGTTATCCGTAAATGTTCCAACTAAAAAACAATGGATAGAGCAGGTGAATTATATCCTTGTCAGGGAACATTTAACATATCAGCATAGAAATGCATCTCGGAAATTTAGTTCCATATGGCAGGCATGGCTGGACTCCCCTGGACTGGCACCCCCACAACTAATTATGCATAGATTAGTACAGGTTTAGAGAACACGGATTAACAGGTGTGATAGTGGGTGTATTTTTATGTTGCCTCAATGAAAATGGTCCTACTTGAGCAGACCAGGAGCAGGGTTTTTGGTTAGATGGCCAGTTGGTCATCTGGTTGATGTGTTGAGTTGGAGAATTTTGGTTCTCTCGCACAACATGGTTTTTCTCTACATTAATGGAAAAAAAAAATGTATTTGATGCCACTGTTGTAATCATTTCATTTTGCATGATGCATACTCGGACAAAATGACTTTTTTGATTCTGATGTTATAATTTATACTATGTCATTTTTAATGCTTGGTTGTATGATATGTATTCTGTCTCTGGTGGCTCAATAAACATATTTTTGATTTAAAAAAAAAAAATTTTTGACTAAAATATTCATCAATAGACTTTTCACTTTTATCGGTGGTTATATACATAAGGATCAAGTGGGCTTCATACCCGGTAGACAGGGGCCAGACCAAATACATAGAGCAGTGGATGTCATTTCACTTCTGAGAGCGAATTGGGTTGGAGGTAGTCCTCAGGAAGGATTTTTGCTTTCAGTTGACCTCCAGAGGGCCTTTGACACAGTAGAATGGTCATATCTATTCGAACTCTTGGATAGATGGGGTTTTGGACCACACTTTATACAGACCCTGAGGGCCCTCTATTCCAATCCCAGTGCCCAAGTTAAAATGCTAGGCCACTTCTCAGACCCATTTCCAATTTTCAAAGGAACTAGACAGGGGTGTCCCCTTTCCCCAATAATTTTTGCCATCGCTATAGAAACCCTGGCCATGGCCATTAGATCTAATCTCAATATCCATGGAGTAAGGTGTGGACAGAGAACCCACAAATGCGTGCTATTTTCGGATGACCTTCTCCTTTTTATAACTTCTCCCCTCATCTCCACCCCGAATATTCTTGATCTCCTTAACCACTTCCCGCCCAAAGAAGTCATATGACGTCTTTGACTTTCAGTGGAAATATCTGAATGATGCCTGGAGCTACAGGCATCATTCAGATATCCTTGTTTTCAGCCGGCGATTCTGTGCACCATAAGAATGATCATAGTGGCAGTTCCACCGCTTGATTGTTCTTACAGGTGATGGGAGGGGAACCCCCCGTCCCTCCACCATCTGGTGCTTCTCCGGGCTCTCCCGTGCCATCGGGGACCCAGAGAAAGAATCGGCCACCGCCGGATGACGACCATAGAGATGTCCGGTGACCGGATGGTCACCAGTCATCTCTATGACAGTCGGAAGGCCTGGGCGAGACGTTATGACGCGGCTGGTAAGCATGAGATCATGGATTTTTTTTACGATCTCATGCGTTCCAGCCTGGAGGAGAGATGTGGGGTCTTATTGACCCTGCATCTCTCCATAAAGAGGACCTGTCACGAACGATTCCTATTACAAGGGATGTTTACATTCCTTGTAATAGGAAAAAAAGTGATAAAAAAAATGTAAAAGAAAGCGTAAAAATAAAAAAAATAAAGTAAAATAAAAAAAAAAAATTTATTTTTGCTCAGAAGCGAACGCACACGTAAGTAAAGCCCACATATGTAAACGCTGTTCAAACCACACATGTGAGGTATTGCCATGTGCGTTAGAGTGCGAGAAACAATTCTAGAACTAGACCTCCTCTGTAACTCTAAACAGGTAACCTGTAAAACATTTTAAAGTGTCGCCTATGGAGATTTTTAAGTACTTAAGTTTGGCGTCATTCCATGAGTGTGCGCAATTTTAAAGCGTGACATGTTGGGTATCTATTTACTTAGCATAACATCATCTTTCACATTATACAAAAAACTGGCTAGAGACCTGTCTCTTTGGTCAAAGAGAGAAATATCCTGGCTGGGGAGGGTCAACTCTGTTAAAATGACTCTACTACCTGGGATATTATACCTATTTTTCTCCCTTCCAATTTACATTTACAAATCCCACCTCCAGAAGCTTCAATCAAAAATACTTAGATTTTTTGGGGGTTTTAAAGGACATCGCTGTTCTAAAAGTGTCCTCTTCAGAAGTTGTAAGCAAGGGGCTTGGGAGTCCCACTCCTCTGGAAATACTACCAGGCAGCCCAATTGGCCAAATTCTCTAATATATACTCACAAGGCCAGAGACCGGATTGGGTGGATATGGAGAGACAGTCGGTCCCTTAACACACTATAGATTATCTGACTTGGGTTCCCTTCAAACAGAGACCCCCAGTATTGGCACCTACGCTATCCCATTCCTCAGCCCTCTGTGAGTACCTCTATAAATCTAAGGCCCTGATCTCTGACTTTAGGCCACTGACTCATCTGTTTCACAATCCTCTCTTCCCCCTGGATTGAATATTAAGGTTTTCGAATGGTGGAAGAATAAGGATCTAACTCTATTTGGAATTGGATACTTGCTCTCCCCTGGGGGCCCCCTGACGGCATCCCATTGTGTTAGCAAATTGGAGATGCCACAATTAGAAAGATTCTTCATCAAATCAGACACTTCATCCTCTCACAGTGGTGTTCCAAATTAGACCGCCCACATGTCACAGCTTATAAGCAGTGGTGTTCTGGAGCCCTGGACCAAAGGGATGGTATTTCCTTTATTTACACAGCCTTGACAGAGACCTCCCGATTAGCAATAATATTTCCGGGTTCCTCTCCCCTTTGCTTTAGGGGTTGTGGCCATATTGGTACTCTATCTCATACTTGGTGGGAATGCCGCATTAGGGGTTTTTGGAACAAAATTTTTTGTTTGCTGCACAAGGTTACTGGCCTTGCAATTCCCAAAACCCCAGAAATTGCCTTGCTGAACAGCAAGCCACCTGAATGCTCGAAGCATCTCCTAAAACTCATTCACTTTATACTGCTAGGAGCCAAAATTATTTTGGCCTGAGCTTGGAAGCAACCTTCGGTGTCAGTGGAAGCAGCTAAGTGAAACATTTCTTGGATTATGGTACAGGAAAAGACAGTCAGCATTCTCATGGACATTTCTAAAACATTTTAAACAGTGTGGGAACGGTGGACCACATATATTCATCAACCCTTGTAAACCTGCACACTGAGGAATAATCTTTGTAAATCCCAGATGCACACCTTGTCTTTAACACTTTTCTAGCCTTATCTGTCTCTAGCTCTTTTCTAGGTTTCTTTTCTGTTTTCCTCTAAGCCCAAGTTTCTCTTACTTGGTCACCCTTTGTACACGTTTAGTAGATCATAGTTAAGGTTATGTAGTTGGAAAACTAAGATAGGCTTATAATTTGCCTATGTTGATCCTACTAGTATGATGTCGTTTTCCTAGCTGGAAGGAACATTTGGTCTCTTCAATAACCACATCAGTTTGCAGCTTCCTCACTAACACTATGCTGGATTTATATCTCAAGATAATGTCTTTGGCATTATTTCCAGTTTGACATGGTTAATTTGTTATCAGAATTTATGTCCACACTTCAATGTAAATAATTATGCTGTAATGTACCGTATTGTATTTTCTTATAAACACATTTGATTTAGTTAAATAAAAATTATTGAAACTAAAAAAAAAAAACTAATTAACACTCCTGTCTCATTCCCTTGTTATGGCAGAGCAGCTAAGATGCAAATTCACAGCTTTCCACTTGTAATTATATACTCCCAAATAGCCAAAACACATTCCTACAGACATGGGACTTCAAAGATGCCTAATGACACAATACATACAGTATATCATACTTTTAAAGTCCATCCATTTAATGTAAAATCATTAAAACATATGGCATAGTTCACCTAACAGTGTCTTTGTTGAATATGTACACATATACAGTAAATTTTCACATAAAAACATCCATTTAATACAAAAGAATACTCCATATGTGTTTCACAGCATATCATTATTACAGTGGTTGCAAAGCCTCAAGGTTTTTCACCTTAATGCACTCTGCATTAACCACTTCAGCCCCGGAAGATTTTACCCCCTTAATGACCAGAGCACTTTTTGCGATACGACACTGCATCGCTTTAACTGACAATTGCCCGGTGGCGCGACACTGTACCCAACAAAATTGACGTCCTCTTTATTGAAAATAGGGCTTTTTTTTGGTGGCATTTGATCACCTCTGCGGTTTTTATTTTTTGCGCTATAAACTAAAAAAGAGTGACAATTTAAATAAAAAAACAATATTTTTTACTTTTTGCTATAATAAATATCCCCAAAAAATATATAAAAAAAAATTCTTCCTCAATTTAGGCCGATATGTATTCTTATGCATATTTTTGGTAAAAAAAAAAAAAAAAAATCACAATAAACGTATATTGATTGGTTTGTGCAAAAGTTATAGCGTCTACAAAGTAGGGAATAGATTTATGGCATTTTTATTGTTAATTTTTTTTCTTAATAATAGCAGTGATCTGCGATTTTTAGTGGGACTGCGACATTGCGGCGGACAGATGGGACACTTTTGACACTATTTTGGGACCACTGACATTTATACAGTGATCAGACCTAAAAATAGCCACTGATTACTGTGTAAATGTCACTGGCAGGGAAGGGGTTAAACACTAGGAGGCGATCAAGGGGTTAAGTGTGTTCCCTCCCTGTGTTCTAACTGTAGAGGGCATGGGCTACCACTTACATGACAGAGATTACTGCCCCTGGTGACAGGGAGCAGTAGATCCCTGTCATGTCACTAGGCAGAACAGGGAAACGCCTTGTTTACGTATACATATCGAGTCCGTGGCACCCGCGGGCACACGCGTGCGGTAGGCGCGCGCCCGCTATCCTTCTTTTGGGGACTGACGTGTGGGTACATCAGTTTGCACAGAAGTGCCATTCTGCCGACGTATATTGGCGTGAGATGGTCGGCAAGCGGTTAAGGTGAAAAACCTTCTGTGCTGCAGCTCCTCCCAGACCCCCCCCTTTTTTTTCTTACCTGAGCCCGATCAAGCGATGTGCACAAGCGCAGCAGCTCCTGCCACTGTCCCTCTCCTCATTGGACAGATTGATAACATCAGAAGCCATTGGCTCTCGCTGCTGTCAATCAAATCCAGTGACAGGGGAGAGGGGGGCGGGGCAGAATCTCGCTGTCGGGGTCAATGGACGCAGCAGCAGGACTCAGGAGCGAGCTAGCACTGGTGCCCCCAGGGAAAGGCACCCCTGATGAAAAGGAGGGGCCTGGAGCGCCGGTGGGGTACCCCAGAATAAGAGGATCAGGGATGCTCTGTGCAAAACGATTGCACAGAGCAGCTAAGTATAGGTATGTTTGCATGCCCATGTTTATTATATTGCACCATGGCAATATAATATTAGCCCTTCCATCACAATTCAGGTACAGCATTGGACTGCTTGGTAAATAAAATAAAAAAAGCCATACAAACTATAAAGAACACATTGTGCAGTTACTTAACAAATTAGAATGTATAGAATACTAAGGTCAGACCTGAAAATCCAAATCTAAATCTATGTACAGGGGCAATAAAATCACAGGTTCTAACCCTTCCACACTCTATACAATATAGGAAAAAAATGGCCGCTTTCACTTTAAATTTGTGGTATTTCATTGTTCTAAAGAAAGAGATCTGAACAAAGCCCTTTTATTTATGTTTTTTATTTAACATTAATTGGAGAATGTTCCCGTGTCCATAGCAAACAGTAAATGGTGGTCTGTATTTTGGTGTGACTGTCAACATAGGAATATATGCTGGGCTGCAGCCAGATAGGTTGCCTTCGAAATATAGAAAAGGAGCTTTAGAAAAATGAGAAAACAGTAGTGGAAAAGAAAAAAAAACCAGAAACAGCAAAGATACATGATGCCAAATAGTCCAAAGGCATAAGAAAATACACACAAGGGCAAAACTCAATAGAATTTGAATCACTTGGTTAAAGTTTAATGCCCTGTACACACAGTTGGATTTTCCGACGGAAAATGTGTGATCGGAGCTTTTTGTCGGAAATTCCGACCGTGTGTGGGTTCCATCGGACATTTTCCATCAGATTTTCCGATACACAAAGTTTGCAGGCTATAAATTTTTCTGACAACAAAATCCGATCGCGTCAGTTCCGACCGTGTGTGGACAATTCCGACGCACAAAGTGCCACGCATGCTCAGAATAAATTCCGAGACGGAACTGCTCGGCCTGGTAAAATTAGTGTTCGGAATAGATATAGCACTTTCGTCACGTTGCAATGTTTTAAAATGTTTAATGCAGCACACTCTCTTCTTCTTTATAATGCTAGAAGAATGAAGTTGTTTTGCTGCTCAATATTCACAGAGTTCTCACAAACTTCTTTCTTTATTATTTCTCGTGATTTCATCAATATAATACGAAAAATCAAGGACCCTAGAAGAGGGAAACCTTTTGTACCCCCCGGTACAGCGGGACTTTACAGGCAAACAAAAGCAGTTAAATCCAGAGGCGTAACTAGAACCTTCAGGGCCCCGGTGCAAGAAACCATGATGGGCCCCCCTTCCATCCGAGCCCCGGGCTTCCAATTTTGGGAGAGTGTCCATGGACATCCTCCCAAAACCGTGCTTCCTGCATGACCCCTTAGACGTGCATCCAGCACAATCACATCGGCCCTTTACCATGTGATCAGCTGATCACATGTACACAGACTTGCCGGTTATCCACAGCCCTTTCCTCACACGCTGTGTCTGTGTGAGGAAAGGACTGCCGTTAACTGTCAAGAGTGTCAGTAAATTGTTTACACTGATAATCAGTGCCCCAATTATCCGTGCCATCTATCAGTGCCCATCAGTGCTGCCTATCAGTGCCCATCAGTGCCTTCTATCAGTGCTCATCAGTGCTTTCTATCAGTGCTCATCAGTGCTTTCTATCAGTGCTCATCAGTGCCATCAGTGCCTTCTATCAGTGCCCATCAGTGCTTTCTATCAGTGCTCATCAGTGCCTTCTATCAGTGCTCATCAGTGCCCATCAGTGCCTTCTATCAGTGCTCATCAGTGCCTTCTATCAGTGCTCATCAGTGCCCATCAGTGCCTTCTATCAGTGCCCATCAGTACTTTCTATCAGTGCTCATCAGTGCCCATCAGTGCCTTCTATCAGTGCTCATCAGTGCCCATCAGTGCCTTCTATCAGTGCTCATCAGTGCTGTCTATCAGTGTTCATCAGTGCCTTCTATCAGTGTCCATCAGTGCCTTCTATCAGTGCTCATCAGTGCCTTCTATCAGTGCTCATCAGTGCCGTCTATCAGTGCTCATCAGTGCCTTCTATCAGTGCCTTCTATCAGTGCTCATTAGTGCCCATCAGCGCCCATCAGTGCCTTCTATCAGTGCTCATCAGTGCCTTCTATCAGTGCCCATCAGTGCCTTCTATCAGTGCTCATCAGTGCCTTCTATCAGTGCTCATCAGTGCCGTCTATCAGTGCTCATCAGTGCCTTCTATCAGTGCCTTCTATCAGTGCTCATCAGTGCCCATCAGTGCCTTCTATCAGTGCTCATCAGTGCCTTCTATCAGTGCCCATCAGTGCCTTCTATCAGTGATCATCAGTACCTTCTATCAGTGCTCATCAGTACCTTCTATCAGTGCTCATCAGTGCCCATCAGTGCCTTCTATTAGTGCTCATCAGTCAGTGCCTTCTATCAGTGCTCATCAGTGCCTTCTATCAGTGCTCATCAGTGCCTTCTATCAGTGCTCATCAGTACCTTCTATCAGTGCTCATCAGTGCCTTCTATCAGTGCTCATCAGTGCCCATCAGGGCATTCTATCAGTGCTCATCAGTGCCCATCAGTGCCTTCTATCAGTGCTCATCAGTGCCCATCAGTGCCTTCTATCAGTGCCTTCTATCAGTGCTCATCAGTGCCCATCAGTGCCCATCAGTGCCTTCTATCAGTGCTCATCAGTGCCTTTTATCAGTGCCTTCTATCAGTGCCCATCAGTGAATGCTATCAGTGCCCATTACAGTGAATGCTATTAGATCCCATCAGTGACGGACAGCACGGCTCTGAGCGGAGATCGTGTGTCATATAACAATAGCACAGAGAGACACCGGCGGCGGCATTAATGTTCTATTTGTCGGTCCTCTCTGGCACGGATGAGAGAGGACACACAGCTGATCTCACGGCTTCCCCTTCTCCCCCCTCCCCTCTCCTGTGTGCTCCGCGGGAAATGTGAGCTCTTTAACTTCACACTAGACTGCCCGAGGAGCACACAGGAGAGGGGAGGGGGGAGAAGGGGGAGCCGTGAGATCAGCTGTGTGTCCTCTCTCATCCGTGCCAGAGAGGACCGACAAATAGAACATTAATGCCGCCGCCGGTGTCTCTCTGTGCTATTGTTATATGACACACGATCTCCGCTCAGAGCAACCCAGCTGGGCCCCCCCCCAACAGTGGCGGAATGCCGGGCCCCGTTGCAACTGCAACTGTTGCGACCCCGGTAATTCCGCCACTGGTTAAATCAATCATCAGTCGTCATCAATATAATATTTTTATTTGTCTACCGAAAAAATATTTTTTGGTTGTTTTTTAAATTAAATATTTTATTTTGTTTTTTTTTAAAGCCTGATCTTGTGTTTTATTTTTCATTTTTTTTTTCACTCCAGAATAGTTTTGTGTGTGTTTTGTGTGTCAAGTTACCACAACACCATTATTATCTTGTATTATTGAATCTCAAAGAGATTGTTTGGTGTCTCTTGTTAATTTCACATTGTAGTTTTGAAATGTACCTGCCTCCTCACAAACAGTCCTTTTTGAAGGAAAACACACATAGGCGAGTATAATAAAACAAACCAAAAATGTATTAAGGGCTCATAACCAAAGAAAGAGGGAGGCAACGCTGGAGAAACAGCAGAAATTGGGGAAGCCTTTGGCCCCCAGGGCACACATCAATTATTTCCAGGCAAAATTGGTGGCCCGAGGAGCCCAAATATAGGGGAGTACAATCGGGTCCAGAAGTCCAAGAGATCATGAACAGCAGCAGATGACATGTATGTCCCAAGGCTGTGGTCATACATGAGCCTGCATATTTTGTAAGACCAGACTGAACCCAGGCCATCACTCTCTGGTCTTCCTTCCACTCTTCCTTCCACGCTGTGTCTGTGGTGGTGGAGTTGTGGCAGGAGGAGGAGGAGGAGGAGGATGATGCAACTCACTCAGGTGGGTATTGGGTGCAGGGCCGGTGCACTCACTATGCGAACTAGGCAGCCGCCTAGGGCGCGCCCCCCCCCCCCAAGCTCCTGGCAGAGCCGCTGATAGGGGACCCAGACAGCAAGGAGTTTGGTGCGGGCGGGTGGTAGCCTTGCAGTGCGGCGTGCAGCTTCTCCCCTCTCCCTCCCATCGGCTTTCACATGCTGGAGGGAGAGGGACGTCTGTGTAACAAGGCAGGCAGCCAATAGCGCTGCTCTTCTGAGTGGGAGGGCGTGACTGCTAAGTTGCTCCGCCTCCCACTACCTCCTTAACCAATCAGATTGTCTAGCCTGCCACATTTGACCAGAAGATGCCAGTGGCCAGAGCAGGGCGGGATGCAGAGGACCGAACATAACTGAGTTATGAAGAAGGTATGAGATAAAACATATCACAATGCTGGCTGCAGAAATGTATCAGTGTGTTCTCCTTCTCCCTGCTGTGTGTAGAATATGTGGTGATCACACTGATTGAGGGATTCCCCTCCTTCTTCTCACACTGCTTCTTATCTGTGTTTTTATTTACACTGAACACAGGACAGGAGAATGCTGATTAGACTTCTGCAAGATGCTGCAACTTCTGCTCTTTCTATTGCTATATAGTCCATCCATGATTTGTTTGACCTTTTATTTGTTATCTTTGAAGGCATTATCTAGTTAAGGTTGGGAGCTTCTCAGACCTGTTAACCATTTACTATACTCCTGTGCTTGAGAAATGACTGTTGGTAAAGTTTTTTGTTTTTTTGGCACATTGTTATATCTTGTAAACTCCTGTTAACATAGTGCAGTGATCAATGTTTTTCCACACTGGTCACTGCTAGCCTAGGACACACTTGTACTATGTCTGCAGTCTCTGATCATCTCCTGTACTATGTCTGCAGTATCCGATCATCTCCTGTACTATGACTGCAGTCTCTGATCATCTCCTGTACTATGTCTGCAGTATCCGATCATCTCCTGTACTATGTCTGCAGTCTCTGATCATCTCCTGTACTATGTCTACAGTCTCTGATCATCTCCTGTATTATGTCTGCAGTCTCTGGTCATCTCCTGTACTATGTCTGCAGTCTCTGATCATCTCTTGTATTATGTCTGCAGTCTCTGATCATCTCCTGTATTATGTCTGCAGTCTCTGATCATCTCCTGTACTATGTCTGCAGTCTCTGATCATCTCCTGTATTATGTCTGCAGTCTCTGATCATCTCCTGTACTATGTCTGCAGTCTCTGATCATCTCCAGTACTATGTCTGCAGTCTCTGATCATCTCCTGTACTATGTCTGCAGTCTCTGATCATCTCCTGTATTATGTCTGCAGTCTTTGATCATCTCCTGTACTATGTCTGCAGTCTCTGATCATCTCCTGTATTATGTCTGCAGTCTCTGATCATCTCCTGTATTATGTCTGCAGTCTCTGATCATCTCCTGTACTATGTCTGCAGTCTCTGATCATCTCCTGTATTATGTCTGCAGTCTCTGATCATCTCCTGTACTATGTCTGCAGTCTCTGATCATCTCCTGTATTATGTCTGCAGTCTCTGATCATCTCCTGTATTATGTCTGCAGTCTCTGATCATCTCCTGTACTATGTCTGCAGTCTGACCATCTCCTGTATTATGTCTGCAGTCTCTGATCATCTCCTGTATTATGTCTGCAGTCTCTGACCATCTCTTGTAGTATTTCTGCAATAAAGGAGGGCTACAGGCAGAGGCGTAACTACAATCTTCAGGGCCCCGATGCAAGAAACCATGGAGGGCCCCCCTGACAGGGCTCTTTTCTCCGAGCCCGATGGCGGAACACCAGGGCCCGGTCGCAAGTGGGTGGCTGCATGTAAAGGAATAGTTTTCTCCCCCCCCCCGCTTCTCCTCCTCTCCCTCCCACAGGCATTCATGGGCTGCAGGAGGAAAATGGAGAGATGGGTTCCTCTATGTCGGTGTTTCTCAATCTTTTTCCAGTCAGGGCACCCTTGAAGTGGCTGCACTGCAACCACCCTGCAACTGTGTGCATTGCATGCAGTTGCAGCATAGTGATGATGCATTTAAGGGGTTAAAACAGGCGGTCAGGAGGCAACATATTGCCTCTTTACCGGCTGTCAAATGCCTCTGAAAAGCGATTTGAGCATGGATCACTTTTCAGAGGAACAGCATTTTTTTTTTTGCTGGTACTATGAACAAGCAAAAAAAAAAAAAATCGGATCTAATGGGGCACATATAGGGGGTCAGGATTAAAAGCGCATACATAAAATGTGCATATATACATGTAAACACACATACATAAATACACACACACACACATTATATATATATATTATACACATACTGTATATATATACATAAATGCACACACACATAAACCAGTGGCAGATGGTGCTCAAAATTTTTTGGGGGGCGCAAGCAAACTGAAAAATTCTTTAAAAAAAAACGCATCAATTGCAGCCTCACTGTGCACATCAATTGCCACCACTGTACCCATCATATGCAGCCACTTTGCCCATCAAACGCAGCCACTGTGCACATCAATTGCCACCACTGTACCCATCATATGCAGCCACTTTGCCCATCAAACGCAGCCACTGTGCCCATCAATTGCAACCCCTGTGCCCCCAAACGCAGCCACTGTGCCCATCAAATGCAGCCACTGTGCCCATCAAATGCAGCCACTGTGCCCATCAATTGCAACCCCTGTGCCCTCAAACGCAGCCACTGTGCCCATCAAACGCAGCCACTGTGCCCATCAAATGCAGCCACTGTGCCCATCAAATGCAGCCACTGTACCCATCAAACGCAGCCACTGTGCCCATCAATTGCAACCCCTGTGCCCATCAAACGCAGCCACTGTGCCCATCAATTGTCACCCCTGTGCCCTCAAACACAGTCACTGTGCCCATCAAACGCAGCCACTGTGCCCATCAAACGCAGCCACTGTGCCCATCAAACGCAGCCACTGTGCCCATCAAACGCAGTCACTGTGCCCATCAATTGCTGCCACTGTGACCCCCCTGCCCGCTCGCAGTTTGCCCGGCACTTACCCTGTCTTGGTGGGGCAGCGGGTGACGGCGACGAGCAGGGTCCTCCATGCGTCTCCTCCCATCCTCTCCTCCTGATAGGCATCCAATAGCGGCGCCTGTTGTTTCAGCCAATCAGGTGACGGGTAACAGACCTGAGCACCTGATTGGTGGAGAGGCGGTTCAGTGTTAGGAAAGCAAATATTTATTCGCTTTTCTAACACACCTCGGTGGACTGTGATCGCCAAGCATGGCACTCACAGTTCACCTATTTTGAAGCCTATTTAGTGCTTTAAAAACACCCCCGCCGGTGTAATTCAGGCGCCCGGCATCCAAAAAGGGGCCAGGCGTCTGAATAAGGGGGACAGTGGTGGCCATAGATAGATTCACACTATGCATGAATCTATCTATTTGTGATAGAGGGGTGCCTGGAGAGAGGGGGCGGCGCCCCTATGGACGCACCGCCACTGAATACACATACATACACACATATACATACATGCTCACACACATGCACATATACATACATGCTCACACACACACATGCACATATAGATACATGCTCACACACATGCACATACATGCTCACACACATGCACATATACATACATGCTCCCCCACACACACATATACATACATGCTCATATACATACATGCTCACACACATGCACATATACATACATGCTCCCACACACACACATATACATACATGCACAAATACATACATGCTCACACACACATGCACATATACATACATGCTCACACACACACACATATACATACATGCTCACACACACACACATGCACATATACATACATGCTCACACACACACACATGCACATATACATACATGCTCACACACACACACATGCACATATACATACATGCTCACACACACACACATGCACATATACATACATGCTCACACACACACATAAACACACATACAGTAGATAAAAAACGGCAGACCTTTACCTTATCTCTTCCTGCCGGGTACTGCACTGTAGGGGGAGACAAAGAGCACAGCACACACTGCTTTCACTTTGTAATCAATGTGAGCAGCTCCCTGCACAGTGCCGAATACAGTTCGGCTTAGGACGGGGAGCTTGTCTCCGCTCCCCCTATCAAAGTACTGTATACAGGGGGCCCTCAAGGGCCCCCTGCAGCAAGGGGCCCGGTCGCCATGGCAACCTCAGCGACCCCTATAATTCCGCCACTGGCTACAGGCATGATTGGTGGTGAGGGAAGAGGGCTGTGGGTGCAGTGGGTGGTAAGGCAAGGGAGGCTGCAGGCACAGTAGATGATGAGGAAAGGGGTCCCAGGTGCAGTGGGTGGTGATGGAAAGAATGCCTAGGCACAAGTGGTGGTTAAGGCGGGTCTGTAGAGAAAATTTTAATGTGTCATACAGGACAAGGGGCTTCATAATCCAGAGCCCAACAAAATCCTCAGAACCAGGCCCATGATGCTCTTAATCCAGGCCGAACGGCCAGGGTCGCAAAGGTCGCACTTGCAATCGAGCCCTGGTGTTCACAGTGAAATAATTAAAAAGTGCACACAATACACACCGGAATCTGGGATCAAAGAGCTTGTTGTGCTATTATTTAAGGACACTGCACAAAGCCATTCAGTGTGTTTTTTTTTGTTGTTTTTTTGTTTTGTTTTTTGGGGGGGGTGCAAGTTGCTGGTCTTGCCTAGGGTGCAAAATAGTCTAGCACCGGCCCTGATTGGGTGTGATTTTTCCCCTCAACCCCTTATTTAATGTTTGATAAATGATTTCCTCACACATGAGGCTTTGGCCCTCATGCATGTCCTGCAGTTTGGTGGCAGCCATGGAGGCAAAGGCCTCTTCACGAGTGGGGGTGGCTCTGAGGGACGCAGAAGCCTCCTGAATCAGCCTGAGTGCTGAATCCTGCACGTTACTCCCCTTCCTGGGTCTTTTGTTTGGAAGGCGGAGAGGAGGGACCTGCGATTCTGTGAGGCTCCTACTGGGCCCGGCCTTCTCCTGGCTGCCACTTAACCCCGCCTCCTCCTGGCTGCCACTAACCCCGGCCACCTCCTGGCTGCCACATTCCACAGCCTTCTCCTGGCTGAGGTCTTCCTGTGTATGAAAAAGGGACATAGTTTTAGTTTTTTCTTCATCAATCACACACAATTTTCATCTCATGACTGTTGCAAATTGAATGTTAACAAATATAACAGACTAATATTCTGAGCCCAGCATTTTTCATTCTTGTCCCAATTATTTTTGCCCACTACTGTCTATTGATATGTAACACTTTATAGCATTTATATTGCAGATAGGGTGGAAGGAAGAGTGGAGAGGAGTTCCCTGACTTCAGTCTGGTCTGACAGAAAACGAAGTCTCTCATAGTACCAGAGCCTGGGGACATAAACGTCATCTGCTGCAGCTCCTGATCTCTGGGAATCCTTGACCTTCTTGCGCTCCCTAAGATAAGTGCTCTTCAGGCCACCAATTTTGGCTTTTAAATAGGGGATGGTTGCTGTGGGGACCACTGGCTTCACCAACTCCAGCAGTTTCTCCAGCAGTTTCTATGAACAGGGGGAGTTGTGGTCATTGAAGCCATCCATTTTATCTGCAATTACAAGACAAACCCTAATGTCAGGCTAAAGTTTCCTAATCTTGTCCCAATATAGGCCTCAATCTATAAGCAGCATAGGCCCAAGTTTAAATGTTACCTTCGTTATCACGATCGGCGCTTCCTATACTCCTTCCTCCACTTACAGATCGTACGTACGACGCAGGCGTGTTAGGCTTTATATACACTGCGCATGCATGAAACTCCGCCTGCCCCTGACGTTCTTTCTAGTCTATTCCCCCCCTTCTCGTTTGGCGCAGTGGGGGAGAACACATGATGGAGACAGAGCAGGTGCGTGCTAATTACAGCAACGAGGAGTAGGAAAGCCCGGAGCCAGAAACGTCACGATCCCAGAGGAGACGATTTAAGGCATTGAATATGTCCTTTGTAGAGATGGTGGAGATGGTAGACATCTTGAAAAGGTCCGACTATGACAGGAAGTATGGACCTTACCCCAACCCCAACGACAGAAAGGCCAAGATCATGGCGAAAGTTGTGAAGAGTCTGCACAGAAATTTTGGGGTACGACGATCCAAAGATCAACTCCGGAAGCGGTGGTCGGACCTGAAATTAAGGGAGCACGATCAGTATAGAAGGATCAGGAGAGTGCTGCAAAAAAGTAAGTAGTAGTCCTGTGTTCCTATTCTTTATTTTTATTACATTCGTACTGCTCCAAGTGCTTTTCTTTACTGTTGTACAGTTTAAAATGGCAACTTTCATGTTCATGGACACATTATTCCTTCGTAGGAAACATTGTTCGTTCGGCCAATAAAACACCATGTTTTGTCCAGATACAGTTCAATACATTTTTTCTGGCCTACTTCTCTTAAAATAATTTTGGTGTCTAGATGGGTTTGTAACTAGAATGAACTGCAAACTAGATTCTGTGTAAGGAGAGGACACTCAGCAGCTGTATACACATCTGGACGCTGGAGCACTAGTGTGGGACACCAGAACACTCTTTTTATTAGGGGGCCCCACACAGGTGCTCCAGTGTATACTATAGGTGTGTCTCCATCTGTGAAGCTTGTACAAAACAGGTAAGTATTCAAGCTTGACAAAGGACAAAAATATTTCATCTTGGAACTCTGCCAAAACAGACAATTGTACCCCACTTACAAGCGATGTTTCATATTACTATTTCTGCCATCAAATATGTGTGCTAAGTATACCTCATTGATGTTTTAGGGAGAATTTAAAACCCCTTGAAATCCTGAATTATTTCAGTTTTTTTGTCCGGAAAATTTTTTGAACATTTTTTGACATATTCTCGAAAAGCCAAATTTTGAAGATGCATACAGTGTGTCAACATGTGCTATCTGCCATCACGGGAGATCAATGTATGCGTTTTGGGGGTGCAACCCCTTCCTCAATAATAAAGTAGCTGAGAGGAAGGGGTTGTACTCACAAAACACGTCCCTTGATCCCCCATGATGGCAGCTAGCACATGTTGACATTCGGCAATTTGTGTGCATCTTCAAAATTTGGCTTTTCCAGGGGTGACTTCACCCCATCTGCTGAACACAATATCAAACACAGGTTATAAATACTCATGTCTGATATTGCCTTCAATTTCTATAAAAGTTGAACTTTGTAAGTTCCAGATTTGTGTATTTATTGTTGTTTTGAAACATGCCTGTTTTACCTTAAAAGGCAATTTCTACTTTTATTAATGTGACCTAAAAATTTGTTATACAGCAACGATCAACATACTGAGATGTAGGGGGCGTGACCGGATGCCGCTGTGAGAGGGTGTGTGTGAGAGAGCTCCCTCCTAGCTCCGGCTAATATGCCGCTCAGCCCTGTCTCCGTTGACCCTCCCCTCCCCACCATCTAGCCGGCTGTTAGCCTGATTCGCTTCCCGGCGTTGGCGTCTGGATGTCCGTCATCTGCAACTATCAGCTGCTGAGATAGCCGCTTCTTACCTCCGCTGCTCCTGTGGTATCTCGCCAAGGATATCGGTCTGGGCTTGCTTGGCTCGCGCTGCACACGGACCGTGCGGTAAGCCCCCCCTCCTCCGTGGTGGCGTGGGATGGTTGCCTAGCGTCCCCTGGGAACCCGCGAGACTTGCGGGAGCCGCTGGAGTTTGGCGCTGAAGATCCGGGAACCTTAGTCAAAGTGCCTGTTTCAGATCCAGCATCGAATCCAACCTCCCCCCTCCTTTTCCTCAGTCGCAACCACAGCTACGGCAACAGAAGCAGACTACACTCAATGACAAAACGCACATCAGATGCACCTGGGAGAGAGTTGCCCTGAAGCACCGACAGGACAGGTATGAGCATACTGTGGGCTTAGATCATAAGGGACATTTTCTCAGTACTTTGTTGTTTGCAAGACCGCCAGCTTACACCCTGCAATATCCCACGCTTTATGCTACATACAGCGGCTGGTATCTAAGCTTTGGATAATACAGAAGAAGTAGGAGGCAGGGGGAGCGGGGAAAGAGAAGTGCAGATTGCAGCAAGGAGTGTAAAGAAGCCCCTGGGAAAAAGCAGTGGACGAAGGGGGTGAATAGGAAGAGAAAGGAAGGAAAGAAGGAAAGTTTAATCAAGCTGTGTTCTGAGGGTCTGGGACTGATACGGCCCCCTTATAGGGGGTGCGGCAGTGGGGGACTTGCTATAACCTTTGGTTATACTACACTGAAGCTAAAGGGCAAATCGCCCCCGGAACCACGTTTTCCTCTTCCTCCCTCACCCCTGTTGAGCACCCCTAATGATGACCAGAAAAAAGGGAGAGGACCCCCAACAGCTTAATGAAAATCCAGCAGCACAGGCAACTCGTTCTGCCAAGGATAGGGGGGGCTCGGCAGCGGCAGCACCGACACCCTTAGCGGCAACAGCTGCAGCAAAATTGGAAAAGTTCGCACATACCCCTGCTCATACCCCCCTTAAAGGCAACCAGCTTCCCCACGAGAAAACACAGACAGGGCCACCTGGCGAGCGAAAAAGCGTGGGCAGAATGTCAACAACCCCAGCTGCAATACCGGCTGGTACTAAAAACGCATTAAACAAAAAAAGCCCAGAGACAGTCCCCCTGGAGAAAGCAACCCCTCAAAATAGCGGGGCTTCAGTTGCCCCTACAAAAATAACTGAGCCAGAACCCACTCTAAAAGAGGTGCTGGCCGCGGTAAATTCCTGCAAGGGGTCCTTGTGCGACCTGTGTGATCAACTGGGGGGCCTCAAGGTAGAACTTCATTCTATGAGTCAGGAGCTTCAGAAGGTATTGGAGAGGACTGCCCTTATAGAAGAGAGATTGAGCCAAATTGAGGATACAGTGTTTCCGATGCAGCGGGAATTTAAGAATATACAAACGCAGTTTGAAATGTATAGAAATAAACTGGATGAAATGGAGAACAGGATGCGCAGATGCAATGTTCGGGTCCTGGGTCTCCCGGAGGGAAGTGAAGGCCCATGTCCTGAAACCTTTATGGAAAAGCTGCTTAAAGGCTTTTTTGGACCCGATTCATTCTCACCCTTTTTTGCCATCGAGAGGGCGCACCGAATTCCTACTAGACCAACTGCATCGGGGGGACGCCCTAGACCAATGATCCTGAAACTGCTCTGCTATAAGGACAAAGTGGTGTTGATGCAAAAATCAAGAGAGTCAGGGGATATCTCTCATAATGGCATTGTACCCCGATTTTTCCCCAGATCTCCAAAAAAAAAGGGCAGGCTTTTTGGAGGTGAAACGCGCTTTACGGATTCATAAAATTCCATATGCCTTACTATACCCAGCACGATTGAGGGTGGAAGCCTTGGGGTCAGTTCATTTTTTCGACGCAGCGGACAAGGCCACAGCATGGCTGGAGGACCATCAAGGGACTCTACAATCCTGAGAAGATAAGAGGGCCGCAAAAGAAGAGTATAAAGAGGACAGATTAAGATGCTCTAGTATTAAAAAGTGAAGGGTGGGAGGGGTCTGAGGGGTGGGGGGAGGGTTTACCGAAATTTTTTGTTCTCTCCCAGGAAGGGCCGGAGGTGGGGGGGAGAGTGAGATGTAGAGGTTGTGTAAGTCTTAAATGTGGGATGGTGCACGACATGGAATGCGGAGTGTTTTGTTTTGTTTTCTTTTTTTTGTTTCAGCACCCCGGGGTTTCCCCTGGGGATACTGTTGTGGGTGGGGGGAGGGGGGGTGGGGAGTGGGAGGAGGGTGAGGGGAGGGTATGGTTGGTAGTAGGAGTGAAAGGGAGGCATTGGGTAGAGTGGGTCACTATAAAAGCCCTCAGGGCGAGCCGAATTAGGCACGGGGGGATAAAGGGAAATTCACTGGATAAAGAGTCACGTAGTCCCTACTTGGGACCCAAATACACTAACAAAATATATCAGGGGGGGAGGGAGGGTAGTAATGTAAATATGGGGTTGGATTATATTTCTATGCACAAAGAAAGAATGGGAATAGAGGGGGTCTGGGGATATTGGAGGGAGAGGGATTTTTCCCCTCCTCCCTCCCTCCACAACCCCCCAAAATACTGTTGCAATATGGATGGTAGGCTTAGGATTCAGAATGGAGCTAGGATAAATATTGGGAAGCTGGGTGCCTCGGGGCGGGAGCTAAAATGCGGTACGCGTTGTACACTGAATAATACGGTTGCTACCTATATTCCTGCTAAGAACCCTTTTTTTATTTTTCTTTTTGCTAATGCCTAGTACGATTGGTATATGCTCATGGAATTGGGGGGAAGGAAATTTCAAGCGCAATTTCACGCAGTATACTCCCCCTACTCGAGAGGGGTAAGTATATTGCTTAAAAAAGGGGTGACGTTTACCTGCAGGAGCGCGCGGATTGACACGCTGGGCTGTTATATTTTTCTACATTGCTTATTAGGTGGGAGAGAACTGGTCATAGCAAATATATATATTCTCCCGCCTAGCAAGCTGGAAATCCTATACCATTTATTAGAATACATGGAGAACAAGGCAGGAATTCCATTGATTCTGATGGGCGATTTTAACACTGTTCTTGATAGCCGTCAGGATAGATTCTCATCGGGTACCCGGACAGGGAGAACGACGGCGGGGAGACTCAAGCAGTTCCTGGAAGAAGTGGGGTGGTGCGATTTATGGAGAACCCGCAATCCAAATGTCAGACAGTTCTCCTGCTACTCAGGGACGCACTGTACATTATCCCGAATAGACCTAGCTATAGGTAATAAAGAAGCGCTCCCAATAGTATATAAAATAGAGTATGGCCCAAGGGGGTTATCAGAGGGTATGAGGAGGGCATCGGATATACAGGGGTTCAGGAGGAGGGGTGGGGAGGAAAAAATCGCACTTTACGCGGACGACGTTTTGGTGTTCCTGGGGGACACAGGACCCTCCTTGGAAGGAATGATGAGATTGGTGGAAGGATTTGGGAAAGCGTCGGGCCTAGTAGTTAATTGGGATAAATCTGCATTACTACAGATGGACTCAATGGACAGCCCCCCCACCGACCGCCTTCCTGGGCTAAAAATAAGTGATAAAATAAAGTACTTGGGAATAGAGCTGGCCAGTGATCCCAATATTTATATTCGGGATAACCTGGTCCCTCTAGTTGCGAAACTTAAAAAAAAATGCGATATCTGGCGCCGGCTCCCCCTGTCGTTGGCAGGGCGGGCAAACCTGATCAGAATGATCTGGTTACCACAAATCCTCTATATTCTTCATAACTCCCCGGTGTGGATCGGGAGAAAATGGTTTAAAAAAATAGACTCCTTATTTAGGGATCTTCTCTGGAAGAAAGGCCAGGCCAGGATCAAACTGCAAGCGCTGCAGCGCCCTGCATGGGAGGGAGGGTTAGCAATTCCACATCCGTATGGATATTTTTTGGCTGCTCAACTGCAGCACTTAGGGGGGTGCGAATCGAGTAGCAAATTAAGCGCTAGTAATAAAATAATGCTGGAAGGCAGCCCACATAGATGCCTGGCAGATGCACTTGAGGCAGGTTCCCTCCAGAAAAAATTACCAACATCTAAATTAGTAAGTAAAGTCTGGCAAACAGTCAAGCGGATCATGGAGTACAGGGGCATTACGGAATATTCGCCAATATGGTCTAATGAATCCCTGAGGGAATTAAGGGTTATAGAAAAGCATCCCGTTTGGGAAAGCCACGGAATCTATAGATTGTCGCAGTTATACACTGGTAGCATCCTGAAATCCTTCATGGACCTCAGAACGGAATTTGGTATCCCAAGTAATACATTCTATAAATATCTTCAGATAAGGCACGCGTTGAGCACCCAATTTAGGTCTAGCCCCATGGAGCAAAGTAAAACGCCACTCCTTAATAAAGTTATCAAAGCAACAAATGCCAAGGGGTTGATTGGAGCCGGGTATGCACAAATAGTGGACAAAATACTATCTCAAAGTGCAGCAGCCGGGCCCAGGGCGGGATGGGAGGCGGACGTGGGAAAGCTGTCAGATGCTCAGTGGCGAAGAACGCTGAAGCTGAGCCAGTTGGTATCAATTTCGCCCTCACAGAAGGCCTCACACCTACTTCTCGTACACAGAGGCCTATTACACCCCTAGTAGGTTATATAGATTTGGGGGTAGGCCAGATGACAAATGCCCTAGGTGCAACAATACAGGGGACCTTATACATATGGTTTGGAGATGTCCAAAATTGGTAAGATATTGGACGGAAGTGGTCAGGACAATTAATCGCAGATTTAGAATCAAATTAGCGTTGGATCCTAAGGTATGTGTGCTGGGACTGGTGGGAGATACTGTAGGTCACACTAAATTAGTCACAGCCGCGGTTAGATGCTTATACCAGGCTAGAAAGCTGATAGCACAGTCCTGGCTCTCGAGAAAACCTCCAACCATAGAGGACTGGATTAAAACGGTAGATTCCCTAGTCTGGACAGAGAGGACAGTTTATATTGGAAAAGGGAACTATAGAAAGTTTATTGGACTATGGAAACCCTGGCTGCAGGAATTGAACGCCCGCCAACTACTCTGAACCTAACAGCTCTGTACTTTAATCGCCTAGTGGGGCGTAGGCATAACTAGTGCTGAAAAAGCCTAAGCGGTGGGATAGCCCCTACTGGAGGCTAGTTAGACAAAATATCTTGCGACCGCTGGAGGTATTTCTTTTTTTTTTTTTTTCCTTTCTTTTTCCTATTCTTTTCTTTTTCTCTTTTCTTTGTTTTCTTTTTTTTTCCCTTGCTGATCTCCTCCCCCTCCTCCGCCTCCTTTCTCCTCGTCCCTCTCTCGACGTGTTCTTGATGGTATGGTGCTTGTGGGGCAGGGTGGGGGGAGATGGATGGTAGGGGGACTAAGACATAACGGAGGGTGGGCTAGACAGGGGTTAGGGGGGAAGGGTAGGAAAAAAGGGGATAAAAGTGGCACAATACAAAATATGGAGATATATTTATGAAGGCACATTCAAAAAACACTTTGGAGTATAAAAAACACGCAAAACGGGGGTTTTAAATAAATTCTTACAGTGTCTGAACTAGGCTTTATTACTGTAATATATGCACTTTAAATGCACTTTGGTATGTAAAACATGTAACCTTGTTGTTATTCTTATTGCCACAAAAGGTAAATAAAAAGCAATTTAAAAAAAAAAAAAAAAAAAAAAAATTTGTTATACAACAAACATGTTGGTTTGTTTTGTGCTTGGATTAAAAAGATTGATAATCAACAATGTGTGGCTTCTTCTTTCAATGCTCATAAACATTTTTTGTGGTAAAATTGGTGTTTTCCGTGACAATGGGGATTATTTCTTAAGGGCAAATCCACTTTGCACTACAAGTGCAGTTTCAGTGCAGTCTCAAGTGCACTTGTAGTGCAAAGTGTCTTTGCCTTTAGTAAATAACACCCAATAGTGCTTTATGATTTTACAGAATCACGCCATTTTCACGACTCCCCAAATTTCACTCAGGGTCAGCTAAAAGAAAGACAAGCAGTAAATGTAAGCAAATATTTGTTCAGTTTAAAAAAAAAATTTATTCTAAAAATGTCTCAGACATTGTCTGGCATATCGATGGCCCCCCTACCCGCAAAGTATTCCATTTATCTTATACGGACCTCGCGGGAACTGAGGGGGGGGCAAGCCAGGACGGGCCGCTTCAAGCGTCATCAGGGTTGGTTCATTGAGATTAATTCCGGCTTCAGGCCCAACTGAGCCAGCATAGTTCACAGAATTTCTCCTTAAAAAGTTGTGGAGAACACAGCAAGCCTGGATGATGTGATTGAGTTTATACTCCGCCATGTATATCGGTGTAAGAAATAGGTAATTAAAAACCCTCTGGTCCGGAGTGAGGGTCCTCATAGGAAATGGCCGCATAAGATGGACCCCCAGCGCAAACGCTTCATCCACAACGAAGACGAATGGGAGTCCTTCCGCATTGTCTTCTGGAGGTGGCAAGTCCAAGCTGCCATTCTGGAGACGCCTGTAGAACTCCGTGTGGGCGATGACTCCACCATCTGACATCCGGCCATTCTTCCCTGCGTCCACATACAGGAACTCGTAAGTAGCCGACACCACCGCCAACATCAATCACAATACTATTGAACCCCTTGTAATTGTAAAAGTTTGACCCCGAGTTGGGTGGTGGGATGATGTGGACGTGTTTCCCATCAATTGCCCCTCCGCAGATAGGAAAGTCCCACCGCTGGGCAAAGTGGGAGGCCACAGTCTGCCATTCCTGTAGGTTGGAAGGAAACTGTGGAGTCAAACAAGAAAAAAAAATAATCATTTTGCACATAAACATGGAAAGCAGATTAGACACAAACATTCTTTGCCAACATCAGTATACCATTTATTTTAGGGAGTATTTCAAGACAAAGGTATAAGGTCCACCTATCAGATTCCGCCCCATGGGCCATTTTAAAAAAATGTATGGGTGGGGGGGATGTTTTGGACAGGTAACCCTCTCCACTTCATTGAGAGATGAATGCCTATAAAATGTGTATTACTTTGGCCAGCCCTTCCTTACTTTACACTATTGGCAGCCCACTGGACAGGTAAGAAGTGTCATAATACAAAGAGATAAACACACACTGTACACATTTTAGCACATTTTTACATTCTGCTATTACCTATCAAGATAATAATAGGATACAAAAACTTTAAACAGTACCATTTGAAAGTATTCCGGCAGGCCCTTGCACTACATGCTTTGGGGAATTCATCCATAAATCTGACCACAAAAGAGGTGGGTAAAGTGTGTATGGGTTTGGCAAAGTCAGCAGATAGAGGATTGGTATCAGCTGAGTTAGCAGTTGGGGGGAGGGAGGGTTCCAAATGATTTTGGGACCCCAAAAAAAAGCCTCTGGCACTCTGCCTGAATTTAAAGCACACATCACAATTTTCAACATTTTAGGGGGTATTTAAGGTAAAGCACTACTATGGAGCTGACAAATTACATTGTTAAGTGACTACACGAGGTGAATATAGGCCCAGGAGAGCATGCTGGGGAGGTAAGTGAAGGCAAATATGTATGAAGGACAAAAAAATGACATAAAAATCCAGCATGCATGAGGACAAAGGGGACATTCACAGCATATTACAATCATGGTAATTAGGGAATGAGGAAAGAAATACAATATATTATCAAACATTAAATACAATAAAATGTGATGTTAAAGGATAAAAAACTTACTTTTATATACTCCTTCTGCAGGATCTGGATGATGGCAGAACAGGTCTCTGGGATAATGATCCCCAGAGCCTGGGGGGAGATGCCTGTCGAGAAGTTAAGGTCCTGCAGGCTTCTCCCCATCGCCAAGTACCGCAGGGTGGCGACTAGCCTCTGCTCCAGGGTGATGGCTTGCCTCATGCAGGTATCCTGCCTGCTGATATAGGGGGTCAGCAAAGCCAACAAACGGTGAAATACGGGGTCCATCATCTGGAGAAAGTTCCTGAAATCATCAGGATTATTCTCATGGATCTCACAGAGCAAAGGCATGTGACAGAACTGGTCACGCTGGAGCAACCAATTCTTCGTCCATGAACTCTTCCTCGCCCTGTTCATGGACTGGGCTTGTGTCAAAGTAAGGACCCCAACACCAAGCCCCCGCACAGCACGAACTCTACGATGAGTACGTATACGTCAGTTAGTACTATATGTTAGTTAGAGGTGGGGGTACCTAGTGGCATCTCGGGATGCCTATCTGGCCCCATTCCGTGTGTTAACTGATGATGATGCCCACATTCAAGATGGCGCTGTGTGTTTCCCTTAGCGGGATCCAGAGCGAGGCTTGAATTGCGCATATAACGTGGTGGCTCAGCACGCTGCCCGTTTCCCATTGAGAACGTCAACGTATGACGAAACGCGTCTGGGAGGGGCATGCTGACGTCACCACGTTGTTCTGTTGAGGACGGGAGTGTGTCCGGAGGCTGGCCGGCTTCGTTTTACTTTTCCTTCAGCTTTTAATCTTCATATATATGTAAGTGTCACTCTTAATAAATAAATATGATTACATGCAGTATTACACTATTGGCTCTTTCATCATATATGCACCGCTGAGTTCGGGTTGAGTGGTCAAGGCGTATTTACACCGTTCCTGTCTGGAGTCCGGCTTATACCCCAATACATCTGCCCACTTTGTTTGCATATCTGGTAAGGAGGTCTTCCCTAAGGTTCGTTGTTATCTGTGTTTGCCTACTTGGTGATTGGTCCCTGGCTATATTGAGTCTGCTCACAAGGGTTTGCCATCTAGTAAGCAGTTTGCACTATTAGTTTACAGCACTCTGTGGGATCTTCTTTACACATATTGTACGCTGACTGTCCATTTATATCTGGTAAGCAGATTTTGGATGTCGTTCAGGCTTTTACCTATTCACCTTATATTTTGCATGATTGCATGATACTCACTATAATACCCTGGTTACTGGCACAGGATTTTATATGATCACAAATGATTTATGGTTAGTCGAGTGTCACATAATATTTTTTGGTTTGGAGTGTTTTATGTCAACAGTATTACGCTATATTTGTGTCATATATTTTCGGATCATATTCTGTGGATTTACGGGACGAGGGCATTCATCCTGCCTCACCTGGATTGCTCACCAAAAGGCCATGGCTGGGTTCAAGCCACTCGCCCCTTTTTGGCTTACTTCTGGTAAGCGCAATACTTATTGGTGTGTTCCGGTTAATATGTCTATTATCACTGTTTCTTCTCTGGATGAAGTTCACGTCATTCACCTAAGATAAACTTACCTTCTTCTTTTTGTTTGGATCACATTTTGGACTATTTATTTTATATATGGGACTTCATAGTTGGACTATTGTTCACATCATTTTTCAGCGCGGTTTTTGTTTTTTTTATTTCATTTTGGTGTGCCACACTTGTAACCGCAGCTTGTTCTTCTTTTTTCCAAGCGCAGTTTTTTCTTTGTATTAGTACGTATACGTAACATGGCTAGAAAACGGTCGGCTGGTCAGAACGAAGTAACAGAACGCACTGAAGAACAGCAAGGCCTGTGAAGAGCGACTTCAAAATCAGTAACGAACTAACAAGAACACAATGAAAAATCAATGGTAACTCGCTGCACGCACTGAAGACCACATACAAACCCACAAGCACAAACTGAACAGCAGAAATATGATCTGAAAACCACGAGTCTGAAAAAGCATGAATCGTCTCTCACCAAACTTTTACTAACACGAGCAAAAGGAGCCCAAAGGGTGTCATGCTTAGTATGAACTTAGCACTGAACTGCCCTTTCATAGTCTCGCCCAGTGGCGGAATTATAGGGGTCGCTGAGGTTGCCATGGCGACCGGGCCCCTTGCTGCAGGGGGCCCTTGAGGGCCCCCTGTATACAGTACTTTGATAGGGGGAGCGGAGACAAGCTCCCCGTCCTAAGCCGAACTGTATTCGGCACTGTGCAGGGAGCTGCTCACATTGATTACAAAGTGAAAGCAGTGTGTGCTGTGCTCTTTGTCTCCCCCTACAGTGCAGTACCCGGCAGGAAGAGATAAGGTAAAGGTCTGCCGTTTTTTATCTACTGTATGTGTGTTTATGTGTGTGTGTGAGCATGTATGTATATGTGCATGTGTGTGTGTGTGAGCATGTATGTATATGTGCATGTGTGTGTGTGTGAGCATGTATGTATATGTGCATGTGTGTGTGTGTGAGCATGTATGTATATGTGCATGTGTGTGTGTGTGAGCATGTATGTATATGTGCATGTGTGTGTGTGTGAGCATGTATGTATATGTGTGTGTGTGTGAGCATGTATGTATATGTGCATGTGTGTGTGAGCATGTATGTATTTGTGCATGTATGTATATGTGTGTGTGTGGGAGCATGTATGTATATGTGCATGTGTGTGAGCATGTATGTATATGAGCATGTATGTATATGTGTGTGTGGGGGAGCATGTATGTATATGTGCATGTGTGTGAGCATGTATGTGCATGTGTGTGAGCATGTATCTATATGTGCATGTGTGTGTGTGAGCATGTATGTATATGTGCATGTGTGTGAGCATGTATGTATATGTGTGTATGTATGTGTATTCAGTGGCGGTGCGTCCATAGGGGCGCCGCCCCCTCTCTCCAGGCACCCCTCTATCACAAATAGATAGATTCATGCATAGTGTGAATCTATCTATGGCCACCACTGTCCCCCTTATTCAGACGCCTGGCCCCTTTTTGGATGCCGGGCGCCTGAATTACACCGGCGGGGGTGTTTTTAAAGCACTAAATAGGCTTCAAAATAGGTGAACTGTGAGTGCCATGCTTGGCGATCACAGTCCACCGAGGTGTGTTAGAAAAGCGAATAAATATTTGCTTTCCTAACACTGAACCGCCTCTCCACCAATCAGGTGCTCAGGTCTGTTACCCGTCACCTGATTGGCTGAAACAACAGGCGCCGCTATTGGATGCCTATCAGGAGGAGAGGATGGGAGGAGACGCATGGAGGACCCTGCTCGTCGCCGTCACCCGCTGCCCCACCAAGACAGGGTAAGTGCCGGGCAAACTGCGAGCGGGCAGGGGGGTCACAGTGGCAGCAATTGATGGGCACAGTGACTGCGTTTGATGGGCACAGTGGCTGCGTTTGATGGGCACAGTGGCTGCGTTTGATGGGCACAGTGGCTGCGTTTGATGGGCACAGTGACTGTGTTTGAGGGCACAGGGGTGACAATTGATGGGCACAGTGGCTGCGTTTGATGGGCACAGGGGTTGCAATTGATGGGCACAGTGGCTGCGTTTGATGGGTACAGTGGCTGCATTTGATGGGCACAGTGGCTGCATTTGATGGGCACAGTGGCTGCGTTTGATGGGCACAGTGGCTGCGTTTGAGGGCACAGGGGTTGCAATTGATGGGCACAGTGGCTGCATTTGATGGGCACAGTGGCTGCATTTGATGGGCACAGTGGCTGCGTTTGGGGGCACAGGGGTTGCAATTGATGGGCACAGTGGCTGCGTTTGATGGGCAAAGTGGCTGCATATGATGGGTACAGTGGTGGCAATTGATGTGCACAGTGGCTGCGTTTGATGGGCAAAGTGGCTGCATATGATGGGTACAGTGGTGGCAATTGATGTGCACAGTGAGGCTGCAATTGATGCGTTTTTTTTTAAAGAATTTTTCAGTTTGCTTGCGCCCCCCAAAAAATTTTGAGCACCATCTGCCACTGGTTTATGTGTGTGTGCATTTATGTATATATATACAGTATGTGTATAATATATATATATAATGTGTGTGTGTGTGTATTTATGTATGTGTGTTTACATGTATATATGCACATTTTATGTATGCGCTTTTAATCCTGACCCCCTATATGTGCCCCATTAGATCCGATTTTTTTTTTTTTTGCTTGTTCATAGTACCAGCAAAAAAAAAAATGCTGTTCCTCTGAAAAGTGATCCATGCTCAAATCGCTTTTCAGAGGCATTTGACAGCCGGTAAAGAGGCAATATGTTGCCTCCTGACCGCCTGTTTTAACCCCTTAAATGCATCATCACTATGCTGCAACTGCATGCAATGCACACAGTTGCAGGGTGGTTGCAGTGCAGCCACTTCAAGGGTGCCCTGACTGGAAAAAGATTGAGAAACACCGACATAGAGGAACCCATCTCTCCATTTTCCTCCTGCAGCCCATGAATGCCTGTGGGAGGGAGAGGAGGAGAAGCGGGGGGGGGGGGGAAACTATTCCTTTACATGCAGCCACCCACTTGCGACCGGGCCCTGGTGTTCCGCCATCGGGCTCGGAGAAAAGAGCCCTGTCAGGGGGGCCCTCCATGGTTTCTTGCATCGGGGCCCTGAAGATTGTAGTTACGCCTCTGCCTGTAGCCCTCCTTTATTGCAGAAATACTACAAGAGATGGTCAGAGACTGCAGACATAATACAGGAGATGATCAGAGACTGCAGACATAATACAGGAGATGGTCAGACTGCAGACATAGTACAGGAGATGATCAGAGACTGCAGACATAATACAGGAGATGATCAGAGACTGCAGACATAATACAGGAGATGATCAGAGACTGCAGACATAGTACAGGAGATGATCAGAGACTGCAGACATAATACAGGAGATGATCAGAGACTGCAGACATAGTACAGGAGATGATCAGAGACTGCAGACATAATACAGGAGATGATCAGAGACTGCAGACATAATACAGGAGATGATCAGAGACTGCAGACATAGTACAGGAGATGATCAAAGACTGCAGACATAATACAGGAGATGATCAGAGACTGCAGACATAGTACAGGAGATGATCAGAGACTGCAGACATAGTACTGGAGATGATCAGAGACTGCAGACATAGTACAGGAGATGATCAGAGACTGCAGACATAATACAGGAGATGATCAGAGACTGCAGACATAGTACAGGAGATGATCAGAGACTGCAGACATAATACAGGAGATGATCAGAGACTGCAGACATAATACAAGAGATGATCAGAGACTGCAGACATAGTACAGGAGATGACCAGAGACTGCAGACATAATACAGGAGATGATCAGAGACTGTAGACATAGTACAGGAGATGATCAGAGACTGCAGACATAGTACAGGAGATGATCGGATACTGCAGACATAGTACAGGAGATGATCAGAGACTGCAGTCATAGTACAGGAGATGATCGGATACTGCAGACATAGTACAGGAGATGATCAGAGACTGCAGACATAGTACAAGTGTGTCCTAGGCTAGCAGTGACCAGTGTGGAAAAACATTGATCACTGCACTATGTTAACAGGAGTTTACAAGATATAACAATGTGCCAAAAAAACAAAAAACTTTACCAACAGTCATTTCTCAAGCACAGGAGTATAGTAAATGGTTAACAGGTCTGAGAAGCTCCCAACCTTAACTAGATAATGCCTTCAAAGATAACAAATAAAAGGTCAAACAAATCATGGATGGACTATATAGCAATAGAAAGAGCAGAAGTTGCAGCATCTTGCAGAAGTCTAATCAGCATTCTCCTGTCCTGTGTTCAGTGTAAATAAAAACACAGATAAGAAGCAGTGTGAGAAGAAGGAGGGGAATCCCTCAATCAGTGTGATCACCACATATTCTACACACAGCAGGGAGAAGGAGAACACACTGATACATTTCTGCAGCCAGCATTGTGATATGTTTTATCTCATACCTTCTTCATAACTCAGTTATGTTCGGTCCTCTGCATCCCGCCCTGCTCTGGCCACTGGCATCTTCTGGTCAAATGTGGCAGGCTAGACAATCTGATTGGTTAAGGAGGTAGTGGGAGGCGGAGCAACTTAGCAGTCACGCCCTCCCACTCAGAAGAGCAGCGCTATTGGCTGCCTGCCTTGTTACACAGACGTCCCTCTCCCTCCAGCATGTGAAAGCCGATGGGAGGGAGAGGGGAGAAGCTGCACGCCGCACTGCAAGGCTACCACCCGCCCGCACCAAACTCCTTGCTGTCTGGGTCCCCTATCAGCGGCTCTGCCAGGAGCTTGGGGGGGGGGGGCGCGCCCTAGGCGGCTGCCTAGTTCGCATAGTGAGTGCACCGGCCCTGCACCCAATACCCACCTGAGTGAGTTGCATCATCCTCCTCCTCCTCCTCCTCCTGCCACAACTCCACCACCACAGACACAGCGTGGAAGGAAGAGTGGAAGGAAGACCAGAGAGTGATGGCCTGGGTTCAGTCTGGTCTTACAAAATATGCAGGCTCATGTATGACCACAGCCTTGGGACATACATGTCATCTGCTGCTGTTCATGATCTCTTGGACTTCTGGACCCGATTGTACTCCCCTATATTTGGGCTCCTCGGGCCACCAATTTTGCCTGGAAATAATTGATGTGTGCCCTGGGGGCCAAAGGCTTCCCCAATTTCTGCTGTTTCTCCAGCGTTGCCTCCCTCTTTCTTTGGTTATGAGCCCTTAATACATTTTTGGTTTGTTTTATTATACTCGCCTATGTGTGTTTTCCTTCAAAAAGGACTGTTTGTGAGGAGGCAGGTACATTTCAAAACTACAATGTGAAATTAACAAGAGACACCAAACAATCTCTTTGAGATTCAATAATACAAGATAATAATGGTGTTGTGGTAACTTGACACACAAAACACACACAAAACTATTCTGGAGTGAAAAAAAAAATGAAAAATAAAACACAAGATCAGGCTTTAAAAAAAAACAAAATAAAATATTTAATTTAAAAAACAACCAAAAAATATTTTTTCGGTAGACAAATAAAAATATTATATTGATGACGACTGATGATTGATTTAACCAGTGGCGGAATTACCGGGGTCGCAACAGTTGCAGTTGCAACGGGGCCCGGCATTCCGCCACTGTTGGGGGGGGGCCCAGCTGGGTTGCTCTGAGCGGAGATCGTGTGTCATATAACAATAGCACAGAGAGACACCGGCGGCGGCATTAATGTTCTATTTGTCGGTCCTCTCTGGCACGGATGAGAGAGGACACACAGCTGATCTCACGGCTCCCCCTTCTCCCCCCTCCCCTCTCCTGTGTGCTCCTCGGGCAGTCTAGTGTGAAGTTAAAGAGCTCACATTTCCCGCGGAGCACACAGGAGAGGGGAGGGGGGAGAAGGGGAAGCCGTGAGATCAGCTGTGTGTCCTCTCTCATCCGTGCCAGAGAGGACCGACAAATAGAACATTAATGCCGCCGCCGGTGTCTCTCTGTGCTATTGTTATATGACACACGATCTCCGCTCAGAGCCGTGCTGTCCGTCACTGATGGGATCTAATAGCATTCACTGTAATGGGCACTGATAGCATTCACTGATGGGCACTGATAGAAGGCACTGATAAAAGGCACTGATGAGCACTGATAGAAGGCACTGATGGGCACTGATGGGCACTGATGAGCACTGATAGAAGGCACTGATAGAAGGCACTGATGGGCACTGATGAGCACTGATAGAAGGCACTGATGGGCACTGATGAGCACTGATAGAATGCCCTGATGGGCACTGATGAGCACTGATAGAAGGCACTGATGAGCACTGATAGAAGGTACTGATGAGCACTGATAGAAGGCACTGATGAGCACTGATAGAAGGCACTGATGAGCACTGATAGAAGGCACTGACTGATGAGCACTAATAGAAGGCACTGATGGGCACTGATGAGCACTGATAGAAGGTACTGATGAGCACTGATAGAAGGTACTGATGATCACTGATAGAAGGCACTGATGGGCACTGATAGAAGGCACTGATGAGCACTGATAGAAGGCACTGATGGGCACTGATGAGCACTGATAGAAGGCACTGATAGAAGGCACTGATGAGCACTGATAGACGGCACTGATGAGCACTGATAGAAGGCACTGATGAGCACTGATAGAAGGCACTGATGGGCACTGATAGAAGGCACTGATGAGCACTGATAGAAGGCACTGATGGGCGCTGATGGGCACTAATGAGCACTGATAGAAGGCACTGATAGAAGGCACTGATGAGCACTGATAGACGGCACTGATGAGCACTGATAGAAGGCACTGATGAGCACTGATAGAAGGCACTGATGGACACTGATAGAAGGCACTGATGAACACTGATAGACAGCACTGATGAGCACTGATAGAAGGCACTGATGGGCACTGATGAGCACTGATAGAAGGCACTGATGGGCACTGATGAGCACTGATAGAAAGTACTGATGGGCACTGATAGAAGGCACTGATGGGCACTGATGAGCACTGATAGAAGGCACTGATGAGCACTGATAGAAGGCACTGATGGGCACTGATGAGCACTGATAGAAGGCACTGATGAGCACTGATAGAAAGCACTGATGGGCACTGATAGAAGGCACTGATGGCACTGATGAGCACTGATAGAAAGCACTGATGAGCACTGATAGAAAGCACTGATGAGCACTGATAGAAGGCACTGATGGGCACTGATAGGCAGCACTGATGGGCACTGATAGATGGCACGGATAATTGGGGCACTGATTATCAGTGTAAACAATTTACTGACACTCTTGACAGTTAACGGCAGTCCTTTCCTCACACAGACACAGCGTGTGAGGAAAGGGCTGTGGATAACCGGCAAGTCTGTGTACATGTGATCAGCTGATCACATGGTAAAGGGCCGATGTGATTGTGCTGGATGCACGTCTAAGGGGTCATGCAGGAAGCACGGTTTTGGGAGGATGTCCATGGACACTCTCCCAAAATTGGAAGCCCGGGGCTCGGATGGAAGGGGGGCCCATCATGGTTTCTTGCACCGGGGCCCTGAAGGTTCTAGTTACGCCTCTGGTCTCGCCGTACGTGGTGGACATCACCGCGTTCTTGGCGTTCAGAAATTCCGACAACTTTGGATTTTGTTGTCGGAATGTCCGATCAATGTCTGACCGTGTGTACAGGGCATTACAGATACTTATACTTTCTATAGAAACAGATATGTTCCCTTAATCGAGTTTCAATTCCACTGAAACATAAATCAGGATACAGTTTGTCCTGATGTTAAGAAACTTGAAATACTGTACGTCTGTACCCGAAACAGAATTCTCATTATTATCTGGAAATGATCTTCAGCTGGGGGAAGCAAGACATTTAAAATAGTACAATGATAATGGTTTTGAACATCATCAAATATCTACAGAAAACATTCCAACCAAGGCTACTATTTTATTTTTAATTATTTATTTTTCATCGTACTCCTTTTTCATTGATAGCTGTAATTGATGCGGCTCAGGGTTTTTGCTTTTTGCCTATCTATGGTTCACACCCCAATGCCTGGTAATACCTGTATGTTGCAGGGTGGACATGCAGCCTTATAGGTCTAGAGCAGGGGTAGGCAACATCGGCCCTCCAGCTGTGGTGAAACTACAAGTCTCATGAGACATTGCAGGACCCTGCCAATCACAGGCATGAATCTTAGAGGCAGAGGCATGATGGGATTTGTAGTTTCACCACAGCTGGAGTGCCGAGGTTGCCTACCCCTGGTCTAGAGGTTGTATGAGGGAACCGCATTCTAGCTGTCTTGAATTACGAATTAATTTTGTGTGGGTTAGCGCAATCATGACACACTTTACTTATTCTGAGGTCTGGCCTTAAAGGCAAAGAGGGAAGAAACCACACTTTTTTCGCAAGGCCTTGCATACACGTGGTTTCAAGCCCAGTTCCTAGGAGAATTGCATTCTGCAACGGGTCCTAAGTTAAGGACCATGCCACCCAGTAGTCCAGTGCCAGGCCACTCCTACCTACAGAAACCCCAGCATTAGCCACCACCTCCACTCTGCTCCCAAACTGGCTGCTCCTTCTTAGAGTTCCTCACTCCATAACCTCAGGGGTTGACCAAAATACACACTTAGTTCTATAACTGCAAGGGGTAACTTAAGATGATACTCTTCATTAGGGATGGGCGAACAGTTCGACCCAAACATACGTTCGGGTTGAACTTTCATTGTTCGGACGTTCGTCGAAAAGCCGAACAAACTGGTCGTACGACCGTTTGTTCGCCCCCACCCCGAACCGACCACAATGCATTGTGGCGCTGAACAGTGCATTGCAAGCCCTGATTGGCTGAAGCAGTGAAAGCTTCAGCCAATCAGGGCACAGAGCACTGTGAGAGTCATGATTGGACACTGTCATCATGACTTTATCCAATCATGGCTCATTCCCGCCCCACAGTATAAAAGTATTCTTTCAAAGGCAGCCATTTTCAGTGTGATTTTGGCATGGGAAAGATAGAACTGCCAGTTTAACTCCATATAGTTCTGTGTGCGTTACTGCCAGTTTAACGCCATTTACTTCTATGTGCATTACTGCCAGTTTAACACCATATAGTTTTGTGTGCGTTACTGCCAGTTTTCTGTGCAGGCCAGTCATGTTCCTCCACCCCAAACTCGCTCATCCATGTCTTTATGGACCTTGATTTGTGCACTGGTCCAAATCATTTGGTGGGGGGGGATTATGGTGTGGGGTTGCTTTTCAGGGGTTGGGCTTGGCCCCCTAAATAATAGAGAAGAGCTGGCAACTCCAAAGTCCTTCTTGCAAAAATGTATTGGCTACATATGAGCATTAAAAAGCAAACCACTGACGTGTCTCAGCATGAGCCTTAGGCATAGCTGGGCTTGGCCCCTTAGTGCCAGTGAAGGGAACTCTTAAGGCGTAAGCATACCAAGATATTTTGGACAATTTAATGTGCCCAACTTTGTTGGAACAGTTTGGGGATGGCCCCTTCCTGTTCCAACATTACTGCACACCAGTGCAAAAAGCAAGGTCCATAAAGACATGGATGTGCGGGTTTGGGGTGGAGGAACTTGAATGGCCTGTCCTGACCTCAATCCGATAGAGAAAACCTTTGGGATGCGAGCCAGGCCTTCTTGTCCAACATCAGTGCCTGACCTTACAAATGCACTTCTGGAAGAATGGTCAAAAATTCCTATAGACACACTCCTAAACCTTGTGGACAGCTGCAAAGGTTGGGCCAACTCAATATTGAACCCTATGAACTAAGACTGGGATGCCATTAAAGTTCAAGTGCGTGTAAAGGCAGGCGTGACAATACTTTTCACAATATAGTGTGTATCTGGTAAAGTGCAAATCAGTGTTAAACAAAAGGCATGAACCACAACAACAGTAATGATAAACAGTATTGGCATATATTTCCTGCTACCAGTATGCTAGATTTCTACAGTGCACTCTGGGGTGACTAGACTATAACCCAGATCTACCATAACGGTGCCCCTACTTCTATTGTCAATGACAGGAGTTTATGTGGATTGGATAAACCATTTAACACTGGCAGATATTTATAAAATGATCAGCTTTTATTTATTCATGTAAACCTTTTATCCCAAAAGGAAAAAAAAAATACTGTAACTGATTATTAAGTGTGAGCTGGAAGTTTGGCTTCAATGTGTTAGTGTATCAAATCTGCTAATAAATGTAACACTATTCTGCCCCTGAGATTGACAATGCTGCTGTCTGCTGTGCCTTCTGTGCTCATTCGTCCAGAGTTGTGTCCCACTAATACAGGACGAGTGTTACTGGAAAGATCACCAGGTGAAAACGGAGGGAAAAAAGCCAAAGAAAAGAATACTGATACAGCCATCACATATAAAAAAGTTGTAAAGGCAGAAGGTTTTTTTATCCTAATGCATTCTATGAATTAAGATCAAAAACCTTCTGTGTGCAGCTGCCTCCCCTATCACACCCTAAATACTTACCTGAGCACCATCTCTCTCCAGCGATGTCCACAAGTGTCTTAGCCGTCCGGGACTCTCTTCCTGATTGGCTGAGACACAGCAGCGAAGCCATTGGCTCCTGCGGCTGTCAAAGTCAGTTAGCCAATCAGGGGAAAAAGGGGGTGGGGCCGGGTCAGGGCTCCATGTCTAAATGGATACATGGATCCGTGACTCCGCTCGGGTGCCCCCATAGCAAGCTGCTTGCTGTGGGGGGCACTCGACAGGAGGGAGGGGCCAGGATCACAGAAGAGGGACCCGAGAAGTGGAGGATCTGGGCTGCTCTGTGCAAAAGCAACTGCACAGAGGAGGTAAGTATAACATGTTTGTTATTTTTAAAAAAACAAAAAAAAAAGAGACTTTACAATCACTTTAATGATTGGTAAGCTGCAATATATTACACTTTTGGTTTTGGGTTTAATTGCGCTTTAAAAAGAATGTATATCTTTGAACCCTCTAAAGGTCTTCTATAGCCTTATTGCACATAGTTATTTATTTACCTTGTAGCATGAGACATGCTGATCTTTCCAGACTATAAATTCTTATTTACGGGGGAGAAATGATAACTGCACCAGAAAACAAACAAAACACAAAGATTTCATATGCCTGTGATCAAAGCTCTTTGCTTCAGTACATGACCCACAGCCTCTTCAAATTCTAGGAAGTTAGAGAGGGACATTAAAATATTTTCTGTGCATGCCAGCAAATACCACTGCATAGAGGTTGCTCGCTTAATGAGATGTTACTTATAATAAAGTGTCAAAGGGTCAGCAATGGCCTGAACTGTTGCCATGAGTTTTATTCGAGGAAAAGAATGATCAATTCAATATCTCCATTAAATTTGTTGAAAAGTTCTTTAGACAAATATTACTGTTTTGTCTCTTATTAGCTATAATTGCTTAGCAAGTATTGTTTCCGCTACTGTGGCCAGAATTTGTTGACCAGTAGTTCCACTGCATTGCTACATTGCTCCAACTTTTGCTTTTAATAAGCATATATAAAAAAAATATATATTTGTTTAACCCCTGTCAGTTTTTTTGTTCTCTGTGTCCTGTTAAAGTGGTAATCAACTTAGTTTAAAAAAAAAAATTGCTGGCAGGTAGAGTATTTATGACAGATCTACACTCTCGGTCTCGTCTGTCATAAATGCTTCCCCCTGCCCGTCAGCTGTCATGTACATTGAGCGGCACATGCGCAGCTCAGGGTACATTTACAGCCTCAATCTGTGCTGTGGCAATGTGACTCCCATGCGCATGCGTGGGAGTGGCATCATCACGGCCCAGCTATTCAAGAGGCCGAAGGCATGGAACCTGGAAGGAAGACCGGGCAATGATGGAAGCGCCTGAGGCTCACTAGATTGTTTACACCACAGAGCTGGGGGGTTTCTTTGGCAGGTAAGCCTGTCACAAAGTGCTAATATGAAGTGTATACTAGCACCTGGGGGCCCATAGGGTTAAATAAGTATTGAACACAACCCCATTTTTCTAGGTAAATATATTTCTAGAGGTGCTATTGACATGCAATTTTCAGCACATGTCAGTAGCAACCCATGCAATTCATACATACAAAGAAACCAAAACACATAAGTTCAGAAACTAAGTTACCGTATGTGTAATAAAATGGAATGACACAGGGAAAAAGTATTGAACACGCTAACTGAAATTTATTTAACACTTCATACAAAAACCTTTGTTGGTAATGACAACTTCAAGACGTCTCCTATATGAAGAAACTAATCACATGCATTGCTCAGGTGTGATTTTGACCCATTCTTCTACACACAGTCTTCAAATCTTGAAGGTTCTGTGGGCCTCTTCTATGAACTCTGATATTTAGTTCTTGGTGTTTTTGGGGTGATGTGCAGTGTCATTTGACCTTCAAACATGGTGTGTATTATGGCATCCAAAGAGTTTCATTTTGGTCTCATCTGACCAGACTATATTCTCCCAGTATTCCACAGGATTGTCTAAATGTTGTGTAGCAAACTTTAAACAAGGTTCAACATACCTTTTCTATAGAAATGGAGTCTTGCGTGGTGAGCCTGCATACAGGCCATGGCGGTTGAGTGAATTATTTATTGTTTTCTTTGAAACAATTGTACCTGCTAATTCCATGTCTTTCTGAAGCTCTCCACAAGTGGCTCTTCCACAACTCTTCTGATAATTCTTTTCATTCCTCTGTTCGAAATCTTGCAAAGAGCACTTGGTTGTGGCCGGTTTATGATGAACTGTTGTTCTTTCCTCTTCCGGATTATGGCCCCAACAGTGCTCACTGGAATGTTCAGAAGTTTAGAAATCCTTCTGTAACCAATGCAATCACTACGTTTTGCAATAATAAGGTTGCAAAGTTCTTGAAAGAGCTCTTTGCTTTTACCCATCATGCAATGTTTCTTGTGGGCCACCTTGGTAATGAGAAACCTTTTTATAGGCCATCAGTTGAGACTGAACCAGCTGAATTTAATTTTCACTGACAAGGGGCATGATTGCTTTCTAATTACTGATAGATTTCAGCTGGTGTCTTGGCTTTCCATGCCTTTTTAGACCTCCCTTTCTTCATGTGTTCAAAACTTTTCCCTGTGTCATTCCATTTTATTACACACAACTTAAAGTTTGAACTTATTTGTTTTGGTTTCTTTGTATGTATGGATTGCATGGGTTATTACCGACATGTGGTGAAAATTTCATACCACTTTAAGATTTTTCTTTACTTCCTGACCCAAGACGTAATAGGAACTGGAAACAGGTGTTCCTCTAAAATAAAAGTATTATTCCCGCGCTAACAGGTATAAAGTCTGATATAATACTAAGGAAAAGCTGCATGCACCGAATACAGGTGCAAACCGAACCTTAAAGGGACATAAAAATATTAAATGGTGCTGCGCTAATCCTGGACGCCCTTATTAAAGGACTTAAGGTGATAGTAGATAACTAAAAGGTGGTGTAAACAGCATGGAAGTGTTGGCAACAGCCATAAAAAATCGCACTCATAAATAAACATTAGCAGTGCTAAAAACAAATAGATGTGGAAAATAAATCACTAAAAATTCACTCATCATAAATAGTGCCATTAAATAAATCATCAGTCCATAACCGTAATCATGTGCAGAAATCGATGGTGTCAGCAATCATAACAAGGAATCTATGTGACTCAAGTTGAGTAGCAAGCAAAGTAGCACATAAAGTGACAAGGTGCAAGGTGAAGAGAATGAGAAATAAATAAATGTAAACCAGTGCAATGTTCAGAGATTGTCCGGAACTATGGCAAGCGATATTAATAAATAATGTGACTTGGATAGTTTGGCATGCACCATATGTGACAGTAAAACAAAGTCCTTTTATTTAAAAAATAGTGGTAGCGTCCTGACATGCAACGGTCGCTCCGTGGTGCTTGACGTAAATCACACGGTGCTCAGCTTCGTGTAAAAACACTCATGTGAGAGATGGCCCCTTACCTTAAGGCAATAGGGCAAACGCATATAGCCAGGGGTCTTTACAAAGGGTCCTCCTTGAAGCAATGGAGCAAGCGCATATGACCAAGAATCTTTTAGGGGGGTCCTCCTAGGATGCAGAGACCTATCCTCACGGTCCTAGTTTCAGGGGGTGGTTCCCTCGGTAATACAGGGGGATAAAAAAACACGGGGAGCCCCAATAGTGTAATACTGCTAAAACCAGTAGTTTTATTAGGTAAAACAAGGGTACTCACATAAAAACCAACAGTAATGTTCCTATCTCCGACGAGCGGCGAGCTCGTCTCACTATCACAGCGTGTAGAGCCTGTCCCGTCCTTACGTGTGACGTCACACCGCACGTGACTTCATCAGAGGATAAGTACAGGCTAAAATCTTGTCTTTAAATAGTCTTATAATGGGCGCTAATGAGCGGCCATTTTCCCGGAGTCATATGATTAGCATTACGGCGGCCATTTTCCTGGGGATCGTACGGCACGGCCATGTTTGGGTGTACTATACGCCCGCCCATCCTATATACCAGCTGATCTAAGCGGCCAATTAGGTGGAACATGCCTTCCTTCGTCTCCCGCACTGTCAGCAAGGAAGGGCAGAGTGACTAATGCTCGATCCATCTCTGTCAGGAGAAGTTTTAAGTGACAGATGTATGGAAAGGGAGATAGCAAACTGCAGGGACATCAGTAGTATAATAAAAAATCAAATAGGGGACTGCTAAAGCTGTATTCTCAAAGACTACAAGCCTACTAAGAACTGCCAATGTTCGCCATTGACAAAAGGGGAAGATTATAAATCATTTAAAAAGGTGGATAACCCATACCTAAATACACAACGAAAAAGCAGAAGGGACAGGCGCTCAACGCTGTCATAGGTAAAATATAACATAAGGTCATATGGTTAATATCAGTCACATGAACTTGAACATTTTAAAACCATAAAAATTAAATAGATATAAGCATCAATTATAAATCAAATACAATAGATCAATATTAAAATAGTAAGAGCAATAAGAAGTGGGCTGATAGGGCAAAGACATACTAATCAATAAACCCAAAAAATATGGGACTGAACCACGATAAGGGGAGGGGGGCTCGATTGATAAGGAAATCCTAACATCATATCCGAATATAACCTGATTGAGAAATTTAAAATCGCATGAGAATAGTAGTATTAATAGGAGGTGGTAGATTTAGAAATCGCTAAGAAAACAATTGAGGTCGAATTCGATATTTAGGCCACGAGGCGAGAACGTTTCGAGAGTAAAAATCCATTGGGATTCGAGTTTACTCAGAGTCCTCACCTTGTGGCCCCCCCGCCAGTGTTTGATATAAGGTGTTATACCCCAGAACTTCAGGTGGGTGGGGTCCCTATTATGGTGCATCAGAAAATGTTTGGAAACGCTGTGTTTATCATAGCCGTTTAGGATGTTTTTAACATGTTCTTTGATGCGGACCCTCAGAGGTCTTTTGGTACGGCCAACGTATTGGAGACCACAACTACATTCAAGGGCGTATACCGCTCCTTCGGTGTTGCAACAAATAAAATCCTTTACCTTGTAGGTATCTCCTGTGCTCGTGGAGGTGAAATTGAATACCTTTTCATTTGGGCGTTTAGTCTTTAGACACGCGAAGCATCTTTTACACGGAAAAAAAACGTTACCGGTAAAAAATGAAAAAGGTTTCTTCGGTGGGTCAACAACATTTTTGACTACTAGATCTCTGATTGTGGGTGCCCTTTTGTACACAAATTTTGGATATCTCGAGAGAATCTCGTACAGCTGTCTATCTGCCAGTAGGATATGCCAGTGGCGTTTAATGATCCTTTCAATTCTTTTATGTTGCACATTGAAGTCTAAGACTAACGGTATTCCTTCCAATGGGTTACTTTGTATCTCCTTATCTTTAATCAGTTCTTTCCGATCCATACTTGCAATTTCGATAATTTTAGACTTAATGAATTGGCGATCGTAGCCTTTTGAGATAAACCTCTCTCCCATCTTTTCAGCTTGTTCGAAAAACGTCTCAATCTTAGTACAATTTCTTTTGATCCGCATTAATTGGCCCTTTTGGATATTAAAAATCCAGTTTTTATGGTGGCAGCTCTTCGTTGGGAGGTAGCTATTCCTATCTACGCTCTTAAAGTGCGTTTTCGTGCAGAGTATAGATTTCTCTAATGTGATCTCGAGGTCAAGGAAATTAATTTTGTTCTTGCTGATGTCCCAGGTTAATTCAATATTCCTGTCGTTGATATTCAGTTTTTCCAGAAATTCTGTTAGTGCATTTTCTTCACCGTCCCATAATAAAAAGATGTCATCGATATACCTTTTGTATATCGCTAGTTCTCTCGGACGATTATTAAAGACATTTTCCTCCTCCCATTTTGCCATAAAGAGGCCAGCTATACTTGGGGCAAATCTTGATCCCATGGCAACTCCCGTTTGTTGATGGTAGTAAGCCTTGTTGTACCAGAAATAGTTGTTCTTGAGACTAAATTCAAGACATTTTATCAGGAACTTTCTCTGGATGCATGGGAGATCCGTATAATTCCTTTGGCCCCATTTTGCGGCCTTGCAAGCTCGATGGTGGGGGATCACCGTATATAGGGATGATACATCCGCTGTGGCCATAACCCATGATTTATCACCTCCTTGAAAATTTTCAATAATTTGCAACATCTGTTTAGTGTCTCTCAGGTACGCTTCTGTCTTCTGCACTGCTGGCTGTAGAAAGGTGTCGATGTATTGTCCCATCCTTGAGGTCAGTGAATCTATGCTGTTGACTATCGGCCTCGGTGGTGGGTCAGTTCTGTTTTTGTGAATTTTTGGTAATAGATATATAACCGGTGTGCGGCAGGAGTCTGGTATAAGAAATCTTGCTTCTTTTTTATTCAATACCAGTTTTTTTACACCTAAATGTACAATTTGTTCGAGTGCTTTCCGACAGCTGAATACAGGATTCTTCAGTAACTTATTATACGTCTTTGTATCATCTAGCATCTGGGTCATTGATTTGTGGTATTGTTTCTTTGAGAGGATCACAATCCCACCTCCCTTATCTGCTGGTCGAATCACGATGTCTCTTCTTTTTATCAACTTCCGGATACCATTTTTTTATAAACTTAGGATCTTCTCTCTTTTTTACCTTCAGATCCTTGACTTCGTCTAAAACAATTTTTTTAAAAACATCAATATGTTTGTTATCTTTAATCGGGGGATTAAAAATGGATTTGTTCCTTAATGAGCTATGTGCAATTTCATGATGTGTAGGTACTACCGTATTTACTCTCGGGGGATTTCCTGCCAGGTATTTCTGAATATTCAGTTTGCGCACAAATTTCTGTATGCCAATATATGTTTCAAACTTATTAAGGTTTTTTGTCGGTGCAAATTTCAACCCTTTATCTAGTACGCCCACTTCTTCGTGTGTCAGGTCCTGGCCGCTAAGGTTAAAGATGCCCTCTCCTTTTATAATCTTTTTCTTTTGTTGTCTCTTTCCGGCCCTTCGTTCTCTCTTCTTTCTGGACTTCTTCGCGACAATCGTGTCTCGTCTGAGTATCTCACTGGGTGATTTTCTCTGTTCCTGTCTAAAAAAGATTTGTTATATTCTAGATCCCCATAATAGGGGGGGTTGGATCTGGCTGATCTTTCCTCTTCTTCTCTGCTCATCAAAGGGGCATAGTAATTATATGTGGGAACAGGACTTCGTTCATCTTGTCTGTAATTTCTCTGTGTAGGTCCCCTTCTATCTTCATCCCTGTATTCGTGGTTTGGACTCCTGTCCCTTGGTCTATAGTATTCGTATCCTGAATCTCTATTTTCTCTATACTCTTGTATGGGCCTTCTATAATCCCTCTGCTCATATGGTGGTCCCCTGTAATCTCGTTCTCCATATGGTGGTCTATGCCAGTTGTTCCTATTTTGGGGTCTTCTATTATTTTTCCAATAATGTTGCTTTCTACCTCCATTTTGTGGTGTCCGATAATTTTGTTGAGGTCTTCTTTCATTCCGGTGTGGGGTATTCGCATAATGATCAGTGTTTCTCCTATCATTATCTCTGTGCCTTGGCGTCGTCCCTCTATTTCCATCTCCGGGTTCTAGGTATCTGGTGTTTTCTGCATTTTGCCTGGGTTGTTCATTTTGTGGTTGAGAAAACATTCTGACTATTTTTTCTGGTGTGGAGTATGTGGATGCAATTTCTGTTTTACCTAGCTGGCTTTGCCATTTGAAAACTTGGTCATTCTGGAAGTCATTGGTATCTCTAATATGCTTCTTGCTTTTCCTTTGTTGGACCTCTTTATCTTTTTAAACAAGGTTTAATTGGGTCATAAGAGTATTAAATTCGGCGCTATCTTTGTATGGTTCTAATTCTCCTTTCAGATCGCCGATATTTTGGTCTATTTTCTTATTTTTCCTTTGTTTTCTTTCCAGCAGGAGTCCTATGAGCTCCAGGCCTTTCTCATTAAAAAATTTGAACCATTCATCCTTAGATTCTTGGTCCACAAGGCCATCATTCGGGGGGACATCCCACCTCAACCTTCTTGGGACTATATTCTCTTTGAGGTATGTCTCGAATGTGCAAATGTCCCACCATAAGCTCACCTTTTTTTCCATATTATGGCCTAATTTTCTCATTAAGCTTTCCAGATCTAAGTTAGTGTTAGGTTTGTTAGTCGTGACATTAAATACTTCCTCTAGGTTAACTCTCCTTTTTTCCATATAGGAAAAAACATCCATGTTTGCTGCAGGAATGGGTGGTAGATATCAGGTAACACTAAAATAAAAGAATTATTCCCGCGCTAACAGGTATAAAGTCTGATATAATACTAAGGAAAAGCTGCATGCACCGAATACAGGTGCAAACCGAACCTTAAAGGGACATAAAAATATTAAATGGTGCTGCGCTAATCCTGGACGCCCTTATTAAAGGACTTAAGGTGATAGTAGATAACTAAAAGGTGGTGTAAACAGCATGGAAGTGTTGGCAACAGCCATAAAAAATCGCACTCATAAATAAACATTAGCAGTGCTAAAAACAAATAATGTGGAAAATAAATCACTAAAAATTCACTCATCATAAATAGTGCCATTAAATAAATCATCAGTCCATAACTGTAATCATGTGCAGAAATCGATGGTGTCAGCAATCATAACAAGGAATCTATGTGACTCAAGTTGAGTAGCAAGCAAAGTAGCACATAAAGTGACAAGGTGCAAGGTGAAGAGAATGAGAAATAAATAAATGTAAACCAGTGCAATGTTCAGAGATTGTCCGTAACTATGGCAAGCGATATTAATAAATAATGTGACTTGGATAGTTTGGCATGCACCATATGTGACAGTAAAACAAAGTCCTTTTATTTAAAAAATAGTGGTAGCGTCCTGACATGCAACGGTCGCTCCGTGGTGCTTGACGTAAATCACACGGTGCTCAGCTTCGTGTAAAAACACTCATGTGAGAGATGGCCCCTTACCTTAAGGCAATAGGGCAAACGCATATAGCCAGGGGTCTTTACAAAGGGTCCTCCTTGAAGCAATGGAGCAAGCGCATATGACCAAGAATCTTTTAGGGGGGTCCTCCTAGGATGCAGAGACCTATCCTCACGGTCCTAGTTTCAGGGGGTGGTTCCCTCCGTAATACAGGGGGATAAAAAACACGGGGAGCCCCAATAGTGTAATACTGCTAAAACCAGTAGCTTTATTAGGTAAAACAAGGGTACTCACATAAAAACCAACAGTAATGTTCCTATCTCCGACGAGCGGCGAGCTCGTCTCACTATCACAGCGTGTAGAGCCTGTCCCGTCCTTACGTGTGACGTCACACCGCACGTGACTTCATCAGAGGATAAGTACAGGCTAAAATCTTGTCTTTAAATAGTCTTATAATGGGCGCTAATGAGCGGCCATTTTCCCGGAGTCATATGATTAGCATTACGGCGGCCATTTTCCTGGGGATCGTACGGCGCGGCCATGTTTGGGTGTACTATACGCCCGCCCATCCTATATACCAGCTGATCTAAGCGGCCAATTAGGTGGAACATGCCTTCCTTCGTCTCCCGCACTGTCAGCAAGGAAGGGCAGAGTGACTAATGCTCGATCCATCTCTGTCAGGAGAAGTTTTAAGTGACAGATGTATGGAAAGGGAGATAGCAAACTGCAGGGACATCAGTAGTATAATAAAAAATCAAATAGGGGACTGCTAAAGCTGTATTCTCAAAGACTACAAGCCTACTAAGAACTGGCAATGTTCGCCATTGACAAAAGGGGAAGATTATAAATCATTTAAAAAGGTGGATAACCCATACCTAAATACACAACGAAAAAGCAGAAGGGACAGGCGCTCAATGCTGTCATAGGTAAAATATAACATAAGGTCATATGGTTAATATCAGTCACATGAACTTGAACATTTTAAAACCATAAAAATTAAATAGATATAAGCATCAATTATAAATCAAATACAATAGATCAATATTAAAACAGTAAGAGCAATAAGAAGTGGGCTGATAGGGCAAAGACATACTAATCAATAAACCCAAAAAATATGGGACTGAACCACGATAAGGGGAGGGGGGCTCGATTGATAAGGAAATCCTAACATCATATCCGAATATAACCTGATTGAGAAATTTAAAATCGCATGAGAATAGTAGTATTAATAGGAGGTGGTAGATTTAGAAATCGCTAAGAAAACAATTGAGGTCGAATTCGATATTTAGGCCACGAGGCGAGAACGTATCGAGAGTAAAAATCCATTGGGATTCGAGTTTACTCAGAGTCCTCACCTTGTGGCCCCCCCGCCAGTGTTTGATATAAGGTGTTATACCCCAGAACTTCAGGTGGGTGGGGTCCCTATTATGGTGCATCAGAAAATGTTTGGAAACGCTGTGTTTATCATAGCCGTTTAGGATGTTTTTAACATGTTCTTTGATGCGGACCCTCAGAGGTCTTTTGGTACGGCCAACGTATTGGAGACCACAACTACATTCAAGGGCGTATACCGCTCCTTCGGTGTTGCAACAAATAAAATCCTTTACCTTGTAGGTATCTCCTGTGCTCGTGGAGGTGAAATTGAATACCTTTTCATTTGGGCGTTTAGTCTTTAGACACGCGAAGCATCTTTTACACGGAAAAAAACCGTTACCGGTAAAAAATGAAAAAGGTTTCTTCGATGGGTCAACAACATTTTTGACTACTAGATCTCTGATTGTGGGTGCCCTTTTGTACACAAATTTTGGATATCTCGAGAGAATCTCGTACAGCTGTCTATCTGCCAGTAGGATATGCCAGTGGCGTTTAATGATCCTTTCAATTCTTTTATGTTGCACATTGAAGTCTAAGACTAACGGTATTCCTTCCAATGGGTTACTTTGTATCTCCTTATCTTTAATCAGTTCTTTCCGATCCATACTTGCAATTTCGATAATTTTAGACTTAATGAATTGGCGATCGTAGCCTTTTGAGATAAACCTCTCTCCCATCTTTTCAGCTTGTTCGAAAAACGTCTCAATCTTAGTACAATTTCTTTTGATCCGCATTAATTGGCCCTTTTGGATATTAAAAATCCAGTTTTTATGGTGGCAGCTCTTCGTTGGGAGGTAGCTATTCCTATCTACGCTCTTAAAGTGCGTTTTCGTGCAGAGTATAGATTTCTCTAATGTGATCTCGAGGTCAAGGAAATTAATTTTGTTCTTGCTGATGTCCCAGGTTAATTCAATATTCCTGTCGTTGATATTCAGTTTTTCCAGAAATTCTGTTAGTGCATTTTCTTCACCGTCCCATAATAAAAAGATGTCATCGATATATCTTTTGTATATCGCTAGTTCTCTCGGACGATTATTAAAGACATTTTCCTCCTCCCATTTTGCCATAAAGAGGCCAGCTATACTTGGGGCAAATCTTGATCCCATGGCAACTCCCGTTTGTTAATGGTAGTAAGCCTTGTTGTACCAGAAATAGTTGTTCTTGAGACTAAATTCAAGACATTTTATCAGGAACTTTCTCTGCATGCATGGGAGATCCGTATAATTCCTTAGGCCCCATTTTGCGGCCTCGCAAGCTCGATGGTGGGGGATCACCGTATATAGGGATGATACATCCGCTGTGGCCATAACCCATGATTTATCACCTCCTTGAAAATTTTCAATAATTTGCAACATCTGTTTAGTGTCTCTCAGGTACGCTTCTGTCTTCTGCACTGCTGGCTGTAGAAAGGTGTCGATGTATTGTCCCATCCTTGAGGTCAGTGAATCTATGCTGTTGACTATCGGCCTCGGTGGTGGGTCAGTTCTGTTTTTGTGAATTTTTGGTAATAGATATATAACCGGTGTGCGGCAGGAGTCTGGTATAAGAAATCTTGCTTCTTTTTTATTCAATACCAGTTTTTTTACACCTAAATGTACAATTTGTTCGAGTGCTTTCCGGCAGCTGAATACAGGGTTCTTCAGTAACTTAGTATACGTCTTTGTATCATCTAGCATCTGGGTCATTGATTTGTGGTATTGTTCCTTTGAGAGGATCACAATCCCACCTCCCTTATCTGCTGGTCGAATCACGATGTCTCTTCTTTAGCAGTCCCCTATTTGATTTTTTATTATACTACTGATGTCCCTGCAGTTTGCTATCTCCCTTTCCATACATCTGTCACTTAAAACTTCTCCTGACAGAGATGGATCGAGCATTAGTCACTCTGCCCTTCCTAGCTGACAGTGCGGGAGACGAAGGAAGGCATGTTCCACCTAATTGGCCGCTTAGATCAGCTGGTATATAGGATGGGCGGGCGTATAGTACACCCAAACATGGCCGCGCCGTACGATCCCCAGGAAAATGGCCGCCGTAATGCTAATCATATGACTCCGGGAAAATGGCCGCTAATTAGCGCCCATTATAAGACTATTTAAAGACAAGATTTTAGCCTGTACTTATCCTCTGATGAAGTCACGTGCGGTGTGACGTCACGCGTAAGGACGGGACAGGCTCTACACGCTGTGATAGTGAGACGAGCTCGCCGCTCGTCGGAGATAGGAACATTACTGTTGGTTTTTATGTGAGTACCCTTGTTTTACCTAATAAAGCTACTGGTTTTAGCAGTATTACACTATTGGGGCTCCCCGTGTTTTTTATCCCCCTGTATTACGGAGGGAACCACCCCCTGAAACTAGGACCGTGAGGATAGGTCTCTGCATCCTAGGATGACCCCCCTAAAAGATTCTTGGTCATATGCGCTTGCTCCATTGCTTCAAGGAGGACCCTTTGTAAAGACCCCTGGCTATATGCGTTTGCCCTATTGCCTTAAGGTAAGGGGCCATCTCTCACATGAGTGTTTTTACACGAAGCTGAGCACCGTGTGATTTACGTCAAGCACCACGGAGCGACCGTTGCATGTCAGGACGCTACCACTATTTTTTAAATAAAAGGACTTTGTTTTACTGTCACATATGGTGCATGCCAAACTATCCAAGTCACATTATTTATTAATATCGCTTGCCATAGTTCCGGACAATCTCTGAACATTGCACTGGTTTACATTTATTTATTTCTCATTCTCTTCACCTTGCACCTTGTCACTTTATGTGCTACTTTGCTTGCTACTCAACTTGAGTCACATAGATTCCTTGTTATGATTGCTGACACCATCGATTTCTGCACATGATTACAGTTATGGACTGATGATTTATTTAATGGAAACAGGTGTTATTGAACGTTTTACCCTTATCTTTTGTACTGGTGACAACTGAAATTTTTTTGGATTTGGCATTGCTTTCTGTGGCCAGAAAAAAATATAGAAGGTGAATTCACAGCGGAGACACAGACAGCGCTATAAAGTCCAAAATATTGACTCCATAGAAGAAATTCAAATAGAAATGATAATTCTACAGCCAATGAGTTTTAGTGGCTTCAAGCTCAAGCTTCATCAGGGTAATGACACTGATTGCCAAGGTATTTTCCTCAGGAGCTAGCTAAGGCAGCAATTCGGACTCTGATATAATTTTATTGTGTTTATATTGTCTCTGCAAATAATTCTCCAAAGCACCCACAGACCCTTCTGGGCTTGTAAACTTTCTACCCCTCCCCCCTAAGGTTTGACATCTGTAAACAACATTAGATACCATTCAGTTGTGTTGATTGGTACCCAAGATAGAGTAAAGGCACACAAAGACCAAGGAAAGTGGTACCGTTGTTATTTACTTACTGTATTTATCGGCGTATAACACGCGCCGGTGTAAAACACACACCCCAAGTTTAGGAGGGAATTATAAGGAAAAAAATGTTTTAAGGAAAAAAAATTACATTTAAATGCCCATCAATGCAGCCTTGCACAGCGTCCATCTGCATGCTTGTCCAATGTCATTTGCAGCCTTGCAGTCAGCAGCCTTGGTGTCATTTGCAGCCTTGCAGTCATTTGCAGCCTTGCAGTCAGCAGCCTTGGTGTCATTTGCAGCTTTATCAGTGTCCATTTGCAGCCTTGCAGCTTTGCCAGTGTTGATCTGCAGCTTTGTCTGTGTCCCTTTGCAGCCTTGCCCAGGCTGCAGTTAAACTGCAGTGACATGTCAGAGTCACTGTAGTTTGAAAATGGCGCCTCCGGCGCCGAAATACACAGAGCCGGTCCTTGGCTCTTCTCGGCGGCTCTCGTTCACTTTCGGCCACTTTCGGCTCCACTCGTAGTCCCGCCCGGGATGGGCGTGACTGTGAGCGGAGCTAGCCGAACCTAGCCGAGTACACTCGGCTAGGTTCGGGCGGCGCTCGAGTGAAGCCGAAAGTGGCCGAGAAGAGCCGAGGACAGGCTCTGTGCATTTCGGCGCGCCATTTTCAAATCGCGGTCGGCGATCGCTCCGCTCAGTCAGCGGGGGATCGCAGGGGATCGGCGTATAACACGCACCCGCGATTTTCCCCTGATTTTAAGGGGGAAAAAGCGCATGTTATACGCCGATAAATACGGTAATTAGAAGTAACAAATAGCATGTTAAAGACAGCGGCAAGGTGCTTACTCAACAGTCCCAAACAATATGGCAGCAAAGTCTTAAAACCACTGGAAATGCAGGTAAAACCGTTCTCAGCAACGCTGGTGGCACTTTAACACTGTCCCAGCACTTGAGAAGATGCTCTAATATTGCTTATGTTACTGGAGCAGCATCTAGTAGTGAAGGAGGGGGGAGTGGCTGACAGGCAGAGCAGCAGTGTTGACTCATGGGAAGATCCTTGTCCTGGCTCTCTAGAGTCCCTGGATAGCAGCACCAGAAGTGGTATCCCTGCTAGGTCCCTGCTCAACAGGAAGCTCTCCCTAACGCTAAATACACTTTCCCTAACCAGCAGAGATCCTGTCCCTACTCTATCCACTTTGCAAATGCACACCAACTGCAGTAGGACAGTGCTATTTGCTAGCAATGCCCTCACTAAAGATGACCACGGAGGTCAACCAGTGTTGCAGTGTTCAGTCAGACAGCTGCTTCCCTATTGACACCTACAGAGGCTTTTTGTAGGTCTCTGTAGGTAGGAGCCTGGCACTGGACTACTGGGTGGCAGGGTCCCTAACTTAGGGCCCGTTGCAGAATAACATTCTTCTAGGAACTGGGCTTGAAACCACGTGTATACAAGGCCTTGTGAAAAAAGTGTGGTGGCTTCCCTCTTTGCCTTTAAGGCCACACCTCAAAATAAGTAAAGTGTGTCATGATTTCGCTAACCCACACAAAATTATTTCTTAATTCAAGACAGCTAGACTGTGGTTTCCTCGTACAACTTCTAGAGCCTATAAGGCTGCATGTCCACCCTGCAACATACAGGTATTACCAGGCATTGGGGTGTGAACCATAGATAGGCAAAAAGCAAAAACCCTGAGCCGCATCAATTACAGCTATCAATGAAAAAGGAGTACGATGAAAAATAAATAATTAAAAATAAAATAGTAGCCTTGGTTGGAATGTTTTCTGTAGATATTTGATGATGTTCAAAACCATTATCATTGTAATTTTTTAAATGTCTTGCTTCCCCCAGCTGAAGATCAGTTCCAGAGAATAATGAGAATTCTGTTATTCTGTTTCAGGTACAGATGTATTTCAAGTTCCTTAACATCAGGACAAACTGTATCCTGATTTATGTTTCAGTGGAATTGATTATGATTATGGGAACATATGTGTTTCTACAGAAAGTATAAGTATCTGTTAAACTTTCACCAAGTTATTAAAATTCTATTGAGTATTGCCCTTGTGTTTCACACACAATTCTCTTATGCCCTCCCCTTTGACTATTTGGCATCATGTATCTTTTCTGTTTCTGTTTTTTTCTTTTCCACTACTGTTCTCATTTTTCTAAAGCTCCTTTTCTATAATTCGTAGGCAACCTATCTGGCTTCTGCCCAACATATATTTAACTTTTTGGCACCATCAAGGACCCGCAGATGCTGTGACAAAAGTATGACATTCCCCATCAGACCCCTATTCTCCTCCTGTACCACAACTCCCCAAACCTATTAACAACTAAACGTATCCATATTCACACATTTAACAAGGGGGTGAGCGGGTGGATAAAACTGTTCACCATGCAGTGTGTTCCTCCTAAAGGTCTCCTAAAGCTCTGACAACCTCCTCCCTGCTCCCTACGTCATATCCTCAAATAATTTCCCACCCATCCTTAACCCTGCTCCTGCCTTCCAGCCCACCCTGTCATGTGCCCTTTCTCCTATGTGCTCAGGGCAGCCCTCAACACAGGCTCTTATTAAAAATGAGGTTTTGGCTATACATGCATTTTAAGTCAAGTTTTTTGCCACAGCCACTGCCTCCTCTTTGAACAATGGCTTCTTGTAGCCACTGTATTAATTTCTATATGTAATAGATGATAAATTCTCTCCTTTTTTGGGTTGATTGCATGAAATTGCAACGTTTCCCTCTCTAATAAGACCAATAGAGCTATTAACTACCAAAGCATGAATCCACTGATCAGTTATGAAATCTGTACTTCTACAAGTGCAAAGCAACTGAAGAAATGTCTCTAAGGCCATCATTTAACTGCTCCTTTTGACTGCTATCCCACATAGTATTTTTGACAAATATGGGGAAAAGGAAAAAAAAATATAATAAAACAGTACTTTATTTCCACAAGTTAAAAAAACAGTATTTGGTCAGTTTGATTGCTGGCCCACCCATAAAAGAAGTTGTGATACATATACCATATACATATAACAGAGATATAACTTTGTATCAAATCACACTGCTTCAATGCTCGACATGTTTCGCTTGCTTGCTTCTTCAGGAGCTGTAAATCATGTGGAACTACAAGAAAATAGGTATAATCAATGTATTGAAGAACATACAACAAGTCAACACAAGGTCCAGTAATGAATGTTACCACTCAATACATATTCATATTGTGCGACAAATATCTCAATAGAAAGGCATCAAAATCTATCCTATATACCACAATAAGGTTCAGTATGGGGTGATTTGCTTCCCTAGGTGGAAAGAGGCTGTGCCACATCCAGGTATAAATATATATAGAAAAAGGAAATTCCCCTAAATGGACTTTACCGGCACTTGCTAAAATATATATATATATATATTTATGTAATAAGTGTATGTAACAGAGTATAAGGAATAAAAAGATTTTTTATTTAAACACAACATGGCTTAAAAACATAATATTTCATAGCTTCAACGAAGCATATCACATAATTACATAATCAAAAAGTATGGTATTCTTCACAGATAATAAGTAATGCAAGGGCTCTTTCTCATACACAACGCGTTTCGGAATAAACAGTGTTTTTGTCCTTCTTTGGGGATGTAGCAAAAAAGAGCAATTCGTCTAAATCTATAGAATAATGAATGGATTGTCACAAAATGTATATGTGGGTATGTATTTATCCAATCGTAGTCAAATAATATTAAATCACTCACTTTATAATATGCTAAGTTGAGTTACTTTAAAAATCCAAGATTGGATTGGCATTGGGCATTGTTGCTGGTACAGTTGTCATTAGAACATCAAAATAAGTGCTGATTGATATCAATTGATGATGGTCCCATTTAATGGGGCATAGTATCTCACCTATCCCCGTCCCTCCCGGATGCGTGCAGGCCAGAGCAACTACTGAGGCAAAAAAGGAGGGAACCCCTAAAAGTAACACAATATAGGGGAGTAAATATTGGAAACAAGAATAAAACAAAATCCATGATATATATAGTTTCTCATAAAAAAGAGTAATGTTTAGTATCATATGGATATTATATTTCCACCGGAAGTAAAATGTGTAAGGTACATATATAGTTAAATCTGTGTATAAATGTTTACAATGGGTATGTATCCGCATGGGAAATGAAAGTGGAAAAAATTAGGAATGCTGTGTAGTTATTTCTCATTCTATTTGTAGTTTGTAGTATATGTATGATGCTGAAATACTACTAAGCAATAGATATTATTAGTATTCATATAGGTAAATGCATCAGAGTGCATTTAGGGGTGGTGGATCCTAATGTTCTGTGGCATGATCAATGGCCTGCATATATTTATTTACTTATAGTACTTGCATCAAAAGGATAGTGCACGTAGTGGGAACAGGACTCCGTTCATCTTGTCTGTAATTTCTCTGTGTAGGTCCCCTTCTATCTTCATCCCTGTATTCGTGGTTTGGACTCCTGTCCCTTGGTCTATAGTATTCGTATCCTGAATCTCTATTTTCTCTATACTCTTGTATGGGCCTTCTATAATCCCTCTGCTCATATGGTGGTCCCCTGTAATCTCGTTCTCCATATGGTGGTCTATGCCAGTTGTTCCTATTTTGGGGTCTTCTATTATTTTTCCAATAATGTTGCTTTCTACCTCCATTTTGTGGTGTCCGATAATTTTGTTGAGTACTTCTTTCATTCCGGTGTGGGGTATTCGCATAATGATCAGTGTTTCTCCTATCATTATCTCTGTGCCTTGGCGTCGTCCCTCTATTTCCATCTCCGGGTTCTAGGTATCTGGTGTTTTCTGCATTTTGCCTGGGTTGTTCATTTTGTGGTTGAGAAAACATTCTGACTATTTTTTCTGGTGTGGAGTATGTGGATGCAATTTCTGTTTTACCTAGCTGGCTTTGCCATTTGAAAACTTGGTCATTCTGGAAGTCATTGGTATCTCTAATATGCTTCTTGCTTTTCCTTTGTTGGACCTCTTTATCTTTTTTAACAAGGTCTCTGTTTAATTGGGTCATAAGAGTATTAAATTCGGCGCTATCTTTGTATGGTTCTAATTCTCCTTTCAGATCGGCGATATTTTGGTCTATTTTCTTATTTTTCCTTCGTTTTCTTTCCAGCAGGAGTCCTATGAGCTCCAGGCCTTTCTCATTAAAAAATTTGAACCATTCATCCTTAGATTCTTGGTCCACAAGGCCATCATTCGGGGGGACATCCCACCTCAACCTTCTTGGGACTATATTCTCTTTGAGGTATGTCTCGAATGTGCAAATGTCCCACCATAAGCTCACCTTTTTTTCCATATTATGGCCTAATTTTCTCATTAAGCTTTCCAGATCTAAGTTAGTGTTAGGTTTGTTAGTCGTGACATTAAATACTTCCTCTAGGTTAACTCTCCTTTTTTCCATATAGGAAAAAACATCCATGTTTGCTGCAGGAATGGGTGGTAGATATCAGGTAACACTAAAATAAAAGAATTATTCCCGCGCTAACAGGTATAAAGTCTGATATAATACTAAGGAAAAGCTGCATGCACCGAATACAGGTGCAAACCGAACCTTAAAGGGACATAAAAATATTAAATGGTGCTGCGCTAATCCTTCAAGCTCAAGCTTCATCAGGGTAATGACACTGATTGCCAAGGTATTTTCCTCAGGAGCTAGCTAAGGCAGCAATTCGGACTCTGATATAATTTTATTGTGTTTATATTGTCTCTGCAAATAATTCTCCAAAGCACCCACAGACCCTTCTGGGCTTGTAAACTTTCTACCCCTCCCCCCTAAGGTTTGACATCTGTAAACAACATTAGATACCATTCAGTTGTGTTGATTGGTACCCAAGATAGAGTAAAGGCACACAAAGACCAAGGAAAGTGGTACCGTTGTTATTTACTTACTGTATTTATCGGCGTATAACACGCGCCGGTGTAAAACACACACCCCAAGTTTAGGAGGGAATTATAAGGAAAAAAATGTTTTAAGGAAAAAAAATTACATTTAAATGCCCATCAATGCAGCCTTGCACAGCGTCCATCTGCATGCTTGTCCAATGTCATTTGCAGCCTTGCAGTCAGCAGCCTTGGTGTCATTTGCAGCCTTGCAGTCATTTGCAGCCTTGCAGTCAGCAGCCTTGGTGTCATTTGCAGCTTTATCAGTGTCCATTTGCAGCCTTGCAGCTTTGCCAGTGTTGATCTGCAGCTTTGTCTGTGTCCCTTTGCAGCCTTGCCCAGGCTGCAGTTAAACTGCAGTGACATGTCAGAGTCACTGTAGTTTGAAAATGGCGCCTCCGGCGCCGAAATACACAGAGCCGGTCCTTGGCTCTTCTCGGCGGCTCTCGTTCACTTTCGGCCACTTTCGGCTCCACTCGTAGTCCCGCCCGGGATGGGCGTGACTGTGAGCGGAGCTAGCCGAACCTAGCCGAGTACACTCGGCTAGGTTCGGGCGGCGCTCGAGTGAAGCCGAAAGTGGCCGAGAAGAGCCGAGGACAGGCTCTGTGCATTTCGGCGCGCCATTTTCAAATCGCGGTCGGCGATCGCTCCGCTCAGTCAGCGGGGGATCGCAGGGGATCGGCGTATAACACGCACCCGCGATTTTCCCCTGATTTTAAGGGGGAAAAAGCGCATGTTATACGCCGATAAATACGGTAATTAGAAGTAACAAATAGCATGTTAAAGACAGCGGCAAGGTGCTTACTCAACAGTCCCAAACAATATGGCAGCAAAGTCTTAAAACCACTGGAAATGCAGGTAAAACCGTTCTCAGCAACGCTGGTGGCACTTTAACACTGTCCCAGCACTTGAGAAGATGCTCTAATATTGCTTATGTTACTGGAGCAGCATCTAGTAGTGAAGGAGGGGGGAGTGGCTGACAGGCAGAGCAGCAGTGTTGACTCATGGGAAGATCCTTGTCCTGGCTCTCTAGAGTCCCTGGATAGCAGCACCAGAAGTGGTATCCCTGCTAGGTCCCTGCTCAACAGGAAGCTCTCCCTAACGCTAAATACACTTTCCCTAACCAGCAGAGATCCTGTCCCTACTCTATCCACTTTGCAAATGCACACCAACTGCAGTAGGACAGTGCTATTTGCTAGCAATGCCCTCACTAAAGATGACCACGGAGGTCAACCAGTGTTGCAGTGTTCAGTCAGACAGCTGCTTCCCTATTGACACCTACAGAGGCTTTTTGTAGGTCTCTGTAGGTAGGAGCCTGGCACTGGACTACTGGGTGGCAGGGTCCCTAACTTAGGGCCCGTTGCAGAATAACATTCTTCTAGGAACTGGGCTTGAAACCACGTGTATACAAGGCCTTGTGAAAAAAGTGTGGTGGCTTCCCTCTTTGCCTTTAAGGCCACACCTCAAAATAAGTAAAGTGTGTCATGATTTCGCTAACCCACACAAAATTATTTCTTAATTCAAGACAGCTAGACTGTGGTTTCCTCGTACAACTTCTAGAGCCTATAAGGCTGCATGTCCACCCTGCAACATACAGGTATTACCAGGCATTGGGGTGTGAACCATAGATAGGCAAAAAGCAAAAACCCTGAGCCGCATCAATTACAGCTATCAATGAAAAAGGAGTACGATGAAAAATAAATAATTAAAAATAAAATAGTAGCCTTGGTTGGAATGTTTTCTGTAGATATTTGATGATGTTCAAAACCATTATCATTGTAATTTTTTAAATGTCTTGCTTCCCCCAGCTGAAGATCAGTTCCAGAGAATAATGAGAATTCTGTTATTCTGTTTCAGGTACAGATGTATTTCAAGTTCCTTAACATCAGGACAAACTGTATCCTGATTTATGTTTCAGTGGAATTGATTATGATTATGGGAACATATGTGTTTCTACAGAAAGTATAAGTATCTGTTAAACTTTCACCAAGTTATTAAAATTCTATTGAGTATTGCCCTTGTGTTTCACACACAATTCTCTTATGCCCTCCCCTTTGACTATTTGGCATCATGTATCTTTTCTGTTTCTGTTTTTTTCTTTTCCACTACTGTTCTCATTTTTCTAAAGCTCCTTTTCTATAATTCGTAGGCAACCTATCTGGCTTCTGCCCAACATATATTTAACTTTTTGGCACCATCAAGGACCCGCAGATGCTGTGACAAAAGTATGACATTCCCCATCAGACCCCTATTCTCCTCCTGTACCACAACTCCCCAAACCTATTAACAACTAAACGTATCCATATTCACACATTTAACAAGGGGGTGAGCGGGTGGATAAAACTGTTCACCATGCAGTGTGTTCCTCCTAAAGGTCTCCTAAAGCTCTGACAACCTCCTCCCTGCTCCCTACGTCATATCCTCAAATAATTTCCCACCCATCCTTAACCCTGCTCCTGCCTTCCAGCCCACCCTGTCATGTGCCCTTTCTCCTATGTGCTCAGGGCAGCCCTCAACACAGGCTCTTATTAAAAATGAGGTTTTGGCTATACATGCATTTTAAGTCAAGTTTTTTGCCACAGCCACTGCCTCCTCTTTGAACAATGGCTTCTTGTAGCCACTGTATTAATTTCTATATGTAATAGATGATAAATTCTCTCCTTTTTTGGGTTGATTGCATGAAATTGCAACGTTTCCCTCTCTAATAAGACCAATAGAGCTATTAACTACCAAAGCATGAATCCACTGATCAGTTATGAAATCTGTACTTCTACAAGTGCAAAGCAACTGAAGAAATGTCTCTAAGGCCATCATTTAACTGCTCCTTTTGACTGCTATCCCACATAGTATTTTTGACAAATATGGGGAAAAGGAAAAAAAAATATAATAAAACAGTACTTTATTTCCACAAGTTAAAAAAACAGTATTTGGTCAGTTTGATTGCTGGCCCACCCATAAAAGAAGTTGTGATACATATACCATATACATATAACAGAGATATAACTTTGTATCAAATCACACTGCTTCAATGCTCGACATGTTTCGCTTGCTTGCTTCTTCAGGAGCTGTAAATCATGTGGAACTACAAGTAAATAGGTATAATCAATGTATTGAAGAACATACAACAAGTCAACACAAGGTCCAGTAATGAATGTTACCACTCAATACATATTCATATTGTGCGACAAATATCTCAATAGAAAGGCATCAAAATCTATCCTATATACCACAATAAGGTTCAGTATGGGGTGATTTGCTTCCCTAGGTGGAAAGAGGCTGTGCCACATCCAGGTATAAATATATATAGAAAAAGGAAATTCCCCTAAATGGACTTTACCGGCACTTGCTAAAATATATATATATATATATTTATGTAATAAGTGTATGTAACAGAGTATAAGGAATAAAAAGATTTTTTATTTAAACACAACATGGCTTAAAAACATAATATTTCATAGCTTCAACGAAGCATATCACATAATTACATAATCAAAAAGTATGGTATTCTTCACAGATAATAAGTAATGCAAGGGCTCTTTCTCATACACAACGCGTTTCGGAATAAACAGTGTTTTTGTCCTTCTTTGGGGATGTAGCAAAAAAGAGCAATTCGTCTAAATCTATAGAATAATGAATGGATTGTCACAAAATGTATATGTGGGTATGTATTTATCCAATCGTAGTCAAATAATATTAAATCACTCACTTTATAATATGCTAAGTTGAGTTACTTTAAAAATCCAAGATTGGATTGGCATTGGGCATTGTTGCTGGTACAGTTGTCATTAGAACATCAAAATAAGTGCTGATTGATATCAATTGATGATGGTCCCATTTAATGGGGCATAGTATCTCACCTATCCCCGTCCCTCCCGGATGCGTGCAGGCCAGAGCAACTACTGAGGCAAAAAAGGAGGGAACCCCTAAAAGTAACACAATATAGGGGAGTAAATATTGGAAACAAGAATAAAACAAAAATCCATGATATATATAGTTTCTCATAAAAAAGAGTAATGTTTAGTATCATATGGATATTATATTTCCACCGGAAGTAAAATGTGTAAGGTACATATATAGTTAAATCTGTGTATAAATGTTTACAATGGGTATGTATCCGCATGGGAAATGAAAGTGGAAAAAATTAGGAATGCTGTGTAGTTATTTCTCATTCTATTTGTAGTTTGTAGTATATGTATGATGCTGAAATACTACTAAGCAATAGATATTATTAGTATTCATATAGGTAAATGCATCAGAGTGCATTTAGGGGTGGTGGATCCTAATGTTCTGTGGCATGATCAATGGCCTGCATATATTTATTTACTTATAGTACTTGTATCAAAAGGATAGTGCACGTAGTGACAAGGCTGTTAGCTTGCCACTAGCACTGCAGCTTTAAAAGGTGTACAAAAAAAGGGTGCCATAAGTAAAGGATTTTGCATCTTGTATAGGCAGGTCCCAAACACTACATAATGATATATATATATATATATATAGTAGTCATATATGCGGGTAGGAATTTTAAAGCAGGATTGCTACAGAACCAGCAGGGAAGGGATTGTTTAGAGGTTACTTAGGTGAGGATGAATAAGCCATAATGCATAGTATAAGGGAATTTTGCTTACCTATTTAGCTCAAGTTACAAAATTGCCAGCCGCGCATCTTAGCATCCAGCGTGCACAACACCTTAGCCGAGAATGAGGGGATCTGGTATTTTATGTGGGTGAACTCCCAATCAGCTGACGCAAGTAATTGCGTTCAGCTGATCTGGGTAGTTCTGAATCAGGGAAAACCTTGTATCTGCCCCCTGAGTCGGGGATGCGCGGCGCCGCCCCTACCGCGCACGCGCGAACGCACTTACGTTGGAGCGGCGTCACACACACCCGACCCACCGACACGGAATGCCACGCCGGCGGACTGCGCATGTCCACCGGAGCAACAATATGGAGGTCGTGGGCGGTGATGCTGACCTCCTGTAACGCTGCCCAGATGACATATCTGGGCGGCTTTCCGTGCCGGACAATCGCTCTGGTATATGTTAGAACAAGGACAACAACACTAATGAAAGTTTAAAGAACATATATATTGGCATGTATATTTGAATAAACAAGTATATCTACATTTGTTATTAGAACAGAGATCAGAATACAATGTAAATATGCACAGATGATCAATTAATGTAGAACTTATTAACCTGGCAAACCAGTGTCTGTTGAGAAATCTACTCTGTCAGGAGGTAAAAAATAAAGAGTAAGATGAAATAAAAAACTAACGATGAATAGACATCAATACAAGACATAAAAATCTGATGCATGTAGGGTGACTATTACAGGCTGATTATACCTAGAGCAATACTCAACATACCAATGTATGGTCACATTATATACACATACATATTGTTGTATATGGCACACATCGTCTGCAGGGTTTGGGTATACCTCCATAGTGCCCAACACTACTCGTATTTGTTATATATCATTATTTTGCATATTCCTCATGGACTATTTGTTTTATTTTTTTTAAAAACAACTATATGTGTTATACAAAAAGTAAAATAGAAGTTTTCAAAATGAATATAGTGTATTTTATCTCGTAATGCACAACGAGTGCAAGGAGAAAAGGATATTATAGATGGTTATTTATGATCAGCTAATATATTTTATAGTTGGCACTTAGAAAAGGGACCCAAACAGGTGCAGACATGTGTGTCATATGTAGGAGAGGCAACTTCAGAAATTTAGAATGTATATATACATCAAGCATTGTATTCATTCTTTATTTGTACATTACATTTTCATATTGTGCGACAAATATCTCAATAGAAAGGCATCAAAATCTATCCTATATACCACAATAAAGGTCTGAACGCAACGTAAAAGGCAGATAATACAATATTATGCCCCAGTAGAAGGACGATGCTCCGAAACATGTCGGGTTGCTCACGCCATTAAATGACCTGTTACCACGCGATTTTATTTTATTTTTACCTCTTGTGATCACATTTTACCCTATGAAGTGCACTGTTTAGCGCTTTTTTCTCAGCTTTTAAATAAAGCTTCTCGTTTCAAACGGATTCATGCCCTATGTGGAGGTTTTTTTCTTATCTCCCTTTATGAATGGGACCCTGCTGAGCCCCAACCACTTCCATCTCCAAACCCCTTCCATCTGAAAGGGAGACCCTGAGAGACTGGGAACCCCCATACCACCGTCCAACGATCCGGATCCTGGATGCGACTCATTGTGAGGACCCCTGCAGCTGGATATCGCTGGGATCGGTGTATCCCCCAAGCCTGTTTGACACTTCACTATACGGTGACTGTGTCCACCTTTTCCGGTAAGGTTACCCATTCCTACCAATTACAGTGTCCACTGTGTAATTAGAAGACCTACGTGCAGAGTGTCTCCCCATACAGAGTCCTCCTCGGCTCCCACTGTGCGTGGACGCACGACACCAGTTATGCCCATGAACCCTCATGTGTGTTTAGCACTATTTCACACCTATGGACTTTGTTTATAATTTGGTACACATTTGTTTTTCACTTTATGAGTATAGCTTTTCTCTTTAACACTCCTTCATAGATATTTAATCACAGATTTATATGCACCTTTGAGCGCTGCATGTTTTTTTATCTCACTCGATAATACAATATTGCTTACCATATGTGTAAATGATATATAAGATCAATTGAACACACTTAAAGATTCTACATTGGACATAAGGAGGAGTGCCAACGAATGCGGCAAATTAAGGATCGCAGGGGAAGCAGGACAAATGTCGAATGGAGCTAAGGGAATATAAAATAACTATATATATATATATATATATATATATATATATATATATATATATATATATATATATATATATATATATATAGATAGATATATATATATAGATAGATATATATATAGATATATATATAGATAGATATATATATAGATATATATATATAGAGAGAGAGAGAGAGATAGATATATCCATATATATATATATATATATATATAGATATATATATATATATATATATATATATATATAGATATAGATAGTATCTCACAAAAGTGAGTACACACCTCACATTTTTGTAAATATTTGATTATTTTTCATGTGCCAACACTAAAGAAATTACATTTTGCTACAATGTAAAGTAGTGAGTGTACAGCTTGTATAACAGCGTAAATTTGCTGTCCCCTCAAAATAACAAAAAGTGAGTACACCCCTAAATGAAAATGTCCAAATTGGGCCCAATTATCCATTTTCCCTCCCTAATGTCATGTGACTCATTAGTGTTATAAGGTCTCAGGTGTGAATGGGTAGCAGGTGTGTTAAATTTGGTGTTATCGCTCTTACTCTCTCATACTGGTCACTGGAAGTTCAACATGGCACCTCATGGCAAAGAACTCTGTGAGGATCTGAAAAAAAGAATTGTTGCTTTACAAAATATAGCCTAGGCTATATGAAAATTGCCAAGACCCTGAAACTGAGCTGCAGCACGGTGGCCAAGACCATACAGCGGTTTAACAGGACAGGTTCCACTCAGAACAGGCCTCGCCATGGTTGACCAAAGAAGTTGAGTGCACGTGCTCAGCGTAATATCCAGAGGTTGTCTTTGGGAAATAGACGTATGAGTGCTGCCAGCATTCTGGCAGAGGTTGAAGGGGTGAGGGGTCAGCCTGCCAGTACTCAGACCATACGCCACACAATGCATCAAACTGGTCTGCATGGCTTTCGTCCCAGAAGGAAGCCTCTTCTAAAGATGATGCACAATAAAGCCCACAAACAGTTTGCTGAAGACAAACAGACTAACCACATGCATTACTGGAACCATGTCCTGTGGTCTGATGAGACCAAGATAAACCTATTTGGTTCAGATTGAAGTGTGTGTGGCAGCAACCAGGTGAGGAGTACAAAGACAAGTGTGTCTTGCCTACAGTCAAGCATGGTGGTGGGAGTGTCATGGGCTGGGGCTGCATGAGTGCTGCCAGCACTGGGGAGCTACAGTTCATTAAGGAAACCATAAATGCCAACATGTAATATGACATACTGAAGCCGAGCATGATCCCCTCCGTTCGGAGACTGGGCTGCAGGGCAGTATTCCAACATGATAACGACCCCAAACACACCTCCAAGACGACCACTGCCTTGCTAAAGAAGCTGAGGGTAAAGGTGATGTACTGGCCAAGCATGTCTCCAGACCTAAACCCAATTGAGCATCTGTGGGGCATCCTCAAACGGAAGGTGGAGGAGCGCAAGGTCTCTAACATCCACCAGCTCCTTGATGTCGTCATGGAGGAGTGAAAGGACTCCAGTGGCAACCTGTGAAGCTCTGGTGAACTCCATGCCCAAGAGGAATAAGGCAGTGCTGGAAAATAATGGTGGCCACACAAAATATTGACACTTTGGGCCCAATTTGGACATTTTCACTTAGGGGTGTACTCACTTTTGTTGCCAGCGGTTTAGACATTAATGCCTGTTTGCTGAGTTATTTTGAGGGGACAGCAAAGTTACATTGTTATACAAGCTGTACACTCACTACTTTACATTGTAGTAAAGTGTCATTTCTTCAGTGTTGTCACATGAAAAGATATAATAAAATATTTACAAAAATTTGAGGGGTGTACTCACTTTTGTGAGATTTTATTTACATATATACACACACACACACATATACATACATGTGCAGATCAGTTAAGGAAAAAACACATGTATAGACATTCACCTCACAGTAGAATGAAATTTACTTTACCCGAAATAAATTGGAGGAAAGAATCTTTCCCAATAACTGAGGAGCCAGACAAACAAAGGAGGAGCAGTGGCATCCAACCCTTTCTTGGCAGCAAGAAATATTTAGACATGGTTACATGACAGCAGCCAGAGTCAATGCCCCATAGCAGGGGTCAGCAATCAGGTGAATGGTAGATCGTGGTCTGGGCTTGCTGACCCGCCATCCCAGAGCAAACAGAGTGCAATGCAGAGGGACTACTTGAAAAAGTTGGAGCTGTATTAGGGAGCAAGAGCCGCATAAGCCGATGCCTCCTCTGTAGAGTCAGCTCCTGTCGCATGCGGAGTGATACCAACTGCACTCCACCTCTTATTCCGGCTAGCAGTCTCTAGAATGGGGGCAGCAGCAGGGAAGAAGAGATCGTCACGTCAGTATGAAGCTGATTTAAACCCATGATTGACATGCAATGCACATGATTGCAACACGGTAGTACGGCAATTAGAGGTTTAAATCAGTTGTGAGGAGGTGACACTGTGCCCACTGCCCAGTGATCTTTGACTTCTCCCATGTTATTCGGGTAGATATCCACCTCTTTAAGGTTGCCTACCCCTACCCCGTAGGGATATGGCAATATAAGGTCATAGTTACTGCTTATAAACATCCATGTATCAAATGCCACCAAAGAGCAAATCCCAAGCCACAAACTGCCTGATTCCCCACATAGATAGTTCAGTGACCATATCCCTGCCATCCAGGCTTCAAATAAGCGTTGAGGCAGAGTCCATCTGCCTCACTTATATGCTTTCCGCAATCTGCCGGCGTATGACATCACCATCAAATTGTGGGTAAGCCTTCTTCCACCGCACATGCGCGAGCGCCAGACTAATATGACGCATTTGTGTGTCGCGGCCATCTTGGAACACCCAGCAGTGAAGCTGGACATCCCCCAGACAGAGAGGCTCAAGATGCAAACACCCTGGATCAATTAGGGTAGAGATGGATGCAGGACGAGTCCCTGCCCATCCATCTGCATACTCTGGCCAGGAATGGGGACCCACAAAGGGGGGGAAGACAACCGACGCACCTGGCGCTGTGGGCAATGTTGCCCACCTCAAAACAGAAATGGAAGCACACCAAATTGAGTGTCACCATACTGAAATGGAAAACACCTCACGTGCCCGTACGGTCCTCGCTCCCCCAAATGTAAAGATAATACAGCAAAAAGGAATAGAGAACCAAGAAACGCATAAATAGAAACAATAAACAATATTAAAGAAATAATAATACTGCATAAAAGCAAGTATAAGAGTATCCCGAGCATACCGAACCCCCTGTTAGGAGAATACCTGTAATTAGTGGAGGCCAATGGCCAACAACGTCACACAAGTGAGAGATAGGACAGTCTGAATAGCTAGTCCTATGATCAGTGTTGGGGTCACAAGCCAAGGTCAGAGGAGAAGGGAGTTCGTAATCAAGGTCACAAGCCAAGGTCGATGCAGGAGGAGAGTTTTGTAGTCTTATATAGGAAGTTCTTGGGAGGAGCACGGAGTTCAAGGTTCAACAGCGATCAAGACACAAGGAAGGGTTTTCCAACGGATCAGGCAGGATTGTCCAATAGATCAGGGAGGGAGCTGACCAGCAGCCCAGATAGCTCAGTTAAAAGAATCATTTCCAGGCACAAAAGAGGTCCCAAGTTGGAGCCCAGGTCCTGACAGTACTCCCAGACATCTTAGGGCCAGGTTTTTGAGGAAATCTCTGGTAAAATTCTCTTATTAATCCAGGGGCATGAATTGCTCCTCAGGCTCCCAAGAATCCTCCTGTGGTCCATAGCCTTTCCATCTTAATATGTATTGTAGTTTACCACGATGTATACGGGAGTCAAAAATCTTATCCAATATGAATTCTTCTTCCTCTTGCACCCAGACAGGGTCTGGTGGGGGATGTGTATGACCAGAAAAAAGATCATATGTGAAAGGCTTAAAAAGAGCCGTATGAAAAACAGGATGGATCTTCCTAGAAGGTGGTAGTTTAAGTTTGTAGACCACAGGGTTAATTTGTGCAATTACTTCGAAGGGTCCAATGAACTTAGGACCAGGTTTCTGAGAAGGAAGTTTAAGTTGTGTTTACACTTAAGTAATAGGGAGGAATGGTTCGTCTGTGTCTATTTGCAGTTTTTCTAATAGGATTCTTGAACTTCGTGTAAAGTCTTCTTCAGCAATTCCTGATTATTTTGTAAAACAGACACCCTTGCATTTACAGTTGATAAAGATGACTCTACAGGAATTCCAGGGATAAAAGATGGACGACATCCATAATTGGTGAAGAATGGGCTTTGAGAGATGGAACTATGGCAGAAGTTATAATAAGCAAATTCTGCCAACGGTAGATATTCGGTCCAGTCATCCTGAAGATGGCAGATGAAACAACTAAGATATTGCTCTAAGTTTTGATTTGTTCTCTCAGTCTGCCTATTTGATTGTGGATGAAAAGCAGTTGAAAGGTTAACTTCAATTCAATTACCAGAGTAGAACAGAATGTTTTCCATGGTCGTGATGTGAACTGAACTCCTCGATCGGATATCATTTCATCTGGGACCCCATGCAGTCAAATGAGCCATCTTAGTTAAACGGTCCACCACCACAACCATGACAGTTGTAAATCCCTTGGAAGGGGGTAGGTCCACAATAAAATCTATGGAAATGGATCCCCATGGTCGTGATGGCACAGGGAGAGGCTGTAGCAGACCTACCGGGATGGAGCATGGTACTTTTTTTCAGGTCTCACATGAGAGAACATACTCCATTACATCTTTCCAATAGGAAGGCCACCAAAAGGTACGAGCAAGGAGGTCTGCTGTTTTCCTAATTCCAGGGTGACCAGCAGATTTTGAATCATGCAACAGCTGAAGGACCTTGGGTCGTACCTCTTCAGGGACATACATTCTTTTTTCAAAGGTCCTCATGAAAGTCCACGTGCAGATTTCCTGGTGGATTGTTTAAGAGTGGGTCCCTATCATATGTTTCTTTAATCTTGGAAAGAAGCTCTACAGGGTACATTACTCCCAAAAAGTGTCTGTCTTGTAAGATAGTACTTACTGGTTCTAATTCAGTAGAAAAGTCACCAGACATTCTCGACAAAGCATCTGCTTTTCCATTTTTACATCTTGGTCTGTAAGAAATTACAACATTGAACCTTGAAAAAAAAAGAGTCCATCTTGCCTGCCTTGGATTGAGCGGATTTAATAAATTCATGAGTGGGGCCCCCCAGAAGGTGTCTCCATTCAGAGAAGGCTTTTTTATTGCTAAAAGTTCCTTGTTGCCAATATCATAGTTCTGGTCTGCAGTTGTCATTTGGCGGGAATAAAATGCACATGAGTGTAATAAAAATTTTTCACCAATTCTCTGAGAAAGAACTGCTCCGATGGCTGTATTGGAGGCTATACTATAAAGGTGCTACTATAAAGGGAAGTTCTGGGTTAGGATGTACCAGTATAGGTGCAGTGGTGAATAAGGTTTTCAGATGTGCCAAAGCCATTTCTGCCTCGGTGGACAACTGGAAGCATGCCTCCTTCCTTGTCACATGAGTAATGGGAGCCACAATTTTAGAAAAGTTTTTAAAAAATCTCTGGTAAAAGTTTGCAAATCCCAAGAACCGTTGCACATCCTTTATGTTTTTGGGGGTAGGCCAGTCTAGGATGGCTTGGATCTTGCTGTAATCCATGTTCAGCCCTTCAGGAGAGATGATGTAGCCCAAGAATTGTATACGGTCTGTTCGAAATCACATTTTTCCAATTTAATGTATAATTTATTTTGTCGTAGTCATTCTAAGACAGTATGGACATGATCCTGGTGCTCCTGTAATCTGGTTGAAAAGATAGGTATATCATCAAGATAAGCCATTGCAAATTGGTCTAACAAGTCTCTGAAAACATAATTTATGAAATATTGAATGGTAGCTGGTGCATTACTAGGGATTCATAATGCCCATATCTTGTTCAAAAGGCCGCCTTCCATTTATCTCCAGGTCGAATGCGAAAAAGATTATATGCACCCTGCAGCTCAAGCTTGATAAAAATCTTTGCTGTTCTTAGTTTCTCAAAAAGTTCTGGAATTAATGGAAGTGGGTAATGATTCATGATTGTCATCTTATTTAATTCTCTGTAATCAATGCATGGGCGCAGGATTCCATCTGTCTTTTCAACAAAGAATAGTGGGGCTCCAGCAGGGGAAGTTGAAGGGCGGATAAACCCCATCGCCAGATTTTCTTGTAGAAAGTCCCTTAATGCTTTCAGTTTTGGCTCAGCAAGGTTGTAGAGGTGATTTGGGGCTCCTGGTACAAGCTCTATTGGGCAATCATAGGCTCACTGCAGTGGCAATTGGTCTCCATTTTTCCTATCACAAATGTCTTTAAAATCTTGGTACTGGGGTGGGGGCAATCTTTCCAGGTTAGTCAATGTCACTCCAATAACGGTGGGTGAGATGTCCTTCTTTAGACAGTGTAACTGACAATGTTCAGAAGAAAAGGCAAGGTTTCTGGCCTGTCAGTGAACAGTGGGGTTATGAACTGATAGCCATGGTATTCCTAAAATAACAGGAAATTGAGTAGAAGAAATCAGGTTGAAAGATATTAACTCTTAATGTCCGGGCTCAATACTTAACTGCAGAGGAACAGTCTCACAAGTGATTAATCCGGAGGTGAGTAGAGAGCCATCCACTGTCTCCACAGGGCCGGTCCTAGACGGGGTGCACGGGGTGCAGTGCACCCAGGCGCCAGAGAGGTGGGGGCGCTGAAGCGCCAGAGTGCTCCACTGCTCCCTTCCCTCCTCCTCCTCCCCTTGATTGTGTCCGGCGGCGGCTCCAAGAAGAAAGAGGCGCCGCGCCGCTGTTTGCTGCTCAAGCCCCTCCTCAGAGAAAGAGAGCAGCTGCCAGCCGGAGATGACATCAGAGGCAGAGCGGCTGGTCTCTGCGTGGAGAGAGACCAGCCGCACAGTGATGTCGCGGGGGGGAGCGGAGGAGTGGAGGAGCGGTGGAGCGGTCCGTGCCTGACACATTCTCCTCTCTGTGTCTCCCGCTCCCGCTCCTGCCTGCTTTGATCTGCTCTGCTCTCCACCCGGGCGGCGCGGCTGGCTGCACATTGTCCTCTCCTCTCCAGCTGCCACCCGGGTATATTTATGTACCCTAATGGAGGGGAGGGGGCTGTACTGTACTAATGGAGGGGGGGCTGTACTGTACTAATGGAGGGGGGGCGAGGGGGGCTGTACTGTACTAATGGAGGGGGGCTGTACTAATGGAGGGGGGCTGTACTAATGGAGGGGGGCTGTACTGTACTAATGGAGGGGGGCTGTACTAATGGAGGGGGGGCTGTACTAATGGAGGGGGGGCTGTACTAATGGAGGGGGGTTGTACTGTACTAATGGAGGGGGGGCTGTACTAATGGAGGGGGGCTGTACTAATGGAGGGGGGCTGTACTGTACTAATAGAGGGGGGATGTACTAATGGGGTCTGTACTAATGGAGGGGGGGCTGTACTAATGGGGGGCTGTACTAATAATGAGGGGGTCTGCACTAATAATGGGGGTCTGTACTAATAATGGGGGGCTGTACTAATAATGGGGGGTCTGTACTAATAATGGGGGGGGGCTGTACTAATAATGGGGGGGCTGTACTAATGGGGGGTCTGTACTAATCCAGAGGGGGTCTGTACTAATGGGGTCTGTACTAATGTAGGGGGTCTGTACTAATGGGGTCTGTACAAATCCAGCGGGGGTCTGTACTAATGGGGTCTGTACTAATGGAGTCTGTACTAATGGAGGGGGTCTGTACTAATGGGGGGTTCTGTACTAATGGAGGGGGGTCTGTACTAATGGGGGGTCTGTACTAATGGGGGGGTTCTGTACTAATGGAGGGGGGTCTGTCCTGGGGGGTCTGTACTAATGGAGGGGGGTCTGTACTAATAGAGAGGGGGTCTGTACTAATGGAGGGGGGGTCTGTACTAATGGAGGGGGGTCTGTCCTGGGGGTTTGTACTAATGGAGAGGGGATCTGTACTAATGGGGTCTGTACTAATGGAGGGGGGGTCTGTACTAATGGAGAGGGGGTCTGTCCTGGGGGGTCTGTACTAATGGAGAGGGGGTCTGTACTAATGGGGTCTGTACTAATGGAGGGGGGGTCTGTACTAATGGAGAGGGGGTCTGTACTAATGGGTGTCTGTACTAATGGAGGGGGGGTCTGTACTGGGGGGTCTGTACTAATGGAGGGGGGTCTGTACTAATGGAGAGGGGGTCTGTCCTGGGGGGTCTGTACTAATGGAGAGGGGGTCTGTACTAATGGAGGGGGGGTTTGTACTGGGGGTCTGTACTAATGGAGGGGGGTCTGTACTAATGGAGAGGGGGTCTGTCCTGGGGGGTCTGTACTAATGGAGGGGGGTCTGTACTAATGGAGGGGGGTCTGTCCTGGGGGGTCTGTACTAATGGAGAGGGGGTCTGTACTAATGGGGGGTCTGTACTAATGGGGGGGGGTCTGTACTGTGGTGGGGTCTGTACTAATGGGGTCTGTACTAATGGAGGGGGGGGTCTGTCCTAATGGGGGGGTCTGTACTGGGGGTCTGTACTAATGGAGGGGGGTCTGTACTAATGGAGAGGGGGTCTGTCCTGGGGGGTCTGTACTAATTGAGGGGGGGTCTTTACTAATGGAGGGGGCTGTACTAATGGAGGGGGGGTCTGTACTAATGGAGAGGGGGTCTGTACTAATGAGGGGGTCTCTCCTGGGGGGTCTGTACTAATGGAGGGGGGGTCTGTACTAATGGGGTGGTCTGTCCTGGGAGGTCTGTACTAATGAAGGGGTGGTTTGTCCTGTGGGGTCTGTACTAATGGAGAGGGAGATCTGTCCTGGGGGGGTCTGTACTAATAGAGGGGGGGTTACCTGGGGGGGATCTGTACTGGGTAAGGTCTGTACTGAGGGAGGGGTTTATACTTAGTGTGGGTTCTGCACTGACGGAGGGGGGTCTATATGTAGTGGAGGGGGGTCTGTACTGAGGGGCGACTATAGTTGGTGGAAGGGGGGTGACCCTAACCCTAGTGAAGCCAATGCAGCTGCGGGCTCTCCTTTTCCCCCTCCCTCTCCTTTCCCCCCTCCCTCTCCTTTCCCCCCTCCCTCTCCTCCTGCGTGCTGCTGTACTAGTGAGCGGTGCTTGCCAGCACAGCTGCCCACAATGTTTCTTCCCCCGCCTTCATATCAACCAGGGAGGAAACAGTATAGAAAAAGGAGCAGAGAAGAGGATTGTGGGACATATAGTCCCGAGGACTGGCAGCCCCACTGTAACACAGAAACTGGAGCCCACACAGCATGCTCAGGTGAATGGGAAAGAAAGAGAGAGACAGGAGCCCGGGAAAGCTTTCAGGGAAGTACACCCAGGACTCCAGAGGGAGAAGACAGTGCTGAGAGAACACCATCAGAGAGAGAACCCCGCTGCCCTGCGCCACCAGAGAGAAAGCCACACAGCCTGGTGCCATCCCTGGCAGAGAAAGGAATGGAGTCTTTGCAGGAATACAGATCTGGGTGCTACCCAGCGGAGTCACCATGGGCAATTCAGAGTGAGCTGACTCCTGATCAGAGGAACCGTTGCTGTATCGCTGGGTCAGGTGAGAGGGCCGATTGGCCATTATGTACTAGTGTCCATAGGAACTGCAGTCTCTGACCATCTCCTGTAGTATGTCTGCAGTCTCTGACCATCTCCTGTAGTATGTCTGCAGTCTCTGACCATCTCTTGTATTATGTCTGCAGTCTCTGAGCATCTCCTGTACTATGTCTGCAGTCTCTGACCATCTCCTGTAGTATGTCTGCAGTCTCTGATCATCTCTTGTATTATGTCTGCAGTCTCTGAGCATCTCCTGTACTATGTCTGCAGTCTCTGACCATCTCCTGTAGTATGTCTGCAGTCTCTGGCTATCTCCTGTACTATGTCTGCAGTCTCTGACCATCTCCTGTTCTATGATTGCAGTCTCTGACCGTCTCTTGTATCATAACTACAGTCTCTGACCATCTCCTGTACTAAGTCTGCAGTCTCTGACCATCTCCTGTACTATGTCTGCAGTCTCTGACCATCTCCTGTACTATGTCTGCAGTTTCTGACCATCTCCTGTACTATGTCTGCAGTCTCTGACCATCTCCTGTACTATGTCTGCAGTCTCTGACCATCACCTGCACTATGATTGCAGTCTCTGATCGTCTCCTGTATCATAACTACAGTCTCTGACCATCTCCTGTACTATGTCTGCAGTCTCTGGGCATCTCCTGTACTATGTCTGCAGTCTCTGGCTATCTCCTGTACTATGTCTGCAGTCTCTGACCATCTCCTGTTCTATGATTGCAGTCTCTGACCGTCTATTGTATCATAACTACAGTCTCTGACCATCTCCTGTACTATGTCTGCAGTCTCTGGGCATCTCCTGTACTATGTCTGCAGTCTCTGATCATTTCCTGTACTATGGCTACAGTCTCTGACCATCTCTTGTACTATGCCTGCAGTCTCTGGGCATCTCCTGTACTATGCCTGCAGTCTCTGGGCATCTCCTGTACTATGTCTGCAGTCTCTGACCATCTCCTGTACTATGTCTGCAGTCTCTGACCATCTCTTGTATCATAACTACAGTCTCTGACCATCTCCTGTACTAAGTCTGCAGTCTCTGACCATCTCCTGTACTATGTCTGCAGTCTCTGACCATCTCCTGTACTATGTCTGCAGTTTCTGACCATCTCCTGTACTATGTCTGCAGTCTCTGACCATCTCCTGTACTATGTCTGCAGTCTCTGACCATCACCTGCACTATGATTGCAGTCTCTGATCGTCTCCTGTATCATAACTATAGTCTCTGACCATCTCCTGTACTATGTCTGCAGTCTCTGGGCATCTCCTGTACTATGTCTGCAGTCTCTGGCTATCTCCTGTACTATGTCTGCAGTCTCTGACCATCTCCTGTTCTATGATTGCAGTCTCTGACCGTCTATTGTATCCTAACTACAGTCTCTGACCATCTCCTGTACTATGTCTGCAGTCTCTGGGCATCTCCTGTACTATGTCTGCAGTCTCTGATCATTTCCTGTACTATGGCTACAGTCTCTGACCATCTCTTGTACTATGCCTGCAGTCTCTGGGCATCTCCTGTACTATGCCTGCAGTCTCTGGGCATCTCCTGTACTATGTCTGCAGTCTCTGACCATCTCCTGTACTATGTCTGCAGTCTCTGACCATCTCCTGTACTATGTCTGCAGTCTCTGGGCATCTCCTGTACTATGTCTGCAGTCTCTGATCATCTCCTGTACTATGTCTGCAGTCTCTGATCATCTCCTGTACTATGTCTGCAGTCTCTGATCATCTCCTGTACTATGTCTGCAGTCTCTGATCATCTCCTGTACTATGTCTGCAATCTCTGACCATATCCTGTACTATGTCTGCAGTCTCTGGGCATCACCTGTACTATGTCTGCAGTCTCTGATCATCTCCTGTACTATGTCTGCAGTCTCTGATCATCTCTTGTATCATATCTACAGTCTCTGACCATCTCCTGTACTATGTCTGCAGTCTCTGGGCATCTCCTGTACTATGTCTGCAGTCTCTGATCATCTCCTGTACTATGTCTGCAGTCTCTGATCATCTCTTGTATCATAACTACAGTCTCTGACCATCTCCTGTACTATGTCTGCAGTCTCTGATCATCTCCTGTACTATGTCTGCAGTCTCTGATCATCTCTTGTATCATAACTACAGTCTCTGACATCTCCTGTACTATGTCTGCAGTCTCTGATCATCTCCTGGACTATGTCTGCAGTCTCTGATCATCTCCTGTACTATGTCTGCAGTCTCTGGGCATCTCCTGTACTATGTCTGCAGTCTCTGACCATATCCTGTACTATGTCTGCAGTCTCTGACCATCTCCTGTACTATGTCTGCAGTCTCTGATCATCTCCGGTACTATGTCTGCAGTCCCTGATCATCTCCTGTACTATGTCTGCAATCTCTGACCATATCCTGTACTATGTCTGCAGTCCCTGATCATCTCCTGTACTATGTCTGCAGTCTCTGACCATATCCTGTACTATGTCTGCAGTCTCTGGGCATCTCCTGTACTATGTCTGCAGTCTCTGATCATCTCCTGTACTATGTCTGCAGTCTCTGATCATCTCTTGTATCATAACTACAGTCTCTGACCATCTCCTGTACTATGTCTACAGTCTCTGGGCATCCCCTGTACTATGTCTGCAGTCTCTGATCATCTCCTGTACTATGTCTGCAGTCTCTGGGCATCTCCTGTACTATGTCTGCAGTCTCTGATCATCTCTTGTATCATAACTACAGTCTCTGACCATCTCCTGTACTATGTCTGCAGTCTCTGATCATCTCCTGTACTATGTCTGCAGTCTCTGATCATCTCCTGTACTATGTCTGCAGTCTCTGATCATCTCCGATACTATGTCTGCAGTCCCTGATCATCTCCTGTACTATGTCTGCAGTCTCTGGGCATCTCCTGTACTATGTCTGCAGTCTCTGATCATCTCCTGTACTATGTCTACAGTCTCTAACCATCTCTTGTACTATGCCTGCAGTCCCTGATCATCTCCTGTACTAAGTACAGGAGATGCCCAGAGACTGCAGACATAGTACAGGAGATGGTCAGAGACTGCAGACATAGTACAGGAGATGGTCAGAGACTGCAGACATAGTACAGGAGATGGTCAGAGACTGCAGACATAGTACAGGAGATGCCCAGAGACTGCAGACAATGTCTGCAGTCTCTGACCATCTCCTGTACTATGTCTGCAGTCTCTGGGCATCTCCTGTACTATGTCTGCAGTCTCTGACCATCTCCTGTACTATGTCTGCAGTCTCTGATCATCTCCTGTATTATGTCTGCAGTCTCTGACCATCTCCTGTACTATGTCTGCAGTCTCTGACCATCTCCTGTACTATGTCTGCAGTCTCTGACCATCTCCTGTACTATGTCTGCAGTCTCTGATCATCTCTTGTATCGTATCATAACTACAGTCTCTGACCATCTCCTGTACTATGTCTGCAGTCTCTGGGCATCTCCTGTACTATGTCTGCAGTCTCTGACCATCTCCTGTACTATGTCTGCAGTCTCTGATCATCTCCTGTACTATGTCTGCAGTCTCTGATCATCTCCTGTACTATGTCTGCAGTCTCTGACCATCTCCTGTACTATGTCTGCAGTCTCTGACCATCTCCTGTACTATGTCTGCAGTCTCTGACCATCTCCTGTACTATGTCTGCAGTCTCTGATCATCTCCTGTATTATGTCTGCAGTCTCTGATCATCTCCTGTATTATGTCTGCAGTCTCTGACCATCTCCTTTACTATGTCTGCAGTCTCTGACCATCTCCTGTACTATGTCTGCAGTCTCTGACCATCTTCTGTATCATGTCTGCAGTCTCTGACCATCTCCTGTATCATGTCTGCAGTCTCTGACCATCTCCTGTTTCATGTCTGCAGTCTCTGACCATCTCCCGTATCATGTCTGCAGTCTCTGACCATCTCCTGTATCATGTCTGCAGTCTCTGACCATCTCCTGTATCATGTCTACAGTCTCTGACCATCTCCTGTATCATGTCTGCAGTCTCTGACCATCTCCTGTATCATGTCTGCAGTCTCTGACCATCTCCTGTATCATATCTGCAGTCTCTGACCATCTCCTGTATCATGTCTACAGTCTCTGATCATCTCCTGTATCATGTCTGGGGGCTCTTTCTAACAGACTCTCTAACAAAAGCCCTCTTTGTGTGCATCAGAGAGACTCCCCTCCAGGTCTCATTAGTGTACGCTCTTCCTGTATTTTTTTTATTGTTAAAAGATCAGGGGAGGATCTATTCCTAGGGTAACAAAGACTTCTTAGGGGAGCATCTCTGTGTTTGAGTCGTTGCCATAGAAACATTTATAAAGGGGAGGAGTTGGTAAGATGACCACGCCCATGTGGGGGCGCCAGAAATATTTCTGCACCCAGGCGCCGGTGACCCTAGGATCGGCCCTGTGTCTCCATATGTACTGGGGATGGTTTAGTTATTTGGGTGATTCAATTTTCTTTAGCTAACTTCAAATCCATAAAGTTACCACCGGCCCCGGAATCCAGCATTGATAAGGTGGAGAATAACTGGTCTTTCTCTTTAAGAGTGACGCTTACAGTAAAATGTGGGTGATGACAGACAATCTAATTTTCTCCTTGTGTTATGGAAGACAGGAGTTGTGTAATGGATCCCACTTGTTCCCTAGATGTGGACAATTCTCTTTGACCGGCCGCTGCAATGGTTTGTCTTGATTTATTTGGACACCTGAGGGCAAAGTGATCTAACTGACCACAATATAGGTAAAGATTCAGTTCACGTCTGCGTCTCTTTTCAGCAAAGCTGAGAGCTCCAATCTGCATAGGTTCGGTTTCAGGTTCATTACTGGCAAACGATTTAGTCATTGGTTGAAGATTGAACGAGGAACTATAGTCAACAGATCTTTGTTTCTCAAATCGTCTCTCCATAGATCGTCTGTCGATCTTAATCCTCAATTTAATAAAGTCATCAAGACCATTGGGCGTATCTATTCTGGATAGTTCATCTTTTATATTCTCAGAAGGTCCTTCTCTAAAGTGAAAGCACTTTGCACTGTCATTCCAGGTGGTATCAGTTACCCATCGACTAAATTTGGCAGCATATTCAGCAACAGGATGTCTTCCTTGGCGCAAGTTCAGGAACACAGTTTCAGCAGTTGCGTTGCGATTCGGATCTTTGAAAATTAAATTCATGGTTGTGACAAACCCCTCAAAATCTCCTAGAATCTCATGGTCTTGCTCCAAGTATGGGGAAACCCATGCCATGGCCGCATCAATGAACAGAGATATAATAAAGCCTATCTTGGAGCGTGGGGTGGCAAATCGGTAAGGTTGCAGCTGAAGGTGCAGTCGACATTGATTAAGTTTAGGATCCCCATTGAATTTATTAGGCAAAGGGAAGCAGTTTGAATCACTGTTAGTAGCTATCTATTGGCGTTGCTGCGCAAGTTGTGTTCGCAATTCAATGGAGGCCAATGGCTGACAACGTCAGTCAAGCGAGAGAGAGGGCAGCCTGAATAGCTAGACCTATGATCAGTGTTGGGGTCACAAGCCAAGGTCAGTGCAGGAGAGAGTTTCGTAATCGAGGTAACAAGCCAAGGTCGATGCAGGAGGAGAGTTTCGTAGTCGGGGTCACAAGCCAAGGTCGATGCAGGAGGAGAGTTTCATAGTCGGGGTCACAAGCCACAGTTGTTTCCAAACAGCAGTAGAAGTAGCTCAAGTAGTAAGCAGGATCAGACCACAATAATCTGGCAACAGGAAGTGCAGAGGCAAGGCTTATATAGGAAGTTCATGGGAGGGTCAAGGAGTTCAAGGTTCAACAGCAATCAAAACACAAGGAAAGGTTTTCCAATGGATCAGGCAGGATTGTCCAATAGATTAGGCAGGGAGCTGTCTAGATAGCTCAGTGTGAAGAATCAATGCCAGACACGGAAGAGATTCCAGGTTCAAGCCCAGGTCCTGACAGCCCCATAGGGTGGATATCTTCTACATAAATGTAAAATTTTGAAATGCCTCTGGAATGAACGGACAGACATTCATAATCCAAAAAAAAACATAGTAGCTGAGATTATGCTAATACAAAAATGGCAAAATGAAGGACAACAATGAATTCATTATTTAAAGGTATAGCTTAACCACTTGACGACCGCCTCACGCCGATGTACGTCGGCAAAGTGGCACGGACAGGCAAAATCACGTACATGGTACCCATTTGGAAAGTAGACACCCCAAGCTATTTGCTGAGAGGCATGTCGAGTCCATGGAATATTTTATATTGCGACACAAGTTGCGGGAAAGAGACAATTTTTTTTTTTTGCACAAAATTGTCACTAAATGATATATTGCTCAAACATGCCATGGGAATATGTGAAATTACACCCCAAAATACATTCTGCTGCTTCTCCTGAGTACGGGGATACCACATGTGTGAGACTTTTTGGGAGCCTAGCCGCGTACGGAACCCCGAAAACCAGGCTTTCTAAGGGCGTGAATTTTTGATTTCTCTCTTGACTGCTTATCACAGTTTCGGAGACCATGGAATGCCCAGGTGGCACAAACCCCCCCCCAAATGACCCCATTTTGGAAAGTAGACACCCCAAGCTATTTGATGAGAGGTATAGTGAGTATTTTGCAGACCTCACTTTTTGTCACAAAGTTTTGAAAATTGAAAAAAGAAAAAAAAAAGTTTTTTCTTGTCTTTCTTCATTTTCAAAAACAAATGAGAGCTGCAAAATACTCACCATGCCTCTCAGCAAATAGCTTGGGGTGTCTACTTTCCAAAATGGGGTCATTTGGGGGGGTTTTGTGCCACCTGGGCATTCCATGGCCTCCGAAACTGTGATAGGCAGTAAAGAGTGAAATCAAAAATTTTCACCCTTAGAAATCCTGAAGGCGGTGATTGGTTTTCGGGGTCCCGTACACGGCTAGGCTCCCAAAAAGTCCCACACATGTGGTATCCCCGTACTCAGGAGAAGCAGCAGAATGTATTTTGGGGTGCAATTCCACATATGCCCATGGCCTGTGTGAGCAATATATAATTTAGTGACAACTTTGTGCAAAAAAAAAAAAAAAAAAGTGTCACTTTCCCGCAACTTGTGTCAAAATATAAAATATTCCATGGACTCAATATGCCTCTCTGGAAATAGCTTGGGGTGTCTACTTTCCAAAATGGGGTCATTTGGGGGGGTTTTGTGCCACCTGGGCATTCCATGGCCTCCGAAACTGTGATAGGCAGTAAAGAGTGAAATCATAAATTTACGCCCTTAGAAATCCTGAAGGCGGTGATTGGATTTCGGGGCCCCGTATGCGGCTAGGCTCCCAAAAAGTCCCACACATGTGGTATCCCCATATTCAGGAGAAGCAGCAGAATGTATTTTGGGGTGCAATTCCACATAGGCCCATGGCCTGTGTGAGCAATATATCATTTAGTGACAACTTTTTGTAAATATTTTTTTTTTTTTTGTCATTATTCAATCACTTGGGACAAAAAAAATAAATATTCAATGGGTTCAACATGCCTCTCAGCAATTTCCTTGGGGTGTCTACTTTCCAAAATGGGGTCATTTGGGGGGGTTTTGTACTGCCCTGCCATTTTAGCACCTCAAGAAATGACATAGGCAGTCATAAACTAAAAGTTGTGTAAATTACAGAAAATGTACCCTAGTTTGTAGACGCTATAACTTTTGCGCAAACCAATAAATATACGCTTATTGACATTTTTTTTACCAAAAACATGTGGCCGAATACATTTTGGCCTAAATGTATGACTAAAATTGAGTTTATTGGATTTTTTTTATAACAAAAAGTAGAAAATATCATTTTTTTTCAAAATTTTCGGTCTTTTTCCATTTATAGCGCAAAAAATAAAAACCGCAGAGGTGATCAAATACCATCAAAAGAAAGCTCTATTTCTGGGAAGAAAAAGACGCAAATTTCGTTTGGGTACAGCATTGCATGACCGCGCAATTAGCAGTTAAAGCGACGCAGTGCCAAATTGGAAAAAGACCTCTGGTCCTTAGGCAGCATAATGGTCCGGGGCTCAAGTAGTTAAAGCTCATGGCCTCATTTAGGCCAGGATTTTTATTGGCTGATAATTTATATATACATCTCGCCTCACTTTGTAGGAGTTTTTTATCAATGTCAACGCCCCTTTCATGGGGAGGGACATGATCTAAGGTTTCCATTTTCTTTTTAATGAATACGGATACATGATCTCTAATACGGTGGAAAAGGGGTCGTTTTGTTTTACCCACATAGTAGGCACCACAGTTGCATTGCATGATATAGACAATACCCACTGTCTAGCAGTTGGCAAAAAAACGTGGTTTCCAGATCAGGCCATTAGGTAGTCGGATCTGCTTGGCATGGGTGACAAATGAACAAAAATGGCACTTGCCACATGGGGACTTGCCCCACTTGGGGGTTTTCCGCGGTCCATTGCCAACATGGTGACTATGGACCAATTGGTCCCTAAGAGACAGGGATCTGCGAAATGTAATTTCAGGATGGGGACTGACGTATTTAGAGACTGTTTCATATACTGTCAGGAGGTGCCAATACCTCGCTGAGGAGGCGATGTTGAAACGCCTTAGCCTCAATCTAAAAATCTGACAGTTTAGAACAGTTTCTTTTGATTTGCAAGTATTGGCTATATGGAATGCTTTTGATTAAGGAAGTAGAGTGTGAACTGGCAGCATGCAATATAGTATTGCCAGAGGAAGGCTTTCTAAATAAAGTGGAGCCAAGGCTGTGGTTCTCATTAATAAGAATGCTAACATTTAAAAATTCAAGTGATTGTTGGTGAAATTTCATAGCGAACTTAAGATTGAAATCCTTCTGCTCCAAAATCCTCAAAAAAACAGTCAGTTCCTCTCTGGTGCCAGTCCACACCATAAAGATATCGTCTATGTATCTTTGGCAAATTAGCATAAATTCAAATGCTTATGTAATGTCTCATCAAAGAAGAGGTTTTGCTCCCATCCCTCCAGGTACAGGTTTGCATAAGCAGAGGCGCAATGGGTCCCCATGGTGACCCCTGCACCTGGAGGTAGTTCATTTATAGGCAGAGTTGGAATCATATGCTAATTTATCCCACAGAATTTTTTTTCTTTTGTTTTTAAAATTGCAGCCACGAAGGATTCCAAATGGGTTTGCTATCCCACATAGTAGTGTAGAAACTGAAATTGCAGGGGGTGGTTTCCTGTGCTTATTCACTTCTTCACTGTATATTTACATTAAAGCAAATTGGCGACTGGATGCGTTGAAGCCCTCACTGCAGACTTGCACAGTGAAGCTACTGAGCTGTTACTTCACCATACTTCTCCATACATGCAAGCGGGCCCGGACTGGCCATTGGGTACACTGGGCGTTTGCCCAGTGGGCCGCTGCCCCTGGGCTGCATTTTTAGGAAAAGCTTCTTGATGACTGCACCACACAGCTGGAGGTAATCGGCGACCGCGGTCCAGACAGGGTTAACACAGACCACGGGCGCTGCTCACCTCCTGCTATACGAGCATTCCTACAGCAGGGCCGGCACCAGCACACTTACAAGGTGCAGAAGGAGGCGGGAGAGAAGGCTCCTGTGACATGCAGGAAACACCTGCACTGGACAGACACCTCGTGGGCTGGCTGCGCTGGAGCTATAGCTGCACTCAAGGAGGCGGCGGCAGCCTCTCTCCTAACACCAGCCGGTACACTGATGGCTGCCTGGTGAGATGGCTACCCAGACAGGTGCACTCACAATTTCTGAAAACATGAAGAAGCAGTTTCTAGCTGGACTGACAGCATTTGTAGAGAGGAAGTAGAATGCAGCCTGGCCATCTTGTGCCCAATTAGGGAGGTGTCCAGAAGAGATGCGACCCTACACTTTCCCTCCTCCTCGGGAACCTTTCCCAAGCGTTTGTACTGTTCCTCACCGGCAGGGTACCTCTCCCTACTCTACCAACTCGCCAAAAATGCGCGAACCCTGGGAGTCCATGGTACTGAATGGGGTAGATGGGCCCTCCATGCTGTTGTCAGCAAAGTCATCAGGCTCTAATGCCGCGTACACACGGTCGGACTTTTCGTCTACAAAAGTCCAACGGACGCTGACGGACTAAAGATGGCTGGTAATCCGATCGTGTGTGGGCTTCTCCGGACTTTCAACATACTTTTTTAGCCTCAAATCCGACGTACTTTAGATTTGAAACATGCTTCAAATCTTTACTTCGTAACTACGACGGACCCCGAAATCCGCTCGTCTGTGTGCTAGTCCGACGGACAAAAAGCCACGCTAGGGCACCTATTGGCTACTGGCTATGAACTTCCTTATTTTAGTCCGGTGTACGTCATCACGTAAGAATTCGACGGACTTTTGTGTGATCGTGTGTAGGCAAGTCTGTTCGTTAGAAAGTCCGCCGCAAGTCCGTCGAAAGTCCGCCGAAAGTCTGCCGGAAGTCTGTCGGACAGGCTGTCTGACTTTTGTAGACGAAAAGTCCGACCGTGTGTACGCGGCATAAGTGTTGGGAGGCCGGAGACTCAAGTAGGATGGGTGGTAGGAACCAGTCAGTTGGAGCTTCATGCACCATAGTAAAGTCTGCAACAACAAACACCCTCCAGTCATTGGCAGGCCTCTTGGAGCAGTTACCCACTAACACACAAGGTTACAGCATGTTCCGATGCAGTCTCCTATTCATGTGTTCGGGCCATTCTAAGACTAGCTCATAGACCAGGGTAGGTGGGAAAGGCTACCCTACCAGTCAGTACGGGGTGCAATCCTACTTGGTCTCAAACTTGCTTCCTTAAGAAGAATCTTTGCCGCAGCTCCGTAAGTGGTAGCTTCTCCCCATTCAGGCCTTCCGGTTGTGACACAATCTGTTCTAAAGTAGCCCACTCGTGTTCTGGGAGTGCCATCAAGTGGCAGGCATTGGCCTCTAAGGTGTTAATGGCCATTTCCGCCAGGCCAGGACCTGGTATAGGTGCGTGGCACTCTCCAGTCTCTCCTCCCACTCTGCCAGGGGAATGTTAGAGCCCTTGAACTTCGGCATTAGGGCTAAGGCCGATCTTAATGGAGCCATGCTGGAGCCTAGTCCTCCTTCTGCAAACTCCATGTAGCTAAGGCTTCTGGTAGGAACTGAACCCAGTACTTTACCACTGCAAGCCAAGAGCACTAACCACAATATTTCTAATTATATTTTAGTGTACCATGGCTTGTGGTTCCATAGAATAAGCAGGGCAGCAAACAACTAACTGAACTATTTGTACTCTAATGTTATGTAATACATGCAAGTGACAAATAAATATTCTGAGAACAGAAAAATACTGAGAGGAAATTAAAGGATAAATGGATCACATGTTGGAAAATTTAGGCAGATGCGTTGGCAGTCTGCTGGCAGGTGCTGAACTGAGAACATACATAATATATGGAGAATATTTATGTTTTCCCCTCAGCTTGGTGAAGCTTAGAACACCAGCCAGATATACTACAGGAACAGATCTATTTTAGGTAAATCTGATATCTCCGCATAAATGTACAGATTAAGAGCAGACACCACACGATATATACAAGCATGGGCGTCCACAGGTAGGGGCAAGGGGGGTCAAGTGCCCCCCCGGCAGGGCCGGCGATACCTATAGACAAGTGCGCATATCAATCGGGGGCACGGAGCTGCCTGTCCCAGGGCCAAGAGTCGCATACACAATATGGTGTGTCAGGGAGTGATGATGTTTGCGGCCCCTAAACTGGGGGGAGGCAGCGCGGCCAGAGGCAAGAAATACAAAGCTCTCCCGCAGCTTGCCTGTTACCTTTCACCTGCTGCCTGGAGTGGACAGCGTCTGCTAATGCTCAGCCCATGCAGATCACTGATGATTTATCTCCCCTCCTCTTCTCTTCTCCTCCTCGGCTCAGACTGCCGGCTGTGTGCACTCTGCCTATACATGTATGAAAGGCCCAGCACTCCCTTCTAGATAGGGGCCCGAGAACACCCACTGCATGGGGCCCCAGCCTCATCTTAGCTGCTTGGCATGTGCAGCTGTTGTTGAAGCCTTCTTTCTGCCTTTTCTGGGGATAGTAAATCATTCAATTCTCTGTAATGTTGTCTGAAGCTTGCAATATAGAAATTGGAGGGGAGTTCTCCATACTAATAATTGTGTTTGTGTGGGGGTGTAATGTATCTGGATGTATGGGGGTGTAATGTATCTGTGTGTATGGGGGTGTAATGTATCTGGGTGTATGGGGGTGTAATGTATCTGTGTGTATGGGGGTGTAATGTATCTGGGTGTATGTGTACTATGTATGCAGTCTCTGACCATCTCCTGTACTATGTCTGCAGTCTGACCGTGATAATAACATTGTCGAAAAGGGGCAGAGCATGGGTGACCTTAAAATAATGCCCCCCCCCCCCCCCCCCCTGAAAAAAAAGTTCTGCGGACGCCCATGTATGCAAGTACATTCATGAAGCGCTATCCCCCATAGGAGCCACTAGGATTTTTCCTTGTTTCAACTCTTCAGCAAGGCGCACAGTATTCCCCACAGCCAGGTACACAACTTATGCTCATTTCTTCAATAATCAGTCTAGGGGTTTGGTTGTTTTTGGTATTTTATTGTAGAACTTGGATAGGGAGGGGGTGTAGTGGGATACTCTGAATTCAACTAGTTACACTGAGGACAGCTTCTTCAACTGAACTGTGGATTTCCTGCTTGATGCACTGTGCACCCTTGAGCAAGTCCTCTACAGGGATAATGAACTGTTGCTCTTCAGGATACTAGCCAGTATCCTCCTGCGGAATCCAGTAAGTGACTTTCCTACCACAGAGGGGAGTAGCCAAAGAACCAGGCCCCAAGATCTTTACAGTCTGTACTCACAAGGTCTCTGGACCGAATGGTAGCCTCCTTCCAATCTTCCAGCCACCACTTCCAGTGATCCCAGACAGATCTTCACAGGGACGGCTCCCCCGCAGTCAGCTCTTTAGAACACTTGGGTCAGCACTCCAAATTCCAGTCCTCCCACCCAAGGTTACAGCAGCCCCTCCTTGGCTGGACTTTCCTTTCCAAGCAAAGACCCCATTCCTGTGTGTTCCACCGAGTATAAATACTCTTCCCAGCATGCATAGAGGCTGCTATGCTTGTAGTTGGCTGAGATGGCATCCATATTCATGCTGCTGATCTGCATGAGTCACTCCTATTTATCCAGCAACTTCCAAAGTTGCCTGGATACCAGTGTCAATTTCGGCAACGAAAACGTTTTTGTCAAAGTTTTCGTCAGCGGCATTTTTACAGTGACAAAACAAAACGAAACAAAAAGTACAGCACATTTTCGTCCACTGGCAAAAACTATGACGAAAATCAGATCCATTTTCGTTAACGAAAGAAAACAGGACTAAAATGTGAGGCAGGGACGTTTACCCTTGTGAACTAACTTCCGGTTTTCACAGAGCTTAACGTGCTTCCTCACTCCGCTCCCAGCCAACAAGCGCACAAGACGACTGCCAGAGACCTGAGAGTGAGAGTGAGAACAGCACTGTGCATTACAGGCCAACCAGGCCTCCCGTGTCCTGACTCCTGATGAGGCAATCGCACCGCCAGGCACCCAGAGCAGAGCAGACTATGAGTGTACAGTAATAACAGTTGTGGTACATTACAATTACAGCAGGCCTGAGGCCTCCCCTCAGACCACCATCCGTCCAGAGCACACTGTGCAACTGTGCATTACAGGCCTCCTCTGACCACTGCCAGTGGCATCCAAGGCACTGTGGATTACAGGCCATCCCTCAGAACACAATCCAGCACTGTGCAGCATTACAGGCCTCCTCTGACCAGTGGCAGTGGCATCCAGGGCGCTGTGCATTACAGGCCATCCCTCAGACAACCACCATCCAGCACTCTGCAGCATTACAGGCCTCCTCAGATCACCATCCAGAGCACTGCGCAGCATTACAGGCCTCCTCAGACCACCATCCAAAGCACTCTGCAGCTTTACAGGCCTCCTCAGACCACCGTCCAGACCACTGTGCAGCTCTACAGGACTCATCAGACCACCGTCCAGGGCACTGTGCATCAATATAGGCCTCCTCAGAGTGGCTAAATCTGTATCTGTGAGTTTGTTCAAACCTTAATACCATAAATAATAACATTACTTCAGGGGTATATAATGAGTTTGGAAATTCTAGAGAAATGCTTAAATAATGCATTACAACTTAACTAAACACATTAGATTTTAGTTGACAAAAATTATTTTATTTGACTAAAATCCACTGGAGATTTTAGTCGATGACTAAAATGGGACTAAAACTAAAATGGAATGTTTGTCAAAGACTATCACTAAAACACTTGCAGAAGACTAAAATGGGACAAAAAATAAAATGCCATTTTAGTCTTATGACTAAGACTAATGCCGCGTACACACGCTCGGACTTTCTGACAACAAAACAGTGGATTTTTGTTTGAAGGGTGTTGGCTCCAACTTGTCTTGCATACACACGGTCACACAAATGTTGGCCAACAATTAGGAACGTAGTGACGTACAAGACGTACGTGATATCTCCATTACGAACGCTAGTTTTACAAGACCGAGCGCTTCCGGCTCGTCCTTGATTCCGAGCATGCGTGTTTGTACTTTGGACTTTTGTACTTGTGTACACGCGATCGGAGAGTCCGACAACAAACATTTGTTGGCGGAAAATTTGAGAACCTGCTAGCCAACATTTGTTGGCGGAAAGTCCGACAACAAACGTCCGATGGAGCATACACACGGTCGAACTTACCGCCAACAAGCTCACATCGAACAATTCCCGTCTGAAAATCCGATCGTGTGTACGTGGCATTAAACTGAATCGAAATTTGCTGCCAAAATTAAAACTGCTGGATACAGAGGAGCCAATACAGAAACAGCAGCACTTGTGAAACACACAGGATTCCCTAGCTAATAAGGATGAGCTCCGGTGTGTTCGCATGCTGCACGTGCCGAGCCCGCCAGGAACTCGGCACTGCACAGCGCTAATCACAAGCAGTGAGACATTTCCCGATGTACGGCTGCAAAGATCGGGAAATGTCTCACTGCTTGTGATTAGCGCAGCTCATTGCCGACTTCCTGGTGGGCTCGGCACGTGCAGCATGCGAACATGCCGGAGCTCATCCTTATTAGCTAATAATGTAGCATTCCTGTTAAGCAGGAAAGCTACTATGTTTTACCTCACAGTCTCCTGTTAAGCAGGAGACCACACTATACTACATGTGGCAATCTTGAGGAGGCCAACTTTTCTTTTTGGATGCCAATGCAGGATTTGAGTGACCATCTTGACACAGAAATGCTTAAACATCGGTTTCTGCCTCATTCGGCACTCCCGCAGTTTGAAAATAGGTCAGGGACAGAGTCCCACTTGTTAGGGAGAGAGTAGGAACAATGCTAAGGAGAGGTACCTTATAAGGAGGGAACGAGTAGGTTTCTCCTTACAGAGTATCTCTGATGCCAGCTTTCTGGCACTGCCTCCCACCATCAACTGGCTCAACTACAAGAAGAAGGGATCTCAGAATGACCCATCAATCTGGATACTAGCATCAAGGAAAATGCTCCTCAAGCAATCTGTGATCTTTAGACTCAGATTATATCGCTAATGAAAAGGTGCCCTGTTCACAGTCATTACCTTCTTGCGTAAAGAAATGTGTAACCTGTAACACATACAGTATGCTGCCCTCAAAGTACACCTTGACAGCCGGACACTTAGCATTTTCAGATGTAGAGAATGATCATTTCTCCATGTTTTCTTTAAAAAAAAAAAAAAAAAAAGTGCCTACTGCTTTTAATATATAAACATGGGGTAGGATGATTGACACTGAATAATTGATGGACACTGAATAATATGATGATGGAAACTGAATAATTCAGCTTCGAAATCCACAATGTATTCCTCTTCCAGCTGAGCTGAATTTAGACTCCTGCGTTCTGACTAAAAAAAAAAATAAGGTAGGGTCTGGAAACTCCCAAGAGCCAATTATGGTGCATTAGGCAGCACTGATCTCTTGAGGCTTATTTTACTTAATAACAATTTGTGTTCTTACGTTTAAATGCAGAAGAACTTTAATCTTACAAGTCTGCATAAAGAGCAGAAAAATACGTTAATTATGGAAAGAATCTAAAACTAACAAATACAAACATAATTAACCACTTCCATACCGGGCCTATTCTGGCACTCCTCTCCTACATGTAAAAATCATCTTTTGTTTGCTAGAAAATTACTCAGAACCCCCAAACATTATTTATGCTTTTTTAGCAGACACCGTAGGGAATAAAATGGCGGTTCTTGGAACTTTTTATGTCGCACGATATTTGCGCAACAATTTTTCAAACGTGTTTTTTTTTTGGAGAAAAAACTGTTTCATGAATTAAAAAATAACAAAACATTAAAGTTAGCCCAATTTTTTTGTATACTGTGAAAGATGAAGTTACGCCGAGTAAATAGATACCCAACATGTCACATTTTAAAATTGCGAACACTCATGGAATGGCGCCAAACTTCGGTACTTAAAAATCTCCATAGGCGACGCTTTAAATTTTTTTACAGGTTACCAGTTTAGAGTTACAGAGGAGGTCTAGTGCTAGAATTATTGCTCTCACTCTAACACACATGGAGATACCTCACATGTTTGAACGGTGTTTAAATATGTGGGCGGGGCTTACTTGTGCTTTTGTTTCTGTGTGCAAGCTACCGGGGACAGGGGCGCTTAATTTTTTTTTTCTTTTTACTGCTTATTTTACTTTTTTTTCTTTTTTTTTTACACTTTCTCTTTTAAATTTTTTTTTTTTTATCACTTTTATTCCTATTACAAGGAATGTAAACATCCCTTGTAATAGGAATGGTGTGTGACAGGTCCTCTTTGTGGAGAGATTCGTGTCAAGAGACCCCACATCTCTCCTCCAGGCTGGAAAGCATGAGATAAAAAAAATTCACATAGTTACATATAGTTACATAGTAGGTGAGGTTGAAAAAAGACACAAGTCCATCAAGTCCAACCTATGTGTGTGATTATGTGTCAGTATTACATTACATATCCCTGTATATTGCGGTCATTCAGGTGATTATCTAATAGTTTCTTGAAGCTATCAATGCTCCCCGCTGAGACCACCGCCTGTGGAAGGGAATTCCACATCCTTGCCGCTCTTACAGTAAAGAACCCTCTACGTAGTTTAAGGTTAAACCTCTTTTCTTCTAATTGTAATGAGTGGCCACTAGTCTTATTAAACTCTCTTCTGCGAAAAAGTTTTACCCCTATTGTGGGGTCACCAGTACAGTATTTGTAAATTGAAATCATATCCCCTCTCAAGCGTCTCTTCTCCAGAGAGAATAAGTTCAGTGCTCGCAACCTTTCCTCATAACTAAGATCCTCCAGACCCTTTATTAGCTTTGTTGCCCTTCTTTGTACTCGCTCCATTTCCAGTACGTCCCTCCTGAGGACTGGTGCCCAGAACTGGACAGCATACTCCAGGTGCGGGCGGACCAGAGTCTTGTAGAGCGGGAGAATTATCGTTTTATCTCTGCAGTTGATCCCCCTTTTAATGCATGCCAATATTCTGTTTGCTTTATTAGCAGCAGCTTGGCATTGCATGCCATTGCTGAGCCTATCATCCACTAGGACCCCCAAGTCCTTTTCCATCCTAGATTCCCCCAGAGGTTCTCCCCCCAGTGTATAGATTGCATTCATATTTTTGACACCCAAATGCATTATTTTACATTTTTCTACATTGAACCTCATTTGCCATGTAGTCGCCCACCCCATTAATTTGTTCAGGTCTTTTTGCAAGATTTCCACATCCTGCGGAGAAGTTATTGCCCTGCTTAGCTTAGTATCGTCTGCAAATACAGAGATGGAACTGTTTATCCCATCCTCCAGGTCGTTTATGAACAAATTAAATAGGATTGGTCCCAGCACAGAACCCTGGGGGACCCCACTACCCACCCCTGACCATTCTGAGTACTCCCCATTTATCACCACCCTCTGAACACGCCCTTGTAGCCAGTTTTCAATCCATGTACTCACCCTATGGTCCATGCCAATGCACCTTATTTTGTACAGTAAACGTTTATGGGGAACTGTGTCAAATGCTTTTGCAAAATCCAGATACACCACGTCTACGGGCCTTCCTTTATCTAGATGGCAACTCACCTCCTCATAGAAGGTTAATAGATTGGTTTGGCAAGAACGATTCTTCATGAATCCATGCTGATTACTGCTAATGATATCATTCTTATTACTAAAATCTTGTATATAGTCCCTTATCATCCCCTCTAAGAGTTTACATACTATTGATGTTAGGCTAACTGGTCTGTAATTCCCAGGGATGTTTTTTGGGCCCTTTTTAAATATTGGTGCTACATTGGCTTTTCTCCAATCAGCTGGTACCATTCCAGTCAATAGACTGTCTGTAAAAATTAGGAACAACGGTCTGGCAATCACCTGACTGAGTTCCCTAAGTACCCTCGGATGCAAGCCATCTGGTCCCGGTGATTTATTAATGTTAAGTTTCTCAAGTCTAATTTTAATTCCGTCCTCTGTTAACCATGTAGGTGCTTCCTGTGTTGTGTCATGAGTAGGGATGAGCTTCGTGTTCGAGTCGAACCCATGTTCGACTCGAACATCCGCTGTTCGTCCGTCCGTCGAATTGCGAACGATATGGGCCGTTCGCGCCAAATTCGTGTGGCGCGTCACGGCCCATAATTCACTGCGGCATCGCAGTGCATTGCTGGCTGATGATTGGCCAAGCATGCACTATGACCCGCATGCTTGGCCAATCACAGCGCCGTCAGTAGAGAGAGCTGTAATTGGCCAAAGCCAGGGTGGCTTTGGCCAATTATGGCTCAGGGGATTTAGTACACGCCCCACACTATATAAGGCCGCCTGCACGGCGGCCCTGTGTAGTGTGTGTTCCGGTGTGCTGAGAGATAGAGAGAGAGAGAGACAGTGTCATTTGATTTGAGTTAGATAGATTAGGCAGAACAGTCAGTCAGTTTAGCTGCACTTACAGTGTATTGTGTATATATATGCATCCCAGGTGTTGCATATATATATATACACTGTATTCAGTTTAGCTAGATCCGTTCCTGTTATCTTCTAGACTATTTACATTTAGTGCAGTGTGTCCTGCTCACAGTGTTCAGCTAGATCCGTTCCTGTTATCTTCTAGACTATTTACATTTAGTGCAGTGCGTCCTGCTCACAGTGTTCAGCTAGATCCGTTCCTGTTATCTTCTAGACTATTTACATTTAGTGCAGTGCGTCCTGCTCACAGTGTTCAGCTAGATCCGTTCCTGTTATCTTCTAGACTATTTACATTTAGTGCAGTGCGTCCTGCTCACAGTGTTCAGCTAGATCCGTTCCTGTTATCTTCTAGACTATTTACATTTAGTGCAGTGCGTCCTGCTCACAGTGTTCAGCTAGATCCGTTCCTGTTATCTTCTAGACTATTTACATTTAGTGCAGTGCATCCTGCTCACAGTGTTCAGCTAGATCCGTTCCTGTTATCTTCTAGACTATTTACATTTAGTGCAGTGCGTCCTGCTCACAGTGTTCAGCTAGATCCGTTCCTGTTATCTTCCTACTGACAGGCAGGCTTGTCTGGTTACAGTATATAAAGCTACCTGAAGAAAATTACAGGTGTTCTATTTGATCCTATTAGTACCACGGTCAGGCAGCTAGACTATTTACATTTAGTACAGTGCGTCCTGCTCACAGTGTTCAGCTAGATCCGTTCCTGTTATCTTCCTACTGACAGGCAGGCTTGTCTGGTTACAGTATATAAAGCTACCTGAAGAATATTACATGTGTTCTATTTGATCCTATTAGTACCACGGTCAGGCAGCTAGACTATTTACATTTAGTACAGTGCGTCCTGCTCACAGTGTTCAGCTAGATCCGTTCCTGTTATCTTCCTACTGACAGGCAGGCTTGTCTGGTTACAGTATATAAAGCTACCTGAAGAAAATTACAGGTGTTCTATTTGATCCTATTAGTACCACGGTCAGGCAGCTAGACTATTTACATTTAGTACAGTGCGTCCTGCTCACAGTGTTCAGCTAGATCCGTTCCTGTTATCTTCCTACTGACAGGCAGGCTTGTCTGGTTACAGTATATAAAGCTACCTGAAGAAAATTACAGGTGTTCTATCCCAGCTTAGTGCAGCTACAGGCCATTAGTATGTCTGGAAGGCCAAGAAGGAGAGGCAGACAGTCACAAGCCAATAAGAGAGGGCAAGCAGGCTCTGTGTCTAGTGCTGGTCGTGGAGACGGTGCATCCTCATCAGCACGTGGCCATGGGACACGCTTGGCCTTTTTTTCGGCAGCTGGCCGTGTTGAGCCACAACATGCGGAAGACTTGGTCGAGTGGATGACCAAGCCGTCCTCATCCTCCTCATCCTCTCTCACCCAGGGTGCTTTGTCTGGCAAAGCAGCGGCCTCTTCCCTCAGCTCAATGTCATCAGTGACTCCTTCCCTAGCTCCACCATGTCCTCCTGAGGATTCCCTCGAACTGTTTGACCACAGTGTTGGGTACATGCTCCAGGAGGATGCCCAGCGTTTGGAAGGCTCTGATGATGATACTGAGCTCGATGAAGGCAGTAACATGAGCACGGACAGAGGGGGTGCCCAAGAAGGACAGCAATCTGGCAGTCATGCTCCCCCTGCTGCAGCATACTGCCAGGTTTGCTCCAGTGATGAGGAGGGAGGGGATGATGAGGTCACTGACTCAACGTGGGTGCCTGATAGGAGAGAGGAGGAGGAGGAGGAGGAGGCGGCACATCACCAACGAGGCAGGATGCCCTCCAGGGGCCAGCCTAAGGACAGCACATTGACTGCATCACACCCCAAAGCTCCACATGTGCAGGGCGCTGCAGTCTCTGCGCGTTATTCAAAAAGTTCTTTGGTGTGGGCCTTTTTTGAGACGAGTGCATCAGATCGCACCGCTGCTATTTGCAACATATGTCTCAAGCGTATCTCGCGTGGCCAAAACATCTCCCGCTTGGGTACCACATGCTTGACCAGACATATGTTGACCTGCCATGCAGTTCGTTGGCAAGCGTATCTAAAAGACCCACACCAAAGAACAAAGAGGATCTCTCCTTGCTCCTCATCAGCTGTGATTTCCAACCCCACTAGACCTCCAGTCCTCTCTGAGACCTGCAGTGAGAGGAATGAAGGTGTAGAATTAGGTGTGTCACAGCCAAGTACTTGTGGGCAATCTGCTTTTGGTACACCGACGTCAGATTGTACCAGGCAAATTTCCCTGCCCCAGCTGCTGCACCGCCGAAAGAAGTTTGCTCCCAGCCATCCACATGCCCAGCGGTTGAATGCTAGCTTGGCAAAATTGCTAGCACTTCAACTGCTGCCTTTTCAGTTGGTAGACTCTGCCCCCTTCCGTGAGTTTGTGGAATGTGCGGTTCCTCAGTGGCAGGTACCCAAACGCCACTTTTTCTCACGGAAGGCGATTCCGGCTCTCTACCGGCATGTGGAAGGCAATGTCCATGCCTCGCTGGACAGGGCGGTCAGCGGTAAGGTGCATATTACCGCTGACTCATGGTCCAGCAGGCATGGACAGGGACGTTACCTAAGTTTCACGGCGCATTGGGTGACTCTGCTGGCAGCTGGGAAGGATGCAGGACAAGGTGCAGTAGTGTTGGAGGTTGTTCCGCCACCACGCCTCCAAAATGCTGATTGTGACACACCTCTCTCCTCCACCCCCTCCTCTTCTTCTTCCTCCATGGCCTCTTCCTCGGAACCAGCGGTGCTCCGTAGGCGTTCAAGGGGCTACGCAAGTACGCAGGCCAAAAGATGCTATGCGGTGCTTGAGCTGGTGTGCTTGGGGGACAGGAGCCACACTGGGGCAGAAGTTCTGTCAGCTCTGCAGGGGCAGGTTCAGAGGTGGTTGACGCCACGCCAACTTAAGGCAGGAATGGTGGTTTGCGACAATGGCACCAACCTCCTCTCTGCCCTCCGACAGGGACAAATGACCCATGTGCCCTGTTTGGCTCACGTCCTTAACTTGGTGGTGCAGCGGTTCTTGGGCAGGTACCCGGGCTTACAGGATGTCCTGAGGCAGGCCAGGAAAGTCTGTGTGCATTTCCGCCGGTCATATAATGCCAGTGCTCGGCTGACGGACCTCCAAAAGGAGTTTAACCTGCCCAAGAACCGCCTAATCTGTGACATGCCCACCAGGTGGAACTCAACGTTGGCCATGCTGCAGCGGCTGCACACGCAGCAGAGGGCCATCAATGAGTACCTGTGCGACTATGGCACCAGGACAGGGTCAGGGGAGCTTGGTTTTTTTCCCCACGCCAGTGGGCCATGATCAGGGATGCATGCACTGTCCTGTCACCATTCGAGGAGGCCACGAGGATGGTGAGCACTGACAGTGCATGCATCAGTGACACTGTCCCCCTTGTCCACCTGTTGGAGCACACGCTGCGTGGAATAATGGACAGGGCACTTGAGGCAGAACAGAGGCAGGAAGAGGAGGACTTCCTTAGCTCTCAAGGCCCCCTTTATCCAGACAGTGTTCCTGCGTGCCCGCCGATCACACAGGAAGAGGACGAGGAGGAGGAGGAGGAGGAGGAGGAGGAAGATTGTGTCAGTATGGAGGTGGAGCCTGGCACTCAGCATCAGCAGCAGTCTTTAAGGGATCAGTCCCAAGGAACACATGGACTTGTACGTGGCTGGGAGGAGGTGGCTGCGGACGTTGTCGTCCTTAGTGACCCAGAGGACTCCGGACCGAATGCCTCAGCAAACCTACGCTGCATGGCCTCCCTGATCCTGCAAAGCCTGCGTAAGGATCCTCGTATTCGTGGTATCAAGGAGAAGGACCAATACTGGCTGGCAACCCTCCTTGATCCACGTTACAAGGGTAAGGTTGCGGACCTTATCTTGCCATCGCAGAGGGAGCAGAGGATGAAACATCTTCGGGAGGCCTTGCAGAAAGGTCTGTGCAACGCGTTCCCAGAGACTGGGAGGTTACAAACTCCTGTTTCTGGACAACGTGTTGCTGAGGCTTCGGTCAGTCAAAGAAGGAGCGGTGGAGAAGGTGGCCGTCTGACCGATGCGTTCAGACAATTTTTTGGTCCGCAGCCCCAAGGTATGATCGGTTCCAGCAACCATCGCCAGCGTCTGTTTTACATGGTGCAGGAATACCTAGGGGCAAGATCAGACTTGGACACCTTTCCCACCGAAAATCCTCTGGGTTACTGGGTCTTGAGGATGGATCACTGGCCAGAGCTTGCACAGTATGCAATTGAGCTACTGGCCTGTCCTGCATCCAGCGTTCTTTCGGAACGCACATTCAGTGCTGCTGGAGGCGTGGTAACCGATCACAGGGTGCGTCTGTCCACCGACTCGGTCGATCGGCTGACCTTCATAAAAATGAATCAGTCTTGGATCACCACCAGCTACCAAGCACCTGATGCTGATGTAACCGAATAATTTTTTTTGAAATCTCAGATCCCTTCAAAGACTGCCTATGCTGATGCTGAGTGACTATCCCTGAGTAATTATCCTCTTCCTCCTCAATCATCACGCTGATAGCTTGTAAGAACATTTTTGGTTCTGGGCGCCACCATCAGTGCCTAAGGCACAATTTTTCAGCCCCTGTTTAACAGGGGCGTGTAATTACAATTTTTGATGTAATACTTTGCAGCAGGGCTCGTTCCTGCATTCCAACTAGAGTGTCTGTGAGGGGTTGCAGTGTTGTGGCACCAGCACCAGTGCCTAAGGCCCAATTTTTCTGCCCCTGTCTAACAGGGGCGTGTAATTACAATTTTTGATGCAATACTTTGCAGCAGGGCTCGTTCCTGCGTTCCAACTAGAGTGTCTGTGAGGGGTTGCAGTGTTGTGGCACCAGCACCAGTGCCTAAGGCCCAATTTTTCTGCCCCTGTCTAACAGGGGCGTGTAATTACAATTTTTGATGCAATACTTTGCAGCAGGGCTCGTTCCTGCGTTCCAACTAGAGTGTCTGTGAGGGCTTGCAGTGTTGTGGCACCAGCACCAGTGCCTAAGGCCCAATTTTTCTGCCCCTGTCTAACAGGGGCGTGTAATTACAATTTTTGATGCAATACTTTGCAGCAGGGCTCGTTCCTGCGTTCCAACTAGAGTGTCTGTGAGGGGTTGCAGTGTTGTGGCACCAGCACCAGTGCCTAAGGCCTAATTTTTCAGCTCCTGTTCAACAGGGGCATGTAATTACAATTCTTGATCTAATATTTCACAGCAGGGCCCTGTGAGGGCTTACAGTGTTGTGGCCACAGCAACACCTAAGGCCCAAATTTCTGCTGAGTATATAGGGCAGGACCCTACTTTCAAACATCTAACTTACAAACGACTCCTACTTGCAAACGGAAGGAGACAACAGGAAGTCAGATGAAATCTACCCAAAGGAAGGGAAATTCTCTCCTGTAAGAGTTAACCACTTGAGCCCCGGACCTTTATGCTGCCTAAGGACCAGAGGTCTTTTTCCAATTTGGCACTGCGTCGCTTTAACTGCTAATTGCGCGGTCATGCAATGCTGTACCCAAACGAAATTTGCGTCCTTTTCTTCCCACAAATAGAGCTTTCTTTTGATGGTATTTGATCACCTCTGCGGTTTTTATTTTTTGCGCTATAAACGGAAAAAGACCGAAAATTTTGAAAAAAAATGATATTTTCTACTTTTTGTTCTAAAAAAAATCCAATAAACTAAATTTTAGTCATACATTTAGGCCAAAATGTATTCGGCCACATGTCTTTGGTAAAAAAAATGTCAATAAGCGTATATTTATTGGTTTGCGCAAAAGTTATAGCGTCTACAAACTAGGGTACATTTTCTGGAATTTACACAGCTTTTAGTTTATGACTGCCTATGTCATTTCTTGAGGTGCTAAAATGGCAGGGCAGTACAAAAGCCCCCCAAATGACCCCATTTTGGAAAGTAGACACCCCAAGGAAATTGCTGAGAGGCATGTTGAACCCATTGAATATTTATTTTTTTTGTCCCAAGTGATTGAAAAATGACAAAAAAAAAAAAAAAAAAAAATATTTACAAAAAGTGGTCACTAAATGATATATTGCTCACACAGGCCATGGGCCTATGTGGAATTGCACCCCAAAATACATTTAGCTGCTTCTCCTGAGTATGGGGATACCACATGTGTGGGACTTTTTGGGAGCCTAGCCGCGTACGGGGCCCCGAAAACCAATCACCGCCTTCAGGATTTCTAAGGGTGTAAATTTTTGCTTTCACTCTTCACTGCCTATCACAGTTTCGGAGGCCATGGAATGCCAAGATGGCACAAAACCCCCCAAAATGACCCCATTTTGGAAAGTAGACACCCCAAGCTATTTGCTGAGAGGCATATTGAGTCCATGGAATATTTTATATTTTGACACAAGTTGCGGGAAAGTGACACTTTTATTTTTTTTTTTTTTTTTTTTCATAAAGTTGTCACTAAATGATATATTGCTCACACAGGCCATGGGCATATGTGGAATTGCACCCCAAAATACATTTAGCTGCTTCTCCTGAGTATGGGGATACCACATGTGTGGGACTTTTTGGGAGCCTAGCCGCGTACTGGACCCCGAAAACCAATCACTGCCTTCAGGATTTCTAAGGGTGAAAATTTTTGATTTCACTCTTTACTGCCTATCACAGTTTCGGAGGCCATGGAATGCCCAGGTGGCACAAAACCCCCCCAAATGACCCCATTTTGGAAAGTAGACACCCCAAGCTATTTGCTGAAAGGCATGGTGAGTATTTTGCAGCTCTCATTTGTTTTTGAAAATGAAGAAAGACAAGAAAAAACATTTTTTTTTTTCTTTTTTCAATTTTCAAAACTTTGTGACAAAAAGTGAGGTCTGCAAAATACTCACTATACCTCTCAGCAAATAGCTTGGGGTGTCTACTTTCCAAAATGGGGTCATTTGGGGGGGTTTTGTGCCACCTGGGCATTCCATGGCCTCCGAAACTGTGATAGGCAGTGAAGAGTGAAATCAAAAATTCACGCCCTTAGAAAGCCTGAAGGCGGTGCCTGGTTTTCGGGGTCCCGTACGCGGCTAGGCTCCCAAAAAGTCTCACGCATGTGGTATCCCCGTACTCAGGAGAAGCAGCAGAATGTATTTTGGGGTGTAATTTCACATATTTCCATGGCATGTTTGAGCAATATATCATTTAGTGACAACTTTGTGCAAAAAAAAAAAAAAAAAAAAAAAATTTGTCTCTTTCCCGCAACTTGTGTCGCAATATAAAATATTCCATGGACTCGACATGCCTCTCAGCAAATAGCTTGGGGTGTCTACTTTCCAAAATGGGGTCATTTGGGGGGGTTTTGAACTGTCCTGGCATTTTATGCACAACATTTAGAAGCTTATGTCACACATCACCCACTCTTCTAACCACTTGAAGACAAAGCCCTTTCTGACACTTATTGTTTACATGAAAAAGTTTTTTTTTTTTGCAAAAAAATTACTTTGAACCCCCAAACATTATATATTTTTTTAAAGCAAATGCCCTACAGATTAAAATGGTGGGTGTTTCATTTTTTTTTTTCACACAGTAATTGCGCAGCGATTTTTCAAACGCATTTTTTGGGGAAAAAACACACTTTTTTTAATTTTAATGCACTAAAACACGCTATATTGCCCAAATGTTTGATGAAATAAAAAAGATGATCTTAGGCCGAGTACATGGATACCAAACATGACATGCTTTAAAATTGCGCACAAACGTGCAGTGGCAACAAAATAAATACATGTTTAAAAGCCTTCAAAAGCCTTTACAGGTTACCACTTTAGATTTACAGAGGAGGTCTACTGGAAAAATTACTGCACTCGATCTGGCCTTCGCGGTGATACCTCACATGCATGGTGCAATTGCTGTTTACGTTTGACGACAGACCGCCGCTTGCGTTCGCCTTAGCGCGAGAGCAGGGGGCGACAGGGGTGTTTTTTTTTTTTTTTTTTTTTTTTCTTTATTATTTTTTTGCTTTTTTAATCTTACTTTTAAACTGTTCCTTTCATATTTTTTTTTTTAATCATTTTTATTGTTATCTCGGGGAATGTAAATATCCCCTATGATAGCAATAGGTAGTGACAGGTACTCTTTTTTGAAAAAATTGTGGTCTATTAGACCCTAGATCTCTCCTCTGCCCTCAAAGCATCTGACCACACCAAGATCGGTGTGATAAAATGCTTCCCCAATTTCCCAATGGCGCTATTTACATCCGGCGAAATCTAAGTCATGAAATACTCGTAGCTTCCGGTTTCTTAGGCCATAGAGATGTTTGGAGCCACTCTGGTCTCTGATCAGCTCTATGGTCAGCTGGCTGAATCACCGGCTGCATTCTCAGGTTCCCTGTTGAGACAGGAGAGCCAGAGAAAAACACGGAAGACGGTGGGGGGGGGGGGGGCATTCCCTCCCACGGCTTGTAAAAGCAGTCTAGAGGCTAATTAGCCGCTAGGATTGCTTTTACATGAAAGCCGACCGCTGGCTGAAAAGAATGATACCAAGATGATACCTAAACCTGCAGGCATCATTCTGGTATAACCACTCAAAGTCGTGAATGGCGTACCTGAAGACAAAAAAATGGTTAACAATGGTTAACAATAAAGCACAGTAAAGTGTAAATAATTACACACCTGAAAAACAAACATGATAAAACATAATAACAATAACAATAAAACATTGCAGAATAGAATACAGTAAAAAAGAGCAGAACAATAGAGAGAGAGAATAGAGAGAGAGAGAACAATAAAACAACTATTTTTTTTTATTTCATATTTTTTTTTTTTTTACACTTTTTTTGTAACTAACTTTTATAACGGTACCCGGTTCCAGGTTCGGGTCTCTCAAAATGCGATGGCATTTTGGGAGACCCTGTGAAAGTGCGCCTAGTCTGTGCAATGCTGTACCCTACGCTAATACTCAACTAGTGAATGGTAGCGTTCAAAACATTCACCAATGCAAAGACCAGGATTGTCAGGACAGGAGGGACAATAATAGCGGGTGTCACGCCTATATCCGCGCTAGCTGCAGACACAACATCTTTTTGGGGGCGTTCGCTGGGTAGGGGTACTCGGGAGGACATAAAAATGCCTCTCATGCAGCCGACTGCATTTGGTTGGGGATGTGAATGGGGGAAGTACGGGCGCTGCAGAAGCGGTGGGTTCCCAATTAGGATTGGCGAATGCAGCAGGAAGGGCATTATGGGCACGACGGGCCTGTGTTTGTCTTTCTGGTGGCAGCGGGACACTACTTGTGCTTGCCATCTCGCCAGCTTGAACTGCACTTATGGGACTCGCCACGTCACCAAGTGTTACTGCAGTGCTGGTTTGACTACGACCGGGGTGTACTAGGCCGCTGGCGCTTGCCAGTTCACCAAAACGCTACCAAAAAACTGTTAGCGATCGCAGGGATCAGGCCTGACTCTGCGAACGCTGCAGTTATGCTTTTAGTGTTTTGTAAGTGACAGTGATCGATCGATACTGCACTTGGGTGGGCTGGGCTGGGCCGGGCGGAGGGGCAAAACGCAGGTGCTAGCAGGTATCTGGGCTGATCCCGCTAACACTGCGTTTTTGGGAACCCTAAACTGCTGGTGACGCTAGTATAGATCTGATCGGATCAGATATTGATCCGTTCAGATACTATACCACTAAGGGAGGTGTACGGTGCGTGCGTGGGTGTTAGCGGTACTGGCGCTAATCTGACGCTGCCTGGGGCTGGTGCTTGCCAGTTCACCAAAATACTACCAAAAAAACTGTTAGCGATCGCAGGGATCAGGCATGACTCTGTGAACGCTGCAGTTATGCGTTTAGTGTTTTGTAAGTGTCAGTGATCGATCGATACTGCACTTGGGTGGGCTGGGCCGGGCGGAGGCGCAAAACGCAGGTGCTAGCAGGTATCTGGGCTGATCCCGCTAACACTGCGTTTTTGGGAACCCTAAACTGCTGGGGACGCTAGTATAGATCTGATCGGATCAGATATTGATCCGTTCAGATACTATACCACTAAGGGAGGCGTATGCTGCGTGCGTGGGTGTTAGCGGTACTGGCGCTAACCTGACGCCTGGGGCTGGTGCTTGCCAGTTCACCAAAATGCTACCAAAAAAACTGTTAGCGATCGCAGGGATCAGGCCTGACTCTGCGAACGCTGCAGTTATGCGTTTAGTGCCTTGTAAGTGACAGTGATCGATCGATACTGCACTTGGGTGGGCTGGGCGGAGGCGCAAAACGCAGGTGCTAGCAGGTATCTGGGCTGATCCCGCTAACACTGCGTTTTTGGGAACCCTAAACTGCTGGGGACGCTAGTATAGTATCTGATCGGATCAGATATTGATCCGATCAGATACTATACCACTAAGGGAGGCGCATGCTGCGTGCGTGGGTGTTAGCGGTACTGGCGCTAATCTGACGCTGCCTGGGGCGACGCATATCACCGCCGGGCGATCGGGGGGCTAAACCTTTATTCGGTAATAAACGGCGGGTGCCCTGACACTATAAAAAATAAACAAACTAACCAGCGTCAACCGTAACGGTTATACGGTGATCAGTGGTGAAAGGGTTAACTAGGGGGCAATCAAGGGGTTAAAACATTTATCAGATAGTATATGGGGGTCCCTGACGCTATAAAACGCTGACGGCGAACCTAAATATTTACCTCACTAACTAGCGTCACCAGCGACACTAATACAGCGATCAGAAAAATGATCGCTTAGTGACACTGGTGAGGGGGGGTGATCAAGGGGTTAAAACTTTATTAGGGGGGGTTAGGGGGGTACCCTAGACCTACAGGGGGGTAACAGTAACTGTGCTAACACTGTAACTGTCACAAACTGACACCATGCAGTAATCAGAAAAAAAAAAAAAAAAAAAAACTGCTGGTGTCAGTTTGTGACAGGGGGGGGGGGGTGATTGGGGGGGGATCGGGGGGCGATCGGGGGGGGGATCGGGGTGTTTTGTGTGCCTGGCATGTTCTACTGTGTGTGTGTGTGTTGGTGCACTCACATTGATGTCTTCTCTCCTCGGGCCGGAACGGAAAATACCGACCCGAGGGGAGATGACATCATTTCCTTTGCTGCTGTTTAGCATACAGCAGCAAAGGAAGATTCTCATTGGCCGGCGGCGATCGCGAGGGGGGGGCCACGAACGGATGGTCTCCCCCTCATCACCGATCGCCGGGGGACAAAAGACGACCGCCTCGGGCACCGGGGGGGGGTCCGATCGGACCCCCCACCCGCGGAAGGCAAATCACGTACACTGTACGTGATTTTGCCTGTCCGTGCCACTTTGCCGACGTACATCGGCGTGAGGCGGTCGTCAAGTGGTTAATATGGGAAAACAATTTCTCCTTTCCACTGATGCTTTCCAATCCTTGTTCCACAAAAAAACCCAAATTTTCAAAAAACATTTTTCATTGGGACAAAAAAGTGAGGTGAAATCTTCTGAAGAGGAGGAAAGACAGCAAAACAAATGTCACAGGGGTGATAACCCTTCCCTATGTTTTCCAAAAAGCTTAAAAAAGATTTTTTGGCTGGAGCTAAACACGTTAAAAATGTTCAAAATTACGAACAGATTCTACTTAACAACAAACCTACAGTCCCTGTCTTGTTTGCACCGCCTGTATACTGCTGTTCAGAGTATATAGGGCCTTTCCTTATTTTAATTTGGGTGCGGGGTTCCCCTTAATATCCATACAAGACCCAAAGGGCCTGGTAATGGACTGGGGGGTACCCATGCCGTTTGTCTCACTGATTTTCATCCATATTGCCATGACCCGACATGACATTAAACCCGCAAGCAGTTTTAAAAGAGATTTTTTCCTTTAAAAATGACATTTGGTGCAGGGACTGTTCTAAACACGGGAAACACGCGTCACTTTACAGGCATACTATAGACACCCCCCAGGTACGATATTTAAAGGAATATTTCACTTTTTTTTTTTTTACTTTAAGCATCATTAAAATCACTGCTCCCGAAAAAACGGCCGTTTTTAAAAGTTTTTTTTGCATTGATACATGTCCCCTGGGGTAGGACCCGGGTCCCCAAACCCTTTTTAGGACAATACCATGCAAATTAGGCTTTAAAATGAGCACTTTTGATTTCGAACGTTCGAGTCCCATAGATGTCAATGGGGTTCTAACGTTCGTGCGAACTTTCGGTCCGTTCGCGGGTTCTGGTGCGAACCGAACCGGGGGGTGTTCGGCTCATCCCTAGTCATGAGGATAAACACTGCAGTTTTGGTTACTGAAGCCCCCCGATTCACTCGTGAAGACTGAGGAGAAGAATAAATTCAATACCTCTGCCATCTCCCCATCCTTTGTAACCAGATGTCCTTCCTCATTCTTTATGGGGCCAATATGGTCTGTCCTCCCTTTTTTACTGTTTACATACTTAAAGAATTTCTTGGGATTTTTTTTGCTCTCCTCCGCTATGTGTCTTTCATGTTCTATCTTAGCCATCCTAATTGCACCCTTACATTTCTTATTGCATTCTTTATAAATTCTGAATGCTGTGGATGATCCCTCAACCTTGTATTTTTTGAAGGCCTTCTCCTTTGCTTTTATATGCATTTTTACATTGGAGTTAAGCCATCCAGGATGTTTGTTCGCTCTTTTAAATTTATTACCCAATGGGATACATTGGCTAATGCCCTTATTTAATATGCTCTTAAAGCAAACCCATCTCTCCTCTGTATTCTTTGTTCCTAATATTTTATCCCAATTTATGCCTTTTAGCCAGGTTTGTAGTTTAGGGAAGTTGGCTCTTTTGAAATTCAGTGTCTTTGTGTTCCCTTCATGTCTCATATTTGTGTGATTTATACTGAAACTAATTGACCTGTGATCGCTGTTACCTAAATTGCCCCGTATTTCCACATCTGTTATCAGGTCTGTATTGTTGGTAATCAGTAGATCTAGTAATGTTTTATTTCTAGTTGGTGCGTCTACCATCTGACCCATAAAATTGTCCTGCAAGACATTAAGGAACTGGCGAGCCTTAAATGAATGCGCGGTTCCCTCCGCCCAGTCTATGTCTGGATAATTAAAATCCCCCATTATGATAACACTTCCCATCCTTGCTGCTAATCCAATTTGTGATAGGAGATCCGTCTCCACTTCCTCCCTCAGGTTAGGGGGCCTATAGCATACTCCCAGTATTATTTTCCCCTTAGCTTCATCCCTTTGGAGCTCTACCCATAAAGATTCCACCTCCTCCCTAGCCCCCTCAGTGATGTCATCTCTCACATTCACTTGTACATTATTCTTGATATATAGGCATACCCCTCCCCCTTTTTTACCCTCTCTATCCTTGCGGTATAGGGTATACCCTTGAATGTTTGCCAGCCAATCATGAGAGCTGTTGAACCAGGTCTCTGAAATTCCCACAAAATCCAAATCCTCCTTGTACAACAGTATCTCTAGTTCACCCATCTTGTCCGCCAGGCTCCTGGCATTGGTGAACATGCCACATAGTTTAGACCGGTCGCATATTGTCCTCGTATTGGGTGTTTCAAGATTGCAACTTGGACTTGCTACTATACTCACCTTGCGTTTTTGTGCTTTGGTTAACCTACCACTAATGCCCCCAATACTACCCTCTGGAGTATCTTCCGTGCTGGCTATCACTGTCTCTGGACCCTCCCCCCATCGCCTAGTTTAAAAACCCCTCTAACTTTTTGGCCATCTTCATTCCTAGCAGATCTGCACCCTCCTCATTTAGGTGCAGTCCGTCCCTTCTATAGTACCGGTTACCGACTGAGAAGTCGGCCCAGTCCTCCAGGAACCCAAACCCCTCCTTACTACACCAGCTCTTCAGCCACTTGTTTACTTCCCTAATCTCCCTCTGCCTCTCTGGTGTGGCTCGATGTACCGGTAGTATTCCTGAGAACACTACCTTGGAGGTCTTTTTCCTCAATTTAGCTCCTAAGTCCCTAAAATCGTTCTTTAGGACACTCCACCTGCCTCTGACTTTGTCATTGGTGCCAACGTGCACCATGACAGCCGGGTCTTCCCCAGCCCCTCCCAGTAATCTGTCCACAAGATCCGTGATGTGCCGAACCCGAGCGCCCGGTAGACAACATACTGTTCGGCGCTTCAGATCTTGGTTACAGATTGCCCTCTCTGTCCTTCTAAGAATTGAGTCTCCTACCACCAGAATCTGTCTTTCCTTTCCCTTTGCTGCCCCCCCCACTCTCACTGGAGGAGTTCTTCCCCTGGCAGCTAGGAGAGTCCCTCAACTCCAGCAGTGCTGGTCCCTGACTGGTTACACCAATGTCACTCAATGGAGCGTACTTATTGGGATGCTCCAGTCCTGGATCGGCCTCCCTGGCACTTCCCCTCTACCCCTCCTGACTGTCACCCATCTACTCTTTGCTAGTGCCTGCACCTCTTTGTCTCCACCCGCCTCTGTGCTGGCCCCTGCCGGCACCTGCCGTGTACGTTCCTGGCTCACCTTTAGTATGGAGGGACTTCTCAGTGCTGACAGTTGCTTCCCCAGATTCAGAACCTGGGCTTCCAGGGAAACAATGTGCTTACATTTTGCACAGCAGTATTCGCCCTCGATCGGATGATCAAGGAACGCATACATGCGGCAAGATGTACAAAGAGTCGCCTCTCCACACCCGCCGGGCATCGTACCTATTAAATTTAGTGAGGATTTGGGGATTTTACCCTGTCCAAATTACCTAACAACTAGCTTCCTGGCACTAATACTCAAGACAATACACAGGTACACGACAAGACAATACACAGGTACACAATACACAAGTCCAACGATCCACACACACTACTCAGACAACACTCAGATACTCACACTACACAGGTACTATGACCCCTGTTATAACCTCCTGTTTTAAACTCTTGTTTATAACTCCCACTTACACCAAGCTCCACAGCTTCAAACTGAGCACGCTCAACTGAGTCCTACAACAAGTTAAATAGGCACCTGGGAGCAATTAACCACACCCCTTAATTGATAGACTGATGAAACAGGGAAAAAAAAAAAAAGCTATTTAAAAAGTGACAGCAAAAGGCAAGTTAAAAACTAAAAGGAAAAGTCCCCAAAATGCAGCCCAGCAAACACCAACAGACAGCAGCAATACACACACCAACAGACAGCAGCAATACACACACCAACAGACAGCAGCAATACACACACCAACAGACAGCAGCAATACACACACCAACAGACAGCAGCAATACACACACCAACTGACAGCAGCAAACACACACCAGCAGACACCAACAGACAGCAAGACTTGTATACTCTAACACTTGTTTATAACTCCCACTTAATCCAGCTCCACTTACACCAAGCTCCACAGCTTCAAACTGAGCATCACATTCCACAAGCTTTCCAACCACGATCTCGGCTTTGTTTACAAGCCTGGCCCGGATGTGACGTCATAACTGTGCGCCCGGGCTTCCGACGTTCAGAGAGATGACTGGTGACCACCGATTCTTTCTCCGGGAAGGGGGGGGCTGTCCCCTCCCGTCGCCTGTAAGAACGATCTAGCGGCTGAACTGCCAATATGATCATTCTTACGGTGCACAGAATCACCGGCAGAAAAAGAGGATATCTGAACGATGCCTGTAGCTGCAGGCATCATTCAGATATTCCCACTGAAAGTCAAGGACGTCATATGACGGCCTTGGGCTGGAAATGGTTAAGACATGAAGTATAAATGGCAATAAAAAGGACTTTTGTTTAAAGCAGTTGTAAATTACATTTCTTTTTAATTAAAATAAAAAAGAGGTTTATACTTACCTGCTTTGTGTAATGTTATTGCACAGAGCAGCCCCTTACCTGTTCTTCTGGGGTCCCGCAGATGCTCTCCGCTCCTCTTCTTCTGAGTGTGACCCCAAGCAAGCTGTGTGCTATGGCGACATACAAGTAGGTGCGCTCCCAAGTTGAGCAGACAGAAGACTGGGCACCCAGCATATCATGTGACAACTAATTCAGATAAGTATTTTGATTCATTTTTTTTTTTAATGTATGAGGACATTAGTTAGAGAAAGGTGGGGGAAGGGGTAAAGCTTAATGGTAAATGATCCCCTAGCTGGAGATTAGTTGTAAAGGGTAAGTTCACCTTAACTAGGGTTAAATAACTCTGAACACTTACCATTCCCCCATCCCTGCTGTACTTACCTCTGTGGGTGCCTGAGCAGATGGGGCCTGAGCAGAATCCAGAGTGTTGAGTCCAAATGTGCAAACAGCCAGAGGCACCTAGGTGCAAAGCAGAGCTTGGACTTATTATCGTGTGTGGCCGGATGATGGTGTGCTGCTTCTGTGGAGATTTACTGTCAGCTGAAAGAGAGACTGAGCCCTTTAGAAACTGATCATAAGTCATCTAGTGGTCTTATTGCTGCCTGTAGGCTTGACTGGGACTATTCTCACATGTACCAACTATAACAACTGGGCCCCAGTGCTAGCCAGCTAAAAAGTTAGGACCATAGAGTACCCCTTTGCAGCTGCTACACAGAGACCGTCATCTATTGCTTATGCTAAGTCGTACCTTTGAGGGGAAATTGTACCATATCCTAGCCATTCTTCTAGAAGAGTGATGGCGAACCTTGGCACCCCAGATGTTTTGGAGCTACATATCCCACGTTGCTAAACTACACTGCAGAATGCATGAGCATCATGGGAAATGTAGTTCAAAAACATCTGGGGTACCAAGGTTCACCATCACTGTGCTAGAAGGTAATCTAGACTAGTTGTAGTATTACTATTCACATTGCAGTTAATGCTTATATGCACTGTTTATTTCTGACTTTGCTGATGCACGAGTTAATCCCAGTCTAGTGGTACAGAACCCTATTCTAAGTTACCTTGGAATAATGATCATGCTGTCTAGCGGACTGTGTCTGAACCCAACTTCTGTTTGTTAATTTATGCTCAAACCACCATTTATTCTAGCCCGTACCAATACATTGAGTTATTTTACCACTAAACGGTCCTGTGCCTATTTCCTGGTGCTAACTCACAGCCAAGTTAAAGGTATCTATACTCATGGTCTTGCAGTAACTTTCATTCAAACAGATGTGTTAGAGGGGTTGAGGTTGTTCTTTTAGGCACAGAACAGAGAACCCAAATTATCATGTGGCTTCCTAAGGTAGAAGTGCTACATTTTTAACTGGTGATCCTGTCAGTAACACACTTTCTGTCCGAGGTTGACAGCTTTCCCAAACCTTACTTTATCTATGAAAAAGCAACATTTTCACCATAGGACTGGCCTACAAAACCATCCCCCTTCTCCATAGCATAGGGAGGAGGGATTCTGTAATGGTCAGAGGGTCAGAGATGTCTGGGAACAATGTAACAGCACAGGCAAAGAGCACAGGGAGTCTGCGGGCTGGACGGTAAATTAAGCTTGGTTTTTTCCTTGGATTTATCCTTGGCCTTGTTTGTACACAGGGAGTTATTAGCCTGCAAGATTTCTTGCAGAATGATCAGGTTCTTTTTTCAAACTTATCAAACAGATATAACAAACTAACAGTTGTTCTTTACCAGAGGTGCCACAAGATACCTTTATATGGTTGTAATCAGAAACCCAGAGAGGTCCCAAAACCTGGTTGCACATTTACAAGAATCCACTTCTTTCTGACTCATATTTCTGGCACACCTTCCCACCTGCTAACTTTCAGGTGGGGCCATAGCCAGGACCGTTTTTAGGGCAGGGCAAAAGGGGCAGCTGCCATGGGCCCCATCATTGTTGTGGGGCCCAAAGCAGCTACCTCATACTTGCCAACCATCTCAGTTTAAATTCCCTTATCCCCTGAAGTTTTAGTCCCATGCTGTGTCCCGGTATCTCCGCGTAAAGTCCTGTTGCTGCTGCCCAGCTCTGTCCTATTGCCATGTACAGATGACTCACCTGCAGACCCTGTGTTTACATGTAAACAACCTGCATTGGTGTGTAAATAGTGGCAGCATTAATATGTAAATAGTCACGGACCGCGGCATTGATATGTAAATAGAGGCGAAATTCATATGAATATCATGTCCCCCTAAGCTCATATTCACCATCATTTCTGCTGAATGCTGCCCACTGGGGAGGTAAGGGGGCACCTGCCTACAACTAGAGTAGTTAAGCCTAACATCAGCCTGTTCTGCAAAGGTAAGCAAATTGGAGGCGGAACACTTCTTCAAAAGAATATGGTGCCACAGCACCCTGAATTTTGGTGCATGTGAATACGCACATCTCAGCCGATGCATGAGGGTGCCATTAACAATTAGCGGCACTTCTGTGTATCTGCTAAAGGGCAGCATGTTTCTGTGGTGTCAGGAAAGCAATTTTGCATGTTTTCCTGACACACAAATGTAAACGCAGGCTAAATGTCTCAGTTACATTGGTGGTCAGTGTAAATCTTATCATTACATTGGGGCTTGGTGTAGAATCCTTTCATTCGAACTAGTGGCCAGTGTGAAGGTCCTCCTTACATTGGTGGTCAGTGTAAATCCCTCTTTACATTGGTGGTTACTGTGAATGCTCCTATTACATTGGTGGCCAGTATAGAAACTCCTCTTTATATTGGTAATCGTTAAAAAAATCCAAACTTCCATTTGTGGTCAGTTCCGAATCCTCCCTTACATTGGTGGTCCATGTAGAAACCCCCTTTAAATTGGTGGTGACTGGTGAGTGCAAATCCCCCTTACATTGGTGGCCAGTGTAGAAATTCCCCTTTACTGACTGTTGATGTAAAAAACCCCATTACATTGGTTGTCGGTGTAAATTCTTCATAGCATTGGTGAACAGCTTACATTTCCCTTTACATTGGTGGTAAGTGCAGAATTGCCCTTACACTGGTGGTCAGTGTAAATCCCCCCTAACACTGGTGGTCAACAAAGTGTCACCTTACATTGATGGTCAGTACAAATCTTGTCGACAATGGTTGTCATTGTAAATTCCCCCTTAAATGGAGGTCATTGTATATTCCCCCTTACATGGTTGGTGTAAATGCTCTTATTACATTGGTGTCAGTGTTGAAATCCCTCTTTTCTATTGGAGGGTGACATAAAATCCCCCATTACATGGTGGTCAGTGAAAATTCCCCCTCACACTGATGGCCAGTGTAAATCCCCCCCTCACATTGGTGGTCATTGTAAATTCCCCATTACATTTGTAGAATCCCCCACTATATACTTGCCAACAATTTCCAGCTTCACTCTACATGATTCAGAGTTTGTTACAGTGTACTGTCTCCTTACCAAACCTCTCATGATTAGCTGGCAACTATTCAAGGGTATTCCTTATATCGCAGGAATAGAGAGGGTAAAAAAGGGGGATGGGTATGTCTGTATATCACAAATGATGTACAAGTGAATGTGAGAGATGACATCACTAAGGGAGCAAGGAAGGAGGTGAAATCCTTATGGCTAGAGCTACAAATGGAGGAAACTAAGGGCAAGTAATACTGGGTGTATGCTATAGGCTCCCTAACCAGAAGGACGAGGCGGAGGCAGACCTGGTATCACAATTTGGCTTAGCGGCAAGAATGGTAAGTGTCATTATAATGGGGAATTTTAATTATCCAGACATAGACTGGGTGGAAGAAACCACGCATTCATCTAAGGCTGGCCAGTTCCTGAATGTCTTGCAGGACAATTTCATGGGTCAGATGGTAAATGCACCAACTAGAAACAAAGCATTACTAGACCTACTTACCAACAATACAGGCCTGATCACTGATGTTGAAATATGGGGCAATTTAGGAAACAGCGATAACAGGTCAATTAGTTTTAGTATAAATCACACAAATAGGAAACATAAGGGGAATTCAAAGAAACTGAATTTAAAAAGAGCCAACTTCCTTAAAATAAGATCCTTGCTAGAAGATAATAATTTGGATAAAATATTAGGAACAAAGAACACAGAGGAAAAATGGGTATGCTTTAAGAGCATATTAAATAAGGGCATTAGCCAGTGCATCCCAATAGGAAATAAATTTAAAAGAGCTAATAAAGGTCCTGGGTGGCTTAACGCCAAACTAAAAATGCATATAAAAGCAAAGGAGAAGGCCTTCAAAAAATACAAGGCTGAGGAATCATCATCAGCATTCCAACTTTGCAAATAATGCAACAAGAAATGTAAGGGTGCAATCTGGGTGACTAAGATAGAACAAGAAAGGCACATAGCGAGGAGAGTAAAAGAAATCCCAAGAAATTCTTTAAGTACATATATAGTAAGAAAGGGAGGTCAGATCATATTGGTCCCATAAAGAATGATGAAGGGAATCTGGTTACAAAGGATGGAGAGATGGCGAAGGTATTGAATTTATTCTTCTCCTCAGTCTCCACAAAGGAATCGGGGGCATCAGTAAACAAAACTGTTATGTTTATCCTCATATGTCACAGGAAGCACCCTCATGGCTAACAGAGGACAGAATTAGAAATTAACTAGAAAAACGTAACATTAATAAGTCACCAGGACCAGATGGCTTGCACCCGGGGGTCCTTAAGGAACTCAGTCAAGAAATTGCCATTGTTCCTAATTTTTACGAACAGTCTACTGACTGGAATGGTACCAGCTGATTGGAGAAAAGCCAATGTAGCACCGATATTCAAAAAAGGGCCAAGATACATCCCTAGGAATTACAGACCAGTTAGCCTAACATCAAGTGTGTGCAAGCTCTTGGAGGGGATGATAAGGGACTATATATACACAAGATATTAGTAATGACAACGGTATCATTAGCAGTAATCAGCATGGATTCATGAAGAATCGTTCTTGCCAAACCAATCTATTAACCTTCCAAGAGGAGGTCAGCTGCCATCTAGATAAAGGAAGGCCATGGTGTATCTGGATTTTGCAAAAGCATTTGATACAGTCCCCCATAAATGTTTACTGTATAAAAGTAAGGTCTGTTGGTATGGACCATAGGGTGAGCACATGAATTGAAAACTGGCTACAGGGGCGAGTTCAGAGGGTAGTGATAAATGGGGAGTACTCGGAATGGTTCGGGGTAGAAAGTGGGGTCCCCCAGGGTTCTGTCCTGGGACCAATCCTATTTAATTTATTCATCAATGGCCAGGAGGATGGAATAAACAGCTCAATCTCTGTATTTGCAGACGATACCAAGCTAAGCAGGGCAATAACTTCTCTGCAGGATGTGGAAACTTTGCATGAAGATCTGAACAAATTAATGGGGTGGGCAACTACATGGTAAATGAGGTTTAATGTAGAAAAATGTAAAATAATGTATTTTGGTGGCAAAAATATGAATGCAATCTACTCACTAGGGGGAGAATCACTGGGGGAATCTAAGATGGAAAAGGACCTGGGGGTCCTAGTAGATGACAGGCTCATCAATGGCATGCAATTCCAAGCTGCTGCAAGCAAAACAAACAGAATATTGGCATGCATTAAACACGGGATTAACTCCAGAGATAAAACAATAATTCTCCCACTCTACAAGACTCTGGTCCGGCCACACCTGGAGTATGCTGTCCAGTTCTGGGCACCAGTCCTCAGGAAGGATGTGCTGGAACTGGAGAGAGTCCAGAGAAGGGCAACAAAACTAATAAAGGGACTGGAGGACCTTAGTTATGAGGAAAGGTTACGAGCACTGATCTTGTTCTCTCTGGATAGGAGACGCTTAAGAGGGGATATGATTTCAATGTACAAATACCATACTGGCGACCCCACAAGAGGGATAAAGAGAAAGGGAAATTAACAAGACACTTCTTCTAAAATTAAAAGAAAAGCAGTTTAACCTTAAACTGCGTAGAGGGTTCTTTACTGTAATGCCCCGTACACACGGTCGGATTTTCCGACGGAAAATGTGTGATAGGACCTTGTTGTCGGAAATTCCGACCGTGTGTAGGCTCCATCACACATTTTCCATCGGATTTTCCGACACACAAAGTTTGAGAGCAGGATATAAAATTTTCCGACAACAAAATCCGTTGTCGGAAATTCCGATCGTGTGTACACAAATCCGACGGACAAAGTGCCACGCATGCTCAGAATAAATAAAGAGATGAAAGCTATTGGCCACTGCCCCGTTTATAGTCCCGACGTACGTGTTTTACGTCACCGCGTTCAGAACGATCGGCTTTTCTGACAACTTTGTGTGACCGTGTGTATGCAAGACAAGTTTGAGCCAACATCCGTCGGAAAAAATCCTAGGATTTTGTTGTCGGAATGTCCGAACAAAGTCCGACCGTGTGTATGGGGCATAAGAGTGGTTAGGATGTGGAATTCTCTTCCACAGGCAGTGGTTTCAGCGGGGAGCATCGATAATTTCAAAAAACTATTAAGTAGGCACATGAACGACCACAATATACAGGGATATACAATGTATTACTGACATAAAATCACACACATAGGTTGGACTTGATGGACTTGTGTCTTTTTTCAACCTCGCCTTCTATATGTAACTATGTAACATGTGTAAGGATGGTGGACTGGAAACCCTCTTGTACACCATCCCTTTAGTCCATAACAACATTGACCCATAAAACAATAGGAAGAAAGGGTGGGGATTTTGGAAGGTGCAAAAACATTGACCCATAGCTGGTCAAGAGTACTCTTGTTACAAGGTATTGTATTTACGGTAATTCATGGTTTTAACTTAGGGCTCAGCCCAGCAGAACACCTGAGGCTCCATGAAGCATGGAGGCCCAGGTCACCTGATGTGTGTTCCATAGAGGGGTCTGATCTTTACTGCTATGAGGTTGACTGCTTTATATAACCACCACTCCCAACCCAATTATGCTTACACTGTATACATTATACTCAAGATCCTGTGCACCAGCATTTGTGTAATTTACCAGAATGGCTTAGATTCAGCTGCCTGTGGCCTGACTGTGTACTAGCCTGCTGTACACACTTCCACTCAGGTATCCAGGAATTCTGTTGAAATAACACATCTATAGCCAGAAGCAAATGTCTTCTTTTGCTTGGCAATTAAAGAATACATCTTCTAAACATTATCATGGCAATAAAGCCTCTTCTGTTTTCACTGCGGGAAACCCATATCTTGTGTTACAATGTTATGTCCTTATTTCCTTTGCATCAGTGCTGGGTGTCTCATATATCAAAGCCTATAACTAGGGAAGCCCACATGGGGGAACCTAACAGGGGTCCATTTGGCTCTGCTACATCTCTCTTAAGTCAGGTGCACAATTCTTTCTCTCTCCCTAGACTCCAACCACCCCATATATAGAGTTTTTCCAGAAGGGCAGGGTTAATATAACACTACCATTGAGAAGGGGTCCAAGCTAAGGAAATAATTTAACCCCTTCCAACAATCTCACAACTCAACACATCCGACTCTGTGAATCAACAGAAAGGAATTTCTTTGGGTTATCTTAGCTATGAATAAGTGAACAAAAGCTAGTTACTACTGCTCAAAAAGCCCCCCTACTCTCCCGCACAGCCCTGGCCAATAAGCCTGTCATTGTTCCCAAGTGCACAAATATGGCCACCACATACTGATGTAAATTTTACAGTCCCATTATTTAAAAAAATAATCAGAAACCACTCCCTGCCTGGGTCCATGGCTCGAACCATTTGTACAACCAAGCTAACATTTTCTGATAATCTGCATGTAATTGTCTTTGGTGATCAGAGGACCATACATTTCTACCTTCTGCTAAAAAGAAGTTTATTAACTTTTCAGTGCCAAAGGTTTACTTCAAGAGTGTGGAAGAGTGGAGGGTAAAATGAAAGTATAATTCTACGTAGCACTAACCCCCGAAGGAGCTGCTGAAATAAATTGGTCTTGTTACCGTCACCCCTTTACCTGTAGTTTCACCACATCAGGAACCTAGAGTCCATGTTGAGCTTTGTATCCAACAATGTATGCACCAGTCACTTTAGTATTTTTCCAACGCTTTAATGAAAAACTTGAAAGAAGTAGAATTGAAGAGGTAGAAAGGGAGTTGCAGGGAAGTTCAAATACCTTTTTCAGATCACTGAGGGATTGAGGATCTTAGAGACGATTATACCTTCAGTCCAAAGATCTTTGCCCACCCGGATAGGTCTCTCTCACTAACCTAGCAGCTGGAATGGAGCATGAACAAAAAGTCTCTGCCACAGACTTTAAAGGAACAAAATATCTATACGATCCTCTGCCACAGGACGTAATGGTTTTAGATGAACAGCGACACAGTACTAGAACATTTAAGCCGACCCGGCAGTACTGTGCGGTAAGTTAGGTTAGGATGCATCCTCCAATTGAGTCACCAGCTCCCTCTTGACATACCAGCCTTCCGCACGGTCCTCTCCAAGATGAGTCCTCCCCTGGATCTTCTTAATTGCTTGGCTTCTTCCTGCAGGACAGACAGCACAGGACCACCTCTAAACCAATAAGCCCCAGATGACCTCTGGGCCCACTCATAGTAATGCAGCCTCGGGCCAGCATGGTCCCGAGGCTGAAAGGAAGCCGTCACATACCTTTAGACCAGGAGGGCCAGCAGGTAAAAGAGAACCAAAAATGGCGTCTGCCCCTTAAGTACTCTCTCCCAGAATGCATAGCAGTGGACCACCTCTGCCGAGTTACCTCTGAGAAAGAAGAGCACTCAATACACTTCAGCCTGTTGCTTTTCAACACTGGCCTGTGGTGACAACGACACCTACAGGCGACAGTGTGAAACTGCACACAACACAGCCAATGCTGGAACAGAGGCTAATTTAGCCATAGATTAAATCTGAAGTATGTACAGAACAGACAACCCACTAAATGTACATATAAGCGCCTGATCAACAGGAGCAGGGCGCTTCATCCAGTTAAAATGTTTTTTTAGGACTGAAAAGAGTGGGGGCGAAATAAAACCTCTTTTAAGTTTTTTTTTTTTTTTTTTATGCCTCTATTGATGTACCTTCATTTCCCATTTTAGTGGTTGCACAGGATGTGTGGATGCATATAACAGTAAAAAATGGGGTTCTAACTCTTCTCATACCTACTGTAAAGTACGTTTTTTGCTGTCTGTTTCCCCATTATTTTCCAACCCTTCCTTGGTGTAGTAAAATATTTGGCTGCAATTAGGATTACACAATAGATCATGCAACAATTCCCCTGTATTCTATTAATGTAGAAGACTGGTTTCTATTACGTTACCATTTCTCTGACAAGTTTGGAAAAACACACCCAGCTCACTACATAAGATTGTAAGCTGAGTAGTAGTTAGTCATATTAGAGCCTTCATAATGCCTGCAGTGGTTTGTAGGGAGAAATACAGCCTCTAATAAGCCTAAAAGGTCTCCATTAGTCCAAATGTTACTTAACGGTACTAACTGACACAACAGGATTTGTTGCTGATATCAGTACTATCACAAGTCAATACATTTTCTCCTGTCAGCACTGGTTCAGGCTGCATGTACGGTATATACGGATGATTACAGCAAATAACATATAATGGGTTGACAGCAACTCACAGTGAGTGGTAATTTTTCAGAAAAATTGCTATGATACCTTATAGATGGCCTACTTTTACCAGTGCGGTGTGTTTGGCGTGTCACAGTTCTATATTTTCATGTATTGCTGCTCCAAAACTTTTTTTATTCAACATGGAAAGGCATTTTCCCATGGAGAGGGTAAAATAAAATTAATTCCTAAGAAATTAAAATAAATTATTGATAAGGCTGAGATGAACCGTACAGGCTGAGCATAATGAGCCACGTGGGAAGACAGTAATTTGACTGTGAAGCAAATCAGGCTTCTTCTTGCCAATCATTGTTGACTCATGAAATATTGAGCATCGCTATGTTGGATTAATTTTTCAGAATATACTCTTGTAGAGAGAGATGTAAATATGTAACACTCAGACGGTTTTATACGAAACAAAAGTATTTATATTGGCAGAGTACAGGTCGGTCCCTGTTATAATTAGATGACCACTCATGCACCAAATTAGCAGTCACCATTGTGGGGAGGGGACACTGTCTATGATCCATGTGTGCCCCCTGCAATTTATAGGCCAGATTTTCAAGTAAAGGATAAGGAAACCCTAGCAACAGCAATATGCCAGCTGAGTTGTGTACACTAATGCCCTTTAACCACCTCGGTACCGGGCACTTTCACCCTCTTCCTGCCCAGGCCGATTTTCAGCTTTCAGTGATGTCGCACTTTGAATTTCAATACCCATATGAAATTTTTATCTTTTTTTTCACACAAATAGACCTTTTCTTTTGGTGGTATTTAATCACCACTGGGTTTTTTATTTTTTTGCTAAATAAACAAAAAAAGCCAAAAATGTTGAAAAAAAAACGTGTTTTTCTTTATTTGTGTTATAATATTTTAAAAATAAATACCGGTAATCTTTTTTCATAAAATTTAAATTTTTTTGGTGAAAGTAACCCAAGTCTATGTGTATTATTTAGTCGGTAAGAAAATTAAAGAGTCTACAAACTATGGTATATATTTTAAAATTGATAGATCCCGATGTACTGATGGGACTATCTCATTTTTTGAGGCCTGAAAATGCCAGGACAGTACAAATATCCCCCAAATTACCCCTTTTAGGAAAGTAGACAGTTCAAGGTACTTAGTAAGAAGCAAGGTGAGTTTTTTGAAGTTGTAATTTTTTGTCACAATTTTTTGGAAAATTGAGCAATTAAAAAAAAAATGTTCACAAATTCTTTTCTTTGCATACTGTCACCAGTGCAGTACAGCGTCATCATATAATTGGTGTGGCAGTGATCAGGGACACTGACTGATGGCAGTATGTAAAAAAAATATTTTTTTTTCAAATTTGTTTATTTATTAAATTTTTTTCATGTTTTTTTTTTTGTTTTAAACACACTGTGACCAGAGCAATACAGTGTTACCATAGCACTAATAATAGTAATACTACTCTGGGGAAATGATCAGGATTTTTGTTTTATTTTTTTTACACATTATGAATGCTTATACCAGTAAATTTCACTGGTATAAGCAACCATTTTTACTGAATGAAATTGATTCATTCAGTCTGTGTTGTTGTGATTATCTATGATTGGCCACAGCTAATCACGTGGCACAGATGGGCTGTGATTGACTCCATGTGATCACTGTGACCAATCACAGCTAGTAACACAGTTGTACACAATGAATGGCATGAAAGGAAGCCATCCATTATTTACAATTGTCATGTGCTCTGCTGTGATTAGTCATAGCGATCTCGTGGTACTGGAAGTGGGCTGGCACGCGGATCAGTCAGCGGTGGACACAGCTGGATCACAGCGCAGCGTGTCACGTTCCAGGAGGACATCGTATGACGTTCCCCCAGAATGACAAAAGTCCTGCCCAGCTGTCACTTGACAATAGGCTGGGTGGAAAGTGGTTAAAGAAGCATGTTTCCTAATATGATTCAATTTATTTTTGTGTGCACTGCATTCCATATCATACTCCGTCTTTAAAGGAGCATGGACCAATCAAAAGGAGCTCACTTAGAGACAACCCCTTGTGTTCTTAGGTGCTTTACCGCTGTTTAAAAAGCGCTTTTCGGCCGCTAGCGGGGCGCTTTTAACCCCAAAGAAGGGGTTAAAATCCGGCGTGCTGCGGCGCTTCGGAAGCACTGCCCATTCATTCCAATGGGCAGGGCATTTTGGAAGCTCTAAATAAAGCGCTCCCAACCCGCCCCAAAGATGCTGCTTGCAGGACTTTTTGGAACGTCACACTTGAATGAATGGGAGGTGGTTTTCAGGCGCTTAGCAGAAGCTATTTCCAGCGCTAAAGCGCCTGAAAACCGCTGCAGTCTAAAAGGGGTCTAAGTAGGAAGAACTGGCATTTCTTTTAAAAAGTACAAAACAAACCAAAACTTTTGATAAGCATCTGAAAAAGGATATTTTAGAATCAAATGAATATCACCAGAGGTATAGAGCTTACCACCCACTGTTAAAGTAATTCTGTGAAAATCTGAACTTCTTTGTAATCTCCAATAGCCTTTGTTCCATTATCTTCACTGTTATCACTTCCACAATGTGGTCTATTAGCTGTGGAACATGATGTATTGTTCAGCGTGTAGAAAGCCAGACCTGCTGCAAGGGAATTACTGTAAATTTTCTGTACAACAGACTCATTGTGTGACATTTATGAATGTAATCAGAACATGTTTGTGTCTATAGGAAAAATGTATTGCTTTTAGATCCTAGCTAGGCATTATGCATCTATGTTTTACTTAGGGCAATTTTTTTATGTTTCGCACACATGTTAAAATTATCATTTTTTTTGCTAAAGCCCTGGAGAATAAAATGGTGGCTGTTGCAATTATTTTTTTATGTCATACAATATTATCGCATACTAAAATGAATTTTAATACAAAAAAACATAATTTAATATCCATATTTTATTTTATTATTTCTTTTTGTAAAATGGAAAATATGCTGTTGTGTATAGTAATTAGTAAATGGATACCAAACATGTCAAGACTCAAAATTATGTGCACCCACGAAATGGTGACAAACTACAGTACCCAATATCTTTTTATAGGTGATGCTTTAAAGGCCTTTACAGGTTATTCATGTAGAGTTAATTGTGAATGATGTACATAAACTAATAAAGGCTGCACTATCACCAGTAGTCTATCTGTGAGTAATAACCACTTTCTGTGATCTGTTGTTGTGTGTTTTCAACAGTGGCGGCCCGTCCATAAGAGGCACCGCCCCCCTAATCCAATGCGTCCAGCCCCTAATCTACATGTGAAGTGCCGGACACATGGATTCCAATGTTTGTTTTTTTTAAGCACATGATTAGAGCCTGAGGACCTAGTTGTGTGACAATAGTGAATTATTATTCACTATTGTCTTCCGGATTCTCCTCCTAACCATTAAGGAAGCGGGTCCTGAGACTCGATTGACCAGGGAGTCTTAGGACTCCCTGGCCAATCGGGTCTCAGGACACAGTTCCTGTTTAGCTGGGAGGAGAAGCATCGGCCCCAGCTCTTCCTTCCACTTGCCTCCTGATGTAATATCCGTCTAGGCGGGGAGGTGGCGGTGGACTGCCGCCGCCTTTTTGTCCGTGGGGGGTAGGTGAGGGATGCTGCTTGTGACAATCACCGCCTTCCCATCCTCTGTCCGTCTCCCGCTGTGCTGCAAGAACGTGCAAGTAGAAGCCACCTCCACCACAGTGAATCTCTTTTTGGCAAACTCTCACCTCTCTGTATTGACCACCACAACAAAGGTTAATATGCGCTCCAACACTAAACGGACTTCCTTTCCTTTTTAATCAGCAAGGACTCTGGCTCTTGGAGAACCTCAACAGTTCAGGTGGGTGGATGGATGATTCAGTGTGTATTCACTTGTTAAAAGACAATGAGAACCCATATAGTGCTCACCACTTGCAGACCTTGTCCTTTTTGTTAACAAGTTTAAAACAGTATTTTTTGCTAGAAAATTACTTATAACCCCCATTTTTTTTTTAGCAGAGACCCTAAGGAACAAAATGGTGATCGTTGCAATTTTTTATGTCAACACAGTATTTGCAAACACAATTTCTTGGGGGAAAAAATACACTTTATCCACTTCCCGCGTAGTTGCATTATCCTGATTGGGCGTCATATGACGTCCAGCAGGATAAGCCACAATCGCGCATCCGTGGGGGGCGCGCATCACGGTGATCGGAGGTGCTGTGTGTCACTCTGACACACCGCAACTCCAATCTAGGTAAAGAGCCTCTGACGTAGGCTTTTTACCATGTGATCAGCTGTGACCAATCACAGCTGATCACAGAGTGTAACCAGGAAATGCCAGTTAACGGCTTTCCTCAGTTCACGCTAACAGGAGAGCCGATCGGTGGCTCTCTTGTCAGAAGTGGGGTCTAAGCTGATAATCAGCGCATTGATTATTATTATTATTATTATTATTATTATTATTATTATTATACAGGATTTATATAGCGCCAACAGTTTACGTAGCGCTTTACAACTTGAGGGTAGACAGTACAAATACAATACACTTTAATACAGTAGGAATCAGAGGGCCCTGCTCCTTAGAGCTTACAATCTAAGAGGGAAGGTCTGCCCCATCAGAGGTCCCACCACAGCTGCCAATCAGTGCCCATCAGCTGCCAGTCAGTGACCAGCAAAGTGCCAGTTAGTGTCCACCAAAGTGCCCATTAAAGTGCCAATCGGTGCCAATTAGTAATGCCAGTCAGTGCCTGTGTCACATACCAATCAGTGCCCATGTCAGATGCCAATCAGTACCTCATCAGTGCAGTCTATCAGTGCCATTTATTAGTGCCCATCAGTGCCGCCTGTCAGTGTCCATCAGTGCCATCTATCAGTTCCCGTCAGTGCCACCTATCAGTGCCCATCAGTGCCACCTATCAGTGCCCATCAGTGCCACCTATCAGTGCCCATCAGTGCTGCATATTAGTGCCGCCTATCGGTGCCCATCAATTCTACATATTAGTGCCTATCAGTGCCAACTCATCAGTGCCGCCTCATCAGTGCCTGTCAGTGAAGGAGAAAGCTCTATTTGTGGGAAGAAAATTATAAAAATTTCATTTGGGAACAGTGTTGCAATTGTCATTCAAAGTGTGGCAGCGCTGAAAGCTGAAAATTGTCCTGGGCAGGAAGGGAGGAAAGTGGCCTGTATTGAAGTGGTTAATGAATTTGGTGCCCAACAAGTTAACGAGAAACATGGAGGAAAGGTCCATCATCACCCACCTACCCCTACATACTGAGGAAGGTGAGCTTGTGCCTCGTCAAAACGTTGAATTAAACTGACATTGTGTGTTCACCTTTCAAGACCCATGAGTGCCGCTCTCTTTTTTGGCTTATACCCCTACATACTGTATATATGCAAATAGATAATAATACTGTATTATTAAAGACACAATCACACAATCATATCAGATGAGCTAAGGAGCAGACCTGTACAGCTTGGTTTGGGTGAACAGCAGTGAAAAATGGGCCTTGTGTAATTTTTACAAGTCCCTTTTCCATGGTATGGGAATCTTTATGATCCTTACATGAACTCACCCCTGCTCACAAGCAAGTGGAGGTTGATATGGGCGGTCATCATGAGAAGTGGTAATTTTTTTGGTTAAATTAAAAGGCATATAATTATCCCTGAGTAGGAGATTAATTAATAAATCTAGAAACGCGCTGGAAGCATGATGCTCAAGCAAACTATTTGCTGAATATCAAACCCTCCAAAGAGATATGTAAGATTGCCAAAGTATTAACTGCATATTGACGTGCACAATGGGTCTTGGCCCAAATATGTCCATGTGTGTTTTTAACAAGGCTATGTCTTTTTAGAGTTTTGTAATAAAAAGCGGTTTTATATATATAAATGGTTATGCATTTTTTTTTTTGGTTGCCTTCAAAATCCCATAAGAGGGTCTTTTTCCCATTTCAGGCTTTCAGACAAAAGGGGTCCCAGCGTTGGATTCGCCACAAGATCATGGGCGGTGAAGGAGGTGAACCTCCCGCCACTTTCTGGTGGTCTCTGAGCTTACTAGAGCCGCCGGTAAGCTCAGATCCGATCTGATGCGGCTGAGGAGGGCTAGGCAGGAAGCCGAGTGAGAGCAAGATAGCCACCACTCAGCCCTATGCCCTTGGAGGACCAGAGCAACAACTGAGGTCACTTTCTGTTTGCGGGCAGACAGACAGGATGTTTTTTTAAAGGCAAAATGATTTTTGCTTTTAAACATAAGTGTGAGATCTGAGGTCTTTTTGACCCCAGATTTCTCAATAAAGAGGACCTGTCATGCTTATTTCTATAACAAGGGATGTTTACTATCCTTGTAATAGGAATAAAAGTGATAAAAAAAAAATTAAAGGGACAGTGTAACAATAAAAAAATAAAAAGTAAAATAAATAAGAAACAAAAATGTAAAGCACCCCATCCCTTGGCGCAGAAGCGAATGCATTACGCAAGTTGCGCCCACATATGTAAACAGTGTTCAAGCCACACATGTGATCGTTAGAGCGAGAGCAATAATTCTAGCACAAGACCTCCTCTGTAACTCTAAACAGGTATCCTGCCATTTTTTTTTAAAACATCGCCTATGGAGATTTTAAGTACCGTAGTTTGTCGCCATTTCTCGATCAATTTTAAAGCATGACACGTTAGGTGTCTATTTACTCGGCATAACATCATCTTTTTTTTACATTATAAAAAAAAATTTGGCAAACTTTACTGTTTTGTTTAATGAATTTAATTCAATTGCTTTTGAAAGACCGCTGGGCAAATACAGTGTTACATTAAGTATTGCAATGACCACCATTTTATGCTCTTGGGTCTCTGCTAAAAAAAAACATTTAATGTTTGGGGGTTCTAAGTAATTTTCTAGCAAAAAATACAGATTTTTAGTTGGAAACAACAAATGTCAGAAAAAGGCCTGGTCCTAAAGTGGTTAAGCTACCGGGGGTTAGAGCTCTATAGAACAGTTCTGAGTGCACTCCAAAATAGTAAAGGTGAAAGCCCATTGCCAACTGGTGTTGTTGTCACCCCCGGATATCATCATGCCACTGCTGCCTCCTGCAGTCTGAGAGGGCCTCACCACTGGACAACCAGTTGGAATACAAAGACAATTCCATAGCTCAACTCACCAACCAGTCTGCTGACCAACCAAATTAGCCTGTCTAACCGTCTGTTAAAAGCAGGGGTTTAGTTAGCACACATTTGCAAACGCATGTGAAAGCTGCAAGGCCTCGTCAAGGCACCCTGTATACTTGCAGTCCTAACACTACTAAATTTATAAGTGTCTCCACAGTGGAAGCACATGCATTGAATGGATAGGTGTAGGCAGGTGAGCCTGGAGGCGGCCCAAGCCCCCTTAAAGGGACAGGAGCACACTGGACACCCAGCAAGAGCACAATGGCAGCAAAGGTATCCAGTGTGTCCCTGACCCAAATTTACGTACAGTAACAAAACACTGGCCACCGCCCACACCCATAACTGGCCTTCACAGTAAGGAGCACATGGAGGGCATATACATGTAAGACAAAGACAATTCCATAGCTCAACTCACCAACCAGTCTGCTGACCAACCAAATTAGCCTGTCTAACCGTCTGTTAAAAGCAGGGGTTTAGTTAGCACACATTTGCAAACGCATGTGAAAGCTGCAAGGCCTCGTCAAGGCACCCTGTATACTTGCAGTCCTAACACTACTAAATTTATAAGTGTCTCCACAGTGGAAGCACATGCATTGAATGGATAGGTGTAGGCAGGTGAGCCTGGAGGCGGCCCAAGCCCCCTTAAAGGGACAGGAGCACACTGGACACCCAGCAAGAGCACAATGGCAGCAAAGGTATCCAGTGTGTCCCTGACCCAAATTTACGTACAGTAACAAAACACTGGCCACCGCCCACACCCATAACTGGCCTTCACAGTAAGGAGCACATGGAGGGCATATACATGTAAGACAAAGACAATTCCATAGCTCAACTCACCAACCAGTCTGCTGACCAACCAAATTAGCCTGTCTAACCGTCTGTTAAAAGCAGGGGTTTAGTTAGCACACATTTGCAAACGCATGTGAAAGCTGCAAGGCCTCGTCAAGGCACCCTGTATACTTGCAGTCCTAACACTACTAAATTTATAAGTGTCTCCACAGTGGAAGCACATGCATTGAATGGATAGGTGTAGGCAGGTGAGCCTGGAGGCGGCCCAAGCCCCCTTAAAGGGACAGGAGCACACTGGACACCCAGCAAGAGCACAATGGCAGCAAAGGTATCCAGTGTGTCCCTGACCCAAATTTACGTACAGTAACAAAACACTGGCCACCGCCCACACCCATAACTGGCCTTCACAGTAAGGAGCACATGGAGGGCATATACATGTAAGACAAAGACAATTCCATAGCTCAACTCACCAACCAGTCTGCTGACCAACCAAATTAGCCTGTCTAACCGTCTGTTAAAAGCAGGGGTTTAGTTAGCACACATTTGCAAACGCATGTGAAAGCTGCAAGGCCTCGTCAAGGCACCCTGTATACTTGCAGTCCTAACACTACTAAATTTATAAGTGTCTCCACAGTGGAAGCACATGCATTGAATGGATAGGTGTAGGCAGGTGAGCCTGGAGGCGGCCCAAGCCCCCTTAAAGGGACAGGAGCACACTGGACACCCAGCAAGAGCACAATGGCAGCAAAGGTATCCAGTGTGTCCCTGACCCAAATTTACGTACAGTAACAAAACACTGGCCACCGCCCACACCCATAACTGGCCTTCACAGTAAGGAGCACATGGAGGGCATATACATGTAAGACAAAGACAATTCCATAGCTCAACTCACCAACCAGTCTGCTGACCAACCAAATTAGCCTGTCTAACCGTCTGTTAAAAGCAGGGGTTTAGTTAGCACACATTTGCAAACGCATGTGAAAGCTGCAAGGCCTCGTCAAGGCACCCTGTATACTTGCAGTCCTAACACTACTAAATTTATAAGTGTCTCCACAGTGGAAGCACATGCATTGAATGGATAGGTGTAGGCAGGTGAGCCTGGAGGCGGCCCAAGCCCCCTTAAAGGGACAGGAGCACACTGGACACCCAGCAAGAGCACAATGGCAGCAAAGGTATCCAGTGTGTCCCTGACCCAAATTTACGTACAGTAACAAAACACTGGCCACCGCCCACACCCATAACTGGCCTTCACAGTAAGGAGCACATGGAGGGCATATACATGTAAGACAAAGACAATTCCATAGCTCAACTCACCAACCAGTCTGCTGACCAACCAAATTAGCCTGTCTAACCGTCTGTTAAAAGCAGGGGTTTAGTTAGCACACATTTGCAAACGCATGTGAAAGCTGCAAGGCCTCGTCAAGGCACCCTGTATACTTGCAGTCCTAACACTACTAAATTTATAAGTGTCTCCACAGTGGAAGCACATGCATTGAATGGATAGGTGTAGGCAGGTGAGCCTGGAGGCGGCCCAAGCCCCCTTAAAGGGACAGGAGCACACTGGACACCCAGCAAGAGCACAATGGCAGCAAAGGTATCCAGTGTGTCCCTGACCCAAATTTACGTACAGTAACAAAACACTGGCCACCGCCCACACCCATAACTGGCCTTCACAGTAAGGAGCACATGGAGGGCATATACATGTAAGACAAAGACAATTCCATAGCTCAACTCACCAACCAGTCTGCTGACCAACCAAATTAGCCTGTCTAACCATCTGTTAAAAGCAGGGGTTTAGTTAGCACACATTTGCAAACGCATGTGAAAGCTGCAAGGCCTCGTCAAGGCACCCTGTATACTTGCAGTCCTAACACTACTAAATTTATAAGTGTCTCCACAGTGGAAGCACATGCATTGAATGGATAGGTGTAGGCAGGTGAGCCTGGAGGCGGCCCAAGCCCCCTTAAAGGGACAGGAGCACACTGGACACCCAGCAAGAGCACAATGGCAGCAAAGGTATCCAGTGTGTCCCTGACCCAAATTTACGTACAGTAACAAAACACTGGCCACCGCCCACACCCATAACTGGCCTTCACAGTAAGGAGCACATGGAGGGCATATACATGTAAGACAAAGACAATTCCATAGCTCAACTCACCAACCAGTCTGCTGACCAACCAAATTAGCCTGTCTAACCGTCTGTTAAAAGCAGGGGTTTAGTTAGCACACATTTGCAAACGCATGTGAAAGCTGCAAGGCCTCGTCAAGGCACCCTGTATACTTGCAGTCCTAACACTACTAAATTTATAAGTGTCTCCACAGTGGAAGCACATGCATTGAATGGATAGGTGTAGGCAGGTGAGCCTGGAGGCGGCCCAAGCCCCCTTAAAGGGACAGGAGCACACTGGACACCCAGCAAGAGCACAATGGCAGCAAAGGTATCCAGTGTGTCCCTGACCCAAATTTACGTACAGTAACAAAACACTGGCCACCGCCCACACCCATAACTGGCCTTCACAGTAAGGAGCACATGGAGGGCATATACATGTAAGACAAAGACAATTCCATAGCTCAACTCACCTATCCATTCAATGCATGTGCTTCCACTGTGGAGACACTTATAAATTTAGTAGTGTTAGGACTGCAAGTATACAGGGTGCCTTGACGAGGCCTTGCAGCTTTCACATGCGTTTGCAAATGTGTGCTAACTAAACCCCTGCTTTTAACAGACGGTTAGACAGGCTAATTTGGTTGGTCAGCAGACTGGTTGGTGAGTTGAGCTATGGAATTGTCTTTGTCTTACATGTATATGCCCTCCATGTGCTCCTTACTGTGAAGGCCAGTTATGGGTGTGGGCGGTGGCCAGTGTTTTGTTACTGAACCAGTTGGAATAGTCACGTCTCTGCATTGGTGGTGTTCCTCAAATAAAGAACCTTCACTCTGCAGTTAGACATGGTGGAGACTTAGGACCCGGTATGTCATGTAACCATTAATTCTGGTAAGCATATCGAGCTTTTATGGTTATTTTATTTTTTGACTAAACCCAAAAATTCGTTGAAGCAAGATAGTTGTTAAAGAATAGAGGGTGGAGGGGATTCGGTGGGACAATGGGACTATCGGAGACAAACTTGGCAATGCACTATAATAGACTACACTCGCTAAAACTTATCATTTTATTAAGAAAAGCTCTTTAATGTAACCAGACACTCATGTTTAGCATTGTGCAACATGGCAGAAAATAAGATCAAATCACTGAAATGTTTATTGTGCTGGGGGTTTGGAGTACGCATATATTTTTATATGTGTATAAAAACAACGATTATCGTGAAATATCAAGTTTCTTCACTGCCTGGCGTTTCACATTAACAAAATAGATCCTGCCATTGCTTTAGAAAATTAAATTAAAGTATCATCTAAGCATTAATCCATACACAGTTACATAACATATGTGAATAATAATACCAATCAGTGAAAACAATCTGTCCCTGACAATATTTATCTGGGGTTATGTAGAGGTTGAGGGTGACAGCGGTGGTGTGGATAAAATAATAAGCAAATTTAATTATATAACAGCAAACTCTTCTCTGAGCCGTAAAGCTGCTCCTAACAAGGGTCCTGCCATGCAGCAGATTATGGAAAGCTGATATAAACACCTATTTGCTAAATGGGTGTGAATTTGGTTCTATAAATAAATCAGTTTAAAAGGTTATATGTCCTAATTTTATAGGAAAGGTTAGTCATACACATTAAGATTTTCTTTTTCAACCCTGCAGGCCGAATGAAAGAAATGATTAGTTTTCCCCATCCGTGCTGTACAGCATGTGTGGAGGAATCGTCCCTTACCAGCTATTGTACACACAATAGGAGACTAAAGCTCCACCAGCTGGCTAGATTGAAGACTGCAGAATATTTATCCACTTGACCACCAGAAGATTTAGCCCGCTTTATGACCAGGCCATTTTTTGCGATACGACACTACGTTATTTAGATGGCAATTGCGCAGTCATGCAACACTGTACCCAAATAAAATTGATGTTATTTTTTTCACACAAACAGAGCTTTCTTTTGATGGTATTTGATCACCTCTGCGTTTTTTTGTTCTTTTTTGCCCTATAAACAAAAATAAAGACCGACATTCTTGAAAAAAAAAAAAACTATAATTTTTACTTTATGCCTTTAAAACATATTCAATAAAAAATTTAAATAATCTAATTTCATCATCAATTTAGGCCAATATGTATTCTGCTACATATTTTTGGTAAAGAAAATCCCAATAAGCATATATTGATTTGTTTGCGCAAAAGCTATAGCATCTACAAACTATGTGATATATGGTGGAATTTTTATTTTTTTTATTTTTTTAGACTAGTAATGGCAGCTATCAGCGACTTATAGCAGGACTGCGATATTGTGGTGGACAATTGTACACTAGCTGACACTTTTGACACTTTGCGGGAACCAGTGACACTAATACAGTGATCAGTGCTAAAAATATGCACTGTCACTGTACTAATATGACACTGGATGGGAAGGGGTTGAATATCCAGGGCGTACAAAGGGTTAAATGTGTGTGTAACCAGTGTTTTTGTGTGTATTATGTGGTGCTTTTACTAAGGGAAGTGATGGATTTTCTTTCTCTGCTTTACGGAGGAAAAAAATAGGCATATTTAGGCAGAGCGCCGTCAAGCCTCTGTTCCCGATGATCAGTGGGTGCCAGCGGACATTCATTGGCAACAGCAGAAGGGGGGTGCTGGAAATGCAGAATCACGTATATATACGTGATTCTGCACAGAACAATCGCCCTGTAGCAGTATATCTGGGGCGGTTGGGAAGTGGTTATATACAAAAACTTTGGTGGAACTGCCCAAAAATACATGTAGGAAAAAATAGCTAACATCATTCTAGATATAACGGGTAAGCAAGTATCCACCGAACCCTAGAGATTTTGCTCCATAGCACAGAAATGACAGTGGCCTATTAAGATCTCCTTTATGCCCCATTTATTATAAGTGGGTGCAGACAAAGAGGTGCAGGCACTAGAAAAGAGTAGATGGGTAACAGTCAATTAGAGTAGAGGGGAAAGTTCCAGGGTGGCCAATCCTGAGCTGGAACAATCCAATAAGTACGCCCCGTTGAGTGACATTGGTGAAACCAGTCAGGGACCAGCACTGCTGGAGCTGAGGGACTCCCCTAGCTGCCAGGGGAAGAACTCCAGTCAGAGTGGGGGGAAGCGAAGGGAAAGGAAAGACAGATTCTGGTGGTAGGGGACTCAATTCTTAGAAGGACAGAGAGGGCAATCTTTGACAAAGCACCGAACTGTATGCTGTCTACCGGGCGCTCGTGTTCAGCACATCACGGATCTGGTGGACAAATTACTGGGAGGGGCTGTGGAAGACCCGGCTGTCATGGTGCACGTTGGCACCAATGACACAGTCAGAGGAAGATGGTGTGTCCAAAAAAAAAAATGATTTTAGGGACTTAGGAGCTAAATTGAGGAAAAGGACCTCCAAGGTAATATTCTCAGAAATACTACCGGTACTTTGAGCCACACCAGAAAGGTAGAGGGAGATTAGGGATGTAAACAAGTGCCTGGGGAGCTGATGTAGAAAGGAGGGGTTTGGGTTCCTGGAGAACTGGGCCGACTTCTCAGTCGGTCACCAGTTCTATAGAAGGGACGGCTTGCACCTAAATGAGGAGGGTGCAGATCTGCTGTGAGTGAAGATAGCCGAAAAGTTAGAGGAATAAAGTGACAGTGTGGCGCTGTTAGAGAAATTGAGGTGTATCCTAGATGTGGTGAACTAGAAACAAATATAATGTGCCAAATTACTAAAACCAAACAAAAGTAAACAAGACTGTGTGCAACACAATGTGTGTGTGTAATGTGAAGTCCACATGGATGTGAAGTAATGCGTTCTTCCCATAGGGGTGTATTCAGTTTCATGGGAGTATTGAAATGCTTGTCTGTAGTCATTATCAGTGACACTGATTGAAGAAAGAAAATATATACAAAACCACTATACATTCTTATTAAGCATTTCAAAGATATGACATTACAAAAAAATTATAATTGTCAATTTTTGGCTGAATTGGATAACAATTTATAACTATGGTGGCAGGTAGGCATCCTCCAGCTGCCAGCATTTAGGGGAACCTATATATTATATCATTACCCTGCATCTCTACATCTCTAGGATATTTATCCTTGAAGGAGCTGGGTGGACAGAGTAACATTAAGTCAGAACACTGAAATTAAAACAGTGCACTAGAAAGTTGTCATGTTGGGGGGCATGGCCGGCAGCAGAGGTGTATGGCAGCAGTGTAAAGGAGCTCCATGTTACTGAGTCTCCCTGAAGCAGCTATAAGCAACACTAAGCAGACCTGAGTGCACAAACCTGCAGCAGAGAGACGGAGGAACAAGCGGGGCACAATAAGGAAACAAAAGGAATGTGGGGGGCCCCGAAAATTGAGTGAATTCAGGAGCCCAGCCGGGCACTCCAGAAAAAGCAAGATGGCGCTGGACCATAAGCACACACAGACGCCCACAGACAGGCAGCATGACCGAGCCACACTGACTCACTCAAACACACAAGTGATTCTAACGTAGATGAAATCAGTAGTCCTCTGAAGCAAAGGAGAAGACTCTCACTGACCGAGGAACAAGTAAGTGGATCGTCAATTAATGACTCTAATATGCTGCCTCCCAGAAACCCCCTATGCTGACAAGCTTAATGCATTCCCTACAACAGGACAACCCATTATAGACACTGACATTAAAGAAATGCTGCTGTCCCTAAGAAGTGCAATACAACAGGATATGCAGGCCTACATGAACAAAACTAATGTGGAAATAGAAGCTTTAGGGGAGAGAGTGGATTACATAAAAAATAAAATAGGTGACTTCACGGAACTTACAATAAACTGGTGGATGCCCATTTTAAGCTAGAAGATGAATTAAAAAATCAAATTAAAGGTGGCAGATCTCGAGGACAGATCCAGACGCAATAACGTTAAATTTAGAGGAATTCCTGAAAACATCAAAAATTCTGAATCAAAGCAATTTCTGAAAAAAAATATACACTTCTACCATGTAAAGGATCTCCTGATGCAATATGCACATCAGAACTTCCCATTCCCTGACCCGTATGCAGACATCCTTCTATATTCAGACCTCTCTCAAGCGACAATATTAGCAAGGAAAAACCTGAATTCTATTACAAAGATTCTACAGAACCACAAAATTACCTACAGATGGGGTTTCCCCACCAAGTTACCTTTTGAATGGAATAACACATCATACTCAATTCACACAGTTGATGATGGCCTAAACCTACTGGAAAAATGGGGGCTACTACCCATAGAAGAGGATATCCCACAGGGGAAAACACACCCAGAGAAGATCTCACAACAATGGCAACAAAAAACAGGTTAACCCTCTACACACTTACCAAGAATAATTGCCTTACTCCTCCCACAGAAAATCAAGGATTATTTTCTCAGGTTATCTTTAATCAGGGAATTTGCTGCTCCGTTCAGGTAAGTTTATTCTCTCCCCAAGTTTAAAGTGTAAAATTATGCACACTCAAGTTGTTCTACAACTCGTTATTCTTTTTTATTGTTATTTCTACTGTTTATTACTCCTTTTGGTTAACATTCTCTCATTCGCATCACCCAGCTCTAAAATGGATTTATGTTTTCTACCATTTGAAAGTCACCACATCATAGGAAGTGTAAATGAAGAAACATGGTCTTCTATAATCACGAAGCTGCTACACATCAGTGCATCTCTTAGAACATGACACAACTTAAAGGAGAAGTCCAGCCTGAGCTCATTTGGCTGGGTTTCTCCTATGGGTCACTTTCACTTGCAATATGTTTTGCACTCCTGTGACCCGTTTTCAGCAGAGATCGGTCTGAAGTCCGGTCTCTGCTGACATCACTGGAATCAGTCCAAGCACCGCATCATCATGACAATGAAGTCTGGATCCGCCAGGTGCCTGGACTGATGCCTGTCTCAGCTTCTCAGTGAGCCGCTGAGAGACTGAGATGGCCACTCCTCGCCCCTCGGAGAAGAGAGCTGCTGATTGACAGTCAGCAGCTCTCCTCTCGGAGCTGTGAGAACCAAGCCATCGGCGATGTTCGATCGCTCGGTTCTCAGTGCAGAGACGCCCGGGGGACAGATGCAGCATCAGTCCGGAAAAAAAACAAAACCCATACTTCTCTTCTAAACTACTATCGCTAATTGTGTGGCCCACACAAGAGGACATAATATGCGTACAAAAATCGTATTTTGCTGCTGACAAAACTCCAAAATTTACACATCATAAATTTCCCCATGTATTCTGCTTTAACAGTCCCAAGAAAAAGAACGGTGTGGTTATTGCAGTAAAAGATTCTGACTCTTTCCAACTCCTGGATTTACTTATAGGGAGGAAGATATATCATTTTGGTTGCTACAATTGACAATATTACCTACACAATCGCCAACATCTATGCCCCAAATAAGCAATCACACAAGTTCATCAAAAGAATCTTGAAGAAACGAAGGAAAATACAGAAAGGATATATAATCATCTGCGAGGATTTCAACGCCCCCATGGACCCCGCCATGGACACTACAAAAAAGAACCATACAATCAGACTAGGCCTAAAAATATTTTTTCCCAGGAAGACTTACATGACCCATGGAGATGTCTTCATTCCACTGAAAAGGATTTTACCTTTTTTCCAATGTACTCAAAAATTGACTACTTCATTGCAGACAGACTCCTCTTGCAAAAAATTACAGATGCTCAGATCCACAACTTTTACATGATCCGATAACGCATCTATCACTATGGAGATAGTAACAGGACAACAATGCACCAATTCCAACCTCTGGAAAAATAATACATTTCTATTTTCTCAGGAGAGATACGTGTCTGCAATGAAGGACAGACTTACAGAATTTTTTCCATTGAATGATGATAGCTCTACTTCCTTTACAAATCTATGGTGTAGTCATAAAGCCTACGCCAGAGGATTACTAATCCAGATGGAATCCAGGGAAAAAAAAGAAAAAACTTAAAACTATCAATAACCTTCTGACTAGCATATCTAACCTAGAAAAAGAACACAAAAATCTCCCAAAAATACTAATCTGCTACAGCAATTTAACAATAAAAGAAATGAACTAAGAGTTATACTGATATGTAACCGAGACAAATATCTCAAAAAACTACAACTCAATTACTTTTCTCAAAACAATAGAACAGGTAAATTATTGGCCAATATACTTCGTCATCATCAGAACAAACATAATATTCACAAACCCACCACGAGTCAGGGAAGATACTGTATAACCCACAGGAAATAGCAGATGCCTTTTTGGATTATTATAAGGAACTATACAACCTAAAGGAGGACCAGAATACCATACAACCCACCCTAAAAGACATAGAAGAGTTCCTAGACAAAGTAAACCTAAAATTGACCCTGACACACTTAATAAACGTAATCAACCTATCACAGAGGAAGAAACCCAGAAAGTAATTAACTCCCTTCCACTATATAAAGCTCCAGGACATGACGGTTTATCTAGTCAATACTTCAAGATATTCAATATTATACTTGCACCATTCTTAACCAAAATGTATAACGACTCCTTAATTAATAAGAAATTTCCCAAAAAAATGTTAGAGGCTGTAATTATAACTATTCCAAAACCCGGTAAAGACCCCTCCTCCCCTACAAATTTCAGGCCGATTTCCTTACTTAACTCAGATTTAAAAATATACGCCAAAATGTTAGCAAATCGCTTATTAGAACTAACACAATACCTGATCCAGATCAGGTTAGATTCGTCAAAGGTCGACAAGCACCTGACAGCACAAGAAAAATAAATAATTTGATCAACCATGTTGATGTTCTTTAAGTATGTAAACAGTAAAAAGGGAGGACAGACCATATTGGCCCCATAAAGAATGAGGAAGGACATTTGGTTACAAAGGATGGGGAGATGGCGAAGGTATTGAATTTATTCTTCTCCTCTGTCTTCACGAGTGAATCGGGGGGCTTCAGTAACCAAAGCTGCAGTGTTTATCCTCATGACACAACACAGGAAGCACCTCCATGGTTAACAGAGGACAGAATTAAAATCAGACTTGAGAAACTTAACATTAATAAATCACCGGGACCAGATGGCTTGCATCCGAGGGTACTTAGGGAACTCAGTCAAGTGATTGCCAGACCGTTGTTCCTAATTTTTACAGACAGTCTATTGACTGGAATGGTACCAGCTGATTGGAGAAAAGCCAATGTAGCACCAATATTTAAAAAGGGCCCAAAATACAACCCTGGGAATTACAGACCAGTTAGCCTAACATCAATAGTATGTAAACTCTTGGAGGGGATGATAAGAGACTATATACAAGATTTTAGTAATAAGAACGATATCATTAGCAGTAATCAGCATGGATTCATGAAGAATCATTCTTGCCAAACCAATCTATTAACCTTCTATGAGGAGGTGAGTTGCCATCTAGATAAAGGAAGGCCCGTAGACGTGGTGTATCTGGATTTTGCAAAAGCATTTGACACAGTTCCCCATAAACGTTTACTGTACAAAATAAGGTCCGTTGGCATGGACCAAAGGGTGAGTACATGGATTGAAAACTGGCTACAAGGGTGAGTTCAGAGGGTGGTGATAAATGGGGAGTACTCAGAATGGTCAGGGGTGGGTAGTGGGGTTCCCCAGGGTTCTGTGCTGGGACCAATCCTATTTAATTTGTTTATAAACGACCTGGAGGATGGGATAAACAGTTCAATCTCTGTATTTGCAGACTATACTAAGCTAAGCAGGGCAATAACTTCTCCGCAGGATGTGGAAACCTTGCAACAAGACCTGAACAAATTAATGAGGTGGGTGACTACATGGCAAATGAGGTTCAATGTAGAAAAATGTAAAATAATGCATTTGGGTGTCAAAAATATGAATGCAATCTATACACTGGGGGGAGAACCTCTGGGGGAATCTAGGATGGAAAAGGACCTGGGGGTCCTAGTAGATGATAGGCTCAACAATGGCATTCAATGCCAAGCTGCTGCTAATAAAGCAAACAGAATATTGGCATGCATTAAAAGGGGGATCAACTCCAGAGATAAAAAGATAATTCTCCCACTCTACAAGGCTCTGGTCCGGCCGCACCTGGAGTATGCTGTCCAGTTCTGGGCACCAGTCCTCAGGAAGCATGTACTGGAAATGGAGCGAGTACAAAGAAGGGCAACAAAGCTAATAAAGGGTCTGGAGGATCTTAGTTATGAGGAAAGGTTGCAAGCACTGAACTTATTCTCTCTGGAGAAGAGACGCTTGAGGGGGGATATGATTTCAATTTACAAATACTGTACTGTGACCCCACAATAGGGATAAAACTTTTTCGCAGAATCGAGTTTAATAAGACTGGTGGCCACTCATTACAATTAGAAGAAAAGAGGTTTAACCTTAAACTACGTGGAGGGTTCTTTACTGTAAGAGCTGCAAGGATGTGGAATTCCCTTCCACAGGCGGTGGTCTCAGCGGGGAGCATTGATAGCTTCAAGAAACTATTAGATAATCACCTGAATGACCGCAACATACAGGGATATACAATGTAATACTGACACATAATCACACACATAGGTTGGACTTGATGGACTTGTGGTTTTTTTTCAACCTCACCTACTATGTAACTATGTAACTATGGAGAAAACACTCGAATGCCCTCTCTGCTCCTCGGCCTGGATGCGAGAAGGCATTTGATAGAGTTCACTGGGGTTAAATCTCAGAAACCCTAGGTAGATTTGGATTCTCTGGATTCATCCACAAAGCATATCCCTCTATACCTACCCCTCAGCAAAGGTACTTACCACAGGTACTACATCAAAGAGCTTTAAATTAACAGAATTAGACAGGGATGCCCCCTATAACCCATAATCTTCTCTTTAGCAACTGAACCTTTAGTGGCAAGAATAAGATCTAACACCAGAATAACAGGAATTACGAAGAACACAAAATTGGCCTTTTTGCCGTTGATATAATCCTATCACTAACCAATCCGGATCAATCTTTACAGATAGTCCAAACGATACTTGACTCCTTCAGGAAAGTGTCATACTATAAGGTCAATCACAATAAATGCTACGCCTTACCCATGAACATAACAAAAGACACAATTTCCACTCTTAGAGAGAACTCGGAATATAACTGGGAATCCCTGATCATTTCCTATTTGCGTATCAACCTCACATTCCCTATAAACAAGTTATACAAAGCTAATTATCATAGTCTACTAGAGCAAATCACAAAAGACTTCCAAATCTTCCAAAAAACACAACTATCATGGATAGGAAAAATTGCAGCTTTCAAGATACAAAAACTACCTAAAATGCTATATTTCTTTTGTTCCTTACATACCCCAATGCCCATGAGACTCTTCACACAAACAAATGCTAAATTAAGAAATCTCATATGGAACGGTAAAAAACCCAGAGTAGCATTCTCAATATTGACCTCCCCCAAATACAAAAGGAGGTATGAACCTACCTGACATCCTAAAGTACTATTACGCTACACTACTAGATCAACTGAAACACTGGATCCTACCCTCAGATGACAAACTATGGTTATCCATTGAAAAATAATATACCAAAGGAAATGATATGTTTGCCTTAACAATAGCATATGCAAAGTTCTCTAAGATAATAATACCCAACTTCTAAAGATAAAAGCTACAGTGTTAGCATGGAAACACATAGCCTTGAATTTCCACCCTTTAGAAGAGTCGCACAATATCCCTATTCCATTGAAAGCCCTAGAATTGTGAAAAGCGTGTTTATCAACGAAAAAATTAACTGACCAAGGATATAACTTTTATGATAACCTTACTCCAACAGACAAAGAGTTACTACTCAATAAACTTCATAAATGCAAACACCTAAAAGAATTTAAACCAAATGCTGGATGGTGCATCCCTTCCCAAATCTGGACATTTCTTACTAATAAGAAAAGGTATAAACACAAAAGGCAGGGTAGATAAAAAAAAACTATGTGTTGTGAATTCATGAAGAAATATATTTTATATTTCATGGCAGAAACATGAGAGATGCTTAGGCCTCAAAAAGCAGATGAACTGTTGCCCTGTCGTCGACCTTTAAGGACAAATTAGACGCTCTCATGTTTTCCAAGTTTTACTACTTCTTTAAATATTGAAGACTTTTACAAGCATGTATTGTAAAGGAAGCTGTTGGAACAAAGACTGTTCTTGTCACAAAACAAGGAGATATTTACATGGTATTGTGAATAAACAAAAGCTGCCACAGGACACAAGGGTATATAAACTTTTCTCACATAGAGATAACCTCACTTATTATGTTCGAGTGAAGAACTGTTTAAATAGCTAACACCTTGGTTAACAGAACCATTGTATGAACTTTTAGGATGGTTTAGACAAACAAGTCAGTTCTAAACACCCAGTGAGAATGTTCAAGGTCCCTCTCAACACATTAGAGAAAGTTGAATATCGTGCTAGTCAAAAATAATATAAGGTATCAATAAGGTTATCATAAGTCATTTTAAACTATCTCTGACATTGTAGGTCACAGAGACATTATAATGTTGGCATCTGCGGACCCAACAACTTTGCTATGAAGAAAATGTATATGAAAGTGTGATTTTATAAGTAGAAGTGTTTTAGGTAACGAATTAGTATTAGGAAAAACATGTAATCATGATTATAATCATATAAGATTGTAGCCTAAACTTAAGATAAACAAATGTTCAGTGGAGATACCAGAAGTTATACAGGTATCCATATAGATAATCATTTTTATGTGGTATTGATGAAATATATAACAATGTGTGTATTTCCTAGATAGACCAGTTTACCGATATACATTTATAGAGATACAGTTATATAACCAAGTTATGTCATGATGATTAATCAAACTTATACTGAGTGTATTTTACATTAGACCGAGTACCAGAATATGTAAAGGTATATACTTATCCTTACCATTATACACCTTATGAAAATAGGACGTATTAATTTAAAAGGATGGACTCAAAACATGTGTGAGACACCTGGTGGTTGAAGGTGGTATTATTTGAACTCACTAAGTTTCCAGAGGAAGTTAATCATTATGTCTCCTAACCCAATGGGAAGTGAGCCACCTCCTTTTGGGCAGAGCCATTATAATTTTTATGGTCTTATTATCTGAAATGGTATTTAGAGGCAAGGAAGATGGGAGACAGGACCAACGAACGGAAGGAGGAGAGAGCTCAGGGGGAGAGCTCAGGGATCCACCCTGAGGGGGGACACTGGGAGACACACACTCCCAGACTGACACTCATGCACCATGCATGAATACATATCTTTACATTCATGAAAATTCCTCAACACCTAATACTTAGAACTCGGAGGTCACAAGAAGTAAATCCTCTTTAGGAGTATCCATTTTGAAACTACGGCAGCCATTTTAACTCTGGTAACCAGCCCATAGGAACTGCAGCCATCCTGGAATGGGTAATTATATCATGTTGATTTTATCTTGCATGTTCTCTCAAATATTGACATGTTCTCACAAATATTGATGTATTGAATATTATACAGTTGATAATCATTCTCCCGAATCAATAACCGCCTTGTAGATTTTTCTCTAAAGATTCAGATTTTTTCATTATATTTTTCTTTTTGCATAGTTGCCACATTTATTGACAAAGCAAACGTCTAATTTATTTCACAATTTTAACCACTTACTTACCTGCAGTATAGTAACGGTTGCACGTGTGAAATACAGATGTTCTGTTTAAGTGTCAAGTTCACAAGGTTATTGATTCTACCGAGAAGTTATCATGGTGGTATTAGGTCAAAGGGACGGTACGCCCATTTTTGCAAGTGTTTTTATTGATTTTCAAGACGTTCATGTAACGCAATCGGTATCTTAATTTCATGTGATTATTTGTGTTTGTTTACCAATAAAATTTCTATTTCGTATGACCACACGTCTCCGTGAATAAGTTTCACAAGTATAGACTGTGTCATATAGATTGATTTTGTATCTTAAAAATATCTTCGTTAAAAATTACTCAAGGATAATTATTGTGCGGGAAACCTGTCCTTAAAAAGGCACAACTTATTCTGACTGAAAATTCACTACATAATGGAGGCACTGCTGAGATAAAGTCAATGTTTTGTACAAGATCAATCATAGTTATGGTGGTGACATACATAATACTTTGCATGAAATTTTAATTATTAATTATTAATTTTTGGAAAAAAATTTTTTTGTTTGCCAAAAAAATGTCTGGTCAAAGTGAATTTCATGTTGGGGGGGATTATCAAGAGTCAGCCCTTAGTGGTAGTATGAGTACTTAGAGAAAATTGGTACAAGTACAGGAAATGTTGGAAATAATTTCTAAAATTGAAATGACGGATCATGTCAGAAAAAGTTTGTCTAATGAGACTGGTCTAGAAGCATACATTAAAGACCGTAAAAGCCGCGCCAGTCAGTTAATGAAAGACATGTGGAACGCGGAAGGTCAAAGTGATGAACTCACAGACAGCTTCTCTAAGACAAAGGGAATAAAAAGGCTTGATCACCTTCTTTTGGAATTAAGTATTATCCTGCTGTATCTTCAGATTGAGTTCAAATATCAAAGTACCCAACAGAAAGATGATATCTTAGATTTTCTAGATAAATTTGAACAAGCAAAAAAGGACGCTAAAACAATTATGGACGGACTCCACCAAATAAGCAAAGAGTGGGAACAATTAATAGAGGAGAGGGAGAGTTTTCTGCAGGAAAACGAGTCTCCTGACGAAAATTGCCGAGTAATAGGCAGTGGAAATTTAGGAAGTTGCCGAGTAATAGGCAGTGGAAATTCAGGAAGTTGACAGGAATCCCTAATTAAGCAATTAGAAAAATTAATAGAACAAATGAAGTTTATGCCCCAGGGTAATACTCAGATACGCATCCCTGAAAGGGACGAGTTTGACAGTACTTCAGAATCTGACTCTGAATCTGATTCTGACTCTGATTCTGAATATGAAGGTTGGGAGTCAGACGATGAGGAGGAATCAGAAAAAGAATCAATATCCTACCCCAAGCCATCTGTAGAGCAAAGGGGGGTAAAAAGTGAAGTACCACATGAAAGGGGATCTAACCAGTTTTCTTTGGGATTAGAGAAAAAGACAGACACCCCTAACCAAGACCCCGCAGAAATAATCAAATTTGTAAATGATGCTGTCCCAGTCTTTAGTGACGAGTCTGATAGTTCTTCAAAATCTGACTCTGAATCTGAATATGAAAGTTGGGAGTCAGACAATGGGGAGGAATCAGAAAAAGAACCGATATCCTACCCCAAGCCATCTGTAGAGCAAAGAGGGGTAAAAATTGAACCACCACATGAAAGGGGGTCTAATCAATTTTCTTTGGGACCAGAGAAAAAGCCAGACACCTCTAAACAAGACACCTCAGAAATAATAAAATTTGTAAATGATGCTGTCCCAGTCTTTAGTGACGAGTCTGACAGTACTTCAGAATCTGACTCTGAATCTGATTCTGAATATGAAAGTTGGGAGTCAGACAATGGGGAGGAATCAGAAAAAGAACCAATATCCTACCCCAAGCCATCTGTGGAGCAAACGGTAAAAAGTGAACCACCACATGAAAGGGGATCTAATTAATTTTCTTTGGGATCAGAGAGAAAGCCAGACACCCCTAAACAAGATACCTCAGAAATAATAAAATTTGTAAATTATGCTGTCCCAGTCTTTAAGGAAGAGGGATCCATGTGCGTTATTGACCACATCGAGACCTATGAAAATACCCTATCAGTTTTAAGCCTCGAAAATCTGGCTGTACTCAAAAGTGCTTCCCACGTAGCAGAAAAGGAGCCAGATCACAACCACCCTGAGTTTAAATCCACATCTTTCAAGGCCCTACCTAACTACATAAAAGTGAGTTTAGCAAAAGATTACAAAGGGGGGTGTTCACCGGAGTCGTTGGTAAGAGAGAGTAACAATTTGTATTCTATCCAACAGACTGGTGAAAACAAAGGGGGGCCTGAGCCCTCAAATAAATTTGTGAATGAAATTCATGTATCTCCTAAATCAGTACATGTTGAAACCCAGAAAAAGACATACGCTGACATAGTCAGAGGAGACGTGCCAAAGAGTTTCCCTAGCAGGAGACCAGATACCCCACCAAAAAGAAGGGGGGAGCAAAGACCACCTCAGGAGTATCACCCATGGGATCCTGGCCCAAAGTTTGAAATAAACTATAGGGTGTATCTCCCACGGTCAGAATTAAACCTAAGGGTAGACACCCTCACCAGTGTGGGAGCAATCACAGGGTAGAACACCCCAAAATCCCCGGAAAAATAGGGAGCAACTAAAGCCCAGACAACTACCCCAGAATGAAGACAGTGGTTCTGATGGGGATATGTTTGATCAAACTGGGCCAGTAGCCCCTAGAAAGTACAGAAACCGGGTCCCACAACCCAATCCTGATCAACCTGTAAGCAATGCAAAATCCAAAATCGTTCAAATTATGAATATGTTACACAGTTTTATTGCTGTACGGAACGTGAATAGCATTTCTTCAAGGGGCAAATCCTGTGGCCAACCAAGGGCCACAGAGCCTTTGAAGCGCCTATGTTAAAATGAATCAGAGGAATGCACTGAATAAAGGTATAGGAGACAGAAGTTCTAACACCATGTTTTTCCCCAGGTCACAGTAATGAGGATCCTGAAATCCCTACCGGGGGATGGTGGTTGTTAGATATTAATTATTCTCCTATTTTTCAGTGGTCACTTCATTCCTCTGACATACACAGGTCGCTCCAAACAGCCTAATTTCAAGAAGTCGCCTAAGACGGTGATTCCAGAGGAAGACCGAATCCTAAAGACATTAATATCAGGAGGCCTAAATGGTTTGATATTTTGGTAAAAGATGAGGAGTCACCCGCATAAGGTAGTTTGATTGCCTCAAATGAATTGTATTGACATCCCAAAGGGGGGAGATTTTATTTGTTTTATTCCTCACAAGTAGAAGGTTGACTATAATGTCAAATATCTTAGTACCGACAATAAGTGTCACATATTAAACTTAAATGTTTTATTTGTTATCATCCCAGAACTGCTAAAAAAAATGGTTCTGAAGAATGTCAGTCAGTCCTTCATGTATGGTATCCACAGCTGTAAAGAAATGTCCTCATGTTAATAAGCCCTGAAGCTTGTCTCCCATAGCAAATGTTTCATACTTTGTCCTGCTATCCAGAGCGTTTAGTTAAAGGACTGATGACACTATGAAAAAAAAAAAAGGGGGCTCTGAGGAAGCCCAGGATACCAGCTTAACATTGAGATCTCAAACACAGATCATGTAAAAAAAAAAAGGGAGACTATATATGTCTTTTCTAACGGAATCCATTTTCCCTTACAGGACTAAGATGTCCATGAGGCGGTCAACAGAACCGAGAGCCCAACGTGTGTGAAACATCCAGCGAAGGAACCATATGGGGGATTCCGGAACACCACTGATGGCCAGTCTACACGGACAAACCTCCCAGGACGGCCAAGACCCAAAGGTGCCCGGAGCGATCCATTTCCTGCCAACCAACGGATGACGGTCCTGAGATGCACACATCAATCACCAACCCATTTTGTGTTTTCCCTTCTCATTCAAAGAATTACACCCACATGAAGGTGTCTACACCCTTTAAACATAGATCCACAATACGGATCCATCTCCACAGATAGATTTACAAGACCCGAATGCAGCCATATTTCTTCAACGTTTTGCATTGGTGAAGTCTTTCAAACGACTCCCGGCATTTGAACACTTCACAAGGGGGGATTTGTTGTGAATTCATGAAGAAATATATTTTATATTTCATGGCAGAAACATGAGAGATGCTTAGGCCTCAAAAAGCAGATGAACTGTTGCCCTGTCGTCGACCTTTAAGGACAAATTAGACGCTCTCATGTTTTCCAAGTTTTACTACTTCTTTAAATATTGAAGACTTTTACAAGCATGTATTGTAAAGGAAGCTGTTGGAACAAAGACTGTTCTTGTCACAAAACAAGGAGATATTTACATGGTATTGTGAATAAACAAAAGCTGCCACAGGACACAAGGGTATATAAACTTTTCTCGCATAGAGATAACCTCACTTATTATGTTCGAGTGAAGAACTGTTTAAATAGCTAACACCTTGGTTAACAGAACCATTGTATGAACTTTTAGGATGGTTTAGACAAACAAGTCAGTTCTAAACACCCAGTGAGAATGTTCAAGGTCCCTCTCAACACATTAGAGAAAGTTGAATATCGTGCTAGTCAAAAATAATATAAGGTATCAATAAGGTTATCATAAGTCATTTTAAACTATCTCTGACATTGTAGGTCACAGAGACATTATAATGTTGGCATCTGCGGACCTAACAACTTTGCTATGAAGAAAATGTATATGAAAGTGTGATTTTATAAGTAGAAGTGTTTTAGGTAACGAATTAGTATTAGGAAAAACATGTAATCATGATTATAATCATATAAGATTGTAGCCTACACTTAAGATAAACAAATGTTCAGTGGAGATACCAGAAGTTATACAGGTATCCATATAGATAATCATTTTTATGTGGTATTGATGAAATATATAACAATGTGTGTATTTCCTAGATAGACCAGTTTACCGATATACATTTATAGAGATACAGTTATATAACCAAGTTATGTCATGATGATTAATCAAACTTATACTGAGTGTATTTTACATTAGACCGAGTACCAGAATATGTAAAGGTATATACTTATCCTTACCATTATACACCTTATGAAAATAGGATGTATTAATTTAAAAGGATGGACTCAAAACATGTGTGAGACACCTGGTGGTTGAAGGTGGTATTATTTGAACTCACTAAGTTTCCAGAGGAAGTTAATCATTATGTCTCCTAACCCAATGGGAAGTGAGCCACCTCCTTTTGGGCAGAGCCATTATAATTTTTATGGTCTTATTATCTGAAATGGTATTTAGAGGCAAGGAAGATGGGAGACAGGACCAACGAACGGAAGGAGGAGAGAGCTCAGGGGGAGAGCTCAGGGATCCACCCTGAGGGGGGACACTGGGAGACACACACTCCCAGACTGACACTCATGCACCATGCATGAATACATATCTTTACATTCATGAAAATTCCTCAACACCTAATACTTAGAACTCGGAGGTCACAAGAAGTAAATCCTCTTTAGGAGTATCCATTTTGAAACTACGGCAGCCATTTTAACTCTGGTAACCAGCCCATAGGAACTGCAGCCATCCTGGAATGGGTAATTATATCATGTTGATTTTATCTTGCATGTTCTCTCAAATATTGACATGTTCTCACAAATATTGATGTATTGAATATTATACAGTTGATAATCATTCTCCCGAATCAATAACCGCCTTGTAGATTTTTCTCTAAAGATTCAGATTTTTTCATTATATTTTTCTTTTTGCATAGTTGCTACATTTATTGACAAAGCAAATGTCTAATTTATTTCACAATTTTAACCACTTACTTACCTGCAGTATAGTAACGGTTGCACGTGTGAAATACAGATGTTCTGTTTAAGTGTCAAGTTCACAAGGTTATTGATTCTACCGAGAAGTTATCATGGTGGTATTAGGTCAAAGGGACGGTACGCCCATTTTTGCAAGTGTTTTTATTGATTTTCAAGACGTTCATGTAACGCAATCGGTATCTTAATTTCATGTGATTATTTGTGTTTGTTTACCAATAAAATTTCTATTTCGTATGACCACACGTCTCCGTGAATAAGTTTCACAAGTATAGACTGTGTCATATAGATTGATTTTGTATCTTAAAAATATCTTCGTTAAAAATTACTCAAGGATAATTATTGTGCGGGAAACCTGTCCTTAAAAAGGCACAACTTATTCTGACTGAAAATTCACTACATATGAAATCAAAGAAATCTGTTTTTTTTTTAAATTCAAGTCTGATTTTTTAGATCTGTATCAAATTTGTTTTAATAAAGTGCTTTTGGAGTAAAAATCCATCTAAAGATAGTTTTCTATTTAAGATACATGAATAATTTAGTTTATTCAGCATGAAATGGAGCTTAGTTATGTAGCATGAGGCTGTATATTCTGCAATATTTTACATTTCCCCTAATATTTTGAAAATCAAATGCTGGTTTAAATGTGCGCTTTACAAGGAGGTGAAATAGAGAGGGCTGCTGATAAACAGGTACAACTTATGCAGAAAGATTGGTTTTATCTCTCTGTATCATCCGAGGCCTGTCACACTGGGTATATGTAAAGGGTTACAACCACTTCAAGCTTGCTTTAACTATCTGTGTCTGCAGATACTGTAAATAGTGTGGTTTGTTTAATTCAAAGATAAGCGGATTTTAAAACAAAGTGCATGAATCCTTTTTTGCTGCCCTCTGCTTTGAAAATCTACCCTAGCAAAGTTTTGCAAAAAAGACAGCTGGGCACTGCCATGAGAGACATGTACCAATGAAAAAAATACAGTTTGGTGTGTAGTGGGTCTTTATTAAGGCTAAAAGGGCAATATTAAAAATACACAATTCCTTTAAATAACATGCTTGGGGAATGCCTTAAACCTCCAGCAAAAGTGACATTAAAAAAAAAAAAATACTGCCAATAAATGACATTTCTGAATCGCCTGCTTATGTTTGTGAAGCATCCCATCCCCCAAGATGCCCGCTGGCATGTTTGCAATTTGAAACAAGCTGGTGGGTGGCTGGAAGCTGTCATTTGGTGGTGGTAGTAATACCACCAATTGAAAGACTAGTGGCCAAATCTGCCCATTTAATTCATCCATTTGGACAACTGTGAATATCTTGGTCAGCTTGACCCGAACCTGAAGCTCATCCCTACCTGGCCCACCCCCAAATACATGCTTACCTTGCAAATGGTGGTGGCCCGTCCATTAGATGCACACGGGCGCCGCACCACCTATCCATGCGTCCGGCCCCCTGATCTACATACAGGGCACCATGGATTCCAAAGGGGGGGTGTTTTTTTTGGGGTGTTTTTTTTTTTGAAGCACGTGATTAGAGCTGAGGCTCTAACAGGCTTCAAAAAAGGGTGGGCTCAGTCACAGAGCACTGTTCTCTGAGCCCACCCAGTTTTGTGACAATAGCGAATGAATATTTGCTACTGCCACACTGATCCTCCTCCACCTCTTGAGACCCATCACCTGATTGGCTGAAAGGATAGGTGATCCTATTGGACGCCTAGGAGGAAGAGGGGGGAGACACACGGCGGAAGCCTCCATGATGCAGAAGAGAATGAGAGGACACAGGAGCCGCTTCCTGCCGCCCATAGGAGCGCTGCCCCCCACCCTGAGTGGGTGGTACGGGTGACCTGACCACTGACCAACTGACCTAGAGCGGTCGGGTGGGGGTTCTGCCAGCAGCCGAGCGGAGGGGGTTGTTTGCCATTCTGCAAAAAAAAACACCAGCCGCCACTACTTGCAACCCCTCTGTTTTCATTTTACCACCAGTCCTCTGTGCACCAGCTGTATCTGCCAAGTAGCTTCCCATAAGGTTCTATGGGACCATCTCCTGAGCATCTTCTCCCTTGGGAGGCAGTCCAACAGAACCCTATACTAACATATGAGAGCCGTATCGAAAGTAATAAGTGGGCATAGTTTTTTTATTGACTTACATAGGGGGTTCAAAGTTCACTTGTTGGTAAAGTAACTCTTCCTTTATAGTAACTCTTCTTCTTTTTCATTGAAGGTAAAAAATGGATTGCGAGCAGAAGCAATGTGCTGTCCTTGAGTTCTGGGTGCAGGCAGTGTTAATTCAGTTGACTAAAATATTTTCATTAACAAAATTAACACTATTTTAGTCGACTACAATACGGCTAAAACAGCAACTATTCAGATAACTAAATACAACTAAATTGGCATTTTAGTCAAAAGACTATGACTAAAATGAAATCGAAATTTGACGTCAAAATTAATACTGGTTATAACTCTGTGTCTGTAGTGCATGTTCAAACTTTAAAGTGGAGTTTCACCCAAAAGTGGAACTTTAACTCATCTGATTTCTCCCCCCCTCTGGTGCCACAATTGGCACCTTTCAGGGGGGAGGGGGGTGCAGATACCTGTCTACTACAGGTATTTGCACCCACTTCCTGGAATAGACTCCCGCGGGAGTCACGCCCCTTCTTCACTCACACTCCCCCCCCCGCTGTCTCCTGGGAAACACACAGGTCCCAGGAGATAGCGGGGACCACTTAGGATGTGCAGCGCGAGAGCCGAGCGATTGATCGGCTTCGGCTGCCGACATCGCTGGACTCCAGGACAGGTAAGTGTCCATTTATTAAAAGTCAGCAGCTGCAGTATTTGTAGCTGCTGGCTTTTAATATTTTTTTTTTTAGGTGGACTCCCTCTTTAATACCATAAATAATAACATGGTATTAGATTCTTACTCCAGGAGTTTATACAGTGATGAGTTTGGCAATTCTAGAGAAATGTTTAAATAATGCATTACAATTTAACTAAACCCATTAGATTTTAGTCGACTAAAATGTACTGGATATTTTAGTTGACTAAAATACGACTATAAGGAAAACAATTCAGAAATTTGACATCAAAATTAACACTGGGTGCAGGCTGTCCGTGTCATGCCTTCAGCAAGGTTTTATTATGTTCCTTTGTTAATTGTTGAGTATGTAAAAGTAAATTGTAATATCGCCATCTAGTGGCTCTTTTACATACTTATTATCTGTTAATTTACTGAAGACAGATTGTTGCTTAAAAGCCACCATAGCTTCCCTTAATTCCTGTGGGCTTGTCCATGAGGTCTGAGAGACAGCCCCCAGTAGCCATCTTCCATCTTCATCCATGTATCCTCTCCAGAGGACTCCACACCTATTCAGCTGCATTTCTAATGTCAGCTAAGGATGAGCTGAACACCCCCGGTAAGGTTCGCACCAGAACTTGCGAACAGGCAAAAAATTTGGACGAAGTTATTGTCTTAAAAAGTGTTTGGGGACCCGGGTCCTGCCCCAGGGGACATGTATCAATGCAAAAAAAAGTTTTAAAAACGGACGTTTTTTTGGGAGCAGTGATTTTAATAATGCTTAAAGTGAAACAATAAAAGTGAAATATTCCTTTAAATATCATGCCAGGGGGCTGTCCTTAGTATGGCTGTAAAGTGGCGCAGTTTTCCCACGTTTAGAACAATACCACAGCACAATGACATTTCTAAAGGAAAAAAAGTCATTTAAAACTGATTGCGGCTGTCATGAATTGTCGGGTCTCGGCAATATAGATAAAAACTTATTGAAAAAAACGGCATGGGCCCCCCCCAGTCCATTACCAGGCCCTTTGGGTCTGGTATGAATATTAAGGGGAACCCTGAACCGAATTGTTTTTTAAAAAATTGCGTGGGGGTCCCCCCAAAATCCATACCAGGCCCTTCAGGTCTGGTGTGGATATTAAGGGGAACCCTGTGCCAAGTTTAAAAAAAAATGCCGTAGGGGTCCCCCCAAAATCCATACCAGACCCTTATCCAAGCACGCAACCTGGCAGGCCGCAGGAAAAAAGGGGGTATGAGAGAGTTTTAAATTACTTTTTTTCCTTTAGAAATGTAATTTTGCTGTGGTATTGTTCTAAACAGGGGAAAAATGCACCACTTTACAGGCATACTATAGACACCCCCCCAGGCATGATATTTAAAGCGGTTGTATACCTTTTTTTTAAACTTTTACCTACAGGTAAGCCTATAATAAGGCTTACCTGTAGGTAAAAAAAATATCTCCTAAACCTGTACGGTTTAGGAGATATTCCCCTCGCAATGGGCCACTGACTGCAGCGGCGCATGCGCACAGGGGATTCTCGGCTGACAGCCAGGCAAACTCCGGAGCTTGCCAGACAGAAGTGTCCCATGCGCATGCGCGGGAGTGACGACATTGCGGCTCCGGCCACTCACAGCGTCTCATAATGAGCTAGTATGCGGTGCATACTAGCTCATTATGCCTTTTCCCTTACAGGTGTGTGGGGGGGGGGGGGGAGGAAGCCAGCGGGTTTACTACCGCTTTAAAGGAATATTTCATTTTTATTGTTTAACTTTAAGCATTATTAAAATCACTGATCCTGAAAAAAACGTCAGTTTTTAATACTTTTTTTGCATTGATACATGTCCCCTGGGGCAGGACCCAGGTCCCCAAACACTTTTTATGGCAATAACTTGCATATAAGCTTTGAAAATGAACACTTTTTTTTTCATGTTAGTGTCCCATAGACTTTAATGGTGTTCCGCGGCTTTTTGAATTTGCCGCAAACACCACATAATGTTCGCTGCTCGGCAAACAGGCGCACACCCAATGTTCGATTCAAACTTAAGTTCAACTCGAACATCTGGTTCATCTCTAATGTCTGCAACGGAAACACTGCTGGTATGTTTATAACCCCTTTCCCTAGTTAGACTAGTGTGTTAGGACTGTATTTTGTGTATACTGATTGTATGCTATTTCTTTTATTTTAGTTTTATTCTAACTTCCCTGCAATAAAAGTTGAAAAAAGGACCTAGCGCCTGCTCAATGAGTTGTTAAGGGAGGAGAGTTAGCTGTCTGTCTAATTATACCTCAGCCACATGTAGTGAGGACAGAACAGTAAATCGGTGGCTCCAAATAGGCTTGCACATAGAAAGCCAGTAAAACAGCGGCTCCAAACATTCTTGCACATAGAAAGCCAGTAAATGGCCACACAGGCTTGCACATAGAAAGTCAGTAAAACGGTGGCTACAAACAGGCTTGCAACAGAAGCCCAGTGAAACAGCAGCCTTTGACAAGCTTCCACATTGCAAAACATCATGTCAGAGAAAAAAATCAGAGCCATTAGAGACAAGCATAGGTGTGCCCACAGGGTGTGCCAGGTGTGCCTGGGCACACCCTAATCGCCTTGTGTGGTGCATATTCCCCCCTGTTTAGACCACTGATATTTCATCCCCAAAAAAAATGTTACAAAAGAAAATTATTTTTTCCTCAAAGAAAATAAACAAAATTACACTGTCTACTGCCCTACTGACACCATCAGTACATATACACATGCATATGTATTTGAGCTTTGGGGTGCACACCCTAATGAAAGAGGCTGCGCACACCTATGGAGACAAGGTCTCAAGTCTTGGTTAGTCCCAGGAGCTCAAAGAGGTTAATGAGCAGCATGCAAAAGCAGAAGCTGCAAAAGTAAAAGTAAAAGCTCTGAAAAAGAGATGCAAATGAAATTAGAGAAGCTACGCATAGAAGCTGTGTTAGAGAAATTGGCTGCAGAGAAGAAAGCAGCAGCAGCAGTCGCTGAGGCAGACATCTTAGAGGAACTTGCCAACTCCACCAGTGAGAGACTCAGCAACATACTTGAAATTAAACCTGATTACCATGACAATTTGCAGCGTACTTCAGACTATGTGCTGCAACATTCCAAGCCAGATGCCTGCCTGCATCTCCAAGAGCAGAGTCGACTCCTACTGTCCACGAACCCTACATTAAACAAGAAAATAATCCCATACTCAGTCAACCTTCAGTGCAACTTGCATCCAAGCTGTCAAACCCCTATGATACAGTCACCCACTTCAGAAAGAAAGGGTCATGGGGTAGAAATCACAGCGACAGCTTTTCTGATGACCACAAATACCCACCAAGTCACCCGCACAACAGAGCACCTCCAGACTGCTTACACAAGGACCAAGGTATGTTGGATTTTCTCAAGTTCTTTGCATGGTGTGAGCTGTTGACAAAAGGACTCACAAGGTTTAAAGACCGACCTGAGCGCTATAGAGCATGGCGATTGTCGTTCCGAAATACAATAAAAGATCTAGATCTATCTGCAAGTGAGGAGGCCGATCTCTTAGTCAAATGGCTGGGGACTGAGTCAGCAGAGCATGCAAGAAGAATCAGGGACATCAATGTTAACTATCCAAGCAGAGGACTGAGCATGATATGGGAGAGAATTGAGGAGTGTTACAGTTCCCCAGAAGCCATAGAAAATTCACACTTTAAAAGAATAGAGGACTTCCCTAACAAAGGCTTTCAGAAGCTGAGAGAGTTAAAGCGGGGGTCCACCTATCTATTGTTTTTTTTTTTTGAGTTCATTCACAAACTTTTCTTCTCAGCATTACATACTCACATATTGTGTGTGATATGTCCGCCTGTGTCAGATTTCGTCGGAAAGAATAACTTATATTATTCACTGCAGGCAGTTTCCATCTTCATTGTGGGCATTTGAAGCCCACAAGCATTTATTTCCTGGATGCGGTGAATGCTGTGCTCCCAGCATTCACCGCTCGTTCCCGCACATGCTCAGTGGCATCCTGGGAAGCCTGAGACTAGCTCCCATGAGACTGTGCGGAGAGGCTAGAAACACGCCTACTCCTACGGGAGGAGAACCAGGAAGTGCAAAGAAGAATAGAAAAATAAAAGGTAATTACGGCGATTTAAATTTTTTTAAACAGCATGTCAGCATCTAGGCAAGGAAGAGAATACATACAGATATTGTTCAAAATTTGGGTGTAACCCCGCTTTAAGTGACCTGGTGACAGAGCTCTAATTAGCCAAGGCAGAAGGAGATTTGCCAGGCCTTGCTTTTCTAAATATAGCCGTGGTGTTAACCCCAAACATCCCTGCCTTTGCCAACCCTAATCGAATGCAATCAGTTCCCAACTTAAAGGGGGGAGATCCCTACACCTGAAGTGACGTTCCATCACTGACATCTGAAAAGCATAGCACATCTCATCCCTACGCTTGATCCCCAGGCTCAGATAGTACTCCTGCTTGGGAGAGATATCATCAGAGTTCACAAGGTGAGAAAACAAATCAATGGCCCCCACAACTCTCCTTATGCTCAGAAGCTGGACCCAGGATGGGTCATTATAGGCGATGTTTGCCTAGGAAATGCTCACAAACCAACCAGTGTGAGCTCTCTTTTTACAAGGACATTAGAGAACCGGCCTCCATCCCTTTTACCACCTTACTCCAACAGATTCTTCATAAAAGATAAACCTGCCAGTGCCATACATTCCAACCTTTACACTAGCAATTTTCCCTATGATGAAGACAAAGATCAGTAGGGATGCTCAGTTTTCCAAAAGACAAAAGAAGACCACAAAATTGCCCTATCTATTGAAGACCATATCTTCTTGAAGATAATGGAACAGGGATTCTACAAAAATTATGCAAACTGCTGGATAGCACCCCTGCCTTTCAAAACACAGAGGCCGTGTCAACAGAGTATAGGCTCTAAAACACTTTTGTTCTCTCAGGCACAATTTTCAAAGGAAACCAGAAATGAAAGAGTATTTTTTCTCGCTCATGAGTAAGATGTTTGAAGACAGCCATGCAGAGGTGGCCCCACCACTGAAAGAGACAGAAGAGTGCTTGTACCTACCTATCTTCGGCGTTTACCAGCCAGAGAAAATCTGAGTAGTATTTGACTCTAGCTCCCAGTTTGAAGGAATCTCTCTCAACGACATCCTCTTAAAAGGATCAGATCTCAAAACACTTCCTAGCGTTCGCATCAGATTCCGCAAGGAAGCCATCGCCATAGTTGCTGACATACAACAAATGTTTCACCGTTTTCAAGTCAAGGAAGAACACAGGAACTTTCTGAGATTCTTCTGGTTTAGGGATAACAACCCCACTAAAGACGTTATAGAATACCGCATGAAAGTGCCCATTTTTGGCAATAGCCCATCCCCTGCTATTGCCATCTATGAACTTAAAGAGGATGTAAACCCTGATGGGTTTTTACATCTTATTTATTTCCCTGCAAAGGTAAAGCATAATGGGCTACTATGCATAGTAACCAATTATGTGTCACTTACCTGAAAATGAAGCTTGCGATGTCACCGCTGTCCCCGCTGGCTGGAAGCATCCATCTTCACCCCTCTTCCTTCCGGGGCCGCAGGCTCTGTGACTGGCCGGAGTCATGCAACGTCATTCCCACACATGCGCACGGGAGCCATCAGTCACGACATGATCCCTTTAGAAAGGGCACAATTGTGCGTTTACCACAGATATCCAGCTACAGTATTTAGTGTAGGTGAAGTAGGCTGCTTCCATCTAAGAAGAAGCTCCCTTTGTGCATAATAAAGTGCAAAGAACAAGAATAACTTCATATCTAGAAGCTTCAATATCTTCCATAATTCCCAGCAACACCATTCGTGAAACAAGCTGTAGAGACCAGTCAGAAAGAGCATTCAAAACGGCAACCACTGACTCCCAGTATGAACAGACAGCTAGGCATTGCCACACCATGTGAAAAAAAGGTTTCAGTAGAGGAGAGACAACGGGTACAGAGTGGACTAACCGGAGAGTAAATGGCCACTAACCTTTGTGGGGTATAGTAAACGCTGTGGAGAAACTTTAACTGGGTGAACGATCCCTAGCTGAAATCATATTTGTAACATAGGAGCCCGTATAGTCCTCCCAGTCATCAGAAGTAAGGTCTGGGATATCACTTTTCCATTTATCGAAATTTTTACTGGAGGTATGGGCGTGCATCACGTATAACGGAAGGTAAAGGGAAGACTCTTTGGAGCATATTTGGGGAGCTAAAAAAAAGGCACCAAAAACGCACCTTCCCATTGAATGCAATGCAAAATGCAGCAACCCGTGATGCGTGTTTGGTGCGGTTTAAGTCTTGTGTCCTTTAAAAACCACACTGCAAATGCAGCAATAAAAAAAATGACAATTTTTGCATTCCTTGTGTACAGGCCTTGTATAAAGCGAGCATGGCCAGTGCCCTGAGGATTGGCAACAAAATAGAGTGGAGGCTTATGAGGAATTTTCCTGAGGCAAATATGCAGTTGCAGAAGAGAACTAGGTTAGTAAAGCAGAGAGCGGCAAAAACGATGAGAGTACTTATCCTTTAACCTTATTTTAACATGAGTGCATAGAGAATTTTGTTGAATGGTTTAAGAACGCATCAAGGATAGTCTGTGATACCAGAGAGCTTTACCTTTGATCCCACTTTACAAGATTACAGTTGGTGTCACCTTATTTGATGTAATCATCTATACCTGCAGTACAAACAGATTGAATCTCTCTTAACATCAAGCACTCTGCAGGCTGATAGGGATGGAGGTAGGGGGTTTGTTACGTGGTCTGAATTCATTTTTAAGGCAACAGAAGGAAACATTGGCAGATGCATCAGAGTTCACTTCCATTGTACATTATGACTAAAGTAAAGAAGAATACAAATTATGTAAGTAAAATAACTAACTAATAAACCACCTCAGCTCCTGTGCCTTTATCTTACTTATATACCAAGGCAATTTTTACATTTACCTTATGGGCCTGTTTATCCAAAGTAACATATACACAGGCTTTCTATAAACTTTTACTTTCATGAAAAATTATAAAATAAAAGGTTTTCTATACTTTACTTTACTGTAAATAAAGTATACATTTTATTTTATAATTTGTCCCATTCAAAAGCACAGGAAAATGATGTTTCTGCTACAAAGCATGGCAAAGTTATTTGCGCATTTTTATGGGACAGAGAGAAAAATAACAAACAAAACAAATGAAAAAAAAAAATTGAAATAAAAAACAGGAAAATATTAGTCAAGAACAGAAGGAGTTAATCAGAGCTGATTAAGGCTACAAGAATGCCTTTTATATTATTTTTTATTTCTTTGGTTTTCTGATGGCTTTTGCATATCAAGGTTCACACATTTGATCTACATATGAATGGATAGTAACTCCATTGTATTACCAAATGACACTTGCAGAATATTTGCAACTGTCATTTAACACGGGAGTGGCTGCATTGTAACAGCAGATTCCTGCTATGTAGTACCTAGCAATTCCCAGCTGTCAAATTGACAGCTGTAATTGATGTTAACAGCGGCAGTGAGAGCGGCAGCGGGGGAAGAGGAGCATAACACAGGAGATACATCTTAAAAACTAAAGCTGGCCATAGATGCTTAGAAAATCTAAGGACAAATCATTAAAAAACAGAAAGGATCATTCAACAGAACATACTAAAGTTCCACCGATCATCTACATGTTTTCATTCAGTTTCAGCATTAAACTATCATTTTTTTTTTGTTTGACAGGCCTATGCATATTACGAGGTGAGGTGAAGTTTCACTTTGCAAAGAATACCCAACTACATGCAAGGAAAAAAAAAAAGCATTGTTGCTTGTACATGATTGGATGATGGAAGTCAGCAGAGCTTCCCGTCATTTACTCAGCTCTGGAGCAACTGCACTTGAAAGTGCACATTCTATTTGCCTTTAGTAAATCAACCCCTATGTGTCCTAGTGGTGACCTCCATCCAGTGCGGAAACTTAGATAACACGTATCTACATGTTTCTATATTTTGGCTTTAGTTTCATCAGGAAATTCTACATTGCTGACAACATGCAAAATTCCTTTAAATTCCCATGTATGGAAAATAGTCCCTGCCAGCGACAGGGTTTTTATTTCCTATTGCCAAAGTCAAACACAATAGGCATCCCATATTTCAATGACCCATTTCCACTCTGAAAAGATCAAAGACCCAATTTGAGGCCAGCCAAGGCTAATAATTCAATGCAGTCCTCGTTCTCCCTTTGGCTTGGCTTTGTGCCTCCACCATCCAGAACAGAAGCGGTCACATCCAGTGCGACTCAACAATCACAGCCATTATCCCACTAAAGTAATGGATGATTTGCTACAGCTCAGTCTCTGCACTGACACAGCCATGGGTTCCACCATACCTATGCTACATTTGTAAGCCCACTTCCTCCTAGCAATGCTTCCCACTCTTTTGTTTGACTGTTGAGAAGCATTGACATGGTAACATAACCAACCTAACAGGATACAGTGGGGAAAATAATTATTTGATCCTCTGCAGATTTTGTAAGTTTGCCCACTTACAAAGAAATGAAGTGTCTATAATTTTTGTCAAAGGTGTATTTTAAATGATAGAGACAGAATATCAACCAAAAATCCAGAAAAAAACACATGACACAAATGTTATAAATAGAGTTGAAGTTCAGTGAGTAAAATAAGCATTTGATCCCCAAGCAAAACATGACTTAGTACTTGGTGGAGAAACCCTTGTTGGCAAGCACAGAGGTAAGACGTTACCAGGTTTGCACACATCTCAGTAGGGAGTTTGGTCCAATCTTTTTTACAGATCTTCTCTAAATCCTTAAAGGAGTTGTAAAGGCAGAAGGTTTTTTTTTTTATATCTTAATGCATTCTATGCATTAAGATAAAAAAACCTTTTGTGTATCGCAGCCATCCTAATTACTTACCTGAGTCTCATCTCTCTCCAGAGATGTCAACGAATGTCTAAGCCTTCTGGGACACACCTCCCAGAAGGCTGAGACACAGCAGCAGTGCCATTGGCTCCCATGGCTGTCAATCAAAGTCAGTCAGCCAATCAGGGGAGAGAGGGGGTGGGGCTGGGCCGGGGCTCCGTGTCTGAATGGAAACAGTGAGCTGTGACTCGGCTACAGTGCCCCCATAGGAAGCTGCTTGCTGTGGGGTACTCGATAGGAAGGAGGGGCCAGGAGCAGCAAAGAGGGACCTGAGAATAGGAGGATCTGGGCTGCTCTGTGCAAATTCACCGCACAGAGGAGGTAAGTATAACATGTTAGTTTTTTTTTTTTTAACCACTTCAATACAGAGCACTGACCCCCCTTCCTGTCCAAGCCAATTTTCAGCTTTCAGCGCTGTTGCTGTTTAAATGACAATTGCGCGGTCATGCTACACTGTACCCAAGCACAATTTTTATAATTTTGTTCCCACAAATAGAGCTTTCTTTTGGTGGTATTTGATCATATCTGCGGTTTTTTATTTTTTGCAAAACAAATAAAACATTTTGAAAAAAATTTTTTTGTTTCTGTTATAAAATTGTGTAAATAAGTACGTTTTCTCCTTCACTGATGGGCACTGATAAGACGGCACTGATGGGCACTAATGGGTGGCACTGGTGGACACTGATGGGCACTAATAGGCGACACTGATGGGCACTGAAAGGCTGCACTGATGGGTACTTATGGCTGGCACTGATAGGTGGAACTGCTGGGCACTGATAGGTGGCACTGCTGGTCACTGATACGTGGCACTGATACGCTGCAGTGATAGATGGCACTGGCAGGCATTACTGATGGGCAGTGACTGCCATCAGCCTGGGCACTGATTGCCATCTGCCTGGGCACTGATTGCCATCTCCCTGGTGGTCCAGGGTGGCATACCTTTTTGGGTACCTTTGTGGGCATCCCTGGTGGTCTGGCGGTATCTCTGGTGGTCCTGGGCAGGCATCCGCTGTGGGGGCTGCGCTAATAAAAAATCAGCACAGACCCCCCTGTCAGACGGGAGTGAGGAAAAGTCGATCAATGGCTCTTCCTGTTTACATAGTGATCAGCTGTGATTGGACACGGCTGATCACGTGGTAAAGAGCCTCCATCAGAGGCTCTTTACCGAGATCGGTGTAGCGGTGTGTCAGACTGATACACCGCAACAACAATCGTCACGATGCACGCCCCCACGGGCACACGTCGGCATCTATCCTGCTGGATGTCATATGACGCCCAGTCAGGATAACAGAACCACTGCCCGGACATCATTCTGCTATAGGCCGGGCGGGAAGTGGTTAAACTAGACTTTACAATCACTTTAAGGTTTCTTGGCTGTCTCTTGGCAAGTTGAAGCTCCAGGTCCCTCCATAAATGTTCTATAGGATTAAGGTCTGGAGACTGGCTAGGCCTCTCCATGACCTTAATGTGCTTCTTCTTGAGCCACTCTTTTGTTACCTTGGCGGTATGTTTTGGGTCATTGTCATGCTGGAAGACCCATCCACGACTCATCTTCAGTGTTCTGGCTGAGGGAAGAAGGTTCTCATCCAAGATCTTACAATACATGGCCCCGTCCATTGGCCCCTCAATGCAGGAAAGTCGGTCTGTACCTTTAGCAGAGAAACAGCCCCAAAGCCTAATGTTTTCACCTCCATAGGGATGGTGTTCTTAGGGTCTTAGTCAGAATGTTTCTTCCTCCAAACACGGCGAGTCCCCCTCCTCAGGAAGGCACATATACAGTCATGCCAACTAACATCTAAATTATTCAGAGAAGGATTGGGAGTTAGCGCTGTGGTCAGATGAGACCAAAATTGAGCTCTTTGGCATTAACTTGACTCACCGTGTTTTGGCGATGCATACTAGCACATTATGCAATTGCCTTACAGGTGTTTTTTTTTTTTTATCTTTAATCAGCCGCTGTTTACTACCGCTTTAACAGCACAGCGCTATTAAAACGAAAAACAAAATCGTAATATATTGCAGCATATTAGTCCTTAAACGTGGTGGCTGCATTCATTTTCTTTTTTGTTTTTGTCTTAAAGGGGTTGTAAACCCTGAAAGTTTTTCACCTTAATGCATTCAATGCATTAAGGTGAAAAACCTTTTGTAGTGCAGTAGCCCCCCTTTTACTTACCTGAACCCGATTGTTCCAGCGACAAGAACAAGCCCAGCAGCTCCAGCCGCTGTCACAGGTCCTCACTGTATAGATTGATAGCAGCAGCAGCCATTGGCTCCCGCTGCTGTCAATCAAATCCAGTGACACGGGGGGCGGGGCCATGTCCTGCTGTCAATAAACGCAGCAGCAGGACTCGGGAGCGCGCCCGTACATGTGCCCCCTTGGAATGCGGGTCTCTGAGGGGGCACTCAATGTGGGGAGTAGCCAAGAGCGCCGCAGGGGGACCCCAGAAGAGGGGGATTGGGGCCACTCTGTGCAAAACCCTTGCACAAAGGAGGTAAGTATACCATGTATGTTATTTACCACTTCAGCCCCGGAAGGTTTTACCCCCTTCCTGACCAGAGCACTTTTTACAATTTGGCACTGCGTCGCTTTAACTGCTAATTGCGCGGTCATGCAATGTTGTACCCAAACAAAATTTGCATCCTTTTCTTCCCACAAATAGAGCTTTCTTTTGATGGTATAAATGGAAAAAGACCGAAAATTTTGAAAAAAAATGATATTTTCAACTTTTTGGTATAAAAAAAATCCAATAAACTTAATTTTAGTCATACATTTAGGCCAAAATGTATTCAGCCACATGCTTTGGTAAAAAAAGTCAATAAGCGTATATTTATTGGTTTGCGCAAAAGTTATAGCGTCTACAAACTAGGGTACATTTTCTGGAATTTACACAGCTTTTAGTTTATGACTGCCTATCTCATTTCTTGAGGTGCTAAAATGGCAGGGCAGTACAACCCCCCCAAATGACCCCATTTTGGAAAGTAGTCACACCAAGGAATTTGCTGAGAGGCATGTTGAGCCCATTGAATATTTTATTTTTTTTGTCCCAAGTGATTGAATAATGACAAAAAATATATATATATATATTACAAAAAGTTGTCACTAAATGATATATTGCTCACACATGCCATGGTTATATGCGGAATTGCACCCAAAAATACATTTTGCTGCTTCTCCTGAGTACGGGGATACCACATGTGTGGGACTTTTTAGGAGCCTAGACACGTACGGGGCCCCAAAAACCAAGCACCGCCTTCAGGATTTCAAAGGGCGTCAATTTTTGATTTCACTCCTCACTACCTATCACAGTTTTGAAGGCCATAAAATGCTAAGATGGCACAAAACCCCTCCAAATGACCCCATTTTTGAAAGTAGACACCCCAAGCTATTTGCTGAGAGGCATGTTGAGTCCATGGAATATTTTATATTTTGCCACAAGTTGCGGGAAAATGACAAACTTTTTTTATTTTTTTTTGCACAAAGTTGTCACTAAATGATATATTGCTGAAACATGCCATAGGCATATGTGGAATTACACCCCAAAATACATTCTGCTGCTTCTCCTGAGTACGAGGATACCACATGTGTGGGACTTCTTGGGAGCCTAGCCGCATACGGGGGCCCCCGAAAAACCAATCACCGCCTTCAGGATTTCTAAGGGCGTAAATTTTTGATTTCGCTCCTCACTACCTATCACAGTTTTGAAGGCCATAAAATGATAAGATGGCACAACCCCCCCCCCCCCCCAAATGATCCCATTTTGGAAAGTAGACACCCCATGCTATTTGCTGAGAGGCATGTTGCGTCCATGGAATATTTTATATTTTGCCACAAGTTGCGGGAAAATGACAAACTTTTTTTTTTCCACAAAGTTGTGACTAAATGATATATTGCTCAAACATGCCATGGGCATATGTGGAACTGCACCCCAAAATACATTCTGCTGCTTCTCCTGAGTGCTGGGATACCACATGTGTGGAACTTTTTAGGAGCCTAGACACGTACGGGGCCCCAAAAACCAAGCACCGCCTTCAGGATTTCAAAGGGCATAAATTTTTGATTTCACTCCTCACTATCTATCACAGTTTTGAAGGCCATAAAATGCTAAGATGGCACAAAACCCCTCCAAATGACCCCATTTTGGAAAGTAGATACCCCAAGCTATTTGCTGAGAGGCATGTTGAGTCCATGGAATATTTTATATTTTGCCACAAGTTGCGGGAAAATGACAAACTTTTTTTTATTTTTTTTGCACAAAGTTGTCACTAAATGATATATTGCTGAAACATGCCATAGGCATATGTGGAATTACACCCCAAAATACATTCTGCTGCTTCTCCTGAGTACGGGGATACCACATGTGTGGGACTTCTTGGGAGCCTAGCCGCATACGGGGCCCCCGAAAAACCAATTACCGCCTTCAGGATTTCTAAGGGCGTAAATTTTTGATTTCGCTCCTCACTACCTATCACAGTTTTGAAGGCCATAAAATGATAAGATGGCACAAACCCCCCCCCCCAAATGACCCCATTTTGGAAAGTAGACACCCCATGCTATTTGCTGAGAGGCATGTTGAGTCCATGGAATATTTTATATTTTGCCACAAGTTGCGGGAAAATGACAAACTTTTTTTTTTCCACAAAGTTGTCACTAAATGATATATTGCTCAAACATGCCATGGGCATATGTGGAACTGCACCCCAAAATACATTCTGCTGCTTCTCCTGAGTACTGGGATACCACATGTGTGGGACTTTTTAGGAGCCTAGCCACGTACGGGGCCCCAAAAACCAAGCACCGCCTTCAGGATTTCAAAGGGCGTAAATTTTTGATTTCACTCCTCACTACCTATCACAGTTTTGAAGGCCATAAAATGCTAAGATGGCACAAAACCCCTCCAAATGACCCCATTTTGGAAAGTAGACACCCCAAGCTATTTGCTGAGAGGCATGTTGAGTCCATGGAATATTTTATATTTTGCCACAAGTTGCGGGAAAATTACAAACTTTTTTTTATTTATTTTTTGCACAAAGTTGTCACTAAATGATATATTGCTGAAACATGCCATAGGCATATGTGGAATTACACCCCAAAATACATTCTGCTGCTTCTCCTGAGTACGGGGATACCAAATGTGTGGGACTTCTTGGGAGCCTAGCCGCGTACAGGGCCCCGAAACCAAGCACCGCCATAAAATGCTAAGATAGCACAACCCCCCCCCCCCCCAAATGACCCAATTTTGGAAAATAGACACCCCAGGCATGGTGAGTATTTTGCAGCTCTCATTTGTTTTTGGAAATGAAGAAAGAAAAGAATTTTTTTTTTTCTTTTTTCAATTTTCAAAACTTTGTGACAAAAAGCAAGGTCTGCAAAATACTCACCATTTTTTTTTTACTTTTTTTTTTTTTTTTTACATTTTTTTTATAACTGTAACTTTTGTAACTGTAACCGGTTCCAGGTTTGGGTCTCTCAAAATGGGATGGCATCTTGGGAGACCCTGTCAAAGTGTGCCTAGTCTGTGTAGTGCTGTACCCTACGCTAAAACTCAACTAGTGTATGGTAGCGCCCAAAACATTCACCAATGCAAAGACCAGGATTGTCAGGACAGGAGGGACAATAATAGCAGGTGTCACGCCCATATCCGCGCTTTCTGCAGACACAACATTTTCTTTCGGGGGCTCGTTGGGTAGGGGTACGCGGGAGGACATAAGGAAAATGCCTCTCATGCAGCCGGCTTATTGCATTTGGATTGGGAAGGTGAGGTGGAGCACCGTCTGGAAACAGAAGGGCTCTGACAATCTCTTCCTGGAATTTAGGCAAGGATCCAGTCCGTCCTGAAGCTCTGTATAGCACATGAGCGTTCAGCAAAGCCAACTGAAATAAGTATACAGACACTTTTTTTATACCAGCGTCTGACCTTATGGATAACTAGGTAGGGCGCCAACAACTGGTCGTTGAGGTCCACCCCTCCCATATTTTGGTTATATTCGTGGACACAGAGGGGTTTCTCCACAACACCAGTCATCGTAGTAATTTGGACCGTCGTGTCTGCATGAAGGGAGGTAAGAACGAAAACATTCTTATTATCCCTCCACTTCATAGCGAGCAAATTATTACACTTCAAGCAGGCTCTCTCCCCCAGCCTAAGACGGGAATCTACAAGCCGCTGGGGAAAGCCCCGGCATTTAGGTCGCACGGTGCCACATGCTCCAATCTGATGATCAAAAAGGTGACTAAAAAGTGGCACGCTCGTGTAATAATTGTCCACATATAAGTGGTACCCCTTTCTGAATAAGGGTGACACCAAGTCCCACACAATCTTGCCAGCGCTTCCCATGTAGTCAGGGCAGTTTGTCGGCTCTACATGACAATCTTTTCCCTCGTAAACCATAAAACTACATGTATAGCCTGTGGCCCTTTCGCAAAGCTTATACATCTTGACCCCGTATCTGGCACGCTTGCTGGGAAGGTACTGTTTGAATGACAAGCAGCCAGAAAACTTAATCAGGGACTCATCAACGCATACAACTTGATGGGGAGTAAACAAGTCTAAAAAACGTTGGTTGAAGTGGTTTACGAGGAGCCGATCGTATCCAGGGTCTCCACAAGGACGATAGAGTTCATTGTTGTTGAAGTGCATGAACCGCAAGATCTGCTTGTATCGTGCCCTGGCCATGGAGGCAGAGAACAAGGCCATATGGTGAATTGGGTCAGTGGACCAATATGACCGCAACTCACTCTTTTTAGTTATGCCCATGTTGAGGGAAAGGCCCAGAGGAAGCTTAAATTCAAAAACCGTAATTGGTCTCCAATCTCTGGCAAGGGAGGACTGGGGATTAGTGGCGATGTGTTGACCAGCTTACAAATTGCTTTGATCCACAATAGATCTATAGAGATCTTCGGTGAAAAACAGCGAATAAAAATCAAGTGACGTAAAATCAACTGTTTCCACATGAATGCCAGGTTGGCCAGTGAATGGGGGAAGTACGGGTGCTGCAGAAGTGGTGGGTTCCCAATTAGGATTGGCGAATGCAGCAGGAAGGGCACTATGGGCACGACGGGCCTGTGTTCGTCTTCTTGGTGGCAGCTGGACACTACTTGTGCTTGCCACCTCGCCAGCTTGAACTGCACTTATGGGACTCGCCACGTCACCAAGTGTTACTGCAGTGCTGGATGTACGACCAGGGTGTACTAGGCCGCTGGTGCTTGCCAGTTCACCAGAAGAAATAGCAGCGCTAGTACTGCTCGGCTCCATACGAGAGCCCTGCGGTTCTTGCACCTCAACAGCAGAAGAAGAAGATTGGGGTCTGGTACGCCTGACCTTGGCAGGGACCACTCCGTCGTCAGAGCTATCTGTCATGGAGCCATTGCCCTCTACAGGATCGTATTCTGAGCCTGAATCTGACAGATGAGTGACTTCCTCTTCACTTTCTGTCATGCTCAGAAACGTGTAGGCCTCTTCACTAGTGTACCTTCGATTTGCCATTTTGGGCTCTAAATTTAGTGGTACACTAGTGAGACTCACAGGTAACAAAGCTCCTGACTGTTAGCGACTGTATCAAAACGCTACCAAAATACTGTTAGCGATCGCAGGGATCAGGCCTGACTCTGCGAACGCTGCAGTTATGTGTTTAGTGTTTTGTAAGTGACAGTGATCGATTGATACTGCACTTGGGTGGGCTGGGCTGGGCAGAGGGGCAAAACGCAGGTGCTAGCAGGTATCTGGGCTGATCCTGCTAACACTGCGTTTTTGGGAGCCCTAAACGGCTGGGGACGCTAGTATAGATCTGATCGGATCAGATATTGATCCGTTCAGATACTATAGCACTAAGGGAGGTGTATGCTGCGTGCGTGTTAACGGTACTGGCACTAACCTGATGCTGCCTGGGGCGACTCTGACCCTATCTGACCCTAAAACGTAACTTATATCACCACCGGGCAATTAGGTGGTTAAACCTTTATTAGGTAATAAACGGCGGGTGCCCTGAAACTATAATAAAGAAACTAACTAACCAGAGTCACCCATAACAGTTATACGGTGATCACTGGTGAAACGATTAACTAGGGGACAATCAGGGGGTTAAAACCTTTATTAGGTAGTATATGGGGGTCCCTGATGCTATAAAAAGCTGACGGCAAACCTAAATACTTACCTCCCTAACTAGCGTCACCTGTGACACTAATACAGCGATCAGAAAAACGATCGCTTAGTAACATTGGCGATGGGGGGTGATCACAGGGTTAAAACTTTATTAGGGGGGGTTAGGAGGGTACCCTAGACCTAAAGAGCCCTAACACTAACTGCCCTACCATTTATAACTGTCACAAACTGACACCAATGCAATAATCAGGAAAAAAAAACCTGCTATTGGTGTCACTGTGACAGGGGGTACAGGGGGGGTGATCGGGGGTGAAAAGTGTGCCTAGAGTGTTCTACTGTAAGTGTAGTGTTCGTGCAGATTGATGTCTTCTCTCCTTGGCGCTGGAACGAAAAGACCGACTCGAGGAGAGATGACATCACTTCCTCCGCTTCTGTTTACATTACAGAAGCCGAGGAAGCTTGTCATTCGCCAGGAGCGATCGTGAGGGGGTGGCCATGAATCAGTGGCCTCCCCCTCACCTCGGATTGCTCCTGGCGAGAATCCGACCGCCGCAGGCAGGGGCCTATAGGTAAGCCCTTATGCCTGCCCGTGCCGATGTGCCAACGTACATTGGCGTGCTGCGGTCGACAACTGGTTAAAAAAAAATAACCTTTAGAACCCCTTTAGGCCCCTTTCACACTACCGTGATTTTACCACAATTTTGACACGATTTCAGGGAAATGCCTGTGTAAACTTGTGTCAACTCGCATCAAAGTTGGACCAAAGTAGTACAGGGAGTGCTTTGAAGTTGCACAGATATGAATGGTACTCATTTGAAATCATGGGGTACGACTTGTCTTTCAACTTTGCAGTCCCAAGTCACAGAACAAGTCGCACACGTGTGAAAGGGGCCTAAAGCTCCATTCACACTTGCAGAACTCCAAAGTTGCACCATTTTTCGAGTGCAACTTTGAAGCAACTTTGGATGAGTGCAACTTTGATACAACATTGGCTTTGACCAGTGATAATGGACAACTGTTGCATTGTATAACATTCAGGTGCAACTTTCATGCAACTTTTTGATGTTTATGGCCCTCAAGTTGCATGAAAGTCAGACAAAAGTAGTGCCTAAACTACTTTTAAGTTCCTGCAACTTTAAGTCACACATATATGAATGGTTATCTATGGAAAACATTGGAAATTACTTGTCATGCGACTTTGATGTCCAAATTTGTGAAGTGTGAATGCCTTAGGCCCCTTTTACACGATCGGCCCGCAAAGATCACCCATTGACTTGTATGGGCAGACACATGTCAGCAGAGATGTGTCCGCTGACGCCTGCAATCCGATCCTACAAGATCCGCTCAAAACAGACGGATGGCAATACGTTTGCCAGATTGGATGCGATCGGATGAAAATGGACATGCTGTCCGTTTACATCCGATCGCCCCATAGAGAACAACAGGGCTCTGACAGGTCTGTCCCTGCAACTTTAAGTCACACATATATGAATGGTTATCTATGGAAAACATTGGAAATTACTTGTCATGCGACTTTGATGTCCAAATTTGTGAAGTGTGAATGCTGTGAATGTAGCCTTAGGCCCCTTTTACACGATCGGCCCGCAAAGATCACCCATTGACTTGTATGGGCAGACACATGTCAGCAGAGATGTGTCCGCTGACGCCTGCAATCCGATCCTACAAGATCCGCTCAAAACAGACGGATGGCAATACGTTTGCCAGATTGGATGCGATCGGATGAAAATGGACATGCTGTCCGTTTACATCCGATCGCCCCATAGAGAACAACAGGGCTCTGACAGGTCTGTCCCTGCACAGTGAGCGGAGACGGACCTGTCATCCGCCTGTTCAGCGGGGGATCAACAGAGCGATCCCCCACTGAGTTAGCGGATTCCACTGAGCGGATCCGCCCCATGTGAAAGGGGCCTTAGGGTACCTCCGTTCTGGATGGAGGAGCAATGGAGACACCATTCGACACGAGCAGAATTTCCGGCAGAAAGAGTCCGACTTTTTCTGTCGAAAATTCAGACGGACTTAGATAGAGAACATGTTCTGTATTTTTCCGACGGAACAAATTCCTATCGGGAAAACCACTCGTCTGTATGCTGTCCCGACGCACCAAAAACAACGCTTGCGCTGAAGCAAATACGAGACGGAAGCTATTCGTGTTCTAGACGGTCGGAATTTGGTGTGACCGTGTGTACGCAAGACAGCTTGAGAGGAATTCCGTCGGAAAAAGCTTCAGTTTATTTCCACGGCAAAACCGGTCGTGTGTGCGCGCCAATAGACTAGCAGAATTAAAAGAACTTGACTAACAAATTAAAGCCAAACTCCAACTAACACTTTATAAGCAGTTACTGCAACATTTGTTTTCCTTTTGGGATAAAGGTTTTTTTTTATAAATGAATAAAAACTGATCATTGTAAGCACCCTTGTCAGAGCTAAATTGTTTGTCTCAAGCCTCTAACCACCAAATTTTGCTAGACAGCTTGGTCTGTTAAAGGAAATTGAAATACACAGTATAACAGACTTACTGGTGAGATCAGGTGAACATAAAGGGGAAAAAAATAAAAAATAAAAACAAAAACAAATGCAGCTGCCACATGTGAGAAATGGTAAGCAACAATATATAAAACATTTGTTTTTGGGTTTATTACTGCTTTAAATAACCATTTAAAAATCATGATTGGTTTGAATTGATTAAATGATTCATTGCCTTGCTCTCCTAAAGAGAGAGGCTAGCACCCCAAAAACTCAGGATGTTCTTCTGCACTGTGAAATAGTCTTCTGCTGCCATCCTGGACACATTCCTGTGAGGGCCTTATCCAGACATATCCCAAAATTCCTTTTTATACAATAAAGAATTTCCCCTTTGCCCCATGTAAGGGGCTCATTACATTCAACCGCTAAGAAAAGGAGCTTGTTGATCAGATCCCCGGACACTTTGCAGATACAATGCGATCCCAGAGGGAATGTTCATGTGAATGACTTTTTTTCACAAGTGACGTTCTGGTTCAGTAAAGTTGATTCATTCTTCAACCAGCTCTACATCTGAGTGCATTCATCAAATGTACCTTCTGCTATTTCCTATCATATATAAAGGACTGATTGAATAGCGATTTATCTGAAAAAAAAAAAAAACACAACAATCATGTAATGAATGCTTTCAAATACTCAAATAGAATACATACTCATCACTGTGTACTTTGGAAAAGCTTTTAGTAATATTTTTTAGGATATAAAATGCAGAGAAAATGGTCAGTACTAGAAAGTTGTATTCCTTTGGGAAAGGTCCCCTTGACTTAGGGCCAGTTCACACCAGATTCAGTTCTGTGCGCTTTTTTTCTGCACAAAATGCATGCACAGTGTTTTCCATGTATTCTAATGGCTCTAGTTCACACCATGCAGTCAGTTTCCGGTCAGTTTCTGCACCGGAAACTGACCAGAAACTGACAGCATGGTGTGAGCTAGAGCCATTGGGATACATGGAAAACACTGTGCATGCATTTTTAGTGCAAAAAAAAAAAGGACACGGAACTGAAAGGAACTGCATCTGGTGTGAACTAGCACTAAAAATGCATGCACAGTGTTTTCCATTTATTCCAATGGCTCTAGTTGACACCATGCAGTCAGTTTCCGGTCAGTTTCCGGTCAGTTTCCAGTGCAAAAACTGACTGGAAACTGCCTGCATGGTGTCAACTAGAGCCATTGGAATACAGTAAAACCTTGGTTTGAGAATAACTTGGTTTGAGAGCGTTTTGCAAGACAAGCAAAATGTTTTAAATTTTGCCTTGATATACAAGCGATGTCTTGATATAAGAGTATTGTCATGTCACAACTGAAGTATAAAAAAGAAGAGAGGAGCCTCTAAGTGCCGGTTCACACAGGAGCGACTTGTCAGGCGACCTAGCCACCTGACAAGTAGTGCCCCGTTCTGTACAATGGAACCATTCTAATAGGAGCGACGCAAGTCGCTCCGACTTAGAAAAAGGTTCCTGTAGTATTTTTGGGGCGACTTCAGGCGACTTGCATTGACTTCTATACAGAAGTCGTTTTGCAAGTCGCCGCTGAAGTCGTGTGCAGGTCGCCTCGGTGCGTCGACCTGCAAGTCGTGCCGCCCCTGTGTGAACCGGCACTTAGTGTAGCAATATGGTTACATTTAATGAAGGTACAACATTTAGCAACTTATTGCTACACTTAGAGGTGCCTCTCTTTTATACCCTGTAAAAAAAATGCTTTGATATACAAGTGCTTTGGATTACAAGCATGTTTTTCTGGAATGAATTATGCTCGCAAACCAAGGTTTTACTGTACATGGAAAACACTGTGCATGCATTTTGTGCAGAAAAAAAAGCACACGGAACTGAACGGAACTGCGTCTGGTATGAACTAGCACTAACAGATAGGTAGAGACATCATAAAAAATATACTTCTTTATGAAATCTTGCAGTCCTTCACATCTATGGTGCTATGGTCACATGTCAGGTGCTGAAGGTCATTCCAAACCCTTTGTGAGCCTTGGTCACAAGACCAGCAACTAAAGGGCAAAGAATTGTATGGATGCTAAGAAAAAGTAAGTAAAAAGACCTCCATTAGAGTACTGTAAAGTAAATACAATATTGTCTTCATAAAGTATGTCATTGCTTCCATTACAGATAAGCAAATTGGATGGTGCAAGTCAGAAGAGTGGGCTTGCTTTCTCTCCGTAACTTATGTTTAAACCATTTCGTCAATCAAATTTTAAAGTGTTATCTGCTCTTCGAGAGGGATTCTACATTAAATTACCTGGGGGATCATTGGACCACTTTTTAACAGTTCAGTTTATAGTAAAAAGACATGTATGTTTTGTTTCTTTTTTAGAATCATACTTGCCTAGCTGGTTGCAGTATTGGTCTGATAATGCATCTGTCCCCCGGCATCTCTAACACTGAGAACCGAGCGATTGAACACCGCAGATCGCTCGGTTCTCACAGATCTCTGAGAAGACAGCTGCTGCTCTGCGCCCCCCCCCCCCCCCCCCCAGCTCTCACTGGAGCGCTGGGCTGTGGAGGGGTCGCTGAGAGGCTGAGCCGATCCAGGCATGTGGATGGACCCGACTCCATTGTTGCGATCTTTCCCAAGCCTGGATCGGCTCTGGAATGTCAGCTGACAGCGAGCTTCAGCCCGCTGTCTGCTGAAAACAGATCACAGGAGTGCATAACGAACTGCACTCCTGTGTTTCACAGAAGTACAGTCAAACAAGCTTTTTTTTTTCTTAAAATATATATTTTTTTATATTTATATTCTCTGTGCAAGATATTGCTCTTATCTGCTCTTTGGCAATCCCCCCCGCCATCACTGTCTGATCCTCCTTCCTCCAGGTTCCTCCTTGGCAAGTGGGCTATGGGGGCAACCATGTCCACGTGCTGCCCAGCTAGGCTGTGTGCATCCATAGACAAACACAGTTCTGGTACGACACGCCCCAGGTCCCTCTACACAGGAGTTTGACTGACAGCAGCAGGATGCTATGGCTGCCGCTGCCCTCAGTGTCGCCTGTGAAACCAGGAAGTGAGAGGAGTGGTGCTGCCGTCAAGTCAGCACTGGAGCGGTGATAGGAGTGTAGTGGTACCAGAGCCGGTACAAGGCAGGGGCGGAAGGGGCGGATGCCCTGGGCGATAGAATTTGCTGAAGGGAGGGGGGCGCAGATGAAGTGCTGGCAGTGTGCTTCATCATAGTAGTACATACACACCAGCCGGCGCTGCTAATAGCTGTACTGTAACTATGTGCCGAGTGCACTCCTGCACCCGGCACAAGCCTAAACAGACTGCACAAGCCCCTTCCCTGTCAGCGCTTCTCTCCCCCTATGAAGGCGATTTGTAGTCCCGTCCCGGCGGCGTGACATCACTGATGGCCAGAGGCGGGATGGGAGGAGATAGAGAGCTGCTGCAGAAGCTGCAACCTAGAGGAGCCACCGAGGAGGAACCAACAAAGCAGTGGCGGAATTTTCAGGGTCGCAACAGTCGCACTTGCGACTGGGCCCTGGAATTCTGCCAGTGTGGGGGGGCCCCAAGACGCCGCACCTCCCCTGGATGGCATCTAACTATACAGGAGAGGGGGGCGTAAGGGGGCGATCGGCAGCTATGTGATGTCTGCGCTCTGCGGGATGTCCCTCCAGGCAGCACACAGTTCACTTCCCGAATATCAGTGAGTACAATGGAGAGGGGAGGGGCCTCTGACCAGCAGATTGAGTGCACAAGTTTCTCCCTCTGCTTGTACACTCTGAGTCTTGCTAATACACGCTCAGGTCAGAGGCCCCTCCCCTCTCCATTGGATACAATGATATTCGGGAAGTGAACTGTGTGCTGCCTGGAGGGACATCCTGCAGAGTGCAGACATGACAAGGAAGCATGCTGCTTCTCATGTAAGTAAAGCACAACACTGGCCACCCACCTCTCCCCTCTCACACTGTCCCCTCTCACACTGTCCCCTCTCACACTGTCCCCCCACACACTGTCCCCTCTCACACTGTCCCCCCACACACTGTCCCCTCTCACACTGTCCCCTCTCACACTGTCCCCCCACACACTGTCCCCCCACACACTGTCCCCTCTCACACTGTCCCCTCTCACACTGTCCCCCCACACACTGTCCCCTCTCACACTGTCCCCTCTCACACTGTCCCCTCACACACTGTCCCCTCACACACTGTCCCCTCTCACACTGTCCCCCCACACACTGTCCCCCCACACACTGTCCCCCCTCACACTGTCCCCCCACACACTGTCCCCTCTCACACTGTCCCCTCTCACACTGTCCCCTCTCACACTGTCCCCTCTCACACTGTCCCCCCACACACTGTCCCCTCTCACACTGTCCCCTCTCACACTGTCCCCTCTCACACTGTCCCCTCTCACACTGTCCCCCCACACACTGTCCCCCCACACACTGTCCCCTCTCACACTGTCCCCTCTCACACTGTCCCCCCACACACTGTCCCCTCTCACACTGTCCCCCCACACACTGTCCCCTCTCACACTGTCCCCCCACACACTGTCCCCTCTCACACTGTCCCCCCACACACTGTCCCCTCTCACACTGTCCCCTCTCACACTGTCCCCCCACACACTGTCCCCTCTCACACTGTCCCCCCACACACTGCCCCCTCTCACACTGTCCCCTCTCACACTGTCCCCCCACACACTGTCCCCCCACACACTGTCCCCCCACACACTGTCCCCTCTCACACTGTCCCCCCCACACACTGCCCCCTCTCACACTGTCCCCCCACACACTGTCCCCTCTCACACTGTCCCCCCACACACTGTCCCCCCACACACTGTCCCCTCTCACACTGTCCCCCCACACACTGTCCCCCCACACACTGTCCCCTCTCACACTGTCCCCTCTCACACTGTCCCCCCACACACTGTCCCCTCTCACACTGTCCCCCCACACACTGTCCCCCCACACACTGTCCCCTCTCACACTGTCCCCTCTCACACTGTCCCCCCACACACTGTCCCCCCACACACTGTCCCCTCTCACACTGTCCCCTCTCACACTGTCCCCTCTCACACTGTCCCCCCACACACTGTCCCCCCACACACTGTCCCCTCTCACACTGTCCCCCCACACACTGTCCCCCCACACACTGTCCCCCCACACACTGTCCCCCCACACACTGTCCCCTCTCACACTGTCCCCCCACACACTGTCCCCCCACACACTGTCCCCTCTCACACTGTCCCCTCTCACACTGTCCCCTCTCACACTGTCCCCCCACACACTGTCCCCCCACACACTGTCCCCTCTCACACTGTCCCCTCTCACACTGTCCCCTCTCACACTGTCCCCCCACACACTGTCCCCTCTCACACTGTCCCCCCACACACTGTCCCCTCTCACACACAGTGTGTGGGGGGCACACACTGTCCCCTCTCACACTGTCCCCCCACACACTGTCCCCTCTCACACTGCCCCCTCTCACACTGTCCCCCCACACACTGCCCCCCCCACACACTGTCCGCTCTCACACTGTCCGCTCTCACACTGTCCCCTCTCACACTGTCCTCTCTCACACTGTCCCCCCACACACTGTCCCCCCACACACTGTCCCCCCACACACTGTCCCCTCTCTCACACTGTCCCCTCTCACACTGTCCCCTCTCACACTGTCCCCTCTCACACTGTCCCCTCTCACACTGTCCCCCCACACACTGCCCCCTTTCACACTGTCCCCCCCCACACTGTCCCCTCTAACACTGCCCCCCCCACACTGTCCCCCCCCCACATTGTCCCCTCTAACACTGTCCCCTCTAACACTCTCCCCTCTAACACTGTCCCCCCCCACACACTGTCCCCCCCACACACTGTCCCCCCCACACACTGTCCCCCCCACACACTGTCCCCCTCTCACACTGTCCCCTCTCACACTGTGCCCCCCACACACTGTCCCCTCTCACACTGTGCCCCCCACACACTGTCCCCCTTCTGTCATATCTACCCCCCTCTTGTTAAACAGTCCCCCTCCTTTCACAGTGCTCCCTCATTACACTGCCCCCCTCTTGTAATACTTCCCAGGTATCCTTTTCCTGTCACACTGCCCCCCTCTTGTCACAATATCCCCCTGTCATACTGCCCCCTCCTGTCACACTGCCCCTTCTTGTCACACTGCCCCCCTTCTTTCACAGTGCCCCCTCTTATCACACTCCCCCCTCTGGTCACACTTTCCAGATACCCTTCTTTGGTCACACTGCCCCCTCCTGTCAAAATACCCCGTCATACTGCCCCTCATTCTTTCACAATACCCCCCCCCCTCCCCCATCATAGTGCGGGTCAGGGGCCCTTCATGGTTTCTTGCACTGGGGCCCTGAAGGTTATAGTTACGCCTCTGCAACAAAGTGTGTATATCACACAACGGACACAAGACAAGACACAAAAGTAAGCACTAAACAGATAATAACAAATGCAATGCCATCTGCAGATATTAAAATAAAGTGTCTGAATCCGATGAGGGGAGGGGAGGAGGCTGAGGAGAGGTTAATTACCAATGCTACCTATTTTTTAATTTCTGTAATATGCAGCATGGGAGGGGGGGGGGGGGGTTAATGTACTGCCACTGGTCACTGATGCATCAGTGACCAATGGCAATACATTACCCCCCCCCCCCCATGCTGCATATTACAGAAATTAAAAAATAGGTAGCATTGGTAATTAACATCCCCTCAGCCTCCCCCCCTCCCCCAATCGTATTCAGACAGTTCATTTATTAATCTGCAGCAGAATAATACATGAATGGGGGAGGGGGGGAGGCTGAGGGGAGGTTAATTAGCAATGCTAGTTTTAATTTCTGTAATATGCAGCATGGGGGGGGGGGGTTAATGTATTGCCATTGTTCACTGATGCATTTGTGACCAGTCACAGTTAATTAAGCCCTTTGTGCATTAGTTGCACCAGGCTCTACATTAAAAACCTTAAGCCCCCTTTCACACTGGGGCAGGGGCGGCATCGGTGGTAAAACTGAGCTATTTTTAGCGCTGCTTTACCATCATTACACACCACTCCTTCACTCCAAAGATGCTGCTAGCAGGACTTTTTTTACCGTCCTGCCAGCGCACCGCTCCAGTGTGAAAGTTCTCGGGGCTTTCACATTGGAGACACAGTAGCGGCTCTTTCAGGGCGTTTTGCAGGTGCTGTTTTTAGCGCAGTAGCGCCTGCAAAGTGCCCCAATGTGAAAGGGGTATAAGTGTAAACATCTAAGATAAAAGTTTTTGTCCTCCTATTTAATTCCTCCCCGCGCGCCGCCGCAGGTGCACATCGGGGAAAATCTGTGAAAAACAGGGGTCGGGGGGGGGGGGGGGGGCGCAGTTTGCCATCTCCGTCCTGGGCACCAAATGACCTTGTCCCAGCACTGAGTGGTACCCAGGGGCGGACTGATAACTCATGGGGCCCCCGGGCAATAGGAGATTATGGGGCCCCCAGGCAATCAGAGATTATGGGGCCACACAGTATACACACACACAGTATACAATCACACAGTATACACATACATGTACACACAGTATACACAGACAGATGTAAAAAAAACACAGATTTATACATACTGTCCCTGGTTTTACTGAGGCTGGCAACCCTGATGGGGCCCCCTAGTGGCCCAGGGCCCTCGGGCAGTGCCCTAATCGCTCAATGGTCAGTCCGCCCCTGGTGGTACCCCCTGTAAGGGCTGCTGAGTGATTGTGGCCCACCTGTTACCCTGCCGAGCCCGGCATTCACTTCCAGACACTCCAAGACAATGAATTGGTCAGAACTCCTTAGAACACTCTAGACAGCTGCACCCTTCTTCCCCACCTTCCGTCTAGAAGCCTCTAGAAGCAGAAGGGAGGTACCCGAAAGATGAAACTAGCCGTGAGTCACCAGCCTACTTTAAGCCAATCCCAGCCCCACAGATCAAAACAAACAGGCCTAGCTTTTAGCTAGGCCTGCCTAAATGTACTTGTTCTACCAAAAAATCTCACTCGAGCACCTACACTAGGTAGAGGGTGCTAAACTCACCCCCCACTAGAAATTAGCTGGTCCCTCAGCTGAGAAATTTACAAAAATGATGGCTCCTGGGCCCAGGAGCAAGGGCATCCCATAAGATAAATTGAGAGAGGGAAAGGGAAATAACTTGGATGGGAGAACACATGTACAAATAAATATCGGTAGAAAAATAGAGACTTTTGTTTTTGTACAGTATATACATTCTTGACTACAGGTCCCTGTAGCTAACAAACTGCATACAGTGGACATATGGACCAGAGCATTTCTCCCTAGGGACTGGGAGAGACACTCTGCCCACAGAAAATCTTGACTCCAGCCGGAGGGGATGGACAGCCGTCCCATCCCAAAGGAACCTAATGCCGCGTACACACGAGCAGACTTTTCGACCGGACTGGTCCGACGGACTGAGTCCGGTGGACAATCCAATCGTGTGTGGGCTTCATTGAACCTTCAGTGGACTTTTCCAGTCGAAAATCTGACGGTCTTTAGATTTGAAACATGCTTCAAATCTTTCCGTCGGACTCGAGTCCGGTCGAAAAATCCGCTCGTCTGTATGCTAGTCCGACGGACGAAAACCCACCCTAGGGCAGCTATTGGCTACTGGCTATCAACTTCCTTATTTTAGTCTGTTGTACGTCATCACGTACAAATCCGTCGGAGTTTGGTGTGATCATGTGTAGGCAAGTCCGCTCGTTCAAAAGTCCATCGAAAGTCCGCCGGAAAGTCCGTCGGACCAGTCAGGTCGAAAAGTCTGCCTGTGTGTACGCGGCATAAGAGAAAACAAAAACATAGTACATCCTACACACAGACCTAACTATACACTGTACACCGTTTCTTTTGGGAGGGGGTTATAATCTGCTAACAGAGACAATGGGGAAAAACGACGTATATACACCGTGGACAGTTCTCTTCCGGAGTTTCTGGTGGGAGGGGCCCCTCCCTGGACACAAAGGCTTCTAAGAGTTGTATGCCGAAAAGAACCTTACCCAAATGTCCTTGCGATAGGAAAGTTCTTCTATCGGGCACTGGGTAGCAGGCTGGTCTGTTCTGCAAATCAGGGAGAAAAAAAAAGAACACACACTGCAACTTCCCCGCATTCTATGTGGCTCGTTCTATGCACTCTGTGGCTCCTCACAGTTTTCCTATGCATAGAACTGAGGATCAGGCAACCTTCACCGGCTCCCTCCTTCTTCTTCCCTGGAGACTAACTTTTCTTGGGCCGACCCGCCCCGAGCAAAAGTACCCGGTCTCTGTAGATCGATCTCCCAAGCTTCCATTCCTTCCAAATGTCTTAAAAACGGGCCCAGGCCTCACTGTTCAGCACCCGTAATGACTTGGGGATGTGTTGGTAGTCCCAGACTAGGTCGCCTCACACTCTTCCAGGGAATTCTTCACAACATCCATAATCTGGGGAGGGACATCGGGAAAGTCCAGGCCCCACTCCAGAGCCACCCTCCTCTGCCTTCTCGTTGAAACTGGGAGAATCTTGGTAGTTCTCTAGGATTCCCTGTTCCCTGGAGAAAGCAGGCATCTGAGGCCCTCACGACCCACTGATGGTAGGGTCTGGTCTGGGTAGTGGAAGGCCTGTTCAGAAAGAGCTGCCTGCTACTTGTCAGGGTTCCTGCAGCTTGCTCAGATCCCACTGCTGGCTCAGGTTCATCTCCTCCCTCAAGGAATTGGGACTGCCCAGACTCCAACTCCTCTTCAGGGGATGACCACTCCGCCAACCTTTCCAAGGACCCAAACTCGACCTGCACTCTGGGGGAACCCCAATCGATAACCCGGCACTCGCTTACCTCATCCAGCTCACCTGGAGTGCACCTTCCTTTGGTAATGGCTCTTTCCAGACAGGTACAGCAAGTGACTTAGAGTTGGCCGCCTCTTCAGGGATGTCATCTGGCTCCTGCATAACAATATTTACAGTTGCCAGGCCCCTGGTCAGGCCACAGGTCACGGCAGTCTCTCCACTGATGTCCTCAGGCTGCAACACTACTCTGCCTTTTAGGGGTGATTCTGGGCCCTCCCCAGCCCTCCGGTTCCTCCGTGGCTGTGGACTACAAAGTGCTGAAAGCAGGTCTATAGTGTAGTATCGCGGCTCTTGCTGGATGGGCCCAAGTCTGGTAAGTGGCTCCCCACAATGGCCGCACCGGGTCCAGGCAGCAACCACCACGGTCAGAACCCGGCATTCTGGGCAGAGCAGGCACAGCCGCTCCGATCACCCCAAGGGCGAGTCCTCCGCGAGACTCCAGGTCGGACACCTGTGTCCACCAGTGTCTTTTCCTGCACATCAGGCAACCACTGTAGGGTAGGTAGCAGCTGACTACCTTCAGCCATCTTGCTCCTCCGCCTCGTGTCTGCTGCTAGCAGGGAACGCTGGATCTCCTCCAGGGCGTGGCACCGCCCCCTCGCTTCCAGATGGGCTGACGCCAGTAGCACTGATAGCCAGACTCCTCCCTGGGCACGCTGCTGTAACCCCTTGTTGAACATACTGAAGTTTGCAGGCATGCTGACTCTAGCAGGAGTTGTCCAGGCATGTCGCTCGACACAGACCGTGCCCAAGCAACTGAAAGCAGAAGACAGATGACTTTCCCAGTGGTTGCAGATAGCAACAATAAAGTTCACAGCCAATGTCCTACTGAAGTGAACAATTTCAGCATTGTCCCGCCCACAGGCACCCGCAGGCTGCTTTCGATCACCCCGGGCAACAGCAGACATTCTCAGGCTTACTTTACTGTCTTTAGAAGGAGTTTGGAGCAACAGTTCAAGATGTCCAGTATTAGCAGAACGCTGGACATATTTGTAATCCACAATGAGACGCCCAGTAATAGCATAACGCTGGATGTATTTGTAATCCACAGGCACGGTTACCTGGCGTAGTTGCCACAGGTGACAGCACATAGTGAACAGTTCCTGAATTGCAGGATTGGTACAAGTGTCCGTCCCAGCACCGGTTGGGGCAACTGGGTAAGTAGGAACAGTAAGTAATGACAGTCCTTGCTGGTTACAAATGAAAATCAGAAATACCAAGTAGTCCTGAACCCAGCGCTCAAATGGGAAAAAAGTTTAACTGCACTTACAGCCGCTATTATAAAATACAAATGCAAAACCGCGCGACTTACCAGCTCCACACAGCAAGAGTCATCCCGGGACTCATCGCGGCGGACAGTTCGTTAGGAACGCCGATCGGCGGTGAGCTTGATGCTATTCTGTGATATGCTGATTATTCACATCATTCTAGTAAGCTTAATTTGTATTAGGGGGGATTGTTATTTTCAATAAACGGTATAACACTATGTAAAGCATCTTCTTGTATCCTTGCATGATATATCCACCCTATTGAATCGTGCCTAACATGGAGAGCTGAAGTGTCCAGCAAGAAAGCTGCAGATTTATGCTGCCAAGGATCATACAGGCCCTGTTAAGAAGCACCTCTGGTAAGCAGATACACAAAAGGGTGACCACGAGGTGGATCGGTGAATGTGTAGCAGCTGAAAGTTCACGCACTTTAATCACTGTTGGATCAGAAGCCTTCTTCTTCTCTCTATATCTACAGATATCAGATATTGCAACCGCTCATAAGCACAAAACAAGGCGACACTTGTTTCACTGCTAACATGGACTGTTTATTTAGAATCAAAATTACAACACTTTATATGCCGTTAGAGGAGGTTCCCACCTCCTGCTCATATTACTTTAACAATACACCTGTAACAAATTAACATGAGCTAATTAACTAATCCCTTTAAGCAGCCGATGTGACTCTGTGCCCTTCAGGATTTCACTACAGGTCAGACTTGTTGTCACCGAGCTTCACACAGTACAGTATACATTATCATAAGTACAACCACAGGACATTTTCTCACAATAGCAGGAGCTAATTACAATTAACAATACAAACAGTGATCTCCCCCCCTCCTCAGCCTAGTCATCAACAAACTATAGTAGGAGTAGACTGTTCGTCTCCTACCCAGTTCTAGAGTCTAATGTGATCAGCTTACTCAATTAACATGTGGAGTTCAGAATCAAACAAACCAATAATAGTCTTTACATATATATTGGGAGATATTGTGGATAAATATTACTGTTCCATTTTAAGCAATCCAAGACATACCCTCCCAGTCACCATTTCCCATTAGGCACATAAAGGGTTCCCAGAGTCTGTGTGTCTTGGGGGTACATGGACCTGAATCCAAAGTAACACCACCTCCAGGATCCCCAGGCATACAGCTCCCAAAGAGCACCATTCCCCCAAATTCCAGGGCCCATAATTGGTGGGCAAGAGGCCCGCGTTCAGTCCCCTCCAAAGGCCTCTGTCTCGGCTAGGTCTGTCACACTCCGCTTTAAGAGAGTGCTCCTAATCTCAGCTTGTTACCTGTATAAAAGACACCTGGGAGCCAGAAATCTTGCTGATTGATGGGGGATCAAATACTTACCGTATTTATCGGCGTATAACACGCGCCGGCGTATAACACGCACCCCAAGTTTAGGAGGGAATTTTAAGGAAAAAAACTTTTGGGAGTAAAGTTTAAGGAAGAAAAACTTGCATTAAAATGTCCATCATGCAGCGTTACTGTGTCTATCTGCAGCCTTGTCAGTGTCAGTGCAGCCTTGCCCCAGTGTCCATTGCAGCCTTGTCAGTAGGGTTGTCCCAATACCGATACTAGTATCGGTATCGGCACCGATACCGAGCATTTGCCCAAGTATTGTACTCGGGCAAATGCTCCCGATGCTTCCCCCGATACCTAGAGGACAGCTGTGATCGGCGCGTGGGGGAGTTACAAGATTCTCCCCCAGCGGCTTTCACCAGCTTTAGTGACATACAGCGGTGATCGGTCACAGCTGACTGTCACTGCATCCTCCTCCATGCCCCCTCTTTTCCTCTGTGCCTCTCCGCTGTCCCCTGCATTCCTCTCTCCTTATCTGTCCCCCTCCGTACTCCCCCTTTGTTCCTCTCTCCTTATCTGTCCCCCTCCGTTCCTCTCTCCTTATCTGTCCCCTGCATTCCTCTCTCCTTATCTGTCCCCTCCGTTCCTCCGTCCCCCTCCTCCTTCCTTAGTGTATGGAGAGAGTCAGCTGACTCTGTCCATTCACATAACTGAAACATTGTAATCTCCTGTGATTACGATGTGTCAGTTTATGAATGGAGAGAAGCTGCTGTCTTCTCTCCATTCATTCTCAGTGCAGCTGACGCTGCAGAGAAAGGGACTGGGGAATCTCTATCCTCGGTCTCTTTCTCTGTCTCAAGGGGGAGATATCAGAGGTCTGTTAAGACCCCTGATATCTCACCAAAGCCCCCCAAAAGGGCTGATTAAAAAAAAAAAAAACAAGTATAAAAAAATATTGTAAAAAATAAAAATTGTAAAAAAAACCCAAAAAAAACACACACACATACAACGTTCACCCCCCCCCCCCCCAAAAATAGCAAAAAAAAACTGTCACGTGACATTAAAAAAAAGTATCGGTAATCGGTATCGGCGAGTACTTGAAAAAAAGTATTGGTACTTGTACTCGGTCCTAAAAAAGTGGTATCGGGACAACCCTACTTGTCAATGCAGCTTTGCCCCAGTGCAGCCTTGTCAGTGCAGCTTTGCCCCAGTGCAGCCTTGTCAGTGCAGCCTTGTCAGTGCAGCCTTGCCCCCAGTTCAGCTTTGACCCCAGTGCAGCTTTGCCCCCAGTGCAGCCTTGTGTGATCGCCGCCGACATACACAGCCGTGTGTAAATTCAAATATGGTGCCGAGACTGCAGGGACTCGTCGGAGCCGACATACACATACCCGAGTGTCCTCGGCTTTTCTCAGCGCCGCTCACAGTCACGCCCAGTCCCGCCCTATGATGGACATAACACAGGTCCAATGGCGGGACTGGGCGTGACTGTGAGCGGCGCCGAGAAAAGCCGAGGACACTCGGGTATGTGTATCTCGGCTCCGACGAGTCCCTGCAGTCTTGGCGCCATATTTGAATTTACACACGGCTGTGTATGTCGGCGGCGATCGCCGCAATCGCTCCGATCAGCCAGAATTGGCGGGGATCGGCCTATAACACGCACCCACGATTTCCCCCTGATTTTAAGGGAAAAAAAGTGCGTGTTATATGCCGATAAATACGGTATTTCACTCATTAAAATGCAAATCAATTTATAACTTTTTTGAAATGTGTTTTTCTGGATATTTTTGTTGTTATTCTGTCTCTCACTGTTAAACTAAACCTACCTTTGAAATTATAGACTGATCATTTCTTTGTCAGTGGGAAAATGTACAAAATCAGCAGGGGATCAAATACTTTTTTCTGACACTGTAAATTGTAGTGCAAGCTATTCAAGGCATGCTGGTCTCTTCTTCAGGCCAGTCAGGCTTGCCTCGGACAGCTAGTAATGGAATCCATTCTGCCAAGTCGCCAGTGGAAGGTTTTATATTACTTGCTTCCATTACAGATCCAAAAACATAAACCATGCAAATCTGTGGCAAATTACCGTATTTATCGGCGTATAACCCGCACTTTTTTCCCTTTAAAATCAGGGGGAAATCGTGGGCGCTTGTTATTCCCCCTGCTGTCTCTGAGGGAAGAGGAGCGAGCGCCGCCGAATTACATAGAGCCACGATCTCCTGTGTAACTGGCTCTCCGTCACTCACAGCCACGCCTCCTGGCCCCGCATTGGGCCACTGTTCTGTCTATCATATGAGCAGGGCCAGGAAGCGTGGCTGTGAGTGACAGAGCGCCGGGTACATAGGAGATTGCGGCTCTGTGTAATTCAGCGGCGCTCGCTCCTCCTCTTCCCTCGGAGACAGCAGGGATAATCCAACACTGGCGAGGCTGCAATGATGGGAAAGGTGAGGCTGCAGATGGGCACTGAACAGGCTGCAATGATGGGCAATTTAGAGGCTGCAGATGGGCACTGAGCAGGCTGCATTGATGGGCAATTTAGAGGCCGCAGGTGGGCACTGAGCAGGGTGCATTGATGAGTTGTCACCCTAATTTTGCTTCAATGTTCTTTATTTAAAATGTAATTTTTTTTCCTTAAACTTCCCTCCTAAAATTGGGGTGTGTGTTATACGCCTGTGCGTGTTATACACCGATAATATGGTACACATGCAAATCCACTAGTTTACAGTCTACACTTACAACTGATGTATACAGTATTTGTTCCAACCTGGAAAAAGCTGTTTGGGCTTGTTGTCCATTATCAGTGCAAGGACTGGGAACCTTTAAGGAATAGGGCTTGCATAATAACTACACAGGGTACACAATCAGGATATGGCTAAGAAAGCCTAAAGAATTTGTTATGGATGTGATGAAATATGAAAGCAGCACCATCTCTATTTAAGAATGCAGTGCTGTACTTTGCAGCATTGTGTTACCCTCTGCTAAATTTCACATGTAACAGTAGGGGTGGCATTCTTTCCATTGCTCACAGCACCTAAAAATTACCTTTCCAAACATTTTTAATCAAACAGTAACTGTAAGATGTTTTATAGCAAGCTAATCCCATGACAATACACTTCTGGACTTTAAAACCAGGGACAATTATTTAAGGAAAATTACATTTTTGTTAAATGATATAACATACATTACAGCTACATAAGCCATTTCATAATTTCTTGTTTTAAAAATGACTTTTCCATTTCAGTCTGCGGTGGGCTATAATTAGAATAAATAAAAATAAGGTTTGTATACCCTTTTATTTCAATACAACACTATGGGGTCAATTGATAAAATAATTTGCAGTGTAAATGCCTCAAGTATTTGCACAGCCATCAAGAGTAATCACCGTAATGTGTATAATATGTTTATTTCCTATTATCATGGTATTTTATAGAAAAAAACATTATGATCACTGGATGGCGCTGACGATCAAAAAAAAAAAACATATTAGACATGGTGATTATATTCGTGAGGGCTGAACAAATGCTTGGGGCATTCGCGCAGCATTTATTTTAATAAATAGACCCCTATCATATTTTGATCAAAAAGCATAAGGGTACTGCAGCTTTTTACAGAATCATAAGGGTTTTTCAACTTGTTAGAGAATCACCCTGAAGAAACTAAATAAACACATACAACTTAGATATGAGTATAAGTACACCACTTTATAACCTTCTTGTATTTAAAGCGGAGTTCCCACTAAAAAAAAAAAAATTAAAAGTCAGCAGCTACAAATACTGCAGCTGCTGACTTTTAATAATTGGATACTTACCTGTTCCAGGGCCAGCAATTCAGGGGTTCGAAGCCCCGCTCGTCTCCCCCTCTGCTTGGTGGCGCCGGCATTTTAACTGTGGGCCGCCCGACTGCGGCTTCACAGCCGTACACCCACTGCGCGAGCCGCGCCTCGACTGGCCGTGCAATCATCTGGGACATGTCACATGTCCCAGATGATTGCCTAGAGGGAGGGGGGAGAGCTGATCTCCCTTCCTGTGCCGAGGGCAGTGACGTCAGGAGCCAGGCGCTGAAGGAGGCAGATTACGAGAGACCCCCTAGCAACAGGCATTAAAGTGGGATTCCGCCATTAAAAAAAAATTTAAAAGTCAGCAGCTACAAAGACTGTAGCTGCTGATTTCATATAAGTACTTACCTGTCCTGGGTGCCCGCGATGTCGGCCACCCGTTCCTCGGCTCTCGGGTCCCAGCACCGCCATCCTAGGTAAGAGAAACAGGCAGTGGAGCCTTGCGGCTTCACTGCCAGTTTCCTACTGCGCAGGCGCTTTGTGAATGGGACGTGATGTGTTGTGGGAACACACACAGTTCCCATAACACACCGCACTGCATTCCCCAGAAGACAACGTGGGGAGGAGCAGACTGAAGATCACCGCGGTGTAGGAAGAGGCAGATTAGGAAGACTGCCTAGCAACAGCCATTTCACGTAAGTAAAAAACATATTTTTTTCTTTTCCTCCATTTTTTTAGGTATTTTTTCGTGCATTTTTTTTACAGGGTGGACCTCCACTTTAAAGAGGTGAGTAAAAAAAAAAAATGTCTCCAAATGCAAGTGCTCCATGTGCTGCACAATATCCTTAATATATATATATTTAATCAGCATCTTTGACAGTCCTTCACAAAGACATGGATAAAACATGAACATGTTTTATCCATGTTACATGTTATGTTACATGTTATGCCCTAAATACGGGTGCAACATGTAACTTGTTCAGAAGGTTGAACTTAGCCATTCATTTTAGTGGCCAGGGGGTAGTAAAACCAGTGCTAAGGGAAGAGGGCTGTCCTGGGGGATAGAATTTGGTGGGGGAAGGATTTGTGCTAGTAGGAGGAATTTAGGTTTATTGGAAGGGTTGATGGAGAGGATTTGTGCTGGGCAGGTGGCATTTGTAGGGGAAAGGCTTGTGCTAGGAGGGCGATTTTGGGGGGGGAAGGATTTGTTCTAATGTTGATTTTGGGCGGATGGGAAAGTATTTGTGCTAGGAGCGGGAACTGGGGGTTGGACTAGGATGTACAATGTGGAGAAGCTACAGCTGCTGAGTAGCATTTTCTGACAGTGTCTAGTGCTGCTGTCAGAAACCAATAGGGAGATTCCTCCATCTACAGTACTTAATTTGCTTGGATTGAGTTCATCTGTTCAGTCTGGGCCCCCCACCTCCTGAACACAGAGCAGACACAGAAACTCAGCTATAAAAAACGAATCGCCAAGTCATCTGAGCCTTGTGTACCACCAGGCAGGGGCAACATCCAGAAGGTACCAAGGTATTCCCAGTTTCAGAGAAAAGTACAACGGAGGGTAGCTTGGAGTGTGGGTTGTGGTACCCATATGTGACTCAGAGGATAATGGGCAAGGTGGAACCCAAGCATCCTAAATGGGAAGAGGATCTTATTTGGGACTTCCTGCACATTAAGAAGGAGTGAAGCCTACGGAGTGCCATCTCTAAGGACAGGGTAGTGGTGGTGAAAGCTAGAAAACATTAATATTTGGGGGCTGATGGGTGCATGGTTCAGGTTCTGGACCCAAGCAGCTACTGTTGAACCGGAACCTCTATGTTCTGTGTCTTGGGCAACACCCAAACCTTATGTTAGAGGGAGAGATCCACAGCTCCTAATAATATGTGTAGGAAAAAATACTGCGCCAACTAAAGTATCGGGAGCAGCCAACATAACAATCAGACAAATTGTGAATCAAAATAAAATATAAAAATGTGGCGCTAGAAAATAATGTCCATTATTAAGCAGGACAAACCAGAATAATCGTCTGGGTGTGTGCATAATAAAGATTTTAATAAGAACTAAATACAAAAAATCAATTAAAGTATGTGAAAGGACACAGGTGTGTATGTGAGTCTAAACCCACTAAAATAATTGGAGTGTATGGAAGGACACAGGTGTATCTGTGAATCTGAACCCACTAAAATAATATACAGGGAAAATCCATAAGAACATATACATATATGTGTACCAAACCAAAAATAGAGTGCAATACAATGATGATGAATTAAATATGAAGTAAACCATTAAAAGTTCGTATTGTGTTCAAAACAATATAGTGTGCATATTGGTGAAATACACTGCAACCAAAGCCAATATTCTATTTTAAAAAAAGTCACAAAATGTTCGTGAGATAAACTAATATGATCATCTGAGGTTATGGCTTATAGAGCCTTCAACGGAGACCACCAACTGGCATATGGAGCCTTCACCAGAATATGTCAGACATCAGCAGCTGGGACAAACTCGAAGGTGATGTAATAGTTGAGTGTCTGAGACGTGTATAAGCAAATTAAACACTCTTACCAGAGCAGGTGGACTCACTAACCGTACGGCTGAGAGTCAAACAGGCTTGTAGGCAGAAAACCCAGATGGTGATCGAAAGGGAACCGATCAAATTCCACAGCCAAGAATGATGTTGAGGTGGCCACGTCACTCACCGGTCATCTCCTCAAGGCCTTCATGCACTGGGATCTCCGCAATAACAAGTGATGTATTGGTGGGTAAATCAGGTCCCCAAAAACGACATGGAAAGGATGTAGCCCTCAATGAAAAAAATATCTCAACATAGTGTGAGATCGCTCAAAAAAAGTAATTTTATTTAAAAAATTCCAGATAAAAACATTCCAGGCTCCTTAGACAAGTAGGAAACCAAATGTACACAAATAGTATGCATGCTCGGAATCAATGCTTATCAAACATGAAATTCGCAGAGCTGAAGAGCTGAAATTCCTCGTAGTACATCACTACGTTCGTGTTTGTTGCACGACAATTGTGTATTGTTAGCATGCAAGACAAGTTCCTGGCACACGCCCTTTTGACAAACATCAGAAGCTCAGTTGGCCAACAATCGTACCGTGTGTACGAGGCTTATGGGCTGCTTGAATTCTAACCAACATTGAAGGGGGGGGCATTTTCCTAATGACCTGCCCAATGGACCAATCTTAGCAGGGGCTCCCTGAGATGTGACAATTCTTTCAAGGGTTCCTCAAAAGATTGAGAAAAAGTTGAGGTAGACCATGCTTTTAACTGCTTAGTACTAACCAGTATTTTCAACTCACAACCTCAGTTATGAAAAATAAAGGGTACAACACTGTAACTGGCAGCAAAGCAGTGGTTATAATGAGATGGAAGCCCAAATGGTCTGCTGGGAAATTTAGTTTGGAGATCATTGGTAACATTGTGTTCCTTATCCCTATAATTTGGATCTACTGTATTATAGTTCTGCTAAGTAGCTTGATTCGACCCATGTGAATCATTGTGATATAGTTCCCTCTTGTGGCACCATGTGAAAATGACACGACATTTTAATGTGCTCATGGCCAATGATACATTCAGAACTGTATTATACCAGATATAAAACTCTAAAATATACAGCAATTTCTCCTTTGTTAGTCCTCATCAGTGAAAGAAACCAATGGTTCCATGGAGTAATACTTGAAGGGTAACAAGGCAGTAGCCAAGCTATCATGCTGAACTGTATGTTTAAGCAAACTGAACTGCCTCTGAAAACAAAAAACTGGAAAATGCTAGTTCATTCATTTTTAATATTTGAAGCAAACGCATACCTTCCAACTTTTTGAGATGGGAACGAGGGACACCTATTAGCAAAATTATGTAAACATAGGACACACCCCTTGATATGCCCCTTAAAGGAGAATTTTACAGAAAAAAAAGTTGATAAACCCACAAGTGCTTTTTTTACCATTACTATTCCTTTATACTAGCTTTTGATATTTACAAATGCAGCTATTTAGAAACTGGATGAAAGGTTTAGCACTGGGAAAGACTTTTTGATAGATAAAAAGTGCATTTTATATACAACTATATAGATCAGACCAAACTGAGGGACAAATGAGGAGGAAAGAGGGACAGAGGGACCTTGAATCAGGGACAGTTGGGAACTATGGCAAACTCACCTATCCATCTATCCATGTCTCCTTGTTTTATATTGCTGAGAAATATTTTTGAAAAACAACCCCTAGCATATCAAGCTGCGGCCATCTTGAGTAAGGGCAGATGATTTATGTAGCATTTACCTACTGGAATCCATCTACCTGTAGCTCAGGCATGCATGTAGGCCGGAGGGTGAGCTTAGCTGAGAAAGTCCCTCCTCCCCTCCTCCAGATGAAAGGAAAAAAAAAGTACCCATGAAGACTCCTGGGATGACATAATTTGCCTAGGCCAAAAACCAGGAAGCAACTGAAGAAATGTAAAGAAAAACCAAATATAATATACCTTCCTATCTGTTTACTAATGCCAGCAGCATGAGGAATAAAAATAACTCATGTAGATTGAGAAAGTTTAATTCCATTTTCAGTGCAATTACAGCCATCAGCATGCAGCCATTACATTGACATGTAAGGGGCTGCTAAAAGAATTTACCTGGTGTGGGGGTGGGGAGGGGGGGGGGGCAGATATGGCGAGTTCACCAGTTTAATATCTCAGGCACAGTGGGAGGTTATTGGCAAAAATGACACCGTTATCAGGGGAAGCACTTCATTGACAACATTTTTAAGCATACTATCCTAACAACTCTTATAAAAGCTAAGCATTAACAATACTGCCGGAAGTCAGCGACAATCAGACAGCAGAGCGTTATAGTCATCAGAAAATAACAGCCGTCAGGAACAGCCAGAGAGTGATAGTCAACAGTTAAGTAGACAGAAGTCAGTAAGTAACTGTCCCCTGCCAGATCAGGCATGGGCACAGAAAGGCTGGTGTCTGAAGTGCCACCCATAATCAGACGGCACACCAAGCCGTGCCCCTGTTGTATTGATGGGCAATTGCAGCTTGCTTCCAGGTGCATTATGATTGCATTTGACATCAGGCTGAATGACTTCTGAGATCATTTCCAAACCATTGAATGCCTGTCAGATAGTCAGATAGTGAGAGTCATCATTCAGACAGTAGTAGCCAGCAGTCAGTAATAGTTAGTGGTCAGATACAGATAGTCAGATAGTGATAACCAGCAGTCAGATATTGATAGCCAAATTGTGATAGCAGTCCTTCAAATAGTGATAGTCACATACAGGGCTTTTTTTCTCAGAGAATAGGTGCAGGAATTCCCTCCTTTTGAATCACCTCTTGTGTCCGCCTTCAAGCACCATTCCTTGGTTCCACCCCCTACCCACCTCCGAGCACCATTCCTTGGTTCCATTCTATACCCACCTCCGAGCACCATTCCTTGCTTCCACTCTATACCCACCTCTGAGCACCATTCCTTGGTTCCACCCCCTACCCACCTCCGGGCACCATTCCTTGGCTTCACTCTATACCCACCTCCGAGCACCATTCCTTGGTTCCACTCTATACCCACCTCCGAGCACCATTCCTTGGTTCCACTTCCTACCCACCTTTGAGCACCATTCCTTGGTTCCACTCCCCACCCACCTCCGAGCACCATTCCATGGTTCCACTCCCTACCCACCTCTGAGCACCATTCCTTGGTTCCACTCTATACCCACCTCCGAGCACCATTCCTTGGATCCACCCCCTACCCACCTCACAGTAATGGATACAGAACCAAGTATCAATTTGTGGTGCTAAGCAATTTGTAGGTAATTTGTTAATGATAGTAAGTAAAATAGATATGAATTAAACTAAAACAATAGTGTCTCCGCTAGAAGAAAAAAATCCCATCAATCAAATGGTGCAACAATAATAAACATAAAAAACATAAATACTCAAATGAATAATCCACTGGAGTGAAATTACCCCTATGTGCTAAAATATAAAGTACACAGTGCTAAATGAAATACGCAATGAGAGCGATAAGTCAGAAACCTATCACATATATATCAAAGAAATATAAGGGGATATGACCCCTAGTGAATCAAATTAAAGTCCAAAACAGTGTGTATCCAGAGATATAAAGGTGCCCAGGAAAACCATAGTCCAAAGTTATAGTGAAATTCACATATCCTTCCTTCCGAATGTGCATCACCAAGGAAACATGCTATAGTGTCTTCCAGCCACCCCCACAGGTGTATATGCTCACCTTCCTGTGTGTGACACAGCGTTTAAACTATGTCAAACAAAGCCTTGGAGCCACTCCTGTGCTCATTTGGAATCAGCTGTATAGACCTCCAATGTTCTCAAACGAAGGTAATATATGCAAAAGAAAAAAACTCCATAGCGCAATATTGCAAGGTATAAAAAGGCTTTTAATAAAGTAATTCTCTCCCCTTGATGGGGTACTCACATGCTATGGGTGCGTGAGTGCACCATCCTTAACAGACAATGAACGGTCAATCTCGCGGTGTGGTGTGTGGTGCGGTATGTATAACGAAACTCTCCTTCTCTCTCTCTGCTGACAGCTCCGTCCAGGCCCCTCCCCTACGCGTGTTCGGCACCGGGACCACGTGCCTTCATCAGGGGGAATCTGATTGGACGGGAGCTCAAGAGTAAATTTATAGCTCCGGCGGCCATTTTGCCTAAGACCGCGGACACTATTGTTCATGGGCTACAGCTACGTCCATCGCGGCCATTTTCCCTTGGACCATGGATCAAGCTGAGGTAAGCCATGTCAATCATGGCAGCCATTTTGCCTAGGACCACATATGTAAATATAACCCTAGTGGAATGTAGAGATGGCTCCTACAGCCATTTTTTCTAAGACTACATATATGCACTAATGATGATGCGACCGCGCAATGAGCGGTCCAATAAAGCATTATGTAGATGTTTAAATAGTTGCTTTAAGATGAATAATATTTAAATAATATTTAAATGACTATGTACAGGACGGAGCTGGCTAGCAAAGAGAGCACCGCCACGCACCCCACACGCTTAGATGACCACAAACATATATTTATATATCACAAAGTGACCTATCTACTATATAAAAGATCAAGCATAAGAATTATTATTGTGTATATATTCGATAACCCCAGGAATAAATTAATAGAATTAAAAATTAAAAATAAAATAAAATACAATCTAAAATTAAAATAAAATAAAATACAACTACACTTTATTATAGGAATATTAAAATGTGCGTATATTACGCATGTCTACGACCATATTAATAAAATCACTGTGGAGGGATAATTGAACTATCAAGAGGAATAAAACCATCATATGTATATAATCTATAATAAATGCCCCAACTCAACTCAAAGAAACAGAAGTGCCAAAGGAGTAAAACACTAAAATCTACAGTATCAATAATTACTAAGGAAACATCTCAAATCAAATTCTCTATTCAATCCCCCAGGGACCAAAGATCCAAGCTGGTGTATCCACCAGGATTCCCTTTTACTTATCTCTCTGACAAAATTGGAACCCCTCCAGTGGCGTTTGGGTGCCTCAATCCCCCAAAACTTCATGCCAATGGTACTTTGATTGTGTACCCTCTTAAAGTGCACATATAAACCATGTTTATCGGACCCATTGCGTATGTGCCTCACATGTTCTTCCATGCGATCTTTGAGAGCCCTAGTGGTGCGCCCCACATACACCAGGTTGCATGGGCACTTCAAGGCATAGACCACCCCTATTGTATCGCATGATATGAAATCCCTAATCTTATACGATAAATTGTTTCTAGGGTTCGAGAATTCTTTTAACCTCCTAGTGTTATCCGGAATCCTTCTACAACTATAACATCTCCCGCAGCTATAGAATCCTTCTAGGTCCAGAAACATTTTAGGTTTTGGAGGGGGTGGGTCTACCACATTATGTATTAGCCTGTCCCGCAAACTGGGAGCTCTCTTAAAAACAAATTTAGGCTTATTTGGGAGAATATCTTTAAGTTGGGTATCCTGTTTCAACACACTCCAATATTTGCATATGATCCTCCTTACTTCATAGCTTTGTACAGAGTAGGGATGAGCCGAACACCCCCCGGTTCGGTTCGCACCAGAACCCGCGAACGGACCGAAAGTTCGCACGAACGTTAGAACCCCATTGACGTCTATGGGACTCGAACGTTCGAAATCAAAAGTGCTCATTTTAAAGGCTAATTTGCATGGTATTGTCCTAAAAAGGGTTTGGGGACCCGGGTCCTACCCCAGGGGACATGTATCAATGCAAAAAAAACTTTTAAAAACGGCCGTTTTTTCGGGAGCAGTGATTTTAATGATGCTTAAAGTAAAAAAAAAAAAGTGAAATATTCCTTTAAATATCGTACCTGGGGGGTGTCTATAGTATGCCTGTAAAGTGACGCGTGTTTCCCATGTTTAGAACAGTCCCTGCACCAAATGTCATTTTTAAAGGAAAAAATCTCATTTAAAACTGCTTGCGGGTTTAATGTCATGTCGGGTCATGGCAATATGGATGAAAATCAGTGAGACAAACGGCATGGGTACCCCCCAGTCCATTACCAGGCCCTTTGGGTCTTGTATGGATATTAAGGGGAACCCCACACCCAAATTAAAATAAGGAAAGGTGTGGGGCCACCAGGCCCTATATACTCTGAACAGCAGTATACAGGCGGTGCAAACAAGACAGGGACTGTAGGTTTGTTGTTAAGTAGAATCTGTTTGTAATTTTGAACATTTTTAATGTGTTTAGCTCCAGCCAAAAAATCTTTTCTAAGCTTTTTGGAAAACATAGGGAAGGGTTATCACCCCTGTGACATTTGTTTTGCGTCTTTCCTCCTCTTCAGAAGATTTCACCTCACTTTTTTGTCCCAATGAAAAATGTTTTTTGAAAATTTGGGTTTTTTTGTGGAACAAGGATTGGAAAGCATCAGTGGAAAGGAGAAATTGTTTTCCCATATTAACTCTTACAGGAGAGAATTTCCCTTCCTAGGGGTAGATTTCATCTCACTTCCTGTTGTCTCCTACCGTTTGCAAGTAGGAGTCGTTTGTAAGTTAGATGTTTGAAGGTAGGGTCCTGCCCTATATACTCAGCAGAAATTTGGGCCTTAGGTGTTGCTGTGGCCAAAACACTGTAAGCCCTCACAGGGCCCTGCTGTGAAATATTAGATCAAGAATTGTAATTACATGCCCCTGTTGAACAGGAGCTGAAAAATTAGGCCTTAGGCACTGGTGCTGGTGCCACAACACTGCAACCCCTCACAGACACTCTAGTTGGAACGCAGGAACGAGCCCTGCTGCAAAGTATTGCATCAAAAATTGTAATTACACGCCCCTGTTAGACAGGGGCAGAAAAATTGGGCCTTAGGCACTGGTGCTGGTGCCACAACACTGCAACCCCTCACAGACACTCTAGTTGGAACGCAGGAACGAGCACTGCTGCAAAGTATTGCATCAAAAATTGTAATTACACGCCCCTGTTAGACAGGGGCAGAAAAATTGGGCCTTAGGCACTGGTGCTGGTGCCACAACACTGCAACCCCTCACAGACACTCTAGTTGGAACGCAGGAACGAGCCCTGCTGCAAAGTATTGCATCAAAAATTGTAATTACACGCCCCTGTTAGACAGGGGCAGAAAAATTGGGTCTTAGGCACTGGTGCTGGTGCCACAACACTGCAACCCCTCACAGACACTCTAGTTGGAACGCAGGAACGAGCCCTGCTGCAAAGTATTGCATCAAAAATTGTAATTACACGCCCCTGTTAGACAGGGGCAGAAAAATTGGGTCTTAGGCACTGGTGCTGGTGCCACAACACTGCAACCCCTCACAGACACTCTAGTTGAAACGCAGGAACAAGCCCTGCTGCAAAGTATTGCATCAAAAATTGTAATTACACGCCCCTGTTAAACAGGGGCTGAAAAATTGTGCCTTAGGCACTGGTGGTGGCGCCCAGAACCAAAAATGTTCTTACAAGCTATCAGCGTGATGATTGAGGAGGAAGAGGATAATTACTCAGGGATAGTCACTCAGCATCAGCATAGGCAGTCTTTGAAGGGATCTGAGATTTCAAAAAAAATTATTCGGTTACATCTGCATCAGGTGCTTGGTAGCTGGTGGTGATCCAAGACTGATTCATTTTTATGAAGGTCAGCCGATCGACCGAGTCGGTGGACAGACGCACCCTGTGATCGGTTACCACGCCTCCAGCAGCACTGAATGTGCGTTCCGAAAGAACGCTGGATGCAGGACAGGCCAGTAGCTCAATTGCATACTGTGCAAGCTCTGGCCAGTGATCCATCCTCAAGACCCAGTAACCCAGAGGATTTTCGGTGGGAAAGGTGTCCAAGTCTGATCTTGCCCCTAGGTATTCCTGCACCATGTAAAACAGACGCTGGCGATGGTTGCTGGAACCGATCATACCTTGGGGCTGCGGACCAAAAAATTGTCTGAACGCATCGGTCAGACGGCCACCTTCTCCACCGCTCCTTCTTTGACTGACCGAAGCCTCAGCAACACGTTGTCCAGAAACAGGAGTTTGTAACCTCCCAGTCTCTGGGAACGCGTTGCACAGACCTTTCTGCAAGGCCTCCCGAAGATGTTTCATCCTCTGCTCCCTCTGCGATGGCAAGATAAGGTCCGCAACCTTACCCTTGTAACGTGGATCAAGGAGGGTTGCCAGCCAGTATTGGTCCTTCTCCTTGATACCACGAATACGAGGATCCTTACGCAGGCTTTGCAGGATCAGGGAGGCCATGCAGCGTAGGTTTGCTGAGGCATTCGGTCCGGAGTCCTCTGGGTCACTAAGGACAACAACGTCCGCAGCCACCTCCTCCCAGCCACGTACAAGTCCATGTGTTCCTTGGGACTGATCCCTTAAAGACTGCTGATGCTGAGTGCCAGGCTCCACCTCCATACTGACACAATCTTCCTCCTCCTCCTCCTCCTCCTCCTCGTCCTCTTCCTGTGTGATCGGCGGGCACGCAGGAACACTGTCTGGATAAAGGGGGCCTTGAGAGCTAAGGAAGTCCTACTCGTCCTGCCTCTGTTCTGCCTCAAGTGCCCTGTCCATTATTCCACGCAGCGTGTGCTCCAACAGGTGGACAAGGGGGACAGTGTCACTGATGCATGCACTGTCAGTGCTCACCATCCTCGTGGCCTCCTCGAATGGTGACAGGACAGTGCATGCATCCCTGATCATGGCCCACTGGCGTGGGGAAAAAAAACCAAGGTCCCCTGACCCTGTCCTGGTGCCATAGTCGCACAGGTACTCATTGATGGCCCTCTGCTGCGTGTGCAGCCGCTGCAGCATGGCCAACGTCGAGTTCCACCTGGTGGGCATGTCACAGATTAGGCGGTTCTTGGGCAGGTTAAACTCCTTTTGGAGGTCCGTCAGCCGAGCACTGGCATTATATGACCGGCGGAAATGCACAGAGACTTTCCTGGCCTGCCTCAGGACATCCTGTAAGCCCGGGTACCTGCCCAAGAACCGCTGCACCACCAAGTTAAGGACGTGAGCCAAACAGGGCACATGGGTCAGTTGTCCCTGTCGGAGGGCAGAGAGGAGGTTGGTGCCATTGTCGCAAACCACCATTCCTGCCTTAAGTTGGCGTGGCGTCAACCACCTCTGAACCTGCCCCTGCAGAGCTGACAGAACCTCTGCCCCAGTGTGGCTCCTGTCCCCCAAGCACACCAGCTCAAGCACCGCATGGCATCTTTTGGCCTGCGTACTTGCGTAGCCCCTTGAACGCCTACGGAGCACCGCTGGTTCCGAGGAAGAGGCCATGGAGGAAGAAGAAGAGGAGGGGGTGGAGGAGAGAGGTGTGTCACAATCAGCATTTTGGAGGCGTGGTGGCGGAACAACCTCCAACACTACAGCACCTTGTCCTGCATCCTTCCCAGCTGCCAGCAGAGTCACCCAATGCGCCGTGAAACTTAAGTAACGTCCCTGTCCATGCCTGCTGGACCATGAGTCAGCGGTAATATGCACCTTACCGCTGACCGCCCTGTCCAGCGAGGCATGGACATTGCCTTCCACATGCCGGTAGAGAGCCGGAATCGCCTTCCGTGAGAAAAAGTGGCGTTTGGGTACCTGCCACTGAGGAACCGCACATTCCACAAACTCACGGAAGGGGGCAGAGTCTACCAACTGAAAAGGCAGCAGTTGAAGTGCTAGCAATTTTGCCAAGCTAGCATTCAACCGCTGGGCATGTGGATGGCTGGGAGCAAACTTCTTTCGGCGGTGCAGCAGCTGGGGCAGGGAAATTTGCCTGGTACAATCTGACGTCGGTGTACCAAAAGCAGATTGCCCACAAGTACTTGGCTGTGACACACCTAATTCTACACCTTCATTCCTCTCACTGCAGGTCTCAGAGAGGACTGAAGGTCTAGTGGGGTTGGAAATCTCAGCTGATGAGGAGCAAGGAGAGATCGTCTTTGTTCTTTGGTGTGGGTCTTTCAGATACGCTTGCCAACGAACTGCATGGCAGGTCAACATATGTCTGGTCAAGCATGTGGTACCCAAGCGGGAGATGTTTTGGCCACGCGAGATACGCTTGAGACATATGTTGCAAATAGCAGCGGTGCGATCTGATGCACTCGTCTCAAAAAAGGCCCACACCAAAGAACTTTTTGAATAACGCGCAGAGACTGCAGCGCCCTGCACATGTGGAGCTTTGGGGTGTGATGCAGTCAATGTGCTGCCCTTAGGCTGGCCCCTGGAGGGCATCCTGCCTAGTTGGTGATGTGCCACCTCCTCCTCCTCCTCCTCCTCCTCCTCTCTCCTATCAGGCACCCACGTTGAGTCAGTGACCTCATCATCCCCTCCCTCCTCATCACTGGAGCAAACCTGGCAGTATGCTGCAGCAGGGGGAGCATGACTGCCAGATTGCTGTCCTTCTTGGGCACCCCCTCTGTCCGTGCTCATGTTACTGCCTTCATTGAGCTCAGTATCATCATCAGAGCCTTCCAAACGCTGGGCATCCTCCTGGAGCATGTACCCAACACTGTGGTCAAACAGTTCGAGGGAATCCTCATGAGGACATGGTGGAGCTAGGGAAGGAGTCACTGATGACATTGAGCTGAGGGAAGAGGCCGCTGCTTTGCCAGACAAAGCACCCTGGGCATGGGTGAGAGAGGATGAGGAGGATGAGGACGGCTTGGTCATCCACTCGACCAAGTCTTCCGCATGTTGCGGCTCAACACGGCCAGCTGCCGAAAAAAAGGCCAAGCGTGTCCCATGGCCACGTGCTGATGAGGATGCACCGTCTCCACGACCAGCACTAGACACAGAGCCTGCTTGCCCTCTCTTATTGGCTTGTGACTGTCTGCCTCTCCTTCTTGGCCTTCCAGACATACTAATGGCCTGTAGCTGCACTAAGCTGGGATAGAACACCTGTAATTTTCTTCAGGTAGCTTTATATACTGTAACCAGACAAGCCTGCCTGTCAGTAGGAAGATAACAGGAACGGATCTAGCTGAACACTGTGAGCAGGACGTACTGCACTAAATGTATATAGCAGGAACGGATCTAGCTGAACACTGTGAGCAGGACGCACTGCACTGAATGTAAATAGCAGGAACGGATGTAGCTGAACACTGTGAGCAGGACACACTGCACTAAATGTAAATACCAGGAACGGATCTAGCTGAACACTGTGAGCAGGACGCACTGCACTGAATGTAAATAGCAGGAACGGATCTAGCTGAACACTGTGAGCAGGACGCACTGCACTGAATGTAAATAGCAGGAACGGATCTAGCTGAACACTGTGAGCAGGACGCACTGCACTGAATGTAAATAGCAGGAACGGATCTAGCTGAACACTGTGAGCAGGACGCACTGCACTAAATGTAAATACCAGGAACGGATCTAGCTGAACACTGTGAGCAGGACGCACTGCACTGAATGTAAATAGCAGGAACGGATCTAGCTGAACACTGTGAGCAGGACGCACTGCACTAAATGTAAATACCAGGAACGGATCTAGCTGAACACTGTGAGCAGGACGCACTGCACTGAATGTAAATAGCAGGAACGGATCTAGCTGAACACTGTGAGCAGGACGCACTGCACTGAATGTAAATAGCAGGAACGGATCTAGCTGAACACTGTGAGCAGGACGCACTGCACTGAATGTAAATAGCAGGAACGGATCTAGCTGAACACTGTGAGCAGGACGCACTGCACTGAATGTAAATAGCAGGAACGGATGTAGCTGAACACTGTGAGCAGGACGCACTGCACTAAATGTAAATACCAGGAACGGATCTAGCTGAACACTGTGAGCAGGACGCACTGCACTGAATGTAAATAGCAGGAACGGATCTAGCTGAACACTGTGTGCAGGACGCACTGCACTGAATGTAAATAGCAGGAACGGATCTAGCTGAACACTGTGAGCAGGACGCACTGCACTGAATGTAAATAGCAGGAACGGATCTAGCTGAACACTGTGAGCAGGACGCACTGCACTGAATGTAAATAGCAGGAACGGATCTAGCTGAACACTGTGAGCAGGACGCACTGCACTGAATGTAAATAGCAGGAACGGATCTAGCTGAACACTGTGAGCAGGACGCACTGCACTGAATGTAAATAGCAGGAACGGATCTAGCTGAACACTGTGAGCAGGACGCACTGCACTGAATGTAAATAGCAGGAACGGATCTAGCTGAACACTGTGAGCAGGACGCACTGCACTGAATGTAAATAGCAGGAACGGATCTAGCTGAACACTGTGAGCAGGACGCACTGCACTAAATGTAAATACCAGGAACGGATCTAGCTGAACACTGTGAGCAGGACGCACTGCACTGAATGTAAATAGCAGGAACGGATCTAGCTGAACACTGTGAGCAGGACACACTGCACTAAATGTAAATAGTCTAGATAGAAGATAACAGGAACGGATCTAGCTAAACTGAATACAGTGTATATATATATATATGCAACACCTGGGATGCATATATATACACAATACACTGTAAGTGCAGCTAACTGACTGACTGTTCTGCCTAATCTATCTAACTCAAATCAAATGACACTGTCTCTCTCTCTCTCTATCTCTCAGCACACCGGAACACACACTACACAGGGCCGCCGTGCAGGCGGCCTTATATAGTGTGGGGTGTGTACTAAATCCCCTGAGCCATAATTGGCCAAAGCCACCCTGGCTTTGGCCAATTACAGCTCTCTCTACTGACGGCGCTGTGATTGGCCAAGCATGCGGGTCATAGTGCATGCTTGGCCAATCATCAGCCAGCAATGCACTGCGATGCCGCAGTGAATTATGGGCCGTGACGCGCCACACGAATTTGGCGCGAACGGCCCATAACGTTCGCAATTCGACGGACGGTCGAACAGCCGATGTTCGAGTCGAACATGGGTTCGACTCGAACACGAAGCTCATCCCTAGTACAGAGTAATCAAGGACCACATTAATACCCTCATGATTATCATTGTTGGTTACTTTTGTGACATCCTTTAAAAGATCCGCCCTATTCATGCTTCTAATCTTACTTCTTTCCTTCTCCAAAAACTCATTCTGGTATCCCTTTTCTAAGAACATGGTGCTCAGCCTCTCTGATTGGGTCTCATAATCCAACATCCTAGTGCAATTCCTTCGCATCCTCATATACTGCCCTCTTGGGATGTTATTTAACCAGGGTTTGTAATGGCAACTTTTAACCGGAATATACGAATTCCTGTCCGTAGTTTTGAAGAAGGATCTGGTGATAATACCATCACTGGTGTTGAAAATCTCTAGATCCAAAAAATGTATACTCTCTGTACTCACATTCCAGGTGAGGGAGATGTTGCGATCGTTGACATTCATGGAGTTTAGTAACCCCATCAGACCTTCCATATCCCCTCTCCAAATGATTAAAAGATCGTCTATAAATCTCTTGTAAAGTAAGATATCTCCATTATCATCCTTTAGATTCTCCTCTTCCTCCCATTTAGCCATGTAGAGATTTGCTACACTAGGGGCGAATTTGGCGCCCATTGCGACGCCTTTCTTCTGTAGGTAGATCTTGTTGTCGTACCAGAAAAAGTTATTCCGCAAACAAAAATCCAAACATTTCAAAAGAAAAAACGTAAAATCCTCATCAATTTCGTCTTCTTTATCCAAGGCCCACTTGACAGCATTCAAGGCGCCCTCATGATCGATGTTAGTGTACAATGAGGCTACATCTCCTGTAGCCATAATCATATCCTTATGTGCAGTACACCCACCAAGCAGCTGCAAAGTGTGCTTAGTGTCTTTAAGATAGGCGCTTGTTTTCTTCACTAACGGCTGTAGGTGGATATCTATGTACTCTCCTAATCTGGAGGTAAGAGATCCGATACCACTCACTATCGGTCTCCCGGGTGGATTTAAGCTGTCCTTGTGGATTTTAGGTAAGTAGTAAATTACGGGCATTTTACTGACCATAGTGATTAAGTACTTGGCTTCACACTTGTTCAGAAAGCCTTCATCAGTTCCAAACTTAATTATGTCCTCTAATACACCTTTACAGGATTTTGAAGGGTTGCCCTCAAGGGGTTGGTAAGTATCAGTGTCGCTCAGTATCCTTCCCATCTCATCTTTATACTGTTGTAGTGAGAGGACGACGACTCCTCCCCCTTTGTCTGCTGGTCTAATCACTATGTCCTTTCTCTTTTCCAGTGAATCCATTCCTCTTTTTAAATCTCTCTGCTCATATACCTTTTTAACTGGTAGCTGCTCTAACTCAGAGGTGACCAATTTTTTGAATAAGTCGACATATTTATTGTTGGATATATAGGGGTTGAACACTGAGTTGTTTCTTAAGCTGGTGAACCTGTGGTTAGTGGCAGCCCTCTCAACAGGGTTGAGGGCATAATATTTTTTAATATTGAGTTTCCTAACCAATTTCTGTACATCGACGTAGGTATCAAATTTGTTAAGCCCTTTTTTAGGGGCATATTTAATTCCCTTATCCAGAACTAGTAATTCCTCTCTTGATAGTTCCACTCCACTCAAATTAAAAATTCCCTGTCCTAATCTTCCCGCCTTCTTTTTCTGTTGAACTCTTCGTCCAGCTCTCCCTCCTCTCTTCCTGGATTTCGTGCTTCTCGGACGGGTCCCCCCCTGGTCCCCCCTAAAAAAGATTCATCCAGGAAGTTGTCATTGTCACTCAAAGGTTGGAAGCTGTTGGCTACAGGTACTCCATAGTGGTCCTGTTGATGTTTTTCGTATCTAACCCTCTGTGGTTTGGGGGAATAGTAAACTCCACCTCTACGTGTATCTTCTCTTGCATATGTGGGGTACCCTCTAAAAGGAGGTTGGTACGGTAAGGGGCCCCTGTAAGGTGCACGATTTCCTCTCTGGGGTGTGTTCTGCTGATTCCCGTAATTCCTATATTGGTGGTATGGAGTACTATGTTGGTATCCATATTGCCTTTGATAGCCATATGAGTTCTGTTGGCCACTCCTGTATTGAGGGGCCGGATATGAGGGATAGCCCATATCGTTGTGCTCTCTCTCCTGTTGAGCCCTATAGCTATTATCCTGATAAGTGGGGGCTTCATAACCCCAATTACCACTGTTGGGAGGTGGGCCATTTCTCCCCTCATTATTCGGTCGCCTAGGTGGATTATATTGCGATTTTTTTGGGGGTTGGCGATAAGGTGTGTGGGGTAACGCCTCATCCTGACGATGCTGTGGGAACCCTCTATTGAAAGGTTTATTGTTCTGTTGCTGTGAATAGGGCTGACCCTGTGGTTGTGGTGCCATATTGGTAGCTGCCCCCGCTTGTGAATGAGGGTTAGCTGCGGTGGTAGACGCCAATGTAGATTGCCAACGAAAGACTTGTTTATTTTGGTAGTCTTCAAAGTCCCTTTGGTACTTCTTCTTCTTTACATTTTTATTTTCTGTGTCTTTCTTCTGCATATTCCTCTGCAGCTCCCCCATAAGTTTGGTGTATTCGGGATGATTGATGAGGGAGCTTAATTTATCCCTAATGTCCTTAATTTGGTTCTCCAGAAGATTTAATTTACGCTGTTTTCTCTTCATAAGGAATTCCATAATCTCCCTTCCTTTACCCACAAAAAATGAATACCACTCCTCCACATCATCAACTCCTAGTAAGCCATCGTTAATGGGAACATCCCATCGTAGCTTTCTAGGGACCAGACCATCCTTTAAATATTTCCTCATGGTGGATAAATCCCACCATATATTACTCTTTTTGTCCATACAATGCCCTAATTTCCTGAAAAGCTGTGTAATATCATTCTCATTAGTGTTGGTGGTAGAGAAAAGATCTTCCAGATCAATTTCTCTGTTCTCAAAAAAGGCAAAGGGATCCATCAGGCTACTAGCAAGAATATGAAAATCAGGGAAACAAAAATATGTGAGCAACCCTGCGAGCCACTTATGGAAAATTACCTACAAATTGGTGAGTGATTAATCTTAAGTGGAGACCAGCTGCAAACACTCAGTCACGTTTCATAATCGTGCAAAAAGATATGAATTAAACTAAAACAATAGTGTCTGCGCTAGAAGAAAAAAATCCCATCAATCAAATGGTGCAACAATAATAAACATAAAAAACATAAATACTCAAATGAATAATCCACTGGAGTGAAATTACCCCTATGTGCTAAAATATAAAGTACACAGTGCTAAATGAAATACGCAATGAGAGCGATAAGTCAGAAACCTATCACATATATATCAAAGAAATATAAGGGGATATGACCCCTAGTGAATCAAATTAAAGTCCAAAACAGTGTGTATCCAGAGATATAAAGGTGCCCAGGAAAACCATAGTCCAAAGTTATAGTGAAATTCACATATCCTTCCTTCCGAATGTGCATCACCAAGGAAACATGCTATAGTGTCTTCCAGCCACCCCCACAGGTGTATATGCTCACCTTCCTGTGTGTGACACAGCGTTTAAACTATGTCAAACAAAGCCTTGGAGCCACTCCTGTGCTCATTTGGAATCAGCTGTATAGACCTCCAATGTTCTCAAACGAAGGTAATATATGCAAAAGAAAAAAACTCCATAGCGCAATATTGCAAGATATAAAAAGGCTTTTAATAAAGTAATTCTCTCCCCTTGATGGGGTACTCACATGCTATGGGTGCGTGAGTGCACCATCCTTAACAGACAATGAACGGTCAATCTCGCGGTGTGGTGTGTGGTGCGGTATGTATAACGAAACTCTCCTTCTCTCTCTCTGCTGACAGCTCCGTCCAGGCCCCTCCCCTACGCGTGTTCGGCACCGGGACCACGTGCCTTCATCAGGGGGAATCTGATTGGACGGGAGCTCAAGAGTATGGTGGGATTTATCCACCATGAGGAAATATTTAAAGGATGGTCTGGTCCCTAGAAAGCTACGATGGGATGTTCCCATTAACGATGGCTTACTAGGAGTTGATGATGTGGAGGAGTGGTATTCATTTTTTGTGGGTAAAGGAAGGGAGATTATGGAATTCCTTATGAAGAGAAAACAGCGTAAATTAAATCTTCTGGAGAACCAAATTAAGGACATTAGGGATAAATTAAGCTCCCTCATCAATCATCCCGAATACACCAAACTTATGGGGGAGCTGCAGAGGAATATGCAGAAGAAAGACACAGAAAATAAAAATGTAAAGAAGAAGAAGTACCAAAGGGACTTTGAAGACTACCAAAATAAACAAGTCTTTCGTTGGCAATCTACATTGGCGTCTACCACCGCAGCTAACCCTCATTCACAAGCGGGGGCAGCTACCAATATGGCACCACAACCACAGGGTCAGCCCTATTCACAGCAACAGAACAATAAACCTTTCAATAGAGGGTTCCCACAGCATCGTCAGGATGAGGCGTTACCCCACACACCTTATCGCCAACCCCCAAAAAAATCGCAATATAATCCACCTAGGCGACCGAATAATGAGGGGAGAAATGGCCCACCTCCCAACAGTGGTAATTGGGGTTATGAAGCCCCCACTTATCAGGATAATAGCTATAGGGCTCAACAGGAGAGAGAGCACAACGATATGGGCTATCCCTCATATCCGGCCCCTCAATACAGGAGTGGCCAACAGAACTCATATGGCTATCAAAGGCAATATGGATACCAACATAGTACTCCATACCACCAATATAGGAATTACGGGAATCAGCAGAACACACCCCAGAGAGGAAATCGTGCACCTTACAGGGGCCCCTTACCGTACCAACCTCCTTTTAGAGGGTACCCCACATATGCAAGAGAAGATACACGTAGAGGTGGAGTTTACTATTCCCCCAAACCACAGAGGGTTAGATACGAAAAACATCAACAGGACCACTATGGAGTACCTGTAGCCAACAGCTTCCAACCTTTGAGTGACAATGACAACTTCCTGGATGAATCTTTTTTAGGGGGGACCAGGGGGGGACCCGTCCGAAAAGCACGAAATCCAGGAAGAGAGGAGGGAGAGCTGGACGAAGAGTTCAACAGAAAAAGAAGGCGGGAAGATTAGGACAGGGAATTTTTAATTTGAGTGGAGTGGAACTATCAAGAGAGGAATTACTAGTTCTGGATAAGGGAATTAAATATGCCCCTAAAAAAGGGCTTAACAAATTTGATACCTACGTCGATGTACAGAAATTGGTTAGGAAACTCAATATTAAAAAATATTATGCCCTCAACCCTGTTGAGAGGGCTGCCACTAACCACAGGTTCACCAGCTTAAGAAACAACTCAGTGTTCAACCCCTATATATCCAACAATAAATATGTCGACTTATTCAAAAAATTGGTCACCTCTGAGTTAGAGCAGCTACCAGTTAAAAAGGTATATGAGCAGAGAGATTTAAAAAGAGGAATGGATTCACTGGAAAAGAGAAAGGACATAGTGATTAGACCAGCGGACAAAGGGGGAGGAGTCGTCGTCCTCTCACTACAACAGTATAAAGATGAGATGGGAAGGATACTGAGCGACACTGATACTTACCAACCCCTTGAGGGCAACCCTTCAAAATCCTGTAAAGGTGTATTAGAGGACATAATTAAGTTTGGAACTGATGAAGGCTTTCTGAACAAGTGTGAAGCCAAGTACTTAATCCCTATGGTCAGTAAAATGCCCGTAATTTACTACTTACCTAAAATCCACAAGGACAGCTTAAATCCACCCAGTAGACCGATAGTGAGTGGTATCGGATCTCTTACCTCCAGATTAGGAGAGTACATAGATATCCACCTACAGCCGTTAGTGAAGAAAACAAGCGCCTATCTTAAAGACACTAAGCACACTTTGCAGCTGCTTGGTGGGTGTACTGCACATAAGGATATGATTATGGCTACAGGAGATGTAGCCTCATTGTACACTAACATCGATCATGAGTGCGCCTTGAATGCTGTCAAGTGGGCCTTGGATAAAGAAGACGAAATTGATGAGGATTTTACGTTTTTTCTTTTGAAATGTTTGGATTTTTGTTTGCGGAATAACTTTTTCTGGTACGACAACAAGATCTACCTACAGAAGAAAGGCGTCGCGATGGGCGCCAAATTCGCCCCTAGTGTAGCAAATCTCTACATGGCTAAATGGGAGGAAGAGGAGAATCTAAGGGATGATAATGGAGATATCTTACTTTACAAGAGATTTATAGACGATCTTTTAATCATTTGGAGAGGGGATATGGAAGGTCTGATGGGGTTACTAAACTCCATGAATGTCAACGATCGCAACATCTCCCTCACCTGGAATGTGAGTACAGAGAGTATACATTTTTTGGATCTAGAGATTTTCAACACCAGTGATGGTATTATCACCAGATCCTTCTTCAAAACTACGGACAGGAATTCGTATATTCCGGTTAAAAGTTGCCATTACAAACCCTGGTTAAATAACATCCCAAGAGGGCAGTATATGAGGATGCGAAGGAATTGCACTAGGATGTTGGATTATGAGACCCAATCAGAGAGGCTGAGCACCATGTTCTTAGAAAAGGGATACCAGAATGAGTTTTTGGAGAAGGAAAGAAGTAAGATTAGAAGCATGAATAGGGCGGATCTTTTAAAGGATGTCACAAAAGTAACCAACAATGATAATCATGAGGGTATTAATGTGGTCCTTGATTACTCTGTACAAAGCTATGAAGTAAGGAGGATCATATGCAAATATTGGAGTGTGTTGAAACAGGATACCCAACTTAAAGATATTCTCCCAAATAAGCCTAAATTTGTTTTTAAGAGAGCTCCCAGTTTGCGGGACAGGCTAATACATAATGTGGTAGACCCACCCCCTCCAAAACCTAAAATGTTTCTGGACCTAGAAGGATTCTATAGCTGCGGGAGATGTTATAGTTGTAGAAGGATTCCGGATAACACTAGGAGGTTAAAAGAATTCTCGAACCCTAGAAACAATTTATCGTATAAGATTAGGGATTTCATATCATGCGATACAATAGGGGTGGTCTATGCCTTGAAGTGCCCATGCAACCTGGTGTATGTGGGGCGCACCACTAGGGCTCTCAAAGATCGCATGGAAGAACATGTGAGGCACATACGCAATGGGTCCGATAAACATGGTTTATATGTGCACTTTAAGAGGGTACACAATCAAAGTACCATTGGCATGAAGTTTTGGGGGATTGAGGCACCCAAACGCCACTGGAGGGGTTCCAATTTTGTCAGAGAGATAAGTAAAAGGGAATCCTGGTGGATACACCAGCTTGGATCTTTGGTCCCTGGGGGATTGAATAGAGAATTTGATTTGAGATGTTTCCTTAGTAATTATTGATACTGTAGATTTTAGTGTTTTACTCCTTTGGCACTTCTGTTTCTTTGAGTTGAGTTGGGGCATTTATTATAGATTATATACATATGATGGTTTTATTCCTCTTGATAGTTCAATTATCCCTCCACAGTGATTTTATTAATATGGTCGTAGACATGCGTAATATACGCACATTTTAATATTCCTATAATAAAGTGTAGTTGTATTTTATTTTATTTTAATTTTAGATTGTATTTTATTTTATTTTTAATTTTTAATTCTATTAATTTATTCCTGGGGTTATCGAATATATACACAATAATAATTTTTATGCTTGATCTTTTATATAGTAGATAGGTCACTTTGTGATATATAAATATATGTTTGTGGTCATCTAAGCGTGTGGGGTGCGTGGCGGTGCTCTCTTTGCTAGCCAGCTCCGTCCTGTACATAGTCATTTAAATATTATTTAAATATTATTCATCTTAAAGCAACTATTTAAACATCTACATAATGCTTTATTGGACCGCTCATTGCGCGGTCGCATCATCATTAGTGCATATATGTAGTCTTAGAAAAAATGGCTGTAGGAGCCATCTCTACATTCCACTAGGGTTATATTTACATATGTGGTCCTAGGCAAAATGGCTGCCATGATTGACATGGCTTACCTCAGCTTGATCCATGGTCCAAGGGAAAATGGCCGCGATGGACGTAGCTGTAGCCCATGAACAATAGTGTCCGCGGTCTTAGGCAAAATGGCCGCCGGAGCTATAAATTTACTCTTGAGCTCCCGTCCAATCAGATTCCCCCTGATGAAAGCACGTGGTCCCGGTGCCGAACACGCGTAGGGGAGGGGCCTGGACGGAGCTGTCAGCAGAGAGAGAGAAGGAGAGTTTCGTTATACATACCGCACCACACGCCACACCGCGAGATTGACCGTTCATTGTCTGTTAAGGATGGTGCACTCACGCACCCATAGCATGTGAGTACCCCATCAAGGGGAGAGAATTACTTTATTAAAAGCCTTTTTATATCTTGCAATATTGCGCTATGAAGTTTTTTTCTTTTGCATATATTACCTTCGTTTGAGAACATTGGAGGTCTATACAGCTGATTCCAAATGAGCACAGGAGTGGCTCCAAGGCTTTGTTTGACATAGTTTAAACGCTGTGTCACACACAGGAAGGTGAGCATATACACCTGTGGGGGTGGCTGGAAGACACTATAGCATGTTTCCTTGGTGATGCACATTCGGAAGGAAGGATATGTGAATTTCACTATAACTTTGGACTATGGTTTTCCTGGGCACCTTTATATCTCTGGATACACACTGTTTTGGACTTTAATTTGATTCACTAGGGGTCATATCCCCTTATATTTCTTTGATATATATGTGATAGGTTTCTGACTTATCGCTCTCATTGCGTATTTCATTTAGCACTGTGTACTTTATATTTTAGCACATAGGGGTAATTTCACTCCAGTGGATTATTCATTTGAGTATTTATGTTTTTTATGTTTATTATTGTTGCACCATTTGATTGATGGGATTTTTTTCTTCTAGCGCAGACACTATTGTTTTAGTTTAATTCATATCTTTTTGCACGATTATGAAACGTGACTGAGTGTTTGCAGCTGGTCTCCACTTAAGATTAATCACTCACCAATTTGTAGGTAATTTTCCATAAGTGGCTCGCAGGGTTGCTCACATATTTTTAGTAAGTAAAATAGATCCCCTGTAGCCAGGAACAATGGAGCACCCCCAGCAACAATAGACTCTGAACAGCAAGCAACAATAGACCTCTCCCTCAACAGTAGATGTCCTCCAGAAACGATTGTCTCCCAGTAACATAAGAGCCCCCTAGCAACAATAGATCCCCCACCAACGACAACTGACCTCCCCAGCAACAATAGACTCTCCCCTGTAAAAAATAGATCCCCTCCAGCAACAATAGATCCCCCAGCAGCAAGCATCAATAGACCTTCCAGTAAACCCCAGCACCCCTTGCCATTACATACATTCAGAGCTAGAGGTGCCGGAACAGCGTTCCCCTGCGTTCCTGCTGAAAAAAAGCCCTGGTCACATAGCTCCCAACTGTCCCTGATTTCGAGGGATTGTCCCTCATTTTGGCCTGAAATATATCGTTTTTTTTATAAAATGCACTATTTATCTTTCAAAAAGTGTTTCACATGGCTAAACCTTTCATCCAATTTCTAAATTGCTACATTTGTAAATGTCAAAAGCCAATATAAAGGAATAGTAGTGATTAAAAAAAAAAACACTTGTGGGATTTACTAATCATTTTTTTGTGTAATTCTTGTTTAAGGGGGTATGGCAGGGGATGTGTCCTATCCCTACATACTTTTGCTAATAGGTGTCCCTTGCTCCCATCTCAAAAAGTTGGGAGGTATCAGCAGCAGTGGCAGCCAGCAGTCAGATAGTGATAGTCAGCAGTCAGATAATGATAGTCAGTAGTCAGATAATGATAGTCAGCAGTCAGATAGTGATAGCCAGCTTGTGATAGCAGCCATTCAAATAGTGAGAGTCAGCAGTAGTGGCAGCCAGCGGTCAAAAAGTGATAGCCGCATTCAGATAGTGATAGTGGACACTCAGTCAGTTAGTGACAGCAGGCAGCCAGATTGTAATAGCAGTCATTTAAAGAGTGGTAGCCAGCAGTCAGTTAGCAATAGTGGCCATTCAGATAATGATAGCCAGCAGACAGATAGTGATAGCCAGCGTGTGATAGCAGTCATTCAAATAGTGATAGTCAGCAGTAGTGGCAGCCAGCAGTCAAAAAGTGATAGTCAGCAGTCAGGTAATGATAGTTGGCAGTTAGATGGTAATAACAGGCAGTCAGATAGTGATAGTCAGCAGTCAGATAGTGATAGTTGGCAGTCAGATAGTGATAGTCAGCGGATAGTGATAGTTAGCAGTCAGATAGTGATAATCAGCAGTCAGATAGTGATAGTCAGCGGATAGTGATAGTTAGCAGTCAGATAGTGATAGTCAGCGGATAGTGATAGTTAGCAGTCAGATAGTGATAATCAGCAGTCAGATAGTGATAGTCAGCAGTCAGATAGTGATAATCAACAGTCAGATAGTGATAGTCAGCAGTCAGATAGTGATAGTCAGGAGTCAGATAGTGATAATCAACAGTCAGATAGTGATAGTCAGCAGTCAGATAGTGATAATCAACAGTCAGATAGTGATAGCCAGCAGTCAGATAGTGATAGCCAGCAGTCAGATAGTGATAGTCAGCGGATAGTGATAGTCAGCAGTCAGATGGTAATAACAGGCAGTCAGATAGTGATAGTCAGCAGTCAGATAGTGATAGTCCGCAGTCAGATAGTGATAGTCAGCAGTCAGATAGTGATAGTCAGCAGTCAGATAATGATAGTCAGCAATCAGATAATGATAGTCAGCAGTCAGATAATGATAGCCAGCTTGTGATAGCAGCCATTCAAATAGTGATAGTCAGCAGTAGTGGCAGCCAGCAGTCAAAAAGTGATAGTCAGTAGTCAGATAATGATAGTGGACACTCAGTCAGTTAGTGACAGCAGGCAGCCAGATTGTAATAGCAGTCATTTAAAGAGTGGTAGCCAGCAGTCAGTTAGCAATAGTGGGCATTCAGATAATGATAGCCAGCAGACAGATAGTGATAGCCAGCGTGTGATAGCAGTCATTCAAATAGTGATAGTCAGCAGTAGTGGCAGCCAGCAGTCAAAAAGTGATAGTCAGCAGTCAGGTAATGATAGTTGGCAGTCAGATGGTAATAACAGGCAGTCAGATAGTGATAGTCAGCAGTCAGATAGTGATAGTCAGCGGATAGTGATAGTTAGCAGTCAGATAGTGATAGTCAGCAGTCAGATAGTGATAATCAACAGTCAGATAGTGATAGTCAGCAGTCAGATAGTGATAGTCAGCAGTCAGATAGTGATAATCAACAGTCAGATAGTGATAGTCAGCAGTCAGATAGTGATAATCAACAGTCAGATAGTGATAGCCAGCAGTCAGATAGTGATAGCCAGCAGTCAGATAGTGATAGTCAGCGGATAGTGATAGTCAGCAGTCAGATAGTGATAGCCAGCAGTCAGATAGTGATAGTCAGCAGTCAGATAGTGATAGCCAGCAGTCAGATAGTGATAGTCAGCGGATAGTGATAGTCAGCAGTCAGATGGTAATAACAGGCAGTCAGATAGTGATAGTCAGCAGTCAGATAGTGATAGTCCGCAGTCAGATAGTGATAGTCAGCAGTCAGATAGTGATAGCCAACAGTCAGATAGTGATAGCCAGCAGTCAGATAGTGATAGTCAACAGTCAGATAGTGATAGTCAGCAGTCAGATAATGATAGTCAGCAATCAGATAATGATAGTCAGCCCTCAGATAATGATAGCCAGCTTGTGATAGCAGCCATTCAAATAGTGATAGTCAGCAGTAGTGGCAGCCAGCAGTCAAAAAGTGATAGTCAGTAGTCAGATAATGATAGTTGGCAGTCAGATGGTAATAACAGGCAGTCAGAAAATGATAGCCAGCAGTCAGATAGTGATAGTTGGCAGTCAGATATAGATAGTAAGCAGATAGAGATAGAATTCAGTAAGATGGCAGTAGTCAGCAATTGGTAAGGTAGTGAAATAGTGATAGCATCCATCCAAATAGTGAGGGTCAGATATCCAGAAGTCAGATAGTGATAGCAGTCAGTGAAAAAAGCAGTCAGATAGCAGTTATTATTCATGTCATTCACCACAGCAGTTTGTAACATTGTAGAAATGATTGCTTATCAATAATGATAGATTTAAAAGGATTGTTTGAAGTCAACATAAATAGTTTGATTGTTTTTCAGTTCTGAATACACTTGGAAATATATGGCAAACAATTCTGGCAAAAGTGGGAGTGTGTTTTTAATAGTCATTAGGATCAGCCATTCATTAATAGGAAAAAACAGTCCTCAAAGTTCAATAAAATGTACTGCTTGATTGCCTGAATTTGGGTAAATTTGCAGAATAATTGATCAAGCTTGGATGCTGTAGGTTTCCTTTGATCTAACACAGCCCATGAATCAATGGAATCAATGGTTGCACCAGATGCAGGAAAGCAATTCAGAAAATGCAATGTCTGACTGAGTTCCCGATTCTCCATGGATCCATACCAGATATATGGACTTCAATGCCTATAGTAATGCCTCTGCGTTGTAGTGCCATCCTCTTGCTTCAACATTGTGCCTGTTGGTTATTTGATAAGGTGAGGTCTTGAAGGAATGTAGAATTCAGCTTTAATTGCATAGAAGTACAGCATACATGTGCAAGAACAGCATTACAGGAGAGTGCAGAGAAGAAAAAAAAACGTCCTTCCTGTGCAGATTATACAAGCATATATAAACACACAGATGCTAGCATATCATGACAGCGCCATCTCTAGTTCGGAGTGCATAGTACATGCTATTGCACTTTCAACAGTGCCTAGGTGTCTTTGAATAACAGAACTGCAAATATTTAATCAAGTAAAAAAATTCACAATACTGTAGGTAATGTTTGTCAGCTGTTACATTAAGTTGCTTTAAGAGAAATAATTATTTCTAATCATTTCATATTATGTCTTTGCCCATCAAAGAAAATATACAGGTAATTATAGAGAAAAGAAAAAATAAATCTTTTCAAAGTATTATCACTGCAATTGAAAGGATTGGAATTGTTTCTATTCTTCCAGCACAATACATCATTAGCTGAGATCTGGGTCCTCTAATGATGAAGATGACACTTCTTTATTATCCTGAGAAAACACATTTTTAAAATCTATGCAAAGCTTTCAAAATATTTGACTGTCATTAGCAGATAAATATGAAAGTTATTATACTAACACCAACACCTACTACAAAAATAATAGATTTTAAAGCCCTCAATAAAAAAAATATGAGGGTTTAAAAACTGCAGAGGATGCTGTATGTAAACTATAAATAACAGTGTACTTATTGTATAATAAAAATATCATTGAGCCTCATTCACACAGGTGTACTTAAAGCAGACCTTCAGTCATTTTTTCATCTTTCCATCTATTAAATCTTCTGCCCATGTTGTTGTTTTAACTTTGGATAGTAAAACATTTTTTTTTGCCAGAAAATACCTTATACAGCCCACTTCCTGTTTCTTGTCTGGTATTTAGCCTAGGCTTATGATATCATGCACAGCTCTCTCTCTCTAACTCTTGAGAGTTTGCCAGGAAGGGAGGGGGATGAGTCATAAGAAGGCCAATGAGAGCTGCAGAGCTGGAGGTGTGCCTCTGTGTGTCTGTGTAAATCCAGGAAGTGAACAGGCAGCAGCTTCAGCTGCCCACAGTTAAAATGGATGCAGCCAAACTCAGTGGAGGAAGATTTCTGCAGTATATTTGGCAAGTACAGAATCACAGTATATATAAAATAATATGCAAAGTGGTTGGAGGGAAGCTTCAGAATAGCAAAGATGTTTTTATTACAAATTTTGTGAGCAGACTGCAGTTCCTCTTTAAGCATACATTCATGTAAGGATTATGTTTTTGGTTTAGATACACTATAAGAGGGCCAATTTATATAACAGTTGCATAAATGATAAAAGCATTTGTGCAAGTTGAACGAAACGTCCCATATTATTTTCAAAAGATTAACCACTTCATCCTCGGAAGGAGTTACCCCCTTAATGACCAGGCAATTTTTTGCGATATGGCACTTCGTCGCTTTAACTGGCAATTGCGCGATCATGCGACATTGTACCCAAACAAAATTGACATCCTTTTTTACCCACAAATAGAGCTTTCTTTTGGTGGTATTTGATCACCTTTTTATTTTTTGCGCTATAAACAAAAAAAGACCAACAATTAGAAAAATATATATTTTTTTTACTTTCTGCTACAATACATATTAAAAAATATATATATAAAAAAATCAGTTTGGGCTGATATATATTCTTCTACATATTGTTGGTAAAAAAAAAAATTGCAATAGGCGTATTTTGATTAGTTTGCGCAAAAGTTATCGCGTCTACAAACTACGGGATAGATTTAGGGACTTTTATTTTTTTAATTGTTTTTACTGGCAATTTCGGCAATCTACAATTTTTAGTGGGACTGTGACATTGCGGCGGACAAATATGACCCCCAAGTGACACTTTTTGGGGACCAGTGACATTATTAAATTGATCGGTGTTATAAAAATGCACTGGTCAATGTAAAAATGACACTGGCAGGGAAGGGGTTAACACTAGGGGGCAATCAAGGTGTTAAGTGTGTTCCCTGGGTGTGTTCTAACTGTAGGGGGGATGGGCTGCCAGGGACATGACAGAGATCACTTTGAATGAGGTGGTAGACTCGTGTAGAAAACGTGGTTGATTTTATTAGAGTAAAAAATAGTAAATACATGTAAATGGTAAACATCATATGGAAAAATAGGTAATGAAGTGTTCTTATATTAATACATATGCATACTGAATATAAATACAGATCAATAGTAAAATTCATATACAAAAGTCAATGAGTAAATGTCATCATAATGTACGTATGCATAAAATCATATAAATAGATCTATACATAGTAAACACTTGGCACATATATATAGCATGGTCAATTCACGTGACAGCTGGCGGCTCGATAAATGATACAAAGGTTAAAAATGAGTATGACATATCCTGATATTATGTTGGTAGGGCATGTGACTACATCCTTAAGGCCCGACGCGTTTCTGTGTGAAATACACTTCTTCAGGGGCGGATGTTTAGGAGTGTCTATGAAAAATATAAATTATAGGAATTAATCCTGATATGGGTAAGTGCAGCAGGTCAAGACATAGTAATGTCGTACACCCTAAGTACTTACATGCCTGTGAGTAGCAACGGTCTGCAGTATGAGCAGAAACGGAGCCATGGGAATGGTCTGTCCCGGGAGCTGAGGTGATGGAACACCCCATAACCAAGGACTTGCACACGCAGAAACCCCCAAAAGAAACATGGACCCCTAGTGACCAAGGTGTGTCCAGTGGTGAAAAACAACAAAATTGATGAAGTGACCTGAAATGGATAAATAGAGTGGCCATTAGTGGTGAAAGTAGGCTAATGGAAACATAGAATAGAGAATGAGGTAAAGTGTGTGGGAACGGTGGTGGTATGAACAACCGCATCACAAGAAGTGAGTAAATAGTGAGAAGCTGGGAAAAAGAGAAAGCAAAAAGGACATGTGCGAAAAGGTACTGTCCCAAGGACACATCTGTGTTTACCTTGCATGAAGGTGCAAACATGGAAGGCTTGCAAGAGGTGAGCGTGCCGCATGTGTGTAGAAAAAGAAGAACTGCATAGGGGGAGACTTTATGTGCATCCAAAGGGGGAGGGACCACCACCAACAGCACGCTCACCTCTTGCAAGCCTTCCACGTTTGCACCTTCATGCAAGGTAAACACAGATGTGTCCTTGGGACAGTACCTTTTCGCACATGTCCTTTTTGCTTTCTCTTTTTCCCAGCTTCTCACCATTTACTCACTTCTTGTGAGGCGGTTGTTCATACCACCACCGTTCTCACACACTTTACCTCATTCTCTATTCTATGTTTCCATTAGCCTACTTTCACTGCTAATGGCCACTCTATTTATCCTTTTTCAGGTCACTTCATCAATTTTGTTGTTTTTCACCACTGGACACACCTTGGTCACTAGGGGTCCATGTTTCTTTTGGGGGTCTCTGCGTGTGCAAGTCTTTGGTTATGGGGTGTTCCATCACCTCAGCTCCCGGGACAGACCATTCCCATGGCTCCGTTTCTGCTCATACTGCAGACCGTTGCTACTCACAGGCATGTAAGTACTTAGGGTGTACGACATTACTATGTCTTGACCTGCTGCACTTACCCATATCAGGATTAATTCCTATAATTTATATTTTTCATAGACACTCCTAAACATCCGCCCCTGAAGAAGTGTATTTCACACAGAAACGCGTCGGGCCTTAAGGATGTAGTCACATGCCCTACCAACATAATATCAGGATATGTCATATTCATTTTTAACCTTTGTATCATTTATCGAGCTGCCAGCTGTCACGTGAATTGACCATGCTATATATATGTGCCAAGTGTTTACTATGTATAGATCTATTTATATGATTTTATGCATACGTACATTATGATGACATTTACTCATTGACTTTTGTATATGAATTTTACTATTGATCTGTATTTATATTCAGTATGCATATGTATTAATTTAAGAACACTTCATTACCTATTTTTCCATATGATGTTTACCATTTACATGTACTGTATTTACTATTTTTTACTCTAATAAAATCAACCACGTTTTCTACACGAGTCTACCACCTCATTCAAAGTGCCAAATTCCCCTTTTTTTTTGTCTTAATTGATTTTGGGATGGAGACACATGCCATGTGCCTCATCTAAAGTCCCAAAACCCCCCAATATATTGCATGACAGAGATCACTGGTCCCGATCACTGGAAGCAGAAGATCTCATCATTAGGCAGAACGGGGAATCGCCTTGTTTACATAGGCAGTTCCCCGTTCTGCCTCTATACACAACGATCGCGGGTCAACAGCGGACATCGAGTCTGCGGGACTCACGGGCACGCTCCTGTGGCACATGGTGGGCGCGCACACCCGCTAATCTTCTTGCACTGACTGACATACAGGTACGTCAGTTCGCGCAGGAGAGCCGACCTGCCGCAGTATATCTGCATGAGCTGTTCGGCTAGTGGTTAAAGTATAACTAAAGGCAAAACTTTTTTTTACTTTGGATAGAATGGAGAGGGATTAGACCCCCTGTCAGTATTTATTGCTGTCTGTGCCTCCGTTAAGGAGATTCAACCTCTCTCTTTGTTCTGTTTACCATTATCATTGAAGGTGAAAGTAAAAGAAATCCCACATTTTGGGTTGTCCCCAGAAAAGTAGTAGGGGGGAAATAGTCCAAAAGGGACATCTGGGGGTCCCCAAGGAATCCTTTTCATTTGCAGGTATTTCCTCTCACTTCCTGTTTGGCTATGGGACAGGAAGTGAAGGGAAATCTCCGCAATGGAACACAGATGGCGAAAAACAAAATCTGACAGGGGTAACAACCCTCCCTTGCTCTATCCAAAATGAAAAAAAAAAAAGTTTTGCCTATAGTACTACTTCAAAGTGGTTGTAAACCCCCCAAAAAATAAAATAAAAACCGTGCAGGTTTAGGAGATATTTTCTGTAAATACAGGTAAGCCTTGTTATAGGCTTACCTGTAGGTACAAGTGGTGTAGCAGGGTTTACAACCACTTTAATGCCTTTATTTATATCTTCATCTAGTGGCCAAAATGAGGTATAGTTTTTTCTTTGAGTTATTTAAAAAAAACTATACTGCATTATGGCCACTAGATGGAGATGATGATGCAGACACTAATCTCTTAGAGAAAAAAAAAACAGGACATTTCATGCAACTTGAGCAAATGATTCTGACATTCATGCAACTAATGTTTTATAAATAGACCCCTAAGGTTCGTATCATGATATAATATATCAGGGATTCTGCATTTAGGTTTTTTTAGGCCTCGTTCACACGGACACACATGCAAAGGGCTGTGTTTTGCCTGCACAGGTGTCCCATTCTTCCACTTGCAGGAAGTCCTATTTTTTTTTCAATTGTAACACAGCAATTGCTCCCTATTTGACATCCATGTGAGTGCGATTGCTTGCAGATGCCATCCACATGGATGTCAAATTGGAAGCAGCGGCTGTGTCCATGCAGCCAATATGTCCCAATCGACATGAATTTGCCTGTAAGCAAATGCATGGAACACCTGCGCATCCCATGCAGGCAAAACATGGCCCTCACACGGGTGTACGCTTTAGTATGCCGAGACTTAAAAGAACCTAAATCAGTAAAATAGCTCCCTCCCCAATATTTGCAGATTCCCTAATATTATAGCATAATATGAACCGTCTCTTTATAAAACATTAGTTGCATAAATATCGGAAGCATTTGTGCAAGTTGAAATGTCCCATATTTTTTTCTGAGAATGATGCCAATATTGTCAGCTCCATCTAGTGGCCATACTGCAGTATAGCTTTCTAAAATGCCTCAATGAGAAAACTATAACACATTTTGGCCACTAGATGGAGGTGACTATAAAGACATTACTCTCTTAGAAAAAATACGGGACATTTCCTTTAACTTGCACGAATGATTATAACTTTCGTGCAACTAATATTTTATAAATGAACCCTTTAAAGCAGGGGTCTCAAACTGACAGCCCCCCAGCTGTTGCAGAACTACAAGCCCCATGAGGCATTGCAAGGCTGTCAGTTACAAGCATGACACCCACAGGCATGGGCATGATGGGTTGGACAGCTGGAAGGCCGTCAGTTTGAGACCCCTGCCCTAAAGTGTATCTTAACCCAAAAACATGTAATATAACTTGCCAGTCCTTACATTACTTTTGTCACCTAATGAACCAGTGTAATAACAGTTCTGTATCCTGTATCTGTGGAGGAGCAGAATTGTCTTCCTGAGCTGCTCTACTGATTTGGTCTACAGGGGGTTGAAGATGGTGTGATGATATGTGGTGAAAAACTGGTGGGGAGAATCAGCGCTCTACGCTGTTCCTCTCAAAATGACTCTGCAGTCAGTGCCGAGACAGGAGTCACCGGCGGGTTAAAAGATGCTGTTCTTCCAATGTGATGATGGTTATATCACTCCATCATGAACCCACATACTTACAAGCAGATCCCCACAGGGCACAGCGGGGGGCGGGGGGCGGGGGATTGATGAAGTTTCTCTTTAACTCCTGGCCTGTATGTCAAATTACATTAAATACCATTGTGGGTAATGTGTTGTTACATGGGGAAAGGATGAAAAGGAAGAGCCCCTTCAGCCCTCTCTAAATTTCCAGGTACAGCTGCATGGGGTTGGCGGGTCACAAGGGTAAACATACACAGGACATTTGTTCCCTTTTTAAAGAACACGTATACAGCATTGGCAAAACCTCAGGCTATTGTCCTCTTGAGCTCCTCATGGTCCTACTGATGGTTGCACATATGACAATTGGGGTGGCTAACCCCTCATTATAGCCATATGTATAGCAAGCCTAGGACATACTATGCGGTGTGTGTACATTCTTTCTATACCGTTGCCTCTGAAAAAGCATACAGTAAGTTAATGCAGACTTTTTGACTTCATACATTCACACCAAAGGGGAAAAAAGATCTGGGAGGCGGGGCCGGAGGAGGACCCGCGGAGCACAGAGGGAGATATAGATATATATATATATATATATATATATATATATATATATATATATATATATATATATATATATATTGGAATTTTTATTTTATTTTTAAACTACTAATGGCAGTGATCAGCAACCAATAAAGGGACTGTGAAAGTGTGGTGGGCAATCTGACACTGGCATGTGGGGGGGAACAGACTAACTGCCACTTACATCACCAGTGACACTAATACAGTGATCAGACTACCTATCGCGACTACCGGGAATTTCGCGGTGGGCCGATGGCTCAGTGGGCCTGTTTCAGTGACAGACAGCCTGTCAAAATAATGGGTGCGGGTGACAGCCGGCTCGGTGCAGCTGCCCTAGAGGAGAGGATTAGCACAGCTTGTGACACACACTGCTTCTCCCGCCCCTCTCTCGCTACCCATGCGTTGCATCTATGAAGAGCAAGAGGGAGCGGGAAGATTGAACAAGCAGCCGACAGCCACAATAAAACCCCCCCACCATTCAAGTGAGTGAGCTGAGCACTGACCAGACCCAGACTTCTCTCTCCCTCCTCTCTCTCTCTCTCTGCCTCTCTGCCCCCTTCTCTCTCTACCCCCTTCTCTCTCTCTCTCTCTGCCCCCTCCCCTCTCTACTTCTCTGCCCCTTCTCTCTGTCTGCCCCTCCTCTCTCTCTGCCCCTTCTCTCTCTCTCTCTCTCTGCCCCTCTCTGTCCCTTCTCTCTCTCTCTGCCCCTTCTCTCTCTCTCTCTCTCTCTGCCCCTTCTCTCTCTCTCTCTGCCCCTCTCTGCCCCCTTCTCTCTCTCTCTCTGCCCCTTCTCTCTCTCTCTGCCCCAATCTGCCCCTTCTCTCTCTCTCTCTACCCCCTTCTCTCTCTCTCTGTCTCTCTCTCTCTCTGCCCTCTTCTCTCTCTCTCTCTCTCTCTCTCTCTCTCTCTCTCTCCCCCCTTCTCTCTCTCTCTCTCTCTGCCCCCCTCTCTCTCTCTGCCCCCTTCTCTCTCTCTCTCTGCCCCTCTCTGCCCCCTTCTCTCTCTGCCTCTCTGCCCCTTCTCTCTCTCGCTGCCCCTCTCTGCCCCCTTCTCTCTCTCTCTCTATCCCTCTCTCTGCTTCTCTGCCCCCTTTTCTTTCTCTCTCTCTCTCTCTCTCTCTCTGCCCCTCTCTGCCCCCTTCTCTCTCTGCCCCCTTCTCTCTCTCTGCCCCTCTCTGCCCCTTCTCTCTCTCTCTCTCTGCCTCTCTGCCCCTTCTCTCTCTCTGCCCCTTTCTCTCTCTCTCTGCCCCCTTCTCTCTCTCTGCCTCTCTGCCCCCTTCTCTCTCTCTGCCCCTCTCTGCCCCTTCTCTCTCTCTCTCTCTCTGCCTCTCTGCCCCCTTCTCTCTCTCTGCCCCTTTCTCTCTCTCTCTGCCCCCCTCTCTCTCTCTCTCTGCCTCTCTGCCCCCTTCTCTCTCTCTGCCCCTTTCTCTCTCTCTCTGCCCCCTTCTCTCTCTCTGCCTCTCTGCCCCCTTCTCTCTCTGCCCCTTCTCTCTCTCTGCCCCCTCTCTCTCTGCCCCTTCTCTCTCTGCCTCTCTCTCTCTGCCCCCTCTCTCTCTCTCTCTGCCCCCTCTCTTTCTCTCTGCCCCTCTCTCTGCCCCCTTCTCTCTATGCTCCATTCTCTCTCTCTCCCTCTCTCTTTGTCCTCTTCTCTATCTGACCCCTTCTCTCTGCCTCCCCTTCTCTCTCTGCCCCCTTCTCTCTCTGCCCCTTCTCTCTTTGCCCCCTTCTCTCTCTGCCCCTTCTCTTTTTCCCCCTTCTCTCTCTGCCCCTTCTCTCTTTATCCCCTTCTCTCTCTGCCCCTTCTCTCTGCCTCCCTCTCTCTCTCTGCCCCCTTCTCTCTTTGCCCCTTTCTCTCTCTGCCCCTTCTCTCTTTATCCCCTTCTCTTTCTGCCCCTTCTCTCTGCCTCCCTCTCTCTCTCTGCCCCCTTCTCTCTTTGCCCCTTTCTCTCCTCTGCCCTCTTCTCTCTTTGCCCCCTTCTCGCTCTGTCCCCTTCTCTCTTTGCCCCCTTCTCTCTCTGCCCCTTTCTCTCTCTGCCTCTCTCTCTCTCTCTGCCCCCTTCTCTCTTTGCCCCCTTCTCTTTGCCCCCTTCTCTCTCTGACCCCTTCTCTCTTTGCCCCCTTCTCTCTCTGCCCCTTCTCTCTTTGCCCCCTTCTCTCTTTGCCCCCTTCTCTCTCTGCCCCCTTCTCTCTGTCTTCCTCTCTCTCTCTGCCTCCCTTGCTCTCTGCCCCTTTCTCTTTCTGCCCCCTTTTCTCTTTGCCCTCTTCTCTCTCTGCTCCCTTCTCTCTCTGCTCCCTTCTCTCTCTGCCCCCTTCTCTCTCTGCCCCTCGCTCTCTCTGCTCCGTCTCTCTCTCTCTCTGCCCCCTTCTCTCTCTCTGCCCCCTTCTCTCTCTCCGCCCCTCTCTCTCTCTCCGCCCCTCCCTTTCTCTCTCTCTCCTCTCCCTTCTCCCCTCCTCTCTTTCTCCCCCCTCTCTTTCTCTCTTCCGCTCTCTCCCCCCCCTCTCTCTCCCTCTCTCTCTCCCTTCCCTTTCTCTGGCAGCAGGTGACGGTGACAAGTGACACACTGCATTTGGTGGCAGGTGACGGTGGCGTGTGACACATTGCATCTGGTGGCAGGCGGCGGGGGGCATGTGACATGCTGCATCTGGTGGCAAGCGACGATGGCAAGTGACACGCTGCATCTGGTGGCAAGCGACGGTGGCAAGTGACACACTGCATCTGGTGGCAAGCGACGGTGGCAAATGACACACTGCATCTGGTCGCAGGCAATGGTGACACCCTGCATCTGGTGGCAGGCAATGGTGAGACGCTGCATCTGGTGACAGGCGGATGTGGCAAATGACATTCTGCATCTGGTGGCAGGCAATGGTGACCCACTGCATCTGGTGGCAGATGACAAGCTCAGGGTTCCCACTGATTCTGCATTCTGGTGAGTTGAACTATTTCATTATATATTACAATGTAGTGATAGAAATAATGTGATTTGATCATCCTGACACCATATTAAGCATGGTGTCAGGATGTTTTCAGTGCTAGCACCAGGCATTCAAATCACCCCCACCGCTGAATTCCCTGTCAACCCTGAGACTACATCCCCCTGGTCCTTGACAAAATTGTCCCTGAATGGCAGTCTGGAAATGTGGTCACCCTACCAGGGGCAAGGTGGCAATTTCCCCCCCCCGGCCGCTCTGATGCCCCATACAAATACCGCACCGCTTCCCTCAGATCCATCCCAAACTCAATAAGTATCCATATTGCGCATTTGCGTATAGTTTTATATACTGTTTTGGTGCATGTTTGCAAAAATAAAGTGAGCCGGTCTGGGTGAAGTCCAGGGCCAAATTTTTGTCCGAGTCCAGCCTTGGCTAACAATATACACTGTCACTGTACTAATGACACTGGCTGGGAAGGGTTAACATCAGGGGTGATTAAGGAGTTAAATGTGTGCCTAACAATGTTTACTGTGTGTACTGTGTGCTGGTTTTTACTCCCGGCAAGGGAGAAATAAAAACTTAACATTACTGCTGTCTGTAGAGAGCTCTGTGTTGTTTACCAACACAGGACACTCTTCTGTCATTCATTCAGCCAATCATCGTGTTCCAGACATAAATCATTAGCCGAGACCTCCTGATCAGCTTGTGCTGCAGCGAATGACAGCTCGAGTTTCCAGGTGTGTGTGCACATATGAGAGCGGACCCAGAAGAAAGCCCCGACATACATGTACATTACAGTGCCTGTACAAGTTGCCCCTCTGCAGTATATGTACTGTGGCGGGTCGGCAAGTGGATAGAACTACAATTCCCAGTGCTAGCCAATAAGGATGAGCTCCGGCATGTTCGCACAGCCCACGTACAGAGGCCGCCAGGAAGTCGGCACTGCGCTAATCACAGGCAGTGAGACATTTCCCGATCTCTGCAGCCGCGCATCAGGACAATGTCTCACTACATGTGATTAGCGCAGTGCCGACTTCCTGGCAGGCTCTGCACGTGGGCTGTGCGAACACGCCTGAGCTCATCCTTACTAGCCAGGTATAAAGAGAGAGAGAGAACTGTTTTTTCACAGGCTACATACCAAGGAATTTCCTCTTCGCTGAGGTGTGGATATCGCTGCTCCTGTGTGCACATCAACCTGCCACAAACCCAAACAGTAAGATCCCTATTGCTGTATTGCTGGGTCTGGTGAGAGGACACTGCTGCCATTAACTTGTTGCTGTTAGCAGAGATTGAACACATAGGGACTCAGCACTAGCAGCATTATGGTAGATTTAGATGTGCGTCTAAATCTCCCTTTCTTCTGAAGTCCGATCCGCGGTCATGCAATTCACCACCTCCTCACTGTCCGTTTTAACCCCATTGTTTTGCAGACAAACATGCCACAACTGTGCGCATTGCATGCAGTTGCAGGGCTTTTAAAGCGCTTCCCCAGTTGCTTGGATGTGCAGTGTTCGGCGGGCCTGATGCCCACCAATCGCTATATGTCAGATAAACTTTGCCACAGGCGTAAAGTAAAGTTCCAATTTAGTTTGACATATGCCCGTAAACAGGCCACTTCACCAGGCTGTAACACCTTCTCACTCTAGTCCAAGCGCCAGATCTTTCCCACTTCTTCAGCTGGGGCCTTCTGTTCTTGCACCAGGCGATGATAGGCTTGTCTTAACATGGGGTACACACTTGTAGTAGAAGTGTCCTACTCTTGAAGAGGAGGTGTCAACAGTCTTCTGACAAGATCAGTATTAGTCCCGATGATGAGAGAACTCTTACTAGCCCCTGGTGGGCGAGGACAGACCACGCTCCCGTAGACGTCCAATGACGAAATGCGTAGGTCGTGGCCTAATCTGTGTCTCCCAAACAACATAGGATTGCTAACGGTTAACCAGGAAACTTCTTTCTTGCACATTATACACTGTTAAAATGTGAGTACCGCTCTGTTTATTAGTAAATAAACTTTTTTATAACGGTTTTACGCTATGGACATCCCTTCTCTTTTTATGTTTAATATCATTACGATCCTGAGACTGCCAGGGGGCTGCCGCACAGTGGCATAGACTGTGACTGCTTGATACCCCAGCAGGGGTGAAAACAGCTAGTGAGTGTTTGCACATTAAGAGCACAAGATTCTAATAGCACCTTCACCAATGAAAGAAAGGAAATCAAGTTAATATAGATTGTACTGGAAACTGCACTGAAAAAATAGACTCCACAGGAAACTTATGTTTAATAAGAGGACTTTAATGCAAATTTTTTGGCACATGTGCACTTTTATTGCATAATTTGTACACAAATGCTGTTTATTTAGGTATATATTTTATGACATTAGCACATTTTCCCCACACCCTCACGTTCCCGTTCCCCTCCCCCCTCCCCCACCTCCTACTCCCCTTCCTTGCCCCCCCCCCCCCCCCCCCCCATCAAAACTTCCTGTTTCTACACGTTTGAAAACTTCAAGCACTATAAACACATGAAAAGTCCAGTCACATAAATGTAAGAGCCCTTGCACACTGGAGCGGTGGGGGCGTCGGCGGTACAACAGCGCTATTTTTAGCGCTGCTGTACCGTCGTTCTTGCAGCGGTATTCGGCCGCTAGCGGTGCGGTTTTAACCCCCCGCTGGCGGCCGAAAAAGGGTTAAATCCCTCGTACAGCGCGGCTATAGCCGCGGTATTACAGCGGTATAGCCGCGCTGTCCCATTGATTTCAATGGGCAGGAGCGGGGAAGGAGCGGTGAATACACCGCTCCTTCCCCGCTCCAAAGAAGCGGTTTGCAGGACTTTTTTCACCGTCCTGTCACCGCAGCGCTTCAGTGTGAAAGCCCTCGGGCTTTCACACTGAACAAACAGCGGCAGCTGTTTAGGGGCGGTTTTCAGGCGGTATTTTTAGCGCAATACCGCCTGAAAACCGCCCCAGTGTGCAAGGGCTCTAATACTGCTTGTTTCATATATTTCACATTAAGCAGTTAAATATTTTTGTTTCCCTTCAAAATACCATCTATCTCACCTGAGTAGAGGTGAACAAAGTAAAGACATCATAGTTTCATAGTTCACCCTAAGCCTAATAGGAACAGCGCCACACCCACACCTGAATTTGCACTGCCAAAGTGTCAAAGGCCTCAGCTTTCCAAGCTACGGAGAGATCGAAGGTCAGCTTGACTGGTAGATAGCCATCATAGGGGAAGTTCTGGGTCTCAATGCCCCATATGTCTAGCTCTTCTAACTTCTGTAATGGCAAGTGTTTGAGGTGCCTGTCATAGAAATCTCTGTAGAGTAGGGTCACTTAAGCTCCAGTATCCAGGAGGGCCTTGGTGTAGATTCCCTCCCCTTGGATGGAGACAACCGGAGAAGGTCCCACTAGCTTGGCAGCGAAATTGTGGGAAGTGGCAGGCTTGACCTGTTCGGTGGTTTGTATCCGTGCTCCTTTCTTGCCGAAGTTCTGATCCGGCTTGAGTTTCTGTTGAGCTCCAGGAGTCTGCTGTGCATTGACTCTCTGACGCCGGGTAGCATGGGTCAAAGGGAGTGGGACACTAATGCTGCGTACACACGGTCGGACTTTTCGTCTACAAAAGTCCGACGGACGCTGACGGACTAAAGTTGGCTGACAATCCGATCGTGTGTGGGCTTCCCCGGACTTTTAGCGGACTTTCAGCGGACTTTTCCAGCCGCAAATCTGACGGACTTTAGATTTGAAACATGCTTCAAATCTTTACGTCGTAACTACGCCGGACCCAGAAATCCGCTCGTTTGTGTGCTAGTCCGACGGGCAAAAACCTACGCTAGGGCAGCTATTGGCTACTGGCTATCAACTTCATTATTTTAGTCCGGTGTACGTCATCACGTACGAATCCGTCGGAATTTTGTGTGATCGTGTGTAGGCAAGTCCATTCGTAAGAAAGTCTGCCGCAAGTCCGCAAAAAGTCAGCCAAAACTCCGACAAAAGTCTGACAAAAGTCAGTCGAAAGTCTGTCGGACAGGCTGTCGGACTTTTGTAGCCGAAAAGTCCGACCGTGTGTACGCGGCATAAGTCCCACCACTGGGAACCCTCTAAAATATAAAGAGTCCTGTGAGCCCCCACCAATCCAAGATGCCTTAATTATCAAAAATCAGTTGCAAGAGTTAAACATGCCTCATATATCATGCAAATGTGGATAAATAAATATATACACTGTGCTTTCCAAAGGCATACACTATACCAGTGTAAAAAGAAACATATAAAAAACCTCCAATAGTGAAAAAAAAAGTCTTTCCTAACAGTGGAAAGTGACAATAGTGCAATAAATGAACACATATATTAAAAATATAAGAATGTTGAATAGTGCTGCGCTAATCCAAAACGCCCCTGTTAGGGGACTTAAAGTGATGGTGAATAACTAAAAAGTGGTGTAAGTAGCATTAAAGTGTTGGCAATCCTCCATAAAACATCACACTTATCAAAATATAATGGCAATGCTAAAACAAGTACAAACAAAGCAATGTGTAAATATAATGCTAAAAGATCATACACCATAAATATTGTCATTAAAATAAAGACTCCATCTAAAACTGAAAACATGTGCAGAGATCAATGGTGTCACCTAACATATAACACTAAGTGACTTAAAGTAGGGTGGCAAACAAAATTAGCACATAAAGTGACAAGTGCAGAGTGCAACAAAAAAATCTTTAAAAAATAAACGAAAAAAGTAAACCAGTGCAATGTTCGCAGGTTATACAAAACTAGCGCAAGCAATAGTGCTAGATAGTGTAACTTGGAAGATTTGGCATGAACCAGAAGTGGCAGTAGAACAAGGTCCTTATTTGTTTAAAATAAAAGTGATAGCGTCCTGACATGCAACGGTCGCTCCGTGATGTTTGACTTAAATAACCCGGTGCTCAGCTTCGTGTACAGACACTCCTGTGAGAGATGGCCCCTTACCTTAAGGCAATAGGGCAAACGCATATAACCAGGGGTCTTTGCACAGGGTCCTCCTTGAAGCAGTGGAGCAGACGTGTATGACCAAGGATCTCTTTTTGGGGGGGTCCTCCTAGGATGTAGAGCCCTATCCTCACGGTCCCAATTCCAGGGGGTGGTTCCCTCAATAAATAGGGGGGATAAAAAACACGGGGAGCCCCAATAGTGTAATACTGCTAAAACCAGTAGCTTTATTATGGTAAAACACGGTACTCACATAAAAAACAGCAATGATGTTCCTATCTCCGACGAGCGGCGAGCTCGTATTACTGACACAGCGTGTAGAGCCTGTCCCGTCCTTACGCGTGACGTCACACCGCACGTGACTTCCTCTGATGAAGTCACGTGCGGTGTGACGTCACGCGTAAGGACGGGACAGGCTCTACACGCTGTGTCAGTAATACGAGCTCGCCGCTCGTCGGAGATAGGAACATCATTGCTGTTTTTTATGTGAGTACCGTGTTTTACCATAATAAAGCTACTGGTTTTAGCAGTATTACACTATTGGGGCTCCCCGTGTTTTTTATCCCCCCTATTTATCGAGGGAACCACCCCCTGGAATTGGGACCGTGAGGATAGGGCTCTACATCCTAGGAGGACCCCCCCAAAAAGAGATCCTTGGTCATACACGTCTGCTCCACTGCTTCAAGGAGGACCCTGTGCAAAGACCCCTGGTTATATGCGTTTGCCCTATTGCCTTAAGGTAAGGGGCCATCTCTCACAGGAGTGTCTGTACACGAAGCTGAGCACCGGGTTATTTAAGTCAAACATCACGGAGCGACCGTTGCATGTCAGGACGCTATCACTTTTATTTTAAACAAATAAGGACCTTGTTCTACTGCCACTTCTGGTTCATGCCAAATCTTCCAAGTTACACTATCTAGCACTATTGCTTGCGCTAGTTTTGTATAACCTGCGAACATTGCACTGGTTTACTTTTTTCGTTTATTTTTTAAAGATTTTTTTGTTGCACTCTGCACTTGTCACTTTATGTGCTAATTTTGTTTGCCACCCTACTTTAAGTCACTTAGTGTTATATGTTAGGTGACACCATTGATCTCTGCACATGTTTTCAGTTTTAGATGGAGTCTTTATTTTAATGACAATATTTATGGTGTATGATCTTTTAGCATTATATTTACACATTGCTTTGTTTGTACTTGTTTTAGCATTGCCATTATATTTTGATAAGTGTGATGTTTTATGGAGGATTGCCAACACTTTAATGCTACTTACACCACTTTTTAGTTATTCACCATCACTTTAAGTCCCCTAACAGGGGCGTTTTGGATTAGCGCAGCACTATTCAACATTCTTATGTCTTTTTAAGGTTTGGTTTGCACCTTTATTCAGTGCATGCAGCTTGTCCGTAGTACTATTTTAGACTCTGGTCTTGTTAGCGCGGGAATAATTTCTTTAGTCTATATTAAAAATAAATATAAATATTACACATATATTAAAAATAAAAGATATGTATATAAAAGCATAAACAATGATGATAATAGATATAAAGTGCTACTGTGCAAAGAGGTGCAATTCCCACTTTTATGATCCTGTATAGATTATCAGTGACCCACTAATACATAAAAAAGTGCTCCTATGCATGTCCAGTATTATATGGTATATCAATATTGCATTGCTGGGTTGTTCAAAGAAGTGCTCCTGTACAAGTGTATGTTATCCAAAAAGAGTCTATCCAGATGTAATAAAGTTCATGCGATTATAAAGTTCATGCGATTATAAAACCGCTAAGTGCAATAAAGTTCATGCGATTATAAAATCCAGAACATGCCGTGGTGTTCCTCACTCTGGTGCTCCCCTTAGGTATTTAATGCTCACCTCAGAGTGTGCGACCTTGCAACTAAGCGCAGTCAAAACACGCATATGAACCACCTCTGGGCTTTTGTAGTTACACCGGAATCCTGGACTCGTCAGTATGGTACCTCGGTGAGTGTATAAAAAAATACTTGATAGTGTAATAGAGTTTTAACGGTTTGATAAACAGAAAGCAAAAAAGGCCCCCAACTGGGGTACTCACATAGATTAGGTGCGCCAGTGCACCGCTCTATATCAGGTAAAACAATGGTAAATACCGGACTGGTATCGGGATGGTATGTTGTTCAGATCACCTGTGCAAACGTGCCGTCCTGTCCCCTTCCCCTACGCCTCTCGATACAGGGGTTTCCGTATCTTCTTCTTATGTTTCCCCCTTAAGAAGACATTTTCTAATTGTTGTCTCTGGGCCTCTGTACGCAGCAGCTGCGGTTCCCGGGACAGTGTTTATGGAGGCTCTGGATGCTGTACAGCCATATGCATGAGCCCTAATGCAGTTTCCTTGTGTAAGACCCCATTTACACCTGAATGTTTCAAGAATGCGCCCAAAACGCGCGTCTTGCCATTATTAATGGCACCCAAACACAGCAAGCAGTTTTACATTTTTTTCCCATTGAAAAATGCGTGGTTAAAAAGCCGTGCAAAGCTCAATGTTTAAAAAGCTACATGAGCTAGTTTGACACGTTTGTCGTGCATAGGGTAGCCCATTGAAATGAATGGGCTACCCTATGTGTGGGCGTGAAAACACTCACAAAATGTGAATATACGTGTCCGTGGGACAGTTCTGTTCACCCCATGCAAATGCAATGGAACTCTATGTGTAGTGCGATAGAGTGGGTCCTGGGATGACTGCAGTGCTGCTACGCCGTTCTTGGCGCATTGCATTTTTCCTTTTTTTTTAAAATGAACTTTATTGAAATATCGCAGCGTGACATTGTATTAAGTGCTATTGCCTGCTGTGCGGTGGATTGCCTCGCTGGGAAAAAAATAGGGCCTATTTTTAGAACACACTACCATGATGCAGTAGTGTGAACCAGCCATGTAGAAGACAAAGCATTTTGCCTTGTCTTGTGGTGGGTCCAACACAGTCCTACTGCGCCTAGTGTGAATAGATCCTCATTTCAATGGGCTGCCCTACGCATGAGACACACACACAGAAATCTCAGACCCTTTTGCTAAATCATGCGTGCGTTAGCAGATGGAGAGTGGCACCCAGTGTTGCCAACCATCAGTATTTTTACTGGGAGCCAGTAAAAACCAAGCACTTTTCTTATACCAGTGACAGTAAATGGTTGTCAGTAAAAAATACGAAGACAAGGGAACAAAAAGGAAGCGCCACCTAAGTGCAATAAGTTAAGTAAGATTTTAATGACACAGCAACTAATGCACTTACAGGAAGGTGAATAAAATCAGGCTCATCTGTGCTGTGGGCACAAGGTGCAGTCCAGTCGCTGGTCCATCCTAATCCACGGGAAGGTGGTCGTGGGAGACAAGATGTGCAGTCTTTTCCTGTGGCCACCAGGAAGACAGCCAGGTCCGACATGGAATGCAGGTGGAATGCAGGTGATGACGTCACAGGAGGTGGAACCAGGGGAAGCAAGAAAGGAGGAAATGCTGGAGAGAACAAACAGGCTACTCGCTTGGAGTCTACTGCTCCTTCTACAGGTACAGTGTTTCTTTTTTAATAAAGCTGCAAAAATGTCAACAATTCTGTGTTTTTCTATCAATATGGGGTGCTGTGTGTACATTAATGAGGTAAAAAAATGAACTTAAATGATTTTAGCAAATGGCTGCAATATAACAAAGAGTGAAAAATTTAAGGGGGTCTGAATACTTTCGTCCCCACTGTATATAGTAAAAAATATGTCTAATTTCTTGCCCTCCTGAGTCGTGTCCCTGAGCTACTTACTTACTATATCAAAAATAAAATAAGAAATATGTTTTTTTCCTTAATATCTACCTTAAGGCGGAGTTCCACCCAGAATTTTTAATTTTTTTTGGTAATTCGTTATGCTTCACCGCATTAAAAACTTTAATGTGTGCAATTAACAAAGTTGTAGCTCAATTTCCGTATTTTTTTAGTTACTCATGTTTGTTTTCTGTTATGCAGACCGCTTCCATCTTCACTGTGGGCACGTGAAGCCCACTTGGAGTCTGTTTCGGGAAAAGGTGCTGCTGGCTACCCAGCATGCACCTCCCGCTCTCACACGTCCACAGTATACTCAGGGCATAGCGCAGGAAGATTATATTGTAGCTGGGCACCGCCTTGCATTACATCATTTTCGGTTTCGAAACAACGCAATGCTACGACCCGGTGATGCCTGTTGTCTCCTGGGTTTGATGATACGCATCTCCCAGGAGACATTGCAAAGCCGTAAATGATGCATGTGACCGCGGCCGTGAGGGAGGAAGTTAAAATGGAATAAAGAATTAATAAAGTAAGTGATCCAAAAGAAAAAATGCCAACTTGTGATTACTGCACACATTACTGCTGGATGGTGAGGACTTTAAAATGTGGGTGGAACTCAGCTTTAAATCTCATTGCTAATTGCATATTGTACTTGTTTGTAGCCTAAATACTGAAATTTGCACTTGGAAATGCCAGTAAAAACGTGGCTGTACCAGTAAATTTTGGGTGTCGTGTCAGTAAATTTCAGTCTGGTAGGTTGGCAACACTGGTGGCACCTAGGGTGACCACGTGTCCCGGATTGCCCGGGATTGTCCCTGAATTCATATTTGTGTCCCATGTCCGCTCTGATCAGACAAGCTACACAACACAAACCGCCTCCCCCAGTCATCTCTATGGAGGGCTCCGTGTGCCATGCTGCACACTGGGAAGTGTAGTTTCCAGCGCAGCAGTCCCGCGGATTCTCTTCTCATTGACATGGCAGACAGGAGGCGCGGAGGGGACGCTCGCCTTGTCCCAGGACAGCGAGGAGGAAGAAGAGTCTGGCAGGGAGATTGCAGGCTCCAGGGAACAGCCTACTAGGATTAAGTGAGAACCGAGAGGTCGGGGAGACAGTCAGAGACAAGTCTGTATGTGTAAGTGTCCCCCTGTCCATCCCACTGTCCCCCTGTCCATCCCACAGTCCCCCTGTCCATCCCACTGTCCCCCTGTCCATCCCACAGTCCCCTTGTCCATCCCACTGTCCCCCTGTCCATCCCACAGTCCCCCTGTCCATCCCACAGTCCCCCTGTCAATCCCACTATCCCCCTGTCCATCCCACGGTCCCCCTGTCCATCCCATGGTCCCCCTGTCCATCCCACTGTCCCCCTGTCCATCCCACGGTCCCCCTGTCCATCCCACTGTCCCCCTGTCCATCCCACTGTCCATCTCACGGTCCCCCTGTCAATCCCACAGTCCCCCCTTCCATCCCACTGTCCCCCTGTCCATCCCACTGTCCCCCTGTCCATCCCACTGTTCTCCTGTGCATCCCACTGTTTAGAACCTATTTAGAAAATAATAAATGAACCTTTACAACCCCTTTAAGCCACCCAAAGGTATGCAAGGTCTTTTACAATCCTATTGTCTATATAGTGTAGACCTCACTGCCGGCCACCCTGACCTGAGCGGCAGTGGGTGCAGCATCCCCCAGAGGATTTGCAGTAATTCAGGTACAGATAACATGGGGACATACACCACAGGCTGGACCGGGCTTATGTCAGGGCTGTGGCAGGGAGAGAGCAAGCAGTAGTGGAATAGGGCAGCCCTGAGGTGGGTGGTGTGCTCTGCTTTTCCTAACATTCACCTGGCATGGATTAATGGCCATCACTCCTCAGGACTCTCTGCAGGGGGGCACTCTGGAGGTACTATCTGTGTGCCTCCAGAGTGCTCCCTTACTTCCACCCCTTACTTTCTCCAGAGTTCCCCATACACTCCGCACTCCTCTCCTGTACATATTACCCCCCCCCCCCCCCCCCGCCATACACTCCTCACTCCTCTCCTGTACATATTACCCCCCGCCATACACTCCTTACTCCTCTCCTGTACATATTACCCCCCCCCCCCCGCCATACACTCCGCACTCCTCTCCTGTACATATTACCCCCCGCCATACACTTCTCACTCATCTCCTGTACATATTACCCCCCCCGCCATACACTCCTCACTCCTCTCCTGTACATATTACCCCCCCCCCCCACCATACACTCCGCACTCCTCTCCTGTACATATTACCCCCCCCCCCCCCCCCCCGCCATACACTCCGCACTCCTCTGCTGTACATATTACCCCCCGCCATACACTCCTCACTCCTCTCCTGTACATATTACCCCCCACCATACACTCCTCACTCCTCTCCTGTACATATTACCCCCCCCGCCATACACTCCGTACTCCTCTGCTGTACATATTACCCCCCGCCATACACTCCTCACTCCTCTCCTGTACATATTACCCCCCGCCATACACTCCTCACTCCTCTCCTGTACATATTACTCCCCCCCCCCGCCATACACGCCGCACTCCTCTCCTGTACATATTACCCCCCGCCATACACTCCTCACTCCTCTCCTGTACATATTACCCCCCCGCCATACACTCCTCACTCCTCTCCTGTACATATTACCCCCGCCCCCGCCATACACTCCGCACTCCTCTGCTGTACATATTACCCCCCGCCATACACTCCTCACTCCTCTCCTGTACATATTACCCCCCGCCATACACTCCTCACTCCTCTCCTGTACATATTACCCCCCCTCCGCCATACACTCCGCACTCCTCTGCTGTACATATTACCCCCCGCCATACACTCCTCACTCCTCTCCTGTACATATTACCCCCCGCCATACACTCCTCACTCCTCTCCTGTACATATTACCCCCCCCGCCATACACTCCGCACTCCTCTCCTGTACATATTACCCCCCGCCATACACTCCTCACCTGTACATATTACCCCCCCCCGCCATACACTCCGCACTCCTCTCCTGTACATATTACCCACCGCCATACACTCCGCACTCCACTCCTGTACATATTACCCCCCGCCATACACTCCTCACTCCTCTCTTGTACATATTACACCCCCCCCCCGCCATACACTCCGCACTCCTCTCCTGTACATATTACCCCCCGCCATACACTCCTCACTCCTCTCCTGTACATATTACCCCCCGCCATACACTCCTTACTCCTCTCCTGTACATATTACCCCCCCCCCCCGCCATACACTCCGCACTCCTCTCCTGTACATATTACCCCCCGCCATACACTCCTCACTCATCTCCTGTACATATTACCCCCCCGCCATACACTCCTCACTCCTCTCCTGTACATATTACCCCCCCCCCACCATACACTCCGCACTCCTCTCCTGTACATATTACCCCCCCCCCCCCGCCATACACTCCGCACTCCTCTGCTGTACATATTACCCCCCGCCATACACTCCTCACTCCTCTCCTGTACATATTACCCCCCACCATACACTCCTCACTCCTCTCCTGTACATATTACCCCCCCCCGCCATACACTCCGTACTCCTCTGCTGTACATATTACCCCCCGCCATACACTCCTCACTCCTCTCCTGTACATATTACCCCCCGCCATACACTCCTCACTCCTCTCCTGTACATATTACCCCCCCCCCCCCCCGCCATACACGCCGCACTCCTCTCCTGTACATATTACCCCCCGCCATACACTCCTCACTCCTCTCCTGTACATATTACCCCCCCGCCATACACTCCTCACTCCTCTCCTGTACATATTACCCCCGCCCCCGCCATACACTCCGCACTCCTCTGCTGTACATATTACCCCCCGCCATACACTCCTCACTCCTCTCCTGTACATATTACCCCCGCCATACACTCCTCACTCCTCTCCTGTACATATTACCCCCCCTCCGCCATACACTCCGCACTCCTCTGCTGTACATATTACCCCCCGCCATACACTCCTCACTCCTCTCCTGTACATATTACCCCCCCGCCATACACTCCTCACTCCTCTCCTGTACATATTACCCCCCCCGCCATACACTCCGCACTCCTCTCCTGTACATATTACCCCCCGCCATACACTCCTCACCTGTACATATTACCCCCCCCCGCCATACACTCACCACTCCTCTCCTGTACATATTACCCACCGCCATACACTCCGCACTCCACTCCTGTACATATTACCCCCCGCCATACACTCCTCACTCCTCTCTTGTACATATTACACCCCCCCCCCCGCCATACACTCCGCACTCCTCTCCTGTACATATTACCCCCCCGCCATACACTCCTCACTCCTCTCCTGTACATATTACCCCCCGCCATACACTCCTCACTCCTCTCCTGTACATATTACCCCCCCCCCCCCCCGCCATACACGCCGCACTCCTCTCCTGTACATATTACCCCCCGCCATACACTCCTCACTCCTCTCCTGTACATATTACCCCCCCGCCATACACTCCTCACTCCTCTCCTGTACATATTACCCCCGCCCCCGCCATACACTCCGCACTCCTCTGCTGTACATATTACCCCCTGCCATACACTCCTCACTCCTCTCCTGTACATATTACCCACCACCATACATTCCGCACTCCTCTCCTGTACATATTACCCCCCGCCATACATTCCGCACTTCTCTCCTGTACATATTACCCCCCCTGCCATACACTCCGCACTCCTCTCCTGTACATATTACCCCCCGCCATACACTCATCACTCCTCTCCTGTACATATTACCCACCGCCATACATTCCGCACTCCTCTCCTGTACATATTACCCCCCCCCCGCCATACATTCCGCACTTCTCTCCTGTACATATTACCCCCCCCCGCCATACACTCCGCACTCCTCTCCTGTACATATTACCCCCCGCCATACACTCATTACTCCTCTCCTGTACATATTACCCGCCACCATACATTCCGCACTCCACTCCTGTACATATTACCCCCCGCCATGCACTCCGCACTCCTCTCCTGTACATATTACCCACCGCCATACATTCCGCACTCCTCTCCTGTAGATATTACCCACCGCCATACATTCCGCACTCCTCTCCTGTACATATTACCCCCCGCCATACACTCCGCACTCCTCTCCTGTACATTTTACCCCCCGCCATACACTCCTCACTCCTCTCCTGTACATATTACCCACCGCCATAAATTCCGCACTCCTCTCCTGTATATATTACCCACCGCCATACATTCTGCACTCCTCTCCTGTACATATTACCCCCCCCCCCGCCATACACTCCTCACTCCTCTCCTGTACATATTACCCACCGCCATACACTCCGCACTCCTCTCCTGTACATTATACCCCTCCCGCCATACACTCCGCACTCCTCTCCTGTACATTATACCCCCCCCCGCCATACACTCCTCACTCCTCTCCTGTACATATTACCCTCCGCCATACACTCCTTACTCCTCTCCTGTACATAGTACCCACCGCCATACATTTCCGCACTCCTCTCCTGTCCATATTACCCCCCCCCCCGCCATACATTTCCGCACTTCTCTCCTGTACATATTACCCCCCCCGCCATACACTCCGCACTCCTCTCCTGTACATATTACCCCCTGCCATACACTCATCACTCCTCTCCTGTACATATTACCCACCGCCATACATTCCGCACTCCTCTCCTGTACATATTACCCCCCCCCCCGCCATACATTCTGCACTTCTCTCCTGTACATTTTACCCCCCCCCCCGCCATACACTCCGCACTCCTCTCCTGTACATATTACCCCCCGCCATACACTCATTACTCCTCTCCTGTACATATTACCCCCCGCCATACACTCATTACTCCACTCCTGTACATATTACCCACCGCCATACATTCCGCACTCCACTCCTGTACATATTACCCCCCGCCATACACTCCGCACTCCTCTCCTGTACATATTACCCACCGCCATACATTCCGCACTCCTCTCCTGTACATATTACCCCCCGCCATACACTCCGCACTCCTCTCCTGTACATATTACCCACCGCCATACATTCCGCACTCCTCTCCTGTACATATTACCCCCCCCCCGCCATACATTCTGCACTTCTCTCCCTGTACATTTCCCCCCCCCCCCCCCGCCATACACTCCGCACTCCTCTCCTGTACATATTACCCCCCGCCATACACTCATTACTCCTCTCCTGTACATATTACCCCCCGCCATACACTCATTACTCCACTCCTGTACATATTACCCACCGCCATACATTCCGCACTCCACTCCTGTACATATTACCCCCCGCCATACACTCCGCACTCCTCTCCTGTACATATTACCCACCGCCATACATTCCGCACTCCTCTCCTGTACATATTACCCCCCGCCATACACTCCGCACTCCTCTCCTGTACATATTACCCACCGCCATACATTCCGCACTCCTCTCCTGTACATATTACCCCCCGCCATACACTCCGCACTCCTCTCCTGTACATATTACCCCCCGCCATACACTCCTCACTCCTCTCCTGTACATATTACCCCCCGCCATACACTCATTACTCCACTCCTGTACATATTACCCACCGCCATACATTCCGCACTCCTCTCCTGTACATATTACCCCCCGCCATACACTCCGCACTCCTCTCCTGTACATATTACCCACCGCCATACATTCTGCACTCCTCTCCTGTATATATTACCCACCGCCATACATTCTGCACTCCTCTCCTGTAGATATTACCCACCGCCATACATTCCGCACTCCTCTCCTGTACATATTACCCCCCGCCATACACTCCGCACTCCTCTCCTGTACATATTACCCCCCGCCATACACTCCGCACTCCTCTCCTGTACATATTACCCCCCGCCATACACTCCTCACTCCTCTCCTGTACATATTACCCACCGCCATACACTCCGCACTCCTCTCCTGTACATATTACCCACCGCCATACATTCCGCACTCCTCTCCTGTACATATTACCCCCCGCCATACACTCCGCACTCCTCTCCAGTACATATTACCCACCGCCATACATTCTGCACTCCTCTCCTGTATATATTACCCACCGCCATACATTCTGCACTCCTCTCCTGTAGATATTACCCACCGCCATACATTCCGCACTCCTCTCCTGTACATATTACCCCCCGCCATACACTCCGCACTCCTCTCCTGTACATATTACCCCCCGCCATACACTCCGCACTCCTCTCCTGTACATATTACCCCCCCGCCATACACTCCTCACTCCTCTCCTGTACATATTACCCACCGCCATACATTCCGCAACTCCTCTCCTGTACATATTACCCCCCCCCCCCCGCCATACATTCCGCACTTCCCCTCCGTACATATTACCCCCCCGCCATACACTCCGCACTCCTCTCCTGTACATATTACCCCCCGCCATACACTCTCCGCACTCCTCTCTGTACATATTACCCACCGCCATACATTCCGCACTCCTCTCCTGTACATATTACCCACCGCCATACACTCCGCACTCCTCTCCTGTACATATTACCCACCGCCATACATTCCGCACTCCTCTCCTGTACATATTAGCCACCGCCATACATTCCGCACTCCTCTCCTGTACATATTACCCACCACCATACATTCCGCACTCCTCTCCTGTACATATTACCCCTCTGCCATACACTCCTTACTCCTCTCCTGTACATATTACCCACCGCCATACATTCCGCACTCCTCTCCTGTACATATTACCCACCGCCATACACTCCGCACTCCTCTCCTGTACATATTACCCACCGCCATACGTGCCGCACTCCTCTCCTGTACATATTACCCACCGCCATACATTCCGCACTCCTCTCCTGTACATATTACCCACCGCCATACATTCCACACTCCTCTCCTGTACATATTACCCCCCCCCGCCATACATTCCGCACTTCTCTCCTGTACATATTACCCCCCCCGCCATACACTCCGCACTCCTCTCCTGTACATATTACCCACAGCCATATATTCCGCACTCCTCTCCTGTACATATTACCCACCGCCATACATTCCGCACTCCTCTCCTGTACATATTACCCCCCCCCGCCATACATTCCGCACTTCTCTCCTGTACATATTACCCCCCCCCCGCCATACACTCCGCACTCCTCTCCTGTACATATTACCCCCCGCCATACACTCATTACTCCCTCTCCTGTACATATTACCCACCACCATACATTCCGCACTCCACTCCTGTACATATTACCCACCGCCATACATTCCGCACTCCTCTCCTGTACATATTACCCCCCGCCATGCACTCCGCACTCCTCTCCTGTACATATTACCCACCGCCATACATTCCGCACTCCTCTCCTGTAGATATTACCCACCGCCATACATTCCGCACTCCTCTCCTGTACATATTACCCCCCGCCATACACTCCGCACTCCTCTCCTGTACATTTTACCCCCCGCCATACACTCCTCACTCCTCTCCTGTACATATTACCCACCGCCATAAATTCCGCACTCCTCTCCTGTATATATTACCCACCGCCATACATTCTGCACTCCTCTCCTGTACATATTACCCACCGCCATACACTCCGCACTCCTCTCCTGTACATTATACCCCTCCCGCCATACACTCCGCACTCCTCTCCTGTACATTATACCCCCCCCCCGCCATACACTCCTCACTCCTCTCCTGTACATATTACCCTCCGCCATACACTCCTTACTCCTCTCCTGTACATATTACCCCCCGCCATACACTCATTACTCCACTCCTGTACATATTACCCACCGCCATACATTCCGCACTCCACTCCTGTACATATTACCCACCGCCATACATTTCCGCACTCCTCTCCTGTCCATATTACCCCCCCCCCCCCCCGCCATACATTCCGCACTTCTCTCCTGTACATATTACCCCCCGCCATACACTCATTACTCCTCTCCTGTACATATTACCCCCCGCCATACACTCATTACTCCACTCCTGTACATATTACCCACCGCCATACATTCCGCACTCCACTCCTGTACATATTACCCACCGCCATACATTCCGCACTCCTCTCCTGTACATATTACCCCCCGCCATACACTCATTACTCACTCCTGTACATATTACCCACCGCCATACATTCCGCACTCCACTCCTGTACATATTACCCACCGCCATACATTTCCGCACTCCTCTCCTGTCCATATTACCCCCCCCCCCCGCCATACATTCCGCACTTCTCTCCTGTACATATTACCCCCCGCCATACACTCATTACTCCTCTCCTGTACATATTACCCCCCGCCATACACTCATTACTCCACTCCTGTACATATTACCCACCGCCATACATTCCGCACTCCACTCCTGTACATATTACCCACCGCCATACATTCCGCACTCCTCTCCTGTACATATTACCCCCCGCCATACACTCCGCACTCCTCTCCTGTACATATTACCCACCGCCATACATTCCGCACTCCTCTCCTGTACATATTACCCCCCGCCATACACTCCGCACTCCTCTCCTGTACATATTACCCACCGCCATACATTCCGCACTCCTCTCCTGTACATATTACCCCCCGCCATACACTCCGCACTCCTCTCCTGTACATATTACCCCCCGCCATACACTCCGCACTCCTCTCCTGTACATATTACCCCCCGCCATACACTCCGCACTCCACTCCTGTACATATTACCCACCGCCATACATTCCGCACTCCTCTCCTGTACATATTACCCCCCGCCATACACTCCGCACTCCTCTCCTGTACATATTACCCCCCGCCATACACTCCGCACTCCTCTCCTGTACATATTACCCACCGCCATACATTCCGCACTCCTCTCCTGTACATATTACCCCCCGCCATACACTCCGCACTCCTCTCCTGTACATATTACCCACCGCCATACATTCTGCACTCCTCTCCTGTATATATTACCCACAGCCATACATTCCGCACTCCTCTCCTGTACATATTACCCCCCGCCATACACTCCGCACTCCTCTCCTGTACATATTACCCACCGCCATACATTCCGCACTCCTCTCCTGTACATATGTACATTACCCCCCCCCCCCCCCCGCCATACATTCCGCACTTCTCTCCGGTACATATTACCCCCCCGCCATACACTCCGCACTCCTCTCCTGTACATATTACCCCCCGCCATACACTCTCCGCACTCCTCTCCTGTACATATTACCCACCGCCATACATTCCGCACTCCTCTCCTGTACATATTACCCACCGCCATACACTCCGCACTCCTCTCCTGTACATATTACCCACCGCCATACATTCCGCACTCCTCTCCTGTACATATTAGCCACCGCCATACATTCCGCACTCCTCTCCTGTACATATTACCCACCGCCATACATTCCACACTCCTCTCCTGTACATATTACCCACCACCATACATTCCGCACTCCTCTCCTGTACATATTACCCCTCTGCCATACACTCCTTACTCCTCTCCTGTACATATTACCCACCGCCATACATTCCGCACTCCTCTCCTGTACATATTACCCACCGCCATACACTCCGCACTCCTCTCCTGTACATATTACCCACCGCCATACGTGCCGCACTCCTCTCCTGTACATATTACCCACCGCCATACATTCCGCACTCCTCTCCTGTACATATTACCCCCCTGCCATACACTCCGCACTCCTCTCCTGTACATATTACCCACCGCCATACATTCCATACTCCTCTCCTGTACATATTACCCCCTTGCCATACACTCCGCAATCCTCTCCTGTACATATTACCCACAGCCATACATTCCGCACTCCTCTCCTGTACATATTACCCACCGCCATACATTCCACACTCCTCTCCTGTACATATTACCCCCTTGCCATACACTCCGCAATCCTCTCCTGTACATATTACCCACAGCCATACATTCCGCACTCCTCTCCTGTACATATTACCCCCCGCCATACACTCCGCACTCCTCTCCTGTACATATTACCCACCGCCATACATTCCGCACTCCTCTCCTGTACATATTACCCCCCGCCATACACTCCGCACTCCTCTCCTGTACATATTACCTCCTGCCATACACTCCTCACTCCTCTCCTGTACATATTACCCCCTGCCATACACTCCGCACTCCTCTCCTGTACATATTACCCCCCGCCATACACTCCGCACTCCTCTCCTGTACATATTACCCACCGCCATACATTCTGCACTCCTCTCCTGTATATATTACCCACCGCCATACATTCTGCACTCCTCTCCTGTAGATATTACCCACCTCCATACATTCCGCACTCCTCTCCTGTAGATATTACCCACCGCCATACATTCCGCACTCCTCTCCTGTACATATTACCCCCCGCCATACACTCCGCACTCCTCTCCTGTACATATTACCCCCCGCCATACATTCCGCACTCCACTCCTGTACATATTACCCACCGCCATAGATTCCGCACTCCTCTCCTGTACATATTACCCGCCACCATACACTCCGCACTCCTCTCCTGTACATATTACCCCCCGCCATACACTCCGCACTCCTCTCCTGTACATATTACCCCCCGCCATACACTCATTACTCCTCTCCTGTACATATTACCCACCGCCATACATTCCGCACTCCACTCCTGTACATATTACCCACCGCCATACATTCCGCACTCCTCTCCTGTACATATTATCCCCCGCCATACATTCCGCACTCCTCTCCTGTACATATTACCCCCCGCCATACACTCCGCACTCCTCTCCTGTACATATTACCCACCGCCATAGATTCCGCACTCCTCTCCTGTACATATTACCCGCCACCATACACTCCGCACTCCTCTCCTGTACATATTACCCCCCGCCATACATTCCGCACTCCACTCCTGTACATATTACCCACCGCCATAGATTCCGCACTCCTCTCCTGTACATATTACCCGCCACCATACACTCCGCACTCCTCTCCTGTACATATTACCCACCGCCATACATTCCGCACTCCTCTCCTGTAGATATTACCCACCGTCATACATTCCGCACTCCTCTCCTGTACATATTACCCCCCACCATACACTCCGCACTCCTCTCCTGTACATATTACCCCCCTACCATACACTCCGCACTCCTCTCCTGTATATATTACCCCCCCCCCGCCATACACTCCGCACTCCTCTCCTGTACATATTACCCCCCGCCATACACTCCTCACTCCTCTCCTGTACATATTACCCACCGCCATACATTCCGCAACTCCTCTCCTGTACATATTACCCCCCCCCCGCCATACATTCCGCACTTCTCTCCGGTACATATTACCCCCCCGCCATACACTCCGCACTCCTCTCCTGTACATATTACCCCCCGCCATACACTCTCCGCACTCCTCTCCTGTACATATTACCCACCGCCATACACTCCGCACTCCTCTCCTGTACATATTACCCACCGCCATACATTCCGCACTCCTCTCCTGTACATATTAGCCACCGCCATACATTCCGCACTCCTCTCCTGTACATATTACCCACCGCCATACATTCCACACTCCTCTCCTGTACATATTACCCACCACCATACATTCCGCACTCCTCTCCTGTACATATTACCCCTCTGCCATACACTCCTTACTCCTCTCCTGTACATATTACCCACCGCCATACATTCCGCACTCCTCTCCTGTACATATTACCCACCGCCATACACTCCGCACTCCTCTCCTGTACATATTACCCACCGCCATACGTGCCGCACTCCTCTCCTGTACATATTACCCACCGCCATACATTCCGCACTCCTCTCCTGTACATATTACCCACCGCCATACACTCCGCACTCCTCTCCTGTACATATTACCCACCGCCATACATTCCACACTCCTCTCCTGTACATATTACCCCCTTGCCATACACTCCGCAATCCTCTCCTGTACATATTACCCACAGCCATACATTCCGCACTCCTCTCCTGTACATATTACCCACCGCCATACATTCCACACTCCTCTCCTGTACATATTACCCACAGCCATACACTCCGCACTTCTCTCCTGTACATATTACCCACCGCCATACATTCCGCACTCCTCTCCTGTACATATTACCCCCCGCCATACACTCCGCACTCCTCTCCTGTACATATTACCTCCTGCCATACACTCCTCACTCCTCTCCTGTACATATTACCCCCTGCCATACACTCCTCACTCCTCTCCTGTACATATTACCCACCGCCATACATTCCGCACTCCTCTCCTGTACATATTACCCACAGCCATACATTCCGCACTCCTCTCCTGTACATATTACCCACCGCCATACATTCCGCACTCCTCTCCTGTACATATTACCCCCCGCCATACACTCCTCACTCCTCTCCTGTACATATTAACCCCTGCCATACACTCCTCACTCCTCTCCTGTACATATTACACACCGCCATACATTCCGCACTCCTCTCCTGTACATATTACCCCCCCCCCCGCCATACATTCCGCACTCCTCTCCTGTACATATTACCCCCCGCCATACACTCCTCACTCCTCTCCTGTACATATTACACACCGCCATACATTCCGCACTCCTCTCCTGTACATATTACCCCCCCGCCATACACTCTGCATTCCCTATTTAACATTACCACATTCTGCACTATATAAGTCATCTCAGACTTTCTTTAATAACACCCCCCTTTAAGCCAATATTTAGCACAATTTAAGACATGGCCACTGTTCACCACGGTGCGCTTTGTGCGCCATATTGTTGTTTTTCTTGATGCCTAGGGCCTACTTTTGATCTTGCACATACGCCCCTGCCCCAAAAATCGGCAAAAAAATTTCTAAAAAATAATCTTTTTTGGGGGGGGGGGGAGGGGTGTCCCTGAATGGCAGTTTGGAAATGGGGTCACCCTAGTGGCACCGCCATACGTTCCTTTCTCTGTGAGTCTGGAAATGGAAAGTGCACTATTTTGAGAACCTACCTGAGGACAGCTAAGCTGTGATACAATGCACTTTTTGTTCTTGGCTTTATTTAGATACATTTTATTGAGGAAGAAGGGAACAACATGACACATTCAGGAATCCTCAGCGATGCATTTCCCTAAATCTACTTTGTTTTGGTCGTTTCTACATTCCACCGCCAGGTGGCGCTCCAGTGCAGCGGGCCCCGCTCGGCAGAGCGCCCATCTCTATAGTGCACAGCGCGGCCCTGGTAACAGATACATGACTACGGGTTGTCATGGAGACGGGACGCGGCCTGGCAGGGCTGCTGTGTGTGTGAAAGCCGGGAGGGGAGCGAGCCGGTCACCGGGATGATTCCGGGGAGAGACGATCTCTGATACCGCCAGCATGTCAGACATTATCTGCCAGTGGCTCAACGAGGAGCTGGGGCTGTCCAGGCGTGTGGGTGAGTGATCTGCATGGAGTGTGTACACAACACTGGCTACATGCTGGATGACAGATCTGCCCCTGGAAATAGGCTTAGATCTCAGTTGTGACCAATCACACAATGCAATCTGTCTATTTGTCATTATATATATTGGACATTTTATTTTTATTAAATATTTATTTATTAAATATTTATGTATTATTTTAATAATTCATTGGTGGTATTATAGGCGTGGTGGTGGGGTGACATCAGAGGAGGACCGACCAATGAAAGGGTCTGTTTTCCTCGCTTACCGTTTGCGTTCTTCTGATGCTGTAATATCCTTATAGTGAATCCAGCTTTGTCCTCCTCCCCCCACCCCGCTCACCCCTTCCAGGGCCCGTCCTGTGCCGCCATCTTTACTGTCTCCTCTTCCAGGGCTCGTCCTGTGCCGCCATCTTTACTGTCTTCTCTTCCAGGGCCCGTCCTATGCCGCAATCTTTACTGTCTCCTCTTCCAGGGCCCGCCCTGTGCCGCCATCTTTACTGTCTTCTCTTCCAGGGCCCGTCCTGTGCCGCCATCTTTACTGTCTTCTCTTCCAGGGCCCGTCCTGTGCCGCCATCTTTACTGTCTTCTCTTCCAGGGCCCGTCCTGTGCCGCCATCTTTACTGTCTCCCCTTCCAGGGCCCATCCTGTGCCACCACCTTTACTGTCTTCTCTTCCAGGGCCCGTCCTGTGCCGCCATCTCTACTGTCTTCTCTTCCAGGGCCCGTCCTGTGCCGCCATCTCTACTGTCTTCTCTTCCAGGGCCCGTCCTGTGCCGCCATCTTTACTGTCTCCTCTTCCAGTGCCCGTCCTGTGCCGCAATCTTTACTGTCTCCTATTCCAGGGCCCGTCCTGTGCCGCCATCTTTACTGTCTCCTCTTCCAGGGCCTGTTGTGTGCCGCCATCTTTACTGTCTCCTCTTCCAGGGACCATCCTGTGCCGCCATCTTTACTGTCTCCTCTTCCAGGGCCCGTCCTGTGCCGCCATCTTTACTGTCTTCTCTTCCAGGGCCCGTCCTGTGCCGCTATCTTTACTGTCTCCCCTTCCAGTGCCCGTCCTGTGCCGCCATCTCTACTGTCTCGCCTTCCAGGGCCCGTCCTGTGCCGCCATCTTTACTGTCTCCTCTTCCAGGGCCCGTCCTGTGCCGCCATCTTTACTGTCTCCTCTTCCAGGGCCCGTCCTGTGCCGCCATCTTTACTGTCTTCTCTTCCAGGGCCCGTCCTGTGCCGCCATCTTTACTGTCTCCTATTCCAGGGCCCGTCCTGTGCCGCCATCTTTACCGTCTCCTCTTCCAGGGCCCGTCCTGTGCCGCCATCTTTACTGTCTTCTCTTCCAGGGCCCATCCAGTGCCGCCATCTTTACCGTCTCCTCTTCCAGGGCCCGTCCTGTGCTGCCATCTTTACCGTCTCCTCTTCCAGGGCCCTTCCTGTGCCGCCATCTTTACTGTTTCCTCTTCCAGGGCCTGTCCTGTGCCGCCATCTTTACTGTCTCCTCTACCACGGCCTGTCCTGTTCCGCCATCTTTACTGTCTCCTCTTCCAGGGCCCGTCCTGTGCCGCCATCTTTACTGTCTCCTCTTCCAGGGCCCGTCCTGTGCCGCCATCTTTACTGTCGCCTCTTCCATGGCCCGTCCTGTGCCGCCATCTTTACTGTCTCCTCTTCCAGCACCTGTCGTGTTCCGCCATCTTTACTGTCTCCTCTTCCATGGCCCGTCCTGTGCCGCCATCTTTACTGTCTCCTCTTCCATGGCCCGTCCTGTGCCGCCATCTTTACTGTCTCCTCTTCCATGGCCCGTCCTGTGCCGCCTTCTTTACTGTCTCCTATTACAGGGCCCATCCTGTGCCACCATCTTTACTGTCTCCTCTTCCATGGCCCGTCCTGTGCCGCCATCTTTACTGTCTCCTCTTCCATGGCCCGTCCTGTGCCGCCATCTTTACTGTCTCCTCTTCCAGGGCCCATCCTGTGCCGCCATCTTTACTGTCTCCTCTTCCAGGGCCCATCCTATGCCGCCATCTTTACTGTCTCCTATTACAGGGCCCATCCTGTGCCACCATCTTTACTGTCTCCTCTTCCATGGCCCGTCCTGTGCCGCCATCTTTACTGCCTCCTCTTCCATGGCCCGTCCTGTGCCGCCATCTTTACTGTCTCCTCTTCCAGGGCCCATCCTGTGCCGCCATCTTTACTGTCTCCTCTTCCAGGGCCCATCCTATGCCGCCATCTTTACTGTCTCCTCTTCCAGGGCCCATCCTGTGCCGCCATCTTTACTGTCTCCTCTTCCAGGGCCCTTCCTGTGCCGCCATCTTTACTGTCTCCTCTTCCATGGCCCGTTCCTGTGCTGCCATCTTTACTGTCTCCTCTTCCATGGCATGTCCTGTGCCACCATCTTTACTGTCTCCTCGTCCAGGGCCCGTCCTGTGCCGCCATCTTTACTGTCTCCCCTTCCTGTGCCGCCATCTTTACTGTCTCCTCTTCCAGGGCCCGTCCTGTGCCGCCATCTTTACTCTCTTCTCTTCCAGGCCCCTTCCTGTGCCACCATCTTTACTGTCTTCTCTTCCAGGCCCCTTCCTGTGCCACCATCTTTACTGTCTCCTCTTCCAGGGCCCGTCCTGTGCCGCCATCTTTACTGCCTTCTCTTCCAGGCCCCTTCCTGTGCCACCATCTTTACTGTCTCCTCTTCCAGGCCCCTTCCTGTGCCACCATCTTTACTGTCTCCTCTTCCAGGATCTGTCGTGTGCCGCCATCTTTACTGTCTCCTCTTCTAGGGCCCGATCTGTGCCATCTTTACTGTCTCCTCTTCTAGGGCCCCCTCCTGTGCCACCATCTTTATTGTCTCCTCTTCCAGAAAAAGGATGGGCTCAGGCGTGTTCGCACAGCCCACGTGCAGAGCCCGCCAGGAAGTCAGCACAGCACTGCGCTAATCACAGGCCATGAGACATTTTCCCGATATGCAGCTGCAGAGATCGGGAAATGTCTCACTGCCTGTTATTAGCGCAGCGCCGTGTCAACTTCCTGGCGGGCTCTGCACATGGAGTGTGCGAACACGCCCGAGCCCATCCTTATTCCAGGGCCCGTCCTGTGCCGCCATCTTTATTGTCTCCTCTTTCATGGCCCGTCCTGTGCCCCCATCTTTACTATCTCCTCTTCCATGGCCCGTCCTGTGCCGCCATCTTTACTGTCTCCTCTTCTATGGCCCATCCTGTGCTGCCATCTCTACTGTCTCCTCTTCCATGCCCGTCTGGGATACGTCACAAACCCCAGGTCTCAGGTCCCAGATGATTGCGCAGCCAGTCACGGCGCGTGGCGCGTGCACACACAGTGGGTGCCCGGCTGTGAAGCCACATCCAGGCACCCACAGTTACAATGTCGGCGCCGCAGAGAGGAGGGGGAGACAAGCGGGGCCTCGTTCGCCTGCATCGCGGGCTCCCTGGACAGGTAAGTGTCCGAATATTAAAAGCCAACAGCTGCCGTATTTGTAGCTGCTGATGTTTAATTTTTTTTTTTAAAGCCGAACTCCGCTTTAAAATGGTATTAAACCCAAAAGCAAACATTCATTATATTGTAGACTATCAATTCTTGGATGTGATGGCTGCATTAGTTTTATTTTTTAAGCTTTATTTCTTCTGTTTTTATCTGGCGATCCAGTCAGCAAGTCTGTTACAGGGATGAGACAAACCATTTATCACTTACAGTAGTGCTTACAATGATCAGCTTTTATTTATTCATGTAAAACCTTTATCTCAAAAGGAAAAAAAAATGTTTTCTGTAACTGATTATAAAGTGTGAGCTGGAGTTTGTCCGTGTATTTAAATCTGCTAGTAAATTTACCACTCCCCTCCCCCAAGACTGACAATGCTGCTGTGACTCCTGTTCTCATTCATCCAGAATGGGGGCACTCTAATGCCCCGTACACACGGTCAGATTTTCCGATGGAAAATGTCCGATCGGAGCCTGTTGTCGGAAATTCCGACCGTGTGTAGGCTCCATCGGACATTTTCCATCGGATTTTCCGACGCACAAAGTTGGAGAGCAGGAGATAAAATTGTCCGACAACAAAATCCGTTGTCGGAAATTCCGATCGTGTGTACACAAATCCGACGGACAAAGTGCCACCCATGCTCAGAATAAATAAAGAGATGAAAGCTATTGGCCACTGCCCCGTTTATAGTCCCGACGTACGTGTTTTACGTCACCGCGTTTAGAACGATCGGATTTTCCGACAACTTTGTGCGACCGTGTGTATGCAAAACAAGTTTGAGCCAACATCCGTTGGAAAAAATCCTAAGATTTTGTTGTCGGAATGTCCGAACAAAGTCCAACCGTGTGTACGCCCTATAAGGCTCCATTTACACATAGGCAATTTGAGTCACGGGTGGAATCAGTGCGATTCTACTCGCGTTTCCAGAATTGTGGCAAAACGCAGGACGTGTTTGCGTTGCCATTATTTTTTAATGGCACCCTATGCGGTGTGATTTTGTAGCGATAATTCGTGCTGCAATCGCAGCAAAATTGTAACATGTGAAACTTGTCGCTCAAAAAGGAGCAGGAGCTTTATCACACAGCGATTTATCGTGGCAAAATCGCAACACAATTGGGGTGCAATTAAGAAGTAATGGCATCGCAAATGAGTCCTGCGTTTTGCCGCGATTTGGGATCGCTGCCAGAATCATGGCGATTCCGCCCACAATTCAAATCGCCTAGGTGTGAATGGCGCCTGATACAGGAGGTGTGTTACTGGCCAGATCACCAGGTGAAAACGGAGAAAAAAAAACAAAGAAAGGAAAACTGAGGCAACCATCACATCTAATGATTGGTAAGCTGCAATATAACACGTTTTTTGTTTTGGGTTTAGTAACGCTTTAAATATACTTCCACCATCCTACCCATCCTACCCATCCACCCTACCCATCCTACCCATCCACCCTACCCATCCTACCCATCCAGGCTATTCTATCTTTGCTGTGAAAGTTAAGTTCTGTATACATACCTATACTGATGCTGCTCCAGTCCAGTTACATAATCGGGTCTCTGCATCGGCTTCAGTGTAGAGGAGGGCCGGCCCACAAAGGAAGCCCTGTAGTAAGCATATGGATGATGCCCCCGCCCAGGCTGTGCAGCCATTATCACTGCTTCACCTCTTTAATGAGGCCATAGACCTGATCATGTGACCAGACTGGAGCGTCTCATCATAGGTAAGTATACAGAACTTTCCGTTAAGGAGTAGATAGAAAAGGCTTAGAATGGGGGTGGGAGTAGGTTTAATTATAGCTAGTGGTCGAATGAACTTCCACTTTAAGGCTCCGTTCCCACCATGGCATTCTGGATCGCGGGTGGAATCACAACGCTTCTGCCCGCGATTCTGAATCGCAGCAAAACGCAGGACACGCGTTTGCGATCCCCGTTACTTTTAATGGCACTCAAATCGCAGCGTGATTTTGCCACGATCGTCGCCCGACGAATCTCTGTAAAATCGCGCAAACAGAATCGCGGGTCGCCTGTCGTCCAAAAGAAATTCCGGAACTTCGTTTTGGTGACACGCGTCCCGCGATTCTGTTTGAGTGCTATTGAAAATGACGGGGATCGCAAGCACGTCCTGCGTTTTGCGGCTATTTGGAATTGGGATTTCGCCCACAATCCGGAACGCCATGGTGTGAACTGAGCCTGAAGTATAACTAAAGGCAAGGCGCCGCTCGTTTTAGCAGCGCTTTACCATCGTTTTAGCAGCACTTTTTGGCCACTAGCGAGGCGCTTTTAACCCCCACTAGTGGCCGAAGAAAGGGTTAAAAGCGTCCGTGTTTTTAGGCACTTCGGAAGCGCTGCTTATTCATTCCAATAGGGAGCCCCAAAGATGCTGCTTGCAGGACTTTTTTTCCCGTCCTGCAAGCGCATCCCCCAGTGTGGGAGGCATGGGAGGCATTTTTCTGGCTCTTTACAGGTGCTATTTTTAGTGCTAAAACGCCTGAAAAACACCCTTAGTGTGAAAGGGGTCTAATTCTATCCAAAATGGGGGAAAAAAAGTTTTGCCTATAGTTCTACTTTAAATTGGCTGTAAACCCCTACATATACCCAGTGCAGTGAACAGCCTTTAGGTGATACACAGAGATGAAATAAATCCCCCTACAGTGCCTTGAAAATGTATTCATACCCCTTGAAATTTTCCACATTTTGTCATGTTACAACCAAAAATTTAAATGTATTTTATTGGGATTGTATGTGTTAGACGAACACTAATTGTGAAGTGAAAGGAAAATGATAAATGATTTTCAACATTTTTTACAAATAAATATGTGAACAGTGTGGCGTGCATTTGTATTCAGCCCCCCTTTTCTCTGATACCCCTAACTAAAATCTAGTGGAACCAGTTGCTTCCAGAAGTCACCTAATTAGTAAATAGCGTCCACCTGTGTGTAATTTAATCATAAATACAGCTGTTCTGTGAAGCCCTCAGAGGTTTGTTAGAGAACCTTAGTGAACAAATAGAATCACGAAGGCCAAGGAACACACCAGACAGGTCAGGGTTAAAATTGTGGAGAAGTTTAAAGCAGGGTTAGGTTATAAAAAAATATCCCAAGCTTTGAACATCTCAGGAGCACTGTTCAATCCATCATCTGAAAATGGAGAGTATGGCACAACTGCAAACCTACCAAGACATGACCGTTCACCTAAACTGACTGGCTGGGCAAGGAGAGCATTCATCAGAGAAGCAGCCAAGAGGCCCATGGTAACTCTGGAGTAAGGATGAGCCGAACACCCCTCCATTGAAGTCTATGGGACTCGAACGTTCTAAATCAAAAGTGCTAATTTTAAAGGCTAATTTGCATGGTATTGTCCTAAAAAGTGTTTGGGGACCCGGGTCCTGCCCAAGGGGACATTTATCAATGCAAAAAAAAGTTTTAAAAACGGCTGTTTTTTCAGGAGCAGTGATTTTAATAATGCTTAAAGTCAAACAATAAAAGTGTAATATTCCTTTAAATTTCGTACCTGGGGGGTGTCTATAGTATGCCTGTAAAGAGGCGCATGTTTCCCGTGTTTAGAACAGTCTGACAGCAAAATGACATTTCAAAGGAAAAAAGTCATTTAAAACTACTCGCGGCTATACTGAATTGCCGGCCCGACAATACACATAAAAGTTCATTGATAAAAACGGCATGGGAATTTCCCACAGGGGAACCCCGAAACAAAATTTTAAAAAAAAATGACGTGGGGGTCCCCCTAAATTCCATACCAGGCCCTTCAGGTCTGGTATGGATATTAAGGGGAACCCCGGCCAAAAAAAAAAAAAAAAATTGGTGTGTGGTCCCCCTCAAAATCTATACCAGACCCTTCAGGTCTGGTATGGATTTTAAGGGGAACCCTGCGCCAATTTTTTTAAAAAAATGGCGTGGGGTACCCCCAAAAATCCATACCAGACCCTTATCCGAGCACGCAACCTGGCAGGCCGCGGGAAAAGAGGGGGGACGAGAGAGCGCCCCCCCTCCTGAACCGTACCAGGCCACATGCCCTCAACATTGGTAGGGTGCTTTGGGGGTAGCCCCCCAAAGCACCTTGTCCCCATGTTGATGAGGACAAGGGCCTCATCCCCACAACCCTGGCCTGGTGGTTGTGGGGGTCTGCGGGCAGGGGGCTTATCGGAATCTGGAAGCCCCCTTTAACAAGGGGACCCCCAGATCCTGGCCCACCCCCCTGTGTGAAATGGTAAGGGGGTACAGAAGTACCCCTACCATTTCACAAAAAAAAATGTTAAAAATGACAAGAGACAGTTTTTGACAATTCCTTTATTTAAATGCTTCTTCTTTCTTCTATTTTTTTTTTTAAATTTTGGTTCGGGGTTCCCCTGTAGGGAATTCCCATGCCGTTTTTATCAATAAACTTTTATGTGTATTGTCGGGCCAGCAATTCAGTATAGCCGCGAGTAGTTTAAATGACTTTTTTTCCTTTGAAATGTCATCTTGCTGTCAGACTGTTCTAAACACGGGAAACATGCGCCCCTTTACAGGCATACTATAGACACCCCCCAGGTACAAAATTTAAAGGGATATTACACTTTTATTGTTTGACTTTAAGCATTATTAAAATCACTGCTCCCGAAAAAACGGCCGTTTTTAAAACTTTTTTTTTGCATTGATCCATGTCCCCTGGGGCAGGACCCGGGTCCCCAAACACTTTTTATGACAATACCATGCATATAAGCCTTTAAAATTAGCACTTTTGATTTCTTCCATAGACTTTTAAAGGGTGTTCCGCGGCATTCGAATTTGCCGCGAACACACCAAATTGTTTGCTGTTTGGCGAACTGGCAAAAAGCCGATGTTCGAGTCGAACATGAGTTTGACTCGAACTCGAAGCTCATCCCTACTCTGGAGGAGCTGCAGAGATCCACAGCTCAGGTGGGAGAATCTGTCCACAGGACAACTATTAGTCATGTACTCCACAAATCTGGCCTATTTGGAAGAGTGGCAAGAAGAAAGCCATTGTTGAAAGAAAGCCATAAGAAGTCCCTTTTGCAGTTTGCGAGAAGCCATGTGGGGGACACAGCAACCATGTGGAAGAAGGTGCTCTGGTCAGATGAGACCAAAATGTAACTTTTTGGCCTAAAAGCAAAATGCTATGTGTGGTGGAAAACTAACACTGCCCATCGCCCTGAACACCCTATCCCCATCGTGAAACATGGTGGTGGCAGCATCATGTTGTGGGGATGCTTTTCTTCAGCAGGGACAGGGAAGCTGGTCAGAGTTGATGGGAAGATGGATGGAGCCAAATGCAGGGCAATCTTAGAAGAAAACCTGTTAGAGTCTGCAAAAGACTTCAGACTGGGGCGGAGGTTCACCTTCCAGCAGGACAACGACCCTAAACATACAGTCAGAGCTATAATGATGGTTTAGATCAGGGGTCTCCAAACTGCGACCCTTTGCTTGCCTTTATCCGGCCCTTGGAGAACTATTCCATCCATTGACACCAACAATGGGGCACTATTCCTCCAACTGACACCATCAAAAGGGCACAATTCTTTCCATTGACACCAACGTTGGGGCACTAGTCCTCCCACTGACACCAACAATATGGTATTGTTTACTCCCCCTGGACACCTGGATATTTTCTACTCCCAATGGCCATGGTCTGGCCCCCTAAAGTCTAAAGGACAATAAACTGGCCCTTTGTTTAGAAAGTTTGGAGACCCCTGGTTTAGATCAAAGCTTATTCATGTGTTAGAATGGTCCAATCAAAGTCCAGACCTAAATCCAATTGAGAATCTGTGTCAAGACTTGAAAATTGCTGTTCACAGACGCTCTCCAGCCAATCTGACAGAGCTTGAGCTATTTTGCAAAGAAGAATGGGCAAAAATTTCACTCTCTAGATGAGCAAAGCTGGTAGAGACATCTCCAAAAAGACTTTTAGCTGTAATTGCAGTGAAAGGTGGTTCTACAAAGTGTTGACTCAGGGGGGCTGAATACAAATGCCCCCCCACACTTTTCAGATATTAATTTGTAGAAAATGTTGAAAACCATTTATCATTTTCCTTCCACTTCCCAATTATGTGCTACTTTGTGTTGGTCTATCACATAAAATTCCAATAAAATACATTTACGTTTTTGGGTCTAAATTTTATAGCTTGTCAGAAAATTCAGAAAAAAAAGAGAAGAGCTGAAGTTACACTCTGCAGAGCTCAGCGAGGAGAGGTCTGAGAGTTGATTGGAGGCAAGACACACGCCCATTTGAACACAGCACACAGAAACAGAGCTGAGGCTGCAGATCCCTCCCCTGTCACCTTTTTTTTCTCTTGGTGTCAGGAAAACTTGTGAACCCGAGATTGGTTTGATCATATACTTTACTAGCCTGTAACGGCTTGTAAACAATCAAATCAAAACCGGAAGTGACAAAATCCTCATCACTTCTGATTTCTGATGTCACTGAGGTGGAGGAACAATAGAAGTTCCTCTTACTCTATGCAGTGCATCCAAAGTGACCGGTCGCATCAGTACTAAGCTCCCTGTTGCGACAGAAGAGCCTGGTGACGGCGGGAGGGTGGGATCCCCTTCTGCTGCCTGTAAAAGTAATCAAGTGGCTGTATAGCCACTTGGATCACTTTTACTGTGTAGGGAATTGCCATCTCTAAAAAATTATATCTAGATCAAGGCTGAAGCCTTGACTGAGATATCAGCACTGTACATCGGTTGGAAGAGTAAAAAGCCCTGTTACCTGTGGGTGACCAGGAGAATATTTCTGGAAATAATTCCCCAGAGCAGTGGGAAAGATATTTACTCTCTTCATTTATGGGTATCAGAGTTTTTTTTTAATGTCATTTAATTTTCATTATTTTTGTATTTCCTAAAATTTTACCCTCCTTACGCATATATGCGGCCTCTCAGCGGGTGGGCTTTAGTGCTGAGAGTAAACACAAAACTGTGCTGAGAGTGTGTACCCTGCGGGCTCCCAGTATAGTCACCGGTGGGGACCGGAAAGCTCCTGATGCGTACTTGTGATTGGGGGCTGTCAGATCATGTGACAGCCAATCACATGGTCACATGACTCAAATGCTTACCTATGCCTCCCACCATCTAGAAGTTCCTAAAGGGCCAGGAGGCAGCAGTGGGAAGGGGTTCTTTTTTTTTTAATATAAATAACAAACATACTTACAGTATCTGCTCTGTGTAATGATTTTGCACACAGCAGCCCTGATTCTTCACTTCTCGGGTCCCCCTGCTGGCACTCCTGGCCCTCCCTCCTGTAGAGTGCCCCCATAGCAAGCAGTATGTTATGGGGGCACCCAATCGGGCTCCTTCCCAAGCTGCTGCTCTGTGTGTCCATTCACACTCATTTATTGCTTGGTAAGAATATGTAAATTTATTTCAATGTTCATAACCTGGCCCTAGTTCTATTTATACTGACTGGGACTCCAGTGGTGGAATCCTCCGCACAGAGGTTTTTTACCTTAATCCAGGAAATGCATTAGGGTAAAAAATCTTACGCCTTTACAACCACTTTAAATAGTACACAGTGTTATTAATACAGATCTTGGCACAAATGGAGTTAGAGTATGTGTGTGAATCTGACAGATTGCTACAGGTCAAATCGGACAGCTTTAATTTCTTAACTTTAATTAACCACTTCAGCCCCGGAAGATTTTACCCCCTTAATGACCAGAACATTTTTTGCGATTCGGCACTGCGTTGCTTTAACTGACACTTGTGCGGTCGTGCGACGTTGTACCCAAACAAAATTGATGTCCTTTTTTTCCCCACAAATAGAGCTTTCTTTTGGTGGTGTTTGATCACCCCTGCGGTTTTTATCTTTTGCGCTATAAAAAAAAAAACTGACAATTTTGAAAAAAAAAGCAATATTTTTTACTTTTTGCTATAATAAATATCACCAAAAAATATCTAAAAAAAAAAATTTCATCCTCTGTTTAGGCAGATATGTATTCTTTAACATGTTCTTGATAAAAAAAAAACAAAAAAATGCAATAAGTGCATATTGATTAGTTTGCACAAAAGTTATAGCGTCTACAAAATAGGGGATTTGCTAGAAAACTACCCTCAAACATTATATATATATATATATATATATATATATATATATATATATATATATATATATATAAATATATATAAATATATATATATATATATTATATTATTATATTTTTTTTTTCCTAACACCCTAGAGAATAAAATGGCGGTCGTTGCAATTCTTTCTGTCACACCGTATTTGCACAGTGGTCTTTTTTGGAAAAAATAAAAATTTTTTAATTAAAAAAGAAGACAACAGTAAAGTTAGCCCAATTTTTTGTTCTATTGTGAAAGATGATGTTACGCCGAGTAAATTGATACCCAACATGCCACGCTTTAAAATTGCGCCCGCTTCAATTTTGATAAATGTAAAGTTATGCACTTGGGGGCTAAGAATATGCATGCATCATACATACTAGGGGGAGTACAACTGGTGGAATCCGTAGTGGAGAAGGATCTGGATGTTCTGGTAGATCATAAGCTTAATAATAACATGCAATGCCAAGCTGCGGTTTCCAAAGTGAGCACAATCTTTTCTTGCATTAAGAGAGGTATGGACTCCAGAGAGAGCGATATCATTTTGCCCCTGTACAAATCATTAGTAAGACCTCATCTGTAATATGCAGTTCAGTTTTGGGCACCAGTTCTCAAAAAGGATATCGAGGAACTGGAGAAAGTGCAGAGAAGAGCAACCAGACTGATAAGAGGCATGGAGGAGCTCAGCTATGAGGAAAGATTAGAGGAACTGAATCTATTCCCTTGAGAAGAGGAGATTAAGGGGGTATATGAGCAACATGTATAAATACATAAGGGGTCCATATAGTGGACTTGGTGTTGAGTTATTCACTTTAAGGTCATCACAGAGGACAAGGGGGCACTTTTTACATCTAGAGGAAAAGAGATTTCATCTCCAAATACGGAAAGGTGAAAGAGCTGTGAAAATGTGTTATAGACTCCCTCCAGAGGTGGTTCTGGCCAGCTCAGTAGATTGCTTTAAGAAAGGCCTGGATACTTTCCTAAATGTACAGAATATAACTGGGTACTAGCATTTATAGGTAAAGTTGATCCAGGGAAAATCCTATTGCCTCTCGGGGGATCAGGAAGGATTTTTTTCCCCCTGTTGTAGCAAGTTGGATCGTGCTCTGCTGCAGCTTTTCGCCTTCCTCTGGATCAACTGTGAGCATAGGATTGTGTATATGGGATTGTATTTTTTATTTATTTTTTGGTTGGATTAGATGGACTTGTGTGTTTTTTTTCAGCCTGACTAACTATGTATAGTAAAGACCCAGCATGGGGGGGCAGAGTAGTTTACTGGTTGTCTCTCTTTCCTTGCAGTGCTGGCAACCTAGGTATTTATTCCACTGGGAATATTATATCATATGGAGTTTGCATGTTTCTTTCATATTAATGTGGATCATTTTCCGGTGCACCATTTCCTCTCCACAGACGAGTTATAATGTGGCCTCAATTCCTATGGTAGCTGACCAGATTCTTTGCCATGTACTGCTGTCACAGGTGTGGGTAACTTTAAAGCTGAAATCCAGAAATTCAGCCACAGGTGTAAAAAGTACAGGCACACTGTGGGTTAAATCCAAGCAAGTGCATTACATCTCCTGAATGTATCTGTAAAATTTATATCTTACTATTCTATGGCTCCGCCAGAGCATACACACACTCCGGACTGTGAGAGAAGAGACAGGAACACAGAGCAGCTATTCCCACCCCTGCCCTCTGCTGCCTATTCAGAGAAGCCTTTGTATTATATGAATGAGTTCACATAACACAAAGGCTTCTGTGAATGGGCAGGTTAAGACCTGAAGCATTAGAGTCATTCTCCCAGAAAATACATTGACAGCTGTCTTCCAGAAGTGCAGTAAAGTTGTCATATCCAACCATCTTGGGATTTCAAGTAAATCCCAGTGTTCCATGAATCTGGACTGAATCCTGCTGCAGAGCCCAGTGCCGGAATAAGTTCCAGTACTTGACTACACTAATCCCCCTGTCAGGTGCTCGATGCGCCGTGCTGAAGCTGGCAAGGCTGAGACTTTCTTCCTGCCTTCCATATGCCATAATGATCCTTCCTTCCTGCCTTCCATGTACTATAGTGATCCTTACTCCCTCTATCATGTTTGGCAACACCCACTTTTTTGCATGCCGCCGGTCACTGTCTCCCTGAAATGTCCCTCATTTTGAAGTTCAAAAGTTGTTTTGTATGAATAAGCCCTGGAAATGTCATGCAAAACCTTGGACTTAACTCAGTGTGCCTTCACTTCAGAAGGTCGGCAAGGACTGCCACATGTCTGAATGAGCCCTGACTTGATTGGGTCATATTTGGCTGTCAGGACTACCCATCAAATGTGACAGAATAGGATAATTTTTGCTGTTGCTATGGAGCAAAGCATCGTGGCCACAGCATGTGAACACATTCCCATCCTCTGCTTTTGCAGCTTAAAGAGTAGACCCCCCCCCCCAACCGCAGGTGTAAATGAGGCCCACTGCTAGAGTCCACATACCCTCGCGGTCACGTTTTTTTTAAGGTACCGCACTCCACTTTTTGACAGCATCTGTAACTTTGCTTTAGTTACTGAGGTGCTTTACCTTAGCGGACCTTGTGTGTTTCCCTAATGGATCCCCAGAGAGTATGTGGAAGAGACTTTCCTGTACACAAGAGCAACACTTGGTTATTACCAGAGGCACTGCATAGGAACTGTGTTATTGTAGAATAGATAGAAGTTTGATTATTATTAAAGCTGAACCCCACATAGATGACAAAATCAACATTTAATCCAGATCTGTGTTTATTAAAAATGCATTGTTAATTACAGCTAGTATATATACCAGTAATTGGCTTTATTTTAGTTCTTTAGTGTTTTTTTAATTCCCTGAACAGCAAGGCCAAGACTCAGGGAGGGTGGGCCAGCAGTGTGAGTCAGTCAGGTTCTGTTGCATTGCACAGTGCTGTCAGTTCAACACTGGGTGCTTGCTGACAGGAGAAGACAGCAAAGTGAGCAGAAGTATGACCTTGTTGTATGCTGATGCTTCATTATTTGCTTTTGCGGTAGTTAGTTTGCATCCAAATCAATTTTTAGTCTCAAATCTGATACATCTGAAACAAATTACCCTTAAAGTGGATGTAAACCCAATGTCATCCTTTCTAAACTACTGCCCTAGGTGTTATCTATAAGGATATACATGCCTCCTGCATGTATCTTTAGCTGTCAAATGTCTCCCCTCTGTCTGTTATGAGAACTGAAAAACTGCATATTCTGTGGGTGGGTCTGTTGTCTGGAGCTCAGTGGGTGGAGTCGTGATGTCAGTAGACTCCCCGCCCACCTCTACACTCCCCTTGCCAATATGCATTTTCTCCTGTGTATTTCTTACACTGAACTTCTGCTATGATCTCTAACATCCAGTGAAAAGGCAGGAAAGTAACCACATGACTTCAGCATGGCAAATCATACTGAGGTGTGGAACAGCCAATCCCTGCAGAGCTGCTGAAGAAAGGAGTGGGGGAGGGAATTTAAAAATACTGCATGTCTTAGGCTAGTGTATGAGATATGTAAATCACCTGTCACTCACAGCAAGGGGGAGGATTTGACAAAGTTTTTCTCTGTTTGTCAAGAATTATCTCACTGAACAATAAAAGAGGATTGCTCAGAGATGGATTAACTCTGTGTGGCAAGACTGGGCTGAAATGATAGGAAATCTTATACTCTACAGTATGATATAAAAAAACAAAAAAAAACATTTTTCGGGTTTACATCCATATTAAAGCTAAAATTAAACCTACTTATATTTCACCTTCCCTGGTTCCTCCACCCCCTCTCATCAACATGCTTGTATTTGTTTTTTTTTTTAAATAAAACTTTTCGGTTTCCATTACATACAATGCATCCTCAAAGTATTCACAACGCTTCACTTTTCCACATTTTGTTATGTTACAGCCTTATTCCAAAATGGATTAAATTATTTTTTTTCCTCAAAATTCTATAAACAATACCCCATAATAACAATGCGAAAGAAGTTATTAGTGTTTGAAATCTTTGCAAAATGGGGGGAGATGGGCGGAGTCTAGCGGAGCAGACATGCATTGTTAGAGCTCCGCACCACTGAGGAGAGAAGAGAAGGACAAAGCGGAGCCTGCAGGCTCAAAAGGTATCCATTTGAACCTTTTTGCCCCAGGGAACAAACTGTGAAAGTTTGGGCAGGTACTGGGAGGAAGCCGTGGCAGAAATAAAAATCACCTCACAAAGAGCTCACAGGCACTCACTGCAACTAAAGCAGCTCCAGTCACCTCACAATATACAGCATCAGGGCGCTCTCACAGACAGAAAATGTCACAGCAAGACTCTCCATTTGAGTCAGATACAGAACAAATCCTCTCACAAACTTCTCCACAAGCCTCCTCAGCATCCCCAGTAATATTATTACAGTTTGAAAAGATGCTTCATAAGGCTTTCAAACAAACCTCAGACCAAATAACAAAAAGCCTAACCAAAGAAATAAGAGAGCTGGGAAACCGCACCACAGCCTTAGAAATAAAAATGGATGAAATTGAAATTACAACCCAAGAAAATATAACAGAATTGGAACAATTAAAAGAAGAGAATTTAATACTTCAAACTAAGCTCGAAGATTACGAAAATAGAGCCAGACGTTCAAACTTGCGCATAAGGGGAATACCTGAAACTGTGACAGACCTGCAATCTACTATTACTGCTCTATTACAAGAACTAAAGCCAGATATCCCTATTGAACGTTTAGAACTGGACAGAGTACACAGAGCCCTCACAGCCAAAAAGAAAGATGGACCCCCACGTGATATAACCACAAAATTTAATTATTACAGAACGAAAGAACAAATACTAATTGCTGCAAGAGAAAAAAAGGAACTCAATTTTCAAGGACACAATTATCAAATTTTTGCTGACCTATCCCAACTTACTATTACTAAAAGACGATCCATGAAACCCCAACTAATGGAACTGCAACGCCACAACATTATGTATCAATGGGGCTTCCCCTTTTCAGTCAGATTTAACTACCAAGGTACAATTTACAGAAGCAGATCAGCAGATGAACTACAACAAACCCTTTTAAAATTAAATCTGACAGAACCCACAAGCAGCAACTCTTCCACACGCAGAAGAATGGCATCATCTTCACCTTCAGGCAGCACCCAGAAAATTTCAGAACAAAATGGGAATCATCAATCTCACAAAAGAGGCCGTTATGCCACATCATCCATGGACCAAGAAGATTCAATGGACTGACATCCTAATTCCTGATATCTCTTCATTTATTATACTAAGAGATGGTTCTCTATAAAAAACCTGTATTTATAACTGAATGTAACTGCATTCTGATAGTCACACACTGTGTGGGATCATGTTACATTCCAGTTATATTTCTTATTACTTCTGATTCATATAGCCTTAGAATATATAAGCGAAATAAGGAAATTCTTGTTCAGTTATATATTTTCAGGTAATAACAATAGATTTATTACTTTTTAGGACAAATATGTTCAATAATCCAGAAGTAATGGAAGCTTTTTCTTTCTTTTCTTAAAACAAATATATTATTACCTAACTAGTTCCTAGAACTATGTTTTTGTTTATTCTAATCTGAAGAAATACAACCTCAATTTTATGAGTTAACATATCTAAACAGTTACATATGAATAAAATATGTAATTGTTTACTCTAAAAGGGTTAAAATCCCAAAATAATTCAAACTATCTTCATCAATACCAAAGTTATTAACAGTACCTTTCTAACTGAATTATTTAGCCTAGGGCAAGACTAACCATATACAACCACCCTGGAATAAATAATTTCAACAAAAAACATATTCTGCACTCCAATTAATGAATCATCATTTTGATGTCTTTTGACATAGCACTTCTCTCCTGTAAGCGGAAGATCCGTGTACCCCCATTAGCCCTCCTCATTCTCCCAACCATATTATGTGGGAGTGTGACGAAGGCACTTATTCCCCTGAGAGAGATATTTATTCTCTTTCACGGGTAAATTGTGATTACTTGCAAAAAATAATTTATACAATGTATCATCTAATCTCATATGTTTTTTGTTTACTCTTTACTCCAGAATTCACTGGTTTCTTTTCTATCTTTTCATCTTTTCAGTCCACACAGGTTGATCTGCGCAGTCAGCTCTGCATAACAAAAAGTAAGTCAAAACTATTTGATCTGTTGCCATGGCACCACTGAATATACTTTCCCTGAATGTTCAGGGAATAAATGTCCCTCAAAAAAGGACCAAAGCCTTCCGTACTTTCCATAACAAGAAGGCTCACATAGTATGCCTCCAAAAAACACACTTCACCAAAGATTCTACTCCAAAATATATTTCTCCTTTTTATCAACAAATTTACACGGCTTCTGCCTGTACCAAACAAAGGGGAACTCTAATTGCATTTCACCGATCCACACCATTCACCTTATCATCAGAAATTAAAGACCCAGAAGGTAAATACCTGATACTCATGGGTTATATAATGGATACAGCAATCACGGTGATTTCCTACTACGCTCCTAACAAACAACCTACACCATTCCTCTCACATATATTACAAGTGATTAATACACACAAAATAGGAACAGTGATAATGTGCGGGGATTCGAACCAGGTCCTCCTCCCATTTCTAGATAAATCACCTTTTACACCATCCAAAATAACCTCTAGATTACCTTTTTCTCAACTTCTTTCCAAATACAATCTGGTAGATTCGTGGAGAGAAAGTAACCCAATGAAAAAGAAATTCACTTATTTCTCGCACCCTCATCAAACCTTCACCAGAATAGATCATATTTTTCTAACAATAGGAATGATACCAGAAATTATTGCATCAGATATAATTCCAATTCCGTGGTCTGACCATAATGCAGTATACACTACTATAGCCTCAGCCATACCAAAAGCGCATGACCCAACATGGTACTTACCGGACATAATGCTCAAACACCCACTACATCAGATGGCCATTGAACAAGCTTTAAAGGAATACATATCAATTAATAATACAACAGACATTTCCCCAATAACACTGTGGGAAGCTCATAAGCCTGTCTTGCGTGGTACAATACAAAGACAAATGGCACTATTTAAACGGGAACGCAAAAATCTAGCAAAAAAACTAGAACTCAATTTTAATGCAGCCTACATATCATTCCAAGATAATCCATCTCAGAGTACAAAATCTCATCTGGAAAAATCTAGATTGGAATACGATCTATTTCTCACTGAGTCAGTTGATAAATCCCTCAAACGCTCCAAACACAATTTCTACATGAATACAAACAAACCAGGTACATATTTGGCTCGGGCATTAAATTCAACTAACAAATCTTTCAAACCAATACAATTGAAATTATCAAAAAATGTTTATACTTGTAATCCAGTTAAAATAGTCCATAAATTTCACTCACATCTCGCAACTTTATACAAGACAAACAATGAATTTAATCCTACAGAGGCTGAATCCTTCTTCTCAAAAATAACCTTACCTGAGTTGTCTCGGAATCAAAAAAGCAGTTTGGATGAGCCTATAACTATAGATGAAGTTGCTAACGCCATAAAAGACCTAAAACTTAACAAAAGACCAGGCCCAGACGGCTACTCGGCTTTATACTATAAAACATTCTCAGAAATACTCTCTCCCATTCTCACTGAAACTTTTAACAAACTTCTAGAAGGACATTCTTTTCGGCAAGAAACACTAATGGCAATTGTTTGTATGATCCCAAAACCCCTTTCTGATGATACTTCCTGTGTGAATTATCGGCCTATCTCTCTGTTAAACCTTGATATTAAATTATTAGCAAAAATAATAGCAAAACGCCTCAATAGCATTATAGGAAAATTAATACATAGAGATCAAGTAGGCTTCATGCCAAATAGACAGGCAGGCGATAGTATACGCAGGGCAGTGTTATTGGCACATATTGCTAAAAAACGGAAAATCCCTTTATGTTTTCTATCTCTCGATATTAAGAGGGCATTTGACACAGTATCCTGGCAATATATGCAATATTCATTACAAAAATGGGGTTTTGGACCCCACTTTTTAACATGGATCAAAGCATTATATAATAAACCCAAAGCCTATATAAAATATGCTGGATACAAATCTGATGCCTTTAATATCGAAAGAGGTACCCGACAGGGTTGCCCATTATCTCCCTTATTATTTGCCCTTATACTCGAACCCATGGCCCAATACATCAGAACAAACCAAACTATAACTGGCATTGAAGTAGGAGGTATTACACACAAATTATGTATATTTGCAGACGATATATTACTTTTTCTATCATCACCACAGGTCTCTGGTCCTAACTTAATACCAGCTCTTGATGGATTTGCAGCCCTATCCGGCCTTATGATTAATCCTAAGAAATGCCTAGTGCTTAATATTTCGCTCACAAACATGGAATTGATCCCGGCTAGGGCTGCATTCCCATTCACATGGGCAGAAAAATCAATCCCATATCTTGGAATTCATTTAACAGCATCTCATTCTGACTTATTCTCAACCAATTATCCTCCTGTATTAAGACAGATCACAAATCTAATAAAACAATGGTCGCAACTTCCTTTATCCTGGATAGGGAAGATTAATGCAATCAAAATGACTATTCTACCCAAATTACTTTATCTATTCAGAGTCCTCTCTATTCCAATTCCTTCCTATTTTTTGAGAATAGTACAAAAAAGAGCAACTTCGTTTATATGGGGCTCTTCTAAACCACGTATACCTATACACACACTACATCTTCCCAAAAATAAAGGAGGCCTGGGATACCCTAATTTTACTAACTACTACAGAGCAGCACATTTGGCCAGTCTGTCCAAATACCATGCAAAACAGGAAATCCCATTATGGGTATTTATAGAGGCTTCAGAAAATGACCCTCTATTAATATCAAACTTGTTATGGCTTGATCCTAAAGACCGCTTTAAAATTCATAATCCCATAACTAAACACTTCTTATCTCTCTGGGATAAACCAAATATCAGTTACAATCTCCACACAATCCTCTCCTTTCTTTTATCAGAAATCCGGCCTTTTATCCGGCATGGATCTACCCAAATTCTTTTAAAGCTTGGACAACATCAGGCATTCAGACACTAAATGACTTCATAGCATCTAAATTATTCCTTTCATTCCCATCGCTTAGAGAAAAATATGATCTACCAAACTCTGAGATATTTAGATATCTCCAAATCAAAAATTTCTATACACCATTCCTAAAGGGGGATACACCATTATCCCAATTATCCATTTTTGAATCAATTTGTACAAAAGATCCATTTGCTAAAGGTACAATTTCATCACTTTATAATCAATTATATGGAGTAGTAAATCTTAATAGACCCTCTTACGTTCAGAGGTGGGAGGAGGACCTGGGACGAACTTTAGAAGACACGGACTGGTCTAACATATGGCTCACATCTAAAGTCCTAACTCGCTGGTACCTTGTACCCGCTAGAGTGGCAAAATATTCACCTAATACCTCAGCTCTTTGTTTTCGAGGATGCCCAGAAATAGGCACACATTTACACATATGGTTGACATGCCCAGTAATCCAAACCTTCTGGAAGGAAGTCTTCGTGATTGCATCTAAAATATTTAAAAAAATAATACAACCAGATCCATATATAACTTTACTTAATCTAAAACTGGAATGGTTAACACTCTCTCAATTCAAACTTATGATCCAACTAATAACGGCTGCAAAACAAACAGTGGCCAAGGCATGGAAATCTCTTACATTGGTACTAGCAGAAACAATTCACAGAATGAATAATACAATGTCCCATGCTAAGATGGTAGCCATCGATCAAAATCAAATTCCAAAATTTGAAAAACTTTGGCATCCTTGGATAAAACAACAGTTCCTGTCAAAGTTCAATGACTCTGTCCTGTTGCCATGGTAACAGATTAAATGACTTACAGAGACACCCATTCTAAGGCTTCAAAGAGAACTAAAAAGAATAATAAACTGACGAGCGGGACAACCTTGTGGACCATACCTCTGCCTTTCTACCCTTTTTCTTCTTTCTCTTTCCTTTTCTCCACCTTACGATTAAAGCTCATTATCAGAATTTATTTGACCTATATACACTCTACCTGTAAACAATATATATAGTAGGTATAAATCATTTAAATACCTACAAAAGTAACTAAGGAAATTATATATATCTTTAATTTAGGTTTACGTGAACCCAATGTTTAATATTTGAAATTTCATGATATTTACCTATATAAACCCTACTGTAAAACAATGAGCTTACTTTATAGATCCTTGTAAACTTACTTTATATATCTTTATAATATTGTATACTCAATAAACTTCTTTTGACAAGGAAATCTTTGCAAAATTATTAAAAATAAAAACGAAAAAATCACATATACATAAGTATTCACAGCCTTTGCCTTGACACTCAAAATTGAGCTCAGGTGCATCCTGTTTCCACTGATCATCCTTGAGATATTTCTACAACTTGATTGGAGTCCACCTGTGGTAAATTCAGTTGATTGCACATGATTTGGAAAGGCACACACCTATCTATATAAGGTCCCACAGTTAACAGTGCATGTCAGAGCACAAAAATAAGTAAGAAAAGGGGGGGGGGGGAACTGCGCTATATAATGCTTGGGAAAATAAATTATGTGTTGTGAATCCATTATAGTGAAACAGCATCCTGGAAGACGTGATGTTGTCACGAAATGCGTAGGGCGGAGCTGGACGATGCGCTGACGTCACCTCCAATCTGTGCTCCATCTCCAGTTGGACGGGTTTGTCCGAGTCCACACGGCCAACGGACCGGACTTAAGGCTCTCTTTATCTGGATGACACTGTAAGTGAGTTTTTGAATAAAGTCCTCAATGGCTTTACACTATGCAAGCTCCATCTTTATTTTATGGTACGCCTCTTTCACGAGTTGGTCCGTAACTGCTGATGTTGTGATTACCCTGTAGTGGATACCGATGCGAGTTCCAGTTGCCAGTTTCAGCTGTCTTTGCGAGCTGTGATCCTCTGTAGTGGGGGATCGTGGCTTTCCGGTAAGGAGTGACCCCTTCCATTCTTGGTGGTGGACTGCTTTTTCACGGATGAATATTTGATAATCACTTTGAGTTTTATTAAGAGAGGTGGTTTAGTGCCACCTTCAAGACTGTTACTTTAGTTCACCCTTTGGACTTTTCAAGATCGCATGAGTGATTTATTTTTGATACCATTGTTTTTTTCCTGTTTACGTATAATTGTGCTCTTTTAGAAGTTGTCACTTTTTTCATATTTTTATGCACTTTTTGTCACTTACTAGCGCGATTCTTTTTGTTTCTTAATGTCAGAGCACAAACCAAGCCACGAAGTCCAAGGAATTGTCTGTAGACCTCAGACAAGATTGTATCGTGGCACAGATCTAGGGAAGGGTTCAGAAAAACTTCTGCAGCATTGAAGGTCCCAATGAGCACAGTTGCCTCCATCATCTGTAAATGGAAGAAGTTTGGAACCACCAGGACTCTTCCTAGAGCGGGCCGCCCAGCCAAACTGAGCAATCGAGGGAGAGGGGCCTTATTCAGGAAGGTGACCAAAAACCCGATGGTCACTCTGACAGAGCTCCAGCGTTTCTCTGTGGAGAGAGGAGAACCTTCCAGAAACATAAATCATCTCTGCAGCACTCCACCAATCAGGCCTGTATAGTAGAGTGGCCAGACGGAAGCCACTCCTCAGTAAAAGGCACATGACAACCCGCCTGGAGTTTGTCAAAAGGCACCTGAAGGACTCTCAGACCATGAGAAACAAAATCCGGATGTTCTGAAGGAGATAACATGGTATTTCCAGGTAAACGATACTCTTGACTGTGACCCTGGAGTGATATGGGAAGCTCACAAATCGGTAATTAGAGGAGTCCTGATCAAGCATGGAGCTAGGGTGAAGAGAGAAAGAGAGGTGCAATTGACATCCAACGCTTGGAAGCACTACATACATATATTCCCTCTCCAGACACTGAGCGAGAACGCCTGAGTCTCCGTAGGGTTTCTGACCTTCTTTACAAGGCTAAACGGCACTACAAAAGGGTTGGAGGATTTTTTTTTAATTCGGCAATAAATGTGGCAAGCTTCTTGCTAGATCCCTTTGTGACCATTACTCGACCACTTACGTTCCGCAGATATCGCTCCGGGATGGAAGGAAAGCCGCCCATCCTAAAAAAATAGCCCAGTCATTCCAACATTTTTACTCTTCTCTTTACAATCTTATTCTGGAATCACCTTCACACTCTAGAATTGATGATTACTTGGTAGCCTTGGGAATGCCACGCCTTCCATCCCTGGTGCAACAAGAATTGAAACACCCTATTATGCTAGAGGAACTGCAAGCAGCGGTTGGCTCAGCGAAGTCTGGTAAAGCTCCGGTCCCGGATGGCTTTACAGTACAATATTATAAGCTCTTATCACCCACTCTGGGTATCTACTTGGTAAAAATCCTAAATACCCTAGGAGACTCTGCTTCCTTCCACAGGGAGTCTTTGAAAGCTATTATTTCGGACATCCCTAAAGATGGGAAAGACTCCATGCAATACGGGAGTTACAGGCCAATTTGCCTGCTAAACGCAGATCTGAAGCTTTTTACCAAGATACTGGCCTCTCTCCTTAAAATACATCTATCTTCCCTAGTCCACTTGGACTAAGTGGGATTCATCCCGACAAGGGAGGCAAGAGACAATACCACCCAGGTTCTTAACCTGATTCATGTTGTCTGTCAATCGCAAACTCCATGCATCTTCTTGGGGGCTGATGCAGAGAAGGCCTTTGACTGGGTCAACTGGCGGTTCAGGTTTGCTGTTCTGAGAAATATCGGCCTGGGGGATAACATGGTCCACTGGATCTCGATTCTTTACTCTTCACCGACGGCCCAGGTTAGGGTGAATATGTGTCTTGTCCTCCCCCTTCCCAGTCACAAATGGGACTAGACAGGGATGCCCATTATCACCCCTTCTATTTGCCCTTACATTAGAGCCCTTCCTATGCACTGCCTGGTTAAACCCTGATATACAAGGCATGTGAATTGGGCGATCCCAACATAAGACCTCAGCTTTAAAGTTGGACAGACTAAGCCCTGAAATACCTGGGGACCTTTTATCCCTGCTGACCTCTCATGCACTTTTGATCTTAACTTTTCTCCCCTTCTACGAAACGTGTATGCTCTTCTGGACAAATGGAATTCGGGATTACATTCTTAGTTTGGGAGGTGCAATATTGTTAAAATGAGTGTTCTTCCCAAGTTTCTGTACCTTTTTCAGGCTTTACCTATTGCTATCCCTACAAGATTTTTTTAAGCAAGCTCATGCCTTGTTCACCCGGTTTATTTGGGCTCATAAACACCCAAGGACCAGGAGATCTCTGCTGTCCCTCCCGAAACAATTTGGGGGCCTTGCTGTTCAGAATCTTTACAAATACTACCAAGCAGCACACTTAGGATGTCTTATAGACTGGTGCTGTCATGGCAACGGTAAACTCTGGCCTCGTGTAGAACAAGACCAAAGTCGGGTGTTGTTACATAGATCGCCGTGGTGTTTTGAGGACCTTCCACCTCCTCTAAAAAAACACCCGTTCATTGGTACCACAACCCGTCTATGTTTTCAGCTCATCTCTACAAATAAGTGGTCCTCCCTGGAGTCTCTGTTGTTCCCCATACTAGGTAATCCCGCTTCTCTCCTGGTCTCCGGGCGGGTCCCCTTTAACCTGTTGATTGAGTCAGGACATTATCAAGCTTCACATTTTGCAATAACTGTGGCCTGGCCCTCATTGCAGACCCTGACAGTTGGCGATGGCCCTTTTCAACTGGACCTTTGGAGAGCCTCGCAACTATTCAATTTTCTTCAGACTTTTTCAGCCCCAGACAATTACTGCCACAAACTGACTACATTTGAAGAGTACTGCACTGAAAGTGGCACGTTCTCTCATGCCCTCTCGGCAATGTACTATCTTTTAGTGTCTCCTCCCGAAGACTTCCTGCCCCCCTACTTGGCAAAATGGGAATCGGATCTGGGTAGAACATTCACGAAGACGCAACGTTCCAAATATAACCAGATTTGCCTCAAAAACTCAAAAGTGGCAGGAAACCAATTTCAAGATCCTTACCCGGTGGTACCGTACCCCATCTTTCCTTCATAAATTCTTCCCGACCACCTCTGCTCTATGTTGGGATGATGTCAAGAGGAACATTGGACTTTGCTACAAATTTTCTGGCCATGTACTAAGTCGGGCAGTTTTTGGAAGGAGGTCCACACGATTAATACCAAAATTCACCGTCCACAGAGTCCCTGATGATCCAGCCTTTTCTTATTGCATGCTTCCACTATTCCCGTCAAGGTTTATAAGAAATCTATACCTCGACACCTTCTGAACGCGGCCAAGTCTTGCATTCCACTCACCTGGAAACAGACACAGAATCCAACAGTTGAGCTGTGGCTGAGGAAGGTCGATGTACTGAATCAGATGGAGGACTTAGTTTTGACCACCAGGCAGAAACGAGAGACTTATACGCACACCTGGACATTATAGAACATGTTCATTTATTCTGAGGAAAGGGAAGGCTCTCATAGATGTGACTTCTAGTGGTTGAAGGTATTCTCAGGTCTCGTAGCAGACTAGCTCAGAGTTTTTTTATATTACAAATGTATTTGTTGTGTGTTTTTTTTTATATAAATTTGCAAAGATTTTTAAACAAACTTCTTTCACATTGTCATTATGGGGTATTGTTTGTAGAATTTATGAGGAAAATAATGAATTAATCTATTTTCGAATAAGGCTGTAACATAACAAAATGTGGAAAAGGTAAAGCACTGTGAATACTTTCCACATGCACTGTAACTTATTTTATACACAGTAATATCATCACTGGGTCTCCCTGCTTCTCTATGCAATGTAGGCAGATCATAACTGGTAGGAAGGCCCAGCAGGGTGCTGTACATAGCTTCCTGAAAACATCACAGCACCCTGTCTGAGTACTCCTTCCTCAAGAGCCTACAGTCCTGATGCAGGCAGGTGGGAGGCTGAGAGGCTGAGCCAGCTGCTGTTCAGGCATCTGGGTGGATTACAGCCTTAAGTGGAGTTCCACCCACTTTTACAACTCTTCAGCATCCCTCACTAAACTCATGCACTGTAAACGAATTTGATATTTTTGAAAAAAAATTCTCAGCACCTACTGTATATCTGCTCTATTCATTTTTCACTTCCTCCTCCCTGGCCGCGGCCCATCGCATCATTTCCTGTTTGCAATGCCTTCTGGGAGGGGGCGGCAATTTCCTCTGACACTGCCGTTGCTATGGTAACCTGACCTGAAACCTATTACACTGCTTGTGCTGCACTGAGCATGTGCGAGATCTGCAAGGATGAGATCCAGGAATGAAATACAGTCTGGCTTCAGATGCCCACACATCCTAAGATGGCCACGGCCTGCTGTAAGTTTTATAAAATAACAAACTACTGCTTTAAACTAACAACAGACCTTAGTTACAGACTAACTTTACTAGAATACGTTAAGCTTGTGTATTATAGGGGTATTTTTATTTAAAAAAGTATAATTTCGGCCGGAACACCACTTTAAAGTCGTGATCATTCTAGAGCCTGGACTGGCTGAGTGATGTCAGCCGACAGCAGGCTTTAGCCTAGCTTCAGCTGAAAACAGGTCACGGGAGTGCAGAACAAACTGCACTCCTGTGATCCCCAGGAGTACAGCCAAACAAGCTTTAGGTGTGCTTCTCCTTTAACAGTTTTCAAGACCTCAGTGGTTGCAAGCTTGTTCTAGATCAGAGAATTACCTAGGTAATGGATCTTGGATTAGGATGATACCCCTGAGCATGAGCCTTTAAAGTAATGACAACCGCCATATTTCTATTCATATAGTTTGTGGGGAATGGCCAGATCTTCTATCAAGTTCCTGTTCTCTTGCCTTCCTGGCCCAATTCCCATTCCACTCATTCCTTGTCCTTGTGTCAAAGGGCATGAGAAGGACATCTTCCTGATGGATTCACAAACAGTCAAATAGAAAAAAAAAGTTACAAAAAATTCTAACCCAGCCATTCTTAGCTAGGGTTCCTCTGGAGGTTGCTAAGTGATCTTTTAGCTCTGGCTGACTGACCTCCCATCTGATGGTGCCTGATATTTCCAGGTCCAATACCACTTGGCAGAGCCACCACCAGGGACACAGCGATCTTTTTAGCTGTCTGTATGGATGGTATTCTGACCACCACTGTAAGGGGCTCATTCTTCCTATTGGACACCAATGTAAAGAGGCGTTATTTCCCCTGACCCTAGTAAGAGTTCTCTGAGATTTGAAAATTTTTTTAAGGGTTCCTCTCAGGTAAAAGGGTAGAGAATGACTGTTCTAACCCTTCCCTACTCTAGTCCAAAGTTGAGAATAAAAAGTTTTAACAGTAATTGATTTTTAAAGTACAGTGCCTTGAAAAAGTATTCATACCCCTTGAAATTTTACAAATTTTGACATGTTGCAACCAAAAACATTAATGTATTTTATTGGATTTTATGTGATAGACCAACACAAAGTGGCACATAATGTGAAGTGGAAGGAAAATGATAAATGGTTTTCAAATTTTTTACAAATAAATAACTGAAAATTGTGGCGTGCATTTGTATTCAGCCCCCCCTGAGTCAGTACTTTGTAGATCACTTTGTAGAATCAAATTTTTTTTATAACCTAACCCTGCTTTAAACTTCTCCACAACTTTATCCCTAACCTGTCTGGTGTGTTCCTTGACCTTCACGGTGCTGTTTGTTCACTAAGGTTCTCTAGTGCCTCGTTTCCACTGAGCGGATCGGTTCGGGTCGGTACAGTTTGAATGGCCTAAAATGGTCCGGTCTATTCTGGTGAGCGTTTCCACTGCAAATGTGGGTCCACAAGGGGCCATACAGGGTTTAGAAAAAAATGCCTCAGCATAGCACAGAAGAGGGGTTTTCTGTCAGCCAATCAGTGGAATGTATCGTAGCTCCGCCCTAACCGAACCGTTCCATTTCTATGGCCCCACATCTGAAGCAGGACCCTGAATGGAACAGTTCGGGTTCGGTTATATGGGCCGCTTTCATAATGGAAAACATCCAAAATGGCGTACCGTACCGAACCGAACCGAACCGATCCACTCAGTGGAAACGAGGCATTACAAACCTCTGAGGGCTTCATCAGAAACAGCTGTATTTATATTGAGATTAAATTTCACACAGGTGGACTCTATTTACAAATTAGATGACTTCTGAAGGGCAGTTGGTTCCACCTAGATTTTAGTTAGGGGTAAAGTAAAGGGGGCTGAATACAAATGCACACCACACTTTTCAGATATTTATTTGTAAAACATTTTGAAAACCATTTATCATTTTCCTTCCACTTCACAATTATGTGCCACTTTTGTGTTGGTCTATCACATAAAATCCCAATAAAATACATTTACGTTTTTGGTTGTAACATGACACAATGAGAAAAATTTCAAGGGGTATGAATACTTTTTCAAGGCACTGTAGATGTAAACTCTAAAGCCTTGTTTAGATAGGTGGTTTGACCACTTTTTTTACCACCCATCCAAAAGCCTATGAAGGCAGCAGGAAGGGATCGTACACATGCTTCAGGCCCTATGCCAGTAATGGTGAACCTTGGCACACCAGATGTTTTGGAACTACATTTCCCATGATGCTCATGCACTCTGCAGCGTAGATGAGCATCATGGGAAACGTAGTTCCAAAACATCTGGGGTGCCAATTTCGCCATCACTGCCCTCTTTGTGGCAAATTTAATTTTATAGGGGGGTTGTCTGTAAAGCTTGCCCATTTAAACTCAATGGAAACGTACTGGAATCATGAGCCAAACACTCAATGCAAGATTGCTCTTGGGCAAAAAAAACCCCAAAAAAAACAGGTATTCAGGAGGTGACAGTATCACCTCCTAAATGCCTGAAAGCTGCTGCTCTACCACTCTCGGTAAATCAATCCACCATGGAGTGAACAGAGGCTAACAGCAAGCCTTCTTATTTTGCTCCCTTTTGGTCTGTTAAATATACAAGTGGAAGTGGTTTATTATATCTGTTAGATATGGCAAAAGAGGTCTGTGACAGGAGTCACTTTGGGTGGGGGGTTTGTGCAACTCAGCTTACCTCGGAGAGCTTTGGAAACTCTGTGTCCAACTTCCCCGAACCCTCTTATGTGTAAATTACCCTGTGTCCATTAGGGGCACAGGGTGCCGGAGAACCCCCTATGATCTGTGCTAGTCAGACTCAATGTTGTATATATGTATATATTGTGTGTCTATTGTGATTGGACTGTTTACCCCGCCCTGAATCCAAGGGTGGGGGGAAGTGTCTCAGAGTTAGATATCTGTGGTAATATGTGCTGGAATAAAGGAGTTTGATGTTTTTCACCCTACAATGAGTTATGGCTAGTGACTGGGTGGGCTAAGGGGTCTTGGATAGTGCTGGTTCTGGACAGAGGAAGCATTTACGGCGGACATAGTCCTGAGGACAGGGATTCGTCACAACTGGTTGGCAACAGCGGGATGGTGGTAAGCTACAAATATACAGTATAGATATGATTTAAATGCAACCTGACTCTTTAAACCTAACCATTATCTTGACAAAAGCCATTATCTGACACACAAAAAAAAATTGTGGCAGTGTATGAAGGCTGCAAAAAAAAAAATTGTTGTGCTAAAAATTATTATTTTATATATATTATAATTATATATAAAATAATCGCTTTCCTGTGGCTGCGGCAAGCTTTTTTTCTTCTGATAACGGGCTGGTTTCTAACGCACCCTCCTAATCCTGTATGTGATCTTGGAACGCACTCAGCAATGTTCTGATTCACCTGCAGCCAACAAACAAGATTGAGTTGCGAGGGAGAACAAACATCTGTGTCCCTGTAGACTTGCCCTTCACATGCTTGCACTGTTTATGTTCTGCTCCTAATGCTAGGCGGAAATAAAGCCCTTTTAATTTGTTCTTTAGTGATTTAATCCTATAAAGCAACAACAGACCCATATGGGGACAGTCACACTGGTAAAATACATGCAGGCTAAAAATACGGGGGGGGGGGGGGGGGGGGGGTTGCCATAGTGATTTTTTATTTTTTTCTGAAGCAAATTGATTTAACCCGATTGCAGGTATGAGACTATTTTGGAGCTGAATAATTAGCAAAATTGCATTTTGTTGGTAAAGCATAGACGTTGCTGGAGTTTTTTTCTATATCTCCTCCATTGTGTTTTAACGCTTAACTCCATCTAAACCATCCTTTTTATAATGGAGAAACTCTTAAAAAAACTTTTTGCTAAAAATTACTACATATACAGTTCAGGGTGCATTGGCCTAAACAGTAGATGGTAAGTGTGAGAATAAATAAAAGAATAAGGAACTTGCTGTACTTCAACCAGGGGTCTCCAAACTTCCTAAACAAAGGGCCAGTTTACTGCTTTTCATATTTAGGTGGGCCGGACTGTGGCCAGTGGGAGTAGAAAATGCCCCATCATCAATGGGAGCACACAATGTCTCAGGCTTGATGGTCAGTGGGATTTAAAAAATGTGATCAGGAGGAGGAGGAGGAATAGTGCCCCATTATTGGTATTAGTGGCAGGAACAGTGCTCCCTTGTTGGTGTCAGTGGGAGGAATGATGCCCCAACGTCGGTATCAGTGGGAGGAATTATGTATATTGTTGGTGTCTGAGGGAGGTAATAGTGTTGGTGTCAGTGAAATTAATGGTGTCTCATTGTTGGTGTCAATAGGAGGAATAGTGCCTCAAGGGCCAGACAAAGGCAAGCAAAGGGTCACATCTGGCCCTTAGGCCGCAGTTTGGAGACCACTGCTAAAAGTCTTATAAATAGAATCAGAAAAATCGTTTTCAGTATTAATAATGAAATGAAACAAATATTAATCAGGTTAAAAAAAATTCTAACAGTGAAATGCTCCTTCTGATTGGTTGTCAGTGGGAGAAGAACCACCTTGTATGTGTGGTCATTGGCAGAAGGGCTTCCTTACCCTGGTGGTCATTAGGATAAGGGCCCTGTTGCACCAGCGGTCATTGAAATAAGGGCCCCACTGCACATAATACAAACGAGATAAAACAAGATGCTTGAGTCCATGGCAGAGCGCTCATCTCACAAACCCAAACATATTGCACGTTCCCACACAGGGTGAAGTCCAACTGACCGGTGGAAGGTGCGCACTGTGATCCAGCTGTATTATCACCTATGAACATTTTCTTAATCACCTCACAGACTCTGCACCTCTCTTTTTTAATGACTTTCGTGTGAAGTTGACCACATGATTTATATATCTTTTACTCAACATTAGTGTTTATAGTGTATGTTTACATGTACTGTTTTATATATGCTATTCCTTTATATAGTCATTGGAATAAGGGCCCTATTACACTCAAGGTGATTGGCAGAAAGGCAACATTACACTGGTGCTTATTGGAAGAAGGGCCCAAATACACTGGTGGCCATCGGAAGAGCTCCATTACAGTTGTGGTCAGTGGAAAGAATGCACCCTATATTGATGGTCAGTTAGAAGAATGCCCCTTAAATTGGTGTTCCGTGGGAATAATGCCTCTCAACCTAACAGTGGAAACAACCATTGGTGTCAGTAGTTATTTACTTGAGAGCACAATTTTCCATAGCAACCCCAAGCAATGTCTGAAAGAACCATAGGAAACCCTGGTTGAGAATGGTTGATGTAACCTTCTAAACTATGTTTGGTTTTGGATACATTTGGGAAGAGTTAGAACCACTGACAATTTCTGAATTCTATCTGTATGCTCATTGAATAGGTTTCCTTTCACGTCCTGTTGTGTTTAACATCTGTTACTTACAGCATGTTGAAGATCAGGACTGCTTGTGCTCTGTGTGAGAACACTATCTCCAGAGTTCTGATACGCCACCTGATCATAAGAAATGTCTCCCCGAGTAGGCTGCATGAGTGTTGTTGTTTGGAGCACAGTAGTTGTGATCCAACAGGGGCATGTTGGACAACTGGAGAAGGACTTCTGCGGCCCACAAAAAGCAGCAGAAGTCCTGAGCTCCAGCATGCTGCTAGAGAAGTGCAGATTGGGATGGTTCTAAAACACTATTAAACTTCCACATTGACGAGCCGACCCCCCAGGCCACACTCACTATAGACCTATCTTTCCCTTTTACCATCTCACTTACTCCCCCTGTTGTTCTGGGGAAACCTCTCCCAGGTAAATTCCTTTTGCTTCTGATTAAAAGAAAAAATTGGGTAGCATCGATACATCTAGGAAAAAATTATCTACCTGGGGTTGCAATCGCTTTGTGACTAAGACCACATATACTGCCATGTTTGTAAAGACCAATCTGTTGACAGCCTTAAAGCGGAATTAAACCCTCCTATCCTTTACAGCCAAGGAAGCTGCTTCTGTTTGATCTGCAAACCCCATGGCGCTGCACATGTGATCTGTTATGACACCAGCCATTTGATGGTTTGACAGTTTGGTTGAAGACACAAGGAAATATGACAGTTAGCAATCTGGCATTCCAGGAATGTAACTGTTTTTTGAAACCATTAAATCGATGGGTTTGGTTCCACTTTATGATTTACTGCTGTTCAGAGGCTCTTGGCTTCAGTAAAATGCCCCCCCCCCCCCACCCCGCACGAAGAAACAGGAGCAATGCTGGAGGCAATTTATAACACACATTAATTTTGATACCATAATTATTAACCACATACCCCCCTGAAGATTTATCCCTCTTCATGACCAGGCCATTTTTTGCAATGTGGAACTGCACTACTTTAACTGACAATTGCACTGATGTGCGACGCTGTACCCAAATACAATTTATGTCCTTTTTTTCCCACAAATAGAGCTTTCTTTTGGTGGTATTTAATCACCTCTGCGGTTTTTATTTTTTGCGCTATATAACAAAAAAAGACCCATAATTTTGAAAAAAAAAAAAAACAATATTTACTACAGAATTTACATAATATTACTTTCTGCTATAAAACATACCCAATAATTAAAAAAAAAAAATCAAATTTATTCATTAATTTAGACCAATATGTATTCTGCTACATATTTTTGGTAAAAAAAATCCCAATAAACGAATATTGATTGGTTTGTGCAAAAGTTATAGCGCCTACCAACTATGGAATATTTTTATGGGAGTTTTTGTTTATTTATTTATTTTTTACTAGTAATGACAGCGATCAGCGATTTTTAGTTGGACTGCGACTTTGCAGCATTTCATTACAAATGGCTTGATCACAAGGAACTTTTAAAGCGGAACTAAACCCTCCCATCGTTTTCAGCCAAGGAAGCCACCATCTTGGCCTCTGTTTGATCTCCAACTGCCATGGTGCTGCACATGTGATCAGTTATGACACCAGACATTTGATGGTTTGACAATTCAGTTGAGAACAAAATTAATGTGACAGTAATGCCCCGTACACACGGTCGGATTTTCCGATGGAAAATGTGTGATAGGACCTTGTTGTTGGAAATTCCGACCGTGTGTAGGCTCCATCACACATTTTCCATCGGATTTTCCGACAAACAAAGTTTGAGAGCAGGATATAAAATTTTCCGACAACAAAATCTGTTGTCGGAAATTCCGATGGTGTGTACACAAATCCGACGGACAAAGTGCCACGCATGCTCAGAATAAATACAGAGATGAAAGCTATTGGCCACTGCCCCGTTTATAGTCCCGACGTACGTGTTTTACGTCACCGCGTTTAGAACGATTGGATTTTCCGACAACTTTGTGTGACCGTGTGTATGCAAGACAAGTTTGAGCCAACATCCATCGGAAAAAATCCTAGGATTTTGTTGTCGGAATGTCCGAACAAAGTCCGACCATGTGTACGGGGCATTACATTCCCAGAATGTGTCGGGAATGTAACTGTTTTTTTAAACTGTTAGGCCCCTTTCACACATACAGACCGTTTGTCCATTTTTCATCCATCCGTTGACGGATGAAAAACGGACATCAATCTATTCCTGTGGAAAAATGGATGACAACAGATCTATTATCATCCGCTTCTGTCAACATCCGTTTTTTTTTTTTTCGAACAGATGAAAGCTCTATTTTTCATGCGTCAAAAAAAAGTGATTGGACGAAAACTGGATGTTAACTGACAAATGGTCAGTTTTTCATCCGTTTTTGCATTGGTAGTGGATTTAAAAAAAAAAAACATGAAAAATGGATGAACTGAACTGATGAAGTGAATGGTCCGTATGTGTGAAAGGCCCCTTAAATTGATGGGTTTAGTTCCTTACTAAAGAATCTCTTCATCTCTGTTTTATAAGAACATGATTTTTTTTCCCTATTTGTGTTAAAAAATACCCTCTAGGTAAAATGAAATGGTATTGAGATGCATACAGGGAGCACAGCCTTGCTAATCAGGGCTTTGGCATGGATGTGGTATACCAGTCCTTTTTTGTTGGTAATTTAGTGGCTAGAGATGAGCTTGGGCATTCTTCGAATTCAACACCAACCCAAACTCCAAACTTCTGTTTTTTAACTCCACTGTGCTGTAGGCCAGGTTATTCCCTGCGCTGCATGTGGTGACCCGAAAACACCTTTTGCTGCTTGTAAAAGAGTGTTCTGAAACCTCCACTGCCAACTCCTTGTCTTTCATATACAGAAAGCCTGATTCATAATATAATTTTACTGCTATCAATTAGATTCAACATGATTTGGTACAGGAGAAGGGAAAAGACTGTGTAGACTTCAAGAAGCAGACGCACCCAGCCCGCGTCTGCTGAGCTCTGTAAAATCTGGATGTAGCAGATGACAAGTGTTAATTTTTATATCAAATATCTACTTTGTTTTAGTCAGTCTTTTGACTAATATAGCATTCTCATTTTAGTTGTATTTTAGTCACCTGAATTGTTTTAATTTTTTTTGTATTCTCCAGTACATTTTGGTTGGCGAAAGTCTAATGGCGTTAGATAAACTGTAATGTATTATTTAAAAGAGAAGTATGGGTTTGTGCTTTTTTTTAGATTCATACTTACCTAGGTGGATGCAGCATGGGTCCGATGCTGCATCTGTTCCCCGGCGCCTCTGCACTGAGAACCGAATGATCAAACATCGCCGATGGCTCGGTTCTCACAGCTCCCCGAGCAGAGAGCTGCTGACTGTCAATCACCGTTCCCTGCTCTGCCCCCTCCTTGCTCATTGGACCGTTGGGCGGGGCGACCGTTTCAGGCTCTCAGTGGCTCAGGCTCTCATCGGCAGAAAAATTTCAATGTGCATAACTAATTACCCCCCTAAAGTCAATACTTTGTAGAGCCACCTTTTGCGGCTATCATAGCTCCAAGTCGCTTTGGATACGTCTCTATGAGCTTGCCACATCTTACCACTGGGATTTTTGCCCATTCCTCCTTGCAAAACTGCTCCAGCTCCTTCAAGTTGGATGGTTTGTGCTTGTGAACATCAATCTTTAGGTCTGACCACAGATTTTCTATTGGATTGAGGTCTTTGACTAGGCCATTCCAACACATTTACTTGTTTCCCCTAAACCACTCAAGTGTTGCTTTAGCAGTGTGTTTGGGGTCATAGTCCTGCTGGAAGGTGAACCTCCATCCTAGCCTCTAATCACACACAGAGTGGCACAGGTTTTGCTCAAGAAAATCCCTGTATTTAGCACCATCCATCTTTCCCTCAGCTCTGACCAGTTTCCCAGCCCCGAGTGCTGAAAAACATCCCCACAGCATGATGCTGCCACCACCATGTTTCACTGTGGGGATGGTGGTCTTTGGGTGATGTGATGTGTTGGGTTTGCGCCAGACATAGTGTTTTCTTTGATGGCCAAAAAGGTAAATTTTAGACTCATCAGATCAGAGTACCTTCCTCCATACATTTTGGGAGTCTCCCACATGCCTTTTCGCAAACCCAAAACATGCCATTTTGTTTTTTGCTGAAAGAAATGGCTTTCTTCTGGCCACTCTGCCATAAAGCCCGACTCTATGGAGCGTACGGCTTATTGTCGTCCTATGTACAGATGCTCCAGTCTCTGCTGTGGAACTCTGCAGCTCCTCCATGGTTACCTTAGGGCTCTGGGCTGCCTCTCTGATTAATGCCCTCCTTGCCCGGTCCGTGAGTTTTGTGTGCGGCCATCTCTTGACAGGTTTGCTGTTGTGCCATGTTCTTTCCATTTGGTTATGATAGATTTGATGGTGCTTCTAGGGATCATCAAAGATTTGGATATTTTTTTATAACCTAACCCTGACTTGTACTTCTCAACAACATTGTCTCTTACTTGTTTGGAGAGGTCCTTGGTCTTCATGGCAGTGTTTGGTTAGTGGTGCCTCTTGCTTAGGTGTTGCAGCCTCTGGGGCCTTTCAAAAAGGTGTGTATATATAATGACAGATCATGTGACACTTAGATTGCACACAGGTGGACATCATTTCACTAATTATGTGACTTCTAATTTTACTTCACCAACTTAGACTATTGTGTTCTGATCCATCACATAAAATTCAGATTAAAAAAACATTGAACTAAAGGCTGTAATGTAACAAAATTGGTAAAAAGCCAAGGGGGGGTAAATACTTTTCCAAGGCACTGTATAACGCCTTTATAAATAAAACCCAGTTTCATAAACAAAAATCTTGCTTTTTGCTAAATAAGTGCATTTTTCTTAATTTTTTTTCTTTAACCACTTCAGCCCCGGAAGGATTTACCCCCTTCCTGACCAGAGCACTTTTTACAATTCGGCACTGCGTCGCTTTAACTGCTAATTGCGCGGTCATGCAATGCTCTACCCAAACGAAATTTGCGTCCTTTTCTTCCCACAAATAGAGCTTTCTTTTGATGGTATTTGATCACCTCTGCCGTTTTTATTTTTTGCGCTATAAACGGAAAAAGACTGAAAATTTTGAAAAAAAATGATATTTTCTACTTTTTGTTATAAAAAAAATCCAATAAACTAAATTTTAGTCATACATTTAGGCCAAAATGTATTCGGCCACATGTCTTTGGTAAAAAAAATGTCAATAAGCGTATATTTATTGGTTTGCGCAAAAGTTATAGCGTCTACAAACTAGGGTACATTTTCTGGAATTTACACAGCTTTTAGTTTATGACTGCCTATGTCATTTCTTGAGGTGCTAAAATGGCAGGGCAGTACAAAACCCCCCCAAATGACCCCATTTTGGAAAGTAGACACCCCAAGGAAATTGCTGAGAGGCATGTTGAACCCATTGAATATTTTTGTTTTTTGTCCCAAGTGATTGAATAATGACAAAAAAAAAAAAAAATTTACAAAAAGTTGTCACTAAATGATATATTGCTCACACAGGCCATGGGCATATGTGGAATTGCACCCCAAAATACATTCAGCTGCTTCTCCTGAGTACGGGGATACCACATGTGTGGCACTTTTTGGGAGCCTAGCCGCGTACGGGGCCCCGAAAACCCAGCACCACCTTCAGGATTTCTAAGGGCATACATTTTTGATTTTACTCCTCACTACCTATCACAGTTTTGAAGGCCATAAAATGCCAAGATGGCACAAACCCCCCCCAAATGACCCCATTTTGGAAAGTAGACACCCCAAGCTATTTGCTGAGAGGCATGGTGAGTATTTTGCAGCTCTCATTTGTTTTTGAAAATGAAGAAAGACCAGAAAAAAAAATTTTTTTTTTCTTTTTTCAATTTTCAAAACTTTGTGACAAAAAGTGAGGTCTGCAAAATACTCACTATACCTCTCAGCAAATAGCTTGGGGTGTCTACTTTCCAAAATGGGGTAATTTGGGGGGGGGGGTTTGTGCCACCTGGGCATTCCATGGCCTCCGAAACTGTGATAGGCAGTGAAGAGTGAAATCAAAAATTTACGGCCTTAGAAAGCCTGAAGGCGGTGCTTGGTTTTCGGGGTCCCGTGCGTGGCTAGGCTCCCAAAAAGTCCCACACATGTGGTATTCCCGTACTCAGGAGAAGCAACAGAATTTATTTTGGGGTGTAATTTCACATATTCCCATGGCACGTTTGAGCAATATAACATTTAGTGACAACTTTGTGCAAAAAAAAAAAAAAAAAAAAAAAAAATTTGTCTCTTTCCCGCTACTTGTGTCACAATATAAAATATTCCATGGACTCGACATGCCTCTCAGCAAATAGCTTGGGGTGTCTACTTTCCAAAATGGGGTCATTTGGGGGGGGTTTGAACTGTCCTGGCATTTTATGCACAACATTTAGAAGCTTATGTCACACATCACCCACTCTTCTAACCACTTGAAGACAAAGCCCTTTCTGACACTTTTTGATTACATGAAAAAATTATTTTTTTTTGCAAGAAAATTACTTTGAACCCCCAAACATTATATATTATTTTAAAGCAAATGCCCTACAGATTAAAATGGTGGGTGTTTCATTTTTTTTTTTTCACACAGTATTTGCGCAGCGATTTTCAAACGCATTTTTTGAGGAAAAAACACACTTTTTTAAATTTTAATGCACTAAAACACACTATATTGCCCAAATGTTTGATGAAATAAAAAAGATGATCTTAGGCCGAGTACATGGATACCAAACATGACATGCTTTAAAATTGCGCACAAACGTGCAGTGGCAACAAAATTAATACATTTTTAAAAGCCTTTAAAAGCCTTTACAGGTTACCACTTTAGATTTACAGAGGAGGTCTACTGCTAAAATTACTGCCCTCGATCTGACCTTCGCGGTGATACCTCACATGCATGGTGCAATTGCTGTTTACATTTGACGCCAGACCGCCGCTTGCGTTCGCCTTAGCGCGAGAGCAGGGGGGACAGGGGTGCTTTTTATTTATTTATTTTTTTTCTTTATTATTTTTTTGCTTTTTTATCTTATTTTTAAACTGTTCCTTTCATTTTTTTTTTTTAAATCATTTTTATTGTTATCTCAGGGAATGTAAATATCCCCTATGATAGCAATAGGTAGTGACAGGTACTCTTTTTTGAAAAAATTGGGGTCTATTAGACCCTAGATCTCTCCTCTGCCCTCAAAGCATCTGACCACACCAAGATCGGTGTGATAAAATGCTCCCCCAATTTCCCAATGGCGCTATTTACATCCGGCGAAATCTAAGTCATAAAATGCTCGTAGCTTCCGGTTTCTTAGGCCATAGAGATGTTTGGAGCCACTCTGGTCTCTGATCAGCTCTATGGTCAGCTGGCTGAATCACCGGCTGCATTCTCAGGTTCCCTGTTGAGACAGGAGAGCCAGAGAAAAACACGGAAGACGGTGGGGGGGGGGGCATTCCCTCCCACTGCTTGTAAAAGCAGTCTAGAGGCTAATTAGCCGCTAGGATTGCTTTTACATGAAAGCCGACCGCTGGCTAAAAAGAATGATACCAAGATGATACCTAAACCTGCAGGCATCATTCTGGTATAACCACTCAAAGTCGTGAATGGCGTACCTGAAGACAAAAAAATGGTTAACAATAAAGCACAGTAAACGGTAAAGTATAAAAAATTGCATACCTGAAAAGCAAACATGATAAAACATAATGACAATAAAACATTGCAGAATAGAATGCAGTAAAAAAGAGCAGAACAATAGAGAGAGAGAATAGAGCGAGAGAACAATAAAACGACAACTATTTTTTTTTATTTTTGTTTGTGTTTTTTTTTTTTTTTTACACTTTTTTTTTGTAACTGTAACTTTTATAACTGTAACCGCTTCCAGGTTCGGGTCTCTCAAAATGCGATGGCATCTTGGGAGACCCTGTGAAAGTGTGCCTAGTCTGTGCAATGCTGTACCCTACGCTAATACTCAACTAGTGAATGGTAGCGTTCAAAACATTCACCAATGCAAAGACCAGGATTGTCAGGACAGGAGGGACAATAATAGTGAGTGTCACGCCTATATCCGCGCTTGCTGCAGACACAACATCTTTTTTGGGGGGGTTCGTTGGGTAGGGGTACTCGGGAGGATATATAAATGCCTCTCATGCAGCCGACTGCATTTGGTTGGGGATGTGAATGGGGGAAGTACGGGCGCTGCAGAAGCGGTGGGTTCCCAATTAGGATTGGCGAATGCAGCAGGAAGGGCACTATGGGCACGACGGGCCTGTGTTTGTCTTTTTGGTGGCAGCGGGACACTACTTGTGCTTGCCACCTCACCAGCTTGAACTGCACTTATGGGACTCGCCACGTCACCAAGTGTTACTGCAGTGCTGGTTTGACTACGACCGGGGTGTACTAGGCCGCTGGTGCTTGCCAGTTCACCAAAACGTTACAAAAAAAAGTGACAGTGATCGATCGATACTGCACTTGGGTGGGCTGGGCTGGGCCGGGCGGAGGGGCAAAACGCAGGTGCTAGCAGGTATCTGGGCTGATCCCGCTAACACTGCGTTTTTGGGAACCCTAAACTGCTGGGGACGCCAGTATAGATCTGATCGGATCAGATATTGATGCGTTCAGATACTATACCACTAAGGGAGGTGTACGGTGCGTGTACGGTGCGTGCATGGGTGTTCGCGGTACTGGTGCTAATCTGACGCTGCCTAGGGCGACGCATATCACCGCCGGGCGATCAGGGGGCTAAACCTTTTTTCGGTAATAAACGGCGGGTGCCCTGACACTATAAAAAATAAATAAACTAACCAGCGTCACCCGTAACGGTTATACGGTGATCAGTGGTAAAAGGGTTAACTAGGGGGCCATCAAGGGGTTAAAACATTTATTAGATAGTATATGGGGGTCCCTGTCGCTATAAAACACTGACGGCGAACCTAAATATTTACGTCCCTAACTAGCGTCACCAGCGACACTAATACAGCGATCAGAAAAATGATCGCTTAGCGACACTGGCGACAGGGGGTAATCAAGGGGTTAAAACTTTATTAGGGGGGGTAAGGGGGGTACCCTAGACCTACAGGGGGCTAAACTTTTATTTGGTAATAAACGGCGGGTGCCCTGACACTATAAAAAATAAACAAACTAACCAGCGTCACCCGTAACGGTTATACGGTGATCAGTGGTGAAAGGGTTAACTAGGAGGCAATCAAGGGGTTAAAACATTTATTAGGTAGTATATGGGGGTCCCTGTCGCTATAAAACGCTGACGGCGAACCTAAATATTTACGTCCCTAACTAGCGTCACCAGCGACACTAATACAGCGATCAGAAAAATGATCGCTTAGCGACACTGGTGACGGGGGGTGATCAAGGGGTTAAAACTTTATTAGGGGGGGTAAGGGGGGTACCCTAGACCTACAGGGGGGTAACAGTCACTACCCTAACACTGCTAACTGTCACAAACTGACACTATACAGTAATCAGGAAAAAAAAAACAAAAAAAAAAAAAAACCTGCTTGGTGTCAGTTTGTGACAGGGGGGGGGGGGTGATTGGGGGGGGATCGGGGGGCGATCGGGGGGGGATCGGGGGTGTAATGTATGCCTGGCATGTTCTACTGTGTGTGTGTGAGTGTTGGTGCACTTACATGTCATCTCCCCTCGGCGCTGGAACGGAAACTCCCGAGCCGAGGAGAGATGACATCACATCCTCTGCCTCTGTGTACTATACAGAGGCAGGGGATGTTTGTCATTGGCTGGGAGCGATCGCGAGGGGGGGGCCACGATCGGATGGCCTCCCCCTCGTCTCCCATCGCTTCCAACCAAATGCCGACCGCAGCTGGCACCGGGGGGGGGTCCGATCGGACCCCCCACCCGCGGGAAGGCAATCACGTTTCAGGTACGTGATTTTGCCTGCCCGTGCCGCTCTGCTCACGTATATAGGCGTGAGGCGGTCGGCAAGTGGTTAACCACTCCCTGACCGCCGCACGCCGATGTACGTCCAAACTTTGAAGGGGGATATCGTTGTTATGGCAGCAGCTAGCTGCCATAACCCCGGTATCCCCGTTTTCATGCGGCGGTCCGCTTTCTGATAAAAGTGGTCCCTGCGGTGGATTCGACGCAAGATCACTTTTATCGGTGGCGGGAGAGGGCCCCCTCCCGCCGCGATCCGGTGCCCTCCGCTGCTTACCGGAGCCGTCGGTAGCGGCGGAGGCGGTTGCGTGCGTCTCCCTCCTCTGCCTGGAGATGAGTGAGGCTAAGATGGCGCCCATGACACTGCTGGGCGGAAGCAACGTCAAAACGTCACTTCTGCCCACGCCTCTTAAAGGCATATTTTTTTCAATCAAATCTGAATCATCTATAAAGTAAACCGTAACTAGATGAAGAGTGGCGCTATCCCCTGTCAGTGGGATATAAGGTGAGTGTCCACACCACTTCTAATAAATTAAACCAATCCTAGATCCCTATTACAGAGAGTGGATTATCAATAATAAAAAATCAATTGTCACACCTAACATCAATAGCTTAATGTGATAGTGACTACTACGAATAACTTAAAAGTGAAAATCCTAATATAACATTTCTTAAACATAAAATAACAAGTGCCACCTCGTGAATAGTGAAAAACAATATTGTGATGACACAAATATATATTAAAATCAAAAAAATTCAAAATGCACAAATCATATGCAAAATATGTGCACAGTATATAATAAAACACAAGATGAAAAAAAGCAATAATATTGAAAAATCATGAAGTCCACTTCTATTTATAAAATGATGAAAATCAATAAATTGAATGGTGGAAAATAAAGGTTCAAAAAGTGCCAGTGTCTTCAATCTGCAAATGCTGTAATTCTGTGTACACCACCACTCAGTGCCGTGATTCCACTCCCTAGTGAATTGCTCACTCACCAGCTGTTAAGGCCTCCCACTCTCGTGTTTGGCCAGCAAAGCACCTTAACCCACTAACATGGGGGTTATCATGCAGCCACCGATATCCGCTGTTGAGTGTACCATACACTTTTCCTTTGAGAATATGACTCCACATAAAAAAGGAAAAAATGCTCCAAATAGCATGATATCGTTTAAAACATTTAATCAGAAACTTAAAACCATACATATACACTCACATGGTAGCTAAAATCAACTCAGCACTTCACAGCAAATTGGAACTGTATCACAGCAAAACGAACCACAGCCCGCAGTAACATTAACAGGGACGGCCACAGCGGACCCAGGGAGTGTGGACGCCGGCGATCGTCTCACCCGTTCACCGTTCGTACTCTCAGCTGGTCACCGCTCCGTCTCTCGTCAGATCTCCCTCTATCAGACTCCTACGAATGCCGCGTAGCCACGCCCCGACATGTTTCGTCATACGGACTTAATCATGGGGTTGCTATATTTTTTTCAATGTCATTTTTTTAAATTACTTTTTTTTTTTTTATTGCATTTGAGTGTAAATATGAGATCTGAGGTCTTTTTGACTTTTGATATTTAAGAGGACCTGTCATGCTTTTTTCTATTACAAGGGATGTTTACATTCCTTGTAATAGGAATAAAAGTGACACAATTTTTTTTTTAAATAGTGTAAAAATAAATAAAATAATGTAAAATAAATAATAAAAATAATTTTTTTTTTTTTTAAAACCCCCCCGTCCCGACGAGCTCGCACGCAGAAGCGAACGCATATGCGAGTAGCGCCCGCATATGAAAACGGTGGTCAAACCACACATGTGAGGTATTGCCGTGACCGGTAGAGTGAGAGCAAAAATTCTAGCCCTAGACCTCCTCTGTAACGCAAAACATGCATAGAATTTTTTAAACATCGCCTATGGAGTACGCAGTACTCTGCAATACCCCACAATACTCTGCAATACCCCGCAATACTCTGCAATACCCTGCAGTACTCTGCAATACCCCACAATACTCTGCAATACCCCGCAATACTCTGCCATACCCTGCAGTACTCTGCAATACCTCGCAATACTCTGCAATACCCCGCAATACTCTGCAATACCCCGCAATACCCCGCAGTACTCTGCAATACCCCGCAATACTCTGCAATACCCCGCAGTACTCTGCAATACCCCGCAATACTCTGCAATACCCCGCAGTACTCTGCAATACCCCGCAGTACTCTGCAATACCCGCAGTACTCTGCAATACCCCGCAATACTCTGCAATACCCCGCAGTACTCTGCAATACCCCGCAGTACACTGCAATACCCCGCAATACTCTGCAATACCCCGCAATACTCTGCAATACCCTGCAATACTCTGCAATACCCCGCAACACTCTGCAATACCCCGCAATACTCTGCAATACTCCGCAGTACACTGCAATACCCCGCAATACTCTGCAATACCCCGCAGTACTCTGCAATACCCCGCAGTACTCTGCAATACCCCGCAATACTCTGCAATACCCCGCAATACTCTGCAATACCCTGCAATACTCTGCAATACCCCGCAACACTCTGCAATACCCCGCAATACTCTGCAATACTCCGCAGTACACTGCAATACCCCGCAATACTCTGCAATACCCCGCAATACTCTGCAACACCCCGCAATACTCTGCAAAACCCAGTCATACTCTGCAATTCTCGGTGATACCCAGCCATACCCAGTCATACTCGGCGATACCCTGCAATACCCCGCCATACTCTGCAATACCCCGCCATACTCTGCAATACCCCGCCATACTCTGCAATACCCCGCCATACCCAGCCATACCCTGCCATGCTCAGCCATACTCAGCTATGCTCGGCCATACTCGGCTGTACTCGCCCTCTGTATGTGGCCAGGCTGTGAAAGTCTCACACATGTGGTATCGCCGTACTCAGGAGGAGTAGGAGAATCTATTTTGGGGGGGTCATTTTTGGTATGTACATGCTATGCGTTAGAAATATTGTATAAATGGACAACTTTGTGTTAAAAAAAATAATGCGTTTTAACCACTTCCCGCCCGCCGGCTGTCATACAACGTCCTTGACTTTGTGCAGGGATATCTGAATGATGCCTGCAGCTACAGGCATCATTCAGATATCAGCTTTTTCAGCCAGCGATTCCCTACACCATAAGAATGATCATAGCGCCTGTTCCACTGCTTGATCGTTCTTACTGGAGGCGAAAGGGGATGTCCCCCCCCCTTCCCGCCGCCCTCCGGTGCTTCTACCGACTCACCGCTACGATCGAAGCCAGGATCTTTTTTTTTTTTTTATTTCAGGCTTCCCAGTCTAGAGGTGAGATGTGGGGTCTTATTGACTCCATATCTCACTGTAAAGAGGACCTGTCATGCCATATTCCTATTACAAGGGATGTTTACATTCCTTTTAATAGGAATAAAAGTGGTCAAATTTTTTTTTTTTTTTGGAAAAAAGCATCAAACTAAAATAAATAAAGTAAAATAAACAATAAAAAAAAAAAAAAAAAAATTTTAAAGCGCCCCTGTCCCTGTGTGCTCGCATGCAGAAGTGAACGCATATGTAAGTCCTGCCCACATATTAAAATGGTGTTCAAACCACACATGTGAGGTATCGCTGCGATCGGTAGAGCGAGTGCAATGATTTTGGCCCTAGACCTCCTTTGTAACTCAAAACATGTAACCAGTAAAAAATTTTAAAGCGTCGCCTATGGGGATTTTTGAGTAGCAAAGTTTGGCGCCATTCCACAAGCACGTGCAATTTTGAAAGGTGACATGTTGGGTATCTATTTACTCGGCGTAACTTCATTTTTCACATTATGCAAAAACATTGGGCTAACTTTACTGTTTTGGTTTTTTTAAAGCACAAAACTGTTTTTTTTTTTTTAAAAACGTGTTAAAAAAATTGCTGCGCAAATACCGTGCGAGATAAAAAGTTGCAATGACCACCATTGTATTCTCTAGGGTCTTTGCTAAAAAAACATATATAATGTTTTGGGGTTCTATGTAATTTTCTAGCTAATAAATGATGATTTTTACATGTAGGAGAGAAATGTCAGAATTGGCCTGGGAGCTCCAGAACGCCTGAAGGTGCTCCCCTGCATGTTGGGCCTCTGTATGTGGCCACGCTGTGTAAAAGTCTCGCACATGTGGTATCCCCATACTCGGGAGTAATAGCAGAATGTGTTTTGGGGTGTAATTTGTCGTATACATATGCGGTGTGTGAGAAATAACCTGCTAATATGACAATTTTGTGAAAAAAAAAAAAAGTAAAAAAAAAAAAACTTGATTTTTGCAAAGAATTGTGGGAAAAAATGACAACTTCAAAAAACTCACCATGCATCCTTCTAAATACCTTGGAATGTCTTCTTTCCAAAAAGGGGTCATTTGGGGGGTATTTGTACTTTTCTGGCATGTTAGGGTCTCAAGAAATTAGATAGGCCGTCAGTACTTAAGGTGTGATCAATTTTCAGATATTGACACCATAGCTTTTGGACTCTATAACTTTCACAAAGACCAAATAATATCCACTGATTTGGGTTATTTTTACCAAAGATATGTAGCGGTATAAATTTTGGCCAAAATATATGAAGAAAAATTACTAATTTGCAAAATTTTATAACAGAAATGAAGAAAAATGTATTTTTTTACAGATTTTTCGGTCTTTTTTCTTTTATAGCGCAAAAAATAAAGAACCCAGCGGTGATTACATACCACCAAAAGAAAGAAAGGACAAAAATTTCATATAGATACAGTGTTGCATGAGTAATTGTCATTCAAAATGTGAGAGCACCAAAAGCTGAAAATTGGTCTGGTTAGGAAGGGGGTTTAAGTGCCCAGTGGTCAAGTGGTTAAAAGAGAAGTATGGGGGTTTTTTTATTATTATTTAGGAATCATACTTACCTAGGTGACTGATGCTGCATCTGTCCCCTGGCACCTCTAAGACTGAGCGATCGAACCCCCGCAGATTGCTCGGTTCTCACAGCTTCCTGAGCAGAGATCTGGTGACTGTCAGTCAGCAGCTCTCTGCTCTGCCCCCCTGCGCTTACTGGAGCGCTGGGCTGTGGAAGGGACGGAGAGCCGCCGGCTCAGGCTCTCAGCAACTCGCTGAGAGCCTGAGCCGGCTGCCACTCCAGGCATGTGGGTGGATCCTGACTTCATTTTTTGCGATCTTGCCTGAGCCAGGACCGACTCTGACGTCAGTAGACGTCAGCTCGCTGGCTGCTGAAAACGGGTCACAGGAGTGCAGAATGAACTGCAATCCTGTGACCCACAGGAGAAGAACAGCCAAACAAGCTTTGGCTGTACTTCTATTTTAATGTGCTATTATTATAGGCTGGGGGTGGAATGTGTTGCCGATTTAGAAAAGGCCAGCAGAGGGTATCAAAGAGATGTGAATGTGTGTAATGTGTGGAACTGCATAGGAAAGGATTGGTAGGAGTCTGTATCTCTCAGCCAATACAGCTTGCCAATAGTCAAAGGGCTTGGGCTTAGCAGACAGGTGTAGCGCCGAGGACAGCAGAAGTTCAGGTGAGTAAACCCTTCCTCCCTCACATTTTCGTTCCGTTTTCATTCGTTGACGAAAATTAGAATTGATTTTCATCATAGTTTTCGTCAATTGACTTAATTCAAATTTGAATAACTGAAAATATGCAGCTGATAAACTGTGCCGAAAACTGTGCTGAGTTTACTTTCTTTGTTTATCACAGTTGCAGAGTTTGCACGGTTTGGTGGATAGTACTTGCACTTCACTAACCTGTTCATTTTAATTGGTCTTTAATTTGTTTTTGTTTCTAGAACCTAGGAATTTTGCCAAAGAGTTTGCCACAGGATATCTTGTTGGGGAAGTGCTGCACAAATATCAGTTACAAGATGACTTTGACCAATTTTCACAGAGCAGGTGAGTTTTGTTTTGTGTATGCATTAAAATATATCTTCTGATTAATTGTCATCAATGTAGTTCTGTTTTCAGTCCACTGACTTGGGGTCCAGGATTGTATTCAGACCATAGTCCTCACAGACAGGAATAAAATTGTTTTCATTGTGCCAACATGGCTAACCCCACCTACCACATGTATGCTGCCATGGATTGGCTCCAGGAAAGGAAATTTTTTTTTGGCTGTCTGTGCAGATTTTCTATTACATCCTGTTTTGTGAATCTGTTGTTACCATGAGAGCGAGTAGAAGGACATCTTATTGAGCAGTAGTAGATAGGAAGCTGTAAAATCTTTAGCTAGACACCACTTTTAGGCTGGGTTGACACCTAATACCGATGCGGCTTCCAGCAGGGGTCCTGTGCGTCCTGGTTCACCATTTCGATTTCAGCCCGAATTTTTGGCTGAATTCAGGCCTGAAACGGACCAAAAGACGCACAGGGCTCCTGTGCAAATTCGCACCGGAGCCGCAGCAGAGATATGTGAACTGGTTCCACAGAGAGCCGGTCAAAATTTCCTGCCATTGCGAATTGGATGCCTGGAACTCGCATCCAGTTTGCAATGGTGTGAACCCAGCCTAAAGAGGACCTAAACTGTGGAAGCCGTGCAGAAAAAAAAGGCAAGCGGAAGGCCAATAATTAGTCACTAGTATTGCCTGTAGGCTTCCTGCAGTAGATTTTTTCCCAGTACTGGCACACCATGCCTTGTTCTTCACCGTGTCTCTGTGTGCAGACAACAGGCTTGAGGATGCAGGGCTTTACTTTCTCATATCAGAGCTACCATCCCCCAGCGCCCCCGCGGCTACGATGAATGGTGATCAGATGACTGGAGGAATAAAAGTAGGAAAGGTGGCTGAAGCACTGATCCACTGAAAGGAAGAAGCTAAGCAGGGAGATTCTTGCACTGTAGGTCCTCAGGTACAGCTTTCTTTTATGAGGAGAACATCGAGCAGCGCAGTAATGACATCAACAAATCTAATGAGGTTAGCAGTAAGGCAGACCAAAGACAGTGCGCATTTCTTTCCTGCAAGCATGGGTTGCAGAAAAGAAATTCTATATTTAATACCGAGTCGTGCTGTGAAAATGTCCATAGTGAATCAATTAAATGTAAAAAAAAAAAAAATTAAATAAACAAAGCATAATAAATAAAGTCCACATGTCATGAAGTAGTAAAGTCTTTGGCATCCACCACCATAAAAATAGGATCCTCTGTGATATTGCCACCACCTGCAGAAATGCCTGCTTACCAGCTCATATTGACCTCGTATTACAGGAGGTCAATCGCACCTATGGCTTAGTAACCAGCTGGGGCCTTCATACCGACTCTGGATCCTGCTATGGTTCCTACATAAATCTTGGCAGCAATGTCACAGGGGTATCCCAGAAAAAAAAAAAACAAAGAACAAAAAATGCTCCACATAGTGTAAAGAATGTTTCCACTTTAATATAAAACTCATTCAAATTTACACTTACATTCATTTAAATGTCTAAAACGCCTTAAAAGCAGAAGTGCCAGCCTTCACATACAAAGCAACCCGTCCTTCTGGGATTCCACGATCGCAGTGACGTCAGCACATTGCTCACCCTACTTGTTTCGTCACACGTTGACGACTTCCGGGGTCTTTGCACGATTCCCCCATCAACACAGACAGTGCTGCAGTGCTGACAAGAGAATCCCTCCTGCCAACACATTGTATTCTCCTGTCGGGGAGGGCTTCTCCTGGCAGGGACAGTGATCATTGCTAGCGGCTATAGCAGCTGCTAGCGATAATCGCAAGTGAATCTGGCAGGCTGGTTGTACCCAAGTTGATCTATGGATCAATTTGGTACATTCAGCCTGCCCATACGTCGTTTAAATCTCGGCCAGTTCCTGCTGAACTGGCTGAGATTCTAAATGTCTATGAAGGGTTAGAAGCCTAATCACTGTCTGTGTTTTATTGAGGAGAATGTCCCCCAATTGATTCCTTGATGATATTCCACCATACCTTTAAACAAAGAATGAGAGGGAAAATCTCCTCAGTGACGCACTGTCAGTTTCCTTTATCACCTTACCCAATGCTAATTTTTTTTTCTTTCTCGAACATCATGGGACACAGAGCCACAGTAATTACTGGTGGGTTATATAGGTATCACTGGTGATTGGACACTGGCACACCCTATCAGGAAGTTCAACCCCCTATATAACCCCTCCCCCTTGCAGGGATACCTCAGTTTTTACGCCAGTGTCTTAGGTGATGGACGTGTAAAGATGTCCTGTGCTGAGCTCCAAAGGGAATATCCGATATCCTATACTGGGGCAAGCCAGGCGAACCGGATCCATTCAAAGAGTCTTTTCATGGCTGAAGTGAATGGTACCCGGGCCTCGTGTCCGAAGAAACGAGGTTTTACCCGTAACGCTTCTCTTTTTAGAGAGCTGGACCCCGCAGATCAGAAAATGGCTTTAAACTTCCTAATTTCTGGCAGGGTGCTTTACGGTCCCAGAACTGTAGGATCCCCCTATTCGTAGGGGGCCCCAGTCTCTGACGTTTTTTTCAAACGGAGCCCACCGTGAGAGGTGAAGATTGGGTCTGTGTAAACTGAACCCTGCAGCTGGATAAGGTAAGAGGAGATTCCACAGAATTTTTGAGTTCTAGTGGCTTTTCTCCTTTAAGGTAAATGCATGCTATGCCTATTGTGACCACCGGGGGCTGCCAAGAGCACAAACCTTCACATGCTGACTGTCTCTGCGGCCTCAGGCCACCATCTCTGACTATAGCCGTTCAGGCAGATCTTACTACCAGCCTCTCTCCCTCCTCCCCCTCCCCCAGCCTTCCTCCAGAAGCATGACAGGAGAGTCGGGCAGCGCGGGAAGCGCTAATTTTTTTCAAAACTCGAGGGGGGGGGGCGGTAGAGGGGGGGGGGCGGGACGTCAGCACAGGTGCTTAGACTCCCACTCAGGCCAGCTGCAGGCTATTAAAGACACTCTGTACAGGTGCACACAGCCTTTGGAGAGACACAGAGCTGACGGTCGCATGTAAGGTGGGACACAGGCATTCTCCTAGGCAGCATTTACTGAAGTAACACCAGACTGAGCATTGGGTAGCAAGGCTTTTAGCCAGACTACATCGCTCAACAGGCAGTGTTCATTTGTATACCTCACACCTTGTTGCTTTGCACTATGGGTAGAAGAGGTTCAAGCACCCCAGGAACCAGAGACACTAGGGGATCTCGTTCAGGTTCTGAGGGCCCCCTGTCAGCAGCATCCTCCCCCCCTGATGGGCCAGGGACGGCTAGCCAGGGAGAGCCGTTGGGGTCAGGGGCTACACCTGCTTCTGGCACTTCAGCCCCTGTATATATTACGCAAGAGGTTTTTTCCTCAACCATTAATGGTCTAGAGGAAAGATTAATGGCCGTGATTAAGTCTTCACTCAGTGGAAGAAAACGCACTAGGCCTTCCTCTGTTCCCCAAGACCCTCAGGAAGAGGAGCTCTGGGATAAAGGAGACGAATCCCTTTCAGAGGATCGGGATGGGATGGATGATTCCTCTTCGGAGGAATCAGGTGGAGAGGGACCCTCTGCGACTTCCCAAGAGGAGAAAGTCTTAGTGCAGATCCTCACTGGATTGGTCCGCTCCACATTTAAGTTGCCCATACCTGAAACTGCTAAAGAATCCTCTTCTGCTTTGGGGTCACTGAAACCTTTCCAAGCAGAACATGCTTTTCCTGTTCATACTTTACTTGAAAAGCTCATTTATTCTGAGTGGGATCACCTAGACAAACGTTTTTTTCCGCCGAGAAAGTTTTCAACACTTTATCCGATGGAAGAAAAGTTTATTAAAATGTGGGGAATACCGGCTATTGATGCCGCCATTTCCTCCGTAAATAATAGCCTGACTTGTCCTGTAGACAATGCTCAGATGCTCAGAGATCCTGTAGATAAAAGGATGGAATCCCTATTGAAGGATGTTTTCTCCTTAGCAGGATCAGTGGCCCAACCTGCAGTAGCAGCGATTGGAGTTTGTCAATACTTAAGAGACCATGTTAGGCAGGTCCTCAAAGTATTACCTGAACAGCAGGCCCAGGGGTTTGCTAACCTTCCAGCGGCCTTATGCTTTGTGGCTGACGCCATTAGAGATACTATCGTGCAAACCTCCTGTCTTTCACTGGGGTTGGTGCATATACGTAGAATCCTATGGTTGAAAAATTGGTCAGCCGAAGCACCATGTAAGAAGCTACTGGCTGGCTTTCCATTTCGTGGTGCAAGGTTGTTTGGAGAGGACTTGGGTAACTATATCAAGAGAATCTCTTGTGGGAAAAGCACTCTCTTACCTGTCAAGAAGAAGAGTAAGCGTTTCAAACGGACTCTTTCCCCAGCGCTGGGGGCTTCAGCCTCCAGGCAGTCTCGACGGCCGCCTCCATCGGGGTCCAGAGACAAGAGTCAACCCCAGGGACAAAAGAAGTCCTGGGGGAAGAAGCCTACTAGGCAAAACACTAAGACCTCTGCATGAGGGGGCGCCCCCGCTCACTCGAGTGGGGGGAAGACTGCGACAGTTCTCAGAGCTCTGGCAGGAGGATTTCCAGGACAGATGGGTAATCTCCACGGTAACCTTAGGGTACAAGCTGGAGTTTCAGGAATTCCCCTCTCCTCGGTTCCTCAGATCAAGTGTCCCCAGAGACCCAGAGAAGAAGCAGTCGCTCCTTCTAGCGTTAGAGCAACTTCTGTCGCAGGAGGTCATTATGATAGTTCCCGCAAAGGACCAGGGATTGGGCTTCTATTCCAACCTTTTTACGGTCCAAAAGCCAAATGGGGATGTCAGGCCCATTCTGGATTTAAGGGATCTGAACCGATTCCTAAGGATTCAATCCTTCCGCATGGAATCAATTCGAACAGTAGTTTCCACCCTGCAGGGAGGAGAATTTCTGGCATCAATAGACATCAGAGATGCATATCTGCATGTGCCCATTTTTCCTGCTCATCAGAAGTTTCTGCGCTTCGAGGTAGGAGGGCGCCATTTCCAGTTTGTGGCTCTGCCTTTCGGGATAGCCACTGCACCTCGAGTGTTCACAAAGATCTTGGCTCCTCCTCTGGCCAGATTAAGGGCTCAGGGTATAGCTGTCATAGCATACCTAGACGACCTGCTCTTGATAGACCGGTCGGTAGCCTCTTTGAATGGAAACTTGAGGACCACAGTCAGGTATCTAGAACACCTGGGTTCGATCCTCAACTTAGAAAAGTCTTTCCTAAAACCAGTAAGAAGACTGGAGTATTTAGGTCTGATTATGGATACAAGCCAGGAGAAAATATTTCTACCCCAGGCAAAGATCGCTGCTTTAAGAGAGCTGATTCTGGCAGTAAGGACCAAGAAGGGTCCCTCTGTCCGCCTTTGTATGAGGCTACTAGGGAATATAGTGTCTTCATTCGAAGCAGTTCCCTATGCTCAGTTTCACTCAAGAATGCTGCAACACAGTATTCTGTCGACCTGGAACAAGAAAGTTCAGGCATTAGACTTTCCGATGCACCTGTCGCATGCGGTGCGTCAGAGCCTCAATTGGTGGCTCATACCCGAAAACCTGCAGAAGGGGAAATCCTTTCTACCGGTTACCTGGACGGTGGTAACAACAGATGCCAGTCTGTCAGGTTGGGGAGCAGTTCTGGAACAGGCTGCGGTCCAAGGGGTATGGTCCAAGACAGAGAGGACCTTACCCATCAACATTCTGGAGATCCGGGCGATACATCTAGCTCTAAAAGCCTGGACTATCAGGCTACAGGGTTGTCCGGTCAGGATACAGTCTGACAACGCCACAGCAGTGGCTTATGTCAATCATCAGGGAGGCACCCGGAGCCGAGCTGCTCAAAAGGAGGTGAACCAGATCTTAATCTGGGCAGAGATGCATGTGCCATGCATATCGGCAGTTTTCATCCCGGGAATAGAGAATTGGCCAGCAGTTACTTCCAGGGGAATGGTCTCTGCATCCCGACGTCTTTTGGGCCATATGCCTAAGATGGGGGGTTCCAGATGTAGATCTCTTTGCATCCCGATTCAACAAAAAGATAGACAGATTCGTGGCAAGGACGAAAGATCCTCTTGCATGCGGGACGGATGCGTTGGTGATTCCGTGGCATCAGTTCTCACTGATTTACGCATTCCCGCCTATTCTGCTACTACCACGACTCCTTCGCAGGATCAGGCAGGAAAGGAAGTCGGTGCTTCTGGTGGCCCCCGCTTGGCCCAGAAGGACTTGGTATGCAGAAATAGTAAGGATGACGGTAGGTTCCCCGTGGACCCTACCAGTACGCTCAGACCTGTTATCTCAAGGTCCAGTGTTCCATCCTGCCTTACAAACGCTAAATTTGACGGTTTGGCTATTGAGACCCACGTTCTGAAGAGTCGTGGGCTCTCAGGTCCTGTCATATCTACCTTGATCAATGCAAGGAAGCCAGCTTCCAGGATGATTTACCATAGAGTCTGGAAAGCTTATATAACCTGGTGTGAATCCAGAGGTTGGCATCCCAGGAAATATGTCATAGGTAGAATCCCTGACTTTCTACAAGTAGGATTAGAGATGAAGCTGGCCTTAAATACCATCAAGGGCCAGGTCTCTGCTTTATCAGTATTATTTCAGCGGCCACTTGCTTCGCATTCTTTAGTCCGAAGCTTTATGCAGGGGGTGATGTGTCTTAATCCTCCGGGTTAGGGCGCCCCTAAACCCCTGGGACTTGAATTTGGTTCTGTCTGTGTTAAAGAAACAGCCCTTTGAACCAATAAGTCAGATTCCTTTGGTCTTGTTGACAAGGTAGTTAATTTTTCTGGTGGCCATCTCTTCTGCTAGAAGAGTATCAGAATTAGCAGCTCTTTCCTGTAAGGAGCCTTATTTGATTATACACAAGGATAGAGTGGTACTACGCCCTCATCCTAGTTTTTTTACCGAAGGTGGTTTCTGATTTTCATTTAAACCAAGACATTGTTCTACCTTCCTTTTTTCCAGATCCCTGTTCTCCGGAAGAGAGATCTCTACGTTTGCTGGATGTAGTAAGAGCAGTTAAGGCCTATCTAGGGGCAACTGCTCAGGTCCGCAAGACGGATGTTTTGTTTGTGCTGCCAGAGTGTCCCAATAGAGGACAGGCAGCGTCAAAAGCTACCATTTCTAAATGGATTCGACAGTTGATCATTGAAGCTTACGGTTTGAAACAGAAGATTCCTCCGTTTCAGATCAGGGCACATTCCACAAGGGCTATTGGTGCTTCCTGGGCAGTGCATCACCGGGCCTCTATGGCTCAAATCTGCAAGGCCGCAACCTGGTCTTCAGTTCATACATTCACCAGATTCTATCAGGTGGATGTGAGAAGGCATGAGGATATCGCCTTTGGGCGTAGTGTGCTGCAGGCAGCGGTACAGGGTCCTCAGGTCTGATTGCACCCTACTTGGTCGTGGTTCCCCCCCCTCAGGTAGCATTGCTCTGGGACATCCCATCAGTAATTACTGTGGCTCTGTGTCCCGTGATGTTCGAGAAAGAAAATAGGATTTTTTAAAACAGCTTACCTGTAAAATCCTTTTCTTTCGAAGGACACAGAGGTCCCGCCCCTCTTCTAATACACTATATTGCTTGGCTACAAAACTGAGGTATCCCTGCAAGGGGAGGGATTATATAGGGGGTTGAACTTCCTGATAGGGTGTGCAAGTGTCCAATCACCAGTGATACCTATATAACCCATCAGTAATTACTGTGGCTCTGTGTCCCGTGATGTCCTTCGAAAGAAAAGGATTTTACAGGTAAGCTGTTTTAAAAAATCCTATTTTTTTTTTTTTTGCTGCATTTGGGTTTCATTGGGGCACAGCAATTGGCAGCCATTACATTATATTACTTTAACAGTTTTGTTGCCTAATGTATTTTATAGACCATACCAGGTTATCAATGTTTTCCTGTTCTTTTTTTTAATACATCATATTATAGGGTTATTTTTAGAAGACTTGTAGTAAATAAAACTATTGGTGATGGCAACAAGCATTTTGTTTGTTGGATTGATTTTTATTATGGGTAATCACTTCGTGTTTGCTTTGGTTTTCTTTTTCAAGAATTTTATTGTGAATTTATAACAAGAGAAGACAGTAGCACTTACATAAGGTATATAGTGGTTGCAATGTGACAAAGAACATGAGAAATTAATGTAGGGTAGAGAGTAATAGTCTCAGAGTAGAATAAATGAATCATACATGACGGTACAGGGAGGATAGACATTCAGTAAGTATACATGTACAAAATATCATAGTCATAAAGGTATAATCGGCTTGCGAGTCACGTAGACTTACAAGAGAACTAATTTTAAAATTGATAAAAGAAAGAGGAAATTGATGATTATGAGTTAGAACCAGAGTAGGACAACATTTTTCTTTTGTATCTACAGTACCTATATAGGACCATATTATGTTCTATTCCATATTTATGTGGGAATAATTATAACGTTGGTGTCTTTTAGCTACTCTATTTTTAATATAAGCGTCAGAGATAGAGGGGTTTAAGCAGGGGCGGACTGATAACTCATGGGGCCCCCGGGCAATAGGAGATTATGGGGCCCCCAGGCAATGAGAGATTATGGGGCCACACAGTATACACACACACAGTATACAATCACACAGTATGCACATACATGTACACACAGTATACACAGACAGATGTAAAAAAAACACAGATTTATACATACTGTCCCTGGTTTTACTGAGGCTGGCAACCCTGATGGGGCCCCCTAGTGGCCCAGGGCCCTCGGGCAGTGCCCTAATCGCTCAATGGTCAGTCCGCCCCTGGGTATAAGTAAGGGGAGAGACGGGGGAGGGAAAGTAAGCGATAAGCAAAAGGTGATGGGAGAGGGGTAAATGACATAGAGTGAAAGGTATAATGCAGGGAAGGTGTGGAGAGTGATGCGAGTAAAATAGTCTTTCCATTTCCCATGTGGGCAGATTAGTTGAGAAATGTGAATTTTTTTTTTAAAGGCTATTTTACCATATACAGTTGTGGAGTAGAGGATTCTAGGAAGTGCAGCCAGCGAGCCCATGTGCATGTGACTTTGGAGGCGATGTTGATCAGCTCCTCCATATATGCTGTCTGGCGGATGTAACGTTGCCAGTTTGAGAGTGTTGGTTTAGTAGAGGATTGCAGCATCTAGCTGCCTTCACAAGGTGTAAGGCTATAGACTTGTGATATACGGATTTTGGGAGAGAGGAATGGTGGAGTAGGTACCACATGGGTGTAAAATAAAGGGTATATGTGGTTATCTTTATAATGTACCTCTTTCCAGAAAGTTTGTATTTTCAAACAGGACCACCTGTCGGGAACCATGAATCAGACGGATATAGAAAATGCAGTAAAAATCACACCTTTAATATAATGGTAAAAATGGTACAAATAGTAAACGTAGTCAAAACATAGCCAGGGTACGGTAGCCAAAGCGGGTAGACAGAACAAGCCAATAAATCAGGAAGCCAGAGATCAGCGTAGTCGGAGGCAGCCGACAGGATCAAGAACCAGAAGGGACATCAGCCAGGCAAGTTTTCAACAGGAATACAGCAGAGAGTCTCCAGAAATGTTTGACCAAGGCGAAGGCATGGAAGAAATAAACCAGGCAGTTTAAATAGCCAGAAGGGGCTGGCTGTAGGCTGGACTGATGAGCAGGAAATGATCACCAGGTGAGCCGCCGTGGAACGATGAGTACTGCCAATTAACTGACAGCTGAGCACTGGGAAGGGAGGGCTGAGAGCCCAAACCTGACACCACCAGAGATGTAGTAAGGATCCAGGGTCAGATCCACATCTCCAGCAAAGGGGAGAGGCTGTGGGTGAGAATTTGTGAAGTTGGGTGGGGGGTCCAATACCATCCTGTTAGTAATTTGTAGCCCATTTCCTGTGACACATTTATTGAGCCTTTATGTGCATTACCGTATATACTTGAGTATAAGCCGTCCCGAGTATAAGCCGAGGCATCTAATTTACCACAAAAAACTGGGAAAACGTATTGGCTCGAGTATAAGCCGAGGGTGAGAAATGCAGCAGCTACTGTAAGTGGTAAAGGGGGTCAACAATGCCCATCTGCAGCTGCCTGCCTCACTGTGTCCATTGCATACCTCACTGTGTCCATTGCATGCCTCCCTGTGTCCATTGCAAACTTCACTGTGTCCATTGCATGCCTCACTGTGTCCATTGCAGCCACCCTGTGGGCTGTGCAGATCTGCCTACCTCACTGTGTCAATTGCAGCCTCCCTGTGCAGATCTGCCTACCTCACTGTGTCCATTGCAGCCTACCTGTGCCGATCTCAAACTTCTCTGTGTCCATTGCAGCCTTCCTTTACCGATCTGCAACCTCTCTGTGCATACCTCACTGTGTCCATTGCATGCCTCCCTGTGTCCATTGCTTACCTCACTGTGTCCATTGCAGCCTCCCTATGCAGATCTGCCTACCTCACTGTGTCCATTGCAGCCTACCTGTGCAGATCTGCCTACCTCACTGTGTCCATTGCAGCCTCCCTGTGCAGATCTGCAACCTCTCTGTGTCCATTGCAGTCTTCCTGTGCCAATCTCAAACCTCTCTGTTTCCATTGCAGCCTTCCTGTACCGATCTGCAACCTCTCTGTGTCCATCCATTGCAGCCTTCCTGTGCCGATCTGCAACCTCTCTGTGTCCATTGCAGCCTTCCTTTGCCGATCTGCAACCTCTCTGTGTCCATCCATTGCAGCCTTCCTGTGCTGATCTGCAACCTCTCTGTGTCCATTGCAGCCTTCCTGTGCCGATCTGCAACCTCTCTGTGTCCATCCATTACAGCCTTCCTGTGCCAATCTGCATACCTGATCAGCGTGTCATGCAGTCAGACGGCGGCCATTCCAGTGTACAAAAGCAGCGCCTCCTCCTCGTCCTCATCTGTGATAGGCGGAACACTCAGTTTCCCAGCAGTCAGTGTTCAGCCTATCACGGACATCCTCTCATCCTTATCCGTGGGATGAGGACGAGAGGACGTCTGTGTTAGGCGGAACACTGAACACTGACTCACTGCTGGGAAACTGAGTGTTCCCCTATCACAGACGAGGACAAGGAGGAGTTGCGGCTTTTGTACACTGGAATGGCCGCCGTCTGACTGCATGACACGCTGATCAGGTAGGCAGATGGCAGTGACTTGAGTATAAGCTGAGGGGGGCACTTTCAGCACAAAAAAATGTGCTGAAAAACTCGGCTTATACTCGAGTATATACGGTAGTTAATATTCTTTCCCACTCATCATCAGTGAAGGAGAGGTCTAGGTATTTTTCCCAATTCAGACGAGGTCCACAGTTTTTCGTGCCATAGTTAGTATATTTTATGCACGCTCTTCTCTTTTCTATGTGAAGTTGTGGAGTAGTTCTAGAACAAATGGCTTCAAATGGAGTGTGATCTCGGGACCAGGCAGTGGAGGTATTCGGGTATTTAAAAAAGTGTCTCAGCTGTACCTATGTCCAGAAAGGGAAAGTAGGAGTCATGCATTTTAGCTTTCAGGGCTTCATAGTTGCTTTGGTTTTCTAAACTGTATATTTTTTTCGATCAGTTCAATAAATATCACTTCTTAGCACTGTTAATTTTGTTCACAGTATCAACAAAGGTACAGTTGTATTGCACATTTCTGTTTTTCAGAGCAGCCAATGCCAAGCTAAACAACTTTACCCGAATGGAGCCCACTATGCAGCTATTAGGCATCTCATTTGACCAGAATGTGGCCCAGAATATCATGTCGGAGCAACATGGAGCTGCCACAAGACTTCTCTACCAGTTATACATCGCTTTGCAGAAGAAGAAGAAGGCCGGTCTCACAGGAGTTGCTCTGGAGACCTTGAGACCAGCCGCCCCGGCAAAGCTGCAAAGTATTGGCACTGAAATGTATAGAGAGGTAAAGTAGTAATGATTATCTTTTAATATGTATTTGGAGCACTTACAGCTGAATCCCTATCATATAATAAATATACAACGTAATTCCATTTTTATTATTTTATTTATTTTTTATTATACATGCAAATAGTAGAAGTGCATACATTTGTCTTTATATTAGCTTTATGTAATTTCCTGCACTACAGCACATTGGACTTAAAAAGCTAGGGGGTAGCCATATTAGCCAGTCAGGTACTCTGCCATTCCAATCTACTCTTTTAACACTGGGCACTGAGTGATGACCGCAACCGTGTTCTGCTTCTTCATTATCCAACTGGTCAGCTAATTTGCTTAACTGCCATGGAAAGTAGCGAGGTCAGAACTCTGATACAACCCCAAGAATCCTCCAATGCAAAGAAGGTGCCCCTTAATCGTCCTCTGCGGCACCGATATTACAGTGTGGACGGAAAGTATTTAGACCCCCTTAAATTTTTCACTCTTTGTTATATTGCAGCCATTTCCAAAAATCATTTAAGTTAATTTTTTTTTCTTCATTAATGTACACACAGCACCCCATATTGACAGAAAAACACAAAATTGTTGACATTTTTGCAGATTTTTTAAAAAGAAAAAAACTGAAATGTCACATGGTCTTAAGTATTCAGACCCTTTGCTCAGTATTTAGTAGAAGCATCCTTTTGATCTAATACAGCCATGAGTCTTTTTGGGAAAGATGCAACAAGTTTTTCACACCTGGATTTGGGGATCCTCTGCCATTCCTCCTTGCAGATCCTCTCAAGTTCTGTCAGGTTGGATGGTAAACGTTGGTGGACAGCCATTTTTAGGTCTCTCCAGAGATACTCAGTTGGGTTTAAGTCAGGGCTCTGGCTGGGCCATTCAAGAACATTCACGGAGTTGTTGTGAAAGCCACTCCTTCGTGTGCTTAGGGTCATTGTGTGCTTAGGGTCATTGTCTTGTTGGAAGGTAAACCTTCGGCCCAGTCTGAGGCCCTGAGCACTCTGCAGAAGGTTTTCGTCCAGGATATCCCTGTACTTGGCCACATTCATCTTTCCCTCGATTGCAACCAGTCGTCCTGTCCATGCAGCTGAAAAACACCCCCACAGCATGATGCTGCCACCACCATGCTTCACTGTTGGAACTGTATTGGACAGGTGATGAGCAGTGCCTTGTTTTCTCCACACATACCGCTTAGAATTAAGGCCAAAAAGTTCTATCTTGGTCTCATCAGACCAGAGAATCTTATTTCTCAACATCTTGGAGTCCTTCAGGTGTTTTTTTTTTAGCAAACTCCATGTGGGCTTTCATGTGTCTTGCACTGAGGAGAGGCTTTCGTCGGGCCACTCTGCCATAAAACCCAGACTGGTGGAGGGCTGCAGTGATGGTTGACTTTCTACAACTTTCTCCCATCTCCCGACTGCATCTCTGGAGCTCAGCCACAGTGATCTTTGGGTTCTTCTTTACCTCTCTCACAAAGGCTCTTCTCCCCTGATAGCTCAGTTTGGCTGGACAGCCAGCTCTAGGAAGGGTTCTGGTCGTCCCAAACATCTTCCATTTAAGGATTATGGAGGCCACTATGCTCTTAGGAACCTTAAGTGCAGCAGAACTTTTTTTGTAACCTTGGCCTGATCTGTGCCTTGCCACAATTTTGTCTCTGAGCTCTTCAGGCAGTTCCTTTGACCTCATGATTCTCATTTGCACTGACATGCACGGTGAGCTGTAAGGTCTTATATAGACAGGTGTGTGGCTTTCCTAATCAAGTCCAATCAGTATAATCAGTGGTGTAGCGTGGGGGGTGCGGGGGGGGGGGGGGGGTGGCCCCGGGCGCAATATCGAGAGGGGCGCCGAAGTCCCGACTCCCGCTATCCCGATTCCCGACTACTGTCAATCTAACTTCTGACTCGGCACTCCACACCTGGGAGTACCGAGTGTGCCACTGTCTGCGCCCCGCCTATGCCGCTCTCCATGTTAACTGTGCTAGTGCTGCCGGAGCTTCCCCACCTGTCCGGCCTCAGCGATGGACACTCTCTGCAATTGGCTGCTCCAGTCATGTGTAGGCATGGCGGCAAGCAGAGCTGGCTTTGGCGGTTGATCGTGGGTCGCTGTCCAGGTCTCATCGCTGGCTATGCTTCCACCATACTCCGCAGTCCACATATGGGAGACAAGAAGAGCCCAGGTGAGTGGTGGCTGTGAACTGCCGTGCCGGGGCCGGGCTGGCTGGAGACTAGCAGGCTCAGCAGTGAATAGGAAACAGATCAGGTAGGATGGGGATGGCCGGGGTGACACCTTCTCTGCCAGGCTGAAATGAGATGGAAGGAGGAAGTTTATCTGAAGTGCCGCTCTTCTACCACTTCTGGGACACTTCACATCCTGGGAAGGGGGCACATTCCCACAGACTGGGAAACCAGAATTTCCAACAGAATAGCTTTCTGCTCTGTGCTTCATACATGGGGTTCTGTGTATATATAGTACATGGTATGATGGGGGCAGGGGCAGTATATATATATATATAACACATGGAGGGGGCAGTGTGTATATATATATATATATATATATATATATATATATATATATAATACATGAGGGTGGGGGGGCAGTCTACATATCATACATAGGGGGGTCAGTGTATGTTTAACACATGGGGGGGGGTCAGTATATATGATACATGGGGACCAGTGTATATATAATATATGGGGAGTCAGTGTACATATATATAAAATATATGGGGTAATGGGTGGGGTTAGTGTATATAATTTATGGGGGTTAGTGTATATATAATATATGGGGGTTAGTGTGTGTATATATAATATATGGGGGTTAGTGTGTGTATATATAATATATGGGGGTTAGTGTGTGTATGTATAATATATGGGGGTTAGTGTATATATAATATATGGGGGTTAGTGTGTATATATAATATATGGGGGTTAGTGTGTGTATATATAATATATGGGGGTTAGTGTATATATAATATATGGGGGTTAATGTATATATAATATATGGGGGTTAGTGTATATATATATATATATAATATATGGGGGTTAGTGTGTTTATGTATAATATATGGGGGTTAGTGTGTGTATGTATAATATATGGGGGTTAGTGTAAATATAATATATAGGGTCAGTGAATATATAATATATGGAAGGTAGTGTATGTATATAAAACATGTATGTATATAAAACATGTGTGGGAGGGCAGTGTGTAATACATGGGGTGATGGGGGGGGGGATCAGTGTATACATAATACATGGAGGGACAGTGTGTAATTCATGGGGTAATGAAGGGGTCAGTGTATATATAATACATGGGGTGATGGGGGGGGGGGGCGGGGGCAGTGACACAGATGCATTTTTTTTAATTACATACATGTGCTTATGGGTTAAGGGGTTTAATACTGTACTAGTGGAAGGGAGTACTAAAAGTACATGAGTTAGGGGGGGGGGCGCAAATTACTTGACTTGCCCCGGGTGCTGACAACTCACGCTACGCCACTGAGTATAATCAAACACAGCTGGACTCAAGTGAAGGTGTAGAACCATCTCAAGGATGATCAGAAGAAATGGACAGCACCTGAGTTAAATATATGAGTGTCACAGCAAAGGGTCTGAAAACTTAGGACCATGTGATATTTCAGTTTTTCTTTTTTAATAAATCTGCAAAAATTTCAACAATTCTGTGTTTTTCTGTCAATATGGGGTGCTGTGTGTACATTAATGAGGAAAAAAATGAACTTAAATGATTTTAGCAAATAGCTGCAATATAACAAAGAGTGAAAAATTTAAGGGGGTCTGAATACTTTCCGTTCCCACTGTACATGCAGGAGATGCTGGCTTGCTAGAGCTTTGCATTGGTACTACGTTATAGGTCTTTTCTACAGTATATTGATCCTGTGTTTGCAGAACCAAAAACTGTTGACTTAAATCCTATGGTACATACAAGCACCTTTTAGTTTCTAATTTTATTGAGTTATATTTATTTATTAACCTCTTGGCGCCGGCTGCCGCTGTCAGAAGTGAGAGCGGTGCTTCCCCTTTTGGGTGGAGTTCTACTTTAAAGCAGAACTAAACCTTGCTATCATTTTCAGCCAAGGAAGCTGCCATCTTAGCCTCTGTTTGATCTTCAACTGCTATGGTGCTGCACATGTGATCAGTTATGACACCAGCTATTGGATGGTTTGACAGTTTGGTTGAGGACTCAAGCAAATGTGACAGTTGGGGAATATAAATGTTTTTTCAAACTGTTAAATCGATAGGTTCAGCTCCACTTTACTTTTGATGTTACAGGTTCACTTGTAACAGTAAAGGAAACCTGTCAAGTATGCAAGCTGCCATTGCTCACTGTTCTGTATGAATGCTAGTTGCCTGGCTGCATGCTCATGCTTGGGCTTCAATCATTTCTAAATTGATGTCCTGGAACAAGTATACATGTAGCCATGCCCCCGGGGTTACTGAATGTAGTGGTTTACCTGTCACCCTGCCCAGCCAGACATCCATCTCTCAGTCACTTAAAGACATAGACCAGTCCATAGCTTTGTTTTTTTTTATTTTATTTGAGGGGCTTTAACTTGGATGGGAAATTGGGAATTATGGGATGCCCAGAAATATTCAGTGCAAACTTGCTTGGGACTTCTATATACACTCCAGTATATACACTCCAATCCTCTCTCCAGCACAAACACTTGCTGTACACCGTTTCTCCACCAGTACTTCCCTTGCTGCAGACTGTTATTTCTCCAGACTAGCTAGCACCGCATAGGTAGGCCTGACACTGCTTCAGCCAGGCCTCAATGAACTGCTTTTTGCGGGCAGGGACCATGGGCCCCTGTGGTGTAGAAATAGTTCAGGTGCTAGCTGTCTTCTATTGAGCTACCGCACCCAGATAGCTCTCTTCAGGCCCTACCAACCAGCCCGGCTGCAGAGACCTCTTTCCACTACCCTCCCCACAGTCCTCTCTTCTGGTTCTGCACCCATCTCAAACTGCAATCTCCCAGTTCTCTCAGGTGTGCCTCCCCAGTCGTCCCGACTGTGCTTCACTCACCAGCCCTCCCTGCTGCGACCCGTAGTCCTCCCTGGAGACTCTTAGAAGTGCCTTCTACTTGCTCTCTCATATGCCTCTCCTTTCAGGATCTCATCACTCCTCCTGGATGCCCCCCCTCCCCCAGACGGGGAAGCTCCCCTTGGGCCCCGACAAGCTCCACCCTCTCTCACTCCAGCTCTTCCGCCCGACAACTCCTCCCCAGCTGGGCTGACCCCAGGTATTTAAGGAGGCCTGCCCCCTGCCAATCCAAGTTGGGGATTGGTCAAGGCTCCCCAGAATTCCCCCCGGCAGCTCCACCTCTCCTCCTCTTCTAGCACCTTCTAGAAAGAAGAGGGAGGGGACAGTGATGCTGCCTGTGAGTCACCAGCTGCTGCCCTGAGCCACTCCCAGACTAGAATGAAAACAAACAGGCCTAGCCACTCTAGGCCTGCCTAAATGTATTTACTCTGCCAGAAAATCCTCACTCTAGCACCTACCTAACTAGAGGGTGCTACATACATATAAGGGAATCCGACTTCTCTGACTTTTTCTTATTGTACTTAATACTTAATTACAACCCCACACCTCCAAGATCCTGGCTGTGACAATTACAGTGATGTGTGCTGATTCTTACCGTGGAACTTTAGTAAAAAAAAGTCCTGCTAGATGACTTCAGGTTGGCCCCTTTTGCAGGTATAGCTATGTAAAACATTATGAATACGTGTCTATACCGTTAAAATCAAGTAATACACTGTCTCATCCTGCTCTGCACATGTTCAATTGCTCTCCAATTTTTGGGCACTTTTAGGTGCAGCCAAATTTGTAGAGGCCAATCTGCTGACAGCCTTAGTGCTAGTTCACACCAAATGCAGTTTCGTGTGCTTTTTTCTGCACCACTAATGCATGCACAGTGTTTTCCATGTTTTCCAATGGCTCTAGTTCACACCAGTGTAGTCAGTTCCAGTCAGTTTCCAGTGCAGAAGAAAAAAGTAGAGCATGCTGTATTTTTTTCTGCACAGAACTGTACTAAAACATAGCAAATTGTATCAAAAACCCACTGAAACTGCGTGTGGTGTGAACTATAAGCAAAAACTGATCCGGAACATATCTGAAGTCCATTTTTGTGGTGTGAACTGGCCATAAAAATGCATGCACAGTGTTTTCCATGTATTCCAATGACTCTAGTTCACACCAGTGCAGTCAGTTCCAGTCAGTTCCAGTCAGTTTCCGGTCAGTTCCTGCACTTGAAACTGACTGGAACTGACTGCATTGGTGTGAACTAGAGCCATTGGAATACATGGAAAACACTGTGCATGCATTTTTAGTGCAGAAAAAAAGCGCACAGAACTGCATCTGGTGTGAAATGACCCTTAAAGCATAATTACATCCTCCTATCTATTACAGCCAAAGAAGCTGCTTCTGTTTGATCTGCAACTGCCATGGTGCTGCACATGTGATCAGTTATGGCACCAACCATTTGATGGTTTGACAGTTTGGTTGAGGAAAGAAGCAAATGTGACAGTTATTAATCCTGACATTCCAGGAATGTAACTATTTTGAAACCATTAAATCAATGGGTTTAGCTTTAGTATTTACGTCTGCTCGGGGGCTCTGGGCTTCAGCAAAATGGCAGCCTCCAGCAAGAAGAAGCAGGAGCAATACCGAAGGCAGTTTAAAGCACACACTGATAATTATCAATGTGGAATTTATGTTCCTTGCTAAAGAACATACAGTTGTGCTCATACGTTTACATACCCTGGCACTCATGGTCAGTGTTTGGCTGAAGACATTTTTTTTATCAATCAACCGTGTTTACTCTTTTTAAATCATAATGGCAACAGAAACTACCCAAATGATTACATGCCCCCTTTAACATCAATGACAGCTTGAAGTCTTTTGTGGTATTTGTGGATTGAATGAATGATTTGTATAGCGCTGCAAATGCGAAATAAATCGCCTCAAGTCGCTTGATCCGTGCTGTTAGTCCTGTTTCTTAGAAGAGATGGGTCTTGAGTTTTTTTCTGAAGGCCCGATGGTTTTCTTCCATGCGGATGTTGGTGGGTAGAGCGTTCCATAGCCGTGGTCCTTGGACTGCGAATCTTCGTTCTCCCTGTTATTTGTAGCAGGACTTGGGAATGAGGAGCGTAGGAGATTAGGCTCTTTATCTTTTTCAGATGGTAAAGCTGTCCATTCCTCTTGGCAAAAAGCCTCCAGTTCCTGTAAATTCTTGGGCCGTCTCGCATGAACTTCATGTTTGAGATCTCCCCAGAATGGCTCAATGATATTGAGGTCAGGAGACTGATATGGCCACTCAAGAACCTTCACTTTATTCTGCTGTAGCCAATGACAGGTCGACTTGGCCTTGTGTTTTGGATCATTGTCATGTTGGAATGTCCAAGTACGTCCCATGCGCAGCTTCCTGGCTGATGAATACAAATGTTCCTCCAGTATTTTTTGATAACATGCTGCATTCATCTTGCCATCAATTTTGACCAAATTTACTGTGCCTTTGTAGCTCACACATCCCCAAAACATCAGCGTTCCACCTCCGTACCTTTCATCATAGGCCTTGTTGACTCCTCTCCAAATGTAGTGTTTATGGTTGTGGCCAAAAAGCTCAATTTTGGTCTGATCACTCCTAATAAATTTGTGCCAGAAGGTTTGAGGCTTGTCTCTGTGCTGTTTGGCGTATTGTAAGCAGGATACTTTGTGGCATTTACGTAGTAATGGCTTTCTTCTGGCAACTCGACTATGCAGCCCATCTTTCTTCAAGTGCCTCCTTATTGTGCATCTTGAAACACCACATGTTTTCAGAGAGTCCTGTATTTTACCTGAAGTTATTTGTGGGTATTTCTTTGCATCCCAAACAATTTTCCAGGCAGTTGTGGCTGAAATTTTAGTTGGTCTACCTGACTGTGGTTTGGTTTCAACAGAACCCCTCATTTTCGACTTCTTGATTAGAGTTTGAACACTGCTGATTGGCATTCTCAATTCCTTGGATAACTTTTTATATCCCTTTCCTGTTTTATACAGTCCAACTACCTTTTCCCGCAGATCCTTTGACAATTCTTTTGCTTTCCCCATAACTCAGAATCAATAAAAGATGCAAGGGTCTGTCAGGAGTCCATAAACACATTGACCTTTTAACTACACACACTAATTACAAGCAAACAGATCACAGGTGAGGACGGTTACCTTTTATAGCCATTCAAACCCCTTTGTGTCAACTTGTGTGCATGTTATCAGGCTGAAATCACCAGGGTATGTAAACTTTTGGTCAGGGTCATTTGGGTAGTTTGTTGCCATTATGATTTAAAAAGAGTAAACACAGTTGATTGATAATAAATGGCTTCAGCCAAACACTAACCATGAGTGAAGGAATTGTTTTTGTGTTATCATTCATATTCTCTGAAAATGGCCAATAAATCATAAATTCTGCCAGGGTATGTAAACTTATGAGCACAACTGTAATTTTTTATCAAGTTGTTATGGGTAAAGTTCCACTTTAATTACAGTAACCCATAGAAAATATCAGAATCCAGCTTGTACTATTCTGACACATTTTTTTTTTATTGCCCACTGAACTAACTTTCAGAGTTAGTTCACTATCATGCAAAGTGTTTTAGTCCACCTTTACATCTCACCTAAACCCTCCTGAGCACATGTGACTAAATGTGAATATCTGAGCTCATCTGTATGAACTTGACTATAACTGGGATAATCCAGACTCCACCTCTCCACTACCTGTCCTGTCCTGAGCTGTGGATTTGTTTCCATTGCTTTCCTCAACACCACCAGCTGCACCTGTGCAGTCAACAGGCTCAGAGTTGAACAAGGCTACCCCATGAATATCTCCAGTCACGGGTACCTCCTATGCCTAGTTTCCAGCACAAATCTCCACGGAGATACAGGGGTTGTTTTGAAGACTAATACAGGTACTTTATTACTATGTGTCACATACTTGGTAGAAGACCCAGATGATTAGGGCAGACTCTTCTAGACTTTTCTACTTCCCCAGCTCAAACTTCGATGATAGACATCAGGTATTTCTGGGGCTGTGGAGTGGCACGTGTGCCTGCATAGTAGTAATAAAGATCAACAATACCCTGCAGAGTGAAGCCAGCCATACATGGATCGAAATTCAGCCAGTTCAACAGTGACCAGCTGAATTTTGATCCATGTATGGCAGGCTGCTTGTACCCAAGTTGATCCAGCCCATCTGATCTTTCTGCATGCAATTACTGCCACTACCAATAGTTGCTAGCAGTAATTATTGTATTCTACTGGCCGGGAAGGCTCCCTGTGCCCCTTCATTAGCAGAATAAAATAGCGCTGCGGGAGGCATTCCCCCATCGGCACTGACTGTACTGATAGGGAATCTAGCAATTTTAAATCCTTCCACCTGTGGTGGAAGTAAAGAGAATCGAGTAGTCTATGGGCTGCTTTAGCTAGGGAATGTTTTAGGGCACACCATGGTGGATGTAACACAAGTGAAGTTAGCAGGAAATCATCCAGCCAAGGAATACTGAGGGAGAAAGACAACACATAGCCAGTGAAGGTGCAGGTTTTGGACAGATGAAAGGGAAACTGGCAGAGACTGACAATGATCAGACAATGAAAGCATCCAATTAGACAGGCTGATGCAAGTTTAAGAGGAAAGCAAAGGTTTAGGCACAGGCTATGTTGATGTCAAGTAATTTTACATACAGTAAGTACAGCTAATGACCAGTCTCCTAGTAAGGTCAAGCTTCAAGTAGAACATTTGGTGCCAAGACCAAAGATAGCTATGTGTACATGCTAACTGACATGCACCTGAATGCGTGCGGCACTGCTATTCACCATTACTAAAGCTGCGCTAAAATCAGTTCATTTAATTTGCCTAAATCTGAAATTCGTGTAATCTGCAGCAGCCAAAATCCAGACTGTATCCCAAAATTTCATTGGCATGGTACTTTTTTACAAAGGTAAAACTTTATTCAAAATCAATGTTCACATGGCAGTTCACAACTTATTGCATAATAATGAAAGAAGTACAAATACTAGTAGTGTGTGTTACATACATACATCTGTACAGCAATCAGCCTGCAATTATATCCCATATGATTCGAAACATAACAATAGGAGAATACTCTCACCTGGACCTGTGAGTCTTGGAGAGATTAGGGGGGGGGGGGGGGGGGGGCAGGGAAGGGGAGAAGGAAGAAGAGACAGGAGGATTTTAAGGGAGACGGGGGGGGGGGGTACGCAGGCAGCTCACTAAGGACCATTGTCTGGATCAGGCAGAGCTAAATCCAATTGTAAGTATCCCCAGGAATCTATCCAGGATGACCAAATATTGTCAAACTTATTCGGGCAATTCCTGTTGATGTATGTTATTTTGTACAGGGGTAATACGGTGTTCAGGGTATTCCTCCAATCTGTGGCGGTCGGTGGTGCCCCACTCTTCCAACGCAGCAAAATCTCCCTGCGAGCATAGAAGGTGGAGTATACTATAAACAATTTGGTATATTTTCGCACTGTGGGGTCAGCTAATACATTTAGCAACATGATCTTTGGGGCCAGGGGGAGTGAGGTCCCTGCTGTCTGGTTTATATCCTCCAAAGAATATATAGAGTGGATCCGCGCAATGGATAGGGGTACTTTTAAAAATATGTGAAGAGTTGCTGCCTCTACAAGTATAATTACACCTAGGTGGAAAATACTGAAATGTGAACAGAAGACAGATGTAGGTATGGCGCTGCTCTAGTGTAGTACAATTTTGATGGTGGGCCATCCTTCTGTACCTTATGTGATGACCTGAATTAGATGTAGAGACTAAATATTTTAAATTATATATACTGGCTTGCAAGAGTCTAGGGTACTGTGTGTGTGAACCTAAATCGCAATATGGTACTAAAAGTGACTTATTGGCAATCAAACTTATTTAAAACATAATGTGTAAACAAATAAACTTAAGCTTGATAAGAAATACAAAGAAATGCGAAGTGAATTGTATGAGACCCGACATGTGATATAGCCTTTAAAGTCCAATTTGTATTAATTTCCGTTGTAGATTACCCCTCTTGGATGTTACTCCTAGGTGGGAATGGTTAAATACGCAAATAAAAGCCGCAATTTTATATCACATACCTTTGCGCCTAGGCTGGAAGTGAAAAAAGTGTTTGCTGGTTGCAAATATATGAATACTTCTAGACAAAGTGCCTTGTGCTAAATTTTAGTCATAGGTGAAAAGATTATATTCAGTAAAAATCGCAATCCTATATCCCATACCATTACATTATAACTACCCAAGTGCAGAAAGTGCTTGTTATTCTAAAATAATAAAGTGACCCGTGCTTAAAAAGTTAACAAAGTGACTTGTGCTTCAAAAACCCAGTACTTGCTGGAAAAGATAATATATAAGTTTTTTATGATGAAAAGTCTTTTTAAATATAGCTCCAAAAGGGTTAAGTCCTCATTGGGAGGTAATGTTGTTTTTTTAAACAACTTCTTGTCCAAGTGCTGGCTTGTTGATGGTGCCACTTAACCGTGCTCTTATTATGAGAGGTCGTCCCCCCCCCCCCCCCCCCCGAAACAAGGTGGTAGAGAAGTGACTTTCCAGGGTGAACACGTTCTAAGCTGGTGAAGCAACATTTAAAGCGCGGACCGGGGACATCCAGGGCTGCTACACAGTGTACCCCTGCAGGGGTGATTTCATCCGGTGAGTGCAAGCATAATAAAAGCACGGTTAAGAAGCACCATCAACAAGCCAGCACTTGGACAAGAAGTTGTTTAAAAAACAACATTGAAACAAGAAAAAGGGGGGGGGGGGGGGTGCTGCGCTAACCATAAATATCATATCATGAAGTGCATGGATGAATAAATGAAAATGCAATAATTTTTTTATTTATTCATCCATGCACTTTATGATATGATATTTATCAGTCTGTATTATTGTAATCAAGGCACTAGAGCACCAGCACTTTGATATATTTTGTTGTTGACACTTATTTACTTGATCGGATGATTTTAGACATATGTTTTATTGCTCATATCTATGTTTATCACCCCTTTGGATCAACATATATTTAAATCACTTGCTCTTATTTCACAAGATTTTTAGCTATTACACCAACTCATGCGTTTTTAACACTTCAGTTCATGCGATTTCTACACGTATATTTATTCCATTTCGCTGAGACCTCTTGTTCTACATCATTAAGCTACTATTAATTATTGTAGAGACTCTCTGGTTAGCGCAGCACCCCCCCCCCCCTTTTTCTTGTTTCATTTGTTTCGGGCTTCTGTCTGGGCCCTTGTCTTGGTGCATGCAGCTGTCCAGTTGCATATGTTCCATGCAGTCTCCGAATTTTGTTTGAATTTTGTTCGGTTGCTTCACTTCTTTTTTCCAATTTGGTAGCGCAGGAATAGCTCCCATTTTTTATAAAAAACAACATTACCTCCCAATGAAGACTTGTATTTCTTTGTATTTCTTATCAAGCTTAAGTTTATTTATTTGTTTACACATTATGTTGTAAATAAGTTTGATTGCCAATAAGTCACTTCTAGCACCATATTGCGATTTAGGTTCACACACACAGTACCCTAGACTCTTGCAAGCCAGTATATATAATTTAAAATATTTAGTCTCTACATCTAATTAAGGTCATCACATAAGGTACAGAAGGGTGGCCCACCATCAAAATTGTACTACACTAGAGCAGCGCCATACCTACATCTGTCTTATGTTCACTTATATCCTCCAAAACCTGATCCCGGAAACCCTGCAGAAGGGGACATGACCAAGTCATATGCAGAAAAGAGGAATCTGAGTCCCCGCATCTAGGACAAGAGGAGGACCTCTCCGGGTAGATGGTGGCCAGCCTAATTGGCGTATAGTATGCCCGGTGCAAAAATTTCAATTGAACAAAACGATCCCTAGCAGAAATCATATTAGACACATATGAGGAGACACACTCCTCCCAGGCCACCTCCGAGAGGGAAAGGATGTCCTGTTTTCATTTTGTAAAGGTTTTAGTTAACTTAGTGGGTGAGGACACTGAGAGGCGGAGGTACAATGCAGACAGGGGGCCTATCAGTGCTTTAGAGGACAACAGACTCTCCACTGGGTCCGACTCGAGAGTGACGCCATTGGGGAATTGATACTGGAAGGCATGTCTCACCTGTAAGAACCTAAAGAACATCCAATTAGGGAGGTTATATGCTGCCTTGAGTTCTGAAAACGTATGTAACCTGCGTCCTGTCACTAGGTGCTTCAGTCCCACTATGCCCCTAGCCGCCCACGCCTGCGGGTCAGGCACGCTCCGCATGTGAGGGAGATTATGATTGCTCCAAAGAGGTGTGTGAGGGGAAAAGGTATCAGGGGAGCGATAAACCGCCCTAGCTCTGTGCCAGACCATGATTATTGTACGCATCAGTGTAGTTAATTCCGGGTGGGCTTTGAGTCCGCGGAACACTAGGTTGCTAAGTGTAGCATATGACCCGAGAAGCGCTGCCTCCAAGGTCACTGCCGGGTTGTCCCTGGGCTGCGAAAACCACCAACGAACCGTCACCAGGACAGCCGCCCAGTAATATTGTTGGAAGTTGAGAAGGGCCAACCCGCCCTGCCCCACCGACAACTGCAGCGTTTTTAAAGCTAGTCTAGGCACCTTGCCAAGCCAAATGAAGGAAGTGACTATTGATTGTAATTTTTTGAAAAATAATGCCGGGATCAAGAGCAGGCTATTTCTGAAGAAATACAAGAATTTAGGGAGGTAGATCATCTTTATAAAGTTAACCCTACCTACAGGGGTCAGGGGGAGTGACTTCCATTCCGTGCATCGTTTTGAAAACAACTCCAGCAAAGGTGTCAGATTAAGGTCAATATATATGGCTATCGGCCCACCCATACGGATCCCCAAATATTTAAAGCTGTCTACCCATACCAATGGGCCCTGAATGGGCGGTTTAGGCCTAGTGTGATCCAAGGGGTATACAAGGGATTTGTTCCAATTTATTCTAATTCCGGAATACGACCCAAACACGTCGATCAGCTGTAAAGCAACCGGAAGGGAGGAGTAGACATCGCTCAAATACAGGATAATATCATCTGCATACAAGGATATTTTCTCCTCCTCCACTCCCACCCGGATTCCCTTGACTGCGGGCTCGGTCCTAATCCTTGATGCCAGGGGTTCCACCGCCAGGGCGAACAGCCCCGGGGAAAGAGAGCAACCCTGCCTGGTGCCCCTGCCTAGTGGGAAGGCCGGTGACAGCGAGTTGTTAGTGCACACCCTAGCTCTGGGAAAGGTATACAACAATCGTAGCCACCTAATAAAAATAGGCCCAAACCCAAATTTTTGGGAGGACAGCCCAGAGGTACTCCCATTCGACCGAGTCTAATGGAGTACTCCCATTCGACTGCATCGAGAGACACTACCACCTCCAGGCTGCCCCCCCCCGCCCTATCCATATGTGTCAACAGTCTACGTATATTTATGTCAGTCCCTCTGCCAGGCATAAACCCAGTTTGATTGGGGTGGATCAGAGCTTTTATGACAGAATTCAGGCGGCCGGCCATTACTTTAGCGAGTATTTTTAGGTCAACATTTAGGAGAGATATTGGCCTATAAGAGGAGCACAGCTCAGGGTCCTTGCCCGGCTTAGGGAGGATTACCACCACTGCCTCGGGCATGGACAGAGGCAGCTCATTCCTGTCCAGGGCCGACATAAGGACTTCGCGGTATGTGGGTAGGAGGTCTTCAGGATATTGTTTGTAGAATTCCGCCGGGAACCCGTCCGGGCCTGGCGTTTTCCCACTCTGCAGAAGTTTAACCGCCGTCTGGATCTCTTTAAGGGTCAATGGGCTATCCAGTCTTTCCCTGGAGGCGTATGTGAGACAGGGCAGATCTATTTGGTCTAGGTAGTCCCGCAGCTTCCTGTCGGTATATTGCACCCTTGAGCTATAGAGCTCCTGGTAGTAAGAGGCGAATCTAGATGTGGGTAGGATCCGTCAGAATCTCCCCATTGATGGACTGTATACGGCCTATGGACACCGGGGAGGAATGTTCCCGTGACAGCCAGGCAAGTAAGCGGCCGCTTCTCTCTCCTTGCTCAAATATTCTTTGACTCTGGTGGAGTAAGTGGATTTTTGTAGTGGAGACCCGGATTAGGGACATATCCCGCAGGGCCTCCTGAAATGAGAAGTACACCTGCAGAGTGCGCTCCCAAATATAAGCAGTCCCCAGGGCCCCGACTTTAGCCTCGGCCTCCTGCAGCGCCCTGCAAGCCCCTCTGCGGACCCTCCCAATGTGCTCCTGGAAACTACCCCTCATAGTGGCCTTGAAGGCGTCCCAGGTGACTGGAACGGGGACAGATCTGTCCCGCGTATTCCAAAAGGAAGTTATGTCAGCCTTACACGGCATCTCCACTCTCGAGTCAGTCAGCCAGAACCTAGAGAGTTGCCACAAGCCCTCCGATGGTGGACATGACAACTCCAGCTTCAGAGAAACCGGGGCATGGTCCGAGACCCCCCTAGGCAAGATGGCATTATCTCTTATTCTGGATAGGACAGACCCCCCGGAGTACACCAGATCAATCCTGGAAAAAGTTCTATAAGTAGCGGAGTGGCATGTGAAGGCCCCTAGCTGGGGGTGTCTCGAACGCCAAACATCTGTGAAATTAAATGCAGCTGCCCATGCCTTCAATTCAGTGGCAGAGCCTGTCGTCCGGGAGAGTCTGTCCATCCCAGGGTCCGGGACCATATTAAAATCCCCCAACAACAGGATATTGTCAGTGTCGTATTGCAAAATCTTAGACACCACCTGGTAAAGAAAGGAAATGGAGGCAGGAGGAGGTACATACAATCCCACAATAACTACCTCCAAATTCATTATATTAACATGCATAATCACATACCGCCCTCCAGGATCCACCTCAACCGCCAATAAGCGAAAGGGCAGGGATTTGCGTATTAATATGCTAACTCCTCTCGAGAGGTTAGAGTAAGTCGAATGATATGAGTGACCCACCCATGGCCTTCTGAGACTCAGGAGCTTACCCCCCGTTAGGTGGGTCTCTTGGAGGATACATATGTGGGGCGACTGTCTCTGCAAAAACTGGAACACCAGTGACCTTTTAATTTTGGAATTCAGGCCCCTGGTGTTCCAGGACACTATTTTACAAATTGACATAGGGTCCCGCTATCCAGTATATAGGAGGATGAAATACACATTGAGCGGACTGACCACCCACCACACCGCCACTTTTTTGCACATATAACAGATTCCTTGAGTGAACACTAAACATGTAAGGCAACAAGTATACTGACTCATGTATGCATGAATTAACCAAAAACAAAACAATAACCAGTAACACCCCCCCCCAGCCGACCCCCACCCCGCCACCCCCCACCCCAACCGGAGGGGGCCTTATACCCAAAACAAAGAAGGGCAACATGCCCATGTGGGGATGCAATGTGCAAGAGGGCACCGGAGTCCGTCCTGTGGAATGGGTATGGAGTCCAGATAAATGAATCGGTCCAGTCTCCCAGTTTGTGCTGGGGGTACAAACTTGATGTTACAACAAAACTGTGGCAAACATTGAGTAACAGCAGCCAAAAACTAGCCATCCCAGTTCCCGTGGAAGGATTATATATAGGAGATTTCAGGCCAACGCTCCAGAAAAGGGAGGATGTGGGAGTAGGGCATTCCAGCTTTCGGCAGGGTGTAATGTCCTTTCGTCCATCCGTCTCCCCCCTCAGGTTCTAGTCAGCACCCCTCCCTGGGAGCCCCTAGGACGAAGTGGCCAACAAAGCGGGTAGGGATCCATCATGAAAGGGAAGGGACTTTGCAACCTCCTTAGTAAGTCCAGGGTGTACACCATTGCCCCTATAGGAAATGAGAAGGGGCCGGAGGGCCACACGACAGTCCGGCACCCCTCACACCGCCACGCTACAAACTGGCATATCTAGGCTTCCGAGAAAATGGTAGGCATCATCTAACAGGCCATTCAGATTATTCCAAGGTGCAGTTGGGTAGCAAAGACTTCTCAGGGGGAAGATCTCCATCTGCCACGCAGGGTACAAGAAGTCTGCGGACTGTTTCAATCCAGGAGGATGCCTCCTCAGGGGAAGTGAAAAAACAAGCTGTCTCCCCATCTTCCACCCTCAATCTGGCAGGGAAGAGCATGCTATATTTGAGGCCTTTTGCGCGCAGTTTGGCGCGCACCGCATCAAAGGACTTACGCTGCCGCTGAGTTTCCACAGAGTAATCGGGGAATATCATCAGTCTGGTATTTTCAAACCTCAGCTCCTGCAGGGCCCTGGCCTCTCTCAGCACCATATGCCTGTCCTTGAAGTGTAAAAGCTTAAAAATAAATGTGCGAGGGCGAGAGCCCTGGGGTCCCCTCTCTACTGTAAAGAATGGGGAGAATCTGGCATTGGGCAACAAATCTTTTGAGGAGATGCTCAATAAACGTGACAGGGTCTTTACCTTCAGCCCCCTCTGGGAGGCCGATGATCCGCAGATTGTTGCGCCTATTGCGATTTTCTGCGTCCTCAGCACGGCTTTCCAGGGTTTTCACCTTAGCTTTCAGGATGTGCAGGTCCCCCGAGTGTTCTCTTACGGCGTCCTCAGTCGCCTAGACCCGCTGTTCCACCTCCGTCACCCGGCCTCGGAAGGAATCCAGGTCCTGGTGAATAAAATCCACGTTCGTCTGCATATGGTCAATTTTGTCCATAAGTGCCGCCTGACCCAATGCAATAGTCTGCATGGCAGCAGCAAGTTCCGCTGCTGTGGCAGGGGGAGACTCCACTGCCTCCGTCTGGGACGCCATCTGGTCAGTAATGGCGGTCTGGCCTCTCGTCCTGGCTCTGTCTACGGATGCTGCTGCAGACTTAGAATGCCCATTTTTGCTGCTGGGCATGACCCGGAGCTCCTGCAGTGCACTGAGGATTAGGCCACCCTTTTAAAAGCAGCTCTGACACCGGGAGGGAGAAGGATAATCGGCTGAAACCCAGGAGCTCCGTTACTGAGCTTCCTCTCCCGTCGCCATCCTGGACACGCCCCCTAAATACGTCCCCATTGGCATGGTACTTCATGAAGCTAGTGCTCTATACCCATATTTAATCATCTTGATACTTTTTAGAATTTGTGTAATTATGTTTGAATTACAAGCTGTTGAGCTGAATAGTGCTTTATGTGTTCTCTTCTAGCGGCTTAAAACATTGGTCCCTCGGCAGACAGATTTAAATTTACAACAAGTGACCGAACAGTTTGATCTAAAAGCGAAAGAGATGGACGAGAAGACGGCCCAAATACAAAACGATGAATTGAGGAAAATCCAGAAGATACAAGCGGAACTAAGAATGCAGGATATTGAAAAGGTAGCATGAATGTAGATGAGGCTGACAGATTTTCTAGTTCCTACAGTGGCTTGCGAAAGTATTCGGCCCCCTTGAACTTTTCAACCTTTTGCCACATTTCAGGCTTCAAACATAAAGATATAAAATTTTTATTTTTTGTGAAGAATCACCAACAAGTGGGACACAATTGTGAAGTGGAACGAAATCTTTTGGATTTTTTGAAACTTTTTTAACTAATAAAAAAATGAAAAGTGGGGCGTGCAAAATTATTCGGCCCCCTTGCGTTAATACTTTGTAGAGCCACCTTTTGCTGCGATTACAGCTGCAAGTCGCTTGGGGTATGTCTCTATCAGTTTTGCACATCGAGAGACTGAAATTCTTGCCCATTCTTCCTTGCAAAACAGCTCGAGCTCAGTGAGGTTGGATGGAGAGCGTTTGTGAACAGCAGTTTTCAGCTCTTTCCACAGATTCTCGATTGGATTCAGGTCTGGACTTTGACTTGGCCATTCTAACAACTGGATAAGTTTATTTGTGAACCATTCCTTTGTAGATTTTGCTGTATGTTTGGGATCATTGTCTTGTTGGAAGATAAATCTCCGTCCCAGTTTCAGGTCTTTTGCTCCAACAGGTTTTCATCCAGAATGGTCCTGTATTTGGCTGCATCCATCTTCCCCTCAATTTTAACCATCTTCCCTGTCCCTGCTGAAGAAAAGCAGGCCCAAACCATGATGCTGCCACCACCATGTTTGACAGTGGGGATGGTGTGTTGAGTTTGATGAGCTGTGTTGCTTTTACGCCAAACATATCGCTTTGCATTGTGGCCAAAAAGTTCGATTTTGGTTTCATCGGACCAGAGCACCTTCTTCCACATGTTTGGTGTGTCTCCCAGGTGGCTTGTGGCAAACTTTAGACAAGACTTTTTATGGATATCTTTGAGAAATGGCTTTCTTCTTGCCACTCTTCCATAAAGGCCAGATTTGTGCAGTGTACGACTGATTGTTGTCCTATGGACAGACTCCCCCACCTCAGCTGTAGTTCTCTGCAGTTCATCCAGAGTGATCATGGGCCTCTTGGCTGCATCTCTGATCAGTCTTCTCCTTGTCTGAGCTGAAAGTTTAGAGGGACAGCCAGGTCTTGGTAGATTTGCAGTGGTCTGATACTCCTTCCATTTCAAAATGATCGCTTGCACAGTGCTCCTTGGGATGTTTAAAGCTTGGGAAATCTTTTTGTATCCAAATCCGGCTTTAAACTTCTCCACAACAGTATTACGGACCTGCCTGGTGTGTTCCTTGGTCTTCATGATGCTCTCTGCGCTTTCAACAGTACCCTGAGACTATCACAGAGCAGGTGCATTTATACAGAGACTTGATTACACACAGGTGGATTCTATTTATCACCATCAGTCATTTAGGACAACATTGGATCATTCAGAGATCCTCGCTGAACTTCTGGAGTGAGTTTGCTGCACTGAAAGTAAAGGGGCCGAATAATTTTGCACGCACCACTTTTCAGTTTTTTAATTGCTAAAAAAGTTTAAAATATCCAATAGATTCCGTTCCACTTCACAATTGTGTCCCACTTGTTGGTGATTCTTCACAAAAAATTAAAATTTTATATCTTTATGTTTGAAGCCTGAAATGTGGCAAAAGGTTGAAAAGTTCAAGGGGGCCGAATACTTTCGCAAGCCACTGTATGTTCATAATAAATATGTAACAACTGTTATCTGTTCTTTGATATACTATGCTATAAAATCTATAGGTGGACAATGACTTCTGTATGCTGAACATTTTACAGTGATGAAATTTAATTTTATACTGTTCTTTTAAATGAGACAAATGCTTCAGAACTTTCATATCGTGCTACACATGCTGTTAAAGTGGAAGTAAAGGCAAAACCTAACTAACTCTAAACCTGCTCTTAGCCACATTCTAAGCCTGATCTAGCTAGCCCTGTAAAGAAAAGATCGCTATACTTACCTGTTCTGCAGCCGCACCGGTCCAGTCTCCAGCAGCGCCCTCTGTGTGCAGGAGAAAGCCGACAACAGTTTGGGAAATGCCTGGGAAGTTACGCCACCCATAGACTTACTTTCTTTATCGTACATCATGAGGCACAGAGCCCTAAGTAATTACCTAATGGGTTATAGGCCACCTTCAGATGATGGACACTGGTATACCCAATCCAGGAAATTCACTCCCTATATAACCCCTCCTCCTTCCAGGAGCACATCAGTTTTTTTGCCAGTGTCTAAGGTGTTGGTCACGAGTGAAGATGTGCTCTGAGGAGCTCCAGGAGGGATCCATGCTGGATTTAAATAGCCTCCATAGACCAGATCCATCCAAAGTGCCACTGAGGCCTAAGTGGATGGTACCTGGGGCCTCGTATCCGAAGCACAAGGTTTTTGCTTGTAACGCCTCTCTTTGTAGGGCTGGACCCTGGGCACCCAGGGCTTAGGTCTTGCTACATTACCTAGAGCTTTCCTGGTGGGGTGCTTTACAGGTCAAAGGGAGTTGGAACTCCAATATCTAGGGACCCGGTCCTTGAAGGTTTGCTAAACGCAGCTCGCCATGATGGGTGAAGGTTGGATTGTCTGTTAATTCAGCAAATCCTGCGGCGGGGATACAGTAAGGGAAGAAACTTAGGAACTGAAAAGTCCACCTATGTATTCTTCTATTAGGGAAAAATTGTTGTCATGCCTTAATTCTCCACTAGAGGGAGTCTATGCACATACCTTACTCTGTTGTCTTCACTGTAAAGCTCAGTCTCTGTGTGGCTGCAGCAGCGTGTGGAGGGGGATTTTTTCTCAGGTAAGAAGAAATCTAACAAAATAGCGACCCAAAAGTCATCATTTTAAATGAAACAGAGGGCGGATTTTTTTTTGGAAGGGGCGGGGCCTAAGCGCAGTGCCGTGAATGTCCAGGAGGACGCACAGCAGGCAAAAACAAATATAAACACAGCTGGGGCAGTCTTTCCTCAGGTGACGAGGAAGAAACAAAGCAGTCTGCACACAGGGACACAGGAGCGGTGGAGCATGTGAGGGTTGCAAACTGGCATTCCTGATACAGGAAGGACACTTCTTTTCCCAGCACTAGGCTGAACTTTATAGCGGCTTTATTTGTCATGACTATATTCAGCGGTTAAGTGCAATTGTATAGTGCCTCTGTTTTGGTGCTTAGCACAATGCCTACCAAAAAAGACACCACAAAGACCAAAAAAGTACTAAAGGTCTCACCCCCAGGGGCTAGGATCTCGAGTCACATTTCCACGCTGTCATCCTCGTCTGAATTACCAGTTATGGCAAGCCAGGGTGAGCCATTGGAACAAATTGATGGTGCAACTGCTTCTCACATCTCAGCCCCTGTATACGTGACTGAAGATGTCCTTCCCCCCACCCTGCAGGGTCTGGAAGGAAGATTAGTGACTTTAATCGCATCCTCCATTCAAATGGATAGGAAGCGTGCTAGATCCCCCTCCCCCACTTCAGAACCTTTGCAAAGGGAACAGTGGGCTCAGGATGAGGTGTTACCCTCAGTCGATCAGGAGGAAAGACAAAACGATGATTCCTCTGTCCCACACAAAAAAAATTAAATCTCAGCAGCTACAAATACTGCAGCTGCTGACTTTTAAAAAAAAGGACACCTTTCTCAGGGTCCAGCGATGTCGGCACCCGAGGCCGAACCGTCGCTCGGCTCTCGGGTGCTGCCGCTGGCATCTTCTGTAAGGGAATCAGGAAATGAAGCCTTGCGGCTTCACTTCCCGGTTCCCGACTGCGCATACGCGAGTCGCGCTGCGCAATCAGAACGGTCCCTGCTGTCTGCTGGGGACGGGAAGTCTACGCCCGGAAGTGGGTGCAAATACCTGTATTAGACAGGTATCTGCACCCCCCTCCCCCCTGAAAGGTGCCAAATGTGCCAAATGTGACACTGGAGGGGGGGAGGGTTCCACAAAGCAGAGGTTCAATTTTTGTGTGAACCTCCGCTTTAAAGTGGTGCCGCACAAAAAAAAAAAATAAAAATTAAAGCCGGCAGCTACACATACTGCAGCTGCTGGCTTTTAACAATAAGACACTTACCTGCCCTGGAGTCCAGCGATGTCGGCACCGCAGCTGATGTTTCCATCAGTTGTCGGGTGCTGTCGCCGCCATTGCGGGTAAGGGTGACCGGCTTCACACCGGGAACCCTACTGTGCATGCGCGAGGCCCCGCTCCTCTCGCCTACTGGCCCGGCGACAGGGAGAGGAGGAGGGAGCCCCGCGGTGATGTCAGGGGCCGCGGCCCGGACTCCCGGAAGTGGCAACAGGATACCTGTCAAAGACAGGTATCCTGTCCCTCCTCCCCCACAAAAGGTGCCAATTGTGGCAACAGAGGGGGAGAGGAGACAAATGAGCGGAAGTTCCACTTTTGAGTGGAACTCCGCTTTAAGGCCTGCACTTATTAAAGTGCAGCCAAAATAACATGCCCAGCAGTCAGTAGAATGTGTCCCTTGTGCTAATGCCTCTTCTGTTGGATTAAATCCTCCTCCATCTATGTCATGTCCCCCCCCCTTCCCCGCTGTCATGATTGTATGTTTTTTTTTTGGGGTTAATGGAACTGTGTGAGCTGTCACAGGCTGTCTATGCTGATTTTTTCCCCCCTTTCTGCCCAGCTTCTCCATTATAGAAGGCACCACTTTTCGTTTCTATAAATAAAATATGATCTATTAATAAAGGACGGGCAGATGATTGAAACATCTGACCCCTCCATTCTTAGATCAATTTTTTTTTTGGAATTTTATAAGTGATGTTAGGGGAAGTAATAAAAGCGGTTTCTCTCTATAGGAACAAGGTAAAGAAAAATAATTATGTTGAGAATGGTCTGAAGGGGTGAGAGGGAGGTTTGGAATTAAATATTGGTATTGCCAGGAAATGCACTTTAAATAATATAAAATAGTACCAGTTTGCACCTTATTTTTTCCTTCACTAGCTACGCCGAGCAAGAAGGAGACAAAATGAAATAATGGCCCGAATTCAGGCTGCAATTGTGCAGATTCCCAAACCTCCACCAAACCGAACATTAAGAGCCATAGAAGCACAGAAGATTCTCAGAAAGAAGAAAGAAGCAGAGGTACATTTATTATCTTCCAAATTAAAGTTTAGGTGGGAATATTTGTGGAAGCTGCAAATCATTGTAGTGTTCTCCTCTACTGCAATGATTGCAGAGGTCTTCCAAGTCCAGTGCCAGGAGGCTGTCCTTCCTTGCCTGTCCAATTCATCAGATCAGAATACAACTTGTATTAATTGAGAAAAATACTAGGTATTCTGTGAATGGTGGCAGTGCCAAGCGAGCGACCCCCTCTGGTTACTTTGCCGAATGCCAGCCGCTTGGCACTGGACTCGAAGGACTGCTGCTATCACTGTAGTAGCAGCAACTAGTAGTCTAGTTCAGTAGTACTGTTGTATTCTGACTACAAAGTCTAAGGCCAGTTTCATATATTTGTGTTTCAATACCACACACGTAAGTGGGCATTGTGTGGTGCAGTAGAAAAGAAAAGCAGGTGCATATTTAAAGTGGAACTTTAGGCTAGAAAATGATAATGGGTAGACAGGCAGGATTTTGAATGCAGAAGAGACATGCTTTGTCTCTTCTGCATTAAAGCTACATATGTCTGTCCACCCCTGTACAGTAATCTGTGCAAGCGCAGCTCACTGCACAAATTTGGTAGTGCCGAAGCTGACGGAGCTTCCGTGCATACACAGGAGTAACCTCATCTTGGCCCAGCAATTGACGTCGGCTAGCGATTGAGACCTAGAAGCCAGCTGCCTGAAGATGTCAGCAGGGGAGTTCAGAGGATGGTGCATCGCCGGATTCAAGGTGAGTATAATTACACTTTAAGTCCGTTACTGTATATTATGTTATGGTTTAATGCACAATAGGGTAACCATTCATGTTGAATGGCCTGTCAAAGCAGCACAACGGACCTAAATAGGCACCTGTGTTTTTTTTCTAGTGCACCGCAATGCACAGTTGGTTAACATTTGTGCATTGTGATGCCCCAAAACACAGGTTCATTGGGGTGCTACTTAAAACTAATGCTACTATAACACTGCAGTTCATGTGTTACTGTGCACTTTACATTAGTGCCAAATGCCAATATTTGAACACCATAGATCACCAGTAAACTGCTTGCAAGGGTATCTCTTTCTATAGGAAAGCATTTAACCAAGGATGAGTGCAGCATCGATAAAAGAATCTGAAAATAATGTAGCTTTAACATCATATACAAAAATGTTATTTTCAATGCAGCATCATGCCCTTTTTTTAGATCCTTTTATTTAATTTATGCCTTGTTAAATTCTGTGATCTAATCATTTTATTATATGTATAATGGTATTATGAACACAAGATGGAGCCATAAAACAGCACAAGCACTTTGTTGTTTTGGGGTTTTTTTTTTTTTTTAGGAGGTTTACCAAGAACTGGCAAGATTTGAAAAATCAGTGAAGAAAGATGCTATGAATAATAGCATTACACCAAATGGAAGGTATGTCTGGATGTTGTACTGTTCTACTGTCCACAATTTCTAGCCATCCTGATCTAGACCAACCTTTTGCAACCAGAGTGCCCAGGCACTCTGGGGTGCCTTCAGGTTTCTTCAGGGGTGCCTTGGCAAAATGCCTACAATTGCTCAAAAATTGTATGCAAGCCAGTGGGTGGATCAAGCCTGCCTTTTAGTTACATAAAGCCACGTGTTTTCCTTGTCAAAAAGGTTTTTATTAGTTGAGCATAAAAGTTTAATACAATTAGATACAATAAGTACTAATAATATAACATGACAGAAATCATAAATGGTACAACTCATTGGCTTATTAATTCATTACAACCAGGTAATCAATACAATATCTTCCATTTAACATTTGGTTACTGTCTGACCCAGGGAATGAAGGAGATTTTATGTTAAAATAAATTGTCTTATTTGTTGGACCAGAGCTTTGGAGATATTGTTTTATTAAATCATTACATAGGTAAAATATAGTAAAAATGAGTTTAAGATGTAAGAAAGAGGAAAGGAAAGAATAGTAGGAAAGATAGAAATAGAAGAGAAAGAGTCCACAGGATTGATCCAGGTAACATGGCATGATTTTGTTGATATTAAGAACGCTATATTATTATAATAATGGGGTGAAGAGTTTCCTTAGCTACCACGGTTTAAGAATTGAATTATCAAATATTGGCGACAAATGATACTTAATCCAAGGGTTCCAAGTTTTTTCAAATATAGGAATTTGGTCTCTTTCTATTGCCAGCATTTTGGCATGTGACATGAAAGTGTTTAATCTGTGTTTGGTCTCGGGTATTTCCAAGTTGGCAGACCTCCATGCCTGTGCAATCGTCTGTTTTGCAGCAGTGAGGAGTTGAGTAAAGAGTTTAAATTGATTATGTGTGAGACAATCTGGTTTTAAGTTGAGTAAGGCTATGACAGGATCTGGTTGCAATTTTAGTTCAAACATTCTGGAGGCAATTTCAAATATTTTTCCCCAAAACGTTTGTACCGTCGGGCAGGACCACCATATATGCATATGAGTGCCTAGATCTGAACAGCCCCGAAAGCATTGAGCTGCTTGGGTCGGCGCAAATTTGGCCAACCTGGAGGGTACAAGGTACTAACGAGTTAGAACCTTATAGTTAGTTTCTACCGCCAGAATGTTTTGTGAAGAAGATTTAGTTGCAGTCCAGATTTTAGACCAATCAGCCATATCCAACGATTTTTCCAAGTCCTCCTCCCATTTCCGGGCATAAGGTGGTTTTTCGAGGCCAGGATTCGTTAAAATTTGTGAATATATGGAAGAAATCATACCTCTTGAGTGGGGGTCTTTTAGGCATACTGATTCAAAATTAGTGATTTGGGACATGGAGGTATTCGTGCTTACCAAAGGTGAATAGAAATTTTTAATTTGAAGGTATCTAAATAGTTCGGAGTGTGGTAGCTTATAGGTATCGCAGAGGGTAGGAAAGGTGAGGAAGGATGTGGAAGAAATCAGTTTATTTAGCCGAGTAATGTCTAAAGAGGTCCAGGCTTTGAATGATTTAGGGGAGACCCATGCTGGATAAAAAGCAGGGTTTTTGAGGAAGGATTAAAGAGGGTTATGAGGAGATTGTAATTGGTGTTTAAATTTGAGCTTATCCCATAAGGATAGAAAGTATTTGGTGATAGGATTACGTAGATTCTTCCGATCTTTGTAGTGGAGCCATAATAGATTTGAAATAGATTCTGAAGCTTCTATTATTACCCATAAGGGTTTTTCTTGCGTTGCATGGTATTTAGAGAGGCTGGCAATGTGTGCTGCTCTGTAATAGTTTGCAAAGTTCGGAAAGCCAAGGCCTCCCTTGAGTTTTGGCAGGTGTAATGTGTATAAAGATATGCGGGGTTTGATGGAGCCCCAGATAAAAGTTGTTGATCTTTTTTGTATTATTCTTAAATAGTGAGGAGGGATTGAGATTGGCAAAACTCTAAATAAGTAAAGCAGTTTTGAATTGTCATTCTTACTGCGTTAATTTTGCCTATCCATGATAATGGAAGATGTGTCCATTGCTGTAGGAGTTTTGTAATCCGTTTCAGGATTGGGGGGTAGTTTGCTGAGAAGAGGTCATGGTGAGAGGCTGTTAAGTGAATAACTAGATAGGGAATTGACTTTTCAGCCCAAATAAATGAAAGTGCATGTTTTACCGAGTCCAATTCAACTTTGGAGAGAGATATATCCAGGGCTATGGATTTTTTAGGATTTATTGAGAGACCTGAAATCATCACGCAATTATTGAGAATGGGCAGGAGATTGGGTCCAGAAATTTGTGGAGATGACAGAAATAGTAAAATGTCATCTGCAAATAAACATAATTTGTGTTGGTATCCAGCGGTTTCTATACCAGTGATAGTCAGGTCTGATCGAATTTGTTGAGCTAAAGGTTCTATTAGGAGGGCAAATAAGAGAGGGGAAAGTGGACATCCTTGGCGTGTTCCCCTCTCTATATTAAAAGAATTAGATTTGTAACCCGCATATTTGATATATGCTTTGGGTTTGTTGTAAAGTGCTTCAATCCATGTCAAAAAGTGGGGTCCAAAACCCCATTTTTGTAATGTGTAGCGTAGATAAGGCCATGATACAGAATCAAAGGCCTTTTTTATATCGAGTGAAATGAAACAAGAAGGAATATGGCGTACTTTAGCTATTTGCGCTAATAAAACTGCTCAACGTACATTGTCGCCAGCTTGGCGTGTTGGCATGAAGCCTACTTGGTCCCTGTGGATTAGATTGCCTATGATCTTGTTTAGTCTTTTTGCTAAAATTTTTGCTAGAATTTTGATATCTAGATTCAAAAGGGATATTGGACGGTAATTTGTGCAAGAGGTGTCATCATTGAGAGGTTTGGGGATCATGCAAACTATGGCAGTTAGTGATTCTTGTCTAAAAGATTTTCCCTCTAGTAATGCATTAAAAGCATCAGCTAACATAGGTGAAGCCACATGTTTTCATTATGCACCATTACAGCCTTCTAGCCCCGGGCATCCTAACAACCAATGACGTAATTGGTTGATGAAGAAAATGTTGGGCGCCAGCACTGCACTTCCCTCCCCTGCCCCTCTCTGTCAGCATTGGGTTCACATTAGCTGAACAAGGGAGGGAAACTGAGGGAGAAAAACATTGGAACACTAGTCAGTACCAGTGTGCAAAGGTGTATTTGCTTTGAAAGAATAAATCATCTCTAACGTTGGTTGTCCCACATGTGTGAATGTTCCTACATTATGTAAAATTATTAGTTTAGTTTTATACATTTTAGAATGGGGTGCCCAAGGTTGTGCATGATTTTAAAGGGTGCCTTGATCGAAAAAAAGGTGGAGAAACATTGATCTAGACTGACAGGCTGGCTCTTTTTTATAAGTTCTGATGTGTCTAAAAAGTAAATGTGAGCTGGTCTAAGATTGGGTTTTACTCAGTATCAATCCGTAATAACAGAATTTGCAGTGTATAGGGACATTCTGTACTGCACTATACCTGTGAAAGTATATAAACATGACGGTCAATTTATCAGAGGTATTTTTGTGGAAAGCTTTAAGCCGGCCATACATGATTCATTTTTTCATTCAACCAGATGAAAAAAAAAAAAAATAAATTAACTGATTCCCCCAGCCACACATTCGATGTGGATGGGGTAGTTCTTCCCGCTGAGCTATTGTATTTTGATAGCGGGGAATGTTCCCCACCATCAGAATACACGGATCAGTGTTCCTGGCTATACAGTGCCTTGCAAAAGTATTCACCCCTTTGGCATTTTTCGTGTTTTGTTGCCTCACAAGCTGGAATTAACATGGATTGTTTGAGGATTTGCATCATTTAATTTACAGAACATGCCCACAACTTTGAAGATGTATTTTTTTTTTTTTTATTGTGAAGCAAAACAACAAATAGGACAAAATAACAGAAAAAGTCAATGTGCATAACTATTAACCCCCCTAAAGTCAATATTTTGTAGAGCACCTTTTGCGGCTATCACAGCTCCAAGTCTCTATGAGCTTGCCACATTTTACCACTGGGATTTTTGCCCATTCCTCCTTGCAAAACTGCTCCAGCTCCTTCAAGTTGGATGGTTTGTGCTTGTGAACAGCAATCTTTAAGTCTGACCACAGATTTTCTATTGGATTGAGGTCTGGGCTTTGAGTAGGCCATTTCAACACATTTACATGTTTCCCCTTAAACCACTCAAGTGTTGCTTTAGCAATGTGTTTGGGGTCATTGTCCTTCTGGAAGGTGAACCTCCGTCCTAGCCTCAAATCACACACAGAGTGGTACAGGTTTTGCTCAAGAATATCGCTGTATTTAGCACCATCCATCTTTCCCTCAACTCTGACCAGTTTCCCAGTCCCGATTGCTGAAAAACATCCCCACAGCATGATGCTGCCACAACCATGTTTCACTGTGGGGATGGTGTTCTTTGGGTGATGTAATGTGTTGGGTTTGTGCCAGATATAGCGTTTTCTTTGATGGCCAAAAAGTTCAATGTTAGTCTCATCGAACCAGAGCACCTTCCTCCATACATTTTGGGAGTCTCCCACATGCCTTTTCGCAAACTTAGAACGTGCCGTTTTGTTTTTTGCTGAAAGTAATGGCTTTCTTCTGGCCACTCTGCCATAAAGCCCGACTCTATGGAGCATCTGGCTTATTGTCGTCCTATGTACAGATACTCCAGTCTCTGCTGTGGAAATCTGCAGCTCCTCCAGGGTTACCTTAGGTCTCTGGGCTGCCTCTCTAATGCCCTCCTTGTCCGGTCAGTGAGTTTTGGTGTGCGGCCGTCTCTTGGCAGGTTTGCTGTTGTGCCATGTTTTTTCCATTTGGTTATGATAGATTTGATGGTGCTCCTAGGGATCACCAAAGATTTGAATATTTTTTTATAACCTAACCCTGACTTGTACTTCTCAACAGCATTGTCCCTTACTTGTTTGGAGAGTTCCTTGGTCTTCATGGCAGTGTTTGGTTAGTGGTGCCTCTTGCTTAGGTGTTGCAGCCTCTGGGGCTTTTCAAAAAGGTGTGTATATGTAATGACAGATCATGTGACACTTAGATTATGTGACTTCTGAAGGTAATTGGTTGCACCAGAGCTTTTTATGGGCTTCATAACAAAGGGGGTGACTACATACGCACATGCCAATTATCATTTTTTTATTTCTGAAAAATAGTTTTATGTATTTATTTTTCTAATTTTACTTCACCAACTTAGACTATTGTGTTCTGATCCATCACATATAATTCAGATTAAAAAACATTGAACTGAAGACTGTAATGTAACAAAACACGAAAAACACGAAAAATGCCAAGGGGGTGAATACTTTTGCAAAGCACTGTAGGTGGCAGCACTGATCCTTTGGCAAAAACCTGACAGGCCAGTTATACACAAATCAATTGATACAACCAGCCTGCCCATGCTTGGCCCTGCTGGATTGGCCGAAATTCAATCCATGTATGGCCGGTTTTAGTTTCAATGACTGTCATTAAGAAGATGTTCTAAAAATGAATAAGCTGTATAGCAAAGGTCCCAAAACTATTCAGCTCATTGATCTATCTGTGTAGTTTTAGATTGTTCATCAACCCCTAAACATGTATTATATGAAAATAATTGAGAAAATACTACTTTATATAATAGTATATGCATATATACGTAATATATGTGTGTATACTGTCAACACTTTCTCTTCCTGACATTATGGTTGTTACAATGCTGTATTTTTATAAAATGCATAGAAATCAGTTCTTTGGCACCACTCCTATCATTGTGAGTGTACTCAATTGCTCTCTAGCAAAGTTTGAGATGAGTGTACTCACTGGCTCTCCAGCAGAGTTCAATATGTGTGTACTTACTGGCTCTCCAACAGAGTTTGAGATTGAGGAAACGGGATGGGAAGGTCATAGACATACAATGCAAATCATGCTGGTAAAGAAGGCCAGTAAAAACACACAGCTGATGGAGACAGTTCACTCTTGCTAGAGGCTGACCATCCAACCCTGGGAAACACTGTCTCTCCATCAGCTTCCCCACCTTCAGGCCAAGGGACTATAGAGACCTCTGATGATTAAAGTGATTGTAAAGTCTAAATTTTTTTTTTAATTGAAAAAAACAAATTATGTTATACTTACCTGCTCTGTGCAATGTCATTTCTGTGCAGCAGATAGAAATGTCATTTAGTGCTCTTAATTGAGACATGTACGCTAGAGGGATATGCTTTGATCATATTTCATGTCTGAGGTTTACAACCACTTTTAACATCAATTTTTCTCAGTGGCCTTCCACTCATTCCCCACCTATTTTTTTCTTTTTCTTCTTCTCTTTCCCTTCCCTTTTAACCCAACCAACAGTCACTTCCTCCTTTATTTCCACTGTTCCCTATCCTGTTATTTAGTATTACTCCTTCTTCTTGCCCCTCTTTTTTCTAAATGTGGAAAACATCAGATCTTAGGACCTTATCTAGATTCCCCCTTAGTTAAGAGTGTGACATATCAAATATACAACTGTATTTCTGTTCCCATAAGATCCAACAGTGTTGGGTGTATTTGGATTTTATGATTTACATCTGCCATTTCCTGTCATGATAGCTGACTCTATAGTCTATACTGTATATACCTAGAGAGACTTGATATGATAAAGTTTGGACAGAACACGAATTTTGCAAACTTATATAACATATATATTCCAATCTATACTGCTGTATATTTTGACCTCATTTCCTATAAATAAAGAATTTGAAAAAAAAAAAAAAAAGAAATGAAACGGGTTTTTCAGCATGCTTGCACAGGAGATGCAGAGCCCACAGTTGAGGCTTCCATTTAGCCACTGCCTCACACTTTGCTTGTTCTGGGATAAAAAGAGATGGTGCAGAGGTGTTCTCTACCTCAGAACTAGCACTGTTTAAAGACAGAGGCAGCATCCATTGCTAGATGGGAGCCTTGCTTCCCCCAAAAGTTTCCCTTTTAAGCCCATATCCACTGAAATTAACAAAACTCACCCTTCCCTATTTAAGAATAAAGTTACCAAAGCAGTACTCAATCTCTCCATGTGACATGGCTGTACTCTTCTTCCTCCTATGTTCCCAGCTACCACCCCTCTTCAAAGTTGTACCCGCTTTCTGTGAATCGAGGCTGTCAAAGACATGCCCCCTGGGGGCAAGTCATTAAGCTGCCCTGGGCTCACAGAATGTTACAGAGAACGGCAACCACATCACGACGTAAGCGCCATGCTCTGCATTGTAGGGGACTGACCATCACAGGATGAGGACTCCAAATCTCAGATGACTGGACAGAGGACAGCCTTAAAAAGTCAAAAAAGGAAATGCCAGAGGCGTTGCTCCTAGATCAGGGGGGTGCTGGGCTGGTGGCAAAGGGACCCAATGTGGAGATAGGCTTTAAAGAGGGCCTCTTCAGATTGACTGAAAAAAGTATCCAGGTTGTAAAATATTAAAATTTCTTTCAGGAGTCCAACATTGCAAAGAATAAAGTCAAATGGCAGCATTGGCAGTGGTGTTGTCAAACTAGAATCTAATGGCGATTATATAAAAAAAATTCAGAAAAGGCTTGAAGAGGATACCATGGCACGTGAGCAGCGAGAGAAAAGAAGGCGCAGAGTCCTAATAGAACAGCTTGTCGCTCATGGGGCACAGGAGGTAATGACATGTTATATTAGAACTGCAACAAGAGTCCTTATTCAGTGAGACAAAGCAATGCATCAGGAATAGAGACCCACAATGACCAATCAGCCATCATCATGTCTGTAGCAAGTAGATAAGAATTGTGAACAGACAGCTAAGAGCATAAGTGCTCAGGACAATTGTTAATCAGCCATTGCAACTCAGTCCAGAGCCCCACCGAAACATCTTCACTTCCATGTAGCTAAGAATAAGCACATCCCCCACACACAACACTATGCAGTTTCTGCTGGCCGAGTGACCCGTCATCCGGCTCTGGTGCTGCCATGTTGTGTGTGTGGGAAATGAATGGGATGGGATGGGTTTCTATTGTGACGGAACCACTTTGGCACCCTGATTAGGTGCTTCTGCCAAACAGCGCTTCCTGCCCTCCAAACCATTCCAGCAGACCGAGAGCTAATACCAGCCCTTTTACCCCAATCATCGTACACAGACAAGGTGTTGAGGAACTCCAAAGGAATGACCGTTTATTAAACAGAACTACAAGTTTTTATACACTTCAAAAGTAGGTCGGTTACCACATGAACAATAAAACCAAATATTACCCAAAATATCACAGAATGGTTTAGATAACGAGGTAGAGCTGACACAAGGCTAATCCCATCATAGAAACCTCCAAGAGTTAAAAATGGAAAAAGAAAAAAAGAATGGACTTTAAAGGTTGCCACTATAATCTCAAATAGGAAAAGAAATAGATCTCACATTAAGATAAAATTATTAAATTTATTGAAATCACGTAAAATACATGATCAAAAAAAGTACATGAACATGTCTATATGGTACATTGTCCTGCATGATAAAATCAGAGCAAAGAGCTGATAAAGGAAAACTACATGGATTATCCTGGGGTGATGATGCTGTAGTCCAAGAAGATTTCTTCTGGCTAGGGGCCAAACAGATGGAGTCACAAATATCAGCGCCAATGGATCACTACGCGACACATGTCTTAGATGGAGTGGCGCATCTGACGCATCATCACTCCAGGGCCATCCATGTGGTTTTCCTTTATCAGCTCTTTGCACCGATTTTATCACGCGGGACAATGTACCATATAGACATGTTCATGTACTTTTTTTCTATCATTTTATGTGATTTCAATAAATGTAATACTTTTATCTTAATGTGAGACCCATTTGTTTTCCTATTTGGGATTATAGTGGCAATCTTTAAAGTCCATTCTTTTTTTCTCTCCAGTCTCTCCACAGAACGATCGACAGGTAGCGGCGGCCATCTTGGCCGCCGGACCGACTGTTTGGCTCCTGCTGTGTCCAATCACAGCGGGAGCATCGCTCCGGCGGCACACGCACGTCCCCTACACTGCGTGCAAGAAATCGCATACAGGTATGTGATTTTGCGCAGCCAGGCCACCCTGCCGCAGTATATGTACAGTGGGCAGCCCGGAAGCGGTTAATAAACACACACTCACCTATCCCAGAATCCAGCGGGCCTAACCCGAGCGGAAGTGGGAGCAGGTACTGTACCTGTCAAAACCAGGTACCTGTTCCCCCCCCCCAAAAAAAATGACATACCAAATGTGGCATAGAAGGGGGTAAGGAGTGCTTAAAGCAGAAATTCCACTTTTGGGTGGAATTCAGCTTTAAGTGTTTAGCAACAGGAGGATATGGAGAAGGAGGGAGAGAAGTATCGTTTACCACTGTGTATGCATCCACATGTGTCACTTTAAAGTCATGTGGGATGCACCAATAGGAAAAAGAAGGAAATGAAAAGCTTAGAAGGGAGCTGAAATTGAGCATGCTCCGTAGAGGACACCAGTTGGTCTACACAATCTCAGACAATCTGCAGTGAGGACACAGAATATGGGAGGGAAAGCTGCAGGCAGGATAAACCAGTTATATTTCACTCCACACAAAACAAATGATTTAGTGGCTTTGTGAGTATGAACACTCTGTTATATAGCATGTAATGAGAATTTTTCATAGTCTGGGTTTAATGATACTTTAACATTTAAAATGGAATGTCCTACCATTGATTTTGGTGTGATACCGAACATCAGCTGAACATGGCATATCTAGCTTTTCCCCTCTTGGCACTGCATCTGTAATAGACTAACAACAATGATGCCCGCAGAACTATAGTACACCTTAAATGTGATGCTTTCAAATTAAACTAAAATCGAAATCATTAAACAAACTAATTTCAAGGTGTATACCTCACACCAGCATTGCTGTTAGGGATGTTACAACACTGTATGTGTAGCAAATTGTAGTCCATCTTACTGAGCAGCATGCGATAGCGTATCAAGTAATCACAATGCTACCAGAGTAGTCATGATATGGTCCTCTTTACAGGAAGCATTTCGGGAGGAACAGCTTATAAACCGTTTGATGAAACAATCTCAGCAGGAGCGCAGAATCGCCGTCCAGCTCATGCACAATCGCCACGAGAAGGAAATCATAAGACAGAACAGAATCTTCAGAGAGAAGCAGTATCAGGAACGCCGTGAGAAGGAGTTCCAGGAGGCACTTGAAAGAGAAGCGGTATGAAAGTGATCTTCATTAGCCTAAATTTTATGAGGACGAGCCTACCTAGCCATATGCAATTATCGATTTCAGAAAGTCAAAATGTCCCTCTGATCTTGGGGGAGGGGGTGTTGTTACAAAGAGTGTATTGACCATGAATGAGAAGGTACAACAAAGCTTCAGAGTGTGCCCATTGTATAGAGACTTTGGAGTTTACTTACTAAAGGCAAATCCACTTTGCACTTGCAAATGTGGTCGCTGTAGATCTGAGGGGGACATGCAAGGAAAATAAAAAAATAGCATTTTTGCTTGCACATGATTGGATAATAAAATCAGCAGAGCTTCCTCTCATTTCAGATCTTCCCCTCAGATCTAAAGTGACTGCACTTCCATGTGCACTTGTAGTGCAAAGTGGATTTGCCTTTCGTAAATAAACCCCTTTGTCACTTTGGTACCACAATGTGACCCGTGTGCTTTGCATTTTACTTTTGGAGACATTAGGGACCGGTTCACACCATGCCCACACAGGAAGGCACTGTCGATTCACATGCAGTTCTGTGAGGTGCGATTTCAGCCTCATTCATTTTGAATGAGCCGAAATCGCACCACACCAAAATTATTGCATGCAGCATACTATGAAATACACTGCACCCAGATCAGATTTGGTGCAGGCAAACAAACTGCGTTTGCGACCCGAATTTAGGGGTGTCGTTAACTTATTATTGACACCCGCTGCAGATGGCAAATGAGCTGCATTTTGAATGTGATGTGAATCGCATAGGAACACACAGTGCGTTCCTGTGCGATTCCTGCGCCGGCATGGTGTGACCCAGCTTTAAGGGGGAGATTTACTAAAACTGGTGCACACAAAATCTGGTGCAGCTGTGTGTAACCAGTCAACTTCTAGTTTTATTTTTGCCAAAGCTTAACTAAATAAGCTGAAGACTGAATTTACACTGAGGGCCAATTGACACTAGGTGTTTACATTACGTTTAGCATGATAAAGCGTCTGTCACTACAGGACACCCAGGAAACAATTCTTTCCAGTGTCCAATTCACACTGCAACGCAGCTCAGTGCTGCGCTAAAATGCAGATGTGTTGCATTTTATTGCAGCACACTGGCCCCAACTGCACTGCAATGGCAGGCCGCACAGCGCGCTGATGGACATTGCAGTGAATGAAGTGTACATTTGGAACACTTCAAATAAAGCTCATACAAAAAAAAAAAAAAAAAAGGGAGCAGTGCAATCCAATAAATCGTACACCACAATGTCCCCTAGCACAGCCGGCTGGAGAAGTGAATCGCTTCTGCTGCTCTGCTTTGCAATGTGAATTGGCCCTAAGTTGTGATAAAATGCAGAGAAAATTGATCTACATTTCCATCCATTTTATACGCGTTTAACTTTCATTGATCTGCATTATAGCACACTTGTAAAATGCAGGTCAATGCATAGACACATAAAAAACAATTGTTTTGTATGTGTCCCGTTCATACTACAATGCTGCGTTGACCAGCGTAGCATTGCATGTGCAACACAGCAGGTCAACGCAGCATTGTAGTGTGAACAGGACACATAAAAAACACATTTTTTTTAATGTGTCTATGCATTGATCTGCATTTTACAAGTGTGTTATAATGCAGATCAACGCAAAGTAATGCCGCTTACACATGACCGGACTTTACGGCAGACTTGGTCCAGTGGACTGGAGTCCGTCGGACAATTCTATCGTGTGTGGGCTCCAGCAGACTTTTTTTTTCCCAAAAGTTCGACGGACCTAGAAATTAAACATGTTTCAAATCTTTCCGACGGACTCGAGTCCGGTCGAAAAGTCTGCTCGTCTGTATGCTAGTCTGACGGACAAAAAACGACGCTAGGGCAGTTATTGGCTACTGGCTATGAACTTCCTTATTTTAGTCCGGTCGTACGTTATCATGTACTAATCCGTCGGACTTTGGTTGATCGTGTGTAGGCAAGTCCGTTCATTCGGAAAGTCCGTCGAAAAGTCCGCCAGACCTAGTCCGTCGAAAAGTCCGCCCGTGTATACGCGGCATAAGACGTGCATAAAATGAATGGAAAGGCACATCCATTTTCTCCGGCATTTTAATACACTTCAGTGTGAATTCAGCCAAAGTCGGAAGCTGATTGGTTACTATGTACAGCTGCACCAGATTCTGTGTGCACCATATTCAGCCTAGGTTCACATTGGTCCGATTTGGCATGCGATTGACATGTCAAATTGCATGCCAAATCGGCGGCTATTGCCGGCAATAGCACCATCCGAATCGGTGCAACGCCGACTTGGAGGTCCCGCACCGATTCCCAAAAGTAGTTTCTGCACTACTTTTGGCGACTTCGGGTGCAATTTCAATAGACATTTGTGCAGGAACCCGCACAGATGTCTGTCAAATCGCCCCCGAAGTTGGACTGCATTGCCGGGTTGAAATCGTACAAATTCAGCTGAACTCTTGATTTCTAACCCACAGCACTGTGAACCTGGGCTTAGTGACTCTCTAAATGTTGCCTCAAAATATTGTTCAGAACTACACATACTAATTTTTAGTTTGCTTGCCAATTCAGAAATCGTGGAAAGGATTGTTTTAATGTAATAAGTGGTTGATCTGCAGTTTAGTTGTACAGTGAGGCTAAACAGCTACCATGAAGCTCCATCACAGAAGTGCCTCACCCTCAAAAATAACGATCTTCACGGGTACAATGCACATTTAAAGGTTCCAAAATATATTCTCCACCCCATTTTCAAAACACGAATATGCTTTAGCAAAATTAATATTAATATTAATATTCTAATCTATCTTTTCCTAATATAATCCTGCCTTGTTAATCCACTTTCACAGTGTACAGCTTGTATAACAGTGTAAATTTGCTGTCCCCTCAAAATAACTCAACGCACAGCCATTAATGTCTAAACCGCTGGCAACAAAAGTGAGTACACCCTAAGTGAAAATGTCCAAATTAGACCCAATTAGCCATTTTCTCTTCCCGGTGTCATGTGACTCGTTAGTGTTACAAGGTCTCAGGTGTGAATGGGAAGCCGGTGTGTTAAATTTGGTGTTATCGCTCTAACTCTCTCGTACTGGTCACTGGAAGTTCAACATGGCACCTCATGGCAAAGAACTCTCTGAGGATCTGAAAAAAAAAATAATTGTTGCTCTACATAAAGATGGCCTAGGCTATAAGAAGATTGTCAAGACCCTGAAAACTGAGCTGCAGCATGGTGGCCAAGACCATAAAGAGGTTTAACAGGACAGGTTCCACTCAGAACAGGCCTCGCCATGGTCGACCAAAGAAGTTGAGTGCACGTGCTCAGCATCATATTCAGAGGTTGTCTTTGGGAAATGAGTGCTGTCAGCATTGCTGCAGAGGTTGAAGGGGTGGGGGGGTCAGCCTGTAAGTGCTCAGACCATACGCCGCACACTGCATCCAATTGGTCTGCATTGCTGCTGTCCCAGAAGGAAGCCTCTTCTAAAGATGATGCAAAGAAAGCCCGCAAACAGTTTGCTGAAGACAAGCAGACTAGGGACATGGATTACTGGAACCATGTCCTGTGGTCTGATGAGACCAAGATAAACTTATTTGGTTCAGATGGTGTCAAGCGTGTATGGCGGCAACCAGGTGAGGAGTACAAAGACAAGTGTGTCTTGCCTACAGTGAAGCATGGTGGTGGGAGTATCATGGTCTGGGGCTGCATGAGTGCTGCCGGCACTGGGGAGCTACAGTTCATTGAGGGAACCATGAATGCCAACATGTTCTGTGACATACTGAAGCAGAGCACGATCCCCTCCCTTCAGAGACTGGGCTGCAGGGCAGTATTCCAACATGATAATGACCCCAAACACACCTCCAAGATGACCACTGGCTTGCTAAAGAAGCTGATGGACTGGCCAAGCATGTCTCTAGACCTAAACCCCATTGAGCATCTGTGGGGCATCCTCAAACAGAAGGTGGAGGAGCGCAAGGTCTCTAACATCCACCAGCTCTGTGATGTTGTCATGGAGGAGTAGAAGAGGACTCCAGTGGCAACCTGTGAAGCTCTGGTGAACTCCATGCCCAAGAGGGTTAAGGCAGTGCTGGAAAATAATGGTGGCCACTCAAAATTTTGACACTTTGGGCCCAATTTGGACATTTTCATTTAGGGGTGTACTCACTTTTGTTGCCAGCTGTTTAGACATTAATGGCTGTGTGTTGAGTTATTTTGAGGGGACAGCAAATTTACTGTTATACAAGCTGTACACTCACTACTTTACATTGTAGCAAAGTGTCATGTCTTCAGTGTTGTCACCTGAAAAGATATAATAAAATATTTACAAAAATGTGAGGGGTGTCCTCACTTTTGTGAGATACTGTAGCTATCATTAGGAATTTGCACATCTGCCCCTATAACAATAAGGGCTTTTGCCGATGGCATAAGTTAGATGATTCTGAGATTATTCATAATATAATGGCAGGTGCATTTGACCTATTGATCTGCATTTGACCTCCGTCAAGCGGGTTTTGCATTCCCATAGATTTGTATGGGAATGCAAAACCCGCTTGAAGCAATCAAAAGCCCATTAACACAGGTCCTTACAGTGACCCCCGTATCCCAGAGATCTGACATCTACTGGATGAAAAGAGCATTGCTACCTGTATGGACACTAATACATTGTATACAGCCAGATGTGTAAAACCAATGTTGGCCATTCTAAGCATTCATCCAATACTCTGACAGTGTAGGAAATATCAACCAAGTAATACAGTAAAACCTTGGATTGCGAACATAATTCATTTCAGAAACATGCTTGTAGTCCAAAGCACTTGTATATCAAAGCAAATTTCCCCATAAGAAATAATGGAAACTCAGATGATTCGTTCCACAACCATTTATTCATAAGTCCTTAGTTTATAGCAATGCGGAAGGTTCTGTAACCATAAAATGTCCATCCACAAATAGCAGCCTTCACATAGGGGATTAGAAGCAAAATCCATCAGGAGCTACAGTGTATAAAAGAGAAGAGAGGCGCCTCTAAGTGTAGCAATATGGTTACATTTAATGAGGGTACAACACTTAGAGGTGCCTCTCTTCTCTTTTATACTCAGTTGTGATGTGACGCTACTTGTATATCAAAACATTGCTTGTATGTCAAGTCAAAATTTATTTAAACATTTCGCTTGTCTTGCCTTGCCTTGTCTTGTCTTCTCAAACCAAGTTACTCTCAAACCAAGGTTTTACTGTACTGAAAAGTTCCCATTATCAGTTAAAAAGAAGAAAACAAATCGCTATTTCATTCCCTTTGTCCCATAAAAATAACAGAGAAATCTTTCATCACCTGCTAATCACAATAAGAAATTTACTTTTCTATGGGTAAAGTAAGAATAAACATCTCAGGCAAGCTTGCTGTATGATTAAAGAGTATACCTGTGCACTGTTACAGGCCTTGCAGCATCAAGCCAAGCTGGATGCTGAGGAAGAAATGCGGAAAGTTCAGGAATTACACGACCAGATAGCAGCGGACCGAGCGCAGGCCCGATACAAGAAACACTTCGGCATTTGTCAGGAAATAGTGAACCAGATTGTGGATCTAGTGACAAAAACAGGAGAATACCGAGAACTAACTAACAGGTGAGAGCTTTCTCTCATTGAATGTGTTTTTTTTTTTTACTTTTGAGGGTTGATTTACTAAAACCTATCAGCTTCCAGGTTTCATTGTCAAAGCTTAATTGAACAAGCTGAGGTTAGAAGCTGATTGGCTACAATGCACAGCTGTGTCAGATTTTGCAGTCTACGGTTTTAGTAAATCACCCCCTTGGTGTCTTAGATTTATACATACTCAACTTAGTGTATTCTAATGTAAGTTATAAGAATAATATCAATACACCTAAAGTGATTCTAAATGCTGTTTTTTTTTATTATTATTACTAAAATATTTTTTTATTATTAATAACAAACATGGTATACCTACCTGCTCTGTGCAGTGGTTTTGCACAGAGCATCCCCGATCCTTCACTTCTCAGGTTCCCCCCCGGCGCTCCTGGCTCCTCCCCTACCAAGTGCCCCTATAGCAAGGCACTTGCTATGGGGGCACTTGTGCATGCTCTCTCTCAAGCCATTTCTGTTTGTCTATAAGACACACAGAGCATGGCTCTGCCCTGCTCCCCTCTTCCTCCTCACTGGCTGTGATTGACAGCAGTAGGAGCCAATGGCTCCCACTGCTGTGTCTGAGCCAATGAGGAGAAAGAGAGAGCCAAGAGAGGCTCTGCTCTTGTGCACATCAGTGGATCAAGATTGGGCTCAAGTAAGTATTTAGGGGAAGCTGAAGGGAAAAGCTGCTTGCAGGAGTTTTTTTTTTTTACCTTAAAGCGGAGTTCCACCCACTTTTACAACTTTATCTTAAAGGAAAGACCACCCCTCCACCACTCAATTTTGGATAACTGTTTATTTTTATTTTTTTTGTTTCTTACTTTTTTTGAAGTACTGAGTGTACTTCCGTCCTACCTAGGCCACAGCCCAGGGCGTAATTTCCTGCTCCCCCGCTGCCTTCTGGGACCTGTGTGTGTCCCAGAAGATGACGGGGCCATTTAGAAAGTGCCACACGACTCGCGCCTGAAGGCTCCACTGCCAGTTTCCCTTAGTTATAATGGCGGCGCCTGCACCCGAGCCAATATAGCAGTGCTCCCTGGATAGGTAAGTGTCCTTATTAAAAGTCAGCAGCTACAGTGTTTGTAGCTGCTGACTTTTTTAAAAAAAATGTTTGTGTCTGGAACACGGCTTTAATGCAGAGAATGCATTAGAGTAAAAAAAAAAAACCTGTCTTTAGAACCACTTTAAATTCTGAAATGTAGCATAAAAGATAATAGACATATTTTTCTAACGGCAAATAGCATTTGTATGAAATGTACTCCTGCATCAACTGCTTACCTTCAATAAGGAGTGGATATGACGTTGAGCAGAATTGGGTTTAGTTGAGGCACCTTTTTGGTCCAGACTTGAGTTTTATCTTTCAATCAGCACATACAGCTACAATACTTCTAGCTGCTGACTTTTGGTTATGTAAAGGCTGGGTGAAGTTCCTGTATAAGCTCCACCCCCTGTCATAACTGTCAACTTTAGTGAGCAGGAGAGGATTTTGCAATGGAGGGTTAAATGATAGAAAGTGTTGCATAGTGCTAAGAGGGGACTAATTCCAAATAGAGCAGAGGTCTGGGCCCTGTGTACTGTGTCTAGTATTCTAAGGATGCTCCACAAGGATAATTTCATGCATTTTTAGACACTGTTAGTAAAGGTGTCAAAGACCAACTACCCTGTTTCCCCGAAAATAAGACCTAGCGTGATTGTCAGTGATGGCTGCAATATAAGCCCTACTCCCCAAATAAGCCCTACCCTGTTTCCCCAAAAATAAGCCCTACCCTGAAAATAAGATCTACAAGGACTTTAACTAGGGCTTATTTGGGGGGTAGGGCTTATATTTAAGTCATCACCGCTAGGTCTTATTTTCGCGGAAACAGGGTATAAATGAAAAAAGAAAAGAATCTTCCATCCACACAAACAAGATGGATGAAGGAATCCCCCCATACCCCCCTGGGACATTTTATTCTGACAGCAGGACAAACGTTTTCCAGCATGTCGCTTTAACAGAAGTTGATCAAACGGTCGACTTCTGTCTAGTGGGGGCAGCTACATGCTGATCCAAATTCGGTCGATCCCTGCTTAGCTGGCCAAATTTCAATCAGTGTATGGTGAATGGTGAGCTTTACTAAATTCAAATGAGAAAACGTGATATGGAAGACATGGCTTTGCTTTCTGGGAGGGGTACCTGGATTATAAAATAAGTATAGTTCAAAATCCTTTGGCAGCTAGTTCACATACATATATTTCAACGGTAATTTAGTTGTCAGCCTTAAATTACAACATGGCAGCATTCTGTACTGTAGCCATGCATTAGTGCTCATCACTTTAATGTAAATGGAAAGCTTTGTTTCATAGATTTTGATATATTAAAGGCAAATAGGCTGCTCACTTTCCAAGGGAAGATATACTTTGCAAGACAATTTTCACCAGAGCTTAGTGAATGTGGTGAAATTTCACTTTGCAGAGAATTCCCAATTAGGTACAAAATAGAACCTTTTTACGTGCACATGATTGGATGATGGAAGTCAGCAGAGCTTCACCCCATTTACTAAGCTCTGGGGAAAATTCACTTCCAAAGTACAATTTCCCTTGCAAAGCACACAGCCTATATGCCTTTAGTAAATCAACCCAATAGTCTCTTCAGTCTCTTATAGGATGGCAGCAGTTTCTAACTCAACAATCTCTTGTAACAGGCATCTCTTTCTAATATGACTGTTTATGGTACCTTACAGCGGTCAATATAGTATCACTTGTGTAATGTGGCTGCTCAGGCTTGTAATATAGTAGAGCAGAAGTGGACTTTGGGTAGGGATAGGGGGTACAAATGTTATTGGTCTGTGTTAAAGTGCAAGTGGGTTCCAAAGTAGTTTGATAGTCCTTGCAGAAGGCATGCATAGGTTAAGTATGGGGCTACAGAAACAGGTATCTGCTAATCTATTGTCTTCCATGAGCACCAAGTGAATTGTACTTTCTGTGAATCAAATTCTAGGTATATTCAAACAGCGTTATCTGTGGTTTGAATAGCATTCACAATTCCATTATTATGGTGCAGTTCACGTTCGCAGATAGCCAGCGGCTCTAGTGTAGAAAATGATCAATAACTGCTTGGTGTGTACATACTCTAAAAGACTGGTCTTCTTCAGGGTAATACCCAACAAAGTCGTGCGAGAGTGGAAAGAGATCTTCATCTCTGGACTCCCCCTGTATGAAGAAGCTTCCATAGATCCTTTACCTTCTGAACCAACTCCTGAACAACTTGTGGAGATGGAGAAAGACAATCTACTCAATGACAAGGACTTTGAAGAGTACAAGGTACCAATGGCAGTTCCTAAGCACTGACATAATTCAATTGCTCTTGCAACATGTTTGTTAACAAAATGGCATCCTTATTGGGTGGATATATAATTGTTGTGCCTGGAAAATGTTTGAACACCACGGAAGGGCTAAAATATGTAAATGCACCTCTTCCCAAAATGAACAAATGGAAAATTATATGTAAATGCACCTCATCCCAAAATGAACAAATGGAAAATTATATGTAAATGCACCTCATCCCAATATAATCAAATGGAAAATTATATGTAAATGCACCTCATCCCAAAATGAACAAATGGAAAATTATATGTAAATGCACTTCATCCCAAAATGAACAAATGGAAAATGTGAGGATGATGGGATTATAGCAGTGCCAGCAACCAAGATAGACAAATATACTAAAATTTACAAAATTTTAATTCATTCATATTAAAAACATAATGATAAAAAGCACATCATCAAATTATGGTCAATTGGTATATTTTAAGTAAACATTTGTACTACAGTGTCTTTTCTTGACATGTTTCGCCAGTGATGGCTTCTTCAGGGGGCTTTGTAGGACACTAATAGTTAGATAACTATAAAGAGAGAAAAATTACAGAAAATAATCACCAAGAAATAACATCCTGTAAGAAATTGAAGACATTTTTAATACAAATAACATTCATCCTGTCAAAACCATTATCCGCTTACCCAAATGATCACCAATACACTCCTATCTGGCCGTCAGCATCAAATAAATGGAGAAAGAAAGTTTTAGTAACTCAACCTCATTATGCACTTGTTTTTTCTGTACTAAGGACGCTGCTCTAAGTTCTTGCTCAGCAGCACTCGTTCCGACCCTTTACATGCTACTAGAAGAAGAGAGCACAGTCAGTAGGACTGGTGACTCATTAGTCTGCTGCAGCTTCATTTCTGTCCAATCAGCATGCAGCAAAAGGAGGACCAGACTGTGCTGTCTGTCGGGAGTATTTGAGCAACAAGACTCAATAATGAGAAGTACAAATACTATTAACTGATTAATTTTTACCCAGTGCAAATGATCCAACAGTAAATGGGAGAATCACCCCTCCTTGCTGTTTTGCCCTGGAGTGAGTGAGCCTAAAGAGCGTTTGCTCTTCCATCATTGTAATATGGAATTACTGTTTAACTAAATTTACTCCGTCTTCTCTTTTCTTGGACCATGCTTCCATACATTTTTTTTCTTATAAAAAATAAAATTGATTTGGGTGTGTTGTGAAAAGAAGCCGGAAACTTGCTTGCAGGATTATACCCATCTAAAGTCATATGGTTTATCACATTCATAAATCTAGCTTGATTGTGATCTTTGATGTTGATGTGATGTTGATGTGATATAAAGACACCTCACACAGGAAAAGCAACAAGCACGACTGAGGTTAGACTAGGACACCTAATAGATCTGCGTGTCTGTCTGTTAGTATAGAAGCTTGGTTAAGTAATACATATGACATAGTGATATAAAATACATGGCACCGTAGTGCAGTATCTTAAAGTGTTACTAAACCCACAACAGTAAAATCAGTCTGTATATGCAGTAAAGCGTGTTTGTTATACTCACTGTGGAACCTAAAGGGTTAATTCTCTGCATTGTGTAAAAAGGCTGTTTGATGCTATATGCACAGATCCTCGTCTTTTTCCACTGACTCCAGAATAGGTCCGGATAAGACAGAGTTAGTGGAGTCAGACTGCACATGCTCAGTTTGGTGTGTATTGCTAGAGAGTTTTATTTTTTTTTTAATTATTGGGAGAGTGCATGTGATCAGCACAAGGCCAATCAGCACTGTCCAGACAGAGATTCAGAGGTCCTGAAGCCTAATAGGACAATCATGGGAGAAATGAAAACTCCTCCTACAAGCTTTAACCAGAAACTGATAGAAGTCACAAGACTGCTATATACTGCCGATGAGAAAAGATATTTAGCCGTTTATATTTACTAAAATAATTGCATTTTCATGTTCTATGTACTGTGGGAGACCAGATATAGTTAATGCAGGGTCCTGGGTTTAGTAACACTTTAAACTGGCCATAAACTGATCAAAATTCAACCGGTCCCGCATGGACCCACTGAATTTCGATCAGGGCGAGGCAGTGCCCGCATGATAAGTTAGATCAACTTCTGTCCAAGGGACTTGTTGGAAAACTTTCCTCGCTCAGTGGGTGAAGCCAATCAGCTGTAGCCGCTGATCAGTGTATTCTGTCATTTGTTTGGGTGGAGGACTCTGTTGGAGTATGGCCATCTGTGGTGTACGGCCAGCTTAAAGCTGCCCATAGAAGGATCAACTCTCAGCCAATTCATCAGGGAATGGACAAATTTCAATCCATTTATGGCCATTCCCGCTCAACAGAAGTCAATCTAATAATCGACTTCTGTCGAACGAAAACTTTTCTCGATCTGCAGCTACAGCATTGATCAGTATATTCTGACAGTGGAGCAGTCGCGGGACTGTCGGAATACAATGGCACAGCGGAGAGGATTCCTCCATCCACTTAACTTGTGTGAGTGGGGGAATCCCTTTGTGATCCTGGCCGATGAATGAGTAATCTATGATCAGCCTTAAGCAGCCCATAGATGAGTGATTTTTTGCCATTCAACCAGCGGGGTGGGTGGGATAATCCTCCCCGCTTAGCTTTTGTATGCTGACAGCTGGGAGACTTCCCCACCATCAGAATACATTGATCAGTGCTGCCAGCTATTGACCTGTAGCTGATTGCCTGTAAAATGGACAAGTAGAAGGATAAATAGTAGATTGATGAGCACATTTCTTTGTCACTGTGCTCTCTCCTCCTATCAGCATGTTCCTTGCTAGCACACAAGCATTGCAACACAACTGATTGGCTTCTCCTGCTACTTCTCCCTCTCTCAGTCTGGGTTCTGCTGTACAGAGATGGTTGGGAGTTAAATCAGAAGAGCAGAGCAGGGTGAAACAGTGTATTACAAAATTTTAAACAGTATAGGCACTTATTTTTAATGTTTTACATAGCTATACCTGCAAAAGGGGCCAGCCTGAAGTGATCTATCAGGACTTAATTTTCTGACAAAAGTTCCACTTTAATATCGAGTCAAATTCAGGTACATACACTGCTTGCATTTAAAAACAAGCTGCCTAAATGTGTGTTTTTTATATGTGTTGGATATTCAGCTTTAAATCACACATTCTGTACTTTTGGCTGTAGACATTAATGGATGTAATCAATACGGCTGTGCAGAGAGGTAAGCTGAAGTGAGAAGTGCATATAGTAAGTGGTAACAACTCCACAAATTCTTGATATTTGATGTTTATTGAATTCTGATTGGTCGCTCCAGATCAATGCACTTTGCTCTTTGTGCTCAGTATAGGTTTAGATTGGAACCGAGAAAGAGAAAAGGTCCTAATACAAGCACTACTAAGCAGGAATCGGAGCCTTCATATGTGATAAGCTGAACAGTTACACAGAAGAAACACAAGGATATTTCGACATGAACACTTATTTTTGAGATTATTGACATCAAAGCCCAACTCAAGGCTCCATGCTCCTTCCCAGAGGAACTCTTTCCCTTCTTGAGCCCCTGTTAGCAAATATGATATGCAATATGATATCCTGGCTATTCACTTGATGCACTGTGACTTATCAATAATTTCCTGGCAGCAGTTGGTCCTGGAAGATTCAAAGAGTAGAACTGATATGATGACATCGGAGACACTATCTGCCCCAATACACTATGGACAGTGCAAAATTTGTTGCAGCTCTGCATAGAAACCAATTAACTTTTATCTTCAGCTTGTTCAATTAAGCTTTGACAAAAACAAAAATCGGTTTCTTTGCAGAGTTGCACCAGATTTTGAACTCTCCAGTTTTAGTAAATCACATCGTTAGTCCAGGAACCGTGGAAAGTATCCACTGAAAGGAGTGACGTCACCGCGGCTCCGGCCAATCACAGCGCCAGAGCCCGTGATACCCTGAAGCAAATCCGGGAGCGATGTCGCCGGCCGGAGTGGTGTACGAGGACCGCTGCGGGGGCTTTGATCTAAGGTAAGTAGTTCATAATGAGCTAGTATGCTATGCATACTAGCTCATTATGCCTTTGTCTTGCAAGTTTTTTTAATTTTTTTGTGGGTTTACAACCCCTTTAAGCTCTAGAAGATTGTACACTTCATGACCAGTCCATTTTTTGCTATTCAGCATTGCGCTACTTTAACTGGTAATTGCACGTTTTTTTTTTTTTTCACATAAAAAAAGAGCTTTCTTTTGATGGTATTAGATTACCACTGGCTTTTTTTATTTTTTGAGAAATGAAGGAAAAAAACTATATTTTTTACTTTCTGCCATAAAACATATCCAATAAAAATGTAAAAAAAGCAAATGTCTTCATACATTTTGGCCAAAATGTATTCTGCTACATGTTTTTGATAAAAAAAAACATGTTTATTGATTGGTTTGTGTGAAAGTTATAGTGTCTACAAACTATGGTATATTAACTGGATTTTTTTTTTTTATACTACTAATGGCGGCGATCAGGGACTTATAATGGACTGCGATACTGCGGCAATCAATTTGACACTATCTGACGCTGGGGGTAACTGACTAAATGCCACTGACATTACCAGTGACATTAATATAGTGATCAGTGATAATGCTATTATCAATGGGCGATCAAGGGGTTAAAAGCGTGCCTTACAATGTGTAAAGTGTACTACAGTGCAAAGTGATCTCTAAGAGATCATTCCCTGTGTACACAGCTCTGTGTTGAATGTCAACACAGAGCCCTGGGCTGTAAATGTACACAGCTGATCAGCATGTCCCAGCCGTAAAACATTGGCTGGGACTTGTTGACAGGCCCCCGCTGTTTACAGAAAATAGGCAGCGATGTATGGGTACGTTGCTTTGCCCACAGCCGCCGCTCCCCACAGTACAGTGCGGGCGGGCGGCAAGTGGGTATACAATGCTGTGTTCTGGCAGCTTTTCCCACTTCCGAATCAAAATAAAGTTGGACTAAGTGCTGCTCAGAGCTTTGTATTCTATGAATGCATATGAAGCTTCCTCTGATTGGCTGAGTAGAGATCGTGACATCATCTGCCCACCTCTCCACCTCAGCAAATCAGAGGAAGCCTTGTATTAATTCATAGAATACAAAGCTCCCTGAGAGTGGCCGAGAGGTACTCAGTCTGACTCGATTTTGTTCCGGGATTGATATGGGTGGTTCTGTCCCACTGCCAGAACACAGCGCTGTCCATATTCTGTGTTTAGCAGCTTGTGTCATAGCTGATCACATGTGCAGCACCAGAACAACAGCAGCTCAAACAGGACTAAGATGGCAGCTTCCTTGGCTGTAAAGAATTGGAGGGTTTAGTTATGATTTAACAAATCAATGGGGTGGGCAACTACATGGCAAATGAGGTTTAATGTAGAAAAATGTAAAATAATTAATTTGGGTGGCAAAAATATGAATGCAATCTATACACTGGGGGAGAACCTCTGGGGGAATCTAGGATAGAAAAGGACCTGGGGGTCCTAGTAGATGATAGGCTCAGCAATGGCATGCAATGCCAAGCTGCTGCTAACAAAGCAAACAGAATATTGTCTTGCATTAAAAAGGGGATCAACTCCAGAGATAAAACAATAATTTTCCGACTCTACAAGACTCTGGTCTGGCCTCACCTGGAGTATGCTGTCCAGTTCTGGGCACCAGTCCTCAGGAAGGATGTACTGGAAATGAAGCGAGTACAAAGAAGGGCAACAAAGCTAATAAAGGGTCTGGAGGATATTAGTTATGAAGAAAGTGAAAATAGAGCTTTGCCTCTTCTAGCCAACTGCATTGCCTGTGTGTCCCATCCCGGCATATATTTAAGAACAAGATTCCTCAAGGTTTGGGACTTTAAATGGACGCAAGGCAGTAATATAAAAAAATACAAAATTTATTTGACAAACAATAAATAGATCAATAGTGTAACAAAAATGCAGCGTCCATTTAAAGTCCCAAACCTTGAGGAATCTTGTTCTTAGTTATGAAGAAAAGTTACGAGTACTGAACTTATTCTCTCTGGAGAAGAGACGCTAGAGAGGGGATATGATTTCAATTTACAAATACCATACTGGTGACCCTACAATAGAGATAAAACTTTTTTTGCGGAAGGGAGTTTAATAAGACTCGTGGCCACTCATTAAAATTAGAAGAAAAGAGGTTTAACCTTAAACTACGTAGAGGGTTCTTTACTGTAAGAGCGACAAGGATGTGGAATTCCTTTCCACAGGCGGTGGTCTCAGTGGGGAGCATCGATAGTTTCAAAAAACTATTAGATAAGCACCTGAACAACCGCAACATACAGGGATATACAATGTAATACTGACATATCACACACATAGGTTGGACCTGATGGACTTGTGTTTTTTTTTTAACCTCACCTACTATGTAACATCCAGGAGCACATATGTTTGTGTTTCAAAATTTCCTTCACTTCTTGTTTTCTAAAATTTTTTAGCAGAACAGTAAGTAATGATCTCTCGAACAAAGCCCTGAATAGCTGTAAAACCCAGCAATCCTTCCCCATTCTATCCAAAAACTAGAAAACAAGTTTTTGGTTTTACGTACTCTTTACATTGCTGCCAACTGTCATACTCCCGGAGGTGGAGCACAAATTCTGGATGTATACATTGTTCTGGCCCCCCTTTAGATTGTGCACTGCGAAGGATACCTACCTAAAGTGGATCTGTACACTTGTTACCATAACCTATGTTAAAAAAGGATAATACAATGACTGGAATATCTTACCATTTGGTCACATGATCTCTGTTAAATGGAGGGTGCAACTAAAAGAATGCCTAATGCCACATGAGCAGAGATCATATAACCAAATGCCTAGGTTCCATCATGTGACCGAACTAGAGGGAACCAGTGGCAGCATTTTCTCTGGGAAAGGCAAATATTATATTTCAGGCTTTCTATGATTATTTATCAATTCCAGGAACAGGATGTAACTGCACTAGAACTGTCCTCAAGTACCCCCAACAGGCCATGTTTGCAGGTTTTCCTTTATCTTGCACAGATGCTTTAAAACAGAGTCAATGGCTTGCTATTTTGGACAGCTGTTTTATCTAAGAGAAATTCCCAAAACATGGCCTGTTGGGGGTACTTGAGGACAGGGTTGAGAACCACTGCACTAGAAGACACCTGTGGAGGAAAGTCAGGTGTGCTATGCTCGTATCCAACCCCAGCATTGCATAATTATGACTGATACGTGAAGCAAATGAAGGACTGTTTGCTAATAAGAAAGCTTCATTTACTTGATTGCTAACAATTGAAGAGGGCTGGCCACAGGACCATGACTACTCTACAAGTTGAGATTGACTCCCACTACCCCAATGCTAAGCCCCTACCCTGTTAGGTGTCTTTCACATGGACCTAGCTGTCTGCTGTGGATCGCATTGTCAGGAGTGGCTGGCCTGAGGTTAGCAGGCAATCGAGAGGGGATATGCCACCTCCCACTCACCTGTTTCAAGAAAGATTTTACACTGAAATACCTCTTCACTGTATCCCAACTCTATTGAACATGGCACAGCCCCACTCACCTCTATGGGGCTTAATGGAAGACAGTAATTTTTGCACAACAAAGCACAGCTACAATGTGTATGGGGCTGTACAGGCAACTGTGGTGACTTAAAACTGCACCCCAACCACCTGATTTTGCTGCCTGACAGAGCCAGTGTGAAAGGGTCCTTATTCAACTCTCAAAGGCCAGTCTCCTAGTGGTCAGTAGAGATTCTGGCATTTGCCAGTTGAAGTGTCGGGATGAAAATTGGCTCAGGGAGGGGGCAGTGGTAAATGTTGACTTGGGCAGAAGTTAAGGGCCTCAGTGAACAGCCTGGGCCTAGCATCCAAGAGGCTACACAGTAATGCGGGCATAGATTCTAAGACTAACACAAGATTTATGACCTCCTTGCTCTTCGGCAGCATTGTTACCTTAGGAAATTTTTTAGGCTAGGTGGAGAGACGCTGTTGCTGAGCCATTCTCCTCAATAAACTCCTTGTGCTCAGGTTTTATGGAGCATTCTCTTGGTGTTAGAAATGCACAGTAGTACCCTAGATTTATGCTGAAGTCTATAGGCTTACAGACTTTTGTGGTGATGGTGGGTAGTTCACTGACTATTACAGGAGGAAGTATTTATACACACACTGAAAGCTTGTATTCTTAATTTGACACTCGTACCTCAGTTTACTTTTTTTTTTTCTTTTTTTCTTTTTTGTCTGGTTTGGAAAATATTTACCACAACAATCGCGCTGTGAGGCCCACTTCCTGACATTGTAGGTCTGTACTCTTCTAGCAGGAAGTCACTAAATTAACTTACTTAGGCTGGAGGTAGTGAGGGACTGTCACCAAAAACATTTTACTTTTCTTTTTTTTTTCTATATGGGTATACCGGTATGTTCTTCTCATTTGACCATGCTTATGATAAAGAGAAATTAAAGAAAAAATTGTGTGATCAACAGGCTTTATATTGAGGGATTTTGTTCTGGTATAAATAGGCATGAGTGAATCTGCCAGAGTACAGCTCGTAGGGGGCTTTATGGAATGGCTGAAGTCTGTGAAACCCCAATTTAGCGTCAAACCCCATTGAATTTATGGGGGGTGGGGGCAAAGCTTGATAATTTCTGCTCATTTTCAGGGCTAATAAGTAAGGTACTATCAAAAAAAGGCAGGGGAGCTGTTCACTGCCATGGGAGACATCAAGAAAGCAAAAATTGTGAAAAATACTATACAGCAGGGAGAGGGAACTGTTTATTGCTTGAAGGGCAACATGGGGGGGGGGGGGGGGGGACAATCCTTCAAATTACATGCTTGGGTGATGCCTTCAAGCTGTACATCATGTTAAGTAACAGTATGATTTTCACTGTCACTTTGCACTGTCAGCATAACCATGTTCTGATATCATACTAACCCCCACCCCAAGCTAAATAGTGAGAAAAGCCCACAATCAAATTTTACATAGTTACATAGTCGGTGAGGTTGAAAAAAGACACAAGTCCAACCTGTGTGTTTGTTTTTATGTCAGTATTACATTGTATATCCCCATATGGTGTGGTCGTTCAGGTGACTATCTAATAGTTTTTATATCAAAAATAGTATGAATAGTGTGAAAGTTGCCATAATAACATATAATATAATATAAGGCTATCCCTTATTCCTACAGTGCTAAATAAAACCAATAAAATGTGTATAAAGAAATATACATGTACAAAAATACTAAAATACCCCCCAAACCAAACGAGTGCATATCAGCACATAAAAATCTACCAGACACCTCCCAATGCATGAGGTTATAAGATAAAATAATATCATATTATATTTTAGATAAGCGTTATATAATAAATTAACAAATAATTCAAAGAATATCAGTTCACATCTATGTGGATGCGCTTTATGCGTTTTTCAGGCAAGTTTTGCAGTGCATTTTTAAACCCTTGTTCTTTATGCATTTTTGCATGCAGTTTTCATGCATTTTGCGTTTTACATTTTTTTTCTCTTCAAACACACTATATATAGCTGGTTGCTAAGGAAGTGGCTGGGAAGCCGGCCGCTGCATCCTTAACAACCGATGAGTCATCAGCTGACAGCTGAATGTAAAAAAAAAAAAATATTGCCCCTTCCTTAGCAATCAGCTATACAGTGTTTTAGGCAGAAAAAAGAAAAAACACAAAACACATCAAAAATCACATCACAAAACTTGCATTTCTTGTGCGATTCCATTGAAGTCAATTAGACGCAAAGCGCGGAAAAAAGTTCTCGACCCTTTTCGAAAGCGCACAAGCCGCAAAACGCATATATGTGAATGTGTACCATAGTTAACCATGTTAAATGGACAGTAGTGCGTTTCTGCAAACTGCAAAATGCACTAAAAAAGGCATAGGTGTGAACCTAGGGTTAGTAACTGTCTCAGTGTCCATTTAGCCAAATACAGTCCACAGAGTCTTTAACTCTTTATGTATAAGCCTCAGTCTATCTTCATATGTTTGTATTCACCACTGTGACTTGATCCGAACAGTGCAGCCCACCAGCAACTTAAAGATTTACACTCACCATCTTATGTTGCCTAAAGAATGTTCATTTTGGCTCAAACAGCATGAAATCACAAATGGATGGATGAACTAAACCAAGCCTCACAGCATGTCCTCCTCCAAGATTCAGAATCACACAGGGTGTCTCCTCACAGGCTCAGTATGGAGTTTTCCCCAAAAAATACATAATTTCCACAATAGTGTGATACTGTAAGAAGCCTTCTAAATTTTAAGAAAAGATTGCATTCACATAAAAATGATAAGCATAGCCTAGCATGAAGAAGCACTATAGCAAACCTCTTTCTCTCTCCCCAGCAGCTGTCAGTGTGTCAGATCTAAAAGCAGCCACTCTCACGTCACTGATTACTGCTGATGGACACTGTTCACCACTGCTGGGTCACACATGTAGCAAAAACACTACCTTATGACATTTCGTCGATTAAAATGGCTTTCTCAAAAGCGCCAAAAGGACAGACCATGACCACTTGAATTAGCAGCAAGTGTAAAGAGGCAAGACAACTTCAGCTTGCAATCAAATCTAGAGTGTATTATCTAAGAGACAGTAGCCACAAATATTGTTCAGTGGTTAGACAAAATGTAAGCAGCTTTGTCAGGGAACAATATAAGTTTTACAGATCTGCCACTGATTTGTCCCCGCTATTTTCCAAGACCAGCAAGCATGCCGATACATGTTGTTTCATAACTTTAACTTGCAAGGTTCTATTGATATCTGTTATCTCAAAGGACTTGTGTTTATGACTGATATTCTGTTGATTCAGTTAGCTACACACCCAGCCCAGCCAGACTGACTACCTTGCTTTTTAATAAACAATAGAGAGCAGCGCTAATCCCCCAAAATTAAATAAATGCAGTGAATAATCGACCTTGCTTTTTAAGCTGGCACCCCAATGCCATCATTGCTATGAGTCCGGTATTCCATGCTTTCCCAGATCCATAACTTTTGTGTCTCCTTGTACCTGATCAGCTGCAGCCTGCATGGGTGAGTTTCCTGAGCCAGTCAGCGTGCAGACTGCATGGAAGGTCCACAATCCCCAACCACACAGTTTGTTCAGGCCATGCACAAGGGAATGAGCCTAACTTAAAAAGAGAGGGATAATGCTTGGCTGGGCTGGGGGTGTAGCTAATTTAATCAACCACAGGTGAATACTTTGAACCTTGAACACAAGTCTTTTGGGATAACAAGTAACAACAGAACTTTTCAAGTTAAAACTATGAAACTTCATGTACCAGCATGCTTGCTGGGCTTGGAGAGCTACATGTACCAGTGTGCCTGCTGGTCATGGGGAACTGGAGTGACAGATCAGCAGCAAAGAGGTAGAGACAAGGCATGCTTTGTCTTAAAATAGAAATTATAGTGTGTTATTTGAGAAACAACAGCCACAAATATTGCACAGTGGCTGCACATAATGTAAGTAGCTCGGAAAAGCTGCAATGTAAGAGGGAAAGATGGAACAGGTTTTATCTTGAAATAAATATTATAGTGTATTATATGAGAGACACTTACCACAAATATTGTTCAGTGGCTGGATAGTATGTAAGCAGCTTGCTAAGGCCACAAAGCAGGATTACCCTGCAATACACCTTTGAAATGTGGCATCTGAAGCCCAGCTACGGAAACATTGCGTGACACCTTTACAGTACTGGAGCCCCTAAATAGGTTACCGATTTCAAGGCAAAACACAGGATTTGCCCTGCAGCAAACATTAGAAAATTTAGGTGGGTGAGGGCCAGCTGTAGAAACATTGTTTTTTTCTAAACAAGCATAATTTCCTCTTTTATGATGAAGAGCACTAGATTAGGCCAGGAGAGGTGGCAGGAGTTTGTAGCATCACAGCAGGGGTTTTGTACTCATTAGTAATCCAAGACTAGTTCATTTAATGAAAGTGATCCAGTCCAACCTGTCAGGGAACAGATAGATTTACCTCTCTGTAACAAATTCTCTGCTGTGCTGAAGGCCATCTAAGACAGCATACTGGCTGCAAGGCAAGTGCCAACTCATACTGTGCAGGCCTGTTGTACAGTATGGATACCCACTAGCCCACAGGGTCCTCATAAGGCGTGGAGCCGTTGTCACAATTTTGTGGTTCATTCACCGCTTCTGACCTGGCCTGGCTGCTCTGGTGTAAACCTTTTACTGCCAGAGCTTTTTTTTTTTGGGGTGGGGGGGGGTTTGCACACATGTTAATCCACATTTTAGGCCTAAAGAATAGATATTTAAACGTAAGTACATATGTAGATGCCATGTCATATATAATATATATATGTATGATACAGTTAATACATGTACATAATATAATTTAGCAGCACATTCCAGTTACCGATGTATAAAATATAAAGCTCCATTTGAGATAATGAATGAAACGGCAAAAATCACATGGTATGCATACAATGATGATGTATAAAGAGAGCATGTTTGCATCCTACAGTGCTTGACGTGTTTTGCGGTACAAAAAACACTTCCTCAGGAGCTGATGCATCCATATATCTGCAAAAAATACAAACTCCAGATTTACAAACACCAATAAAATCTGGTTTTGACTAAATCAAAAATGGGAAATTAAATGAGAAAAAGAGAGGATGTATAGTCCTATTTACTCACATGGAGCTACAGTTCAAAGATATGCGGTACTGCAAAACAGGGGCCACTAAGGTTAATGTCTGTCCCCGGAGCTGAGGTAACAGGACTGCGTGTGGAGCGTCCACCCACAAACCATCCCCAGAAAAAGAAATCTCCATGATGTATTGAACAGGAATCAATATGTAGTAGCTCCAAAGAGGTCTGTAAAAATTGAAGTAAATATTGAGCAACTCTCATATAGAGTGGTGCTAAAAGTCATTAAAGACCCACATCGATTTATAAACTGTGGGAAGAGCAAGGGATGTGCAACTAGAGGTATTCATAAACCACGTACTAATAGCAGAAAAGGTAAAACTGTGGGGGAAAGTGTTAACATGAACATTCATGCATACTGCAAGAAAGAAATAGACAACCTGCGAAGAGGTAAAAGAATTGGTGCAACAAAACAGAACAATGTGTACCCAGAGGTTACCTTATGTGTCAACATGATGGCTTAGTCCACATGTAGTGTGCAGCATATCCGAGTGTGCAGCTGAAAGAGTTGTAACAGTAGGAGGTGCTTTATATATGCACGATGCACCCGCAGGTCCCTCCCAGCGTCACATTGGCATGATAAAAGAGGAGAGGAGGCCCCATCCGGGCGGCAGCCGCCGTCTGTGATTTGGCGCCAAGACTCCCCATATGAATCAGCCGATAGGTGGAAAAGGCGCACACGTCATGACGCCCAGATGACTTCATGCGTGCATCGCTTGGCATGACGCTGATGCGCAGCAGGAATCGCCCACCTGATCCCCCACATCCCATTGCCGAAGTGGAGGGAAGGGGGAGGGCGCCTGGTGCGCATCGCAGCTCCTGGGTATCAGATGGTCAGGCAGGACCACAGAAGAAGACTGCATGAAATTGAACAGAGAGAATAATATATAAGTATGGAGCAAAGTACTGAACGTTGCTGGATGTTAAAACTATACAGTATAGGTCCTCTGTATGCAGGCCAAAAAAGGTCTGTCAGGCACAGAAATATACATCAATGTCAGTACAAAGCTGTACATCCGCTGGCCAATTGCTCCCATCCCTATTGAACATATATAAATAGAAGGGGTTTGGTGGGACTTTAAATGAAGCACACATATGTGCATGTGCTTCCATCCCTAAATCAAGTAAATAAGGAAGGGAATAATTGGGACTTTGAGTAAGGAAATTGAAAACAGCTAAATATAGTATAAAAAAACTTTACATATTTATTGTCATAAAAAACTCATAGAGCATTTAAATGTAAGTACATATGTAGATGCCATATTATATCTATATACATAGATATAATGCAGTTCATACATATACATGATATAATTTAGCAGCACATTCCAGTTACCAGTGTATAAAATATAAAGCTCCATTTGAAATAATTAATCAAATGGCAAAAATTACATGGTATGCATATAATTATGATGTATAAAGAGAGCATGGTTGCACCCTACAGTGCTCGATGCGTTTCGTGGTACAAAAACCACTTCCTCAGGAGCTGATGTATCCATATGTCTGCAAAAAAAAAAGTGTGTGGAAGTGATTGGGCAGCTGTTACTTCTAGCATAAAGCTGACAGTCGGCCAAACAATTGAAAACACACTCCTAGCTGATATAACAGGGTGATAGGAAGCTGGAGAAATCTCTCCTAGGGAATTTCCTATTCTGTCTAAAATTAGAAACAGTTTTGAATGAAGTAAAGCTTTATGGCATGTTGAGAATGGTGAATATGGGGTTTCGTTTCTTCTTGAGTAGTTTGATGATGAGCAGCTAATCTTTATATAGACTTAGACCTTATTTCAACCTTTTTTTTTTCTTGGAAATCCCCTTTATGTCTGACTTTAAACAACCTCAACCACTTCCACGTTCCCATTAAAATACCAGTGAATTTAACAATTAACGTGGGGCAAAATACAGTGCTCAGCATAAATGAGTACACCACTTTTGAAAAATAAGATTTTATTCAGTATCTGAATAAACACAAGAACAATTTTCACATTTTTTACAAAACTGAGTTTTATAGAACATTTGTTTAGCTCATTACATAAGTAAGGTTAATAATATAACTTATTTATCTTGGTCTCATCACTCCAGTGTACAGAGTCCCAGTAGCCCTCTTCTTTTTCAACATGAGCCCTGGCAAATTCTGTCTGGGCTTTTTTGTGCATGTGCTTTAGGAGAGGCTTCGTTCGTGGACGACACCCACGCATGCCATATTGTGTTATGAGAAACAATCACCCCATTTTGGCTTTCTACTTCTTTAGCTAACTGCAGTGAACTTGCATGGCGATTTTCTTCAACACTTCTCATAAGAAGATGCTCCTGTTGAGGTGTTAACTTCCGTGGATGGCCTGGACACCTCTGTGAGATGGTTGCAGTTCCATCTTTGTTAAATTTTTGTATCACTTTTGCTACAGTATTCTGACTGATAAGTAAAGCTTTGATGATCTTCTTGGAGCCTTCACCTTTCTTGTGTAAATAAATTATTTTCTTAGGCCTTGTGACATTTCTCTTCCATGAGATGCCATTGCTGACAGGGAATGGGAGAGGTTTTCTTTGTAACGCCCTTTTATAATCATCTATCTGCTGGACACCTGTTTAATAAATAATTAGACTCACCTGTAGTTGAATTCTTGGTAAATAGGATTTTGTTGCCTAAAATTTAGCTTTGCTCCTTAGACTTTCATTGGGGTGTATTCATTTTTGTCACATGGTCTTGAATGAATTTGTAAGGAAAAGTACTTTTTTGTGTGTGCAAATTAACAAATCTTGGTTGCAATCAATGACCCGCATTTGTGAGAGTATTTTGTAGTATAGTGTCCCATAGCAAATGTTGATTCTGAAAGGAAAGTAAAGGTTTTCTGACAAATCTGTTGGGGTGTACTCATTTATGCTAAGCACTGTACATGCATGAAACACATGTATGGGAGCTGTTTTACATGCCAAAGAATTTGTAATATTGTCCATCCAGTTGTGATACGGCCCGGTCTGGCGTTACAAAAGATCTGATTATTCTCTGCTACGGTTATGTAACACTTAGCCCCTTTCGAATGGGGAAGAATCCATTCCGATCAACAGGGGATCCACTCAGAGATTCCCTGCTGACTGGAGCAGAGCAGGTGGATGACATATCAATGTCTGCTCAGTTTCCGCAGAGTGGACATGGACAGTCCATTGTCTGTTTACACCTGACTACCCCCTGATCTGATCCACCTAAGTGGAAGATGACGGATCCTCTTCCGTTTTTTTTTTAGCGGGCCAGGTAGGCGTCTGTCCATGGGGATGTATGGACTGATCAGGTTTGTCTGAAAAACTTGCAGGCAGACCTGATCAGATGGCCTGTGTGAAAGGGGTCTTACAGTTCTTGTCACTCATTCACCTTGGCTCCTTGTGCTGCTTCTCCATGTCCCAATCTGAGTTCTGTTGTTCAGGGTATTGCAAGAAGTTGATACCAGGTCAATTTTGAGTTTTGCACTGCCTTCATTTTAAAAATGACATTTAATGCTGTATTAATGATTGATTTCTTCAATCTTTAGTGGAAATGAAAAATATGTTACTAATTGGTCTGTTTATAACGTTCACTGGATGAACATCAGAAGCATTTGGGCAAGCTGAATGCAATTTCCCCATTACTTTCTAAAAGAAATAAGGTATAACTAAATGCAAAACTTTTTTGTTTTGTTTTGTTTTGAACTGAGTAGAGATGGATTAGAACACCTATAAGGTTTTCTATTGCCACCTCTGCCCCTGTTAGGCAGATTGATCCTCTATTTGTCCTGTTTACTGCTATTATCAACAGTGTAAGTTTTATTATTTTCACAATAGCAAATAGAGAAAATATCAAACATTTAAACAAAGGAAATGTACAATTTTAAGAAAAAAATAAGGTAATTTTGAAATTGATGGCAGCAACACATCTCAAAAAAGTTGAGACAGGGCAAAAAAAGCTGGCAAAGTAAGTGGTACTAACAAGGAAGAGCTATTTTACAACTAATTAGGTATATCGGCAACAGGTCAGTTAAAAAAGAGCATTTTAGAGGTCTGCTTCACCCCCCTCCTCCAACCTCTGTCCCTGCTTCACAGAAGATATGAAAAGGAGAAGGAGCCTTAAAGTGTTAGTAAACCCACAACAGTAAGATCAGTCTGTATACAGTGGGGAAACTTTTTTGTAAGTTTGCCCACCTACAAAGAAATGAAGGGCCTATAATTATCATATATTTTAAATGATAGAGACAGAATATCAACCAGAAATCCAGAACAAACACATGATACAAATGTTCTAAAATTGGGTTGCATTTCAGTGAGTAAAATTAATATTTGATCCCCTACCAACCAACAATAATTCTGGCTCCCACAGACTGGCTACAGTATGTGCTCATGTGGTACACAGATTAGTCCTGCCAATTTAAGAAGATGCTCCTAACAACTTGTTATGTGTATAAAATACACCGGTCCACAGAATCTCTTTCTTCCATTCAATCTTCACGATCATGGGTAAGATCAAAGAGCTGTCAAAGGACATAAGGGACACGATTGTAGACCTGCACATGGCTGGAATGGGCTACAGATCATCATCAAGAAGCTTGGTGAGAAGAAGACAACTGTTGGAGCAATTATTCGCAAATGGAAGAAATACAAAATAACCATCAATAACCCTCAGTCTGGAGCTCCATGCAAGATTTCGCCTCATGGGGTAAGTATGATCTTGAGAAGTGGGGGATCAGCCCAGAACTACTACACGAGAGGAGCTTGGGAATGATCTCAAGGCAGTTGGGTCCACAGTCACCAAACAAGCCATTGGTAACACAATACGCCGTCATAGATTAAAATCCTGGAGCGCCCGCAGGGTCCCCTTCCTCAAGTAGGCACATGTACAGGCCCATCTGAAGTTTGCCAATGAACATCTAAATGATTCTGAGAAGGATTGGGAGTGCTGTGGTCAGATGGGACCAAAATTGAGCTCTTTGGCATCAAATCGACTCGCTGTGTTTGTAGGAAGAAAAATGCTGACTATGACCCATGAACACCATCCCTACAGTCAAGCACAGAGGTGGAAACATTATGCTTTGGGGCTGTTCTCTGCTAAAGGTACTGGCCGACTTTAAATAAGAAAAAATATCTCCGCGCCACAAGGATAATAATACAGAACATTAGTTGCAGCAGATACCAAATTGGTTAATCCGTACCAACAATAAATGTGTAAAAAAAATCAATATGTGGTGTTGCGCTCTAATGAAAAGTGACACACTACCATAAGGTGCTAAATTAAATAAAGTGCTATATAAAGTGACATTGCATGTGCAAAATTGCATAAAACCGCATAGAAATGCTACATAACCGCATATACTTCAAGTTGCATAAATAAATAAAGGTGCTAATGTTGACACAATATGGAGATAAAGTCCAACAGTGCACATATATATCCAGGGAAAATTGGTAAATAAACTGCAATAAAGTGCTGTGCTCCAAGAGACAATCAGTGCAAATGCAGACTTTCAGTGCATAAGTGATGTGAATCCTCTTCAGTGTATAAACACCTCAAGTGTGCAGTGGCTCCTTACCTTACTGCTGTAAGGTAACAACGTGTTGCAAAAAATGGTGGTGATGAATGAATCCTTCAATGGCTCACATCTATTGTTCCTCTTGTATAGTGGTGGCCAGGGGAAGCGTCAATGGACTAAGTGTACTAATGTGTAGACATGTGCACAGCAAAAAAACTTGTTAATTTTCGTTTTCGTTTCATTAGTTTATTTTTTTTTTCGTTTTTCGGGTCATTCGTTATGATCGCGATTCGTAAATTCGTTCATTCATAAATTCGTTAATGCGTTCGTTCGTACATTCGTAAATTCGAACATTCGTTCGTTCGTACATTCGTTCATTCGTACATTTTTACATTTGTTCATTTGTAAATTCATACATTCGTAAATTCGTAAAATCACACATCTGTAAATTAGAAAATTCGGAAATTTGTAAATTCGAAGTTTGAAAATCCAAAAACCCGAAAATTCAAAAATCTGAAATAGTAACTAACTATTAAATTATAGGTATTGTAATTTCCCCCCAAATTTGACTGTCAGTCAAATACGAATTTATCCGAAGTTACGAATTATCCAAAACGAATGCTGCATCTAAACTGAACGGAACAAATGAATAATAAATAATAATTATAAAATGTTGTTATTATTATTATTGTTATTTATTATTATAAATTCATTACGTTCCATTCCATTTTTTCGGATCATTCATAACTTTGGATAAATTTGTATGTGTTACGTTCACTAACAGCCAAATTTTAAAGGAAATTACAATACCTATAATTTAAAAGTTACTAGTAATTACTAATAGTTAAGTTATTATTAGTTAACTATTATTTCAGATTTCCGAATTTTCGAATTTACAAATTTACGAATTCACCAATTTACCAATGTACGAATGTGCATTCGTAAATTGCGAACGAACGAATGTACGAATGCCCGAATTTACGAATGTCAAATTTTATCGAATTACCGAATATTCGGAAAAAATTCGTTAAACAAGTTTTCGTTAATTCGGATATTCCCGATTTAACGAATTTGTCGAAATTCGTTAATAAAACGAATTCGGAACGAAACGAATTGCACATGCCTACTAATGTGCCTTAGCAGCCTTGATACATGATCCTCATATATAATGATAGATTATCTCTGTATACCTCGGTGACAGTGGACAGCCTCCCAGATCCGTGAACATAGAGTAGAGAGGAAAGAGGGACCCCAATCGTGAAGTATGTAAACACAGGTATTTATTGGGGTTACAAGTTTAAAAGTACTCACATTGCAAACAGATAGAAAAAACTAAATAAAAACAAGCAGCGAGCTCGTGACCTGACGTCACTGCCGGTGCCCGTGTAATCCAATCCAACGCGTATTGTCACGATCACATGACCTCATCAGGGATGAAAAATAGCACCAGGAAGTGTCCTTAAATAGGTTGATTTATGTGTATAAGGAGCGGCCATTTTCTTGTAGCCTATGTATAAAAACATATAGCTGCTATAGAATGTCCAGAATATCTACTGGAAAATGGCCGCTATATGTTTTTATACATAAACTACAAGAAAATGGCTGCTCGTTATACATATTAATTAACCTATTTAAGGACACTTCCTGGTGGCACTTATCAGTTCCCTCACTCAATTTCCTAACATCTGTAACCCCTTGAGATGCCTATTAGGATATATAGATGATGAAGATGAATGTACAAACCTTTCTAGGAATTATCCTGTTTTATGCAAAGAAAACGATAACTATACATTGGAAATCCCAATCCTAACCTACTATAGCCTTCTGACTCACTATAGTTAATCAGGCTATACCTCTATACCAGTGATTCTCAACCAGGGTTCCCCCAGAGGTTGCTAGGGCTTCAGCATTGGGCAATTTCTGCCTCTCAGATTAGTTCCCATTGACACCATTGATCTATTTACCTATCTGTAAGGAGGTAATTCTTCCCAATGACCACAAGTGTAAGGACCATTCTTCCCACTGACCATCTAATGTATCATGAGTTGTAGATTTCTAATTTTTAGCAGGGGTTCCCTGAGACCGGAGAACTATTTCGAGGGTTCCTCTGTGTTTAAAAGGTTGAGAAAAGACTGCTCTATACAAACTAACATATGAGGCCAGAGGATGCCCAAAAGAATTTCATAAGATTTGGAATCCTTGGGTTAGTTCTGATCACACGATACCACCCGCCCTTTGAGTTCTCGAAAAATATTAATCTATGTCGTCATACAGGAATCTAGAAGATAACAATGACGATCCTTCACTGATCTGTACTCACTAACTGGATACCATGTAAATGTATTTCATTGAGGATTGAGCACTGTTTGCTCAAATAATGCTAATGCTTTGATGTATTTGTTTGTATGTAAACAATAAAAAAATTATACCTTTAAGAAAAAAAATAACATTTAATTTTCTCCACAAGGGCAAATAGCTCTGAAAATGTTTTATAAACACACCCCTAAGAGACCTTGGGACAGTAAAAACTGGCAAAAGATAGTCTAAATTTAAAGCGTTTTCTCCTTTACATTGCGATTTTTTTTTTCTTATTTATTTCCATACATCATATAGTTAGAGAAGTTTAAATGACCTACATACTTAAAGATATATTAGCATTCAATAAATAAGTAGATACCCTGTGAATGAGGTCTCCTTGATGGGGATTGTTTGGGTTTGTTGGCCAGACATATGTGAAAAAATAATAGTGTCCCACTATACACAGCAGCAGTATACTGAAGTAGAAGCAGATCTCCAGACAGTCCTAGCTCTGTCTTCTGACACATCTAAACACCTAACCCAGCCAATACCTGTACATGTAATGAAAATTTGGACCTGCAGCTCAGTACGACTGGATTGGAGTGATTGGAGTTCTTTTTAATGGGCCTTTAGTATAATTAAAGCCTACTTTCAGTCAAAATAAAAAACACAGAAATCAGCACAAGGGACATAAACTACAGTCAGTGGAATATGTCCTTTGTGTGGATGCCTCTCCTGTTCGGTAAAATCTTCTTCCATCGATGCCACCCCACTCGCACCACTATAATCTTTCGGTGTGGTGGTGGTTATTAGAACTGTGGGATCTGTCATGGGCACTCATTAAGAGTGCCCAACTATGCCCGCCCTTTTCGCCCTGGTTCTGCATTCATAGAAGCCAGTACTACAACTTCTACGAATTAAACATGATGTATGAATGGAGGACAGGCGGATTATTGAAAGGTCCACCCCCTCTATTCATACAGTGGGGATGGAAAGTATTCAGACCCCCTTAAATTTTTCACCCTTTGTTATATTGCAGCCATTTGCTAAAATCATTTAAGTTCATTTTTTCCTCATTAATGTACACACAGCACCCCATATTGACAGAAAAGCTGTCAGGAAAAGCCCTCTTGCAGTTTTAAACGAATGCCTGTGCATAGAAGCGCCATCCGGCGCTCGCGGGCGCGCAATAGCGCCAATGGCGCTAATAGTGCTAACAAACGTACGCACATGCGCAATAGTACCAATATCTCTATTAGTGCTAACAAACGTACGCGCATGCGCAATAGCGCCACTTGGCGCCAAAGATAGGCTATTTAAAGAAGACTGTTTCAATGCTGCCTTGCTGTCCGGTCTACAGCGTTTCCTGAGACCCCTGCTACCTTGTTACCAGTTTTCTTGTATCCAGTACTTACTTGGCTTGTTCCTGACTTACCTGCTTGCTGCCCGCCCCGATCTTGGCTTGGACTCTGACTATTCTCTTGGTTTGCCCTTCTGTACCTGATCTGCCCGCCAGTACCTTGACCCGGCTTGTCTGCATCTCCCTGCTGTCTGCAACCTGCTGCGGGACTACAGTGCACCTCCCTGCTGTCTGCAACCTGCTACGGGACTACAGTGCACCTCCCTGCTGTCTGCAACCTGCTGCGGGACTACAGTGCACCTCCCTGCTGTCTGCAACCTGCTACGGGACTACAGTGCACCTCCCTGCTGTCTGCAACCTGCTACGGGACTACAGTGCACCTCCCTGCTGTCTTCAACCTGCTACGGGACTACAGTGCACCTCCCTGCTGACTACAGGATCCTGCCTTCTGCTCCAGTGTTCCAGTCAGGCACTTGTGCCCCTCTGTACTTTCGAGTCCCTGTTCACACCTTCAGGGGTTCTTAAGTCAGAGGTATACGAGAGGCCGTTCTCTGCATTCCGGGCTCCACCTACCAGGTACGTGACAGTACCGGACAGCCATGTCCGAGCCCACGCAGGGAACGTCGCCTATGGAGGACTTATGCCATCATTTGGCTGGACTTACACAGGCTGTTAAAGACCTGCAAGACGGTTACAAACGTCTGGAAGAACGTGTTCAAGTGATCTCTACTTCAGCTCCAGGTCCGTCCTCGGGCCCTTCTGTAGTAATGTTGCCTCCAGAACCTAAAGTTCCCACGCCAGAAAGGTTCTCCGGGGACCGCAGCAAGTTTAGAGCATTCCGAAATGCCTGTGAACTTTTCTTCGCACTACAACCCAGAACTTTCTCATTAGAAACCACTAAGGTGGGGTTCGTCATTTCCCTCTTGCTGGGGGAACCCCAGGCATGGGCCCATCGACTCCTGGAACAAAAGAACAGCTGCCTTAACCTACTGGACACTTTCTTCCAAGCCATGGCCCTTCTCTATGAGGACCCGCAACAAGTTGCTACTGCAGAAGCAGCTCTGTTCTCTCTCCAGCAAGGCCGTAGGGCGGCGGAGGACTATGCATCTGAGTTCAGGCGTTGGAGTTCCGACACCAATTGGAACGACGCCGCCCTACGTCACCAGTTCCGCATGGGACTCTCCGAGCCGCTAAAGGATGAGTTGGCCCGGGTTGGCATCCCGGAGACACTTGAAGCCCTTATCAATCTCTCCATTCAGATTGACAGGCGTCTAAGAGAGCGAAGAGCTGAACGGACTGCCGGGTCCACTCGCCCAGTCTGGATGCTTCCACGTGTACCACAGCCTTCTGCCCACGCTCCTGCTGATTCCACTGAGCCAATGCAGTTAGGCCTGATCCGTCCCTCTCTGACTCCGGAGGAACGTCAACGCCGGCGAGCTAATAACCTTTGCCTCTATTGCGGAGAATCTGGACACTATGTGAGGACTTGTCCCGCAAAGACCCGTAAGCACTTTACTCTCTCCTCTACCTCTTCATCTGCTGTGTTTGATCATGCTTCTCATTTGGCTATCCCCATCTCTCTACAGCTTCCAGAAGGGAATATGCAAGCAACCGCCATCATTGACTCCGGAGCCTGCAGCGGGTTCATGGACTTGTCTTTTGCCCGTAAATTCCACATTCCGCTACGACCCAGAGCACAGGGACTGTCTGTACATCTGGCCGACGGATCGGCTATAAAATCTGGGCCCGTAACACAAGAAACAGTTCCTCTCAAGACCACCATTTCCGGCAACCACCAAGAATTACTCTGTCTTGACATCATCGAATCTCCCTTGTTTCCCATCATACTGGGAATGCCTTGGCTCAAGGCACACAATCCGCAAATAGACTGGTCTACTGGAAAAATCCGTTTTCATTCCCCATATTGCCAGCAACATTGTCTACAGGACACTACCAAAACCCCGTCTTCTTTGCTATGTCTGGAGACCGATGCTGAAGTCTGCCAAGCAGTTCCCAAGGCTTACCATAACTTTCTGGACGTGTTCAGTAAAAAAGGGGCAGAGACTCTGCCACCCCATAGACCTTACGATTGTCCGATTGAATTGCTTCCCGGAGCAGAAATTCCCTTTGGGAGAATTTTTCCCTTAACTGAACTTGAACTCGGAACTCTTAAAGAATATATAGATGATAATCTGAGGAAAGGGTTCATACGCCCTTCTACCTCCCCAGCAGGAGCAGGGATTTTCTTCGTAGAAAAGAAAGACCACTCTCTACGCCCCTGCGTAGACTATCGGGACCTTAATAAGATCACAATTAAGAATCGGTACCCCCTACCCTTGGTACCCAAACTTTTCCAGCGACTCGGAACTGCATCCATCTTTACCAAATTAGACCTTCGTGGAGCCTACAATTTAGTCCGGATCCGAAGCGGAGACGAATGGAAAACAGCCTTCCGCACCCGCTTCGGACATTTTGAGTACCTTGTCATGCCTTTTGGTTTATGTAATGCTCCTGCCACCTTCCAGCATTTTGTTAATGATATTTTCAGAGACTACCTTGACTTGTTTATCATAGTATACCTAGATGACATCCTGATCTTTTCCTCCTCACTGGCTACTCATCGGGAACATGTCGGGAAAGTTCTAACCCGCCTTCGCCAACATGGCTTGTATGCAAAACCTGAGAAGTGCGAGTTTGAGCGCCAAAGCATCCAGTTTCTGGGCCTAATCATTTCGATTGACGGTGTCAAGATGGATCCACAGAAGGTCTCTGCCATCTTGGACTGGCCAGCTCCAACTGATAAGAAGGGAGTTCAGCGATTTGTGGGGTTTGCAAATTTTTATCGCAAATTCATTAAGGGATTCTCTTCTATCATTTCCCCCATCACAAGTCTTACTCGGCAAGGCACCCGTTTTCAGTGGTCTTCTGAAGCTCAAGCAGCCTTTACTTCCTTAAAAGAACAGTTCGTTTCAGCCTCTGTCTTAAAGCATCCTGACCCAGCCTTACCTTACATACTGGAAGTGGATGCTTCCGAGGTAGCAGTAGGGGCAGTTCTTTCACAGAGACAAGGATCCAAGGCTTTGTTACACCCAGTGGCATTCTTCTCTCGCAGGCTAACCGAAGCTGAAAGAAATTATGATGTCGGGGACAGAGAGCTACTTGCAATCAAGGCTGCGCTAGAAGAATGGCGTTACCTCTTGGAAGGAGCGGCCCATCCTATTCTGGTGTACACTGATCACAAGAACTTAGAGTACTTGAAAGTTGCCAAGAGATTAAAACCACGACAGGCCAGATGGGCACTCTTCTTCACCAGATTTGCCTTTCACATTACTTACAGGCCGGGATCTAAAAACACTAAACCAGATGCGCTTTCCCGGATGTTCAGCGAACCTGAAGTTCCTTCACCCCCTGATACCATCCTTGCTCCTGGAAACTTTCTCATGCTTCAGGGAGATCTGCTCTCTCAAGTTAAACAAGCCTCCTCATTGGCTCCTCATCCAACAGATGTTACTTTACAGTGGAAAGATGATCTACTTTGGTACAAGGACAGAATTTTTGTGCCACAACAGACACGGGTTGCCATCCTCAAGTCTTGCCATGACCACGAACTAGCTGGCCACTTCGGGATACGTAAGACATCCGAACTCCTGCAGCGCATGTTTTGGTGGCCTCAGCTACAAAAGGATTGTAAACATTATATCGAAGCATGTACTACGTGCATCCAGAACAAGGGCAGCAAGACCAAGGCTTGGGGACTGTTGAGGCCTCTACCCGTACCAGAAAGACCATGGAGGATGATCTCCATGGATTTCATTGTGGAATTACCACCTTCAGAAGGTTTCACCACCATCTTCGTAGTGGTTGACAGACTCTCTAAAATGGCTCACTTCCTGCCTATGAAGGGTACCCCATCTGCCTCCGAAACTGCGAAGATTTTTATTAAGGACATTGTAAGGCTCCATGGTATACCTGCTAATATTGTATCTGATCGGGGGGTACAATTTACATCCAAATTCTGGAAAGCCCTGTGTGAAGCCCTAAAGATTGACCTCTCCTTCTCGTCTGCCTACCACCCCCAGACGAATGGACAAACCGAACGAACTAACCAGACCCTGGAACAGTATTTACGATGCTATTCTTGTTTTTCTCAGGATGACTGGGTGCCTCTGCTACCTCTTGCTGAGTTCGCTTATAATAATTCTGTGCATTCTGCAACCAACCAATCTCCATTTTTTGCGAACTATGGGTTCCACCCCTTGTTTCTGTCCAATAACATGCCAGAGTGTACTGTACCGGCGGCTCAAGAAACCTTGAACTTCTTCAGCACAAATAACAAGTTACTTCAAGAGACAATGGCAAAGACCCAAGTCCATAACAAGGAAACGTTTGACAGGAAGAGAAGAGGGGAGCTTGACCTAAAACCTGGAGATCAAGTTTGGTTGTCCACTCTAAACCTGAAACTGGCATGCCCATCTAAGAAATTGGGCCCTAAGTTTGTGGGTCCCTTCCCAGTGGTGAGGAAAATTAACAGTGTGGCATATGAGTTGAAGTTACCGGAGTCCTTCCGTATACATCCAGTCTTTCACGTGGCTCTACTTAAACCAGCAGTCCCGGATCCCTTCCTTAACCGGAACACCGGTCCTCCTGAGCCTGTACTTATTAACGGCGAAGAAGAATTTGAAGTTGAGTCCATTATAGATTGCCGAAGGAGACGTAATCAGGTTCAGTACCTGGTGAAATGGAAGGGTTACGGCCCTGAGGAGAACTCCTGGGAACCAGAGACTAACATACACGCCAAAAGGTTAATCCTAGCCTTTAAAAGAACTCATCCGAGTAAAATGGCTCAGTTGGGCATCCGGAGGCTGCCCATTGGAGGGGGGCAATGTCAGGAAAAGCCCTCTTGCAGTTTTAAACGAATGCCTGTGCATAGAAGCGCCATCCGGCGCTCGCGGGCGCGCAATAGCGCCAATGGCGCTAATAGTGCTAACAAACGTACGCACATGCGCAATAGTACCAATATCTCTATTAGTGCTAACAAACGTACGCGCATGCGCAATAGCGCCACTTGGCGCCAAAGATAGGCTATTTAAAGAAGACTGTTTCAATGCTGCCTTGCTGTCCGGTCTACAGCGTTTCCTGAGACCCCTGCTATCTTGTTACCAGTTTTCTTGTATCCAGTACTTACTTGGCTTGTTCCTGACTTACCTGCTTGCTGCCCGCCCCGATCTTGGCTTGGACTCTGACTATTCTCTTGGTTTGCCCTTCTGTACCTGATCTGCCCGCCAGTACCTTGACCCGGCTTGTCTGCATCTCCCTGCTGTCTGCAACCTGCTGCGGGACTACAGTGCACCTCCCTGCTGTCTGCAACCTGCTACGGGACTACAGTGCACCTCCCTGCTGTCTGCAACCTGCTACGGGACTACAGTGCACCTCCCTGCTGTCTGCAACCTGCTACGGGACTACAGTGCACCTCCCTGCTGCCTGCAACCTGCTGCGGGACTACAGTGCACCTCCCTGCTGTCTGCAACCTGCTACGGGACTACAGTGCACCTCCCTGCTGTCTGCAACCTGCTACGGGACTACAGTGCACCTCCCTGCTGTCTGCAACCTGCTACGGGACTACAGTGCACCTCCCTGCTGTCTGCAACCTGCTACGGGACTACAGTGCACCTCCCTGCTGTCTGCAACCTGCTACGGGACTACAGTGCACCTCCCTGCTGTCTGCAACCTGCTACGGGACTACAGTGCACCTCCCTGCTGTCTGCAACCTGCTACGGGACTACAGTGCACCTCCCTGCTGACTACAGGATCCTGCCTTCTGCTCCAGTGTTCCAGTCAGGCACTTGTGCCCCTCTGTACTTTCGAGTCCCTGTTCACACCTTCAGGGGTTCTTAAGTCAGAGGTATACGAGAGGCCGTTCTCTGCATTCCGGGCTCCACCTACCAGGTACGTGACAAAAGCACAGAATTGTTGACATTTTTGCAGATTTATTAAAAAAGAAAAACTGAAATATCACATGGTCCTAAGTATTCAGACCCTTTGCTCAGGATTTAGTAGAAGCGCCCTTTTGATCTAATAAAGCCATGAGTCTTTTTGGGAAAGATGCAACAAGTTATTCACACCTGGATTTGGGGATCCTCTGCCATTCCTCCTTGCAGATCCTCTCCAGTTCTGTCAGGTTGGATGGTAAACGTTGGTGGACAGCCATTTTTAAGTCTCTCCGGAGATGCTCAATTGGGTTTAAGTCGGGGCTCTAGCTGGGCCATTCAAGAACGGTCACGGAGTTGTTGTGAAGCCACTCCTTTGTCTTGTTGGAGGGTAAACCTTCGGCCCAGTCTGAGGTCCTGAGCACTCTGGAGAAGGTTTTCGTCCAGGATATCCCTGTACTTGGCTGCATTCATCTTTTCCTCGATTGCAACCAGTCGTCCTGTCCCTGCAGCTGAAAAACACCCCCACAGCATGATGCTGCCACCACCATGCTTCACTGTTGAGACTGTATTGGACAGGTGATGAGCAGTGCCTGGTTTTCTCCACACATACCGCTTAGAATTAAGGCCAAAAAGTTCTATCTTGGTCTGATCAGACCAAAACATCTTATTTCTCACCATTTGAGTCCTTCAGGTGTTTTTTAGCAAACTCCATGCGGACTTTCATGTTACTTGCACTGAGGAGAGGCTTTCGTCTGGCCACTCTGCCATAAAGCCCCGACTGGTGGAGGACTGCAGTGATGGTTGACTTTCTATAACTTTCTCCCATCTCCGGACTGCATCTCTGGAGCTCAGCCACAGTGATCTTTGGGTTCTTCTTTATCTCTCTCACCAAGGCTCTTCTCCCCCAATATCTCAGTTTGGCCGGACGGCCAGCTCTAGGAAGGGTTCTGGTTGTCCTAAACGTCTTCCATTTAAAGATTATTGAGGCCACTGTGCTCTTAGGAACCTTAAGTGCAACAGAAATTTTTTTGTAACCTTGGCCAGATCTGTGCCCTGCCACAATTCTGTCTCTGAGCTCTTCAAGCAGTTCCTTTGACCTCATAATTCTCATTTGCTCTGACATGCACTGTGAGCTGTAAGGTCTTATATAGACAGGTGTGTGGCTTTCCTTACCAAGTCCAATCAGTATAATCAAACACAGCTGGACTCAAATGAAGGTGTAGAACCATCTTCAGGATGATCAGAAGAAATGAGTTTCACAGCAAAGGGTCTGAATACTTAGGACCATGTGATATTTCAGTTTTTCTTTTTTAATAAATCTGCAAAAATGTAAACAAATCTGTGTTTTTCTGTCAATATGGGGTGCTGTGTGTACATTAATGAGGTAAAAAAATGAACTTAAATGATTTTAGCAAATGGCTGCAATATAACAAAGAGTGAAAAATGTAAGAGGGTCTGAATACTTTCTGTCCCCACTGTAGATCCATTCAAAGATTTCAATATTCGTATCAATGTCTGTTAATATTTTAAAATTCTTGTTTCTCTGTATAGTGTGTAAATTGGATCAGGAGGTAGGTGTCAGTATTGGTTTATAGGTAAGATTTAGGCCTCATGCACACTGGACATTTTGCTAACTCTCCTAGACTCCTTTCTGCATGTAAACCCGTGTAATGCATTTAGGTGCGTTAGGCTTCAAGCACTTGGATGATAATTAATTTTATTGGTCCGAATAATAATTTATTCTGGCCATTGAAATTAATTAATGCTCAAGGGCTAAACACGCCTACCACTTAGGTGCATTTATACGTTTTTAGATGCATCAAGCATTTTTTCTGTGGGTTTTTTTTTATTCTGCGTCTAAACACCCCTGCCTCTAAATTCCTCTAAATGCCTGTCTTTGTATGGAAACATAGATTAACATGCAGGGGGGTTTAGAGGCAGGGAAAAAAATGCTACCCGCCCCTAAGAGCAGCCAAAAAAACCTCCTGTGTGTATGAAGCTTTATAGTTAAGCCTCGTACACACGATCGGATTGTTGGCCAACAAAACCGTGGACTTTTGTTTGAAGGGCGTTGCCTCAAACATGTCTTGCATACACACTGCACACAATTGTTGGCCAACAATCAAGAAACGTAGTGACATACTACGTGGTTTTTCAGCTCTTTAGTGCCACCCTTTGGGCTCCTTTTGCTAATTTCGTGTTAGTAGAAGTTTGGTGAGTGTTGATTCTCGCTTTTCTTTTTGCGCTTTTCATTTAGCGCTTTTCGGTTCGTGCTTTTAAGTTAGTTCTGAACGGCCGTTCGTCAACCAGCCATGTTGTGGAATCGGAGGAGATAATGTGTTATTTATTATTGGCCTTGGAGTTATTGCTTTGACATTATTTTTTTGCTTGAATAATAATGATTTGATTTGGTATATTTTCTATATTTTTGGATGCATAGAATGCACCTTTTGGTTAAGTTCTATTGGCAGATACCATGTCTAATTTTATTTGTTTTCTTTTTTTAATGCACAATAAAAAAAATGTGTAGAATAATACTTGGCTATGTGTTTTACTTCAAATGACAGTTTGGGAGTAGGCAGTTACATTTTAAAAAATACAATGTAAAACTGACAAGGGACAACAACATAGTTGTATCTTTGATCTTATAAACTACAGGATAATGGTGTTGTGGTAACTTGCCCAAATAAAAAAAAACATAATATTATTATTCTTGATATCACTAGAAAAAAAAAGCCTTTGAAACTTAGTTTGCAATAACTCCATCAGTATCACCAGCAAAGCAGCTTCATTATTATCCCATTAAATAAGAGGAGACTGTGCGCTGCATTTCGAGATTTCATAATTTGCCACGTCACGAATGTTAATTCTCCATTACGAACGCTAGTTTACAAGACCGACCGCTTCCGACTCGTCCTTGCTTCCAAGCATGCGTGTTTGTACTTTTGTCGGACGGACTTGTCTACACACCTCGGAAAATCCAACAACAGACATTTGTCTGCAGAAAATTTATAAACCTGCCATCCAACATTTGTCTGTGGAAAATCTGACAACAATTGTCCGATGGAGCATACACACGGTCGGATTTTCCGCAAACAGCCTGTCATCACACATTTCCCGTCGGAAAATCCGATCATGTGTACAAGGCTTTAGTGTTTAGGTGTTAGTATTAAGATTTTGTGTTAAGGTAAGGGTTTAGGGGGTTAAAGTATATGTAAAGCCATTTTGAAGGGAGATATGCCCCGTACACACGGTCGGATTTTCCGATGGAAAATGTCCGATCGGAGCGTGTTGTCGGAAATTCCGACCGTGTGTGGGCTCCATTGGACATTTTCCATCGGATTTTCCGACACACAAAGTTGGAGAGCAGGAGATAAAATTTTCGGGCAACAAAATCCGTTGTCGGAAATTCCGATCGTGTGTACACAAATCCGACGGACAAAGTGCCACGCATGTTCAGAATAAATAAAGAGATGAAAGCTATTGGCCACTGCCCCGTTTATAGTCCCGACGTACGTGTTTTACATCACCGCGTTTAGAACGATCGGATTTTCCGACAACTTTGTGTGACCGTGTGTATGCAAGACAAGTTTGAGCCAACATCCGTCGGAAAAAATCCTAGGATTTTGTTGTCGGAATGTCCGAACAAAGTCCGACCGTGTGTACGCCCTATTAGTATTAAGATTATGTGTTAAGGTAAGGGTTTAGGGGTAAAAGTTTATGAAAAGCCATTTTGAAGGGAGATAGAGTAAGGAATTGTTAAAGAATATGTTACCCCATTGTTTCCTTTGTGTGAAATACCTGGTGATCCAGCCAGTCCTGCTTTTCTATTTCAAACTGACCATGCTAGGCATTAAAGCGCATCCTCCACAGCATGGTCCGTTTTCTGACTGTGCTTGGAGCACAGCCTGCTTGTCCTCCAATGGCCAAGACTTGTGCTGATATGCCCTCCCTGTGCAGTCATTCACTTTAAAGATCAGTGTACTGCTGTTTCTCCTCCCCCACCAAGTCCCTTATGCAGCTGCAAACAGAGTTCATGTGATCATTTAAATTTTTTTTTATTTTTTTTAATATATCCATACACAAATGTTTTGCCTTTCAGTTCTATTTTAAACTGCCATGTGTGTCCCATTGGGAAGATCTCCTTTCACTATTCATAGGTTGGACTTGATGGACTTGTGTCTTTTTTCAACCTCACATACTATGTAACTATGTAACTTCCTGCTCTGTACGCACATCTGAAAGTAATAGGAAATCTATCCAAAGTGAGTAGGAATCCCTGTTTGGACAGTTGTTTCTCTATTCCTGTTCTGATGACAACCCAAAAAATTTGGATTTTCTATTTTTTGTTTCAGTGACAATGCTCAGTAGGACAAATAGAGAGGGAGTGAATTTCTGCAACAGGGACACACACAATAGACCTATAGCAATAAATAATATCAATAAACCTGACACATGTACGAAACACTCATTGCTCAAAGCATAAAAAAAAGTTTTGGCTTTACATACACTTTATCCCTTTACTGCATTCACCGTAAGCATTTTAAATAAAAGATGTGCTCTACTCTAAAACAAAGTGTACCACTTCTGTGAATAAGGTTAATGCATTGTTTCCGTCCTACAGATTAATATCAGTATACTTCTGTTTCGATCGGTCCATGCGGTATAACATTTTCCCTGATTCTTTACAGACCATGTCAGGAGAGTGGATTTTATCTGATGGATCTGAGGTGAAGACACCTGCACCCAACAACAACATCCTAGGCCATGTGGTCCATAGACTGTTGGATATTGTCAATCCGCCCCCACCTAACACACCACCACCTGGGTTTCCTCCGTTCCCCATCAAAGGCTGCGTTCTTGGGAAGATCTTCTCTGGAAAGAGTAACAGCCTCAAGCATTTGGCAAAAAGTAAAGTATCTTTTCCTCCTGAAGTAGAAGTATTTAGTTTTTTTAAGGCTTTCACGGTCCGATAATCTCACTGACAAAGATCGGAATTTTAGACTTTGCATGTGGGTATAAAAAAATGATTTGGTATGAGAAAAATTCCACATAGTGGTCACATCATTTGACTTTTTCTACCCACAGCTGTGGTAAAAAGTGGGTGACCTATTTATACTTATATAGACTGCCCATGTTGGAGTCATATTTTTGTTTAAATGAATACAGGGAATGCCCTGATTCTTTTCATTATTTTTTTTTACATTTATTTATAAAAGTTTTACATGACTCCATCTCTTTCCAACTCCCAAGCCTCTCTATTGGCCCTTAAAGTGACAGGTGACCTCCCTGATAGATTAAGAGGTTCAAGTGATTGTAAAGGCTCATTTTTTTATTTTTTAAAACGAAAACATACTTACCTCCACTGTGCAGCTAGTTTTCCCCTGGTAGCTCTCGCGGCTCCTCCCCGCATCAGATAACCCCCTAGGAGAAGCGCTCTCCCAGGGGGGTTACCTTGCGGGCACGCACCCGAGTCCAGCATTTGCGTCCATAAACACGAATGCCGGACTCGGCCTGGAGTCCGTGTCATTGGATTTGATTGACAGCAGCGCGAGCCAATGGCTGCGCTGCTATCAATCTATTCAATCAAGAGCCGAGAACCCCAGGCAGAGAGACAGCGTGTCCCCGCCGGGTCAAGTTCGAGGGTTCAGGTAAGTAAAACGGGGGGGGGGCTGGGGGGCCGGTCACTAACAGGTGTTTTTTCACCTTAATGTAGAGGATGCATTAACCTCCCTGGCGGTATTCCCGAGTCTGGCTCGGGGTGGAATTTCAGAACCAAAAGCGGTAACCCAGAGCCAGACTCGGGATCGTATCTCAGGATCCAGGAAGAGCTTCCTTACCTTGTCCCCTGGATCCTGCGATGTCTCCCCGCAGTGTGAGCGAGCCGTCCTCCGCTTGATTCATCACGGAGCCGAGCTCCGTTCCCTGCAAGCGTTGTGACACACGGGGACGGAGAACGGCGCCAAATTCTAAAAGTGAAACACACACAATACATACAGTACACTGTAATCTTACAGATTACATTACTGTATGAAATAATTTCACATCCCTTTTGTCTCTAGTGGTTTGTCCAGTGCCCTACATGCAGTTTTATATTATAAAAACTGTTCTTTCTGCCTGCAAACTGGAGATTGTCCATAGCAACCAAAACTGTCCCTTTACATCAAAAGTGGTTTTAGACCAGCTAGAAAACAGCGATAATAAATTAGAATCACTCGCAGAATTGAGCGATAGTGATTTGTGGGGAAATTCGTCATCAGCCACTGAAAAGTAATGACAGCGACAATTCTGCAACTGATCAAATTTCAGTGTGATTGATTTGATTACATTATTGAATATTTTTTGTTATTATTATATTATTATTTGGTATAACTATTATATAGTTATTTATTATATTATAAATTATGATTTCGTGTTTCAAACTTTATCATACCCGAGGTGTCTACTAGAGTCTTGTTTGGACAGATTTAAGTGAGTTATTCCTAAGAATTACAGGCCTACAATATAAAACGCCAAATTTCCATGCAAAACATTGTACCGCTTTCAGCATCAAAAATCTGAAATAATCATACCGCCAGGGAGGTTAAGGTGAAAAAACACGAAGGTTTACACCGCTTTCAGTAAGTGGGAGGGGCCTAGTGCAATTGTGACTTTTCCCAAAAAAGGATTGGAATTGGTAGAGAGGAGGGGGACTGACATTACAATTTCCACCTCCACTAAACTGTCTTATTGCTGAATATAGCAGGCAGCTAAACTATGGGTATGTTTATTTTGTTTAAGGGGAGTGAAACAAGCATAATACTTACCATGTTCCACTTGGCACTGATCTCAGCACGCCAGTGTTCCCAGGTCATGGGCAATCCCTCGGTGCTCTCATGTACATTAACCTCCCTGGCGGTATTCCCGAGTCTGGCTCGGGTTGGATTTTTCATACCAAAAGCGGTATCCCCGAGCCAGACTCGGGCTTGCATCGCAGGATCCAGGAAGAGTTTACTTACCTTGTCCCCTGGATCCTGCGATGTCTCCCCGCTGTGATCGGCGAGCCGCTGTGTCTCGTTCGATTCACAGTGCCGAGCTCCGTTCCCTGCGAGCGTTGCGACGCACGGGGACGGAGTTCGGCGGTAAATTCAAAAGTGAAACACACAGTATAGGTACAGCATACTGTAATCTTACAGATTACAGTACTGTATCAAATAACAACACATCCCCTTTGTCCCTAGTGGTCTGCCCAGTGTCCTGCATGCAGTTTTATATATATAAAACTGTTCTTTCTGCCAGGAAACTGGAGATTGTCCATAGCAACCAAAAACTATTTATAGTTATTTATTATATTATAATTTTTTATTTAGTTTTTCAAACTTTATCATACCCGGGATGTCTACTAGACTCTTGTTTGGACAGATTTAAGTGAACTATTCCTAAGAATTACAGGCCTACAATATAAAACGCCAAATTTCTGTGCAAAATAATTGTACCGCTTTCAGCACCTAAAATCAGAAATAATCATACCGCCAGGGAGGTTAAAGGGTGACTGGTTATCCTTTATTATTCTTGTGGGCAGAGGTTGGCTGTACTTTGTGCCCCCTCCTGCCGAAGCACCCAAGACAGCCCCATGGCCGGACAGATTTTTCGGTTAGGGTCGAAGGTAGACATGTGCAGTTCATTTTCTTCCGAATTAGTTTTTTTAACGAATTTCGACAAATTTGTTAATTCTGTAATATCTGAACTAACGAAAACCCGTTTAACAAATTTTTCAGAATATTAGAAAATTCATAAATTAGACAATTAAAAAATTTGAAAATCCGAAAATTCGAAAATATGAAAAAATAACTAACAACTAACAATAACTAACTAAAAATAATAACTTAACTATTAAATTATAGGTATTGGAATTTCCTTTCAAATTTGTTTGTTAGTGAACGTAAGGAATTCAAATTTCTCTGAGGTTACGAATTATCCGAAATAACGAATGCTGTATCTGAACGAATGGAACGTAACAAATAGATAATAATAATAGAAATAAAAACTTTTTATTATTATTATTTATTAATTTGTTCCATTCCATTCATTTAGATGCGGCATTCGTTATGGCCCAATAATTTTAATAGAAAACATTTCTCTGTGGATGACAACGTAGACATAGGATAAAAAGTTGCAGATGCAGCCATGGAAAATGACTTTATTGACAAATTTCACAAGAAGTGGAAGCCAAGGGCTGGGATCTGTCTCCCAGTAACCTTATGCCTCGTACACACGATCGGACATTCCGACAACAAAACCGTGTATTTTTGTTTGCAGGGTGTTGGCCCCAACTTGTCTTGCATACACACGGTCACACAAATGTTGGCCAACAATTACCAATGTAGTGACGTACAAGACGTACATGATATCTCCATTATGAACGCTAGTTTTACAATACCGAGCGTTTCTGTCTCGTACTTGATTCCGAGCATGCGTGAACTTTTGTATGACGGACTTGTGTACACACGATCGGAAAGTCTAACAACAAAATTTTGTTGCCGTAAAATTTGAGAACCTGCTAGCCAACATTTGTTGTCGGAAAGTGTCCGATGGAGCATACACACGGTCGGACTTTCAGCCAACAAGCTCACATCCAACATTTCCCGTCGGAAAATCCGATCATGTGTACGCGGCATAAGTGTCTGGTTATTTTATTCCTTTGGACTTATAGGATTTGCTATGAGAATAAGCCCAAGAGATCTATGACAGGCAGGGACATGTCAATACATGTCTTTCTACTTTCTAATGTCTCACTACCTTGATGTCTCCTTCATACATTAAAGTGGTTGTAAATGATCACCTTGTAAAACAATCCAGTTTAAAATAGAAATGAAAGGCAAAACATTTTTTGTATAGATCTAAAAAAAAAAATTATAAATACCTTTTCCCCCATTTTTTGTAAATGATCGCATTCCCTCTCTGTTCCCAGCTGCATAGGAGCTGGAGGAGGAGAAGTGTGTGCTCTCTTGTTTAGTGTGGTTAGTTGTTATATAACTGAATACTAACATTTATAGGTAAAGTTGATCCAGGGGAAATCTGATTGCCTCTCAAGGGATCAGGAAGGAATATTTTCCCCTACTGTAGCAAATTGGATCATGCTTTGCTGGGGGTTTTTTTGCCTCCCTCTAGATTAACTGTGGGTGAAGGATTGTGTATATGGAATCGTATGATTTTTTTTTTTTTTTTGGTTGAACTAGATGGATTTGTGTCTTTTTTCAACCTGACTAACTATATACTATATACAAGTACATGGTAAAACAGGAACAAATCAGGAATATGAAGTGTTGGGGTAACAAACACTTTAACCCTACTCTATACCTGCCCTTAATTTTTTTCCTATTTTCTATTTTTGCTTTATTCGTTTTGTTAAATAGATCATTTTCCTGGAACTATGCTCATGGATTATTACCTTAACTGGTTTAGATGCAAATATATCATCTCATCCAGGAGTTGTGGTATTCTGCTTTAGAATTATGGTATTTTAAACAAATGAGGAACATCATAACTTTTATAGTATTTTTAGAAAAAAAAGTAATGTACAAAAAAGTTGCAAACACTTGTCAAAATGATCAATAGATCCAGAAAAATAGGCAGCTGAAGTTACATGCAAATCTTGATTTTTTTTATTATTATTTTTTTTTTTTCAATCTATATAAAAGTTGTACTTGGCTCCATCTCTTCCCACCTCTCAAGCCTCTCTATTGGCTCTTAAAGTGACAGGTGACCTCCCTGATAGATTAAGAGGTTCAGGAAGTGGGAGGAAAAGTGGGTGGAAAAAAAAATAATAATTTGCAAACACTTTTAGCTGCTAATCTATGATTTGACTGGTAATCAATATGAGTTTTATTGAGGGAATTCTCTATTTATGCTTTTTTTTTAAAGTTGAACTCCAGGCACAAAAAAATTGTATTTAAATATATTCCTCAACAGCCACAAATATGAAGTCAATCGTTATGCACCACATGCAACCCAGATATTAGCTTGTAACAGTGGTGGTGACATCATGACCAAGCTAACAGTGGTGGTGACATCATGACCGAGCTAACAGTGGTGGTGACATCATGACCGAGCTAACAGTGGTGGTGACATCATGACCGAGCTAACAGTGGTGGTGACATTATGACCGAGCTAACAGTGGTGGTGACATCATGACCGAGCTAACAGTGGTGGTGACATCATGACCGAGCTGCACATAACCTGTGCAAAGTGTAGAGCACTGGGAGGGACTCAGGTCCTCCCTCTACTAGACATGCATCAATAAATTTGTTTTGTTTCGTTCCGTTCCATTTCGTATTCGAATTAATTCGGATTTCGTAATTTGTGTCGAAATTTCGTACGAAATAGGAATTTTCGTTAGGTTCGTTAACTTTTCGCAACAATTATGAATGGTCGTTATGATGAATTTATCATTATGAGGGGCTCCCACCATCCCTGTGCTGTGCTGACTTCCAGGGTTTTTAACTTTTAGGTTTGTTAACTTTTCGTAACAATTACGAATGTTTGTTAGGAATTTGGATCCAAAATTCGTAAACGAAATTTCGTATTTCGTACAAAATTCGGAAGCATAGCAATTCGTATTTCGGATCCTCCCGAATGTATGAATTTATGGAAATTCGTACGAATTTTCGATTCGTACGAAACGAATCGCACATGTCCACCCTCTACAGACTGATCCTGAAAACTACAGAGGGACAGGTAGAAGACCAGTTTATTACAGGACATTCCTGCACAGAAGACAAGTGCATGAGTTGTTTCATGCTGGATTACTGCCTGCAAAGATCTGGGAGAAACAGCCAAGGACAACAAGATTCAAGTTAGAATATATATAGCTCTTATATACAATATATATATACAATATTTTTTAGGTCCAATTTCATCTTTAAGATTTACATATTGTAGTTATTGGTTTGTAGTCTTGTAAAATGACTTGTTCTGCATTGTAGGCTGCTATACTCAATGGGCTCTATTTAAAGGATTGTTTTATTATTCATAGCTTTCAACATTGAGGTGCTGTATGTGGATACCTTAGTGAAAGAGGCCTTACAGGCCTATAAAGACAATGAGATGGAGCAAGAGGTCATTACATCTGCTGATACAGATCAAGAGGAACCTCAGGAAAATAAGGTACTAAAAATTTGTTGAACTTTGCGTAATGATTGTTTTCACAGCAAACCTTAAGACCCATTTCACACTGGAGGCCTTTTTTCAGGCGCTTTAGCGCTAAAAAAAGCGCCTGAAAAAAACCTCATCTGCAATCCCCCAGTGTGAAAGCCCAAGTGCTTTCACACTAGGGCACTGCGCTGGCAGGACTTCAAAAAAAGTCCTGCAAGCAGCTTCTTTGAGGTTTTTTAGGTTTTAGGAGCACCGCTCCCAAAGCGCTCCTGCCCGTTGAAATCAATGGGCGGAGCCGCCAAAGGATTAAAAGTGCCCCCGAAAAGCGCTGCAAAAACGACGGCCGGGCGCTGGCAGTGTGAATGCCAAACCCAGATTAGAGGCTGGTTTACACATGCAGCAAAGACAGACTGCTGCTCCTCCGAAAAGCATCCTGCACTCAGATTGCTTTTCGGAGGCATTGAGGAAGCATTATGTTGCTTCCGCATCACTTGTTTTGACCCCCTAAATGCTGCACTACAGCGCCGCAACCTTGTTTACTTGAATGCGTCACGTTTGGTGGGTGGTAGTGCCTGAAGAATGTGCTGGGGGGTATTATTCCTGCTGTTAAGCAAAGCATCGTGGCCATGACATGTGTACACCCTGGCGTTGCCTTTGCAGCTTTAGGTTGGGGCGGGCCTCAACTAAGTAATTCGTTAAAGATCTAATGAAACAAAAGGTCAACTCAAAGTAAATCTTGCAGTCCAATCAGCCGATTAATTTTGTGCTGGAGGTTGGATTACTGGCAAAGTGCATTCCTGAGAACTGAGTGAGAAGGGTGTTGTATTGTATTTGAGCAGAGGAGAAGAGATATTGTCATTGTGTGCATTAATAGATTCAATAAACAAACGACTTTCCAAACTACGAATCCTTATCACGAATATATATACATACATAAATATCGAATTTCAAGGAGTACAAACAAAATGATAGGGCATATAGCGAATGAATTCGACATGATTCGAGATTCAGTATAACGAATATCGACACGCTACGAATAATAACGAATTATCCGAAAACGTATTAATGTAACATAACGAATATAACAGAACTTATGTATTTTAGGAATGACAACGAACCGAAACTAAGCAAATTTTTCCGTTTTGCACAAGTCTACTAGTTAACCCCTTGGCGCTGGCCGTATGCAAATATGCGGCCTCTCGGGAACTGGTCTTACCACCAAGGGGCCGAATATTTGTGTTAATTGCCCCCAGTACACCTGTGCTGAGAGCGTGCGTGCTCCACGCACAGTTACTTTCGCTATACCGAAAGCTCCCAAACGCTCCTTGCGATTGGGAGTTTGCGGTCCACGTGACCGCCGTGACAACCAGTCACGTGATCTTAAGCCGTGCCCACCCCACAGCATCATAAACCTCATAAACGGCCAGTAGGCGCCGGCGCCAAGAGGTAAATCGTATTTTTGCTTTCCATGTCACCGTCTCAACTCCTGGCCTGTCTTAGGACTGCTGGGGTTGATTTACTAAAATTGGAGAGTGTAAAATCTGGTGCAGCTCTGAATAGAAACCAATCAGTTTACAGTTTTTGTTTTTTTTTTGTCAAAGTTTAATTGAACAAGTTGAAGTTAGAAGCTGGTTGTCTACCATGCAGAGCTGCACCAGATTTTGCACACTCCAGTATTAGTAAATCAACCCCACTGTCTGAAGAAAACTGTGGATGGATTGATCACAATTTAGGACACCGTTGAATTAGTTACTGATTGTGGTGGGAATCTGGGGAGAACTAATATTTTACTGGGATTTGAAAGAATGCTCTCTAACAATTCTGTTTTTTTAACTTTTATGAAAGCAGATGACAGATAATGTTCCTGCTGAATCGAATGGCCCAGAGGTGCAATCTGCTACAAGTATTCCTGCAATTACAGGTGAGTTTTCAGATATTACATCATATGCATACAAGCGGGTCCAGTGCGTTCTTTCCTTTGAAGTTGAACACCAGGCAATTTCTGTCTTTCTGTCTGCTTTTTGAGTCTGCTGTCAGCATCAGTCACAAGCTTTCCTGACACCAAGAGAAAAAGGTGACAGGGGAGGTGCCTCCAACTGATTGACAGCCTCAGCTCTGTTCCTGTGTGCTGTGTGAAGTGGGGTGTGTCCCTTCCCTCCAATCAGCTCTGATCATGTCTGTAGCCTCTGATAATGTCCGCAGCCTCTGATCATGTCCGCAGTCTCTGATCGTCTCCTGTATCATGTTTGCAGTCTCTGATCATGTCTACAGTCTTTGATCATGTCTGCAGTCTCTGATCATATCAGCAGTCTCTGATCATATCAGCAGTCTCTGATCATATCAGCAGTCTCTGGTCATTTCAGCAGCCTCTGATCATGTCTGCAGTCTCTGATCTTGTCTGCAGTCTCTGATCATGTCCGCAGTCTATGATCATCTCCTGTATCATGTCTGAAGTCTCTGATCATCTCCTGTATAATGTTCGCAGTCTCTGACCGTCTCCTGTACCATGCCTGCAGTTACTGCTGTCACTTCTGCTAGTTGCCTCCTCCTTCCCTCCATCAGCTGTCAACTTTGCCCCCATGTCTCCCAATGACCCTCCCATTCTCATCCTCTCCCCCCGCCCCCCCCCCCACCCCCCAGCGATCACAGCGTTTTCCATTCCAACTCTCCCACCCCACAATCCCTATTATACCCCACCCTCAACTACCCTGCCCTCGTTTACCCCTCTACACCCCCCCCTTTGCCCTCACCCCAGCCGCATCTAACTCCCTAACAACTCCCCACCTCCCAAACCACCCCACTACTTACTCTTCCTAGGCGTTGGGTAACAGTAATTGGTATCAAGGAGTACTTAAAAAAAAAACGTATCGGTACTCGTACTCTGTGTTAAAATAATGGTATCGGTGCATCCCTAATGGAAATAAAAGCTATTATAAGGATTTTGAGCTTTACTCTTTTTTTAAAAAAAACACTGCTATTATTTTTAACGCATCTGTAAGTATTATGCTTATTCCATTCCCCAAACATATAAACATGGCTGCAGTTCAGCTTTAAGAACAATTTGGTAGTTGCATCAGCCGTTTCATGTCTGTGGATGTGTTACATCTGTAGATATCTTAAGAAAATCTTGGGTCTACCTTTTCTGTTCCTGGTAAAGCCTGACAAATTTAAAACATTTACTCTTTAATCAACCCAAAGTAAACTCAAACATTTTGAGATTGAACTGAATTGTCTATTTTACAAAAATCATGCACTATAGGGTACCTGGCTAGGACTCCAGAGATCCACCAACTTTCAGTGTTTGAAAAAATAGTAGTCACAGGCTTCAAGGGCTTTACTGCAGATAGTTCCACAGTTACACAGTATCACATAATAGTCACTTGTATATCATAAATTATTTTTTTAAGTATATCTGAACCCAAGAAAAAAAAATGTAATATAGTGTAGTTTACCAACCATTAGATTTGGTTGCTGCATTAGGTTTCTTTTTTTTTCTAAGTACATATTTTGCAGAAAATACCTGTTGATTCTGCAAGAAATCTAGTCTCCTTGTGACTTTCTGTGCACAGAACTGAAATCTCACACAATGTTATCAACATTCACACTTCAATTCTTTGTACATAAACAGGATCTTCACCCTAGAACAGTGGTTCTCAACCTGGAGGTCAAATGACGATTTGCCAGGGGTCACCAAATCCTGGGCTGTCCCTGAAGCCTGCACCACTCTCCCAGCCTTTTCGTGGCCACCCAGCAGCCTGGCTACGGAGCCTGTGGAAGCCCAGCTGGGCTGTTCCTGGAGCCCGCGGCCGCCCACTCAGCCTTTTTACCAGCTGCTCATTCAGTTCATGGCATGGCTGGGGGGCAGAGCCAGGAGGTCAGCTGACTGGTGAGGAATGTGAAGTGGGAGGGGCTGGAGGAGACCCTATCTCCTGATTTTGGAATAGGTGTCACTGCTGCGAGACACCACAGAGCTGGAGACACAGTGAGTCACACTACCTGTGATTAGAGTTGCCATTAAAAGTCCTCACTACAGTTCTCAGATCAGCAGATGACCTTGATCAAGAGCACCTAAGTTGGCTGATCAGAACTCCCCCCAGCACTGCCACTCATCCCATTCCCCTCACCCCCCAGGGTGTAAGAGAAGGAAAAAAATAAAGAATACATGGAAGGGAGAGGAAAAGAGGGGGAGGGAGAAAAAGAATAAGAAAAAAATAGCTAGAGAGAGGAATGGGGGAAAAAAAACAAGAAATTAGGATAGAGAGAGATGAAAAGGAAAGAAAGGAGAACACAGAGAGTGGTACATCCTAAAATGTACCATACAGGGTTTTAATACTGTACAAGTGGAAGGGACTCAGGGAGCGCTAAATGTCCGTGGGTTAGGGGCGCAAATTACTTGTCATGCCTAGGGTGCTGACAACCCACGCTATGAAAATAATTTTACTGTAAGGGTTCCTTACAACTTGGGAAATTTTATCAAGGGGTCACGGCACTAGAAAGGTTGAGAACCACTGAACTAGAAAGAAAAAAACTAAAAGTCATCAGCTACAAATATTGTAGCTGCTTACTTTAAATAAAAGGATACTTGCCTGTCCAAAGATCCAGCGCTATCCTCACCCGGGCCGGTTCTTCGTCTGTCTTTTAGTCCCTGGCTACTGTGGGAAGCTGGCTGTGAAGCCTTGCAGCTGAGCCGGCTTCCTGCTGCACTTGCATGAGTGATTGGTCCTGCTGCCTTCTGGAACCTGTGACATGTCCCAGAAGGCTTTTGACAAATAGAGGGAGGCCAAACTTCAGCTTGGATCACCTTAAATTGATCGAAGTGGAAGTGGGAAGGTACCTATCAAAACAATGCACCCGCTCCCCAGAAAAAAATATGTTATGCTAAATGTGCTAAAGGAGGGAGGAAGGAGGACATAAAGCAGAAATTCCCCTTTTGGGTGAAGTTCTGCATTAAGAACACCTTCCCCTGTGTTGATTGAATGAGGAGAGGGAGTAGTGTCTGTGGTCCAAATCGGGAGAGCAGCCTAGGTTGACAGCGCTGTCCATTCATACATACAGTACAGTGAGTGAGCATTGTCTCCCTAGAGCAGGAAGGATGTTACTGCAAGATCACTAGGTGAAAATAAAGGGGAAAAAAATCCTTGAGAAAATAAAAGTAATGCAGCCACCACATCTAAGGACTGGTAGGTGGATATATATTACATCTGTTCTTGGGTTTAGAACCTACCAAGCCACATTATAAACTGTGAATTTATTTTTTCAGTCTAGTAACATTTTCAATTGTTAAAGAGGAACTGCAGTCTGCTCATATAATTTGTAATAAAAACATCTTTGCCATTCTGAAGCTTCCCTCCAACCACTTTGCATATAATTTTATTGCACATATATTACTGTGATTCTGTACTTTGCCAACTATGCTGCAGAAATCTCCCTCCACTAAGTCTGGCTGAATCCATTTTAACTGTGGGCAGCTGAAGCTGCTGTCTGTTCACTTCCTGGATTTACACAGACACACAGAGGCACACCTCCAGCTCTGCAGCTCTCATTGGCCCTCTTATGACTCCCCCCCCCCCCTCCCTTCCTGGCAAACTCTCACAAGAATGAGAGAGAGAGCTGTGCATGATGTCATAAGCCTAGGTTGTTTATTAGACAAGAAACAGGAAGTGGGCAGTATAAGGTATTTACTGGCAAAAAAAATGCTTTACTATCCAAAGTTAAAACAACAAGGGCAGAAGATTTAATCGATGGAAAGATGAAAAATGACTGCGTTTCCGCTTTAATATATTTCTTTTGCTGCCTATATAGAAAATGATGAACCTATAAATGAAACATCGCATCATACAGTGCAAAGCTTGACTAAAGAAAACTCTGTTGAGAAGGAAAATAAGGTAAATCTTCTATATGTTTTGAGCCTGTTAAGTAATAGAGCAGTTAGGCTGAACTATGTTTTGTGATTACTGTCACATTTTATCTTATATGTCAAACCTGAGCTTTGGATCTGTTATTTTGTGTTTGAAATACCATGGTATGTGTCTATACTAAGCTATACAGAAGCCTCTGGTGCATCAAGGTATAAAAAATACCTGGAAAACCTCCATTGTTATAGAAGAGACTCTGCATTGTTGGTTCCCAAAGTGGATGGTGGGTGTGGCAGAAAGATCCAGGGGAGCTCAAAAAAGAGCCACAAGGGAGGTCAAAACCAAAGGAACAAAAAGTTTTCTTTTACAGAATCTATATTATAAAATATATGCACCAAAAATCTAAGCAATCACACTTAAAGTGGACTTGGCATCAAGTACAGGCAATCCCAGAGTTACGAACACAATAAGGACTGTAGGTTTGTTCGTAAGTGGAATTTGTTTGTAAGTCGGAACACTGCATTTGTAAGTGTAACTTCCGCCTGTGCATGGATGTGGGATGTTTCGGGCGGTTGTTATGTTATCTGGGGCTCTTCTGGCCATGCAGTACATGTAGTACTGCAGTATGGGATGTGTCCGGAGGTGCTCGGAGGTATCCAGGACCAGCGTAGAGCACAAGTGGCCGACATTTAAGGCTGTTTTAAGTAGGAGTCGTTCGTAACTCGGGTGTTCGTAACTCTGGGACTGCCTGTACCAGTATGCTAAAAAATGTCAGTGTAACATCTCCAGTTCCTGAACTTTGTTTTCCTCTGGTCCTCAGTGATTTACACTGCTGGGAGTGTGGGTCTGCACATTGTGAGCCACCAAAAATAGGTTGAGGTTGTTATTCCATGCCCTGATCCTCCCGTAGTGGGGAAGGTGAATCCCCACAGTATCAAGCTATATAGGGATATCAATAAACCTTTTCAAAGAAGAGGTCCTGTCACTAACTGGTTTAAATTTTCTATAGAAGGATAGATACAAAGATTCATGCTTATGGCACAATCTATTCACTTTTTTTCTTCCACGATGCCTGTGTATTGATCTGCTTACTTTATGAGTTGAATCCATTCAGAGAGTGCCAGTTTGTGGAGACAACGCTGGTGGGGGTTACAAGCTGGGATATTGCTAGAGTGGAGGGACCAACCATATGGTGTGGAATGTATCAAGTGCTTAATTGAGGGTCATTCCTATCTGGCAGCCCCCCACCTAATTCACTAGGGTGCTGTGCTGTCTTCTTTAAAGTCTGAAGGCTTTCTGGGACCCTGGTTTATCTCTTCACTATTTCTTATGAGGATCGCCCTTTCTCCTCGGCTCTTCATTGGGTCTGATTCATAATGAGTTTATATAATTGATCAATTTACTCCTTTTGGCCCCTTTCACACGGGCGCCTCCATTTGGCGGACTCCGCTTGCTCACCGTGCAGAGCAGAGACGGACCCAGTCCCGTTCCCCTCTATGGGGAAATCTGGTGAAAACGGACCGACTGTCCATTTTCATCTGATCATATCCGATCCACAAGACGGATGGAAAATAGGACCACCATCCGTCTGGATTTTGCGGACAGGATCGGATAGAATAGCGGTGGATGTCAGCACACATGTCACCACTCCAAATGGGAGACTGCAAGGTCTGCCTGAAAAACTGACAGGCGCACCTGATCAGACAGCTTGTGTGAACGGGTCCTTATAATTTCTTCATCAGTTTTACATGTATATTTTGATTGTGGTAGAATAGATCCTCTTCATCTCTTATGTGTAAATTCACATAATATTGCATTTATCGCTATTGGAAATATTATTATAGAGTGATTTGTTAGTGCTGCAATTTTTGCATATTTATTTTTGAGGACTGTGTATTTGGGCATAGTGCTAGCTGCTTTACATTGTACAGTATTTGAGCCCTAGTGATGTTTCTTTATGTTTTAGATTATTTTTACCTGAAGGGTGAACAAATCTTTTAAGAGGCTTGTGCATAGTACTTGGTTTTGAGAGCTGTTAAGATTGTCAGATAGGAGCCTTTGAAGGTGTTTTAGCACATCTGAAACATCTTATACTTCTGCAAATACAATTTTGAGATAACCTGACCCCTAATGACCTTATGACATTATGATAAGTTTTAAAATAGAAAGATGTAGTACATAAAAAGAAGATAGTTTCCTCCCAGTGATTGGTAGTGCATATCACTCTAAGTCCTTCAACCGCTGACTAAAAATGGTTTATCTTTACTCTATCTATAAACCACTCTTGGTTTTGCAGATATAATTGTGACTTTTGCTTGAATCCTTTCTTGGACTTCTCACGTGCAGTGGTTATAAACCACTCACCCCTTGGCCATCAGTGGTCTGCAAATCCTCTGTCGCTAGTATTAATCATCCAGCTAAGTGTACATCAAAATTACATATTTTTTGGATATTGTTTTTAACTTTTAAAGGTGGATTTCTTTTTGAGTTTTTCTACCTTTAGGCCGGGTTCACATTATTGCGAATTGCAGAAGCCTTGTGCGTCTATTGGTCCGTTTCAGGTCCGAATTCAGCCCAAAATTCAGGCTGAAATCGGACCTGAAACGGTGAACCAGGACGCACAGGACCCCTGCTGGGAGCCGCATCGGCATTAGGTGTGAACCGAGTCAAAACTCTGAACTTCATACACACAAACACATACAGTTAAAGTGACACTAAACTTTGGTTTTATAAAATAAAATTCTATTCAAGTATGTATTCTTAACCCATAAAAGTCCCATTTTTCATGCTGCTGTGATCTGACTTCCTGTTAGAGGTTGGCTACATCCGTTCTCCATGGTCCCACTGTATGTAGGAATGTAGCCACCCTCTCTTGCTCACTCCCAAGATGGACTAAGGACTATGGGATTTGTAGTGTGCATAGAGCAGTGTACATGGTCACAACTGATACAGACTGCTCAGTCCAAAGAACAGAAGTGAGAGGAAAAAGGAGTTGTTTGGGAGTTCACAGCAGACAGTACAAGGAGGCCTGAAAAACACAGCAAGGAACAGCTTTATGAAAATTAGAATACAGAACCATTAAAAGAGAAGTACGGGGTTTTTTTTTTTTTTTCCAATCTTACTTACCTAGGTGGATGCAACATCAGTCCGATGCTGCATATGTCCTCCTGCTGGCTCTAACAGCAAGCGATCAAACACTGCCGATCGCTCGGTTCTCACAGCTCCCTTAGCAGGGAACTGGTGACTATCACTCACCACTCTCTGCTCTGCCCCCCCTCCTCGCTCACTGGAGCGCTGGGCTGTGGAGGGCGCAGGAGCGGCTGACTCAGGCTCTCAGTGGATCACTGAGAGGCTGAGCCAGGTGCCGGTCCAGTTACAGTGCCTTGCAAAAGTATTCACCCCCTTGGCCTTTTACCTATTTTGTTACATTACAGCCTTTGGTTCAGTGTTTTTTTAATCTGAATTATATGTGATGGTTTAGAACACAATAGTCTAAGTTGGTGAAGTAAAATTAGAAAAATATATACATAAAACTATTTTTCACAAATAAAAAACTGATAATTGGCATGTGTGTATGTATTCACCCCCTTTTTTATGGAGCCCATAAAAAGCTCTGGTGCAACCAATTACCTTCAGAAGTCACATACCGTAATTAGTGAAATGATGTCCACCTGTGTCTAAGTGTCACATGACCTGTCATTACATATACACACCTTTTTGAAAGGCCCCAGAGGCTGCAACACCTAAGCAAGAGGCACCACTAACCAAACACTGCCATGAAGACCAAGGAACTCTCCAAACAAGTAAGGGACAATGTTGTTGAGAAGTACAAGTCAGGGTTAGGTTATAAAAAAAATATCAAAATCTTTGATGATCCCTAGGAGCACCATCAAATCTATCATAACCAAATGGAAAGAACATGGCACAACAGGAAACCTGCCAAGAGATGGCCGCACACCAAAACTCACGGACTGGGCAAGGAGAGCATTAATCAGAAAGGTAGCACAGAGACCTAAGGTAACCCTGGAGGAGCTACAGAGTTCCACAGCAGAGACTGGAGTATCTGTACATAGGACGACAGTAAGCCGTACACTCCATAGAGTTGGGCTTTATGCCAGAGTAGCCAGAAGAAAGCCATTACTTTCAGCAAAAAACAAAATGGCACGTTTTGAGTTTGCGAAAAGGCATGTGGGAGACTCCCAAAATGTATGGAGGAAGGTGCTCTGGTCTGATGAGACTAAGATTGAACTTTTTGGCCATCAAAGAAAATGCTATGTCTGGCGCAAACCCAACACATCACATCACCCAAAGAACACCATCCCCACAGTGAAACATGGTGGTGGCAGCATCATGCTGTGGGGATGATTTCAGCAGTTGGGACTGGGAAACAGGTCAGAGTTGAAGGAAAGATGGATGGTGCTAAATACAGGGATTTTCTTGAGCAAAATCTGTACCACTCTGTGTGTGATTTGAGGCTAGGATGGAGGTTCACCTTCCAGCAGGACAATGACCCCAAACACACTGCTAAAGCAACACTTGAGTGGTCTAAGGGGAAACATATAAATGTGTTGGAATGGCCTAGTCAAAGCCCAGACCTCAATCCAATAGAAAATCTGTGGTCAGACTTAAAGATTGCTGTTCACAAGCGCAAACCATCTAACTTGAAGGAGCTGGAGCAGTTTTGCTAGGAGGAATGGGCAAAAATCCCAGTGGTAAGATGTGGCAAGCTCATAGAGATTTATCCAAAGTGACTTGGAACTGTTATAGCCACAAAAGGTGACTCTACAAAGTATTGACTTTAGGGGGGTGAATAGTTATGCACTTTTTCTGTTAATTTGTCCTATTTGTTGTTTGTTTCACAATAAAAAAAAACATCTTCAAAGTTGTGAGTTAATTCCAGCTTGTGAGGCAACAAAACACGAAAAATGCCAAGTGAGGTGAATACTTTTGCAAGGCACTGTATGTGGGCGGATCCCGACTTCATTGTCGTGATCTTGCCCGAGTCTGGACCGGCTCTGTGACATCAGCCGACAATGGGCTTCAGCTCGCTGTCAGCTGAAAACGGGTCACAGGAGTGCAGAACCAACTGCACTCCTGTGATCCATAGGAGAAGTACAGCCAAACGAGCTTTAGCTGTATTTCTCCTTTAAGTAATGGATGTGTCTGGATCATTTTTTGGAGAACAGGAATATTGTTTAGTGTCACTTTAAGGTGGTTGTATATTTAAAAAAAAAAAAAACATAACACATAAAAAGTTTGTAACTCCCTGATCTGTTTGGATTTGATATTTTACTAATTCCCAGCACAGCTATGATAAACTGAAAGACCAATGGCCAGCCGTGTCAGCCATACAGGCTTTTTGACTTTGCACAGAGATGTCATTCTAACAAAGGGACCATACTTACAGGAGGGGAGTTCTTAGTGATGACCCATTATTATGCTTTGGCTCTGTCACTGTTCAGTCAGCAGGCTGGAGCAGTGACAGCTCAATGTTTTTTAAAGAGAAGCTGTCAATGGTTACCCCTCTTACCCATTGATATTCACTTTGCCAGTTTTCCTCCATCACTACTTCCTGCTCCTAACATCTATAGTGCTGGCTGGTGTCAAGTGCAAGAGGGAGCAGTGATGTCACTTCCTTTTTCATGTTATAGTGCTTAAACCTGAATTTGAGGAATGAGAGGCAGGGGTAGTACAGCTCAAGGTGAGTATCAGTGGATAGGGGGGTGGAGGGGGACCATTGCAAAGACATGGTCACTTTGCTCTAAATTATTAATGGCAGCTCTGAGGTGAGACAATAATACAAGTTCTAGCTGTAATTTATACAGGACTTTAATGTAAGGAAATGGTCGGTATGAAGTCAGCTAAGGTAACCAGGATAACCAGGATATTGGAGGCTTTCTTTCTTAGATATTGTGGGACAACTATACAACTTTTAATAAGGAAATATTAAATATGCAATTTCCTCATCAACATTGTATTAATATTTTTGGGGGTATTGTATGTCTATAGGGCTGTGTTGGGTGATTATATTTAATGCCATTTAATGTGTCATCTAATAGGTCAACAGTCCTGAGTGGTCACAGATGACTTGAATGACTGTTCCTCCTATAGCTGGAGGAAGGACAGCAAAAAGTTAACTCAGAAGTTTAGTCTTTAGTTTTTTTTTATGAGATAACTATCTGTATTCTGTTTCATTTCTTCTTCTGGCTTACTACTTTTACAGCTGTCAGCCAGGGCCGAGCTGGGCAAATTGATGGAGAAATATCTGAAGAAGGGAAAAGCTGTGCCAGATGAGTTACTTGTTGACATCCTTGTCACAGCCATCAAGTAAGGAAAGACCTTTTCTCTCTTTTCTACAATCAGGATACTCTGTTCTCCATTGTACGTTCCTTAACCACTTCAATACCAGGCACTTAGACACCTTCCCGCCCAGGCCAATTTTCAGTTTTCAGCGCTGTCGCAATTTGAATGACAATTGCGCAGTCATACTACATTGTACTCAAACAATTTTTTTATCATTTTGTTCCCACAAATAGAGCTTTCTTTTGGTGGTATTTGATCACCTCTGCGGTTTTTATTTTTTGCTCAACAAATAAAAAAAGACAGAAAATTTTGAAAAAAAAAAAAAGTTTTACTTTGTTTCTGTTAAAAAATTTTGTAAATAAGTACGTTTTCTTCTTCAATGACGGGCACTGATATGGTTGCACTGACTGGCACTGATACGGCGGAACTGATGGGCACCGATGAGGTGGCACCAATAAGGTGGCACTGATGAGGTGGCACTGACGGGCACTAATGATGGGCACTGGTATGCGGCACTGATGGGCACTCATAGGTGGCACTGATGGGCACTCATAGGCGGCACTAATGGGCACTCGTAGGTGGCATTGATGGGTACTTATGGGTGGCACTGATGGGTACTTATGGGTGGCAATGATAGGTGGCATGGATGGGCACTGATGGGCACTGATAGGTGGGCACAGATGGGCACTGACAGGTGACACCGATGGACACTGATGAGTGGCACTGATGACACTGATTGGTGGCACTGATGCCCCTAAGGGTGGCATTGCTGGACATCACTGCAATATAATGGTGCCAATCAGTGCCCATTTGTGGGCACTAATTGGCACAGATTGGGCAGTGACTGGGCACATTGGGCACATGTGGACGGCCATGGGGTACATACCTGGCCATCCACATGTTGCTCCCTACCCTGGAGGTCCTAGTGGAGATCCCTGGTGGTCCAGTGTGGTCATCTGAGGGGGGGCTGAGCTGATAAACAATCAGCGCAGACCCCCCTGCCAGGAGAGCCGCCGATCGGCTCTCCTCTACTCGGGTCTGTCAGACGCGAGTGAGGAAAAGCCGATCAACGGCTCTTCCTATTGACATCGTGATCAGCCGTGATTGGACACGGCTGATCACATGGTAAAGAGCCTCCGCCGGAGGCTCTTTACCAAGATCGGTGGAACGGTGTGTCAGACTGACACACCGCTCCACCGATCGCCGTGATGCGCGCCCCCGCGTGCGCGCGGCGGCATGTTATCCTGCTGGATGTCATATGATGCCCAGTCAGGATAACGGAACTACCGCCCGGCCGTCAATCCGCTATAGGCCGGGCAGGTAGTGGTTAAAGCGGAGCTCCAGGCTCCTTCTGCAAAAAATTAAAAGTCAGCAGCTAAAATACTGAAGCTGCTGACTATTATTATTAGGACACTTAACTGTCCAGGGATCCAGCGGTGTCTTCACACCAGCTAATTTTCCGATCGGCTATTAGGTGCTGCCGCCGCCATTTCTTGTAGGGGAAAACGGCAGTGAACCCTTATGGCTTCACAGCTGGCTCCCTAATGCGCATGTGCGAAGCACACTGTGCTTTGTGAATGGCCCGGCTGCAGGGGAAGCAGGAGGAGGGGGGGGCGAAACGTCCGGGTGACTTTGCCACGGCGAAGTTACACGGATGTGGGAGCGAGGACCGGTCAAAACAAGGTACCCGCTCCCCCTGAAAGGTGCCAAATGTGGCAGCGGGGGCGGGGGGGGGAGCAAACATGCAAAGCTTCCCCTTTTGGGTGGAGTGCCGCTTTAACTTATATGACTTACTTACTTATATGAGTGGCAAGCAAGCAGTTATGGACCCTAGATTGGTCTTTTACTTGTATACTATTTTTAGTTTCAAAGGAAACCTGTTTTCAAACAATTATGGTGGCATCTATTATTGCCTACTTTTAGAATAATAATTGCCTGGCTGTTTTTGGCTTCAGTACTATCTCAGTCACTGACCCAGGACAAGCATGCCTTTTTGGAGCTTCTTATACTACATACTTGCACAATGGATCAGCCTGACAGCCAGAGAACTAGTTTTTTCAGAAGGAGATGTCAGCAGTGATGAGTCCTCCTCCGAAAAGGTTTCCTATTGTTGACCCTTTTGGAAGTGAGGGTCATTGATACCTAAATATCCAGGAAAAATTTGGCTGCAACCACATACTTTATTTAAAGTAGAACTAAAGGCAAAACTTTTTTGTGTAGCTTTGGAGTGGAGTGGAGAAGGATTAGAACAACTGTCAGTTTTTATTGTGGTGCTCCTGTTAGGGAGATTCACCCTCTACATTTTTCCTGTTTAAAATTATCATTGAAAGTGAAAGCAAAAGAAAATCCCAAATACCTGTGCAGCTCCTCTATTCAGAATACATCTATTGTTCTTTTCAAAGAATATAAGGCTTTCTGTGATTGGACAAGGCTGTAGAAAGCTCCTGATCTTCTCCCCTGGTCCAATTACAGAACACCTACCATTGCATCTTATCACTAAGAACTTCATCTTCTCAGACTTCAGGGCTTAGCCCCACCCACAATCCCTATCTCCAGTAAGAGATGCTTCCATTTGAGAAATGTATGCATTTGCACAAACCATTTGACATTCTATGCATTAAGATAAAAAAACCTTCTGTGTGTAGCAGCCTCTCCAGCCCCCCCCCCCCCCCCCCCAATTATATACCTGATCCCGATCTCTCTTCAGCGATGTCCACGAGTGTCTTAGCCGTCCGGGACTCTCCTCCTGATTGGCTGAGACACAGCAGCGGTGCCATTGGCTCCTGCGGCTGTCAATCAAAGTCATTTAGCCAGTCAAAGCAGAGAGGGGGCAGGGCCGGGTCGGGGCTCCGTGTCTGAACGGACACAGGGAGCTGTGATTTGCCTTGGGTGCCCCCATAGCAAAATGCTTGCTGTGGGGGCATTCGACAGGAGGGAGGGACCAGGAGCACCAAAGAGGGACCCAAGAAGAGGAGGATCCAGGCTGCTCTGTGCAAAACCAACTGCACAGAGCAGGTAAGTATAACATGTTTGTTATTTTTTTTTTTTTTTTAAACAAGACTTTACAATAACTTTAATTACACGAACAGGTAGGAAAACTGTGCCTATAGCAACTAAGTGAAGCCAGTGTCAGGCACAGAGAAGATGACCTTCTCTTTTTAAAAAAGTAAGATAGTGCTACCTACTGTCAGACTGCGCTTTTCCTTTTAAAAGTGTAAATTGGCTTACAGATTCACTTTATATATGTCAATTTTTGCTTTTTGTTTAGTAAGATTCCAGCAAACTCTGGATGGGTCATAGATGGCTTCCCAGCTACTTTGAATCAGGCAAAACTGGTAGAGAAAGCTCTTACAGGATTTGACCCGGATAAAATGGCAACAAGAAACAAGAAGAAAACGACAACTCTAGTCAAAGATCCGGCCGGCCCGCAGGATCCTCCGCCTCCTCCTCCAGCGTTTGACTTTGCTACCTTAATAGACATTTCAGACAATGTAGTATTACAGCGTTCTGCAGCGTTTTATGGTAAGATGGCTGGTAAGAATAAAAATAAACTTGGTCACAATGGGCAGATATCTAACCAATAATGATAGGTGGTAAAACCTCTGACTGAGGTCTTTCACTTCTCTGTAGTGTAGGGTTCCCATGCAGTTTTACAGTACATCTATTGCAGCTTACCTAGTGAATCTTCACTGCATCTGAACACCACAAACCAAAAACGCTATTTAATTATTTTTTATTATTCAAAGCAAACACCCCCCCCCCCCCCCCCCCCCCATCCATCCATGTCTCCATGCTTTATTTTGCTGAGAAATCTCTTTGAAAATCACCCCCTAGCTAGCATTTCTGGCTGTTGCCATCTTGAGTAAGGGCAAATGATTCGTGTAGCATTTACTTCCTGCCCTTAGCGCAAGTATGTATACATGAGAGTGTACTTAGCTAAGAAAAACCCTCCTCCTCTCCTCCCCTCCTGAAGATTCCTGGGATGCGCATGACCTCATTTGCCTAGGCAGGAAACCAGGAAGTGAAAAAAAAAGTATAAAACAAGTAAATAGAATGTACCTTCCTCTCTATTTACTAATGCTAGCAGCATGAGGATTAATAATAATCAATGTTGATTGGGAAAGTGAAGTTACTTTTATTTATGCCCAGGCTTTTTTTTTTTTTTCTTGAAGTGATCCTAAACAGACAAGTGTTAATTGCCATAATTCATTCACATAAATCATATATATATCGTACCACTGTATTTTGTTTTATGTTTGTTTTCTTCATCCACTTGACCCCCAGGCCTTTTTCTGACACTTTTGTTTACACGTAAAAATCTGTATTTTTGCTAGAAAATTTGTTTATATATTTTTTAAAACAGAGGCCCCAGAGAATAAGATGGTGGGTTTTGCAATTTTTTATGTGAAATGGTATTTGCGCAGTGTTTTTTTTTTAAATACAATTTTTTGGGAAAAAATACACTTTACAAAATGTGAATGCAAAAAAAACAAAACACTATACATAACCCAATGTTTTGGTAAAATATAAAATATGATATTACAGCGAGTAAATAGATACCAAACATGTCATGCTTTAAAATTGCGCACGCTCATGCAATGGCGACAAATGGCGTACATTTTACTATCCATAGGTGATGCTTTAAAAGCCTTTACAGTTTGTCACTTTAGATTTACACAGGGGGTCTGGTGCTAAAATTACTGCCCATGATCTGACGTTCGAGGTGATACCTCACATGTGTGGAAAGATCGCTGTTTGCGTGTCGGGGGGGGGGGGGACAGAGGCAGTTTAAAAATATATACGGTATATATAATTTATTTATTTTGTTTTATTTTTACACTGTCACTTTAATTTTTTTTCAATCAATTTTATTACTGTCCCAAGGAATGTAAATCCTTTGTGACAGCAATAGGCATGTGACAGGTATGCTTTATGGAGGGGTCTGGGGTTTATAAAACCCCAGATCCCTCCTGTGCACTTAAAAGCATTTGATCACACTAAGATCTGTATTTTCAAGTGCTTTTGATTTTTGAAAATGGCGCGGCTAACATCTGGGTAAACTTGAAGAGATGTTAGGTCAACGCTTCCGGGTTACCATACCTGAGGGCCGAACAAAGTTGATACGGTCTTTTTTCAGCACTCCAATCAGCTGGCGGAAGCACCGGCTGGTCAATCGGGACTCCCAGTGGGAAGGGAAATCCCGCTAAAGCTGCAGGAAGGGGGGGGGGGTGCATCCGTTTTTGTTGCTTCTAAAAGCAATCCAGTGGCTAGTTAGGCCTTAGGGTTGCTTTTACAGGGAAGCCAACTGTCGGCTCTAAAAAATGGTGCAAGAATGATGCCTGCCATCATCCCAGTATAACCACTTGAAGTCTAGCGGTGTAAGGGAACATCGCTGGTCGCCAAGTGGTTACATTTTCTAAATACCTTTTTCCTGCAGCACTGTTGTGTGGTCACATGATGTTTCCCTGTTCTTTGGCATCTGCAGGGAGAGATCCTCGGGAGGGGCTCCTATTACTCTCATGTACTGTATGCTCTCTAGTAGTGTGAGACTGTGTCTGCACAGCCCTGATTGGTTCTGACTAAAAAAAAAAACAGTTTCAGAAGAGCAATTTAAATTAGATTATAACTGTTTTACAGCTCTCACTAAATCTGTATTGAACATCAAATGTGTATTTTTTTGTGTATTAATGTAGTGTAGGCGGAGTCAAAGACAGGAAGTGTGTTTGAACTAAAAAAATACCCCCTCTCCTCGTCTCCATAGCATGGAGGGTATTCTGTAGTCTGCTGAAGTAAACATGAAAAGGCTGATGACACTGCTTGAGATATAACTGCAGAGTTCACAAAAGTTTTAGATATCTGGCAGGATCAATTGTTATTTTTTAGCTTTGCTTAAACAGATATAATAAAAAAAATATTGCAGAGCAAAACTGTTTAAGGTTCTTACAGACTGTGTTTTGATATGTTGCGGAAGAAGGAAACTTTGCATGCCCTTTCTCAAATAGCTTTGTAGTTTTCTGGAGAGCGTGTGATTTATTTCTCTTTCTTAGTATTTTGTTATTTCGATTTTTAACGTCTCCACAGGTCAAACAGATGACCCATCCAATGCAGCAGGTTCTAATGGGGATGACCATGATCAGAAACTGGATCAGATCCAGCACAGGTAAGTAGACACCCCACTTAAGCCTGGTACACACCTCTATTTTTTTTTTTCGTTCAACCCAGCCGTTTGAACAAAAAAAATCTGACAGCTTCGTTCAGAGCTGCTGCACTAACAATGCAATATTAGTATAGCAAACTCCCCTGCTGAGCTATTGAGTTCTGACAGGGGGATTGCCCCCCCTCTGGAACACTCCGATCAGCACTCTCAGCCATTAGCTAAGAACACTGAGCCGATCGGCTGCTGGTTTTCCAGCATACACGTCCAACAGAAGCTGGCCAAACCTTCTGTTCAGTTTTCTGCCCCATGTGTTCATAGTTCATCCAGGCAAAGAGCCCAGTACAGCTTGGTTATGTCCCAATGCAAGTGGGATAAATTAAAATAAAATTTAAATAAAACTGTCTACAGTGGTGCCTACAACCCGATTTTTGGATTCTGCTTTCTGTTCTGATCCCTACCCTTCTTTACTGTCCATTGAGGGACACAGGACTTCTGATGCCGCGTACACATGAGCGGACTTTACGGCAGACTTTGTCCTGCAGACTTTTCAACGGACTTTACGACGGACTTTCCGAATGAACGGACTTGCCTACACACGATCAACCAAAGTCCGATGGATTCGTACGTGATGACGTACAACCGGACTAAAACAAGGAAGTTCATAGCCAGTAGCCAATAGCTGCCCTAGCGTTGTTTTTTGTCCGTCGGACTAGCATACAGACGAGCGGACTTTTCGACCAGACTCGAGTCCGTCGGATAGATTTGAAACATGTTTCAAATCTAAGTCCGTCAAACTTTTGAGAAAAAAAAGTCCGCTGGAGCCCACACACGATCAAATTGTCAGATGGACTCCGGTACGCCGGACCAAGTATGCCGTAAAGTCCGCTCGCGTGTACGCGGCATTAGAATTTTTAGACTTCCCTCCATGAACTCCAAAAAAATAATTTTCCGGTGTAAAATATTCCTATTTTTCTTGCCTTGATTCTCATGGCTTCTGGCCACAACCATTCTCCCAAGGGTCCTGTTGTTCATGTATCTGCTACCCACCTTGCACTTGTATTACCCCTCTGCCAGAACGACACCTGCCCTGACCTTTGTTGTATATGTTGTTCACTTAGGCCTCTTTCATACAGAGGGTCTATTCAGGTTTGCCTGTCAGTTATACAGGTGGACCTGATCGGACCCTCCATTCACCCCTCCATTCACCCCTATGTCCGTTTACACCTGTCTATCTCCAATCCAATCTGGTCTGCTAAAAAAGAAAACTAAGGGGATCTGTCTCCCTCTGTCTAGGTGGATCGGATCAGAGGGCAGTCGGGTGTGAGCGGACACCAGAGTCTGTGTACACCCGCCAGTCCATAGAGCAGAGCGGGCTCGGTCCATGTCATCCACTTGCACACTCTAATCAGCAAGGGATCCGTGGACAGATCTCCTGCTGATCTAATAGTGGCCCGCCCGATGTGCAAAGGGCCTTACAATTCTGAAATTCCTCTTCTCCTGAGCTCTGGAATCTTGGAATGTCTTGAAGTGAAACTCAAACCTCCTTGTTGGGTTTTATGTAAAAACACAGGCAATTTAGGCAATTTAATTTGATCTTGAGCATCCATGCAACTGTCTGACTGTTCAGATTCCCAAGATCCTCTGGTCCCCATCCCATAACAAGCAATTCTCATCTGTCCATGACAATGAATTTTACTAGCTTATTTTAAAATGATGGAAAATCCCAGCTTTTGGTTGACTATGCCTTATGCCCTGTACACGCGGTCGGACATTGATCGGACATTCCGACAACAAAATCCATGGATTTTTTCCGACGGATGTTGGCTCAAACTTGTCTTGCATACACACGGTCACACAAAGTTGTCGGAAAATCCGATCGTTCTAAACGCGGTGACGTAAAACACGTACATCGGGACTATAAACGGGGCAGTAGCCAATAGCTTTCGTCTCTTAATTTATTCTGAGCATGCGTGGCACTTTGTGCGTCGAAGTTGTGTACAATGATCGGAATTGCCGACAACGGATTTTGTTGTCGGAAAATTTTATAGCAAGCTCTCAAACTTTGTGTTTCGGAAATTCTGATGGAAAATGTGTGATGGAGCCTACACACGGTCGGAATTTCCGACAACAAGGTCCTATCACACATTTTCCGTCGGAAAATCCGACCGTGTGTACAGGGCATAAGTGTTTTGCGCATAATCAGTTTTAGAATGTTTCCGTTACTTGCCCTGCAAATTAATACATAGGGATGTGCCGTGGGGTGGTGATTACACTTATGTTTTTATGTGGCAACAAACTTAAATTTTGTTCATTTTTTAGAATTACAGGATTCCTTGACAACTGGCAGAAACTAGAAGCATGGTTTTCACTGCAGAATCTCTTAGTCAAAGTAGATGGAGAAGTGGAGGAGGACACTTTATACCAGTCAATGGAGAATGTATTTTTAACTGCTCTCTACAATAAGCAGAATAAAGGTACAGTGTTTAAAGCTAAACTCCAGCTCTATCTTCAGTCTTGCACATTTGTACAGGTTCCTCTCATGTACTAAAATTGCTTACTCTTTGACTGCTTGCTGCGATCTTTTTACATTGTGCATTAGAAACTGCAGCAAGTCAGATAAAAATTCACCTAATTTTCTGGCTGGGTGACATCTAGAATCCATGACTAGAGCTTTCCTCCCCAGTCTTTCTGTGCCTGGCCTGTCACTTTCATTCAGTTTTAGTTCTTTCAGCCTCACATCACATGCAAATTTAGCCTGCCTAGGATATCCACTCCTCCAGAGTGACATGTTTCCATTAGGTGCAGTGGCAGCTGGTGCTCAATATTTGGGGTGGTGCAGGCTCCTGGAAACTGCCCCTGGCCCCCTCACTTCCACTAACACCCCCCCGCCTGGATGGGTCAGACGGGAAGGCGGCCATCCATGTCCTTGCCTTAGGAGGTGGTGCTAGATCCAGGGTAGAGCGCCTGGAAGCTGCAGCTTGCCGAGGGAAGGGCCAGGCCATTGCTTCTCTTCCCGGCCGAACAGGAAGTGGGTCCTGAGACCTGATTAGCCAGGATTGGCCGATCGGGTTTCAGGATTGGCCGGGAGGAGAAGCAGGAATATATTAGCGTATATTAGTTTGCTAATGTTACACAACTTGGTGGGAGCAAGGCACAGTGCTCTGCGCCCCCCAAGCCCACCTTTTTATGAAGCCAATTAGAGCCCCAGGCTCTAATCATGTGCTTAAAAAAAAAACCCCACTGAAATCCATGCATCTGGCGCCCTGCATGTTGATTAGGGGTCGGGTGCGTGGATTAGGGCGCAGGGTGCCCCTGCGCCCTGTATGTACAGGCCTCTACTTATTAGGTGTATTATTTTTTTTCATAACACCTCCCAAGAGCCAGCTTACTGCTTGCATAGGAGTACTGAGGCAGGGTGCTCTAATTTCTTTTTAGGAAACTATGTACAGCAAAATGCCAACTCAATAGACTCTGAAAATAAGATTTTATAGTATATATTTCCCATTTCACTCCCAGCTTCTCTGCTTGTTACCCATGTGTTATAATTTGCTGAAAGTCACATTCATATTGTGAACTGTTTACTATCATATATACCAGTATCATGTATGAATGTGTTGTAAGTTTACCTGGGCCATGGCCCATATGGCAGTAGTAGCAGTGTTGTAGCCATAGGTGTGCGCAGCCTATTGCATTGGGGTGTGCACCCCAAAGCAAAACACGCATGCCTTTCTCTGCAGCCTCAGCTGCAAAGGACAGTGAATGAATAGGAAGTGCTCTGTGCTGGGCGGCTCCCTGTTCTTTCACAATCTGAAGCATAGTAAACAAAGTTTACTATACTTCGGTTATGAATGAACACAGTGAGCGGCTTCCTTACACCATGACATCACACAACACGCTCAGGCACCGCCTCCGTTAGACCTGCCCCCTGCCGGCGCCACCCGAACACACTGTAGCAGGCACTCGTCACAGCCATGTTTTTAACTGGCAACCTTTTTCTGTCACTATCAGGAGAAAAGTGCCAGTTTTTTACTGGATGCCAGTAAAAATACTGACACTTGGTAACACCAGTCAAGGTCTTTATTGCCTCCTATCTTTAGCATTCTAATTCCATATTTGTGATGTCCTGTTTTTATTTATTGCATGTGATCTACAGATAAAGAGGCTGAGAAGAAGGAAGAGATTCCACCATTGCCCGTCACGCCACCAGCTCCTTCTCCACCTCCACCTCCCACTCCTCCTCCAGAGACCATCAAGGAACCACGTCCTTCGTCTTCTGAAAAACAGAAATCTGCAAAAAAAGGAAAGGGAAGATCTAAGTCACCCAAAGGTCCTGTGACTTCTCTTAAATAATTGAAGATTTATCTCTGGAAATGTTTTTCCTTCCAACCTTCCTTTTAAAATTAACAATTACCACATCTGCTGCTGTCTTGTCAAAGCTTGAAACTCAGCATGGTGGTTTATTTTTCATGCAATACATCATAACTTACTGGGGTTGTGATATACCCAGTAGAACATGGAACACTTCTTAAGAACTGTATTTCTATCCTAAAAAAGGATTGGAGAATTCCCTGTCCTTCCTATTCTTTCCTAAACTCCACCTACCGGTGCGCCACCTATGCTTCCCTCTCTGCTTCTTTACACACTGGGTCCTGATATCCTTCAGAAACTGATTGTATAATGAAACTTCTTTACTATAAGACTTCTGTGCCCTCCTGTATAACCTCAAAGATCAAAAATATCTTTTTCTTTTCTAATTTCTTTTCACATCTTGAAAATGTGTACAATATTTCTTTTCTGCTGCAGCTCTATTACAGAACTCTCCACCATGACAAACTCATGTCCACTCTCCTAACATGCTAAGTCCTTTTTTTTTTTAATAAGACTTTTGCGTTTTGAAAGGTCTTTATCTTGTATCTATTAAATCATATTGTCTATTCCCCTATACTAAAAACATCAGCAAGATATTTTTTTGCAGTTTTTATGTTTTTATTTTTGATTATATGTTAACTTGAATATAGTGTACATACTGTAGATAACCCATCCCTCAGCACTGGACTTTAATTGGAAGTTTAAAATAAATCTTAATAATTATGGAAGATTCATAGATTAAACCATGCAGAACTTGTAACACATATGTTGGCAGGGAAACCTTTTATACCCTATATAGGCAGGACTGGAAAAGAAGCTTGCCTCAAAGATGATTGCACAGGAATTAGTACTGGGAAGAAAGGGGTGCAGAATTTTAGACTTTAAGAAAAGTTTGTCTGATAGGGATAATTGTTACAAGGATCAGAAGTATTATTTTTTTAAATTGGGCTAATTGCACTTTAGAAAGCACCAGTCGTTTGAGTGTACACATTGGGGGTTGTTTTACTAAAGCCCAATAGACTGTCCACTTTGCAAGTGCAGTTGCTTAAGAGTTCAGTAAATGAGGTGAAGCTTCACTTTGCAAAAAAATACCTAATCACATGCAAAGGAAAAAAAAAATGTTGCTTGCACATGATTGGATGATGGTCCAGTCAGCAGAGCTTTCCCTCATTTACTAAGCTCTGGAGTAACTGCACTTGCAAAGTGCACAGTCTATATGCCTTTAGTAAATCAACCCCATTGTCGTGTTTATTTTTTTGTTTTTTTTTATTTCAATAATGTTTATTGAAAGGTTTACAGGTAACAGAGATCATACAACATAAGAACAATTGTAAATATCAACAGACACTGAGATCCCCTAATGAGCGAAGCACATGGTTAGATACAATTGGTACAATAGGGTGTAAGTATATATGAGCAGGCCTTTTAAACAGAGTGTACCATATTAACAGTCGGGAACCAGGTTAGGAGTATAGTCTGGTCTCCTTCGACACCCCAACTGGGGGATCAGACTGTGTTGGGGAGGGAGACCATATCTCCTGCCCTCTGTTCCTTTCCAAAGGTACTAAATAAATCTGGTTACAAAGCATCTTGTATCATATCTTCAGTGTTAATATTTCAATCAGCGTGCAGCTAGACTTCCTGTCCTATAACCGTCTTTGCTGATTGTACAGTGTGTGAAAAGGTTTCGTTTGGAGGTATCTATGTCTCCTTGACTCTAAAGATAACGTATCTTTGGAAGTTATAGAAACTACATTGAGTGTATCATGACCTTTGTTTAACAAGACTGCTGTGTTATCCTTCTGAGGTTCGAGCTAGTCAGATACAATTGTAGTTCTGTAGCATGGTCCATTGTCGCGTTTTGTTCAGTGTTTACAACAGCTGGCAATGCTGTATTTAGTGATATACCCAGTTTTCTAAAAGCTGATTGATTTCCTACGTTGTAAAATAAAAATACCTTTCTGCACAATGCACTTCTGCTGGAACAGTGTAAATGGCTTTGTTTGAGGCCACATTTCGCACAAGAGAACCTGTAGCTTTGGACAAAACAGTAGGCTATAAAGTAAGATGGCAGGGAAAAATATGATTTTTATTTTTTCATGTAATGCACCATATCTCTTATATATGTATCTCTTACCAGTGGCATTGCAGAGAGGGGGGGGGGGGGGGGCAATGCTTTTAGTTAAGTGCCAGCCATGTCTTAAAATCCCTACTTCTTTTACCGCTAAACTCCAATATCCCAAGTCTAAAGTCTTTGTGCTGGGCCAGCCAATAAAGAATAGTGCTTGAACTGTATATAGCATGGTTTGTTGATCTTTACAGCTGGATACAGTGCCTGCACAAAGACATGGAGGAAGTGCTACAGCAGTAGGGGTCATTGCAGAATGTAAAATTTACTTAGACCAGAACATTGAGAAAATCATTTTTAACATGAGGGGTCAGTGGGGCTCAGTGGGTTTTCTTTGAAATTATGTCTAAAGTTCCACTTTAAGCTCTTAAAAATCCATTTGCTCCTGGTCAGGGACGCCAATGCACGTTGATTCCACAAAAGAGTACGGCTTTGTAACTGTAACTGCAACTGCAGCTCCAATTGCCATGACTGCAGAGGTCCATCTTCCTCTCTCATCTATCCACAGTAAGGCAGTAGTGAAGAGCACATCTGTTGCCATTGTTATCATGCAAACCATTTATAGAAAAAGGGAAATGGTGATTCTCGCTGGTCTCAACCCCCCCCCCCCCCTCCTCACGCATCTCACCCATTAAATAAGCTTAATCTTAGATGTCTCTACAGTTGGGCCTATTTTATAGGCAAAATGTGCCAGAGGGGGAGCAGAGACTGGCGAGGATAACCATTGGCATTTACCATTAAAGTCTATAATAATGCTGACAACGGTTATGCTGTTCACTACTTCTTTATGGAATTATACAGTACAGGTTATAAAGTCTGCCAAGGTGTACTAATTTACGTATGATGGATATGCTTTGATAGCAAATACATTCTACCTAGGCATTTATATCAAAAGTAAAAATAACATTTGCAGTTGATAACTCATCATGTGCTTTATCATAAATGATAAAGAGAACATGTCAATACAGTGCCTTGAAAAAGTATTCATATCCCTTGAAATTTTCCACGTTTTGTCATGTTTCAACCAAAAACGTAAATGGATTTTATGTGATAGACCAACACAAAGTGGCACATAATTGTGAAGTGGAAGGAAAACGATTAATGGTTTTCAAAATTTTTTACAAATAAATATGTGAAAAGTATAGGGTACATTTGTATTCAGCCCCCCTGAGTCAATACTTTGTAGAACCACCTTTTGCTGCAATTACAGCTGAAACTCTTTTTGAGGATGTCTTTACCAGCTTTGCACATTCAGAGAGTGACATTTTTGCCTATTCTACTTTGCAAAATAGCTCAAGCTGTGTCAGATTGGATGGAGAGCGTCTGTGAACAGCAATTTTCAAGTCTTGTCACAGATTCTCAATTGGATTTAGGTCTGGACTTTGACTGGGCCATTCTAACACGTGAATATGATTTTATCTAAACCATTCCATTGTAGCTCTGGCTGTATGTTTAGGGTCGTTGTCCTGCTAGAAGGTGAACCTCAGCCCCAGTCTCGAGTCTTTTGCAGACTCTAACAGGTTTTCTTCTAAGATTGCCCTGTATTTGGCGTCATCCATCTTCCCATCAACTCTGACCAGCTTCCCTGTCCCTGCTGAAGAAAAGCATCACCACAACATGATGCTGCTACCACCATGTTTCACGGTGGGGATGTGTTCAGGGTCATGTGCGTTAGTTTTCCGTCACACATAGTGTTTTGCTTTTAGGCCAAAAAGTTTAATTTTGGTCTCATCTGACCAGAGCACCTTCTTCCACATGTTTGCAGTGTTCCCCACATGGCTACCTTGCAAACGGGACTTCCTATGGCTTCCTTTCCACAATGGCTTTCTTCTTTCCACTCTTCCATAAAGGTCAGATTTGCGAAATGCACGACTAATAGTTGTCCTGTGGACAGATTGTCCCACCTGAGCTGTGGATCTCTGCAGCTTCTCCAGAGTTACCATGGGCCTCTTGGCTGCTTCTCTGATTAATGCTCTCCTTGCCCGGCCTGTCAGTTTAGGTGGATGGCCATGTCTTGGTAGGTTTGCAGTTGTGCCATACTATTTCCATTTTCGGATGATGGATTGAACAGTGCTCCATGAGATGTTCAACGCTTGGGATATTTTTTTATAACCTAACCCTGCTTTAAACTTCTCCACAACTTTATCCCTGACCTGTCTGGTGTGTTCCTTGGCCTTCATAATGCTGTTTGTTCACTAAGATTCTCTAAAAAAACTCTGAGGGCTTCACGAAACAGCTGTGTTTATATTGAGAAGAAATTACACACGGGTGGACTCTATTTACTAATTAGGTGACTTCTGAAGGCAATTGGTTCCACTAGATAGATTTTAGTTAGGGGTATCGGAGTAAACGGGGCTGAATACAAATGAATGCCACACTTTTCAGATATTTATTTGTAAAAAAATTTGAAAATCATTTATCATTTTCCTTCCACTTCACAATTATGTGCCACTTTGTGTTGGTTTATTACATAAAATCCCAATAAAATACATTTACGTTTTTGGTTGTATGACAAAATGTGGAAAATTTCTAGGGGTGTGAGGACTTTTTCACGGCACTGTAACTCTCCACCATTCAAAGCCCTTCATTACCCGTAATTTTAAAGCTTTATTTTATTAACGATCAAGGGTGGTAACAGAGTTTATTTGGTGGAGAGTTAATGTATGTTTTAGGAGATGTATAATATTTTTAATGTTTTTTGTTTTTTTTTAAGACATTCATGTACAAGAGATCAGCTGTAAATGATCCTATTAATATTAACATGTTTCCTAAAATCTTGTTTTTGTATTATCTATAGCATTTTCTGATTACGATGTAAAAAATAATATACTCAATTATACATAGACATGGATGTATGTATGGTTTCTGTAGAATAAGGCAGAACTTCAGCCAAAGCTTGTTTTTCTAGTTTTGAGTAGATTCCTGAAGGGTTAGAATCTCTGCTATGATTTCATCTCTGGCTGTGGCCCCATTTGTGAGATTCAGCTTCAGCTAATGCCCTGGTGACCGTAGTCCCTGGGACAGAAAGTGATGTGAAAATCTGCAGTTTTACTGTGGTCACTGAAACAGAAGTAGAAGGGAAGTTTCCTATTGTGAACCCTTGTTCCGGTGAGAACTGTCAAAATGGAATTGCTTTCTTTACTTGCTGTTGTGTCACCAGGACAGTTAATACGGGGACATTTCCCTAAGGCCAATTTCACACTCGTATAAGAGCAGTGTGAACAGCAAGTTTTTGTGCAAAGCTTTCATCAAACTTTTTTGAAGCTTTTTAACATTGTCATTAAAAACCTGCAGAGTTTTTTACCCTTTCAAACTCTATCCAACACTATTAAAAAGATTTAGATGACATTCCATATTAAACTCTTGGACAACACATGTAATAAATAACTATTTTTATGATATTGGGTGATCTGACAATCGCTCACTGGTCTTACTGTATATATGAAGTATAATAATAATAAATATATTATTAAATGTACTTTATTCATCACATACTTATGTGTGCGCAGTTTGTTCATGTATAGATAGATTTATGTAAGTCTCACAAGTCGCTTCTCATAGCGCTGCTTATTAATCTCATAGCCAGCCCATGTAGTTTTTCTTGAGCTAAAGTTGCTGCAAGACTATGTTATTAAAAAATGCCAATTGTGAGCTAATTTGTCTTGTTTATCTTCATAGATAGTTCTCTAGATAAAAAAGAAAAGAAGGCAGATACTCCTCGAGGAAAAGATTCGGCACCCAAGTCACCAAAAGCAGGTAGAATGAATACAATTTTTAATTTTAGTTTAAAGAATTGTCATTAATTCTTTTTTCACTGTTTTGTCCCCTGTGGGACAAAGTACGTGTAGTACCTTGTCGAATGTTGCTATGTGCTTCCTAAAGAGGTGTTCCAGCCCCCCCACGAAAAATTAAAAGTCAGCAGCTACAAATACTGCGGCTGCTGACTTTTAATATATGGACACTTACCTGTCTAGTGAGCCCGCGATTTTGACACCCCAGCCGATCTTCAGATGTGGGGGCAGCCACCATTATTCCTGGTAAGGGAACCCGGCAGTGAAGCCTTTCAGCTTCACAGCTGGTTCCCTACTTGCGTGCTGCGCTTTCTATTTGGTCTGAAAGCGGAGGAAGGAGGAGGGGGCCAAACTTCTGAGAGACCGTGCCGCGGGCCCGTCTCACGGAAGTGGGGAACGGTACCTGTCAAAAACAGGTCCCCGTTCCCCCCTGAAAGGTGCCAAATGTGGCACCTGAGAGGGGAGGAGACGGATAAGCGGAAGTTCCACTTTTGAGTGGAACTCCACTTTACGCTAGCCATACATGGATCGAAATTCAGCTGGTTCAGCAAGGCCTGGCCGGGATTCGATCCATCTATGGGCAGGCTAATTGTACTCAAGTCAATCCATCGATTTGACTTGGGTACAACCAGACTGTCATATTTTTTTACATACGATTACTGCTGGTGGCTATAGCTGCTAGCAGTAATTATTGTGTTCTGCCAGCCAGGAGGGTTCCCTGCGCCCCACCCCCCTCTCCCCCAAATCCAGGCATAACGGCAGAACACATTAGCGCTGATGAAGGCATTCCCCTATCAAAACTGACTGTGTTGATGGGCAAATTGAGCGAATCAAATCACCTATGGGCTGCTTAAATCCATGCTATGAGGTTGCACATGGAGTCCCACCTTTGCCCAAGCAGCAGCAAGAGAAATGCAGAGGGAAGGGAGACTAACGTGCCCCTCTCCTTCTGTATTCCTCCTGCCGAAGCTTGTCTCGGGAAAGTACTCAGACCTATTGTTATAAAGTTCCAATCTCTTTCCTAGCTGTTGTCGGACTGCTGCAAAGAGGAGAGACAGGAGCAACATAGGACAAGGTACTACAAGCACTTTGTCCCATGCAGGACAAAACAGTGAAAACAAATTTGACTATATTTTTTATTTACGCATTAATCACAAAACTGAATTATAGCATGTGAGCATTTGTAGTAACAATGTTTGTGTGTTGTACAAAAGGCTCTCAGGAATAGTTTACAAATAACAAAAATCTATTGTATCATCAAAAAAAAAAATCTTGAAGCAATCTGAAAACTGTGTGTTGTTTGAGACCATAAGGATGGACATCACAAGCAATGTAATTAATTCACACATTACCTAAAGCAGGGATCCTCAAACTACGGCCCTCCAGCTGTTGCGGAACTACACATCCCATGAGGCATTGTAAAACTCTGACATTCACAGACATTACTAGGCATGATGGGAATTGTAGTTCCTGAACAACTGGAGGGCCGTAGTTTGAAGACCCCTGACCTAGAGCAATGGCATAGTTTAGGTCTTTTGGGAATGCAGCCAGGAGTGGACACATTGGAGGAGGAGAGAAAGCACAGGAAGAAGAACACACAGGTGAGAGATGACAGCACAGAAACAAGATGGTGATGGTGCAGAGACAAGAGGGAGAGGACTACACAGAAACAGAGACTGCTGACAAGATAGGGAGGAGAGATGACAACACAGACACAGGTGAGAGATGACAGCACAGAAACAAGATAAAGATGGCAGCATGGAGACAAGAGAAAAATGACAGCAAAGAGGAAAACAGATGACAGCACAAGGACATCAGAGAAATGGTGGTGCAGAGACAAGAAAGAGAGGACTACACAGAGTTCTGACAAAATAGGAGAGAAGAGAGATGACAACACAGACATAGTTGAGAGGTGACAACACAGGAACAAGAAAGAAGGACAAAAACATGAGGACCGGGAGGATATGACAACACAACGAAAAAAAAAAGATGGCAACGCAAATAAGAATAGATGCAACAGCGCATAGACAGAAAACAGATCACAGCTGAAAGATATGAGAAAGATGAGAACACATAAAGAAGAATAATCGCAGCCCAGCGGCAAGAAAGGTATAGGGCTTGGAGAGAGATGAAAGCACAGAGATAGGAGAGAGATGATGCTAGACAAGAAAAATGACACTAAAAAGATGAAAGTTATGGCAATGCAGAGATAGAAGGGAGATAACAGTGTAATAGGAGAGAGGTGAGATCACAGAGACAGATAACAGCATAAAACAACAGCACAGTATCAGGAGAGACATAGCAGCAGGAAATTATAGAGATGGTGACAGGACAGGAGAGAGTATTGCATAGAGACAGGAAACAGACGACAGGACAGAGATAGGAAAGAGATGACAGCACATAGACAGAAAATAAACAACATAACAAAGACAGAAAGAGATATAAACAGGGATAGAAAAGTGAAGAAGAAAAATGACAACACAGAGACAAGAAAGATGGCACAAAAGAAAGAGAAAGATGATGCTACAGAGAAAAGAAAGAAATGGCAACACAAGCACAGGAACGATATGACAACAGAGACATGAAAGATGACAGAACAGAGACAGGAGAAAGATAAGGCTGCAGAGGTCAGAAAGAAATGACAACACAAAAATAGGAAAGATATGACAACACAGACAGCAGAGAGATGACATTAGGGGACAGAGATAACATCAGAGAGGTGACAGCGTGGAGAGGGAACAGATGTGAGTACAGAGAGGGAACAGATGAGAGCGCGGAGAGGGGACAGATGAGAGCGCGGAGAGGGGACAGATGAGAGTGCGGAGAGGGGAACAGATGAGAGCGCGGAACGCGGAGAGGGGTCAGATGAGAGTGCGGAGAGGGGACAGATGAGAGCGCGGAGAGGGGACAGATGAGAGCGCGGAGAGGGGACAGATGAGAGCGCGGAGAGGGGACAGATGAGAGCATGGAGAGGGGACAGATGAGAGTGCGGAGAGGGGACAGATGAGAGCGCGGAGGGCAGAGAGGGGAGAGATGAGAGCGCGGAGAGGGGAGAGATGAGAGCATGGAGAGGGGACAGATGAGAGCATGGAGAGGGGACAGATGAGAGCATGGAGAGGGGACAGATGAGAGTGCGGAGAGGGGACAGATGAGAGCGCGGAGGGCAGAGAGGGGAGAGATGAGAGTGCGGAGAGGGGAGAGATGAGAGCGCAGAGAGGGGACAGATGAGAGTGCGGAGAGGGGACAGATGAGAGCGCGGAGAGGCAACAGATGAGAGCGCGGAGAGGGGACAGATGAGAGCATGGAGAGGGGACAGATGAGAGCGTGGAGAGGGGACAGATGAGAGCGTGGAGAGGGGACAGATGAGAGCGCAGAGAGGGGACAGATGAGAGCGCGGAGAGGGGACAGATGAGAGCGCGGAGAGGGGACAGATGAGAGTGCTGAGAGGGGACAGATGAGAGCGCTGAGAGGGGACAGATGACAGCGCGGAGACGGGACAGATGACAACGCAGAGAAAGAAGAGTGCTGGCAGCGCAGAGAGGAAGCAGAGATAATAGCACAGAGAGAGGGCCCGAGATAACAGCACAGACAGGGAGGAAGGAAAAAGGATAACAGCTCAGGGAAGGAAGAGAGATAACATAGATAGAGATAACAGATGACAGCCCAGAAACAGAAAGAGGAACATCACAGAAATTAAAGAAGGTTACACATGCCTTAAAGTGATATTAAACTCTGGTTTAAACAATTCTATTCAGGTATTATATTCTTAACTGAAAAATGTAGCTTCAATTGCTCCCAAACTACTCAAAATCTCCATCTTTTTTTTTTTTTTCGCTGCTGTGACCCAACTTCCTCTTAGAGGGTGGCTATGTTCGTTCTTCATGGTCCCACTGTATATAGGAATGTAGCCACTCGAGTTTGACTAAAGACTATGGACTTGTAGTGTGCATAGACAGTGTACATGACTGTAATTAACCGCTTCCAGACTGCCCATATATATACTACATATATACTACGGCAGGGCAGCCTGGCTGCGCAAAATCTTGTACCTGTACGTGATTTTGTGCACGCGATCTGGGGTGCGTGTGTCCCGCCGGAGCGCCGCTCCTGCTGTGATTGGACACAGCAGGAGCCAATCAGCACGTCCGGTGGCCGTGATGGCCACCGTGACCTGTCGATCGCTTGGAGGAAAGGCAGAACTGTAGGCTGCCTATGTAAACAAGGCAGGCCGCTGTTCTGTCAGGGAGTAAAAGAGAGTTCTTGTGTTTCAGCTAAGCTGAAACACAGATCTCTCTTTTCGCCCAGTGCATCCACTCTCCCCACAGTTAGAAAGCTCTCCCTAGAAGCACACTTAACCCCTTGATCGCCCCTGGTGTTAACCCCTTCCCTGCCAGTGTCATTTATACAATAACAGTGCATTTTTTTTAGCACTGATCACTGCATTAGTGTCACTGTTCCCCAAAAAGTGTCACTTAGTGTCAGATTTGTCCACCGCAATGTCACAGTCCTGCTAAAAATAGCTGATCACTGCCATTACTAGTAAAAACAATAAAAAAAAATAAAAAGTCCATAAATCTTTACCATAGTTTGTAGAGGCTTTACCTTTTGCGCAAACCAATCAATATACACTTATTGGGATTTGTTTTTACTAAAAATATGTAGCAGAATACATATTGGCCTAAATTGATGAAGAAAGTCATTTTTTTTATTGGATATGTTTTATAGCAAAAAGTAAAAAATATAGGTTTTTTTTTTCAAAATTGGCGGTCTTGTTTACAGCACAAAAAAGAAAAACCGCAGAGCTGATCAAATACCACCAAAAGAAAGCTCTATTTGTGGGGAAAAAAGGACATCAATTTTATTTGGGTACAGTGTCGTACAATCGCACAATTGTCAGTTAAAGTAACGCAGTGCCGTATCGCAAAAAATGGCCTGGTCAGAAAGTGGGTAAATCCTTCCGGGGCTGAAGTGGTTAAAGTGATCCTAACAAGTGGTGGGGAAAAGTAGGGAGGAAAGGAAAGGTTCGGAAATTCATGGAAGATGTTACAAGGAGGTAGAACAACGCAGCAAAAAAGGATTTCATGAAAAATAGATTAGAGGACCATTAAATAGTGAATGTAGATAGATTATTTCTGAAGAATTTCTAAATTCCCATGAATGTGCTTATGTATGCAGTATTCTTATTCTCTCATCTACCACACACGACACACACTCATTCTTTTTTCCCTAAAACACAAATCATATCTGTGTTGACTAACTTTCAATGTTTTTCACCAAAATCTGCTCTAATAAGTCATTTATTAGAGCAGATTTTGGTGAAAAACATTGACTTCCAGCTGATCAGGGCCATCAGCATAGCACAGCAGGATTTATCAGTAGAATTTGACAATTCTTGTTTTGGAACGCACAGTACATTTTGTAATGGTTTAGTGGAGTTAGATTGAAGTTTGTTCTTGACCATAGTGATGAGAAAATTTGAAGCAGGATAGAAAGTTTTTCTAACTATGAATGTAGTTTTGTTTTGGGAAAATGTTACATATTGTAATGAAACCTGTTTAATACATCTCGGATTCCATTCAAATAGCAAGTCTGGATGAAACTTTAGCGGTTTTAAAAGAAATTACCGTATTTATCGGCGTATAACACGCATAGGCGTATAACACGCACATTCATTTTAAGAGGGAAGTTTCAGGAAAAAAACGTAATTTTTAAATAAGGAACTTTGAAGCAAAATAAGGGTCAGTGCCCATCTGCAGCCTCACAAGTGTCATCAATGCAGCCTCACCATTGCCATCAATGCAGCAGCCTCACCATTGCCATCAATGCAGCAGCCTCACCATTGCCTTCAATGCAGCAGCCTCACCATTGCCTTCAATCCAGCAGCCTCACCATTGCCTTCAATGCAGCAGCCTCACTATTGCCTTCAATGCAGCAGCCTCACCATTGCCATCAGTGCAGTCTGATTGATGCCCATCCGCAGCCTAGAGGGGACAGGGAGAGGGGCAGGATGAGCACCGATTACATACAGTGAGAATCTCCTATGATAGACAGAACAGTGGTCCAATGGCTTCCCAGGAGATGGGACTTCCTATTACAGAAGCCGCAGCGCTTTACAATATAAAAGGGAGACAATACAGTTATAATACAATAAAATACAAGAGGACTAAGAGGGCCCTGCTCAGAAGAGCTTACAATCTAATAGGGTGGGGCAGGTGGTACAAAAGGTTGTAACTGTGGGGAATGAGCTGATGGAAGTGGTAAAAGATTAGTTAGAGACGTGATAGGCTTTCCTGAAGAGATGAGTTTTCAGGGATCGCCTGAAGGTAGCAAGAGTAGGGGATAGCCGGACAGGTGGAGGTAGCGAGTTCCAGAGGATGGGAGAGGCTCTGGAGAAATCCTGGAGACGAGCATGAGAGGAGGAGACGAGAGAGCTTGAGAGTAGGAGGTCTTGAGAAGAGCAGAGAGGACGAATAACACGCACACACTATTTGCACCCGATTTTCAGGGTGAAAAAGTGAGTGTTATACCCCAATAAATACAATAGTTGATTCAGCAATGGCAAGAAAGAATGCTCCAACTAATGATTTTTCTATGAACGGTGAAACGAAAATTGATTTATGGCCAACTTTGATTGAGTGATTTGAAAGGTTTATTTTTTTTCTAAAAAAATAAACATATCATACTTGCCTGCTCTGTGCAATGGTTTTGCACAGAACAGCCTGATCCTGCTGTTCTGGGGTTCCCCGCTAGTGCTCCTGCATCCTCCTGTCTTTGAGTACCCCGCCTAGCAAACTGCTTGCTAGGCAGGGTACTCCTATGTGCTTGCTCCCAAGCTGCACTATATGTGTCTATTAACACACACAGTGCAGCTCACCCCCATGCTTCCTCTTTGATTGACAGCAGTGGGAGCCAATGTCTTCTGCTGCTATCAATCTGCCCTGTGATGAGGGAGAGAGAGAGCAGAACTGGGCTGGGATCAGGCTCAAATACGTTTATAAGGGGGGCTGGGAGGCTGCACCATACAAGCTTTTTTACCCTATGAAGAGAATGCATTAAAATAAAAAAAACCTTTAACCTTTCCAACCACTTTAACGTATCCATGCTCTTCTTAGTGGTAGTGGATCCAACCAGTTCCAACTATCTTGCTCACATTTGTAGTGATGTAGTAATGTAGTGATGTAGTAGTGGGTAGATGATAATTAATTAAATTATTAGCATGATGCGAATCATTTCCAGCATCAACCCCGATTCTTCCAGAGAGATGCATTTATTGAAACTTCAGACAACAAAATTCATAAGATACTTGCAACAAATGACAAAATCCAACAGAGTAAATATGACAACAAACAGTAGCCTTCAGAGTCCCATTTGTCCTAGACTATATCGAGACCTGTGGCCCTCATCTTCATAGAGAATGAAAAGACTGACTGCCAGCTTGAATCATCCCCCTGAAATACTAGTCTGACACTGTTAGTAGGGGGGGGGGGTTCTGCTAGGTCAACCCAAAATACTTTTTGATCTTGATGTTAATCAAGGTGAAAAGACTCTACTTGTAATTACTGGCAATAACCTCACATCAGTGTTTACCAGGTAAACAAGCCACCATTCCCGTGAATACCCCCTCAAGTCTAAAATAAAAATCAATGCTTGATGTTGCACTCTAGGTATTAACTAAATAGATATACGATAAAACATATATAAAATAAAATCCTAGGTAGTAATCCCACAGTTATAAGGGGCAGCCAGTAGATAGAAGATAAAGTGCAAGTGCCACAAGTGACAATAGTGAAAGAAACTTTGTGTGAACTAATATTACAATAATAAAAAACGCATAGGTAATCCTTCATGAAAAATATTAAAGTGCTAATAATATATAGGAAGTCCATATAGAAGTGAACTAAAATGGTGACATGCTATGCCAAATAGCACTTAGTGCAGATCCAGGGAAGAAATTATTGGTGACTTGGTTATAAAATTCTTCAGTGTAAATTACACTTCTGTGCAAGGTGGTCCCTTACCTTACCGCCGTAAGGTAACGGCGTGAGAAAATACAAAGGTAATCAAGGTTCCTGCCATAGGCCAGTAGGGATTTTTCTTTGTATAACTCAGGGGTAGGTATAAGTAAAGAAGGGGGGTCTGCTCCAGGTCCAATATGGTGTATAGGAGAGAGAGAAAATGGAGGTCCAGATCGTTAAGTATGTTATGAATGGGTACGTTTTATTAAAAAAAAAAGAGCCGAATGTACTCACTTTAAAAAGTAAACAAAGCACAGCACCACAAGTGGCGAGCTTGCAACCTGACGTCACTTCCGGTGCCTATCTGTTCTGACGCGTAGCATCACGTTCAAGTGACTTAATCAGGGATCAAGTCAAGTCTAATTACCATCAATAAATACTTCTTCTTCTTCTGTACCCTTTGAAATGCGTAATTAGATAAACAGATACCAATGTGGCCTTGCCCAACATTAACATCATTTTGATGTGTAAAATGGATTTGTCAACTGCCTGTCCTGGAATGTTTGTATGTGAACACATCACAATACATGTATACATATAGTTAATAATATAATATTCTACATAAATCGGCCAACATATTACAACAACATTCCAAAAGCTCAGTGTCCTCTATGAGATTTAGTTTCTCTGGAGTCTTCATTTGGTTTCCCTTATTGAAGCTCTGACAAGGAAGTTCATAGCCAGTAGCCAATAGCTGCCCTAGCGTGGCTTTATGTCCGTCGAACTATCATACAGACGGCGGACTTTTCGACCGGACTCGATTTTGACGGATTAATTTAAAACATGTTTCAAATCTAAGTCCGTCCAACTTTTACGAAAACAAAGTCCGCTGGAGCCCACACACGATCGAATTGTCCGACCAAATGCCGTCCGCCGGGCAAAGTCTGCCATAAAGTCCGCTCGTGTGTACGCGGCATAATGCATCAAATGCAGAACACCCAATCGAATTAAAGTTTGGGTCAAAATAGCTCCTCCAAAGATATGCAAATTGAAAATGTGTTAATGTAACAGCTCTAGAAAATGTTAGAAATCAATAATCACATTTTAGTTTCACCGGACGTATAGAGTTGTTTACCAATGAATTTCTTACTTTTCTTTTGTGCATCTGTAAGGATCCCCAAGGGGTCGTTCCCCTGGAAAGAAAAATAAGTCAGCCCCAGCTACTCCTGAACCTTCGCCACCCACACCTGTGGGTCCTCCACCCATTCAGCCTGGATCTGCAGAATGGGTGTATGTAAGCGAGCCACTTTCTAAGGTATGTGCTGGGACCTGTATTTTTTTTTTTTAAAGATGCTCATATAGTTTTAATTGTGGCCATACAAGCTTCAATTGTATTATTAGTTTGATGTGTTATTTGATCAAAATGATCAAATCTGCTAACAGTCGAATAGCTAGAACTCCCCTTCTAATCAATTTAGTTTTGATTTAGACCGCATTCAATCAAAGATAATTGGCCAGGGAAGAAAATTTTCGATCATTTGGCAGCACTGAGATACTTTGTTCATAAATACGATCATATTTTGATTGATCAGAATGAGGGATTACATAGTGGAAACAGCGATGTGATTCATATGTTACGATCATAAGTTATGTTCGTATCTTAGCTATCTATTGAAATACATCTCCCCATGTTTGGCATATCAATCAAATGAGTTGTCTCAAAAGAGATCAATCAGTAAAGATTGATCATTTATCAAAACATGCATTGCCACCATTAAAAGAGTTTTCCTGGCGCCAACATGGCATCATATTACCACATGTGTGCTGCCAGGAAATGAAAATTACAGTAAGTATTTGACACAATGTTCTGTTTTCCTGACACCAACATAGCAGCATACATATGGTAGTATGCTGTGATGGATTTGCTCAAGGAATGGAAAATTATGGTAAGTATTTGATACAATTTTCAGTTTTTCAAGCATAGGAGAAATGGGCCAGCACAGGTGAAGTTGTGCTAAATTCAATCATCCAATCACATGCAAGCAAACAAATATTGCTGTTTTACTTTCCCTTGCATATGATTGGGCATTCTTTGCAAAGCTAATTTTTAATTTGTTTCAACTCATTCACTAAAATAATTCACATTTCAGTTAAAGTTAAAATTCACTTTGAAAGTGCACATGCTCTACTCCTTTAGTAAATTAACCCCACAGTGCTATAAGCGTTACCCATATATGAGGCTATATTATTGGCATAGTATTGATTATTTCTTAAAATGTGAAATGTGAAAAAGGTCCTATGGCCTCCACAGAAAATGGAAATGATAATCTTGTTAACTTCTACTCATTAGGACGTTCCAGAATTTCTGGTACCTTACTGGGAGACTATAGAAAAGGCATACGAAGCTGCAATCAAAGCTGGATTAAAGAGTATGAGACAAGAACGCTTCATTGTAATTCATTATCTTTATGATATAAGGTAAGTGATATTGTTTATATATCACTTGATATATATTATTACACTTTACATCCAAAACAAAACGTTTTTGCTTTTAATTTTGAAAAGGGTAGAGAAGGATTAAAACCCCTTTCTAGTTTATTGCTATTTTTGTCCTACTGGGGTGATTTTCCTTCACTTCCTGTCTTGCACACACAATAGGAAGTAAGGCGATATCTCGCCAAAGTGAGGGAAATCTCCTCTTACACAGTTACCAGAATAGGAGTCACTAGTCTCTAGTTACAACTCAAATTTTACAGTAACAATGGTTACCAGGACAATTAGAGTACATCTCCAAAGAGGGTACTTAAGAAAGGCTCTAATGTTACCTACCTTCCTACTTACCTACCTATCTATCTACAATTTAAAAAAATGGCTTTTTTTACACTTTAACGTGGAACTATGAGAGAAAATAAAAATGGCATGATGCACTCTGTCAATGGCATTAACACAGCAGTTTATTATTATTTTATCTACTATTGATTAATATTATTAAATATTATTATTATACTATTTAATATTAATAGATCTACTTTTAGGAACAACAGGTAATAAACCAATGTTACAGGGGGGACTGCTGTGTTAGAGAAGAGGTCCAGCTCCCCCATGAAAAATTTAAAGTCAGCAGCTACAAATACTGTAGCTGCTTACTTTTAATATTAGGACACTTACCTGTCCTGGAATCCAGCAATGTTGGCACCCCAGCCAATTATCGGCTATTGGGTGCTGCCTCCGCCATTGCCTGTAAGGGAAACAGGCAGTGAAGCCTTGCGGCTTCACAGCCGATTCCCTACTGCGCATGCGCGAAGGGTGCTGCGCTTTGTGAATGGCCCGGTGGCGGGGGAAGAGGAGGTGGCCGAACTTCCGGGGGACCTCGGTGCATCTCACTGCAGCCAGGTCTCCCGGAAGTGGGGACAGGTACCTGTTAAAACCAGGTACCCCTTCCCCCCTCCCCCCCGAAAAACGCCACATGTGGCACCAGAGGAGGGGAGAAAGCAGATAAGCGGAGCTTCCCCTTTTGGGTGGAGCTTCGCTTTAATGTTACTGACAGACTGCACCATATATTTGGTTTTGAGTTACACTTTAAGTATTAAAGTGGAACTAAACCGATCAATTTAATGGTTTAAAAAAACTGTTACATTCCCAACATGCCCAGGAATGCTAAGGCTTCATGTACACTGCTGCTGGTAGACGGACGTTTAGGAGCAGTTAGGCGTATTTTTCAGCTGCCCCGGAACTCTCCTTTATGTTATCTTATCAGTACGTGTACACAGGGTCATTTCTAGGCAACTGAGTTTAGAAGCATTTGTTGGAAAGCAAAAAATGTGTTCAGGACAGATATTTTGAGGCATACGTGGTAACTCGCAATTAGCCATGTTTCGTTTACAGGGATTTTTCATTTTTGACTATTTGAAAAAAAGCGCTTCTAAACGCAAACGCGGCATGTAAACGCGGCAAAACTGAAGTTTTTAAAAGTTGGTTACTATCTGTCAAGTTAAATCGTTCAGGAGAGATTGTAAAACGTCCCATGTACATTAAGCCTTATGCCGCGTACACACGGTCGGACTTTCCGGCATACTTGGTCCGGCGGACCAGAGTGTGCCGGACAATCCGCCCGTGTGTAGGCGCCGGCGGACTTTTCCGGCGGACTTTTTCCCAAAAGCCCGCCGGACCTAGATTTGAAACAAGTTTTAAATCTTTCCGTCGGACTCAGTTTCGGGCGGAAAGTCCGCTCGTGTGTGTGCTGGTCCGACGGAAAGCCCGCTCGTGTGTATGCTGGTCCGACGGACCAGATACGACACGAGGGCAGGGTATTGCATCTCGCGCTCGCTGCAATAGGAAAAACAAATTTTCCTATTGCGGCGAGCGCGGGGCATACCAGGCCCTTAGGTCTGGTATGGATTATAAAGGGAAGCCCCTACGCCGAAAAAACGGCGTGGGGTCCCCCCTAAAATCCATACCAGACCCCGATCCGAGCACGCAGCCTGGCCGGTCAGGAAAGGGGGTGGGGACGAGCGAGCGCCCCCCCCCCCTCCTGAACCGTACCAGGCCGCATGCCCTCAACATGGGGGGGTGGGTGCTTTGGGGGAGGGGGCGCCCTGCGGGGCCCCCCCACCTCAAAGCACCTTGTCCCCATGTTGATGAGGACAAGGGCCTCTTCCCGACAACCCTGGCCGTTGGTTGTCGGGGTCTGCGGGCGGGGGGCTTATCGGAATCTGGGAGCCCCCTTTAATAAGGGGGCCCCCAGATCCCGGCATCCCACCCTATGTGAATGAGTCACGGCCAGGGTTGTCGGGAAGAGGCCCTTGTCCTCATCAACATGGGGACAAGGTGCTTTGAGGTGGGGGGGCCCGCAGGGCGCCCCCCTCCCCCAAAGCACCCACCCCCCCATGTTGAGGGCATGCGGCCTGGTACGGTTCAGGAGGGGGGGGGGCGCTCGCTCGTCCCCACCCCCTTTCCTGACCGGCCAGGCTGCGTGCTCGGATCGGGGTCTGGTATGGATTTTAGGGGGGACCCCACGCCGTTTTTTCGGCGTAGGGGCTTCCCGTTATAATACATACCAGACCTAAGGGCCTGGTATGCCCCGCAACGGGGCTCGCAAGGTGTCAATCTCGCCGATAAAAGCGGCAAGATTGACATCCTTTGCTAGTCCCGTCGCACCTGAGTCACGTTCAAAATGAACGGACTTGGCCGTGTGTGGGCAAGTCCGTTCATTCTGAAAGTCCGCCGGAACTCCGGCGAAAGTCCGTCGGAAAGACGGGCGGACTTAGCCCGCCGGAAAGTCCCGGCGTGTGTGGGCAAGTCCGTCCGTTTTAAAGTCCGGCGCACCTGGCGGACAAAGTCCGTCGGAAAGTGTGCCGGACCAAGTATGCCGGAAAGTCCGACCGTGTGTACGCGGCATAACTGTCACATTTGTTTGTATTCTCAACCAAACTGTGAAACCATAAGATGGCTGGTATAATAACATGTGCAGCACCATGGCAGTTGCCGACCAAACAGAGACTAAAATGGCAGCTTCCTTGGCTAAAAAGGATAGGAGGGTTTAGTTCTGCTTTAATCACTTGCTGACCAGCCACAGTATATATACTGTGGCACGTCGGCTCTCCTGCGCAAATTGACATACCCGTACGTCGGCCTGTGCATGTTAAACTGTGGGCGCGCGTCTCCGGTGGTGCCCGCTGTATGCCACTGCAGCGCGCCCGCGGGTCCTGCGGACTCTACGTCCGCCAGCGACCCACGATCGCAGTACACAGAGGCAGAGCGGGGATCTGCCTATGTAAATAAGGCGGATCCCCGTTCTGTCAGGGGACATCATGGAGATCTGCTGTTCCCAGTGATCAGGAACAGCGATCTCTGTGGTGTTCCTGTTAGCCCATCCCCCCTACAGTTAGAACACACCCAGGGAACACAGTTAACACCTTGATCGCCCCCTAGTGTTAACCCTTTCTTTGCCAGTGTCACAAAGATGGAGAAAAAGGTAAGGGAAAAAAGGAGTCATTTTTATTACATATTGTAGGGTTAAATAACTAACTAGTGTTAACTACGAATTTTATTCTGCAATGTGTCCCTTTCATCAAGAAAGAAGCCATGTTTTTGGTAAAGCTACAAACGAAAGCACACAAACTTGAAAAGTTAACATAAAAAAAAGAAATCATCAAAAAATACATATATATTAAGGGAAGAAGGGAATTTAATAAAAACGAATTCTAGGTAATTAAGGGATAATAAACCCCAGTTCATACTGATGTGATGCAGAATTCGCAGCGCTTCCTGTGCGTTTCCTGCATCACAGTCGCACTCTGTTCATGCGAAATGCTGCTGGTGTCAATGTTAACAACCCCAAAGATGGTTTGCAAAACACAGTGTGATTGGTTGAATCAGATGGCATGGGTGTGAACACCCATGCCATCTGATTTCAGTGCGGAAAAAAGAGGTGCCTGCACCTTTCGTGCGGGTGCAGTGCGATTTGTGGTGCAATTTGAGTCATACAAAATTAATGATTCAAATCGCACTGCAAAGAATCGAATGTGAATGAAGCAAGAATGTGATACGATTCCTGTCCAAATCACATGCGGTTTCCTGCACCACAATAGTGTGAACCTAAGCTGAAGGACCACAATGGTGTTAAAGTTTGTATTATTTTATTTACACTACGAGTGTGACTAAAATCCTGAAAATACTTCTGTCACGGAACTCCGTCACACTCCGCTTGAGTGCTTTCTTCAGTATACAGCCTCCTCCAGTCTGGACCTTCAGATATCAGATATTACAGCCACATATTGTAACCAAGAACCAGGCAAGACTAGCTCAATTACAAAAGTGCAACATGGAATCTTTTATTGGACAAAGATATAGGCTTTTTATACACTTGAAAAGTAGGTTCCCCCTCCTGATCATCCGTCTCCTACATTGTACAGATGCCAATTTGATTAGTTCTTTGAATTAACATGTATAGTTCAGAAACAAACAAACCAGGAATAATCTTTATATATTTAATGGTAGATATTGTGGATAAATATTACTGTCCTATCTGAAGTAATCCACCACATTCTCAGTGTCCATCATTAGAGAATGATCTGGTCTCTCCCTGGGCCATAGTCAGTGAGTAAGAGGATTGCTCCTAGTCCTCTCCAGAAGCCCCTATCTTGGTTACGTCTGTCGCAACCTCCACCTTCCAGTGATGTAGCAGTTACATCCCTTGCCAGCTGTTGTCATCTTTTCCCTGAATTACATCTGGGTGCTGGGTTTTTGGCCTCTTGATTGGCTGACGTCATCCCACACATGCACACAGGAGTTAGTCATTGTGACACAGTGTGTCGGGAAAACACGCTGAACTGCTTAAAAGCCTTTGCTTAAGTAGTTAAATGTTTTTCTTAAATAGCTCCTGCAACCTTTCCCCATACAAGGTGTCATCCCAGGGGAGTGGGTCACATGCACCACCATACTGGGTAGTATGGGGCAGGGTTGCTGACTATGGAGTAACAACGAGCTGCAAGGGATTGCAGGTAGGCTAAGTATATAGGGTTCATGGTATGCCTTTCCAGGCACTGTCACGTTGCCATTCATTGTCAAGGTAAATTAATTATGAAATCATTATTTATTGTAGTTGACAAAGTTATTAATTAAAAATATTGATTTTTTTTTTTTAGGAATAAATTTAAAGATTATCTAAAGCGTCCAGACCATAAGCAGGAGTTTGTCTCCCAGTGGCAGTCTGACTTTAATAACATTCCAGAAGATCTGTGGGAAGATGAGGAGACAAAAGCAGAACTGCATCAAAGGCTGGATGTACGTAACACTTATAAAAAAAAAAACCTCTCAATTATTTTCATTTTCATATTTTATATGCAATATCCACACACACAGCAAGAAAATAAATGTGCTTTGCTGAGGTGTATGTGAGTGTAGGCCCAGGTGGGACTTCAGGAAGTAAAGATGATATTTGCACAATAGAGCTCCAGGTTTGGTGGCTCTTGGAGCAGCTCAGCAACCTAGGTGTACGTACAGGTGCCTTTAGGGCCTTCTCCTCAAATGTAATAAATCAAGGATAAGGATATCAGGATGCACGGTTACTGTTCTAGTGCAAAAGTAGGGAAGAAATAAGAAAAAAATTACAGCAGAGTCACCTACCTAAGTAGACTGGTCCCTCATTGTGATCAGTGCCTCGTTGACTTATGCTGACTTGTAGGAAAGAAAGGGCTCGTTCACACCATACATACATGAAAACTGATGGGAGATCCGCACAGATTTCACTTGCAGAGACATCAGTTTTCACCAGTTTTCATGCGAGTTTCAGTGAGTTTTTATGTGCGTTGACATCAGTTTTCATGCACATCAATTATGTGCCCTGTTCACACCAATGTTGATATCATGTCAACCATTGTTTTCTTTGAGCCCTTGCTCAAACTGACGTCTCTGCACCATGGTGTGAACGACACACAACAAGCTGCTTGCTGTGGGGGGCACTCAACATGAGGGAGGGGACAAGAGCTCCAGCTAGGGACCCAAAAAGAGAAGGATCTGGGCTGCTCTGTGCAAACCAACTGCACAGAGCAGGTAAGTATGACATGTTTGTTATTTTAATAGAAAAAAAATGAGACTTTACAATCATTTTAAAGCGGAGCTTAAAGCGGTTGTAAAGGTTTGTGCTTTTTCACCTTAATGCATCCTATGCATTAAGGTGAAAAAACACCTGCCAATGACGGCCCCCCCGTTTACTTACCTGAGCCCGTTCACCTGCTGTGCGCGTCCTCCGGCGTTCTCTTCTCTGGCCGTTGACTGATAGATAGGATAGATTGATAGCAGTGCAGCCATTGGCTCGCGCTGCTGTTAATCACATCCAATGACGTGGCTGCCGGGGGGGCAGGACCGAGTCATACATCCTGTGTCCATGGACGCAGCGTGTATGACAGGGAGCGCGCCTGCATGCTAACCCCCTCAGTATAGAGCTTTCCAGAGGGGGGTTAGCTATTGCGGGGAGGAGCTGAGACAGCCGCCGAGGGACCCCAGAACAGTAGGATCGGGGCCACTCTGTGCAAAATGAACTGCACAGTGGAGGTAAGTATAACATGTTTGTTATTTAAAAAAAAAAAAAAACGAACCCATACAACCCCTTTAACTTAAAAATTCCATGGTAAAATTCCATGGTAAGTTCACCCCCCCTGCCCACCTGCAAACTTCTGCAGAACGATTTACAAAGCACAGCATACTCGTGCACACGCAGTGGGTAGCCAGTTGTGAAGTCGCAAGAAGTCGCAGCCAGCTTCCCACATTAAACTTACTGTGTTGGGGACCTGAAGACCGACGAAGAACCGGCCGGGGTGAGGACAGCGCTGGATCCCTGGACAGTGTCCTTTTATTAAAAGTCTGCAGCTACAGTATTTGTAGCTGCTTATTTATTTTTTGTATCAGAGTGAAGAACCTCTTTAGGAAAACTGTATATAGTGAGACATTATACCAGTGTTCACAAACATTTTCATATGCAAAAATACTTAGCTTAGCATTTGCTTTTTTGTGCATCTGGAGAAATGCACCCTACAGGGTCTGACATGCATCAAGTCATCTAAACTAGCGCTGGAAACGTAATATAAAAACCCTTATAATATCCAGATTATCAAATCGTGTGAGGTTTATTTCAGTTAATCTTATCCTGTGATAAAAACAACTGGTATTAAAATGAATGAACTGTATGCAATAAATTCTGCTTTATTGGTTGTTATAAGGATCTAAGAGACTGCTTGTGGGACATCTCTGACAACAGGAAGGAGGAAGCTGAGCAGGAGCAAGCGGACATCATGAACGAAGGCTGGCTGCAAGATCACCTAGGAATCCTCATGAACCACTTCTTTTCCTTGATGCAGGTAGGTGGAGGAAGAAAGACGTTTGTTTTTATTTTCTAGTGAAAGATATCTGGAATCTTTCCCGAACAAGTACAGATATTACAGCCTGCAGCTGTGTGGTCACAACAACTATCAGAATATATGCTTTAAAGTGATTGTAAACCTTTTTTTTTTAAGGTAAACATGTCATACATATCTGCTCTGTGCAATGGTTTTTCACTCTTCTGGGGTCCCCCTCTGGACTCCAAGCTCCTCCTTTTAGGAGAGTACCTCCATAGGAAGCTGCTTCCTATGGGGGCACTCGCACTGGCTCGATCCTGAGCTGCAGCACCTGCATCTTTGGACACAGTGCGGTTTGCCCCCCTCCCCTTTTTTTTTGTAAGCTAAGTCTCATTGATAAATCATAAATTATTTAACCGCGGTTAAATTATTTATGATTTAACAATTTTAATCTATGATTAGCTATATAACGAGCAGCTCTCAAATGTATTATTAACTAATTTGTTTTGTTTTATTATTAATTAATTTGTTTTGTTTTATTCACAATATTTGCCATTTTCACTATTGCGCGGGCGTAAGGTTATATTAACCTATTTATTGCTAAGTCTCATTGATGCACATGGGGAGCGAAGGATGGCCCATGTAGTCCGATCCAATAGAAGAGCTACTGTAGCTCAAATTGAAGAAAAATTTAATGCTGGTTGCAATAGAAAGGTGTCAGCTGCAGACCACTCAGGGTGCCAAGATACAGCTTCCTCCACTCTGGAACCAGGAACCAGATATTATAGCTGAGAATTGCACCCAAGGACTAGACAATACTAGCATAGGTGCAAACTGGAACTGACTCTTTATTGTAAATTCACACAGAATATATACCACACAAAATCAGATAAGAGCTTGATCACATTATCCTAAACAATGCAATCTTTAAACAATAATATCAGTACATCTAACAGTACATCTAATGAACAGCTACCATAAACAGTAATCGAAAAAACATAAACATCCCACAGTAGTTCGGTAACAAGGTAAAGTGGACACAATGCTAGTCGCATCTCCAAGAGGATTAGCAGACAGACAGAAACAATCTGTGACTCAATTATAACAATGGGGATTCACAACTAGGAGGCACACAATCGGGGAATTATACCATGAGAGAAAGACACCTTAGTAAACAGACTATAGCAGGAGACCCCAGCATCAGGTTCTTTTGAGCTGATTATATTAACATCTGCTCTGAGTCTAGGGGAAGGGTGGGGGTTGAAGCAGTCAATTCTGGTTTGAGCACAGAAGCCCCAAATCTGTATCCAGGTCCTAGGTTCCCAGAGTCTGTGTGTTTTGGGAGACATGGACCCGAATCCAAAGCAAAACCACTCCAAAGGTCCCCCAGGCACACCGCTCCCAAAGACTAGAGTCCCCTCACAAGCCAGGGCCCATAGTCAGTAGGCAAGAGGCTACCCTGCAGTCCCCTCCAAAAGCCGGTTGGGTTTGTCACAGTGCCCATGCTGACCTGTGTCCACAGCCAAAAGCACTTACAACGTGCATGTGTGCATCAGAACTGGACCACAGAGCAATGAAAGAAGGTGGCCTAGTCTAATGAATCACGTTTTGTTTTACATCATGTGGGTGGCTGGGTGAGTGCTTGTAGACCTGCTGAAGAAATGGCATCAGGGTGCACTATGGTAAGAAGGCAAGGCAGAGGCAGTGCGATGCTTTGCCTTATGGAGTCCATGCCTTGATGGGTCAGGGCTGTTTTGGTGGACATAAGGGGAAGGGACCTACTCACTATTAGATGCGTGGTCATAATGTTATAGAGGGTGATCAGAATGTTATGACTAATCAGCGTATTCCAATACCAAGGACTCCTGTAAACTCTGGCTGTGCAGGTGACAGTGCTCCCAGCATGAAAAGGAACTAGTGTGCCCTTTGTGCACTGTATTTCCTAGTGTGGGCTGCTTGTGAATGTGGTTTTTCTCATGTTCCCAGGCTTAGGCACTGTCGTTTTGTCAGTTACTATTTTCATAGCTGCCTTCATAAATCTTTATGGCAGGTGCTGCTATTCCCATTACTGGGCTTGTTCACTAAGACAATGCAAGGCGCAGGGCTGATTTGCAGGGCAGTATCTCTGCCAACCATATATCTTTTTCTTGAAATCAGATGATGGACAGAAAAAATCTGATTGGCTGCCATGAGTCAATGGGCCTTATTCTCTCTGCAGAATACTCCTTTATGCTAATCTAATCTATTCCAAGCATGTTCAGCTTACTAAGGTTTGACCAAGGAGTGCAATAGTTTACCTGAGTATAACCAGTGTTCCCAACCTACCAGATTGAAATTTACTGACACGACACCCAACATTTACTGGCACAGCCAAGTTTTTACTGGCATTTCTAAAAGTTACAAAATTACAGTTTTAACTGAAAATTTCAGTATTAGGCTACAAGCAAGTACAATATGCAATTAGCAATATGATTTAAGGCAGATATTGAGGCAAAGAACATACTTCTTGTTTTATTTTCAATATAGTAAGTAAGTAGCTCGGGGGCAGGAGGGCAAGAAATTAGAATGGGCAGACACACACACACATGAAATTGACTCTCACAGTTTACACACTGACTGCAGAAATCCTGACCCACAACTATTATTTTAATACAAGTAGTTGCCCCCCTTAAACATCTCTGACAGCTCTGTCAATTCAGTTAATGGTTGGGACAGGAAGCCTACAGTCAGCTTGTGGTCTACAGGGACAAAGGAGATCCAGGAGCATTTTTAACTGTATCAATTTTATGTGTGTTACCATGATTGGGTAATGATGTAAACACAAAATATACAGACACGGTAACATCAGTTTAATACTGTTTGCCGTTTATAGTTCCTCCTATGGCAGGGCTACTAATGCATGTTTATTTATTTATTATTTTTTTACAGGTGCATATATAACACCCTCCATTTACGCAGCCCTTCACATATACTGTATATTTGAAATTTGTAGGCTTGAATGTTCTGTATATTTATTAGTTGGTTATTTTGTTGGGATTTTTTACACAGGCAGAAGTTGACCGATTTCAAGATACAATGAGATTTCTTCATGATTATTATCAAGGAATGGAGAACAAAATTCCACCTGAAAACAGCCAGGAATTTGCCCGTATTCCTTTGCTCGATATCATTAATTCCAGTGTACAGGAGGAACCTGAACTGCCCAAAAGGTACAAAAGATTTCTATACATTCCCATAGAATAAACCTTGTGTATGAAGTGGCCATCTTTGTTTTCATCTTAGCAACCACTCAGCTTCTCCCATTCTTACCAAAATTTGCTATATAAAGATATGATCAAAATGTCTGCTTTTGTAATGTTTTTTTTTTTATAATTATTGTTTTTCATTCATTTACTTTTCAATGTTTGTAGAGGTTCTGAGCTTAAAGTACATATGTACTCTAACAATTAACTTATTTTACTTGCCCCTTTTGATCTGCTAAACATATTGTACTTTTAAAATAATTTTGTTACATTTGATCCTGACAGAAATCCAGAGCCCTCTGCCTCTGCTGCATTTATCAGCTCCATCAGTTATCAACCCCTTTCCAGTTTACCTCTGTGAACTCAAGAAAATGAAAAAGTGATTCTAAAGGCTTAAGGTTTGGGTGCAGTTCACTTCCCAATTCAGCGATGTGCACAAGAGCAGCAGTTCTCCTTGCTCTCTGCCTCCTCATTGGCTCAGAGATAACAGTGGGAGTCACAGGCTCCCGCTTCTGTCAGTCACAGCCAGTAAGGAGGGAGTGAGGGGGGGGGGGGCAGGGCTGAGGCCTGCTCTGTGGGGTTGATTTACTAAAACTGGAGAGTGCAATCTGGTGTAGCTGTGCATAGAAACATCAGCTTCCATGTTTTGTCAAAGCTTAATTGAGCAAGTTGAAATTAGAAGCTGATTGGCTACCATGCATAGCTCTCTCTCTAGTTTTAGTAAATCAACCCCTGTGTGTCTTATGGACACACAGCAGGGCTTTGGAGCTAGCATGCACTAGTGCCCCCAGAGCAAGCAGCTTGCTGTGGGGGGAAGGAGCCAAGAGCGCTGGTGGGAACCTGAGAAGTGGAGGATCAGGGTTGTGCAAAACCATTGCAAAGAGCAGGTAAGTATGACATTTTTTGTTATTTAAAAAAAATGTTTACCTTTAGCATCAATTTAAGGTGATAAAGGGAGGGGAAGATGCCCTGCAGTTCTAACACTGCCTGTCCTAGGGTGACACCCTAGGACCAGAAGTTTTCTATTGGCATGAACATCAGGTAAAAATAAAGAGGAAAAGCCTAAAAATGGAAATCTAATGCAGCCACCAAGAGAGAAAACACCACTCTAGGTCTGCCAGCCACACAATGCCGCAATAGAACTGAACAGGTGTCGGCCCAGCTCACAGTTGATGATGAAGGAAAAAGGAAGTCTGGACAGCCACACTACTGTGGAAATCAATTTTATTTACAAAATCGCCAAATGGGGTAAAAATATCAGGGAAATAGCAGCAGAGGAGCAGGTTGACCTTCTGACAAGTTTCGTGCTATACTAGAGTAAAACCGCTATGAATAAGTGCTAGTGTAGCGCGAAACATATCAGCGTGTCACCCTGCTTCTCTGCTGCTATTTCCTTGATGCTTTTACCCTGCTTGGCGATTTTCTAAATAAAGGTGATTTCTTAAGTAGTGTGGCTGTACAGACATCCTTTTTGCTTAATGCAGCCACCACATCTAAGAACTGGTAAGTTGCAATATATAACATTTTAGTCCTTTAGCCACACATTAACCCATGCTTCCTGAATGTCCAATTTCCAACGTATTTTAACGTACGCAATGCTGACAGATTTTTAGACCATTTTCATCAGTAGCTGCTTTTGCAGAAAACAGCACAACACCATTGCTAACTGGTACACCGCCATGGTAACTGCTGTTCTGCCACAACTATTTTGGATGTTCCTTGTATCTAGAATAAATTGAGCCACCGTAATAGATGCTAAAATGGGTTTAAGGATACTCTGAGACAGTAAAAGGTACACACAAATCATGTATATTAATAGTCTGTGCAAGGAAAAGCGAGAGAATGTCACCAGCACACCATGGATTTCCAGGACAGGTCCAAAGCTTTATTCAGCAGTCACATCATTGTAGCAGAAATAACGTTTCGGAGGTTCGCAGGACCCCATGTGTCCATGCCTCATGATTGAGGCCTGCGAGACTCCAAAACTTTATTTCTGCTATAATGATGTAACCGTTTGGAACTGTTCTGGAAATTCATGGTGTGTTTGTGATATTCTCTTGTTCTGATTATCTTTGGTTGCAGCCGGTGGTCCCTGCAGCACCCATTTACACACACAGCCCCTTTTCAGGAACATGTGCATTGGAAATAGTACGCTAAAATCATGGAAAAGGTCCCAAGTGGCTTGATTATCAAACTTGGTGAGGAGAGGGGCAAATTAGTTGTGAAAGGGTGCACTAATTGTGTCAATGACAACAGTGAAACTTTTAAATATACAGTGCATCCAGAAAGTATCCACAGCGCTTCACTTTTTCCACATTTTGTCACGTTACAGCCTTGTTCCAAAATTGATTAAATTGATTATGTTCCTCAAAATTCTACAAACAATATCCCACAATGACAACATGAAAGACGTTTGTTTGAAATCTTAGCAAATTTATTAAAAATAAAAAACAGAAAAAATCACACGTACATAAGTATTCACAGCCTCAATACTTTATTGAAGCACCCTTGACACCAATTACAGCCTCAAGTCTTTTTGAGTATGATGCTACAAGCTTAGCACACTTATTTTTGGGCAGTTTCCCCCATTCTTTGCAGGACCTCTCAAGTTTCATCGGCTTGGATGGGGAGCGCCGCTGCACAGCCATTTTTAGATCTCTCCAGAGATGTTCAACTGAGTTTATGTCTGGGCTCTAGTGGGCCACTCAAGGACATTCACAGAGTTGTCCCGTAGCCTTTGTGGCTGGGGGACTTGAGTCACATGACTTGACTCGAGTTAGACTCGAGTCACCTGTTTGAGGACTTGCGACTTGCTTGACAAAATTAAATAAATGACTCGAATTGACTTTGATTTGTTACTAATGACTTGCGACTTGACTTTGACTTGGGCTATGTGACTTGCAATGACTTGGCACCACCAGTGCTGTGTCTTGGCCTAGGCAAAAGCCGCCCCCCCCCCCCCCACAAAAAAAAGCTCCCCCCAAGTCCCGGCTTCGGGGTAGATCAGTATTTTGACTTAATTTGTGACTTGACCAAAATAAATGAATTGGATAAAGGTGATAATAACTGTAAGCGCATATACAAAAGATGCATACAATCCAGGGGGTATATAAAGTTAGCCAGGCATAAAGTCCATGGCCATAGTAGTGGCAGTCCAGGGGTTAATATAGTCTCTGATCGTTCAAGATATGAAGGGCTGGCTAGTGGGGTGGTTGGTCCTAAAGGCAGCTGCTGTCCTCAGAGAGCTGGCTCTGTGGTATTGCAAGAAGGGGTGGAGAAAAGGAAGCGCCACCTGAGTGTAGTATTAATATAAAGATTTAATGACATATAAAAAATGAACACTTACAAGAAAGACATATTAAAAAGGCTCATCTGTGAGTAGGCAGTGTGTATCTTCCTCGAGTTCCAGTCCGGAAGTTGTATCAGCGTTGTAGGGCTGCAGATGGAAACTTGGCCTATTGAAGGAGCAGCAGCTCCGAGTGTGTAGCCAAGCAGAATCAGCCTTCAGAACCCTCCCTTGGTGTTAGCCCTCCCCTGGACTGTACCCGGAAGTCCTTGGATGACCCGTGACGTCACGCACCTCCTCCGTGCGTTCCACGCCGGTCTCAGCTTCTCCCTGATGGCCACAGGAAGAGATACCAGCTACAAGTTTCCATCTGCAGCTCTACAACGCTGATACAACTTCCGGACTGGAACTCGAGGAAGATACACACTGCCTACTCACAGATGAGCCTTTTTAATATGTCTTTCTTGTAAGTGTTCATTTTTTATATGTCATTAAATCTTTATATTAATACTACACTCAGGTGGCGCTTCCTTTTCTCCACCCCCTCTTAAAATAAATGAATTGACTTGACTTGCTTGACTTCTAGCAGGGACTCGACTTGACTTGCTTGCTTATCGCCACAGTAACTTGGGACTTGCTTGTGACTTGAAGGTTAAAACTTGAGACTTGCTTGTGACTTGCACATGTGTGACTTACTCCCATCACTGCTCCTTTGTTATCTTTGCTGTGTGCTTAGAGTCGTTGTCCTGTTGGAAGATGAACATTCACCCCAGTCTGAGGTCCTGAGCGCTTTGGAGCAGGTTTTAAATAAGGATGTCTCTGTACATTGCTGCATTCATCTTTCCCTCTATCCTGACTATCTCCCAGTCCCTGCCGCTGAAAAACATCCCCACAGCATGATGCTGCCACCACCATGCTTCACTGTAGGGATAGTATTGGCCAGGTGATGAGCGGTGCCTGGTTTTTCCTGACATGACGCTTGCATTAAGGTCATAGAGTTCAATCTATGTTTCATTAGACCAGAGAATTTTGTTTCTCATGATCTGAGAGTCCTTCAGGTGCCTTTTGGCAAACTCCAGGTGGGTTGTCATGTGCCTTTTACCAAGGAGTGGCTTCCATCTGGCCACTCTACCATACAGGCCTGATTGGTGGAGTGCTGCAGAGATGGTTGTTCTTCTGGAAGGTTCTCCTCTCTCCACAGATAAATGCTGGAGCTCTGTCAGAGTGACCATCGGGTTCTTGGTCACCTCTCTGACTAAGGCCCTTCTCCCTGATTGCTCAGTTTGGCCGGGCGGCCCGCTCTAGAAAGAGTCCTGGTGGTTCCAAACTTCTTCTATTGACGGGTGATGGAGGCCACTGTGCTCATTGGGACCTTCAATGCTGCAGACATTTTTCTCTACATTTTCTTTACATTTTCCTCAGATCTGTGCCTCAATACAGTCCTGTCTCAGAGGTCTACAGACAATTCCTTGGACTTCATGGCTTGGTTTGTGCTCTGACATGCACTGTTAACTGTGGGACCTTATATAGACAGGTGTGTGCTTTTCCAAATCATGTCCAATCAACTAAATTTACCACAGGTGGACTCCAATCAAGTTGTAGAAACATCTCAAGGATGATCAGTGTAAACAGGATGCACCTGAGCATAATTTTGAGTGTCATGGCAAAGGCTGTGAATACTTTTGTACATGTGATTTTTTTTGTTTTTTCTTTTTAATACATTTTGCAAAGATTTCAAACAAACTTCTTTCACCTTTTCATTATGGGATATTGTTTGTAGAATTTTGAGGAAAAAAATGAATTTATTCAGTTTTGGAAGGCTGTAACTTAACAAAATGTGGGAAAAGTGAAGCGCTGTAAATACTTTCCGGATGCACTGTATATCCCATTCATCTGATAATGTAAATCAAGCGTCACAAATTGTTATTTCTATGGCATATAAAAAAAAGATTTTCACACAATTGCTGTGTATCCTGTTTGGGCAGATGTTGAATTTTTTTATTAATAATTTCACTTACCAGAGCCAGCAGCTCACCACTGCATCCATACAGAACAGATGGCCTGTTCAGTCGAGGTCTTCGTGTACCATTTCTGGGAAATTGGCAGCAAAAATGTTTACTGACATGTATTGCCTTCATTAGAAGTTGGAACTTACAGAGCTAATTCTGTAGGCTATAAGCTTATAAAGACAGCATAGGCGTGCGCAAGGGGTGTGCCAGGTGTGCCTGGGCACACCCTAATCCTGGGGCTGGCAATCTGTCAATGGTGGGCAGGTGACAGGTAAATCGCAATCCTTCCTTGCCCACCCTCAGAACCTGGACAGGAGAGGTGGCGGGGTGGAATTTAGTGGATCCGATCTGCATTTTCCTCCTGCAGCAGCTGAAAGTAGGCTTCTCCTCTTCTCTCTTTTGTCAACATTCAGCTGCCACAGGAGGAAAATATAAGGGATCGGTACTAATATATGCCACCCCGCCACCCCTCCTTTCCCTGTTTCTACTCCTTCTGTTGCCCGGGTCCCCCATGTGCTCCCTTTTCCTCCCATTGTTTCAGGATGGAGAGCAGGGAAGAGGCCGGTAAATATGTCAGGCGCAAATGTGTTGGAGCTTTGGGGTGCACACCCTAATGCAATAGGCTGTGCACACCTATGAAAGACAGGACTCCTATACTGGCCATAGACAGATCGAAATTTGGCCTATTCAGAAGGGATTGGCTGAATTTCGATCAGTGTGTGGCCATCCCTGCTTGACAGAAGTCAATCATTTGCAGGGCCGGTGGAAGGATTTTTGTCTACACAGGCGAAGGTGCATTTTGCGTGTACTTGTGTATGTACGGGAAAACTGTAGTTTTACATTTTTTAATGGTTTTAACTATACATGTGAAAGAGTTTATTTGATGTTACAGTCTTATCAATGTGTTCTATGGCTTGTGTAGACTAGCAAGTGGCTTCCTTTCAATTTCATTCAGCTTGAATTTGAGACCATTCACAGTTTATTGGCAGGTGCATCTGACCTCCTCCTAAACTTCATAGACCTGCTTAAAGCTTCTTTTGCAATTTTATTGACTTGAGGAGAGAAGCAGTTTTAATGTGAACTGAAGCTCATCTACACAGGCCCTTAATGGTAAACATTTTAAAGTTGAAGTTTAGGAATGGCAATTCTTACAAAGTTACATTAGTCCAGCTTGGACAAAGTATGTATGCATGTATGTGCCATACCCTTGGGATCTCCCTGGAAGCTGGAAATCACTGTAATAGGCACCACTGCTACAGTGACTGCCACTAGTTTCTGGGTCCTATGATGAATGGCTGCCCTATTGTATAGTAACCACAGTGGGTCGCTCGCTCCGGCATGGACGTCTTTTAGAGCAGTGGTTGCCAACCAGTAGTCTGTTGATCACTGATGCTCCATTAGAACATTTTGGTGGTTCCCAGGGGTTCTGCCGCAAATCAACATTGTGGTAGATGTATACCGCCCAATGTTGTTTTCAGTGTTGTTGTCAATGCGCGCTAATGGTCAATACTGTCAGCGTCTATTGATACCCGATGCCTCCTCTGTAGTTTCAGCTCCTGTGAACTCAAAGGGAGGTGCCAGGGGTAGTGCAGAGAGCAGGAGGTGAAGGAGGAAGGGACTTCCAATGGCAGCTCTGATCACTGACTGTGGGGAGGGAGCACTGAGCTTGAGCACATAGCTGGATAAGGAGGTGAGATCCAATGATGAGTCTGTGCAAGCCAGCATTGTAATGCAGAGTGGGGGTGGGGGTCAGAGAGTTGGAGCATTGTAAGTTTAAGGCAGCAGTGTGATCAAGGGGGAGGGGGGAAGAGAGCCGGAGCATTGTGTGTATAAGGCATGTAAAATTTGTTGGTGGCCCGCGGGATTCAAAATTGTGAGTTTAGTGGTCCGTGAGTTCCAAAAGGTTGGCGACCACTGATTTAGAGAACACTCAATTAATGGAAAGCGTTTACTGCCCCACCTTTCCAATTCACCCAATCAGAGAACACATTCACTGAGAAAAATGCAAAGTGTTCATTGCATGGCACCCATGCTAAGCAAGAGATGTCCTGTGTTCACAATGCAGCAGAGACCTGGAAACTAGTGAAGATCACTGTAGTAGTTGTGCCTATACAGTGATTTCCAACTTCCACAGGCATCCCACAGGTATGACACACATATACTTACATTTGTCCAAACTGTACCAATGTAACTATGCAATGACAATTCCCCTGTAATGTGTCTGCATCATATAGTGTGTTTTCCCTATGATTTTTTACTTATACTGGAATTGCAAGGCTTACATTTATTATAGCAATGCTATTCTACTTTGAAATGGAAGGGCTTATTTAGAGGAATTCTATTTTATTTAGTCACACTGAAGAATAATAAATACATTTCCTCTTTGAAGGATTCCACTTGTTCCTCGAAGAACTCAGTCCCCAGAACAGAGCTCCACCAAGCAGAGAAATAAGCATGCCACAATGAAAGGAAAAGACGATCCCTCCTTGGAGAGCAATGGACACATCTCAGAAACTGATCAGAAAATTATTCATGACACGTGGCAAACAGCATTATCTGCTATTACAAATATGGTAATTTTAGTTTATAGTATACTGTTCAACATCTTCACCTACAAAAGTCTGCACAAGTCAAAAGTACACATACATTTCTTATGATCAATATATGGTATAGATTAATTCACGTGGTGAATTTTAGCTGGTTCCTGATGAACTTGCCAAAATTTGAGCTGTGCGTGGTCTTTCAGCACTACTCCAACTGACATCCTTCCTTCTGAAAATCAAAGGAGCTGGGAAGAAAATTGTCATCCAAACAAAGACTGCAGCCAATCAGCTGCAGCCAGTGTTCAGGTATTCTGACATCCACAGGTGCTGCCTGTCAGAAGACAATAGCCAGTAGGGAAGATTCCTCCATCTACACTGTTTAGCTTGGATGGGAGAATCAACAGATTTCTTGTTTAGATTTAGCTTCAGCCGCTGTCTCTCTCCACATTGGGCAATTTGATAACTGCAGAAGCCATTGGCTCCCTCTGCTGTAAATCAAATTCTGTGACACGGGAGCAAGTCAATGGACGCAGCAGTGGGACTTGGGAGCAAGCCCACATGGGTGCCACCAGGGAAAGCAGCTCTCTGTGGAGGCACCCGATGAAGGGGAGCGATGACGGGGGGGACTCCAGAAGAGGATCAGGGCTGCTCTGTGCAAAGCGATTGCACAGAGCAGGTAAGTATAGGCATATTTGTTATTTTTATTTAAAAAAAAACAAAGATTTACAAACACTTGAAGTGAAGGGTCCTCTTACATTGGTGGGTAGTGAAGAGTCTCTTTACACTGGTAGTCAATAGGTGAGGTGTCCTTTCGTATCTGTGTTCTGAGAGAGGAAGAATTCCCTTTACATTGGTGGTTAGTGGAAAGAATGCACCATTTAATTGGGAGTCCGTGAGAAAAGGCTTTCTTTACATAATGATCTGTGAGAGGAAAAATGACCCTTCATTTGTGATCAGAAAGATGAATACCCACCTTATAGTAGCAGTTGGTGGGAAGAATGCCACCCTTACAAAGATCATAATTTTTATGCCCTTGGTTCTGTGATGTCATGTGGGCCCAGGAACTATGCATTCATCATTAGATGGAACGTCAATCTGCCGCTGCTCAAGGAACCCCTAGCGAACTCTGAAGAAAACCTAGGGATCCACAAAGCCCTGGTGGAGAATGGTTCATCTATAGTGTCCGCATTTGTAGATAGTTGATGACTGATGCAGTCATATTTAATAGCTCTCCTGCCATGTGATTGCAGGTAACTCTTGAAAAAGAAGCTCTAGAAGCAGAAGGGGAGAAGGAACGACAGATGATGGAAGCCAGGGAGAAAGAGCGGGTTAAAGCTTCCCAGGCAGCTTCCAGAGACAGCGTAAAAGGGGCAAAAAAGAAGCCTCCAAAGTCACCAAACAGAAAAAAAGGTATTGTTAATGTTGTGAAAGAGAAACTTGTATTTCTACTTGTATTATACGTATGTGATGCCCTGAACCAGACCATATACATATGACTTTTCTGACTTATGCCCCTGTACACACGGTCGGACTTTGTTCGGACATTCCGACAACAGAATCCTAGGATTTTTTCCGACGGATGTTGGCTCAAACTTGTCTTGCATACACACGGTCACACAAAGTTGTCGGAAAATCCGATCATTCCGAACGCGGTGACGTAAAACACGTACGTCGGGACTATAAACGGGGCAGTGGCCAATAGCTTTCATCTCTTTATTTATTCTGAGCATGCGTGGCACTTTGTTCGTTGGATTTGTGTACACACGATCGGAATTTCCGACAACGGATTTTATTGTCGGAAAATTTTATATCCTGCTCTCAAACTTTGTGTGTCGGAAAATCCGATGGAAAATGTCCGATGGAGCCCACACACGGTCGGAATTTCCGACAACACGCTCCGATCGGACATTTTCCATCGGAAAATCCGACTGTGTGTACGGGGCATAACAGATATACCGTAGGATACATAAGTATACATGTAAAAATTGAATTTCAAGCAAGTTAAGTATTAAGGTCATAGAAATATGTGTAGTCCTTATAGGGTATATGGGAGGGTAAGATAAGAGGGGGGTTCTTCACAGTGCAGTAAAAGTGATCTACACCTATCTGGAACACTTTTACTGAGAAGCCTCATGGCTGCAGCTGTGAGCTTGTTGTATCTACCTGAGGTCCAGGCCATTTATAAATGGCCTATGGGTGGCAAGGGGTTAAAGCTAAATTCCTGACTAAACAAACGAAATACAAGAGGTTTGTGTATTTTTCTTTGGGTCATTTGTGTATTTCTCCTGGATCTGTTGTGCAGTTTCCTGTAATAAAGACCATTCACTGCTGCTCTCTTCTTCCCAACCAATCTGTAGTTTTCTGCAGGCAGCCTGTAGTGGGTGGCAATGTTAATTTTGTCAGCGAAAATATTTTCGTCCACAAAATTAACACTATTTTAGTAGACTAAAATACAACAAAACTAAAACAATTCAGATGACTAAAATACACCTAAAACTAAAATGGCATTTTAGTCAAAAGACTTTGACTAAAACTAAATCAAAATTTGACGTCCAAATTAACACTGCACTACCACATAAGAATAAGTAGGGTACATCTACTAAGCTGCTGAAAGAAAAACAAAAAAGGGAGAAGGGGAGAAGGAACGACAGATGATGGAAGCCAGGGAGAAAGAGCGGGTTAAAGCTTCCCAGGCAGCTTCCAGAGACAGCGGAGCCGCGTAACCCGTAAGTAACCCCCGGGAGTGATGTCGGCCGTCGGAGTGGTGTACTGGCACCACAGCGAGGGCTTCGATCTCAGGTGAGTATTCCATAATGAGTTAGTATGCTATGCATACTAGCTCATTATGCCTTTGTCTTGCAGGTGTTAATTTTTTTTTTGTTTTTTTTTAAAGTGGGTTTACAACCACTTAAGAAGTGGAGCTCCCCCCAAAAGGAGAAGTTCCGCTTTAAGGCCTCCTTCCCCCCTCCTCCCCACCTCCTCTTCCCCAAATTACACTTTTTTGGGAGGATCAGGTACCTGATTTTGACAAGTACCCGCTCCTACTTCTGCTCAGATTGCCTAGGCGATCCAACTGGAAATTCTCCTCTACCCCTCCTATCCCGTCGTCCTCTGGGACATGTCATAGGCCCCAGAAGACTTTAAGCGGAGCGCCAGGCTCCTTCAGAAAAGATTAAAAGTCAGCAGCTGCAGATACTGTAGCTGCTGACTTTTAATACTAGGACACTTACCTGTCCACGAATCCAGCGGTGTCTTCACCCTAGCTGATTTTTCAATTGGCTGTCCGGTGCTGCCGCCGCCATCTCCACTAAGGGAGACCAGCAGTAAAGCCTTGCGGCATCTCAGCAGGTTCCCTAACAAACTTCCTGTTGCCACAGCAAAATAAGCCGGAAGTGGAAGTGGGTACCTGCAAAACCAGGTGCATGGGCAGTGGGCACCCGGCTGTGAAGCTGCAAGCTGTCATAGCCGGGTGCCCACAGTTGAGATGCCGGCGCTGGGGAGAGAAGATGTTGGAAAAGGATGGCTTGGGTGAACACATTGCTGGTCAGGTGAGTCTGTGTTTATTAAAAGTCATTTATTAAAAGTTTTTGTACTTGCTGACTTTTAATAAACACAAAAGTCACTGGAGCTCCTCTTTAAATACATTTAAATGCATTACAATTTAAATTTAATCTAAACCCATTCGATTTTAGTAGGCTAAAATGGAATGGAGATTTTAGTCGACTAAAATATGACTAAAACTAAAACAATTCAGATCACTGAAATACGACTAAATCTAAAATGGCATTTTAGTCAAAAGACTATGACTAAAACTAAATTGAAATTTGACGTCAAAATTAAAACTGGTGGGTGGGCCTGCTGAGCCCCTCCCACAGCTCTCTCTGCTGTCTGTACAGGCCATATGTAGCATAGTGAAATTGCAATGGCTGCTTTTATAGGGTAAAATCTGAGTTTGCAAATGGTGCACACAAAATAGATTTATATCTTCTATGGCTATTGAGAAATTGATTTCAATGAATGTTTTTGTGCATGGAGTTCAGCTTAAAGGTTTAATGTAGTTACCGGTATTTATTTGTTATGTATTAAAAGTGCTCTGTAATGTGAACTCATACTAAATGCTAAGCTATGGATATTTGGATAATTACACATTTCTAACAAGCAGAAAATATGTTCTAATACAAGCCCTGACTGATCTCTATAACTGTAGCACTGTGGAGCAATTTATCCTCAAAGTTCTCAAGAGATTAAATGAAGTAATTTGAGTGGGGTCTGAGCACCCTGCTCTTTACTTAGTTTACAGGTTAAAAGGCTAGCAGCAGTTGAATGTCCACAGTTTTGCTCTAAGTATCCATTATCGTGGTATGATGGTCTCATTGTGGGCAATGGTAATTACCTTTTTTGGTCTTTTGATCCAAATGTCCTTAACGTAGCAGTTAAAGTAAATCTGTTACAGCAGCCTTTCTCAACCTTTTCAAAACAGAGGAACCCTTTAAATTACTTTCTGGCCTCAGAGAACTCCTGCTAAAAATTACTTTATCTACAACTCATGATAAATTAATGTGATGGTCATAAGGAAGAATGCTCCTTATAACTATGGTCATTGGGAAGAATTACCTCCTTGTAGATAGCCTAAAAGATCATTGGTGTTAGTGGGAACTTATCTGAGAGGCAAAAACTGCTCATTGCTCAAGGAACCCCTAGCAACCTCTGGAGGAACCCTATGGTTCCATGGAACCCTGGTTGAGAAACCCTGTTGGAGTGTTTCTCAAAGTAAAGTGACCTTGCAGCTGCCGTCAGCCCAGTCTGCCTTTACAGTCTCATAAAATGCTACTCTATGTAAACTCTGACTTTTCTGAAAGCAGATAGCTCACTGTCTATCTCCAACCCTTTTATCACCATGCCCTGGCCAGCCGATGGGCCTTGTAGACCATAGGCTAAATTGAGGATGTACTGGTAAATAGAATCCTGCCAGAATTTCACCATATCACCAAATGAGAAAAAGCAGCACCTCTGCAGGGAACACATCAGCTTAGTACTACAAACTCACACTGAGATATAATTGTACGTGTCCAGATATAAATTAAGGGGAGATCCTGAGAATTTACCCTTTATTACAGGAGGAAAATCTCCTGGACCTGCAGCCCCCTCGCCTCCCCCTTCAGCTCCCGAGGACAACACAGAGCTGCAGAGACAACAGGAATTGCAAATGAAAATGAAGCAAGAATATTTTGCTGCACTGGAATATGAAGGTATTATTGTGTTGCAATAATAATACAGTTACAATGTGTCTTTTCAGACAGACTTTGATACTTAAAGCATTTGTAAACCCAACATTTCATATTCCTGATATATGCCTACTGTACCATGTACTTGTATGAGAAAGTATCCTGTTCTCTTTGTATTGCTTCCTTTGTGTGAAAACCCTGGTGTTCCTGCCAGTTCCGCTGCTCTCCTATTAAAAACTGACTACACTAAGCAGGAGAGCACAGCGTGGTCAGTTCTCTAGCTATCTAGGGAAAATTAAGGTATTTATAATGTTTTTTTTTATACCTATACACAGATGTTTTGCCTTTCATTTCTACTGTAAACTAAGTGGGTTGTTTTACAAGGTGAGGGTTTACAATCACTTTAAAGCAGATCTTCACCCTCAAATGAAAGTTGCCTCTTATCCACCCCTCCTTCCTTCCGGTACACAAATAGCGCAATTTTTTTTGTTATTTACCTTTTTTTTTTTTTTTAACTAAAATACTTCTGGTACCGCCCTCCATGCACATCACTTGCCTAGACAAATGGTGTGCACTATGCTCACGGTCCCTCTTGGGATATGCACATCACATATCCCAGGAGACGTAGTCCTTCATTGACAAAGGAGAAGGGGGCGGGCCCTTCCAGATATCTGGACAATCTACTTTTGCAAGGGCAGAGCGGTCTGCCCTTGCAAAAGTAGATTGTCCAGGTATCTGATGACAAGAATGTCTCCACATTCAAAAACCCAGAAGTAGTGTGAGGACCTTTGTTAATACACATAGAACCGCAAGATCGAAAGGAAGAGCCACAAATGAAAAGTGGTTGTCGTCCATGGACTGTGTCAACTACCATGTGGATCTTGGAGTCTTTCAGGTGGATACAGAACTTTGAGAAATTATCTCTGATTCCAAATCATCACTTGATGTACTGGGGCCTTCTCCTGGTAGCCTTTCAGACCAAAGATGTGCTTGCCCCATGTGAAACTTAATAATTGTGTGTGGCAACTAAAATCCCAATGTTGGTCATCCCTATGACATGTGAGTGCTGGGATTGATGCTACCTACCTTCCATGTGGTTCTATATGCAAGGGACAAATGTAATCTTTCTCTAGACAAGATGATCCAATTACATCTTCAAACCAAGATGTCTCCAGCTTGGTGGCTTCTGTCCCTGGCATTGTAGGAATGCAGTATTTTTCTTCCCTTGCATTGAAAGTTTGTCTCGACTGCAGTTATCTGCGGTGTGCCAAATTTCTGGATCATCTTCTATTCAAGATTTTTGATCTCCGGAAGAATTAAAGCTGGTAATCACAATCCTAAAGTTGTGAGCGATTTGTCTGTTGTTACTTTACTGGACACTTCTTTTGGCTGCTCAGCCATCTGGTCAGGGGGTCACCGGGAGTGTTGGAAGTAGAGTCTATCCTATCCTGGGTGAATTTTCATATTTCAATTAACTGCAGGGCAGCTTTTCTCATCAGATGATATTTGGACCTGAGGGAATGGTCTCTTTTAAGAAATGTTCCAGGGCATACAGTATGTCTGCATTGGGGAGAAACTGACTAGATTTGTCTCCAGGGAGAGGGACCCAACGGTGGAGGCCACAGATGCCCTTTGTGTGCTGTGGGAGCAGTGTTCTCTGCTAACACTTTTATCTTAACTACTTCAAAGCATTGAAGTCAAGGGCATTCTGGTCATTATCATAGATAAGACTGGCATAGTGGAGTGTGGTATGCCAACCTTGTCAGTCTGTTAGCTGACATTCCATGGTATCCACTAGGGATGAGCCGAACACCCCCCGGTTCGGTTCGCACCAGAACCCGCGAACGGACCGAAAGTTCGCACGAACGTTAGAACCCCATTGACGTCTATGGGACTCGAACGTTCGAAATCAAAAGTGCTCATTTTAAAGGCTAATTTGCATGGTATTGTCCTAAAAAGGGTTTGGGGACCCGGGTCCTACCCCAGGGGACATGTATCAATGCAAAAAAAACTTTTAAAAACGGCCGTTTTTTCGGGAGCAGTGATTTTAATGATGCTTAAAGTAAAAAAAAAAAAGTGAAATATTCCTTTAAATATCGTACCTGGGGGGTGTCTATAGTATGCCTGTAAAGTGACGCGTGTTTCCCATGTTTAGAACAGTCCCTGCACCAAATGTCATTTTTAAAGGAAAAAATCTCATTTAAAACTGCTTGCAGGTTTAATGTCATGTCGGGTCATGGCAATATGGATGAAAATCAGTGAGACAAACGGCATGGGTACCCCCCAGTCCATTACCAGGCCCTTTGGGTCTTGTATGGATATTAAGGGGAACCCCGCACCCAAATTAAAATAAGGAAAGGTGTGGGGCCACCAGGCCCTATATACTCTGAACAGCAGTATACAGGCGGTGCAAACAAGACAGGGACTGTAGGTTTGTTGTTAAGTAGAATCTGTTTGTAATTTTGAACATTTTTAACGTGTTTAGCTCCAGCCAAAAAATCTTTTCTAAGCTTTTTGGAAAACATAGGGAAGGGTTATCACCCCTGTGATATTTGTTTTGCTGTCTTTCCTCCTCTTCAGAAGATTTCACCTCACTTTTTTGTCCCAATGAAAAATGTTTTTTGAAAATTTGGGTTTTTTTGTGGAACAAGGATTGGAAAGCATCAGTGGAAAGGAGAAATTGTTTTCCCACATTAACTCTTACAGGAGAGAATTTCCCTTCCTAGGGGTAGATTTCATCTCACTTCCTGTTGTCTCCTTCCGTTTGCAAGTAGGAGTCGTTTGTAAGTTAGATGTTTGAAAGTAGGGTCCTGCCCTATATACTCAGCAGAAATTTGGGCCTTAGGTGTTGCTGTGGCCACAACACTGTAAGCCCTCACAGGGCCCTGCTGTGAAATATTAGATCAAGAATTGTAATTACATGCCCCTGTTGAACAGGAGCTGAAAAATTAGGCCTTAGGCACTGGTGCTGGTGCCACAACACTGCAACCCCTCACAGACACTCTAGTTGGAACGCAGGAACGAGCCCTGCTGCAAAGTATTGCTTCAAAAATTGTAATTACACGCCCCTGTTAGACAGGGGCAGAAAAATTGGGCCTTAGGCACTGGTGCTGGTGCCACAACACTGCAAGCCCTCACAGACACTCTAGTTGGAACGCAGGAACGAGCCCTGCTGCAAAGTATTGCATCAAAAATTGTAATTACACGCCCCTGTTAGACAGGGGCAGAAAAATTGGGCCTTAGGCACTGGTGCTGGTGCCACAACACTGCAACCCCTCACAGACACTCTAGTTGGAACGCAGGAACGAGCCCTGCTGCAAAGTATTGCATCAAAAATTGTAATTACACGCCCCTGTTAGACAGGGGCAGAAAAATTGGGCCTTAGGCACTGGTGCTGGTGCCACAACACTGCAACCCCTCACAGACACTCTAGTTGGAATGCAGGAACGAGCCCTGCTGCAAAGTATTACATCAAAAATTGTAATTACACGCCCCTGTTAAACAGGGGCTGAAAAATTGTGCCTTAGGCACTGGTGGTGGCGCCCAGAACCAAAAATGTTCTTACAAGCTATCAGCGTGATGATTGAGGAGGAAGAGGATAATTACTCAGGGATAGTCACTCAGCATCAGCATAGGCAGTCTTTGAAGGGATCTGAGATTTCAAAAAAAATTATTCGGTTACATCAGCATCAGGTGCTTGGTAGCTGGTGGTGATCCAAGACTGATTCATTTTTATGAAGGTCAGCCGATCGACCGAGTCGGTGGACAGACGCACCCTGTGATCGGTTACCACGCCTCCAGCAGCACTGAATGTGCGTTCCGAAAGAACGCTGGATGCAGGACAGGCCAGTAGCTCAATTGCATACTGTGCAAGCTCTGGCCAGTGATCCATCCTCAAGACCCAGTAACTGTCATGAAGATCCTGCCAGTAACAGGCAGAGTAGACCCATCGGTGCACGATTGCGGGCGTCTATGCGCACGCGCACATGCACTCGTTAGTGTCTGGCGGGTTATTTAAACCTGTCTGGCACTTGCATCATTGCTGTTTGCTCTGCAGCTCTGTGTATGTGTTCCCTGAAAACCTGATATCTGCTTCTGTTTTGACCCGGCTTGCTTTGAGACTATTCCTGTTATCTGCCTGTACCTGATCCCTGGCTTGTTTGACGATCCCTCTGCCTGCTCCTCTTGTACCTCTGCTGCCAGCCTGCTTACCGACCCGGCCTGTCTGACGATCCTGGACTTCCATCCAATCTGCTGAGCCATCCAGGCTGTTCACCTGTCTGCTGATCATCCAGTCTGCTGAGCCATCCAGGCTGTTCACCTGTCTGCTGATCATCCAGTCTGCTGAGCCTGTCTGCTGAGCCATCCAGGCTGCTCACCTGTCTGCCTGATCCATCCAGTCTGCTGTTCTGTCTGCTGAGTCATCCAGTCTGCAGTTCCTGTGTACTGATCCATCCCATCAGCTGTGCCGGCCATCTGATCCTTCTGCTGTTGATCCTGCCAGGCACTCATACCACTCCGCACTCCTGCACCCCTGTCACCACTATCAGGGGCTCTCGAGTCGGAGGCGTAGGAGAGGCCATCCTCTGCAATTCGGGCTCACCCTTAGGTACGTAACAGTAGCAAACAGCCATGTCTGAGCCCGAGCAGGGAACCTCTCCTATGCAGGAACTTTGTTTGCACTTAGCAGGCCTGACCCAGGCTGTCAAAAGCCTTCAGGAAGGATACACCCGGTTGGAGGAACGGGTCCAAGCACTGTCTTCTCCCACTGGAATTCAAGGAACCCCTCAAGTCTCTACCTCTTCTACAGGCACCGCATCCTCTCCTACAGTGGTGATGCTTCCGCCCGAACCACGTGTCCCCACACCCGAAAAATTTGCTGGGGAGCGTAGCAAATTCAGGGCGTTTCGCAATTCCTGTGAACTGTACTTTGCCCTCCAGCCACGTACCTTCTCCTTGGAAGCCACCAAGGTGGGCTTTGTCGTCTCTTTACTTTCGGGTGAACCTCAAACCTGGGCCCATCGCCTCCTGGAACAGAAAGCCGATGTGTTGACCAACCTTACCACCTTCTTTAATACCATGGCTCAACTGTATGAAGACCCTCAGCTTTCTGCAACTGCCGAAGCCGCACTGCACGCCCTTCAGCAAGGGCGCCGGGCGGCGGAAGATTATGTGGCTGAATTTCGGCGGTGGAGCGCAGACACTGACTGGAATGACGCTGCGCTCCGTTACCAGTTTCGCATGGGACTGTCTGACCCCTTGAAGGACGAGCTAGCCCGAGTTGGTGTACCCCAGACCCTAGACGCATTAATCAATCTTGCTATACAGATTGACCGGCGGCTGAGGGAACGTAGGTCGGAAAAATTTTCCCGACCAACCTGGATGTTACCTAGAGTGCCCAGTCACCTGCATCCGGCCCCTACCTCTCAGTCCACTTCTACAACGGACACTTCGGAACCCATGCAGTTGGGGGTGCTTCGCCCTTCTCTTACTATGGAAGAGCGCCAACATCGCCGGGCAAATAATCTATGTCTCTACTGCGGGGAACCCGGTCACTATGTTAAGAATTGCCCTACTAAACTTCGTAAGTGTTTCCGAAAATCTCCCGAACATGTGCTTACTGGAATCCAGACCTCTTCTCATCTTGCCCTCTCTATCTCTTTGCAGCTTCCAGGAAAGACTCTGTCAGTGCCCGCCATTATTGATTCAGGAGCCTGCAGCTGCTTTATGGACTCATCTTTTGCAACAAGGCATCAGATTCCTCTGCTTCCTAGGGCCCAAAGACTGTCCATTCACCTGGCTGATGGGTCCACTATTAAATCTGGGCCGGTTATCCAAGAGACTTCCCCTTTGCCAGTCACCATTGCCGGTGCCCACCACGAACTGCTTCGTATGGACATTATCTCCTCACCTCTGTTTCCTGTAATTCTTGGAATGCCTTGGCTTCAAGCCCACAATCCTGGTGTCAACTGGGCCACAGGGGAGGTCACCTTTTCCTCTCCTTATTGCCAGCAATTCTGTGCCTCAAAGGACCCCCATGGGCCCTTTCCTTTGCTATGTCTGGACACTGAAGCTGAGCTATGCCAAACTGTCCCGAAAGCCTACCATGACTTCATTGATGTGTTCAGCAAGAAAGGAGCAGAAACTCTACCTCCCCATCGGGCGTATGATTGCCCTATCGAGCTCCTTCCAGGAGCCGAAATTCCCTTCGGAAGAATCTTCCCGTTAACCGAGTTAGAACAGGCGGCCCTTAAGGACTATATCGATGAAAACTTAAAGAAGGGTTTCATTCGTCCATCCACTTCCCCAGCAGGTGCGGGTATCTTTTTTGTAGAGAAGAAGGATCACACACTTCGGCCTTGCATAGACTACCGTGAGCTAAATAAAATTACCGTCAAGAACAGGTACCCCCTTCCCTTGGTCCCCGAGTTATTCCAGAGACTGGGAACAGCTACTATCTTTACTAAACTTGATCTTCGAGGAGCCTATAACTTGGTCCGCATCAGGGAAGGAGATGAGTGGAAAACGGCGTTCCGCACCCGTTTTGGGCACTTTGAGTACCTAGTCATGCCCTTCGGGTTATGTAACGCTCCTGCCACGTTCCAGTATTTTATTAACGATGTTTTCCGGGATTATTTAGATCTGTTTGTCATCGTCTACTTAGACGATATTCTAATTTTTTCTTCCTCCCTAGATGCTCATCGCAGACACGTCAGGTGTGTTTTGACACGACTTCGACAGCATGGCCTGTACGCGAAGTCTGAAAAATGTGAATTTGAACAAGAGAGTATACCATTCCTGGGATTAATCATCTCCATAGAAGGTATCAAGATGGATCCGCAGAAGATCGCTGCAATACTTGACTGGCCAGTTCCTGTTGACAAAAAAGGAATCCAACGTTTCGTTGGATTCGCTAATTTCTACCGGAAATTCATTAAGGGGTTTTCTGCCATCATTGCCCCTATTACCCAATTAACCAAACTGGGGGTTCGCTTCCATTGGACCCCAGAAGCTCAAGTTGCCTTTGAATCTCTCAAAGAATTGTTTACATCTGCCTCCGTTCTAAAACACCCTGATTCCGCCCTGCCATTTGTACTTGAGGTAGATGCTTCTGAGATTGCTGTTGGAGCAGTACTCTCCCAACGCCAAGGAACCAAGGCACTGCTCCACCCAGTAGCCTTCTTCTCCCGCAAACTTTCGGCTGCCGAAAGGAATTACGATGTGGGGGATCGGGAACTGCTGGCAATCAAATCGGCACTTGAAGAATGGCGGTACTTACTTGAAGGAGCAACTCACCCAATCTTAATCTTCACTGATCATAAGAACTTGGAGTACTTGAGGTCGGCAAAGAGGTTGAAGCCACGGCAAGCCAGATGGGCGTTGTTTTTCTCCAGGTTCTCTTTTCATGTTACGTACCGGCCAGGCTCTAAGAATACAAAACCTGACGCCCTGTCCAGAATGTTTCACAAATCCAAAGAAATGACTTCCCCCGATACCATCCTTTCTCCAGGGAATTTTCTTCTGCTGCAGGAAGATTTGCTCTCCCGGATCAAACAGGCTACTCTGGGGTGGACGCCCCCCGCTAAATTGGAACTACGAGCAAAAGACGGGTTGTTCTGGTACAGAGACAAGATTTTTGCACCTGAAAGCGTACGAGTCCCTGTATTAGAACTCTGTCACGATCACGCACTAGCTGGACATTTTGGCATAACTAAAACCACCGATTTGGTACAACGTACCTTCTGGTGGCCTCAGGTAGGCAGAGACTGCAAGAAGTTTGTGGAATCCTGTGTCACTTGCATTAGGAACAAGAGCAGTAGAGCCAAGGCCTGGGGATTATTGAGACCACTGTCTGTTCCGGATAGACCCTGGAAGATGTTATCCATAGACTTCATTGTAGAGTTACCCCCAGCAGAGGACCATACCACCATCTTCGTGGTGGTAGACCGGTTGTCAAAAATGGCACACTTTATCCCTATGAAAGGCACTCCCTCTGCTTCTGAGACGGCACAGGTATTCATCAGAGAAATTATCAGACTCCATGGAGTACCGGCCAACATTGTCTCAGATCGGGGGGTACAATTTACTTCCCGATTCTGGAGGTCCTTATGCAAAGCTTTGAAGATCGAGCTATCTTTCTCTTCCGCTTATCACCCCCAGACAAATGGGCAAACAGAGAGGACCAACCAAACCCTCGAACAATACCTCCGCTGCTTTTCTTCATTTACTCAAGATGACTGGATCTCTTTGCTTCCGCTAGCTGAATTCGCCTACAACAATTCTACACACTCCGCTACAAAACAAACCCCATTTTTTGCCAATTATGGCTTCCATCCATCATTCCTGCCCAGCTCCATCCCAGAATGTCCTGTACCAGCAGTTCATGAAACAATTAATTTTTTTTCTCTCAACAATCAGCTCTTGCAAGAAACTATGGCCAAGACACAGGAACACAATAAAGAAGTTTTCGATAAAAAGAAACGTGGAGAACTGTTACTGGCACCCGGTAATCTAGTTTGGTTGTCTACACTGAACCTGAAGATGGCATGCCCTTCGAAAAAGCTGGGTCCTAAATTCATAGGCCCATTTCCTGTGAAGAGGAAAATCAATGAAGTGGCTTACGAGTTGGAACTACCTGAGTCACTTAAAATTCATCCTGTTTTCCACGTAACACTATTAAAACCCTCTGTTGCTAATCCCTTTCCTGGCCGAAGCTCTGACCCTCCTGATCCTGTATTAGTAGATGGGGAAGAGGAGTTTGAGGTAGAAGCAATAGTGGATTGCAGGAGGAGAAACAATCAAACTCAATTCCTGATCAAATGGAAGGGCTATGGGCCCGAGGAGAATTCATGGGAACCTGAAGAAAACATCCACGCTGAGAGTCTGGTTCAATCCTTCAAAAGGTCCCATCCTGAAAAATTGGCTCGGATGGGCATCCGGAGGCTGCCCCTTGGGGGGGGGCAATGTCATGAAGATCCTGCCAGTAACAGGCAGAGTAGACCCATCGGTGCACGATTGCGGGCGTCTATGCGCACGCGCACATGCACTCGTTAGTGTCTGGCGGGTTATTTAAACCTGTCTGGCACTTGCATCATTGCTGTTTGCTCTGCAGCTCTGTGTATGTGTTCCCTGAAAACCTGATATCTGCTTCTGTTTTGACCCGGCTTGCTTTGAGACTATTCCTGTTATCTGCCTGTACCTGATCCCTGGCTTGTTTGACGATCCCTCTGCCTGCTCCTCTTGTACCTCTGCTGCCAGCCTGCTTACCGACCCGGCCTGTCTGACGATCCTGGACTTCCATCCAATCTGCTGAGCCATCCAGGCTGTTCACCTGTCTGCTGATCATCCAGTCTGCTGAGCCATCCAGGCTGTTCACCTGTCTGCTGATCATCCAGTCTGCTGAGCCTGTCTGCTGAGCCATCCAGGCTGCTCACCTGTCTGCCTGATCCATCCAGTCTGCTGTTCTGTCTGCTGAGTCATCCAGTCTGCAGTTCCTGTGTACTGATCCATCCCATCAGCTGTGCCGGCCATCTGATCCTTCTGCTGTTGATCCTGCCAGGCACTCATACCACTCCGCACTCCTGCACCCCTGTCACCACTATCAGGGGCTCTCGAGTCGGAGGCGTAGGAGAGGCCATCCTCTGCAATTCGGGCTCACCCTTAGGTACGTAACAGTAACCCAGAGGATTTTCGGTGGGAAAGGTGTCCAAGTCTGATCTTGCCCCTAGGTACTCCTGCACCATGTAAAACAGACGCTGGCGATGGTTGCTGGAACCGATCATACCTTGGGGCTGCGGACCAAAAAATTGTCTGAACGCATCGGTCAGACGGCCACCTTCTCCACCGCTCCTTCTTTGACTGACCGAAGCCTCAGCAACACGTTGTCCAGAAACAGGAGTTTGTAACCTCCCAGTCTCTGGGAACGCGTTGCACAGACCTTTCTGCAAGGCCTCCCGAAGATGTTTCATCCTCTGCTCCCTCTGCGATGGCAAGATAAGGTCCGCAACCTTACCCTTGTAACGTGGATCAAGGAGGGTTGCCAGCCAGTATTGGTCCTTCTCCTTGATACCACGAATACGAGGATCCTTACACAGGCTTTGCAGGATCAGGGAGGCCATGCAGCGTAGGTTTGCTGAGGCATTCGGTCCGGAGTCCTCTGGGTCACTAAGGACAACAACGTCCGCAGCCACCTCCTCCCAGCCACGTACAAGTCCATGTGTTCCTTGGGACTGATCCCTTAAAGACTGCTGCTGATGCTGAGTGCCAGGCTCCACCTCCATACTGACACAATCTTCCTCCTCCTCCTCCTCCTCCTCTTCCTCTTCCTGTGTGATCGGCGGGCACGCAGGAACACTGTCTGGATAAAGGGGGCCTTGAGAGCTAAGGAAGTCCTCCTCTTCCTGCCTCTGTTCTGCCTCAAGTGCCCTGTCCATTATTCCACGCAGCGTGTGCTCCAACAGGTGGACAAGGGGGACAGTGTCACTGATGCATGCACTGTCACTGCTCACCATCCTCGTGGCCTCCTCGAATGGTGACAGGACAGTGCATGCATCCCTGATCATGGCCCACTGGCGTGGGGAAAAAAAACCAAGCTCCCCTGACCCTGTCCTGGTGCCATAGTCGCACAGGTACTTATTGATGGCCCTCTGCTGCGTGTGCAACGTTGAGTTCCACCTGGTGGGCATGTCACAGATTAGGCGGTTCTTGGGCAGGTTAAACTCCTTTTGGAGGTCCGTCAGCCGAGCACTGGCATTATATGACCGGCGGAAATGCACACAGACTTTCCTGGCCTGCCTCAGGACATCCTGTAAGCCCGGGTACCTGCCCAAGAACCGCTGCACCACCAAGTTAAGGACGTGAGCCAAACAGGGCACATGGGTCATTTGTCCCTGTCGGAGGGCAGAGAGGAGGTTGGTGCCATTGTCGCAAACCACCATTCCTGCCTTAAGTTGGCGTGGCGTCAACCACCTCTGAACCTGCCCCTGCAGAGCTGACAGAACCTCTGCCCCAGTGTGGCTCCTGTCCCCCAAGCACACCAGCTCAAGCACCGCATGGCATCTTTTGGCCTGCGTACTTGCGTAGCCCCTTGAACGCCTACGGAGCACCGCTGGTTCCGAGGAAGAGGCCATGGAGGAAGAAGAAGAGGAGGGGGTGGAGGAGAGAGGTGTGTCACAATCAGCATTTTGGAGGCGTGGTGGCGGAACAACCTCCAACACTACTGCACCTTGTCCTGCATCCTTCCCAGCTGCCAGCAGAGTCACCCAATGCGCCGTGAAACTTAGGTAACGTCCCTGTCCATGCCTGCTGGACCATGAGTCAGCGGTAATATGCACCTTACCGCTGACCGCCCTGTCCAGTGAGGCATGGACATTGCCTTCCACATGCCGGTAGAGAGCCGGAATCGCCTTCCGTGAGAAAAAGTGGCGTTTGGGTACCTGCCACTGAGGAACCGCACATTCCACAAACTCACGGAAGGGGGCAGAGTCTACCAACTGAAAAGGCAGCAGTTGAAGTGCTAGCAATTTTGCCAAGCTAGCATTCAACCGCTGGGCATGTGGATGGCTGGGAGCAAACTTCTTTCGGCGGTCCAGCAGCTGGGGCAGGGAAATTTGCCTGGTACAATCTGACGTCGGTGTACCAAAAGCAGATTGCCCACAAGTACTTGGCTGTGACACACCTAATTCTACACCTTCATTCCTCTCACTGCAGGTCTCAGAGAGGACTGAAGGTCTAGTGGGGTTGGAAATCTCAGCTGATGAGGAGCAAGGAGAGATCCTCTTTGTTCTTTGGTGTGGGTCTTTTAGATACGCTTGCCAACGAACTGCATGGCAGGTCAACATATGTCTGGTCAAGCATGTGGTACCCAAGCGGGAGATGTTTTGGCCACGCGAGATACGCTTGAGACATATGTTGCAAATAGCAGCGGTGTGATCTGATGCACTCGTCTCAAAAAAGGCCCACACCAAAGAACTTTTTGAATAACGCGCAGAGACTGCAGCGCCCTGCACATGTGGAGCTTTGGGGTGTGATGCAGTCAATGTGCTGCCCTTAGGCTGGCCCCTGGAGGGCATCCTGCCTCGTTGGTGATGTGCCGCCTCCTCCTCCTCCTCCTCCTCTCTCCTATCAGGCACCCACGTTGAGTCAGTGACCTCATCATCCCCTCCCTCCTCATCACTGGAGCAAACCTGGCAGTATGCTGCAGCAGGGGGAGCATGACTGCCAGATTGCTGTCCTTCTTGGGCACCCCCTCTGTCCGTGCTCATGTTACTGCCTTCATCGAGCTCAGTATCATCATCAGAGCCTTCCAAACGCTGGGCATCCTCCTGGAGCATGTACCCAACACTGTGGTCAAACAGTTCGAGGGAATCCTCAGGAGGACATGGTGGAGCTAGGGAAGGAGTCACTGATGACATTGAGCTGAGGGAAGAGGCCGCTGCTTTGCCAGACAAAGCACCCTGGGCATGGGTGAGAGAGGATGAGGAGGATGAGGACGGCTTGGTCATCCACTCGACCAAGTCTTCCGCATGTTGCGGCTCAACACGGCCAGCTGCCGAAAAAAAGGCCAAGCGTGTCCCATGGCCACGTGCTGATGAGGATGCACCGTCTCCACGACCAGCACTAGACACAGAGCCTGCTTGCCCTCTCTTATTGGCTTGTGACTGTCTGCCTCTCCTTCTTGGCCTTCCAGACATACTAATGGCCTGTAGCTGCACTAAGCTGGGATAGAACACCTGTAATTTTCTTCAGGTAGCTTTATATACTGTAACCAGACAAGCCTGCCTGTCAGTAGGAAGATAACAGGAACGGATCTAGCTGAACACTGTGAGCAGGACGCACTGCACTAAATGTAAATAGCAGGAACGGATCTAGCTGAACACTGTGAGCAGGACGCACTGCACTAAATGTAAATAGCAGGAACGGATCTAGCTGAACACTGTGAGCAGGACGCACTGCACTAAATGTAAATAGCAGGAACGGATCTAGCTGAACACTGTGAGCAGGACGCACTGCACTAAATGTAAATAACAGGAACGGATCTAGCTGAACACTGTGAGCAGGACGCACTGCACTAAATGTAAATAGCAGGAACGGATCTAGCTGAACACTGTGAGCAGGACGCACTGCACTAAATGTAAATAGCAGGAACGGATCTATCTGAACACTGTGAGCAGGTCGCACTGCACTAAATGTAAATAGCAGGAACGGATCTAGCTGAACACTGTGAGCAGGACGCACTGCACTAAATGTAAATAGCAGGAACGGATCTAGCTGAACACTGTGAGCAGGACGCACTGCACTAAATGTAAATAACAGGAACGGATCTAGCTGAACACTGTGAGCAGGATGCACTGCACTAAATGTAAATAGCAGGAACGGATCTAGCTGAACACTGTGAGCAGGACGCACTGCACTAAATGTAAATAGCAGGAACGGATCTAGCTGAACACTGTGAGCAGGACGCACTGCACTAAATGTAAATAGCAGGAACGGATCTAGCTGAACACTGTGAGCAGGACGCACTGCACTAAATGTAAATAGCAGGAACGGATCTAGCTGAACACTGTGAGCAGGACGCACTGCACTAAATGTAAATAGCAGGAACGGATCTAGCTGAACACTGTGAGCAGGACGCACTGCACTAAATGTAAATAGCAAGAACGGATCTAGCTGAACACTGTGAGCAGGACGCACTGCACTAAATGTAAATAGCAGGAACGGATCTAGCTGAACACTGTGAGCAGGACGCACTGCACTAAATGTAAATAGCAGGAACGGATCTAGCTGAACACTGTGAGCAGGACGCACTGCACTAAATGTAAATAGTCTAGATAGAAGATAACAGGAACGGATCTAGCTAAACTGAATACAGTGTATATATATATATGCAACACCTGGGATGCATATATATACACAATACACTGTAAGTGCAGCTAACTGACTGACTGTTCTGCCTAATCTATCTAACTCAAATCAAATGACACTGTCTCTCTCTCTCTCTCTATCTCTCAGCACACCGGAACACACACTACACAGGGCCGCCGTGCAGGCGGCCTTATATAGTGTGGGGCGTGTACTAAATCCCCTGAGCCATAATTGGCCAAAGCCACCCTGGCTTTGGCCAATTACAGCTCTCTCTACTGACGGCGCTGTGATTGGCCAAGCATGCGGGTCATAGTGCATGCTTGGCCAATCATCAGCCAGCAATGCACTGCGATGCCGCAGTGAATTATGGGCCGTGACGCGCCACACGAATTTGGCGCGAACGGCCCATATCGTTCGCAATTCGACGGACGGTCGAACAGCCGATGTTCGAGTCGAACATGGGTTCGACTCGAACACGAAGCTCATCCCTAGTATCCACCATATCAGCCAGATCGGTTATCTCAAGTTTTCCACCCTGTCTCTGATTCACTGCCTTTGATGGAACTCAGGTCCTAAAAGACAAGCATGTCAGATTCAGTTGTCCCAACTCTGCTTTAAGGTTAATAAATCCACTTCAGACTTTGAGCCTGGAAAACGTATTTTCACTAGTGTGAGTTTTTTACGGTCTACCCACATTCTTTTTCAGTGGGCCATGTTTTTTCCTTTCTTCAGTTAGGGATAGAACAACACTTGAACATTAGCACCATCAAGGGTCAGGTGTCTTCCTATCAGCATTGGGCAATGGTGCTTTGGAATGGTTCTGTGAAATTTTTTAGGAAGTCCCTCTCAAGGGACCCCACAATTCTAAAGCACATGGGGGCTGGTATCATGCCTGGTGTGCCAGACTGGTTACAGTATGGAACAAAAACACATTCAGTGTTAGTAGTGTTAAAACTGTACAATTAAATTTTTCTTCACATATTGTGATTAAAACATTTTTTTCACCAGAGGCAGCTGTAAATGCTCGGATTGAACTGATAAAAACAAAGGCCTTGGAAGTGTACCAGGACATGCTATCAAAAGCACAGCAGGCTTATAAAGACATGAACATGTGGCTGGGGGCTCGATTCCTTGCTGAGATGTCAAGGTAAGTGACCAAGTATATACAGTAATCTGTGTTATTTCCAGATCCACATAAGCAGCATATTGTCACTTATCTCATGGGGAGCATTGCTGATAACACTTTAAAATGCAGGTCAGAAATACATGTTTAGAGTAGGGCTGTTACTGATTAAAATTTTCGTGTTCGATTAATCGATTTTTTTTTTAATAGATTAATCGACTAATTTTGATTAATTATACCGCACATACAGATCCAACTACTTTTAGCTGATTTAGCACCGTTGTTATGGCAACGGCCGAAGCCGGACATAGCGGGGCATGGCTAGGACGTCACATGTCATAAACTCAGCCTCACCGTGCCCATAATCTCAGCCTTACCGTGCCCATAATCTCAGCCTTACCGTGCCCATATTCGCAGTCTCACCGTGTCCATAATGCAGTCTCACCGTGCCCATAATCTTAGACTTACCGGGCCCATAATTGCAGCCTCACTGTTCCCATAATGCAGTCTCACCGTTCCCATAATGCAGTCTCACCGTTCCCATAATCGCAGCCTCACCGTGCCCATAATCGCAGCCTCACCGTGCCCATAATCGCAGCCTCACCGAGCCCATAATCACAGCCTTACCGTGCCCATAATGCAGTCTCACCGTGCCCATAATCTCAGACTTACCATGCCCATAATCGCAGCCTCACCGTTCCCATAATGCAGTCTCACCGTGCCCATAATCGCAGCCTCACCGTGCCCATAATCGCAGCCTCACCATGTCCATAATGCTGTCTGACCATGCCCATAATCGCAGCCTCACCGTGCCTATAATCGCAGCCTCACCGTGCCCATAATACTGTCTCACCGTGCCCATAATGCTGTCTCACCGTGCCCATAATCGCAGCCTCACAGTGCCTATAATGGCAGCCTCACCGTGCCCATAATGCAGTCTCACCGTGCCCATAATCGCAGCCTCACTGTAGTCAGTGCCTGTGCCTGGATTACACAGTCTGCGGGCATCTCCCACTGTGTGTCTCGGAGCTGAGTGTGAAAACTTTGGCCGCGCTGTGAGAAAAGTCCCGCCCTCCTCCTAGATCAGCTCGTGTGATAGACAGAGCACTGCGTCTATCACACGAGCTGATCTAGGAGGAGGGCGGGACTTTTCTCACAGCGCGGCCAAAGTTTTCACACTCAGCTTGGAGACGCACAGCAGGAGATACAGACTGTGTATGACATATGGTGGAGGAGGAGGAGGGAGCGGAGCGCTGCGCTGTGCTGCAGCCACAGCTTGGCCCAGGGAGCCCAGGGCAGGCAGCCTACCAATCAAAAAAATTTTGACCGATCAAATAAATTAATGATTAATCGAGGAACTAATCGTTAATTTCCACAGCCCTAGTTTAGAGTGGCTTGTCTTTGTTTTTTTCAGGATGGAGCTGTCAGTCTTGCATATTACTTAAAACATAAACCTGTCATATGCTGAAAGTTAAGCATAATATATATAATAATAATTATCTATATTTACAATACATATGTTAAGGAATAAGTTCACTTATACTTCCTGCCTATTCCCTGACCTAAAGTAACCCCCCCACCCTTGATATATACTTACCCGCATCCCATGATAGCAGTCTGACAAATTTCTCTTTCCACTGGCTGCACCTACACAGTCAATCCCCATACACAACCACCTCGTGAGGGGGATGAATGGATAGGAATAGACTGTGCAGAAGCAACTATGTCAGGCAGAGAGAATAACCGTTGTGGAGCCATCAAGCTAATGGTGTGGGTTCCCAATGAGATCCATGGCCCTGACGTTTTTCCACATCTAGGAACCTATTACCTTTCCTCAATCTAATTAGTCCTACTTAAATGGCTTACCTCATTTTGAAAAACAATTCTGTACATAATTGCAGTATATTTTAGTTTATACAGGGGTTGATTTAGTAAAACTGGAGAGTGCAAAATCCGGTGCAGCTCTGTATAGAAACCAATCAGCTTCCAGGTTTTTTGTCAAAGCTTAATTGAACAAGCTGAAGTTAGAAGCTGATTGGCTACCATGCACCAGATTTTGCACTCTCGAGTTTAAGTAAATCAGCCCCACAGGGTACTACAGTAGATATTGATCAAAATGGGCACTTTACTTCTACTTATTTTTCTTTTATAACAATAAAGCTCCCAGCTAAATTATAACGTAAAGCGTTTGCTACCCCAACACTTCATATTCCTGATATGTGCCTTCTGTACCATGTACTTGTATGAGAAAGTATCCTGTTCTCGTTGTATTGCTTCCTTTATGTGAAATCCTTGGTGTCCCTGCCATTCCCTCTGATTTCCTATCAAAAACTGACCATGCTAAGCAGGAGAACACACTGTGGTCAGTTCTCTACTTGTGCTGGGAACTCAGCCTGCTCTCCTCCAATGATCAGACTTGTTCTGACACGCCCCTGCTGCACAGCCATTCACTGGGAAGCTCAGTGTGCTGCTGCTTCTCTCCCCAGCTCTTATACAGCTGAGAGCAGAGGGAATGTGATCACTTATAAAAATGGAAAGAAGGTATTTATAATGGCTTTTTTTTTATACCTATACAAAAATGATTTGTGTTTTATTTCTATTTGAAACTGAATGTGTTGTTTTACAAGGTGATCGTTTACAATCATTTTAAACATAAACTAAATATTTCAGTGTGATTACCCTTCTTTTTATCTTTTTGCAGTATTGACAAGTTGATTCAGACTGCTCGTTACCACATTGAAACAAGCACAAAGATACAGTATGAACTAGTCCTGGAGCAAACGGATTTCTATATCAGCTCTGATGTCAAAGTTTTCCCAGATCCCATCCCACCTCCCAGACCTCCTCCGATGGAATTGCCTTACAATGGCACTCTGACCATATCTCAGCTTTACAGATTATATCGTCAGTTTCTGCAGGTGGCTCCTGAAGGTAGCTCTAAACTTTGCTAGATAATTTAATATACAAAATAGCACTAATACATGGAGCTATTGGGCATGTTATTAAGACTAATAAATGTTGTCACTGAACTGTCCAGCACCCAGCTTGGGTGCTTCCGTCAAGATACAGCTTCCCCCAGTCTGGGCCCATGAAGCGGGTATTGTAGCGGAGCACCCAAAGAGTAGACGACACTAGCTTAAGTGCAAATTAGAACTCACTTTATTGTAAACTCACACAGAATTTGTATACCACCAAAGATCAGATAGAGGCTTGATACAGTTATCCTAAGCAATAGCACATCTAAGAAACAGCCAACATAAACAAATTCACATCTAGCAACTAATAGCTGACAGTGATCTAATTAACATTAACTAATTAGCAACTAGTCACTTAAACAAGCCTAGGTGCTCAGATTGTCCTGCAACAAGCCCACAACCTTGGATACACAAAGTACATTACACATTATCATAAGCATAAACACATAACATTCCACAATGGTTCCATAACAAGGTAAAGTGAATGCAATATTAATCACATCTCCAAGAGATGAGCAGACAGAAACAATAGGTGACTCAATTAACAATGGGACTTCACACTTAGGGAGGCACGCAATGGGGCAAAGACACACATAACACCTTAAACAGATTATACCAGAAGACCCAGTATCAGGTTGGTTTGAGCTGAATATATTAATATCTACTCCTCTGAGTCTCACAGTCTAAAGCAGTCATTGCTGATTTGGGCATAGAGGCCCCAAATATGTATATGGGTCCTCCAGTTCCCAAAGTCTGTGTGTTTTGGGGAGACATAGACTTGAATCGTTTGCAAGACCACTCCAAGGGTCCCTCAGACACACACTTCCCAAGGATTGAGCCCCCTCAAAAGCCAGGGCCCATAGTTGGTAGGCAAGAGGCTACCCTGCAGCAGGGATAGGCACGGACTAACACTGTGGCAGACATTTTCCAAATTACAGACCTTAGTGAAGGACACCAAGGTACTTTTCAGTCGACTAAAATGTACTGGAGATTTAGTCGACTAAATACGACTAAAACTAAAACAATTGCAAAAGACTAAAATGGGACTAAAACTAAAATGCCATTTTAGTCCTAAGACTAAAATTAACACTGCATCCATCTTCCCATTAATTCTGACCAGCTTCCCTGTCCCTGCTGAAGAAAAGCATCCCTGCAACGTTTTCTGCCACACAGCGTTTTGCTTTTAGACCAAAAAATTTAATTTTGGTCTCCTATGACCAGAGCACCCTTTTTCCAGATGTTTGCTGTGTCCCCCACATGGCTTCTTGCAAACGGGAGTTACCATGGGCCTCTTGGCTGCTTCTCTGATTAATGTTCTCCTTGCCCAGCCTGTCAGTTTAGGTGGACGGCAATGTCTTGGTAGGTTTGCAGTTGGGCCATGCTCTTTCCATTTTCGGATGATGGATTGAACAGTGCTCTGTGAGATTCTCAAAATTTGTAATATTTTTTTTATAACCTAACCCTGTTTTAAGGACTTCAATACCAGGCACTTATACACCTTCCTGCCCAGACCAATTTTCAGCTTTCAGCGCTGTCACAGTTTGAATGACAATTGCGCGGTCATGCTACACTGTACCCAAACTAAATTTTTATCATTTTGTTCCCACAAATAGAGCTTTCTTTTGGTGGTATTTGATCACCTCTGCGGTTTTTATTTTTTGCTAAACAAATAAAAAAAGACCGAAAATTTTGAAAAAAATAAAAGTTTTGCTTTTGTTTCTGTTAAAATTTGTAAATAAGTAAGTTTTCTCTTTCACTGATGGGCACTGATAAGGCGGCACTGACAGGCACTCATACGGTGGCACCGATGAGGTGGCACCAATGAGCGGGCACTGACGGGCACTGACGATGGGCACTGGTAGGCGGCACTGATGGGCACTGGTAGGCGTCACTGATGGGTGGCACGGATATGCAGCACTGATGGGCATTTATAGGCGGCACTGATGGGCACTCATGGGTGGCACTGGGTGGCACTGGTTGGCACTGATGGGCACCGATAGGCGACACTGATGGGCACTGAAAGGCGGCACTACTGGGCACTGATAGGGTGGCACTGATAGGCGGCACTGATAGGCACTGATAGGCAGCACTGCTGGGCACTGATGGGCACTGATACATGGCACTGATGGGCACTGATACGCGGCACTGATATGAGGCACTGATAGGCATCCCTGGTGGCACTGACAGTGGTAGGCATTGGAGTGGGCACTGATTGGCAGCTGCCTGGGCACATATTGGTATTTCCCTGGGGTTCTAGGGGGCATACCTGGTGGTCCAGTGTGGTGGCCATCCTGGTGGTCCTGGGCGGCTTCCCTGGTGGTCCTGGGTGGGATCCGAGGGGGGGCTGTGCTGATAAGCAATCAGCACAGACCCCCCTGTCAGGAGAGCAGCCGATCGGCACTCCTCTACTCGCGTCTGTCAGACGCAAGTGAGGAAAAGCCGATCACCGGCTCTTCCTATTTACATCGTGATCAGCCGTGATTGGACACAGCTGATCACGTGGTAAAGAGTCTCCGTCAGAGACTCTTTACCTAGATCGGAGTTGCGGTGTGTCACACTGACACACCGCAACAACGATCACCGCGATGCACACAGCGGCTCAATATCCTGATCACGTCATATGACGTCCGGTCAGGGTATTGAAACCACTTTGCCGCCGTCATTTTGCTATATGGCGGGCGGCAAGTGGTTAAACTTCTCCACAACCTTATCCCTGACCTGTCTGGTGTGTTCCTTGGCCTTCATGATGACCACTGAGTTTGTTCACTAAGGTACTCTAACAAACCTCTGAGGGCTTCACAGAACAGCTGTATTTATACTGAGATTAAATTACACACAGGTGGACTCTATTTACTAATTAGGTGACTTCTGAAGGTAATCGGTTCCACTAGATTTGAGTTAAGGGTATCAGAGTAAAGGGGGCTGAATACAAATGCACACCACACTTTTTAGATTTACTTATTTTTTAATTTTGAAAAACATTTATCATTTTCCTTCCACTTCAAAATTATGTGCCACTTGGTTGGTCTACCACTTAAAATCCCAATAAAATTAATTTACATTTTTGTTTGTAACATGACAAAATGTAGAAAATTTTAAGAGGGAAGAAAACTTTTTCAAGGCACTGCATATCTGTATTTAAACTACTCAAACATAAACTTAACAGTAACAAGCAAGTAAAAATGTGAGAGGCAAGTACATTTTTTTAAAAGTAAATGCAACCATATTGCACAAACTCTACAGACTTCTAGTTTAATTTTAAGGGGTCTATTTGCCAATTATTTCATCCAAGATTCGCACAACTTAACCCTAAGATTTACCCATTTCCATATAATATTCCATTGTAACAAAATGGGTAACTCTTGGGTGAAATTTGATTGACTCTTGGGTAAAAACAATGATAAATACACTCCTAAATGTCGTACTTCAGTAAATCTTTTGTTTTTGAAAATAATTAATTTATTGTTTTTCAATGTAGAATGTACAAGTCATACAGTACAGTAACTACAAAAAACAGTAAGACAACAAAAGACAATACATAGTAATGCCACAGCACCAGTGGTCAGTACAGCAATTACAAATTACCATCGGTGATGAAGTGAGAATCAAAATCATACAGCAAGTGTATAGTAATCATCAGGGCTGCTGATAGAAATCGCGGGGCCCTGTACAGACTACCCCACAGTGCCCCCCCCCCCCCCCCAGAAAATATTAAAGCTATATTTCGCTAAAAATACAATAAAATTATTAGCAGCCACAAATACAACATAACTCACAGAATTCCTGCTAAATCTTAAAAATAGAACTCAGTTAATAAATAAAAATGAAGATGAGATGAAAAAAATATACAGGCTGGTCAAAGTTACAGAGATAACAAACTCAGGAGCAGAGCTAACTTTAGAGCCAGCCTGAGAGGGAGGGGGCCTACACAGGGAGGGGGATTAGTGAGGGACGACTGTCTCTTTCTCATCAGATAAAAGATGGCAGTAGGGAGAGGGGGAGAGACCAGCTTTCAGCTGCTGGAAGAAGAGAGGCATCACTAATCCCCCTGCCTGTGTGGGCCCCCCTGTGTGCTTGGGCCCCCTACAAGAGGACCGGTGCCCCCCCCCTATCAGCGGCCCTGGTAATCATATAAGGGTCATGTAAAGGTCACACATGCCTCCATATCATATCAAAGTGAACACGCAGGCAAAATTAAAGGGTGTTAATGGTTAACTGAAAAGACTTGGGAAACCGTCAAAGGTTATATCAAACAGCTATAAAAGGAGAGCACATAGTTGCCACATTAAGCAAGGTATCAAATACGGAGCATTACCTAATTACAAGTAAATAGTTAATCGGACACTGTGACTGTGGAGTTAACCCAACCTCCTCAGACCTCGTCAAACTTAGCAGGAACCCCCCTGATAATTCAGTAAATCTTTAACCAGTAAATGTAATGACCATACGTAACGTAACTTTTTTAGTTAGGGCTGTTTCACACTGCTGCATTGCGGTTTGGCTGCAGCGTGGGTGTACCCGCGGTTTTCGCAAGGGCTACCTACGGTTTCCCATTTCCCATAGACTTTCTATTATGTCCCCCATTTTTGGCGTGCATTCTGAAAGCGCACCAAAGATGCAGCATGCAGGACTTTTGGTGCATTTTAGAAAACACGGCAAGAACGTGGGACATAAGAGAAAGTCTATGGGAAACCGGGGGTAACCGACACGAATACTGCGAATACAACCACGCTGAGGCCAAACTGCAGTGCAGCAGTGTGAAATGACTCTACTGCAGTTTCTTTACTACAAAGTGACTACGGAGGGACATGTCCAACTAACTGCACATAGGGAATACTCTACATTTTATGGAATAGATATTAAATATTTGGATTATCAGACTGCTTATCTGTTCATGTAGATACATATGTTGCATAAAAGGACTACAATGACTTTCTCCCTGTGTAGGTATAATATCAGATAAGAAATTTACAGAAATTCTCATGGATCTTACGTCAATGAATCTTGGAGATGACACTCTTCCGGATCTGTGGATGCATCTTACTCTTCCTGAGGTATGTTCAACCTTTCCAAACGTTCAGATTTGTTTTAAGCTGACTTGTAAAAACCAATATCTCCTGATGAGATACATTCAGAAGACACAGAAGGGGAGGTTCAGAATCATAACTGAGGCCATTCCAAATTCTACCCTCAGTTCTACCTACTGGTGTTGTTGTGTGACCACAAAGGTAGGACCAACTAAGGTCTTCAGTTCTTTCAACCATACAGGAGAAGAATGAGCTCACACTGCAGGTTGTAGAGAGCTTAGGCAAGGAAGAAATGCCTCCATGTTACTAAATGGAAGGATAAGAAACAGATGAAGGTTTAAACTGGAAATTAACTTTAACATTCTCATTAAAACTACAGTTTTGCCTAAGCTGGGACAGATATTTAATTTTACATATTTAGTCCCACCTTACCCAGTAGCATATATTCACCTTTTCTTTACTCCCATGCCACTACATTAGGCAGTTAGGAGCAAGAAAGGACAGTTTGTGTGGATTTGGAGTTTTTAAACAATGCTTAGGACTGCCCCCAATCCCCCCTCACCCCTCCTCCATTTGACAGTGCTGACCCAATCACCAAGCAGATGCTCTGTAACATGAAAAAAGAGGAAATGTTTCACATTCTCCCCCATACTTCAAAGTACCTGGTATTTTCTTTGCTGCAGAGAAGTAAAGAAAAAGTGGTTTCAATGCAAACTTGTTGATTTGCCCTGCATGGTTTCCATTAAAGATCCTGTTTCTGTATATAGTATACTGTATGTACATTGGGGAATGCAAATTTGGACATTACATATGCAGGCTCTGCTTCTTGCTTAGTAGTGATTCACAATGGTCGTTATTTACAGTTCTTCACGCTCAATAAAATTCTACCATTAGGGTCTTACTTAATGAAAAAATAACCCTCATTTCTGACATTTATCTCTACAATTGTTGATAAGATGTGAGTGTGCTTGACTTGAATGCCATATATATATATATATATGAAAAGGGTATTTTATCCCCTGCTGATTTTGTACGTTTGCCCACTGACAAAGAAATAATCAGTCTATAAATTTAATGGTAGGTTTATTTTAACAATGAAAGACAGAATAACAACAAAAATATCCAGAAAAAACGCATTTCAAAAAAGTTATAAATTGATTTGCATTTTAATGAGTGAAATAAGTATTTGATCCCTTCGCAAAACATGACTTAGTACTTGTAGGTGGCAAAACCCTTGTTGGCAATCACAGTTCAGACGTTTTAGAAGGGATATTGTCTCACCCACTTGCAGAGCCTCTCCCAGTCATTAAAGCGGGGGTCCACCTATCTATCGTTTTTTTTTTTTTAGTTCATTCAAACTTTTCTTTTCAGCATTACATACTCACATATTGTGTGTAATATGGCCGCCTGTGTCAGATTTCGTCGGAAAGAATAACTTATATTATTCACTGCAGGCGGTTTCCATCTTCATTGTGGGCATTTGAAGCCCACAAGCATTTATTTCCTGGATGTGGTGAATGCTGTGCTCCCAGCATTCACCGCTCGTTCCCGCTCATGCTCAGTGGCATCCTGGGAAGCCTGAGACTAGCTCCCAGGAGTCTGTGTGGAGTCTGGGAGAGGCTAGAAACACGCCTACTCCCACGGGAGGAGAACCAGGAAGTACAAAGAAGAATAGAAAAATAAAAGGTAATTACTGCGATTTAAATTTTTTTAAATGGCATGTCAGCATCTAGGCAAGAAAATGAATACATACAGATATTGTTGCCAAAATTTGGTGGAACCCCGCTTTAAGGTTATATATATATATATATATATATATATATATATATATATATATATATGTAAAATATAAAAACATAACCTATATCTTGTAAACAGTATATTATTACGTGAAAACTTTACATTTTAGATACATGAAATAACCTCGGTCCTGTCACTGGGCTCAGACATGATGAACTGGCGTAAGTTCCTATTAGCTGCCTCCTTACCTTGGCCGTACCCCTCATTGCTCCAACTTCTGGAGACACTGCAGAGATTTCAGGCTAAAGATCCAGATATGTGTGGCGTAGTCGATGAGGAAACTTACAGTCAGGTAATTCATATCCATGGTGATTGATTTCAGTTGCATTTGTCATGGTGTTACTGATTAGATTCATATTGTGGGAGGAAAGGACTATAATAAAGGAAATAAAGGATCCAGTTTATGTTTAAAAAATAACTCTAATCACAAAAGAATGAAATATATCTTCAGGATTTTATAAAAGAATAACATTTACCTGCTTTTTTGTCTGCTTAGATATTTTATTGTGTTCTTAGTGCCTTTCATGATATGTAACTTTTAGTTGAAACAGTGACAAAATTTTTATTCAATTGTAATCTCTGTATGATCAGTTATCTGAAACTTGTCTGAATTCCTTAAACATGAGACTGTTACAGCCCCAAAAACCCAGTAAAAGATGGAAAGGAATTGCATATCCTTACTATTTGTTTTTTTATATGTTAAGCAATAGGTTACGTTTTACGTTTTAGATTAAATTTTGGGTAAAATTAAAGCTGAACTCCAGGTATGGTTTTTTTTTTGCATAGCTACAAGCTTCCAGCTTGGACCAATGTAAGTATAAATACTGCATACCTGAGTGATTGCTCTGGAAGCAAAGAATCACTGTAGTAGTCGCTGATTCTCTACATCCACAGCAGTCTCCTAGGTATGGAGTATGTATACTCACATTGGTCCATGCTGGATAAATGTAACGTTGTAATAAAAAAACATACTTGAGCTCAGCTTTAATAGTTTGGTTCAGTGAGTTAAAGAGGAAGTAAACCCTGGTGGGTTTTACTTCCTCTTTATTTCCCTGCAAAGTATGCGATGCATAGTAGCCCATTATGTGTCACTTAGCTGAAACCGAAGCCTGCGATGTCACTGCTGTCCCCCCTAGCAACGAGCGTCCATCTTCACCCCTCTTCCTTCCGGGGCCGCAAACTCCGGCTCTGTGACTGACCGGAGTCGCGTGACGTCACTCCCGCGCATGTGCATGGGAGCCGCCAGTCACGGCATGTGCCCTTTCTAAAGTGCGCATGCGCCGTAGACATCGGCGCCTGCGCCGTAGTCATCGGCGATCGACTTTTTTGTAAATATTTCCTAAACAGTGGAGGTTTAGGAGATATATCAAGCACCTACAGGTAAGCCTTAATATAGGCTTACCTGTAGGTAAAAGTGGTTGTACAGGGTGTATAACCACTTTAAGGGTTCACTTGTCTTAGCTTTTGTGTTATGCCCCGTACACACGGTCGGACATTGATCGGACATTCCAACAACAAAATCCATGGATTTTTTCCGACGGATGTTGGCTCAAACTTGTCTTGCATACACACGGTCACACAAAGTTGTCGGAAATTCCGATCGTTCTGAACGCGGTGATGTAAAACACGTACGTCGGGACTATAAACGGGGCAGTAGCTAATAGCTTTCATCTCTTAATTTATTCTGAGCATGCGTGGCACTTTGTGTACACACGATTGGAATTTCCGACAATAGATTTTGTTGTCGGAAAATTTTATAGCAAGCTCTCAAACTTTGTGTGTCAGAAATTCCGATGGAAAATGTGTGATGGAGCTCACACACGGTCTGAATTTCCGACAACAAGGTCCTATCACACATTTTCTGTCGCAAAATCCAACCGTGTATACAGGGCATTCGAGTTTTAAAGATGAGCAAGTCTTAAAAAATTTGCTTCAATGGCAATACAGCGAATTTTATGTCCAAAACTCGCTTCAGCAGAACAACTCCACCATGCTGTTGGCATATCTAAGAAATTAGCTATTAGCCATTTCAAGGTAAAAATATTATTAAGAAGGACTTTATTTTTTCTCAGAAAAGTAGGTTCAGTGTACTGAGCTCCTGGATTTGAAACAGCAAATTATTATTATTTTTTTTCTTAGTATACTGAGTTTAGATATAGGTGTAAGCTCCTGGGTCTAAAACAGCAACATCTTTTGCCTAAGAAAAGCTCCATGTTTTCTAAATAACTGCAGCTTTGAAAATAATGAGCAGTTCCTGGGACTAAAACAACAAGCTATTTTGTAGAACCAGGCCTCTACATTTCCCGAAGGACAGCTTTTGAAGATTACGGTATATATTTTTATTAAGGAAAATAAATGTTACAAAATACATAACGTACAGTCGTGAACTCCTGAAACATGTAATTCTTGGGTCCCGTTCACATCTGGCAATTTGGGATCTCAGGCAGAATCGCTGCAATTGTGCGCACAATTCCAAATCGCACTGCAATTGTGGCAAAACACACTACGTTTATGGGTAACTTTTTATTTTTAATTGTCGCGTGATGAATCGTACAGCAATCGCGGCAAATTAAATTGCGTGAAGCTTGTCACCCAAAAGAAGATTCTGTTCCTTTTTGTCGGAAAAACTTTGCGTGATGTGGTTTGCCACGCAATATTCAATATCCACACCAAGGTTCCTCAGTTTAGGCCGATATGTATGCTTCTACACATTTTTGGTGAAAAAAAATCGCAATAAGCTATATTGATTGGTTTGCACAAAAGTTATAGCGTCTACAAGATAGGCGATAGTTTTATGGCATTTTTATTATTATTTTTTTTATTAGTAATGGCGGCGATCTGCGATTATTATCAGGACTGCGACATTATGGAGGACACATCGGACACTTTTGACACTATTTTGGGACCATTGTCATTTATACAGCGATCAGTGCTATAAAAATGCACTGATTACTGTGGAAATGACACCGGCAGGGAAGGGGTTAACCACTAGGGGGCGATGAAGGGGTTAAGTATGTCCTAGGGAGTGATTCTAACTGTGGGGGGGTGGGCTTCCATTCACATGACAGCGATCACTGCTCCCAATGACAGAGAGCAGTGATCTTTGTCATGTCACAAGGCAGAACGGGGAAATGCCTTGTTTACATAGGCACTTCCCTGTTCTGCGGCTCCGTGACACGATCGCCGGGAGACCGGGTCACGCTGTACGCAGCGTGCGCCCGCTAGCCTCGCCATTTTAAGGGGACATACAGGTACACCCATTTGTCCACCGCTGCCATTTTGCCGACGTATATTGGCGTGCAGCGGTCGGCAAGTGGTTAAATAAACGGTGCTACACTATGGTCCAGTTTTTATCTGTTTCCTAATGGGCTATGCCAGTGGAGAAAGCACAAGGTTTCCAGCCACGTTCCTATTGGTACATCATCCGGATTATTGACCCATTAACACAGCCTAAATTTACCTTCTTTTTAGCTAAAGAGGTCATGGTGATCTGGTGAGTAGGCATTTCACTCACATCCACCGGGTGCTTTACATGGAATTTTTGCAACTGGTGATGGTGTAAGAGTGAAGTCGCATCACAGCAGATATATGAACTTTTGTTTTGATGGAAAAAATTGAATCACTGTCACTTATTTATTCAATACTAGGAAGCACTTATGTCATGTTTTTTGTATTAATAATTTAGCACTATGCACTTTAATTTGTTTTTGCATTAAGATTGACACTATTGTATTCACAGCGCCCCCTATTATTATACACCCCAAATTAGTTAAATTCAGCACCTTTGCACTTTGAGGGGAGCAGCTTATTTATATCACTAAAATTATCATTAAGCTAGTTTAGCCATTTTCAAAGCGCGAGGTCCTTTCACTTTATACTTTTTGAAAGCCAAACCTTTGCACAAAATATGAATGTTCTCGATCTGTAGATTCAAAATTGAATGGACCTCAGTAATGTATAAGCGAAAATGTATCAGTTTTGGGTAAGCTGCACATTGGAGGCGTTTATTCATTGCTACTAAATTGAATATAAGAAGCTTTTAGTGTGTTTGTTTTACCTCACTGTAATCAAAAGTTTTGTTCTAAAGATACATTTCATTACAACATTAAAGTGTTACTAAACCCACAACAGTATAATCAGTGTGTATATGCAGTAAAGCATGCTCGTTATACTCACTGTGGAACCTAATAGGTTAATCCTCTGCATTCTGTAAAAAAGCTGTTTGATCCTGTCTTCTCTGATCCTCCTGTCTTCTTCCACTGTCCCCAAACTATCTTCTGATAGAACAGAGCTCTGAGGGCAAGCTGCACATGCTCAGTTTGGTGTGTATTGCTAGAGAGTTTTTCCTTATGGGAGGGTGCATGTGATCAGCACAAGTCCAATCAGCACTGTCCAGACAGAGGGTCAGGGGTCCTCCTACAAGCTTTAACCAGTGCTCGACTGGGCACTAATAGAAGTCACAAGACGATTGCTATATACTGCTGATGGGAAAAGGTATTTAGCTCTTTATTTTTACTAAAATAATTGTGTTTCCATGTTCTGTGTACTGTAGGAGACCAGATATAGTGAATGCAGGGTCCTGGGTTTAGTAACACTTTAATAATATTTTATCTTGAAACCATGTTTGCATATTGTTATAAGGTCTCTTTTTTCCTGGAAGGTCAAGCTGTGGTTTACAGGACAAAATGAAGAAATGGTTCCAGAAGACCCAACAGAACCTCCGCCATTTAATAGGCTAGAACATCTTATAAAGGTATATTAACTAATGGAAACTGCTTTTATAAATACATCAATTCATTAGCAGAACAGCTGAGCTGAGTCTTATCATACAGCAAGAGATATAAAAGGCTTTTCCCACCCGGTGGTCTAGGACCCATTCCAAAGAATGAATCTCTTGGTTATTAAACATTTCAAATCAAAGTGGTTGTATACCTCAGACATGAAATATGAACAAAGCATTTCCCTCTATAGTGTGTACTTGTTTCAATTAAGAGCACTAAGTGTAATTTCTGTCTGCTGCTTCATTCCTCTGCTATCAGCATGAATCACTTCTGATTTTCCTGACACCAAGAGACACAAATTGACAGGAGAAGTATCTCAGCTCTGTTCCTGTGTGAAGGGGGTGTCCTTTCCCTCCAATCAGCTCTCAGAGCTCCCCTCACTGAGCCCTGCAGGGTGTAATTTCCACTCTCCACCCCCTTTTTTTGAACTCTCAGACAAGCTTTAAAAATTCAGCACTTTGAATGGATGTATAGAAGAGAAGACTGCAGAAAGACAGGTACAACTTATGTAGAAGGATTTGTTGCATCTCTGTGTAATCTACAAGAACTTTAAATGTCCTGCCTGAGGACAGATACTCTAAGGTGCCTGCTTTTAAAAGCTTAAAAAATCCTCCCCTGTGTGCTTCTCTGAATCTAGATGCACTTTGAAATGGGGATTCACCTTTTGTTGTATTTGTGACATAACACATTATAATACTGTATATATGTTTTTAACCACTTGCTGTCCTCCAACAGTAGATTTACTGCTAGCGGGTGGTAGCTGCATCCTCAGCGATGTACTGGTACATCGTTCAGCACATGTGCACTGATTCACCCTCTGGTGACCCGACTGGACACAGTGGATCACAGTAATCAGTACCTGGCAGCTGTGAGCAGCTGGGATATCATAGCAATCACATGATTACAATGCTAGAAAAACAGTCAAGAATGGCTTCCATTTATGACAGTTTTACTTACTATTGTGATGCTGTGAATGGCCTTCAGCTATCACATGGTACCTGGGCCAATCATAGCACCTGTACCATGTAATTAAGCACAATTGTGAAAAAAAAAATTCTTAATTTTCCAAAACCTTGCGCCAAAAAATTACAACTTCAAAAAACTTACCATGCTTCTTGCTAAATACCTTGGACTGTCTACTTTTCAGAAAGGGGTCATGGGGGGGGGGGGGTTATACTGTCCTGGTACTGGCATTTTAGGGCTTCATGAAATGGGTCAGCATGTGCGGGAGTTCAGGCCAATTTGGATTTCTTAGCCTAAAGTTCCACTTAAATCTTTAATCTTACTTTTACCTCAAGCCATAAACCTCAGCCTAACTTCTATCCCTACATTTTTAAATAGCGGTTAAACCTAGTCTTACCCTATCCCCAAATGTAAAGGCTAGATATAATCCTGACAATAATTACAATTCTTATTATATTAGTGCCAGCATTTGTGCCAACATTGAATACTCATAAACTATTCTGAGCAAAAAAAAGGTTGCCATTGACAGATAATATGTTAAATATGAGTGCTCCATGCTGTAAACAACCAATCTGCTAAGGCAAGAATCTGCTAAACTGTGATCCTACAAGCTTTCTTTCATACTCCCTTCTCTACATAGAGAATCTTACAGAAGCATAAACCCCGGTGCTATATAGACTACATACATCAATCAAATCAGTCTTTGTACATACTAGGACCAATTTTGTAGAAAAACCAATTAACCTTCTTTTGATTTTTTTTTTCCATGTTTTCTCTTTTCAGTTTTTCTTTGACTTGTTCGCCAACCAGGAAGCACAGCATGCTCAGCTTCACTATGTGGCTATGTTGTTATACTTCGCCTCCCATCCAGATCCCACAGAGGGATTCTACAGAGCGCTTAGTATTGTCACAGGAAAACCAATAGTAATTAAAACAGATGACAACTCCCTTGTGAAGGTAGAGAACATAGCCTTTCCTAATATACACCCTGTATAAAGTTCTTATTACACTTTTTGTAATTATTAGTGTGTTCTTCTATTAGAATTTGCTGTTTATTCTATTGAGATTGTAACCTGGATTTCCCAGAGTATTTTAGTCTCTCTCTAATCATCTAAAGCCAACTTTTTTTTCCGTTTTGAATATAGTGGGGAAGAGTTAGAACCTCTGTCAGGTTTATATTGCTCTCTGTGTCCCTGCCAGGGAGTTTCGTCCTTTTTATTTTCCCTGGTGACCATTCTCACGGGGACAAAAAGTTATAATAGATCCAAAATTTTACAGTTGTCACTAAAATAGGAATAGAGGATAAATCTTTCAATTTACAATGGGGACACTTGTCCCAGTGATTTCTCCTCATTTCCTATCACTTCCAGTTGTGTCCCCAGGACAGCTAGTGAAAAGAAATCTCCCCTATAGGACACAAATTTTAACTCTATACTCTCTACTAAAACAAAAATGTTTGGCTTTGGATACCCCTCAAGAAGTCCCATCAACTAGAATGGTAAGCCCTGCACTATACAGTCAAATTCCCACATTTGAAGGAAAGGGGGCAGAGCTTTAAAGTGGATGTAAACCTGGAAAAAAAATTTTTAATGAAGATTTCTACCTGGTACAGTAGAGGATGTCAATTCATCTGTGCCCAGTCTTGCCACAAAGAGTTTATCCAGCTCTGAGCAATCCTCTTGTCGTTTTATAAGTACTATAAAAAACGACACACAGATAAGTTTGTGTGGCCACATCCCCCACTGCTGTGACTGACATCTGATTTCTTTATCTTTTACATGGCTTGAGAAAGCAGAGTGTGTGTTACGATTCCAGCTTCACATCCCTCCTACTTTCTTCTCCAGCTCTCCCAGAATTGGCTGCTCCACACCATAGCATGATTGGGTATGCTGTGGTGCCTTTCCTGAGTTTTGACTGCATATTACTCAGAACTCAGAAATAGGAGAGTGTAGATTGTAGAGGTGGGCGGGGAGTCTTGTGACATCACGACTCCGCCCACCGAGCTCCGGCAAAGAGACCCACCCACCGATTCCAGAGTTCTGTGGGGCTCCTACTGCTGAAGGGGGTGACATTTGCCAGGTAGGGATACATGCAGGAGGCTTGCATGTATATATACATTAATACTGTGACATTAGTTTATACTGGGTGAGTGGTGGGTTTACAACCACGTTCCTGAGCACTGAGGAGCATTTCATCCCATAATTCACTTTTAAATACGTCTCTGTTAGACCCCTTTCACATGGGCTCCTCCACTAAGCGGAATCCGCTTGCTCAGCGGGGGATCTCTCCGCCGATCCCCACTGAGCATGAGGATGACAGGTCTGAAACGGACACAGTCCCGCTCTCCTCTATGGGGCAATCAGATGGAAACTGACCGCCTGTCCGTTTCCATCCTATCCACCTGACACACGGGGAATAAGACCACCATTCGCCTGTTTTTGGCAGACAGAATCGGATCAGATGGGAGCAGGTGTCAGCCGACATGTGTCCGCTGACATCCGGCGCTCCATAGAAAAGACTGGAGGGTTCGATCAGGTCAGCCTGAAAAACTGACAGGCGGACCTGATCGGACAGCCCGTGTGAAAGGGGCCTAAATGTCTTCGTCCTCTTTCCACAGTCTATGTCTACCAATGTTTTTGGGTGGGTGTTGGTTTTGGCGTGTTATAATAATTTTTGTACCCTCTGCATTGTATTTGTGAGGTTAGCAGGAGTTGTTTCCCCTTATAATAATAATAAAGCTTTGTGAACGGATTTATTTATATGGTCAATGAACCACTCTTTGCATAATTTTAATGTTATTTTGTATTCCCTATACTGTAAATATACATGTATATTTTGAGCATTAAAATTATGTACTTTTTTCATGTGCAGTCTTTTCCAAATTTGGGTATTTTTGAAGACAGTAGAGATGGGATTATGGGAAATGAGGAGGAAATACTGAAGAACACTGAAGAGGTCACTGTCACTCTGGAGGAAGTCCTGCAGGTGTTTGAACATGGAGCTGGAGATGATGGGGAAAGTCATAGGTTTTACTCACGCGAAAAAGAAGCAAGTAGTGATTACAAGGTTAGTAAAATTATTATATTTCTTGAGTACAGTGCTGGCAATATCTTTAGTGAACAATTGAAAAAAAGAAACACCAGCCAGTATTTAAAAAAAACAAGGAAAGCCCTGACTGAAATACTCACAATCCTCCCCAGTGCTTCCCCCCTGCAGTAATTCCATTCTGACTCTAAATGTGGATGGGGGAGTCATGGGGAGCTTTACTGGTTCTGAACCCTGAGTTGGGCTTTCAAGAGACCTTAATTGGGCATATGCAGTAGTATTATTCAGTCTATAATTACTGTAGCTGTGCAGATTTGCTTATAAAATATTTATATTTCATCTTATAATTAAGCTATAATTTGCTTGATCTTGTCTGAGCGATAGCTGAGAAAAAGTAATAGGTGACTGTACATAATAATATCACATAACAGAGGTCTATACCATTTTACAAGGCTAAGTTCATCTTAAAAAAATAAAAATAAATGCACATTTTTGTTCTCTTTTTTTCTTGGGAACCTGTAAAGCATTGCAACCAAGATCAGCAGATCGTGGGTTCAATATCAGGGTCTTGCAGACTGACTGCGCCTCCAGGCAGGCAGTTACTGAAGTCCAGTAAGCTCAATGGACTACGAGTGAGCTCACCAGTGCCCTCACAGTTCACTGAGAACTACAAGTCATCTGCCGAAATGGCTGGCGGTAGTTGTAGTTTATTCATTCATGAATAAAGGACGCAGCTGCATCATTTGTGACAGAGGTGCAAACTCAAGACTTGGAAACAGCTGTGCAGTAACAGCATAAAAATGGTTAATAGACAGGGTGGTGGCTATCAGAGGTAGTCCCATACTACTATAATAAGGAGTCATGTTAATAAGGAGGCATGTTGAAATGTTTTTTAAATAAAGCCTAGTACACACTGCTAGTTTTTTTTTTTTCCGTTTTTTTTCAGTGGGCTGAATGAAAAAAACCTGACAGCTTAGGTCGGAGCCGTTGTACTAACTATCCAATGTTAGTACGGCGATCTCCCCTGCTGTTCTATTGTGTTCTGACAAGGGGACGGCCCCTCTGCTAGAACACTCTTGTCAGCCATTGGCTGAGAGCGCTAATAAGGAGCCGGTCAGCAGACCTTTTTCGGTCATGCCCCCGTTCGGCCGGCTTCTGTCAGACTGGCTGCCGTACACATGGGCCCAATGGCGCCCGACGTTCGGCCCGTGTGTACGGGCCTTAAGGTTGCACAGATCAAATAATTTAAAACTGATTTTTGACAGCAAACCACCATCAGATCCCCAACCTCCCTTCCTTCTTTGGAGTTAGTATCTCAGCTGGAGCTTTTGACTTTTTCCTATTTTTTCAGTAATTAAAAACTTTTCTTAGCTCCTGTGATATAGGGCTCTATAAAATTAGCACAGCAGCACTGGCAACCAGAAGGAGAAATCTGCCATACTCCCTACATCATTACCAAACATCCTCTACCTATACACAGGCTATGAACAGGCTGCTGGATGTTAAGGCACTGATGTGGGCAAGTGGTGACAGAGGAGCAGGGAACTCCCCTGTCATTGCCAGCATTATCACTGCATTAGGCAAGTAATCGTTAGAAGCATGCCACTGCTGTGACAGTGCTGACAGAAGCCAGCACTATACAAGTAGCAGGCATCAAACAGCGCTGTCAGTGTCCACAGGTAACTTTCAGCTGCAGACTACTGATATGTGAAGCAAAAATAACCAGTTAACCAAGCCAATATGCAGGTAGGATCCCCTTCTTCATCAGGAAGCTCTGACATGATAAGTAGAACTGCAAGAGAGGGATTGGTTTCCTGCAAAAGAAAAACAATATATGGTGATCAACCAGTAAGATTAGGACTTTATATTGAAAAAAATATAAGAAGTAAACAATACTGAGCTGAGCTGGAAAAATAAAACTCTAAAAATTCTTAGGTACGGTAATTTTCAAAGGGAAGGTAATTGCACAATCTTAATAAAAACAAGACTGTGATTACTCGTTAAATATTCATTAAGAAAGAGAACATTGCCAAAGAAGATAAGCCCTTCCAATCAGTATATCACTGTATATCACTGGTCTCAGCATCAATAATTAAGTTGCTTTTCTCTACAGAGTATCCAGCGCATATTCAGTGAAATAAACCCAGACGGTGGCGCGGTGCCTGTCACCTCTCTCCTGAAACACCCTGCTTTTTGTGATCTTGTTGAAAGCTGTCAACACTATAAGCTTCCTGTAAGTACATTTCCTAGATAAGGGTTTTGCTTTGTTTCCACTCACAGCTAAACAATTTAATGTGATCATATTCCTTTAAAGCGGTAGTAAAAGTGGCTGTAAACCCTTACATATAACCAGTGAAGTGACTGGCCTCAGGTGATACACAGGGATGATACAAATCCTCCTATATAAGTTGTACCTGTTCATCTGCAGTTTTCTCTTCTCTACAGCCATTCAAAGTGCTGAACTATAAAGCTTGTCTGAGAGTTCAGAAAAAAGGGGGCAGAGAGCTGAAGTTGCAATCTGCAGAGCTCATTGAGAGCTAATTGGAGGGAAGGGACACACCCCCTTCACACAGCACACAGGAACAATGCTAAGGCAGTCAATCAGCTGGAGGTCCCGCCCTTGTCACCATTTTTCTCTAGGTGTCAGGAAAACTTGTCAGAAGTGACCCATTCTGATAGCAGCGGAAGGAAGCAGCAGACAAAAATAACACTTAGTGCCCTTAATTGCGACAAGTAGACACTGTAGAGATATGCTTTGTTCATATTTAATGTCTGAGGTTTACAACCACTTTAAAGGACTTGTAAAAGCAGAAGATTTTTTATCTTAATGCATTCCATGCATTAAGATAAAAAGCCTTCTGTGTGTAGCTGCCCCCCCCCCCCCAGCACCCCCTAATACTTATCCGAGCCACATCTCTGTCCAGCGATGTCCACTAATCCCTCAGCTGTCTGGGACTCTCCCTCCTGATTGGCTGAGACACACAGCAGTTGCACCATTGGCTCCCGTGGCTGTCAATAAAAGTCAGTTAGCCAATCACGGGAGAGAGGGCTGGGGCTGATCGGCAGCTCCGTGTCTGAATGGACACACGGAGCTGCAGCTTGGCTTAGGTGCCCCCATAGCAAACTGCTTGCTGTAGGGGCACTCGGCAGGAGAGAGGGGCCGGGAGCAGCGAAGAGGCACCCGTGAAGAGGAGAATCTGGGCTGGCCTGTGCAAAACCAACTGCACAGAGTAGGTAAGTATAACATGTTTGGTTTTTGTTTTGTTTTATTTTTTAAAACAAGACGTTACAATCACTTTAAGCCTCTTTTTTAAAAAATTGCCCCCACCCCCCTGGATTAATGTCATAATGAGCTAATATGCACTGCATACTAGCACATTATAACAGACTTACCTGTGAAGCGGATCCCTCCAGTGGCACGCTGTCACCACTGGCAGGGCTTCCATCTTCACCCATTCTTCCTTCCATGTTCTCTCTCCCAAGCTGTTTAAATGGCCGGGCCACAATGACATCACTTCCATGCATGCACACAGGAGTCCAGGCACACCCAACCACTAAAAGCTTCCCTGCGCTTTGACACAGCTCTCTTCATCTGTCAGTACTGTGTGGAGTTGTTAAAGTGGTTCTAAAGCCTAAACATTTTTTACCTTAAAGAGGAGTTCCAGCCTGGGGAAAAAAAATTAAAAGTCTGCAGCTACGAATACTGTAGCTACTGACTTTTACTTTATGGACACTTACCTGTCCAGGGAGCCCACGATGTCGGCACCCCAGCTGATCTTCGGATCGGCTGTTGGGTGCTGCCGCTGCCATCTCCACTAAGGGAAACTGACAGTGAAGCCTTTCAGCTTTACGGCCGGTCCCCTACTGCGCATGCGCAAAGCGCACTGCGCTTTTCTAATTGGCCCGGCGACGGAGGAAGGAGGAGGGGGCTGAACTTCTGAGGGACAGTGCCACGGTCCCGTCTCCCAGCAGTGAGGACAGGGACCTGTCAAAACAGGTCCCCGTTCCCCCCTTCCCCCTGAAAGGTGCCTAATGTGGCACTGGAGGGGGGGGGAAGCAAATAAAGCACACACGAGCACAATGTCCGACAGAAAAAGTCAGACGGAAGCTTTTCATCCTCTATTCTGATCGTTGTATGCCTCATCGGACTTTTTTTTTCGAAAATTCTGACGGACCTAGAAAGAGAACATGTTCTAAATATTTCCGACGGAACCAGTTCCTATCGGGAAAACCGATCGTCTGTATGCTGTACCGATGGACCAAAAACGATGCATACTCTGAAGCAAGTACGAGACGGAAGCTATTGGCTACTGGCTATTGAACTTCCGTTTTCCAGTACTGTCGTACGTCTTGTACGTCACCGCGTTCTAGACGGTCGGACTTTGGTCGGACTTTGGTTTGACCGTGTGTAGGCAAGATTGCTTGAATGGAATTCCGTCGGAGAAACCTTCGGAGTTTATTCCGACGGCAAAAGCGGTCGTGTGTACAGGGCATAAGCGGAAGTTCCTTTTTTGGGTGGAACTCCGCTTTAATGTATTCCTTTTTTAGGCATCATTTTTGACCCCTCACCCCCTTATACCTACCTGAGCCCTCATTCAATCCAGTGCTGTGCACGTCTACAGATTTTCTCTCCCCTCACTCCCATGTCTCACTGGCTTTGCTGGGGCAACGGGAGCTATTGGCTCCCAATGCTATCAATTAAAGCCAGTGATGAGGAAGTGGGGGGGCGGGGCAGAATCACGCTGTCTGTGTCAATAGACTTGGGAACGAGCACGCACAAGTGCCCCCATAGGAAGCAGTTTCCCATGGGGGCACTGGACAAGGAGAAGGAACCAGCAGTGCCAGGGGGGAACCCAAGAAGAGGAGGGTCAGACCCACTCTGTACAATTCCATTGCAGGTAAGTATAGAGATGTTTGTTATTTAAAAAAAATCCTTTACAATCTCTTTAAAGTGAACCTATCATAAAATTAAGGGGTAGATATAAATATTCCTCTGTACAGGAGAGACATTATTCGTACCTGCCCACACCTGCATTGCAGATCTTAAGATGCTGGGAGATCTTTATTCATTCAGCACACTCCAGGAGTGATGGATTCCTGGTCTCCTACAAGGGCTGTGGCTCCTTCTGCCAGCCCAGGCATTTCTGCGCACACTGCAGAGTAAGGGGCTGAAGGGGCCAGTGGGAAGAACCCCTGCTGTCAGTAATGGGTTACAGTCACTGTTCGATCAATCATTTTCCACCCAGCTCAGTGCAGGGCCACCTATGGCTTGAAATCAGCTTAGTTCTCTGCGGGCCAAAAGGGTGGTGGGGCAGTTCAGAAAAGGTATCAGTGGGAGGATTGGTGCCTTATCAAGAGTACCTGTCACTTAGCCCATTCATTCAAGATTTTATTTAATGAAGAAAGCAAAGCAAAAGCCTTGCTAGATAGCTGCCATTTAATTATTACCTTGAAATGATAAAGAAAATTCTTTCTTTCCTAGGGAGCGGATGAAGGATTGCCTAATTGTTTTGGAACTACCTAAAACAAAGATATCTGAATCCTTTCAACCTCTCAATGCTATTGTATTGACTATTCATAAAAACATTTTTAGGCTATACTTTAAAAGGTGTAGTAGTTCTTTAGGGGTATCCTTACGCCTGCCATACATGGATCAAAATTTGGCCAGTTCAGCATGGACTGGCGGAATTTTGATCCATGTATGGGCAGGCTGGTTGTACAGAAGTTGATCTACCAATCAGGAGGCAGGAAGGGGAAAGCAAGAGCTTTGCCTTTCAAAACACCCCGGGATTTGGCCATTACAGGAGGGTTTGGGGGACTTTCATTGGTATACGCAGGTAGCTCTAGATACCTCCACATTGTTCCTGCGGCAATTTTTTTTCCTTATTTTTAAGACAGTTTCTTTTTACGCTTATCCTGTATTGCCTTTTATAGAAACCAGTACCTAAAAGTTTGTATTTATTGTGTTACAGGACATCCAGACCACACTACAGAAATCCAAAGCGACACTCTCAAGTGAAGGAGACACCCTAACATCCAGCATCACTGGAGTATAATACACAATGCATATGCCATATAAACTCATTCTGCAAGGATTCTGACAGCAGCAATATTTTTTAGTGCTGGAGATTATGTTTACAATTGTATTTCTATCTGACAATTTATTTTGAAATTTTTTAAAGTGGTATTAAACACAAAATCAAACATTTATTATATTGCAGCTTACCAATTCTTAGATGGTATGGCTGCATTCGTTTTCCTTTTTTAGGCTTTCTGTCTTCAATTTTCATCTGGTGATCCAGCCAGCAAGTCTGTTGTTTTTCAAAAGTGACCAACAGAATCCAACAGAATCTGTTTACATGGACGAGACAAACCACTTAATGCTGATAGGGGGGATTAAAATGATCCGCTTTTATTAATGTAAACCCCTTATACCAAAAGGAATTACATTTAGTGTATTTAAATTTGCTAATACATTTAACACAAACCCTCCCCCCCCCCCCCCCGACTGACAATGCTGGTGTCTGCTGTGCCTCTTGTGCTCATTCTAATGCTAATGCAGCCACCACATCTAATAATTGGTAAGCTGCAACACAATACATTTTTGGTTTTGGGTTAATACCGCTTTAAAGTTGTTGGATCAGCTCCTTACCTAAGCCAAATCTCCTATTCTGTGTTAGAGGATGCCAATATTTGACTCTTGGCAGCAGTCCTGGGACAGAAATGTGCAGCTGTGCTCTGCACTGGGACCATGACTGGTCCTGGTAGTGGGATGGTGGCCGACTCCAGATTCGGATGTACGCCTCAGTTTAGACGGGCTGATTCTTTTTGCTCTCTTCAATAAAATATTTGCAAAATATGTGTCTGAATTTGTAGCTTTTAACCAAATAGTATCTTATATATAAAGCATGACCAACTAGGCATATGCAAGCTTGAGCAAATCACCACTCACCAGGGATTCAAATTGTATTCAAAGGGGTTAATTTACTAAAACTAAGTGCAAAATCTGGTGCAACTCTTCATAGAAACCATCAGCTTCCATTTTTTTTTTTTTTTGTGTTAAGCTCAATTGAACAAGCTGAAGTTAGAGGCTGATTGGCTACTATACACAGCTGCACCAGATTTTGCACTCTCCAGTTTTAGCCCCGGTGTCTTGCCGAAAAAGTTTCCCTGGTGGACAATGATCCCCCCTGTACTGCACAGGCACAGTGCTTGCGCAGTACGGTGTCTTGCCGAAAAAGTTCCCCTGGCGGATAATGACCCCCCCCTGTACTGCGCAGGCGCAGCGCTTGCGCAGTACGAAGCACTACCGAGCCGAAAAAAGCCGAACATACACAGCTGAGAGTCAGCTGTGCACCGCGCCTGCGCAATGAAGACCGCATTGAACACCACATTCTACCATACGCTCCCGATGCTACCAGACAATGCCGCACGCTCCCGATGCTCGTGCTACTCTGCAAGGGGCGGCTATATTACGGTGTGTTTCAACACATTAAGGGCGGGTTTTGCAATCTTCATGGGTGATTTCAATACTTCTCACAATACTTGCCACAGTATATTGTAATTATGCTTATGTGATATCACAGTAATACACCAGCCCCTTGCAGAGTAGCACGAGCATTGGGAACGTGCGGCAGCGTCGGGCACAATGTAGGTCCGACACTGTGTACACTGTGCAGGCGCCGTGTACAGCTTACTCGCAGCTGTTCAGCTTCGGATATTTTCGGCGGCTCCCTTGTTGTTCGTACTGCGCAAGCGCTGCACCTGCGCAGTACAGGGAGGTCATTATCTGCCGAGGGGACCTTGGCAGAACACCGGTTCACACTGCCGTGACTTGTCTTGTGACTTGAGAGTTCAAAGTCGCACAACATGTTGCGTCCCATTAAAAGCAATGGAACCTTTCTAATTGGTGCGACTCAAGTCGCTCTGACTTAGAAACTATTTTGGTGTGACTGTAACACGACTTGAATTGACATCTCTTAAAGAAGTCGTATGCAAGCCTCGATTAAGTCGCAAAGGGATGTCGGATTCAAAGTTGTGCAACTTTGAAGCCACGGCAGTGTGAACAAGGACTTAGAAAATCAACCCCGTTGCTTTGGATAGAGCAGTGAGTAGTTTTTTGTGCTGTATGTGTTCTGTTTGGGCGACACTGGAATAAGTGTCCCCATTGGAAAATGTATTTAATCTACTGTCCTAGCGACACTGTAGTTTTGTATTCGTCATCACTTTCTGTTCGGTGACAAATAGAGATACAGTATCTCACAGAAGTGAGTACACCCCTCACATTTTTGTAAATATTTTATTATATCTTTTCATGTGACAACACTGAAGAAATGACACTTTGCTACAATGTAAAGTAGTGAGTGTACAGCTTGTATAACAGTGTAAATTTGCTGCCCCCTCAAAATAACTCAACACACAGCCATTAATGTCTAAACCGCTGGCAACAAAAGTGAGTACACCCCTAAGTGAAAATGTCCAAATTGGGCCCAATTAGCCATTTTCCCTCCCTGGTGTCATGTGACTCGTTAGTGTTACAAGGTCTCAGGTGTGAATGGGGAGCAGGTGTGTTAAATTTGGTGTTATTGTTCTCACTCTCTCATACTGGTCACTGGAAGTTCAACATGGTACCTCATGGCAAAGGAGTTTCTGAGGATCTGAAAAAAAGAAGAATTGTTGCTCTACATAAAGATGGCCAAGGCTATAAGAAGATTGCCAAGACCCTGAAACTGAGCTGCAGCACAGTGGCCAAGACCATACATCGGTTTAACAGGACTCAGAACAGTCTTTGTCATGGTCGACCAAATAAGTTGAGTGCACGTGCTTAACGTCATATCCAGAGGTTGTCTTTGGGAAATAGACGTTTGAGTGCTGCCAGCATTGCTGCAGAGGTTGTAGGAAGGGGGTCAGCCTGTCAGTGCTCAGACCATACGCCACACACTGCATCAAATTGGTCTGCATGGCTGTCGTCCCAGAAGGAAGCCTCCTCTAAAGATGATGTACAAGAAAGCCTGCAAACAGTTTGTGGAAGACAAGCAGACAAAGGACAGGGATTACTGGAACCATGTCCTGCAGATAAAGGGCAGGGCAGTATTCCAACATGATAACAACCCCAAACACACCTTCAAGACGACCATTGCCTTGCTGAAGAAGCTGAGGGTAAAGGACATGGACTGGCCAAGCATGTCCCCACTAAACCCTATTGAGCATCTGTGGGGCATCCTCCAGTGGAAGGTGGAGGAGCACAAGGTCTCTAAGTGTCGGTTCACACTGAGGCAGCACGACTTGCAGCGCGACTGCCTCAGGCGACCTGCACACGACAGGAGCGGCGACTTGCAAAACGACTTCTGTATAGAAGTCAATGCAAGCCTCCCCCAAAGTCGTACAGGCACCTTTTTCTAAGTCGGTTCCATTGTACAGAACGGGATGCTACTTGTCAGACGGCTAGGTCGCCTGACAAGTCGTCCCAGTGTGAACCGGGACTAACATCTACCAGCTCCGTGATGTCATCATGGAGGAGTGGAAGAGGACTCCAGTGGCAACCTGTGAAGCTCTGTTGAACTCCATGCCTAAGAGGGTTAAGGCAGGGCTGGAAAATAATGGTGGCCACACAAAATATTGACACTTTGGGCCCAATTGGGACATTTTCACTTAGGGGTGTACTCACTTTTGTTGCCAGCGGTTTAGACATTAATGGCTGTGTGTTGAGTCATTTTGAGGGGACAGCAAATTTACACTGTTATGAAAAGCGCCGCTAAATTGCCGCTAAAGCACAGAGAAAATGACCGGCGCTTTAGAGCTGTTTTAGCAGCGCTGTAGTGTGAAAGGGGTCTAGCTGAAAAATTTGTCATAAACTAGTTATTGTGAAGTTGACCGATACATACTGATCCCTTGGTCTGGATATCCAAGCTTAAAAAGAAAGAAAAAGCTAGAGATGCATTTCACAGATTTTGCTGGTCAATTTGAATTATTTGTCAATGCTATCCTTGTTGGTAGTGAACAATGCTTATTTAAAAAGATTCAGACAGGTCCAGTTAAATAGAGGAAAATAAAGTCTATTTACACATGCATGTGTCACTTATGCACGAGCCCTAATAAAACTGTAAGGGCTATTTACACTTGCTTCAAAACAAGGCTTCAGACAGGCTTTGGTAAAGCTCAGTCAAAGCTCCTGTCACTAAATAAAATGGCTAACCTACAGTCCTGTTTACACCTTGCTTTTGCTTAGTGCTTCAATGAGGCTTTGGTGGGGCTTCGATGAGGCTTTGGTGGAGCTTCGATGGGGCTTCAATGAGCCTTTGGTGGGTCTTCGATAAGGCTTTGGTGGAGCTCCGATGGGGCTTTGATGAGCCTTTATTGGGGCTTCAATGAGCCTTTGGTGGAGCTTCGATGGGGCTTCGATGAGCCTTTGGTGGGGCTTCGATGAGGCTTTGGTGGGGCTTCGATGAGGCTTTGGTGGAGCTTTGATGAGCCTTTGGTGGAGCTTCGATGGAGCTTCGATGAGCCTTTGGTGGGTCTTCGATAAGGCTTTTGTGGAGCTTCGATGAGCCTTTGGTGGGGCTTCGATGAGGCTTTGGTGGAGCTTCGATGGGGCTTCGATGAGCCTTTGGTGGGTGTTTGATAAGGCTTTGGTGGAGCTTCGATGAGCCTTTGGTGGGGCTTCGATGAGGCTGTGGTGGAGCTCCGATGGGGCTTCGATGAGCTTTTGATGGGGCTTCAATGAGCCTTTGGTGGAGCTTCCATGGGGCTTCGATGAGCCTTTGGTGGGGCTTCGATGAGGCTTTGGTGGAGCTTCGATGAGCCTTTGGTGGGGGCGAGCTTTGCCATAGACTTGGGCTTTGAAGACACTTTGAAGCACCACTAAAGCTACTTGGGGTGTAATTTTTGAAGCAAAGCCAAAGCAAAAGCAAGGTGTAAGCAGGTCTTTGAGCTTACCATTTTATTTAGTGACTGGGGCTTTGACTAGCGTTCAGAGAGCTTTAACAAAGCCTGTCCGAAGCCTTGTTTTGAAGCAAGTGTAAACTATCCGTTAATGTGCGTTGAAGCCGAAGCAAGTGTAAATGAGTCCTAAGTGTTTTATGGTTATGAGGTCTGATGACCTTTAGGACACATGTACATAGGTGTTGCTTACCTACATTTGACATGTGTTGGAATTCAGTGATACAATGTGGATGATAGTTCGGAGGCTATGCTCGACCTGCTTTGCGTTGTGTTTCTTTGGACGCAGTTGGTCCTATTAACATGCATTTTTTATTGCAGGTGAATCAAGCCAAACACAGACTTTTTTTGTGTTTTGCGTTCAAATGCATGCCTTTATGCAACACTATGTTTAAATGCAAAAGGCAGCGTTTGACAGCAACGCCTGTCTACATTGATTAGTGGGGACAGTTATTAATCTTATCGCAAGGCAATACTAAACAGAAGTAATGAGATGCATTGTGAGACAGATTTATTACAAGGTTATAGACTGAGCCATAAAATCCTCCCTTGGTTGCTCTAAAGTGCACATTGAGTTAAAGTATAAGTAAAGGCAAAACTTTTTTTTTTTTAGTTTTGGATCCAGTGGAGAGGGATTATTGCAGTCTGTGCACCTGTTAGGGAGATTTACCCTCTCCATTTGTCCTGTTTACCATTATCATTAAAAGTGAAAGTAAAAGAAAATCCCAAATGTTGGGTTGTCTCCTGAAAAGTAATAGAGGGGAAATCTTCCAATGGGAATGGTGAGCTGGGGGTCCCCAATGAATTCTCTTAATTTGCAGGGTTTCCTCCCACTTCCTGTTTGGCTATGGGACAGGAAGTGAAGAGAAATCTCTGCAATGGGACAAAGATGGCAAATGTGACAGGGGTTATAACCCTCTCTTACTCCATCCAAAATGAAAAAAATTAAGTTTTCCCTAAAGTTTTACTTCAAGCCTGACCCTGACCACTTTGTAATTATGCATCTATTTAGAGTGGAAATGTGTCTTACCTTTAGTAATAAAACTGTCACACTTGGCTGCCCAGGAATACAAACACACAGATCTATAAACCTGAGGCAAAGATGATTTGTGACTAATTGTGTTGCTGATTTGCTTGATAAATGTCCCCTAATGCGTTTGGATTAGTAAATACATTACATTTCCACAAAATTTGGAGATCAACTCATACCCTCTATTGGCTAACTTAAAAGGTAACTCCACCTTCACATATAACAACAACAAATGTAGCAAAAAAAATAAAATAAAAAAAATAGCATATACCATACAGTATAACATTGCTACACAAGCCACATTGTAAATTAATGTTATAAACTATACCTTTCCATTTCAATCTGCAGCGCTGTTTCCTTAAAATTCAATGCACTATGGCAACCTGGACGCATACTGTACAACTTTGGTTTACAGAACGCCTCCAGAAATGCCAATCTCAGCTCCTTGTGTGATTGGCTCACTTTTCCCCAGAAGTCTGCTCTAAGATACAAGTCAGATTTTAAAGTGATACTAAACCTAAAAAAGTTTTTTCCCTTAATGCATTGCTTGTATTAAGGTAAAAACCTTTTTCAGTCTCCCTGTGTGAAGGGGGAGAGAGAGGAGAAAAGATCAGCGCTGTGTATGGCTGCAGCTTTTCTCCCCTTACTTCCTTCCTCCTCACACAGCATTCAAGCAGCAGCAGGAGGAGCCATTGGCTCTTGCTGCTGTCAATCAAATGCAGTGAGGAGGAAGTGGGGGGGCGGGCCTAAGTCCCGCTGTGTGAGTCTTTGGCACGCGACTCCATAGACACACAGGTCGGGAGCGAGCATGTACCGTTTGTCCCCATAGCAAACGGCTTGCTATGGGGACACACAAAAGAAGAGGAGGAGCCAAGATCATCGCCACGGACCTGAGAAGAGGAGGATCAGGGCCACTCTGCGCACAGAGCAGGTGAGTATAACATGCTTGTTATTTTAATTTTAAAAAAAATCTGACTTTAGTACCACTTTAAGCATGTCCTGCAACAGAAATTTTGTTCCTGGTGAGGTATCCCAGAGGGTTAATTACTTCTAAAGGTATGCAGACACTGCAACGTTCCTCATTAGAACACAGAGAGTGCACCGGGTGATTATAATGAACCAAACCCTTCCATTCAGAATCAGTCTGCAAAGGAGATGGTGAAACAAACAGAGCAGAAGCAGATAGGATTCTGAGTAAAGTTTTTAGAAATCATCTCCATGTACATTGATCACCCAGAGAGGATTGGTTTCTTCTCAACAAAAATGGAGTTACTCTTTAAGCTATTAAAAATTCTAGTTTTTGGGATAACCTAGAGATCTCTTCTTCAGGCTTAATGCAAATATAGTATAAGGTTTGAAGTAGGTAAGGCGGCCTGAAAGCTTGCTTTTTTGATAACTTAACGCGGAAGTTTAATTCTTTTATTTATTTATTTATTTTGGATACAGAATCAGACACCTTAATTATGAGTAATGTCTTGAATCCTTACCTGCAGGCAGCTGCTTCTGTCAAAAAATCTTTCTCGCACTCCTACAATACAAAACAAACTCCCATCACACTTACCAGCTAGTCAAAATAAATAAATAAATAAATAAATAAATAAATAAATCCTACATTGTTTCAGCGACCTACATTAAAAAAACAGAGGTTTCGGTTGCAGAGGTTGCAGATGTATGCAGACAAAACCTCTGTTTTCAATGCAAATTGCTGAAACAGTGTAGTATTTTTTTTTTTTGCTGACTAGCTGGTAAGTGCCGGTTCACACAGGGGAGACTTGTCAGATGACCTAGCCGCCTGACAAGTCGCGTCCCATTCTGTACTACGGAGCCGTTCTAATAGGAGCGACGCAAGTTGCTCCAACTTAGAAAAAGGTTCCTGTAGTATTTTTGGGGCGACTTCGGGCGACTTGCATTGACTTCTATACGACACCTGCAAGTCGTGCCGCCCCTGTGTGAACCGACACTAATTGTGCTGGGAAATATTTGTTTTGTATCCTTCTCTGAAATACTCTGTCCATGTGCAGATTGCTTTAAAAATTCAGTATTGAATTGATTGGAGCAGCTGCCACTTTTTTTTAGTTGCTGGATTTGGTGCAGAGATGGAAGTCTTCAGCTACCATTGTACTGAGCTGGGCTTCTAGTAGATCCCTGCACCTTTAAAGGCTAACATTCCACCTTTAGCAAAAATAAAATAAAAAATGGTGCGTTTTCGACGTGCAAAACTAAACAAAAAAAAATTGTTTTGTTTCGATTTGTTATTTAACTAATTTTGTTTCGTTAGATTTGTTAAATTAGTTCAATTCGTTTTCCAAATTCGCTTTGTTTTTCCAAATTCGAAAAATTCCTGCCGAATTTTAAAAAAATTTGACCAAATTTGATTTTAGTTTTTTTTTCGATTTTCACATATAAGAAAGTTTTCAGCTTTCACATCAGATGTTGATGGGACACTAGTATTACAGATGTTTGTGTACACTGGTACATGTTGGTGACAGCTGCTTGGTTGCATTGGTAAGCTCTGACAGATGTTGAATGGACACTACTACTAATACTACAGATGTTTTTGGGCACAGGTTCACTGTGACAGATGTTGATGGGACACTAGTAGTACACCTGACCTGACCTAGAGACAATATTTTTACAGGAAGAATGACCATCATTTTTTTTATCAGCAGGAATGTGATGTACACATTTCAGTTTTGTTTTTAGATTCAAATGGATATGAATTCATAACGATTTGAATATTGGATTGTTATTTGGCTCAGGTCAGGTAGCCCTTGTGCAATGCACATATACAGTATGTTTAAATTAAGCACCATAATGGCAAGTTTTAAGAGATCACAGAGAGGAACTCATCGAGCAGGTAGTTTATTAATGAATTCACATAAAAAAACAACAATGTCCCCCCCACCAGATACACTCACATGTTAATGTGCCCTATTGGCACTCAGGATTTCCAACGGTATGTATGTTACAATCCACAATCCATATGTGTTTTTAAGGTATATAGGCTATATGAAGAGTTGCGTGACCATATTGGAAATTTTTATTTGTTCAGCAAAATTTTCACAGGGCCTTTGTTTTCACTATTCTTTTATTTTCTATTCTTTTCTTTTCTATCTTATTCTTTTCTATTCTATTCTAATGTATTAGTTTCGAATTGGAATTCACTCTATCCAAAATTCGAATTTCAAAAGACGATTATATTCTATTGTATTCTATTCTATTGTTTTTTTCTATTCTATTATTTTCTATTCTTTTATTTTATTTTCTATTCTGTTCTATTATTTTCTATTCTTTTCTAATTGATGCTATTATTTTCTATTCTAGTCCTTTAATTTATATTCTATTATATTTTATTCTATTCTTTTATTTTCTATTCAATTTTGTTCTGTTTTACGCTATTCTTTTCTCTTCTATTCCCTTCTTTTCTATTCTATGTTTTTTATTTTCTATTCTGCATCCGCTCCCCTCACTGCCTGGATGCCAAGTGAGGGAAAGATGTCACCTATTCAGCTCCATAGCATTGGAGGGTGGAAGCGACGTCAAACTTCACTTCCGCCCAATGCTCTTAAAGAGGAATTTTTTTTTTTTTAAATGACATTTATTTTTATACATTTTTTATTGCATTTTAGTGTAAATATGAGATCTAGGTTTTTTTGACCCCAGATCTCACATTTAAGAGGTCCTGTCATGATTTTTTGTTATTACAAGGGTTTACATTCCTTGTAATAGGAATAAAAGTGATCCCAAACTTTTTTTTTTAAAAGGACAGTGTAAATAAAAATAAAAGGTAAAATAAGTAAGAAAAAAAATAATTTTTTTAAAGCGGCCCGTCCCGCCGAGCTTGCACGCAGAAGCAAATGCATACATAAAGTATTGCAATTTTATTCTCTAAGGCAGGGGTGTCCAACTCAAATTCATTGGGGGCGGCATCAGCAGTATGGTTGCCCTCAAAGGGCCGATTGTATCTGTAGGACTATGTGTCCACTCTTTATTATCATCATAAATATTTTATCATAAATAATTGGCACTGCATTTGTTTATTACTGATTTTACAGAGTGGAGTGTTCAGGGATGCACTGCGTATGGAGTGCAGGGTTTAAGAGTGTGCTGCGTATGGAGTACAGGGTTCAAGAGTGTGCTGTGTATGGAGTGCAGGGTTCAAGAGTGTGCTGCGTATGGAGTGCAGGGTTCAAGAGTGCGCTGCATATGGAGTGCAGGGTTCAAGAGTGTGCTGCTTATGGAGTGCAGGGTTCAAGAGTGCGCTGCATATGGAGTGCAGGGTTCAAAAATGCGCCGCGTATGGAGTGCAGGGTTCAGGAGTGCGCTGCGTATGGAGTGCAGTGTTCAGGAGTGCGCTGCGTATGGAGTGCCGGGTTCAAGAGTGCGCTATACACAGTGTGCAACATCTTATTTCCACCCCTCCTCCTGGGTTCTGACCTCTGCACCCTCTACTCTTCCATCCTTCCACCTCTGCCTCCAAAGCTCCTCCCCCACCAAATAAAAACCTCTCATATCTGTGCTCTCCTTACCTGGCCCAGCTCTGGTACTTCCCTGTGTATTGGGCTATAGTTAGTACCACCCTGTGTAGGAGGATCTCTGTGTTCAGCATGTTCAGCAACCAGTGTTCTGCCCTTTGTCTTATTTCACCATTACTTTTTTTTTTAAATCAGCAATCAGCACAAAAACACTGCAGCAAGTCCTCAAATAGCCTGCTCTCAGGCTGCAGCCCGCTGGATAAAAAAACAAAACATAGCCGTCGGAGCTGTCAGGAACCTCCAACCCTAACGGGCCGACTGCTAATGCGCTCAGCGCGGAAACAGCCGGCACGGCTAGAGGGACTGAGCAGGAGAGAGAGCGGGAGATGTTCCCTTGGAGACGGGCCGGCCGTGCATGCGCTCATACAAAGCCGATGCCGCTCGCTGCCCGCGGGCCTTGTGTTTGCCACCTGTGCTCTAGGGTGTCTGAAAAAAAAATATATATCTAATGTTTGGAGGTTCTAAGTAATTTTATAGCAAAAAGAAATGATTTTAACTTGTAAACAACAAATCTCAAAACAAGGCTCCGGGCTGAAGTGGTTAAAGTGCACATTGAGCTAAACCTGACCATGACCACTTTTTTAATTATGCAAGATTGGACTTGTAGTTTCTCCATTCACTAATATCTGTGAATGGATGACACGGCTGTGTGGGCTGAGCTGCATTGAATTAAAAAAATATTAGGATCCCCTCAGGGAGAAGATACCCTGGATTCAGGAAGGAAGGGGGTGGTTTGGAGGTGGGTACTCATGGACTGTGACCATGTTTCATGTTATCCTCTAAATAAGGTTGTAACATGACACATGGTCAGAATGGTGCACTTAGCCTTTAATGGGCAATCAGCTACCTCCGGGCATACCTGCCCTCAGCTTATTAGTTGCTATATATGTCTCAAGATGGGAGTTCTGTGAGATTAGAGTTAGAGACCACATTATACAGAAGGGTCTTGATGGGTCGGTGTGGCTTCCACATATAAATGCAAACATTGGCAACCAAAACCTACATTTTAATACAAATTTATTTAACGGTGAAGCTTTTTTTTATTCTGACTAGCTAGCGTGTTAGAAATTTTTTTTAATTATTATTATTTTTAAATAAATCTGTGTTCCCAACACCAACCAATCATATGTAGGCTTTTCTATTTCTAGCCTCTGTTAAAATATTGAGATCTGAAATCTGCTTTGGGCAAAATACTTTGTTTTGCTTCAGTTTTCAGTAATTGCTTCCTATGTATCTTTCTGTTGAATGCAGACGTGACAACAATAGTGATGCTGAACAGGTAACAGCTTACTCTACATCTTGTGTTTTCCGTATCAGAGCGGGGATTTTTGACCAGAACTATGTATTTTTCTCTTTGTAGCAGAGACATAAGACACAAGTTGTACTTTTATGTGATTGCAGACATTTGTTCTCCAGACGCTGTGTTCTAACCACGCAGGGGAACATCACAAACCCAGCTTAGTATCAGGGGCAGCTATCGCATGACTTTACCCCAAAGAGCCGCAGCTAAACCACAACATCCTTCTCTGTGATGTCAACTTACTAGCAAAGCTCTTGTTGATGAGATATCATCGGCGTCTTTCATGTCATGTAGTGCTAAAGAATAGTAATGCTCAAATTGTGCTTAAAATATAGCCTGAGCTTTGCTTATACAGTGGGGCAAAAAAGTATTTAGTCAGCCACCAATTGTGCAAGTTCTCCCACTTCAAAAGATGAGAGAGGCCTGTAATTGTCATCATAGGTATACCTCAACTATGAGAGACAAAATGTGGAAACAAATCCAGACAATCACATTGTCTGATTTTTGAAAGAATTTATTTGCAAATTATGGTGGAAAATAAGTATTTTGTCAATATCAAAAGTTCATCTCAATACTTTGTTATATATCCTTTGTTGGCAATGACAGAGGTCAAACGTTTTCTGTAAGTCTTCACAAGGTTGTCACACACTGTTGCTGGTATGTTGGCCCATTCCTCCATGCAGATCTCCAATAAAGAAGTGATGTTTTGGGGCTGTCGCTGGGCAACACGGACTTTCAACTCCCTCCAAAGGTTTTCTATGGGGTTGAGATCTGGAGACTGGCTAGGCCACTCCAGGACCTTGAAATGCTTCTTACGAAGCCACTCCTTCATTGCCCGGGCAGTGTGTTTGGGATAATTGTCATCCTGAAAGATCCAGCCATGTTTCATCTTCAATGCCCTTGCTGATGGGAGGAGGTTTGCACTCAAAATCTCATGATACATGGCCCCATTCATTCTTTCATGTACACGGATCAGTCGTCCTGTTCCCTTTGCAGAGAAACAGCCCCAAAGCATGGTGTGGCCACCCCCATGCTTTACAGTAGGTATGGTGTTCTTTGGTTGCAACTCAGCATTCTCTCTCCTCCAAACACGACGAGTTGTGTTTCTACCAAACAGTTCTACTTTGGTTTCATCTGACCATATGACATTCTCCCAATCATCTTCTGGATCATCCAAATGCTCTCTAGCAAACCTCAGATGGGCCTGGACATATACTGGCTTAAGCAGGGGGACCTGTCTGGCACTGCAGGATCTGAGTCCCTGGTGGCGTAGTGTGTTAGTGATGGTAGCCTTTGTTACGTTGGTCCCAGCTCTCTGCAGGTCATTCACTAGGTCCCCCTGTGTGGTTCTGGGATTTTTGCTCACCGTTCCTGTGATCATTTTGACCCCACGGGGTGAGATCTTGCGTGGAGCCCCAGATCGAGGAAGATTATCAGTGGTCTTGTATGTCTTCCATTTTCTAATTATTGCTCCCACAGTTGATTTCTTCACACCAAGCTGCTTGCCTATCGCAGATTCAGTCTTCCCAGCCTGGTGCAGGTCCACAATTTTGTTTGGAGTGTGACTGTTTGAGGTTGTGGACAGGTGTCTTTTATACTGATAACAAGTTCAAACAGGTGCCATTAATACAGGTAATGAGTGGGGGACAGAGGAGCCTCTTAAAGAAGAAGATACAGGTCTGTGAGAGCCAGAAATCTTGCTGGTTTGTAGGTGACCAAATACTTATTTTCCACCATAATTTGCAAATAAATTCTTTCAAAAATTAGACAATGTGATTGTCTGGATTTGTTTCCACATTTTGTCTCTCATAGTTGAGGTATACCTATGATGACAATTACAGGCCTCTCTCATCTTTTTAAGTGGGAGAACTTGCACAATTGGTGGCTGACTAAATACTTTTTTGCCCCACTGTATGCTGCTGAGCAGAGTTAGTATTTCTATGTACATATCTGGTACACTACAGTGTTCCCAATGACGGCTTGAAGGTACCTGAATACTTGTGTTAATATGTACCAACAAATGGTATACTCGCAGAAAAACTCAGCCAAAACTGATATTTAAATTTTGCATGGCTGCTGGCAAATTGTTTTGCATGTTCTTTTTGCAGTTCCCATTTATTGATGAGTATTATTAATGATATGTGATAGAAATCACTCCATAAATGTGTATAGAAGAGGTAAATGAGGTTATATCGCGGGCTGACTCACACCATTTTTAAGTAGGTTGATATTTTTTAGCGGTATTGATGTGCATTTCTACATGTGAATTAGTCACTTGACTATTAGCTCAGAGAAGAATCTTAACCTTCTCTACAGTGTTCTTCAGATTATTGGAGACATTTCCAGTTCTTACCAACCAGAAAACAATGACAGTTAACAAACTAGCTTAACTAATGCCTTTATACCTGAAGAGATAACTACATGAAGCTCAAGAGTTTGCAATCGAGGTCTGCATTCTTAAGCTGGTCATAGATGGTTTAAATCTCAGGCCGGTTCAGCAGGGACCGGATGAGATTCAAACCATCTATGGGCGGGCTGATTGTACCCAAGTCGATCAACTTACAACCAGCATGTCGGATTTGTCATGCGATTATTGCCAGCAGCTATAGCCCCTAGAAATAATGACTGTGTATTCTTCTGCCAGGGACCCGTGGTTGCCGGAAAGACAATCTCACCTTTAGCTTGTTTAATTAAGCTTTGACAATAAACCTAGAAGCTGATTGGTTTCTATGCAGAGCTGCACCAGATTTTGCACTCTCCAGTATTAGGCCCGGTTCACACTAGATGCAGTGCGAATTCGCTGCAGATTCGCACCGCATCAAAATCGCATCCTGTTCATGCAAACTGAAGGTGGAGTGTATGTTAAGTTAATAACACCCCAGGATCAGTTTGCAAAAAGCAACACGATTTGCAGAATCAGATTGCATGGGTGTGAACACCTATGCGATCCGATTCTGGTGCAGACCAAAAAAAGGTTCCTGCACGAGTTTAGTCCGAATGCAATGCAAATTCAGCCATACAGTTTGTATGGCTGAATTTGCATCACACAGACATTGCATGTGATCTGCACAGCAACTGGCATTGCACTAGTGAATCAACTCCTGTGTGTTCTCCCAGCAAGAATGGCTCCCTGCACACCCCCATACCCCCCCCCCCCCCTCACTGGGAAAACAATAGCTCCACTGGAGGAATTCCACCATCAACACTGACTGTGTTGATGGGGAACCAAGTGGTTTTCTTTTCTGCAACACGTAGTTGCAGGAAATAAAATTGCACTATTTATGGTCAGCTTAAACACGTCCATAGCCATGTACAGTGGTTGAAGAGCAAACAGTTGAAGCATTTGGAGTCAAAGTCGAGTAGTCATGGGTCAATTTGTCTACTACAGATGCACCAGAATAAACATTTCTTTAATTAAAGGGTATGTGATCGCTTCTGTTCAAAAGATTTTTCAGGAACCCGCCGCTTCAAGCCTTAATCGTCTTCCTCTACTGGGGACATGGCAGGTTCCACCTTAGGAGCTTTCCACACGTCCGATGAATTCAATGGCAAGGAAGAAAAGATGCACACTGATGACGTAACCAGCTTCAGCGATCTCTTAAGCCATAAAATCCATGCTGTCAGAGCCTGACTACAGACAATTCCTCAGTGACGCATTTCACTGTTACAAGTTTAATCGTAGAGATTGGGAATGAGCCCATACGGATAGATTGCATCAATGGGGCAGTCTCCAGCTGGGGAATTGCAGCATGGATTGTATGACTGAATAAATCCATTGAAGCTGGTGATGTCATCAATGGGCAGCTTTTCTTTCTCTGCAATGAGCTTTGCTTATTTGGTCCATTCTGGTCTTTTAAATATAACACATAACTGTACTCCATTGTTACCAGTTACATTGTTCCTGTTTAATTATTAGAAGAGTACAGAATCCCACCCATCTATATTATGGGAAACAAGACAAAAGAAGGTCTCTGCAGGCCTATCTTAGGGTGAAAGCTTTCTACATAGATACAGTAGTGTGAATGAGCTTCATCCCCCCCAAAGGACCTAAGGACAAGAAAGGTGTTACTGGCAGAATGGCTGAAAATGTGGGATGTATGGCTGAAAAAAAAACAAAAAACGAATGCAGCCACCACATTTAGGTAGTGGTAAGCTGCAAAAAAAATACATTGTTGTTTTTTAGTTTAGAAATGCATTAAGTGCAGGTGACCCACTTGTTCCTGGTGAACCAAACTGGATAATTTTGAAGATGAAGAATTCCCATAGCTGCATGCAAGAGTTGCGCACATACAGTCAGGTCCATAAATATTAGGACATCTACACGATTCTCATCTTTTTAGCTCTATACACCACCACAATGGATTTGAAATGAAACAAACAAGATGTGCTTTAACTGCAGACTTTCAGCTTTAATTTGAGGGTATTTACATCCAAATCAGGTGAACGGTGTAGGAATTACAACAGTTTGTATATGTGCCTCCCACTTTTTAAGGGACCAAAAGTAATGGGACAATTGGCTGCTCAGCTGTTCCATGGCCAGGTGTGTGTTATTCCCTCATTATCCCATTTACAAGGAGCAGATAAAAGGTCCAGAGTTCATTTCAAGTGTGCTTTTTGCATGTGGAATCTGTTGTTGTCAACTCTCAATATGAGATCCAAATCAAGCAGGCTCAACCCAGCAGGCTGAACAAAAAAAACAACGAAGAGCTCAGGAGGAGCTGCTGTAAAAGCTATCCAATGTATTAGCTATCCAATGTTATTACAGTGATCTCCCACGCTGAGCTTTTGTGTTCTGACAGGGGGAACACACCAGTCAGCGCTTTCAGACACTGGCTGAGAGCGCTGATCAAGTGCCGATTGGCAGGATTTTTTCGGTCATGGCCCTTTGACAGGGCCAAATATTCAGTAGAAACCGCCGATGCCACCCGATATTTGGTCCGTGTATACAGGGCTTTACTCACAAAATACTGTATAAAAATTATAGACTTGCAATTCTACCTTGTGTTCTATTTTATACTTTTTCCATATTTTCAAACAGTAACATACATTATATATATATATATATATATATATATATATATATATATATATATATATATATATATTTATTACATTTTTAAAAATGCAATGTGAAAAGAAAGAGAAAACCTCAACAAAGTAGCTGCACTGCTAAATAATGGTATCAAAAGTTTATTGTCACATCAAAAAAGTCAAATGCAAAATTAGAAATTCTTACCTATAAAGAAAACATCCCATCACACGATTAGCATCAGAATAGGTAAATAACAATATGTAGTGGCCACATGATAAGTTCTCCAAGATGGCCGAGACAGTGTTCCTTTGGAGACTCGGCCGTAGGTCAGTATTCCAACATTCCAACGACCCCAAACACACCTCCAAGACTACCACTGCCTTGCTAAAGAAGCTGGGGGTAAAGGTGATGGACTGGCCAAGCATGTCTCCAGACCTAAACCTTATTGAGCATCTGTGGGACATCCTCAAATGGAAGGTGGAGGAGCACAAGGTCTCTAACATCCACCAGCTCTGTGATGTCATCATGGAGGACTGGAAGAGGACTACAGTGGCAACCTGTGAAGCTCTGGTGAACTCCATGCCCAAGGGGGTTAAGGCAGTGCTGGAAAATAATGGTGGCCACACAAAATTACTTTGGGTCTAATTTGGACATTTTCACTTAGGGGTGTACTCACTTTTGTTGCCAGCGGTTTAGACATTAATGGCTGTGTGTTGAGTTATTTTGATTTATTTATTTTACACTATTATACAAGCTGTACACTCACTACTTTACATTGTAGCAAAGTGTCATTTCTTCAGTGTTGTCACATGAAAAGATATAATAAAATATAGGGGTGTACTCACTTTTGTGAGATACTGTATTGTGGGCCTGCCCCAAAGTTTGTTGCTTTTGGATGAGGGTACATTCCTTTATATTTTCAGTAACGATGGTCAATGTTATCAAGAATGCAAGCATCGCCCTACTGAATAAACCAGTCAAAAATGTCCCGAGACACACACACAGACCTTAATATACTTCATGTTCTTTGCGGCCAAAATCGCTATTGCGACCACATGGAAAAGTCCTGTGATAGATATAGTCTTAAGGAAACTCATGTGGATCATGATAAATGAAAACATTGTGGCTGTCTTGCGAGATAAACAATCCCTCTTTAACAAAATATGGTCCCCCTGGCTTACCTTTTTGCAGGTCGCAGACATAAAGAGCTGATTCCAAGGATGGTCGGAGTTAGAACCCCGGGCAGACTCACCTCCTCTCTTCTTCTTTCTCTTACTCTTCTTCCTCTCTTTTCTCACCAGCTCTGTTGCTGTTCCCTCTTCTCCTTCTTTCCCCTTCCTCACCTGTGTTACTCACACAAATTAAAGGTTCTACCATCATGCAGACCACTTCATATAGTTTATGCATTACTGATGTTTTAGTCCTCGTTGACTCTATGTTCACTATAGGTAGACCCGATACGCTGTCTTTATGATGGCTCTCCCTCATATAATGGTGTTATTGGTTTACATTATGCAGGTATTCTTCATACGTTTGCTCTCCCTATTTGCTTGTGACTACTTGGGACCTAATGAACGACGCCGCCCATTTGTTATGGTCCTTTCATGGTTCCCCGTGTTCTTATATTTTTTTATGTAACTACTTTGTTATATGCTCAGGGCATTGCAAGGATTGTTTGCCGCTCTGCTCTGTATTGCTCTTCCTTTCTCCAGGAAACGTTTAATAAAAACAATTGAAACAGAAAAAACACTGATATATATATATATATATATATATATATATATATATATATATATATATACACACACACTTGGAGAGGGGAGAGCCATTGTAACATAAAAGGTTGAAATAGAACCTCACAAGGTGTTACCAGTACATAGAGGGATGCCAAAAAAGCTGCTCCACACATTCCATGGCAAGTATGTCAGCTCATCAGAAGCTGATGATCATTTTGTGTACATTAAATTCCTTAATCTGCATAACTGAGGCTTAGCAGCTGGCCAAACACTAGTCAATTTTCAAGCAAATGTTTAAATTGACATAATTAAATTCTCATCAGTACGTTCAATGACATCTCGAACGTCATTCAAAAGTACTTCAGTGAACGTTTACTTTTGACATTCGATGTTCAAGTGAATGGACTTTCTCAAAAGAAAAAAAACATTCATTATTAGAAATGTGTTCATTTAAGAAAAATGTTCCAGTCAGCTCTATCAAATGCTCTTATCACTGTGGTTGAAAACAAACTTCAGTGTGATATCACTAACCATTAGAAACTCAAACTAATGTTCTTTAAACAAAATGTTTTGCATAAAATTGTACTAGTGTATTGCCAGCTTATGCAGAAAAGTTAGTTGCCTTTGGGCATTGATTCTTTTTTTCAGTGGTTTTATTGAGTGTCATGTTTTCTTATCTAAAATGTTTAGGGTTAAATAAATTCAAATGCATTTTAAATAGTTAAATAGCTTCCTTGCCTTTGAGTGGCTGTCTGCTTAGGGTATCCTAAAGTCTGGTACACACTAATGCCCCGTACACACGGTCGGATTTTCGGACGGAAAATGTGTGATAGGACCTTGATGTTGGAAATTCCGACCGTGTGTGGGCTCCATCACACATTTTCCATCGGATTTTCGGACACACACAGTTTGAGAGCAGGCTATAAAATTTTCCGACAACAAAATCCGTTGTCGGAATTTCCGATCGTGTGTACACAAATCCGACGCACAAAGTGCCACGCATGCTCAGAATAAATAAAGAGATGAAAGCTATTGGCTACTGCCCCGTTTAGAGTCCCGACATACGTGTTTTACGTCACCGCATTCAGAACGATCGGATTTTCCGACATCTTTGTGTGATCGTGTGTATGCAAGACAAGTTTGAGCCAACATCCGTCGGAAAAAATCCTAGGATTTTGTTGTCGGAATGTCCGATCAATGCCCGACCGTGTGTACGGGGCATAATAGTTTTTTTTCGTTCAACCCAGCGGGCCGGTTTTTATTGAACTGGCCGATGTCTCGCAACATTCGGCCCATGTATGATATTTTTTATAGACATAGGGGATAATTTACTAAAACTGGGGAGTGCAGAATTGGGGGCAGCTCTGCATAAAAAACAATCATATTGCAAATTTTTTTCAAAGCTTAACTGATCAAGCTGAAGTTAGAAGCTGATTAGCCATTGCACCAGACTTTGTACTCTCCAGTTTTAGTAAATCAACCCCATAGCATCATCCTTTGTAACCTAGCTAGAACAGATGGAAGACTCTTCTTGAAGACATTTTCCAATCTGACTCTACATTTACTTGTCTCCCATTTATGTGTTAAAGAAATGTTCACATACAAGTAAAATTGTCTCTGTCTTTTATATTGGGCATAGCTGATCTCAGTTTCCATCTGTAAATTCAATGTCCCCTATTGCAATAATATGATACAAGGTCCTTTTTTTGGATCAACTTTAACTGTAAAATATAACATATAAATCAAACATCAGCACAATCAATCATACCTTGCCCATACTTAGAATTTTTTCCAGCTCTGACCGATTGTCAGATGGTCTTGTATGACAGACTTCTGAAGTTTTATCTGGACCTGGTTGAAGGGCCATTCCCACCAGAATGGATTTATTGTTGTTGTGTCCCCATGAGAATCCCTCCCCTCACTTCCCTTTACAGGAGACAAATCTGACCAAAAAAATCTCAATAGAGACAAAGACAGCAGTTGAAATTAACAGCAGTTTTAACCCTTTCCCAATCGATCTAAAACAAAAGAAAACTTTAAACTTGATTGAGTTTTCACTAAGCCTGCAAACGCAGATCAATGTTAGAGGAATGTGTGACTGTTGTTCAGTGATGACACAGTAGTCGTAAACAAGTTACAAAGGAGCTTTTCAGCTTATGTTGCCATGATACTATTTAGGTAGCAAGAGCTAAATACAAACCAAACCAGCCCAGCAACAAGAACTTGTAGACGTTTCCTGCAGGCTTCTCTAGGTATGCTTACAAACTTTTTTATTTTCTCATTGAGAAATTTGCTCAGTATAATAAGTCTGCCTAAAAAAACTGATTTTTTTAATGAAAAGTGCGTCTGAATGGAAAATGCATTCAGGCTACGTGGTCCCAGCTGTTTTGTATGTGGTGTTCCTGTATCTCCATGTCCATCACCGGCCATCCCTCCAGATACTTTTAATGAACTGGTTCCAGTGGTTTGCAGATCGGTTCTTCTATCAGCTTCCCACCCACAGTTCACAAGACAAGAATTGGAAATGAAATTGAAGAATGGAGAGATTGAGCCCGTCTTAGGACGTAAGAGCAACAAACTTTTTACTATGCGAAAGAAGGAAGATGGATGGAAAGAGAAGACACATTTACCTCCACTGTCTGGCAATGGCACAATGTCCAGGCCAAGAAGCCAACAGTCTCTTCAGAAGACTTCTTCAGGTTTCTTCTCAGACTTGGCACACTTACAGGGACAGCTTGAGAAGGGCAAGTGATTTTTTTCATTCAGTTGATAAAATTCCTTTCTTATTCCATTCCATCCAGGTCTACAGTTCCTTGGGATCAAGTTGGGCTGTTTAACAAAGTGGCAAAAACATAATTTGACATGAATATATCAAAAGGTGCCCATGTTTAGATAATGGTGCCTAAAATTGTATTGTATATAAAATGTTTGAAAAAGAAGTACATACAGTGCCTTGCAAAAGTATTCGGCCCCCTTGAACTTTTCAACCTTTTGCCACATTTCAGGCTTCAAACATAAAGATATAAAATTTTATTTTTTTGTGAAGAATCACCAACAAGTGGGACACAATTGTGAAGTGGAACGAAATCTATTGGATATTTTAAACTTTTTTAGCAAATAAAAAACTGAAAAGTGGTGCGTGCAAAATTATTCGGCCCCTTTACTTTCAGTGCAGAAAACTCACTCCAGAAGTTCAGCGAGGATCTCTGAATGATCCAATGTTGTCCTAAATGACTGATGGTGATAAAAAGAATCCACCTGTGTGTAATCAAGTCTCTGTATAAATGCACCTGCTCTGTGATAGTCTCAGGGTTCTGTTGAAAGCGCAGAGAGCATCATGAAGACCAAGGAACACACCAGGCAGGTCCGTAATACTGTTGTGGAGAAGTTTAAAGCTGGATTTGGATACAAAAAGATTTCCCAAGCTTTAAACATCCCAAGGAGCACTGTGCAAGCGATCATTTTGAAATGGAAGGAGTATCAGACCACTGCAAATCTACCAAGACCTGGCTGTCCCTCTAAACTTTCAGCTCAGACAAGGAGAAGACTGATCAGAGATGCAGCCAAGAGGCCCATGATCACTCTGGATGAACTGCAGAGAACTACAGCTGAGGTGGGAGAGTCTGTCCATAGGACAACAATCAGTCGTACACTGCACAAATCTGGCCTTTATGGAAGAGTGGCAAGAAGAAAGCCATTTCTCAAAGATATCCCTAAAAAGTCTCGTCTAAAGTTTGCCACAAGCCACCTGGGAGACACACCAAACATGTGGAAGAAGGTGCTCTGGTCCGATGAAACCAAAATCCAACTTTTTGGCCACAATGCAAAACGATATGTTTGGCGTAAAAGCAACACAGCTCATCACCCTCAACACACCATCCCCACTGTCAAACATGGTGATGGCAGCATCATGGTTTGGGCCTGCTTTTCTTCAGCAGTGACAGGGAAGATGGTTAAAATTGAGGGGAAGATGGATGCAGCCAAATACAGGACCATTCTGGATGAAAACCTGTTGGAGTCTGCAAAAGACCTGAAACTGGGACGGAGATTTATCTTCCAACAAGACAATGATCCCAAACATACAGCAAAATCTACAAAGGAATGGTTCACAAATAAACGTATCCAGGTATTAGAATGGCCAAGTCAAAGTCCAGACCTGAATCCAATCGAGAATCTGTGGAAAGAGCTGAAAACTGCTGTTCACAAACGCTCTCCATCCAACCTCACTGAGCTCGAGCTGTTTTGCAAGGAAGAATGGGCAAGAATTTCAGTCTCTCGATGTGCAAAACTAATAGAGACATACCCCAAGCGACTTGCAGCTGTAATCGCAGCAAAAGGTGGCTCTACAAAGTATTAACGCAAGGGGGCCGAATAATTTTGCACGCCCCACTTTTCATTTTTTTATTAGTTAAAAAAGTTTCAACAATCCAATAGATTTCGTTACACTTCACAATTGTGTCCCACTTGTTGGTGATTCTTCACAAAAAATAAAAATTTTATATCTTTATGTTTGAAGCCTGAAATGTGGCAAAAGGTTGAAAAGTTCAAGGGGGCCGAATACTTTCGCAAGGCACTGTACCTGTTTTGCAGTAACAAAAAACAGGAGAAGATAGACCTGACCAGAAAAATCTAGAATAGCATTTCCCCCACAAGGAAACACTTGGAATAATTTTCAGGTCACATTTAACCCTCACTAAAATAAACACTATATCTACGTTGTACAACTCACAGTACATTATTGTGGTCAGCATGATATAATAATACATTCAAAAATAAGGAATATGTTTCATCCGTCAGCTTTATGATTAGTTATAGGCAGGGTATACTCTGTTCTATAATTCAGATCCCTATCATTCTTGTCAGGTTGTGTTTCATACATTGCACAAGTCTTAAGTTGGTCCAAGGGATAGTCTTTGACTAGCCCAATATGATTCTTCACTAAAAAGTCATGTATGACGGCATCATTTGTATTTTGGGAGAATGCATTGCTCCCTGACTGTGCTGCATGTTTCGTTTTCTGTTTCTAACTTCACTTATACTACACTGTACTGTATGTATCAAATATTTTATCCACTTGTTTCCAATTAAGCATTTTTTTTTGGGAAAAAAAGGAATATGGCTTACTTAGGCCCCTTTCACACAAGCGGACCGATCGGATTGTTCTCTATGGGGCGGCGGATGTCAGCGGACATGTGTCTGCTGTCACCCTCTGGCATTCAATTTGATCAGGTCCACTAAAAACAGATGGGTGGGGATATGTGTAGTATGGAGTAGTATAGACATGTAGTCCGTTTCCATCTGACCGCCCCATAGAGGAAAAGTGGGTTGTGTCTGTCTCTGCTCTGCTATGCAGACCTATCATCCGCCTGCTCAGTAGGGATCAGCGAAGAGATCCCCCGCTAAACAAGCTGATCCGCTTGGACGGAGACAACTCCTTCTGAAAGGGGCCTAATGCCCCGTACACACGGTTGGATTTTCCGACTGAAAATGTGTGATAGGACCTTGTTGTCAGAAATTCCAACCATGTGTAGGCTCCATCACACATTTTCCATCGGATTTTCCGACACACAAAGTTTGAGAGCAGGGTATAAAATTTTCCGACAACAAAATCCGTTGTCGGAAATTTCGATCGTGTGTACACAAATCTGACGGACAAAGTGCCACGCATGTTCAGAATAAATAAAGAGATGAAAGCTATTGGCCACTGCCCCGTTTATAGTCCCGACGTACGTGTTTTACGTCACCGCGTTTAGAATGACCGTGTGTATGCAAGACAAGTTTGAGCCAACATCCTTCGGAAAAAATCCTAGGATGTTGTTGTCGGAATGTCCGAACAAAGTCTGACCGTGCGTACGGGGCATTCGAGTATTTGATACCTAGAGCAGATTTAGAATCCTTTGCTATGTGTTTACTTTGGAGGTCTGGCGGATAGCCAAGATTTTGGTACAACAGAAAGTAATAGGTAAAGTAAAAGTTGTGAACTTTGAAGATGAATTTCTTCTTATCGCCTATACAGTAGCTACAGAGGTGAATGAGGGCTTGTTTTAAAGTGATTTTACGACTTGTTCAGAATATTTAAATAATTTTTTGTGACTAGTCTGGTTACTTGAGAGCAGGTTTACAAAAAAAGCACTATACCAGTGGCCTTGCTCACTTGAAATCAGGTTCAGGGATTTTTTTTTTTTTTTTTTTTAGCTCAGTGCACCATAATGTTACTGTCTTTGGTTACAACAGGATAACTCTTACAATAGTTTATCATTATAGACATTTTCATCATTTCTAAAATTTCGATTTGTAATTTAAGTTTCTTTTTACCTATGCAGGGCATGTGAAATGGTGGAAACCCACTAACAAACCCACTCAGATTAAATCATCCATGGCACCATCAACCTCAAGTTACCTACCAGCTAAAAGATATTTCACAATAATAAATGACGCGACATCGAACAGGAGCAAAGCTGAGTTATTTCCTCCCATTCTTGATGTATGGGCACAGAATGATGCAATGCAAAGGTCTATCACACTCCGGATTTAAAGGGACTGTCATTTTAACTTATCCTCATAGTGTCTGTGTGTATATGGCAAAGAACTGGTAAAGGATATAAGTTAAAGTATCTGTATATGGAATGCAGTCCAAATGGTTTAGTACAAGGAGATATATATCACAAGGATTGGTACTGGGACAGCTAATTTTAGTACATCCAGACATTACCCAAATTTAATCCCAAACCTCCCATTCCCCTCTACAGCATATCCCAGCATTATTGCTTCCCATGTGACATCATCTCTTGCTTACAGAATTCGTGCAGGGGCAACTCCCGGGAGGTCAATTCAAATTGGCACACCCCCAGAACTGCATCTCCAAAGAGCTCTTTCCTTACACACATTTTGTATGCAGGCTCTTAGGAGTCAAGGCAGCAGCATTGTTTTGCTGGGGAAAAAAAATAAATGTATGCATGTGGGGTAAAACAGAAAGGAGGATAAGTAGCATTCTATAGTCCAGCAGGCAGGGCTGACAACGCTGGTTGGGATTTCAGGCTAGCAAAGGCGCTATCAATTCAAACAGGAGCTTGCCAGATTTCTGGTCGATATTTATGTGCTTGACAAAGCATGAGAAATGTACTGAAAGTAATGATGTGCAAATTGATTGATCCTAACAGCTTGTAGTACAATCTTAACCACTTCAGCCTCAGAAGGATTTACCCCCTTCCTGACCAGAGCACTTTTTGCAATTCGGCACTGCGTCGCTTTTAACTGATAATTGCGTGGTCGTGCGACGTGGCTCCCAAACAAAATTGATGTTCTTTTTTTCCCACAAATAGAGCTTTCTTTTGGTGGTATTTGATCATCTCTGCAGTTTTTGTTTTTTGCGCTATAAATAAAAAAATAGCGACGATTTTGAAAAAAATGCATTATTTTTTACTTTTTTGCTATATTAAATATCCCCAGAAAATATATAAAAATTTTTTTTTCCTCAGTTTAGGCCGATACGTATTCTTCTACATATTTTTTGGTAAAAGAAATCTCAATAAGCGTTTATTGATTGGCTTGCGCAAAAGTTATAGCGTCTACAAAATAGGGGATAGTTTTATGGCATTTTTATAAAAAAAATTTTTTTTTTACTAGTAATGGCGGCGATCTGCGATTTTTATCGTGACTGCGACATTATGGCGGACACATCGGACACTTTTGGCGCACTTTTGGGACCATTCACATTTACACAGCGATCGGTGCAATTAAAAATGCATTGATTACTGTGTAAATGTGACTGGCAGTGAAGGGGTTAACCTCTAGGTGGCGCTGTAGGGGTTAAGTGTGTCCTAGGGAGTGATTCTAACTGTGGGGGGGAGGGGCTGTGTGTGACACATCACTGATCACCGCTCCCGATTACAGAGAGCTGTGATCAGTGACAGTGTCACTAGGCACAACGGGGAAATGCTTGTTAACATTAGCAACTTCCCGTTTTTCCTCACCGTGAGACAATCGCGGGTATGCCCGCGGACATCCGGTCCGTGGGACCCGCAATCACGGTCACGGAGCTCCCGGCGGCACGCGCCTGCAAGCCGCCTCTTAAAGGGCAACATACAGGTACGTTAATCTGCCTGTACGTGCCCTTCTGCCGCAGTATATCTGCGTGAGTCGGTCGGGAAGCAGTTTTTGTATATGGAAATGTATATGGAAACCTGTCAGACAGAACTATGTAGCCTGTCACTGCTGACCCCTCCTTCTAAAAATGCTAATGATTGCTGTGATAGTGACCTGAAACAAATACAGCAATACAGACTTAAAGTGATTGTAAACGATCACCTTGTAAAACAAACCATTAAGTTTAACCACTTCAGCCCCGGAAGGTTTTACCCACTTCCTGACCAGGCCATTTTTTGCGATATGGCACTGCATCGCTTTAACTGACAATTGCGCGGTGGTGCGATGCTGTACCCAAATAAAATTGATGTCCTTTTTTCCCCACAAATAGAGCTTTTTTTGGTGGTATTTGATCACCTCTGCGGTTTTTATTCTCTGCAATATAAACAAAAAAAGACCGACAATTTTGAAAAAAAAAACAATATTATTTACTTTCTGCTATAATACATATCCAAAAAAATAAAATGTAAAAAAACAAATTTCTTCATCAATGTATTCTGCTACATATTTTTGGTAAATAAAATCACAATAAGCGTATATTATTTGGTTTGTGCAAAAGTTATAGCGTCTACAAAATACGGGATAGATTTAGGGACTTTTTTATTTATTTATATATATTTTTTACTAGTAATGGCGGCGATTTTTTTGTGGGACTGCAACAATGCGGCAGACAAATTTGACCCTAATGCCGCGTACACACGAGCGGACTTTACGGCGGACTTTGCCCGGCGGACTGGATTTCGTCGGACAATTCGATGTGTGTGGGCTCCAGCGGACTTTGTTTGCTCAAAAGTTGGACGGACTTAGATTTGAAACTTGTTTAAAATTTATCCGTTGAAATCGAGTCCGGTCGAAAAGCCCGCCGTCTGTATGCTAGTTCGACGGACAAAAAGCCACGCTAGGGCAGCTATTGGCTACTGGCTATGAACTTCCTTGTTTTAGTCCGGTCGTACATCATCACGTATGAATTTGACGGACTTTGGTGGATTGTGTGTAGGCAAGTCCGTTCATTCAGAAAGTCCGTCGTAAAGTACGTCGAAAAATCCGCCGGGCAAAGTCCGCCGTAAAGTCCGCTCGTGTGTACGCGGCATAAGTGACACTTTTTGTTGACCAGTGACACCAATATAGTGATCAGTGCTATAAAAATGCACTGATCACTGTATAAATGGCACAGGCAGGGAAGGGGTTAACACTAGGTGGTTGATCAAGGGGTTAACTGTGTTCCCTTGGAGGTGTTTCTAACTGTAGGGGGAAGTGTTACACTGAAGGAAAGGAGAGATCATGATTCAGCTTAGCTGAAACACGATCTCTAACTTTTCCTCCCTGACAGGTCAGCGGTGTGCTTTGTCTACATCAGCACACCGCTGATCCGTCTCTCCACAGAACGATAGACGGGTCGCGGCAGCCATTGCGGCCACCGGACCCACTGATTGGCTCCCGCTGTGTCCAATCACAACGGGAGCGGCACACTGGAGGCGCCTAAACTGCGTGCAGAAAATCACGTACAGGTATGTGATTTTGCGCACCCGGGCCGCCCTGCCGCAGTAAATTATGTGGGGCGGTCTGGAAGTGGTTAAAATAGAAATGAAAGGCAAAACATTTTTGTATAGATATAAAAATACATTATAAATACCTGTTTTCTCTTTTTTATAAATGATCACATGCTCTATGTTCTCAGCTGCATAAGAGCTGGGGAGAGGAGAAGCAGCAGTACACTGAGCATCCCAGTGAATGGCTGTGCAGTGGGGGTGTCAGGACAGATCTGATCATTGGAGGAGAGCATACTGAGTTCCCAGCACAGCTAGGGAACTGACCATGGTGTGCTCTCCTGTTCGGTGTGGTTAGTTTTTAATAGAAAAGCAGAGGGACTGACCGGAACACCAGGGATTTTACACAAAGGAAGCAATACAAAGAGAACAGGATACTTTCTCATACAAGTACATAGTACAGCAGGCACATTTCAGGAATATGAAGTGTTGGGGTAACAAATGCTTTAAGGCTTTCCCTGAGCTTCTGGTGCATAATATTTCCATATCTGTGAATTGAGAATAGAGAAGTCTGACAGTGCATATATTTCTCTCATGGCAGGGGTATTTTAAGTGGCGGGTAAAAATATAAAGTAGAATTATAGGTAAGCCGACTTTTTTTTTTTATAGAGTAAGGGAGGGTTATAACCCCTGTAAGGTTTGATTTTGCCATCTGTGTCCCATTGTGGAGATTTACCTTTACTTCCTGTCCCATAGCCAAAACAGGAAGTGAGAGGAAATCCCTGCAAATTAAGGGAATCTCTTGAGGACCCCCAGGTCACCAGAGCTAGTGTCCCCATTGGAAGATTTCTCCTCTATTACTTTTCTTGGGACAACCAGAAATTTGGGGTTTTCTTTTACGTTCACTTTCAATGATAATGGTAAACAGTACAAACAGAGAGGATGAATCTCCCTAACAGGGGCACAGACAGCAATAATAACTGTAAAGTGTTCTAATCCCTCTCCACTCCATCCAAAACTACAACAAAAAAGTTTTGACTTTAGTTATATTTTAATGTTGTATTGAAACCTTATTGTAACCTCATTGTAATATTGTAACCTCTTAGGGAGAAATCTATTTTTCTGTGTACAGGAAAATGTCCAGATTCCCTGGAACGTCCCTAGATCTTTGTCTGCTAAAGGCCTGTCTGGTGCAGAGAGGTGCAAGGGAGGACTGGATAAAGGACATTACTAATAGGATAGATTGGTAGGGCTGGTGGCCCTGACTAAAAATACATCACAATTCAGATATCAGTCGAAGCAGGACCCATAGTCGATGACACATGCTGGACATTAAATAGCTAACTATCTGTTCAGACAGGTGACAGCAGCCCCTGGGTAGAAGGAAGTCTTCCAGCACCAACTTCCTTTGTGGCTTTGATATGTCATGTGACCAAATTCCAAGGGTTTCAAAGATAGCTGATGCTGGAAGATGTGGAAAATGATATTCCTTTGGGAACACTTATCTTTCACCAAGTCCACCAACTACTGTGGCACTAGGGCCATGGCACCAATCAGAAATTTTGGGGCCCCATACAGAGCTTTAGGCTTTCCCCCAGTGGCCACCTCAGCAAGTCCTTCAGTGCACACGCTTTTATTTTAACACTCCTACAACTTAATACAGGGGGTCCCCGGGTTACAAACAAGATAGGGACTGTAGGTTTGTTCTTAAGTTGAATCTGTTTGTAAGTCGGAACATGTACATTTTTTAAGTGTAGCTCCAGCCAAAAAAAATATTTTTAAGCTTTTTGGATAGCATAGGGAGGGGTTAACACCCCTGTAACATGTGTTTTTCTGTGTGTGCCCCTGTTCAGAAGATTTTACCTCACTTTCTGGCCCAATGACAATTGGATTTTGAAAATTTTGGGTTGTTGTGGAAACAAGCCTTGGTGATAAAGCATCAGTGGAGGTACCTTTTCCCCATAATAACTCTTACAGGAGTGAATTTCCCGTCCTAGGGGTAGATTTCCTCTCACTTCCTGTTGTCTCCCTCCGTTTGTAAGTAGGAGTCGTTTGTAAGTCGGATGTTTGTAACTAGGGGACCCCCTGTATGGAAATGAAGAGTGTATTCCAAGTCATCAGTGCTTTCAATATTTAACAGTAAGCAATTATATTTTGGGCAAAAAAATATAAATCCTGTCATCACTACATTTCACCTCTCCTTCCTTTACATTCCCATTTCACAGTGAAAACGTGAAATTAAAGTGTGTGTGTGGGGGGGGGGGTACAATTTTCACCTTACTTTCCTTCACATGGCCATTTAATTCCAATAAAGCAAAGAGACATCCCAATCCAGCAAAGAGACATCCCAATCCAGCAAAGAGAAACCCTCCCCCAGCAACTTGGGACACTAGGGCAACTGGGCCCCTAGGTATGCCCAGACCCCCTAACTGTGTATGGGCTGCCCCCCCCCCCCTCCTTCGATGGCAGCCCTGACTAGGACACACTGGGGCTGTGAAGAAATGGTGGGTTGTGGAGAGCTATAGTGAAACATCTGCAAAATTACAAGACAATTCAGTTGAATGTGCCTATATATACCACCATCTCTCCTAAATGTATCCCTGTTGGGCTAAACGTTATGTATCTGTTCCCACAAAGTATCATTGTAAGCTCTACCCGCAGAGAAGACTGGACAATAAAGACCATTCTCCTTCATTTAGAAATTTTAACACAGTGGATTTGATTTACTAAAGGCAAAGAGACTGTGCAGTTGCACTAATTTTTCTTAGTAAATGTAAATGTGGTGAAGCTTCGCTTTATAAAGAATATTCACTCACGTGCAAAGGAAATAAAAAAACAGCATTTTGCTTGCACATTATTAGATGACATGAAACAAAAAAGCTTTATCACAATTACTAATGTCTGTGGAAAATGAGTGCAACTGCACTTGAAAAGTACACAGTCCATTTGCCTTTAGTAATTCAACCCCATTGTGTTGTAATTTCTAAATGAAGAAAGGTCTTTGTTGTCCAGTCTTCTCTGCAGGTTGCTAACAACCACATGTGATGCCGAGCCTCCATGAGTCAAAGAACATAAATACAGTTAATGGAAGGGGCATATCTGGGAAAATAAGTTAGAAAGGAAAGGGCTAGATGTCACTGGAAGTTCCCCAGCCAGGCAATGAGGTGGGATCTATCTGAGTTGCTTCAACTTTTAATGTACACTGCGAGAAGATCACAGTATGCAGTGAAATCAGAGTAAGCAAGCAAGACTGGAGTTCAGCTTTAAAAGGTAAGTTCACCTTTGTACACTTGTTTTTTCTTCTAAATTCCAGCTCCCCTATTCACCAATATAGCATTCATATACTTTTTTTGCAAAAATATAAAAGCTTTCCATTAAATCTGGATTCACTTACTTTTCTTGTCCTAATCCATGTTTCCAGACGTTTCCATTAGTAATGTCTTTCTTCCTTACGGACTATAGGTCATGACACAGGAAGGAGTTGACCAGCTGACTTCATTAACACACACCCTGTATCATCCACTCACCCACTCCCAGGTGCACGTTTTTTAATTTAAATGCAATTAATCAGTGAATACCCTTCTCACTAAATACACAATCAGATTGCATAGTGTATGGCCATCTTTATACAAGTACATAGAAGGGAGTGGACAGAAACATTCAGCTGTCAAGCCCCGTTCACAACTCTGCATAGCGGGAACTCGCATTCCCACATGCATTTTTTTTTTTTAGCGAGGGGGGAGGCGTTCTGGAGCATTTTTACTCATCACGCATAGGGCAGCCCATCCGCCTGAATGTGCCGTCCTACATGCAGCAATTGCCCCAAAGACACTTCAGAACTTTTTTTTTTAGAGTGGAGATTGGTGCATTTTTTACTGCTATTTTTTGTGCAGTGCATTTCTGAAATGCAAGGAAATGCATAAATGTGAATGGAGCCTCATTGTTCTTGTGTTATCGCACCAATTTCACTTTCAGGCCCCATTCACATTTAGCATAGTGGTAGCGCACATTTTGTGTCTCGTTTTTCCTGTGACACGCATAGGGCAGCCCATTGATTTCAATTGGCTGCACTACATGTGGTCAATGGGACATTTTGGCGTTTTGTGGGTTGCGTGTTTTTTTCTGTGCGTTTTGCAGCATCTGCCCCCCGTTTTTCCACATGGCAAAATGTGTGTTTGCTTCTGTGTTTTGTGTGATGTTAACAATTAATGGCACTGAAAGCGCAACTAGTCATTTTATGTGTATAAACATGGCCATACACTATATAATCTGATTGTGTATTTAGTGAGAAGGGTGATCACTGATTGATTGCATTTCATTTAAAAAATGTGTACCTGGGAGTGGGTGGGTGGATGATGCAGGGTGTGTGCTAATGAGGTCAGCTGGTCAATTCCTTCCTGTGTCATGACCTAAAGTCTGATCAGGAAGAAGACATTACTAATGGAAATGTCTGGAAACGTGGATTAGGACAAGAAAAGTAAGTGACTGTAGATTTGAGATTTGACGGAAAGCTTTGATATTTTTGCAAAAAAAGTACATGAATGCTATATTGGTGAATAGGGGAGCTGGAATTTAGAAGAAAAAAAAAGTGTACAAAGGTGAACTTACCCTTTAGGAATACTCTGAATGTTTTTCTTCAAGCTACTAGAATCCATAGTTATATACATAAACCCCTTCCAGACGAGCATACGAATATATGTAACCTCATAGAAGTGCATCTTCTTCCATGGGGCATCATCTCCCGTATTCACCACTATGTTTGTACCGCTGTTAGTCCCTCACCAAGAGCTCTGGGTCTCCTACTATTTTTTTCAAATATAAATTTTTATTGTTTTTTCAAAGAACAAAACAAAAAAAAAAAAAAGATTAAAAAAATACAAAGACAAAGAATAAGAACCAAGAAAACAAAGCAAAACACAAATAAATAAAAGGATGGAAGCGACAGCTACTGCAGTACAGTGCCAGCCTTAACAACTGGTGTTCACAGTTAGTGAGATGCGACAATGTTAACCATAATATCTGTACCAGCTATAATCACAATGGGATAGACGTCTTCCATACTTTCTATCTACAAAATAAAACGGTGTACTGGACAGTAGGCCTCACCACGTCTTTGTGGTTGTAAATCTGTTTCTACTGCCCATTTCCTGAGTGACAAAAGAACATACAACCATAGATGAGAGATATGTTGAGGGAGAGGCAAGGCGAGCTAAAGCATGGTGATTAGAAAAGAAAAAGAAAATGAAGAGAGCGTAGAAATTCCAGTGAGGTTGGAGAGAAAAAGGAAAGGGGGAAAAAGGGGGTCAGAAAAAAAATTGAGGGGAAGGGGTAGGGAGGGAGGGAGGGGGGGGGGAGTTTTGGGCCCGGGCGACAGGGCACGCCATCTTCAGATTTGTGGGGTTTTATTATTCATGTGGCAAGCAGCGCCATCCCTTCATCAGAGAATATAAACATTATCCAGAGCCTCCATGCCTTGGAATGTTGTTCTTGTTTGTTATGTGCCGTCAGGACTAAGTCCTCCAACCTCCTGATCTCCTCCACTCTGCGTAGCCATAACCCAACAGTCGGCGGTGTGCATTTCTTCCACATAAGTGGGATGCAATATTTAGCCGCATTCAGTAGGTGTCTAATTATGGACTTTTTGTAGCTCCGTGCGGGTATTGTGGTGGCGTGGAGCAGGATGAAAGCTGGGTCATCGCTTATCATGTGATCTGTAACTGGGTCTCCTACTATTAACTGGAAACTGGGAGGCCCGGTTCCTGAACACCTGATTACGGTGGTGATAGCCTCTGATTGGCTGACACAGTGATCAGTCACTGTACATCCCACCCCTGGGTCTTTTTCTTATCTCGAATGGAAAATAAGATATATTGTATCTTTCTCCTTGCTAAAGGAATAAAATGTAAACAAAAATCAATGTAAAAAAAAAAAAAATGAAGATAAAATAGCTAGATCAGGGTTTGATCTAGGTCAGAGTCAGGGTTAGAGTCAGGTCTTGTTTAGGATCAAAGGTCATGGAAAATGTATCTTTTCTGATCTATTTCTCTGTGGACACCATCCCTAAATAGAATGCAAATTGGATCACATTTTCTACCCATATCAAGTAGTGGCAGATACATGGGACTTTGCATTTGCCACCAAGAAATCACACACTTGTGAATATAAACTTATTTTTTTTACTATTTTGTGCCTGTATTTCTTTGATAGTAAAATAAAGAAGCTATCCATTACCATTTACCACCAAATGAAAGCCGAATTCGTCCTGAAAAAAACAAGGTGTAATTTACCTGGATAGACTAACTAGTTGTGGGGGTATGTAGTTTTACTAAGGAATGTCAAAGTTGTAAAATTGTACTTGATTAACTTTATAACTTTGCTCTGAAAGTCTGAGCATGTACATATTTTCCATGCATAATAAATTATTATATTTCTTTTTTTTTCATTTCCTTATGGTTTATACTTCCAGAGTAAAGGAATGTTTATAATTGCTGCCTTTTTTTTCACAGAATAGTTTTTAGAGAACAAACAAAATACATACAGTAGTAAACATTTGTGGCGCAAAGCCCTGTTAGATAGCAGAATATGCATATATAAAATTAAAATTCATATAAAATCCAAAAATTCCACAGTACATCGTAGGCTACCCTAAACCCTCAGGGTCCCACAAGGTGGCCGCATTTGCGGACGACCTTATCTTTTTTCTAACGGAACCACTTACCTCCCTCCCTAACCTGCTCCAATCCCTCCAAGAATATGGTACTCTTTCTCTTTTTCAAATGAATTTAACCAAATCCTCCATCCTTAATATAACGGTAGACGGAAACATTGTCCAACGTTTGCGATCGGCCTTTCCGCTGAGATGGGCAACCAACCTCATCCGATATCTGGGAGTTGACATTACCCCGGATCCTGCCAATTTATACTCGGCAAACTTTGCCCCGCTACTCCTTCGCCTCAAGACGGACCTCCTGCACTGGCATTCTCTCACGCTGACGTGGTTCGGTAGATGCAATGCCCTCAAGATGACCCTGTTGCGAGGGTTCTGTACTTGATGCAGGCACTTCCCATCCATCTACCCTTAGCTTTTTCAAATGAATTGACTCTATGTTTCGTGCATTCGTCTGGTCCCATCGCAAACCACGTATTAGACTTCAACTCCTTTACCTAGCGAAAAGTAGGGGCGGGCTTGGACTTCCAGACATGAAAGCCTATTACAGGGAGGTTCACCTCACCAGGTTAGTGGACTGGCATTGCCATGCAGAGGCAAAGCACTGGGTAGCCATGGAAGTGGAGAACTCCGGAAATACAGTCAAGAGCTGGCCCTGGATCACCACACCCCTGCCAAGGGGCCTCGTGGAGCACCCTACACTAGGCAGCACTTTATCAGTGGCCAGAGATGCCTTTCGGCACTCCTCGGTGTCCCCACTGCCCTCCCCTATGGTGCCAGTTTTCTTTAGCAAACTCATCCTCTGAAGAGACCCCAAAATTCATGGGTCGAAACGCGTCAGCGTGTTATGCAATAGCCTTATCACATGCTGTGTATAACCTATGTTTGCTATTATATGTATTTGGTATGGGTATTTTCCCACTGGAGCTCCCAATTTATATTTATATGCTGTTACATTTATTCATTACCCTTCAATAAAGCATTTTAATATTTTACTTAATGCCTTGCTCATATCTATAGCTAGCTGCTTAAAAACCCCGCTCGGGGGACTTTTTCCCATTTTTCTTGTCCATATTGGGGTGAGCAGCATTGACATCTCTCCTTAATGTGTCTTCCCTCTTTGCTAAACAACTAACTCTTGGAGCACCCCCAGGGCCCCGTGCACTGTCAGTATTGCTATACCGGGGTCTTTCCCCCATGTGCCTTGAGTACGGTGCTAAGTTAGAAAACTTGATTTGTTGACCTTGCTTTTGTAATCTTGTCTGAATTTTCTGCCTGAGTTTTGTTTTGTACCTATGCTGGATATGTTATTTGTTATACACACTTTCTATGAAAAAATAGAAATACGTAAACAAAAAAATTCCACAGTACAAATTGAAAGAGCCTACATCAGATCAAATGACAGCACCCGACAATCAGAGGTCAAGGGAAGGAGGGGGTTATGAAGGATACAGGATATGAAGGATCAAAATGGGAGGAGGGAAAAATCAAGAGGTAATCATACGTGTAAAAGTGAACCATCGATACGAGTAAATTCTCAGTCTCCAGCCATCTATACCCCTAAAAATGACAGAACTTGACATCTCTAAAAGAGGGGGCAAATTGTCTAGCAACGAAATATCATAGTGTTAGCTCTCTAGCTTCTACCCAAGCAGCCCAGATTTTGTCAAATTTTTAGAGCATTTCCGGTCCATGTATGTAAGTTTGTACAATCGTAAAGCTAAATTAATCATTGATCTCCACTGATGAACAGTAGGAGGGTCCCATTTAGAGAGAATAGCCTTTCTGGCATAAAATATAAAAACTTTTTTGTGAGTAGTGGTAGCTATCGTATCACAAATACCTAACAGGAACACCAGTGGGTCCACTGCTATGGTCAGGTCTCCCACTGCGTCAATATCTGCAACGACCGTACTCCAAAATTGTTGGATGAAGTGGCAGGACCAAACCACATGCAACGATGTGCCAATTTTTCTATTTACACTTAAGACAGGTTAGCGGCATGGCTATCCAAAAATATTTTCAAAAGCGGGGAAGTGCCAATCCACCTAGTGAAAAGGGTAGTTGCAAAGAATATCTAGCTATTCTAGGGGTGGTACCTGCCCAAACAAAGGAGGTTATAATCTAAACAAGTTTGTTAAAAAGGCAATTAGGGATAGGAATGGGAGTTTATTAGAAAATAAAGAGAAACTTTGGGGGAAAGGTGATTTTGAGAAGGTTTATCCTGCCTACCGGGGATAGTAACAGCGTCTTCCAGAGGGTACACTTATGAGTCAAATATCAGCCAGGTAGCAGGAGAGATCCCCTCAGACAAGAATGCCAATGTATTTAAATTCAGAAACCCATGTCAGGGAGGTAGGATTGTTCAGGAGAGAATTGCTATCTCTAACACCTTGCTGCACAGTGGAAAGTCTTTGCTGTGCAGCAGTGGTACATTGAGATACATTCCATAGGGGTGCAATCAGTGGGCTGGGTAGTACTAATTACACTCAACTGAACTTCTGTAATGTTGAAGAGATTTCACCACTCATCCAAGTGGCTTCTTCAGTTCAAATGAAACTGGAACACGCCCATCATCTTCTTGGACAACCAACATCATAAAGGTGAATTCCAGGTCAAAGAAATATTGTCTAAATACAAGAGGCATGTGTATTCTTACTTAAAATTTAGGGTCCTTTCTGTGTTTCCTCCGGAACTGTGCAGTAATTCAGCACAAGACAGCTCTGGCACTTTACCTCTTGTAATAAAGACCGGTCACTGCTGTTCTCTCTCCTTGTGCAGGGTGACTGGTCTTGTCTCTGCCCACTCCTTTAGTATTTTGCAAGCAGCCTGTAGTGGGTGGGGCCTGCCGGGTCCCTCCCATAGCTCTGCACAGGCAATGTACAGCAAAGTGATGATGTCACTGCTACTTTTACCCAGGGATATTTAGGTTTGCTAAGGCATTTTGTGCACACAAAGTGAAGACTTTTCTTTGTGATTATTGAGAAGTGAATTTTAAATTATGTTTTCTTTTTTGCCTGTAGTCCATAATGAGCGTTGAAACATCTCCAACTTCATAGAACAAGCCCTCTAACTACTAACTATAACATGACCAGGATAAATGAGAACCATAGACATTCATTGGGCTGGGATTCTCTCTCTCACATTTTTATTTTCCAAGTCCGGCTGTGGACTCTTTGGATCCAGGTTCAGCTCATCCTTGCTTTATGTATGCATCTATCCCGAGAGTGATTCTTGTTGTCACACCAAAGACTCTGTCTGCATGGAGTTTGTATGTACTCTCATGTTTGCATGGATTTCATTCCAGTGCTCCACTTTCTTCCCACAATCCAGAAATACAATGACTGTTTAATAGCTAAATGAAAAAAGAAAATAATTAACAAGTTAATTACAAACCGCGCTCCCTTTAAAGTGCAAGTGCAAATAGGAAAATAACAATCACAAAAATGCAAAAAAAAATAATAATAATCACAAAAATGTCAGAAATGCTGTGTCATTGGTGACAACCATAAGTTACTTTCAACTAGAGTCCAATCAAAAAAAAACATCAAAGTGTTTTAGTGATGAAATAAATTTTCAGAAACTTCTGGATGAATCCTCCTAGTATTCAGCAAACATCAAGGGAACAGTAATCCACCACCATCACCGGCCACACAGTCTACTCACCAGATTGTAGTGACTCCCATTACAGGAGTCAGAAGCGCTTCATAGACATGCCAGATAGATTCTCATGATCGCGGCTTGGTCCAGGTGGAAATCAGGAACGCTGTGACTGCATGGACACTGGATGGATTTGATTGAACCCTTGGATGGAGATTGGTCATTGAAGACCATTAATGCCATGAATAGGAAGAAAATAAATGGAAGCTTCCATCGTGAAATATGCCGAAAAAATGTATTAAAGACAGGCTAAAAGAAACGCATAAGCCACATATGGGTCTGTGCGGACAATTAAACAACGAACGCAGCTACGAAGCTGCGCAGCAAGCGGAAGTAGCGTGTCACGTTCGGTAAATCCAACCGGTTTCATCAGTATGCTCTGACGTCATCAGGGATCGTGTTTAATAGCTAGTCATGACTCATGAGTTATTTTGCCCTGTTTGGCCTTTTTTTTTCTTTTGAAAGCAGATAGATTTTTTATTCAATTTTAGAATCAAAATGCAAATTAAATAAACAGTGATAAGTCCATGAGAACATCTAAAATATTAATGTTGAAATCCGTGAGGAAATCCAACATAAATAAAGTTCTTAAATATTCGCACACTTACATACACTTGGGTGGAGCCTATGCTAATTCTCACCATGCTAGTTCCTTTGTGATCTGCAGACCATTTTTTACCTTGGAAACTGTTTTATCCTTGTCTGTTTGGACTTACAGTATGCTACCTCAATAAACCATCATAGTTTTATGCTATGTTGGCGTTCTCCTTTCTTTTATCGTACTTGGGAGCAAGAAACTAAGAGAGCAGCCACTTGTGTTGATACTTCCATCATTCTGTTTATATTCAAAGGACGGATCACATGTATTACACTCATCCATGCTTTACTAGGCTCCTATAACGTGGAGTCTATTCATCTGGTAAGGGCACAGCCTTTCTTTTTTCATGGTGGAAGGTGTACTTTTGGTGTTCAATCGTTTATCATCACTGAGACACGAACATTTAAGAACTTTATTTATGTTAGATTTCCTCACGAATTTGAACATTAATATTTTAGATGTTCTCATGGATTTATCACTGTTGTACTGCGGCAGAATGGCACGGCTTGGCGAAACGACGTTATGTAACGTCGCTTCGTCCCTGTGGCCACTAGGGGCGCGCGCCCGCTGCTCGCTCCCTGAGCTGATGCGAGTGCCCGGCGGTAACGATCACCGCCGGGCTCCCGCAATTGCAGCTGACACACAGAGAACCGAGATCTGTGTGTGTGTAAACACACAGTTTCCGGTTCTCTGAGGGGAGAAGAGACAGATCGTCTGTTCATACAGCGTATGAACAGCGATCTGTCATCTCCCCTACACAGTCCCCTCCCCCTTCAGTTAGAATCACCTCCCAGGGAACACATTTAACCCCTTGATTGCCCCCTAGTGTTAACCCCTTTCCTGCCAGTGACATTTTTACAGTAATCAATGCATTTTTATAGCACTGATCACTATATAAATGCCAATGGACCCAAAAATGTGTCAAAATTGTCCGATGTGTCCGCCATAATGTCGCAGTCCTGATAAAAATCGCAGATGGCCGCCATTACTAGTAAAAAATAATTAATAATGAAAATGCCATAAAACTATCCCGTATTTTGTAGGCGCTATAACTTTTGCGCAAACCAATCAATATATGCTTATTGCAATTTTTTTTTACCAAAAATATGTAGAAGAAACATATTGGCCTAAACTGAGGAAAAAAATTGTTTTTTTATATATTTTTGAGGGATATTTATTATAGCAAAAAGTAACAAATATTGCATTTTTTTTCAAAATTGTCGCTCTTTTTTTGTTTATAGCGCAAAAAATAAAAACTGCAGAGCTAATCAAATACCACCAAAAGAAAGCTCTATTTGTGGGAAAAAAAGGACGTCAATTTTGTTTGGGTGCAAAGTCGCACGACCGCGCAATTGTCAGTTAAAGCGTTGCAGTATCGAATCGCAAAAAGTTCTCTGGTCAGGAAGGGGGTAAAATCTTCCGGGGCTGAAGCGGTTAATTTGCATTTTGGTTTTATCACTTACCATTTTAGTGCTGCAATTTTGGGTTATATATTTTTTATGTACATTTTTCTGTTGTGTAATTGCCAGCTGCTGTTTTGATTATATAGTATTTCACCTGCGCAATTTCTATCCACATTTTTACAATTTTATAATCAAACAAAACACAACACATACATCCCACGTACAGATTGAAAATTGTAATATGCAACAGTCTAACAAACATTTAGGAAAGTAAAAAAAGGGGGGGAAAAAATCTGGGACATAGGGGAGTATCTCTAGGTTGCCATTTAAATAGTTTCTCAGGTGTGTGATAAGACCTATGTAATACTCCGTACACACGAGCGGAATGTCTGACAGAAAAAGTCAGACCGGAGCTTTTCATCGTATATTCCGATCGTGTGTATGCCTCATCGGACTTTTTACATCGAGAATTCTGACGGACCTAGAAAGAGAACATGTTCTAAATATTTCTGACGGAACCAATTCCTATCGGGAAAACCGATTGTCTGTATGCTGTTCCGACATACCAAAAACGATGCATGCTCTGAAGTACGAGACAGAAGCTATTGGCTACTGGCTATTGAACTTCCTTTATCTAGTCCCGTCATACGTGTTGTACGTCACCGCGTTCTTGACGGTCGGACTTTGGTGTGATCATGTGTACGCAAGACAGTTTCAGCGAAATTCCGTCAGAACTCCGTCGGAAAAACCTTCAGAGTTTATTCCGACGGGAAAACCGATCGTGTGTACAGGGCATAAGATTTATAATTTAAGTTAGTTTTTGCGTGGGTGATATAGAGACCAGGGATACTGTTGACCATGCCACTGCCCATTGGTCATCTGATATAAGCCCCACGACTCGTACCCAGTGTGTCCTTGCTGGAATACCCACCGATTCTTGAAACTTATTGTAAAGTACACAATATAGTCGAGGTATGAGGCCTTGCCTTTCATCCAACAATGATATTATTGTAGATTGGTTAAGTTTAGTTCATGGTAGGGGGCCTGCGCTTGTATAGCATGCCTAAGTTGTAGGAATTTTAAAAATCTTTGGTTTGGGATTCCAAATTCATTGCTTAATTGAGTAAAAGTTTTTAACACATCATTCCAAAATTATTGCACTGCCTCAGCCCTTTAATCTTCCTTAAATCAAACCCCTCCCATTTCAATAATTCTCCATAATTGGAGTTGTTCCATATTGGAGTAAAAAGTATACCCAGTAACACTTGTAATATTTTTGTAATATTGTAAATATTGTAATATTTTTCATTTCCTTTCGTTGTTCGGACATTCGGCGAACATCCGAACAAACGGGTCGTTCGACGGTTTGTTCGCCCCCCCCCCCCCCCGCCCCGAACCGACCACAATGTATTGCAGCGCTGAACAGTGCATCGCAAGCCCTAATTGACTGAAGCAGTGAAAGCTTCAGCCAATCAGGGCACAGAGCACTGTCAGAGTCATGATTGGACACTGTCATCATGACTTTATCCAATCATAGCTCATTCCCACCCCACAGTATAAAAGTATTCTTTCAATGGCAGGCATTTTCAGTGTGATTTTGGCATGGAGACAGATAGAACAGGGCTCTTTTTAGTGCTGTTAGTTAGTGTGCTATACTGTGCTATTTTGCGTCAATTGTCAGTATAGAATATTAGTTTAGTGTCAGTCTGTGTAGTGTGAGTACTGAAATTAAAGTGCACCAAACACCACTTTACATTGATTAAAGTGCATCTACGTACAGATTTCCACTTCTTCTTTACATTTGCTTATAAGCACCGCCCCCTCCCTCCCAAAAATGTCTGGGAGGACAACAAGGAGAGGCAGCTGTTCCCTTGGCACTGTAAGGGGGCAGGCAACAAATGTGGCAAAGGTGGACATGGTGGTCAGTCCTCAGGCAGGGCATCATTTCCTCTGTTTAGTGAGTTTGCCCGTGCTATCCAGCCACAGCATGCAGAAGAGGTGGTGGACTGGCTTACTAAACCTTCCTCATCCTCCTCATTCTCTGTCATGCAAGCAGAGACAAGTGTGCAGTCACCTGCAGTTGCCACAGTGGATAAACTTGCCTCCTTGTCCACATCTATTCCTGCCATAGCCCCAACATCAGCCATGGAGGCGTTAGCTGAGTTATTTGACCATAGTGTCAGATGTTGGTAGAACACGTCTGTCCACAGACTCCGTGGACCGTTTGACTTTTATAAAAATGAATCAGTCCTGGATTACCAGCTATGATGCCCCTGATGCCGATGTCACTTTTTGGGATGTGGAATCTCTGCAGGACTTCGAGACTGCCTAGCTTTGAGGGTGTTCAATTATTTCATCTGGAAGAATGTTTTTGGTATAGGTTTCATGGGCACAATTAACACCCAAAGACCAATTTTTCAGCACCTGTTTGACAGATGCATATCATTGCAATTTTTTACAGCAAGGCCAATTCTTACTTTCATCAAGAGTACCTCTATAGGGTTACTGTGGAAAGGCGCCACCGACACCCAAAGACCAATTTTTCTACACCTGTTGTTTCTATCCAAAGTCAAAGTGACACCAGAATGTATCCAAAAAATCTCTAATCTTGTTCCCAGTGCACTGCGGCCTTATCATACACACTGGCTTCCCAGCTGTTGCTGAGCAAAATAAAGGCAGCTTGCAGGGAAAATGTCATTTTTTTTATAAATGCAATTATTGCTGCAGCAGATTCTAGACATGGTACAAATCTGCCACTTTACAGGTAGACTAAGGGGACCCCCCCAGGCACTATATTTGAAGGAATTTTTCATTTTTATGCTTTCACTTTAAAAATCCAAAAAATCACTGCTCATTTAAAAATTACGTTTTTCACAAACTTCTTTTTTATTGATACATGTCCCCCAGGGCAGGTCCCAGACCCCTATAACCATCATATGCCCAATTACTTGCATATAAGCCTTCAAAATGGGCACTTTTGATTTTTGACGTTCAGGTCCCATTGACTTTAATGGGGTTCGTTATTGGGGTCCAAACTTTCGCTGTGTTTGAAAGTTCTGGTGCGAACCGAACAGGGGGTCCATTCTGCCCATCCCTAGTATTCACCATATACTGATAGTAGCAGGCCCCATATAGGGTCAGAGCCCGACATTATCGTCCAACCGACAAAATGTTGTAACTGCGAGGCTAGGAAATAACTTTTAACATGGAGGATAGCAAGCCTGCCTTAATCTTTAGCTAATATTAAAGTGGCCCATTTAATACGGGATTGTTTTTTCTGCCAAATGAGTTCTATAAAAAGAGATTTTATCTTCTTAAACCAAAATTATGTGAGCCATATAGGGGAATTGTGGAGTATATAAAGCAATTGTGGGGTCCAAATCATTTTTTTTTTTTATGTCATCTTTATTTTGAAAAATAAATTTTCCAAACAAACAGGTATGCATTGTAACAGAACACATAAATCAGAAAGATAATATATGAGAGCAGGGGCCTCTCATCTGGCATTATTAGTTATCAGAGAAATTACTCAGGGAAGTACACAGATTAGGGATCATCTTAGGGAATACGTGATCAACATATTACAATCACGATATGAACTCAAACAGTAATAGGTTGCCCCTATCATTCCCATCTGGTATAGTTCCACAGAGGGAGGCGAACCCTCATTCAAAGACAAAAAACGGACCATGCTTCTAGAGATCAAGTCCATGCATACAAGAAGAGAGAGAGAACAAAAAAATAGCATAAAGGACATAAAATACAAGTAGAAACAAGAAAAAAAAAAAAAAACGAACATCTGCTGATATATTAAACTGTCAAAAGCTGTGTCAGTACTCGGTCTCCTCAGCCTACCAGACCCCAAATGTTCCGTGTTCCCCCTGATGCGGACCCATCAAACTGGGGGGCTACTATCGGAGAGGACACCGGAGAGGCCCTCCCACTTAAACCCGTATAGTTTAGCCACACAGCCCACATGCTATAAAACTTCTCATATCTATCTTTATATATCATCCATTCCTCAGCGGCCTTAATATTATTAACCAAAGTCACCCATTCCACACGAGTAGGCACTCGGGGTGTTTTCCAGTGGATTGGTATCAATCTCCTGGCTGCGTTCAGCAGATGAGGCAAAATAGATTTGCGGTATTGGCTAAGAGGAGTAGTAGGGAAGTGCAATAGGGATTCCAGTGGGGAATCTGGGAGCTCTACGTCTAGAATAATCTTGATCTGAGCATGAATATCTAGCCAAAAGGGTCTTAGCTTGCGGCATTCCCACCAGATGTGAAGGAATAAGCCCTTAAGGCCACATTCCCTCCAGCATACATCTGATAGGGAGGGGTATATCTTAGAGAGCTTGGAGGGTACTCTATACCATCTGGTCATAACCTTATAACTATTCTCTTGCATTTTCGTATCCACTGTGCTCGAATGCGTAAGTCTGTACATATGGTCCAGCTGAAGTTCAGTAAAAATGCACTGAAGGTCCCTCTCCCACTCCCTAATGAACCTCCGTTTCTCCTCTATATACAAGGCTTGCAATAGGTCATACAGTACTGATATGGCATGTGGGACAGCCGATGTGGACATACATAATTTTTCAAATGGTGAGGCCAACGTAGGTGATCGGGCTTCCTGGAGTAGGCTAGTAATAAAGTGCTGGAGTTGTCTATAGCGCCACTCATCCATTAAGAAGGGGCCATACTGTTCTATCAATTTAGCCAGTGGCAATAGGCCTTGGTCTTGAACAAATCTACCGCATCTGGACTCTCCATCAGCCGCCCAGGTTCGAACAAAGGAAGGGTGTTCCCCCCGGAATGAACCATGGGAAGCCACTTAAGGGTGCCAAAGGTTAAATCGGCCGAGCGAGCTTTCCTTCTTTATTTAGGGCATCCCATATCGCTAGAGCGTGAGTGGCCAGTGGAGAGACCAGCATTGAGAGACCCCTATGTACCCGGGGTACCCAGGGGGCATGAGAGAGGTTACGTCCCGCCAGGAATTTGTCCAGGGGTATCCAGAGTTTGTAAGGGACACCATGGTACCAATCCAGAATGCGCTGTAGGGCTATTGCTTCATAGTATCTATGGATTACTGGGACCCCCATGCCTCCCATCCTCTTGGGGCGCTGTATCGTGCGAAGAGCTAGCCGGGGGCATTTCCCACTCCAAATATATCGTATAAACACGCTGTTGACGGTTGAGAAGAAAGTTCTTGGTAGTGAGATGGGAACCATCTGCAGGAAAAACAGTATGCGAGGTAGCACATTCATCTTAAGAACACTGACTCGGCCTATCCATGAAAATGTAGCCTTATCCCATCTTTTCAGATCCAGTCTAACAGCGGAGAGTAAAGGAGCGTAGTGACACTGGTATAGTAGGGAGCATCTCATTGGTAGATATACTCCTAAATATTTCAGGAAGGTCGTGCACCAAGCAAATGAAAAGGCAGATTGCAGCTGTGTACGTAGCCCCAAGGGGACATTCAGTGACAGGATCTCTGACTTATTGTAATTTATTTTAAAATTGGACAGTAAGTTGAATTCCCTCAGCTCTGCCATGATATTAGGCAATGATATCAGGGGGTCGGCGACATAAAACAAAACGTCGTCTGCATAATCAGACAGCTTGTGTTCCGTCGGACTCACTCTAAAGCCCCTAATGTCTTTATTAAGGCGAATTCTATTAAGCAATGGCTCAAGGGTTAGGGCAAGGATGAGAGGAGGCAGTGGGCATCCCTGGTGCGTCCCATTACTGATCGGGAAGGTATCAGACAGTAGTCCATTCACCTTCACTCTGGCTGCCAGAGAGCTGTACAGGGAGGATATCCAGGTCAGCATGTTAGGGCCCAAACCTAGCCTGGTGAGGACCATTCGCATGTATGTCCAGTCCACCCCGTCAAATGCTTTCTCAGCATCAGTGGAAAGCAAGAGACAGGGGTGCGCCGGTGTCTCAGATTCAACCCAATGTATCAGCTGGAGTGCCCTATTAGAATTGTCTCTAGCCTCCCTGCCCATAATGAACCCCGTCTGATCAGGGTGAATCACTGTCGGGAGAATCGACTTAAGTCTATTGGCCAATATTTTGGCCAAAATCTTAATGTCGGTATTTAAAAGCGATATAGGCCTGTAGTTTCCTGGTAAAGTATGATCTTTCCCCTCTTTAGGGAGTACCGTGATATGCGCCATGAGCGCCTCAGAGGGCATTACCACCCCAAAGCCGTGAAGTAGGTACACATGGGGCTGGAGAGCACCTCAGAGTATTTCTTATAATATGTATTAGTATAATCCGGGCCGGGACTTTTCCCGTTAGGGAGGTCTTTTATCACAGCCTGGATCTCTGACACGGAAATGGGCGCATCCAGCTGCTCACCGACTGAGGTTTCCAGCTGTGGAAATTGGGCCTCTGTAAGATATTGGAGAATACGATCAACACGTTGTGATTCTGAAGAGCCTGGTAGGGTATCGGGGAGGTGGTATAGCTGAGCATAATATTCCCTAAACATATCCGCTATTTTGGAAGAGTGGACCACTGAGTCACCCTTAGTGGAAATAAGTTTATGCACATGGCCTGTGTCCCGTTGGAGCTTAAGAACTCTCGCCAGCAACCACTCACATTTATTACCAAACTCATAGAACTTATGCGTTAAGTGACGCAAACGAGCCTTAATTTTGGCATCTAGGAGTGTGGCTAGTTCCTGTCTAAATGAATGAAGTTCTGAAGCCATTGCAGGAGTTACATGTTTTTTATGGATAACTTCTGCCTTTTGTATTTTAGCTAAGAGGGTCTGCAGTTTGCCTTCCCTGGCCTTTTTCAGTCTCGCCCCTTGGGATATCAGCTCTCCCCGAACCACTGCTTTATGTCCTTCCCATACGGAACTCATGCTCACTTCCCCCGGCTTATTCTCCATAAAATACAAGGAGATGGTATCCAACACTTGTTTCACAGCCACTGCATCATCCAAGATGCTATCGTTTAAACGCTAGCTCCACGTTCGTGCTCCCACAGACAAGGGTCGCAAGGAAAGGGAGACCGGCGCGTGATCTGAAATGGTGATGGAGCCAATGGAGGCGCTGGCTAGTGAATCCAAGGAATATTGATCCATCATCAAAAGATCTATACGAGCGTAGACATTATGAGTGGCTGAGAAATAACTGTAGTCCCTATCAGTAGGATGCATTAATCTCCAGCAGTCGACCAAATGGTGCGTCTAGGGATTTCCTGAAATGCTTCCGGAAGGCAAAGGAGTGGGTTGCGCCGCCCGAGGAATTATCTACGAGTGGATCAGGGCAAACATTAAAATCCCCACCCAGGATGAGCTGGCCGTCACGGAAGGTAGATAGGGATTCTAAGACTGAGTCCAGGAAGGTAAGTTGTCCACTATTTGGGGCGTACACAGCTGCAAAAGTGAATTTATGACCATAAATGGTACCTTTAATGAACACAAAGCGCCCCCCAGGGTAAAGCACTTGGTCCGTCATTACAAATGGACAGTGCTTATGGACCGCTATGGCCACACCTCCTGACTTAGGGCGAGGGGGATTGCTGAGATACCATGATGTGTACAGATGAGTAGGGAGGCGGGGGACCGAGTCAGTGTGAAAGTGCGTTTCCTGCAAGAAAACAACATGTGCCCCCAGCCGTTTCAACTCAAGCCACAACTTACTGCGTTTCGACGGTGATCCCAGACCTCATAAGTTATAGGATACAACCTTCAAGTCTGCCGTGGTGGTAGATCATGTTTTGGGGCCACCGGATTGTGGCATGGAGGAGAGGGTACCCACAGCACGTCCAAGCACTTCACAAGGAGCACAGGGAACACATTGAGCAGGGATAGGAGCCTAAAAGACAAACCACATTTGTAGCAGACCCAACGGGTTCAACATAGTGTAAATTCTCCACTGGTCGGGAGACTCCGCCCCCCCCCCCCCCCACAATGGGGAGATGGCGGAGGCCAGCGAACAAAGGCGGTTCCCAAAAAAGGGACCATAACTCCAATGAGTTGTCCTATTGGGGTAAAGTGGAAGGCACCAGGAGCGAGTCCGCTAGTGGACCTGCGGCCAATGTTAAGTGCTTAATCTACTCCAAAACATGAGCAGAGAAATAATAATACAGCAGCTACCAGGGGGGGATCAGGGAATGACCATTAGTATTGCAAGAGCCTGTGAGAAAAAAGGCAGTCATTCAGGTCCCCTCATGTGGAGATTGAGGGGGTGGCGTATGTCTAGGGGGACCTCTCCTGGATCCACAACGGCGTCTGCGACGACTTGATTGCCACAGTTCAGGATGTGCAGGAAGGGGTATGTCCGGGGATGCCCTCCAGTCCGGAATGTCCACCTGAGGCAGTCCAAGGGACTGTAGAAAATGGGGCAAATCCGCCTTGTTCCGCAGGGTAGATTGTTTGCCATCTTTAGTCGCAGAAATGCTAAACGGGAAGCCCCATCTATAGGGCAGTTGAGCGTCTTGCAAGGCCGCCAGCAGTGGTTTAAGCGAACGACGCTGCATCAACGTGCGTCTAGAAAGGTCCGGAAAGAAAGTTAGTTTGGCGCCATCAAAATCCACATGTTTGAGTCCTCTGACTTGATTCAGGATACGTTCCTTAGGCGAGTATTTATGCAACTTGCATATAATGTCTCTCGGCTTGTCTGGGTCCTCCGAAGGAGGCCGCAAGGCTCTGTGAGCTCGATCAATTTCAATGTACTCAGGAGCCTGATGGCCTAGTATTTGCTTAAATACCCCTTGCAGGGTGGGTACAATGTCTCTCGGGCCCATGGCTTCAGGGAGGCCTCTAATACGAATGTTAACCCTGGGTTTCCACTCTGCCCCCTAAGTGTGCTGTATCAGCTTGTAAATCTTCAATGTCCTGTCTCAGGGCCTTTTCCATTCTGTGAGCAAACTGCTCCAAATCAGCTTTGGTGGGGAGAGATAGGATATGGGACCTGATGTCTGTGTCCTCCCAAGGGTCACCCCCATTCACGCGCCCCTCATTGCTGTCAGAACTGGAGGGAGAGGAGGGGGGAGGCAGGGTCAGTACAGGCATGTGTGGTGAGCTGATGGGGGAAGCCGCTCTGGCCGCGTGTGTTCTGGGCGCCATCTTGGCTGTACTTGCCTTATCTCCACGGGCCCCAAAAAAGTTATCCAGGGATTCCGAGCGGTTCCGGGGTGTCCGCTGGGCCAGTGGGGAAGTCTTGCGCTTTGGAGGCATCCTTTTCAGGTATCAGTCCCCCCTGGGAAGCCACCGTTTAGGCTGGTGAAGGCGCGGGTCTCACGGAGCTCAGGGAGAGCGCGTCCTCACTCGAGCATGCCGTAGCCACGCCCCCGGTCCAAATCATTTTAATAAGATTGGCTCTGCCAATCACTGTCAGTGGCAGTTTGCACCAACTCTGGATCTGAAAACCAGAAAATAGCCCAAATGTAGAAATGAGGCTCATATGTTTTATTAATGACTTTGAGGTATCCCCCCAAAAAATAAAAACATTGTCTACATATAGGGCTACTTTATTCTCTGCCTGCATGGCAAAACCCCCTAATCCCATCTGATTGTCTAATAGCAAGAGCCAAAGGCTCTGTAGCCAAGACAAACAGTAATGGAGACAGGACAACCCTGTCTAGTTCCTCTAGACAGAGAAAAAGATGGGGACAAGGTGTTATTAATTCTTAACCTCGATTTAGGGTCATTATACAGCATTCTCAACCATGTTAAGAATCCAGGGCCAATACCAAAAGCAGAAAGTACAGCCCATAAATATTCCCACTGCACCATATCAAAAGCTTTCTGGAGATCCAAAAACAGCATGGCTATGTTACCTCCATTATCAATGGGCAATTGCAAATTTAAAAAAAGTCTACGAATATTTGTTGATGCTGCTCTTGTAGGGATAAACCCCATTTGATCCTTATGAATTAAAGTATTAATATATCTAGATAACCTATTTGCAAGTACCCTGGCTAAGATCTTGACGTGAAGTAAGAAGGGATATGGGTCGATAGGATTCTGGTTTTAATGGATCTTTACCCTGTTTTAGAATCACTATAATTATTGTTTCCTGCATTGATTCTGGAAGTTTTTGTTTACTAAAAGCAACATTTAACACTTCCAGAAGTTCAGGCAGTAAAATCTGGCCATATTTTTTATAAAAGGAAAGCTTTAGTGCTAGCTGTCCTTTGGTGGACTACTGCTCCCAGTAAGCACTCTTCAGGCCCTGCTGGCTGCAGCTGCCCGACTTCACTGCCCATGACATTGCAATCCTCACTGGCTCCACACCCAGCTCTGTCTTTTTTTCTCAGTCCTCTCTGGCATGCCTCTCCAGTCCTCCCAACTGCCCATGTCACTCACCAGCCCTTCTGGTTGCAAAACCGGTGGTTCCCTCCTGAAGACTTGCCCAGTAGTACTAGCTCCTGCTGTCCTCCTTTGACTTCTCTCTGTGCCTCCTGTTCAGATCCTTCATGAGTTCTTGAAGGTATCTGTCCTGCACCCGGGTCCCAGGCACAGGGGAGCTCCCTTAAAGGCCCCGGAAGCCTAGTACTCCATCCTCAGTTCTTCCACCCGACAACTCCTCCCCAGCTGAGCTGACTCAAGGTATTTCAAGGAGGCCTGCCCTATGCCAATCCTAGTTGGGGATTGGTCACAGCTCCACCTCTCTTCCCCGCCTTTCTTCTAAAATCCTCTAGAAGGAAAAGGGGGGTGATAGTGGAGTGATGCTGTCTGTGAGTCACAGCTGCTACTCTGAGCCACTCCCAGCCCTACACAGATCAAAACAAACAGGCCTAGCTTTTAGCTAGGCCTGCCTAAATGTAACTGCTCTCCCAAAAAAAAACCTATCTCTAGCACCTACCTGTATAGAGGGTGCTACATTCACCCCCCCCCCCCCCCCCCCCCCCCACACCAAAATCCAAAACTTGGATGGGGAACTGTACAAATAAATTACATACAAAAATAGAGGTATAAATTTCTGATATTTACATCTGTACAGAATGGATAAGGCACTTCTAACTACAGCTATCAGTATATACACATCTCGACCAGAGCATCTCTCCCTTGAGAAAGATACTCTGTCCGCAAGAATACTTGTCTCCAGCCGGAGGGCATGAACACCGTCTTCTCCTAAGAGAAGACAAAAACAAGACATCCTACACTTACACTTAACTACTCACTGTACACCATTTCTGTTGGAAGGGGGTTAGCATTCTGCCAACAGAAACATAAATATTTATATATATATATATATATATATATATATATATATATATATATATATCCAAATTCAATATAGCACACACATTTTTTCCTGTCTTGTTCTATCAGGAGGGAGTTATAACCTGCTAACAGAAATATAGGGAAGAGAAAAAAACATATGATGGGAGGGGCCCCTCCCTGAACAAACAGACTCCCCAAAATAGGCACACAGGGCGGCAGGCTGGTCTGTTCCTGCAAAAATTCAGGGAAAAAGACACACGCTGCAACTTTTCCAGCAGTCCATGTGGCTCACTTTATGCATACTGTGGCTCTTCACAGTCCTCTCAAGCATAAAAGCGAGGATAAGGTAACCTCTTCCGGTTCCCTCCTTCTTCCTGGCTGGAAACCGAGTAGCTCTGCATGGGCTGTCCTGCCCTGGTAACAAGTACCTGCTCTCTGTAGATGGATCTCCCTAGCCGCCATTCACCCTGAATGCCTTTAAAACTGGCCAAGACCTCACTCTCCTGCACCGCAGCGTCTTAGGGACATGCAAAAATTCCTAGATCAGGTCTCCCACCTTCCCTGGGAGTTCTCCACGATGTCCATAATCTGGGGAGGGACATATGGAAAGTCCAGGCCCCACTCCAGGGCTACCCTCCTCTGCACTTCTCTCTGGAAATGGGAGAACCTTGGCAGTTCTCTAGAGTTCCCTCTTCCTGGGAGAACACAGGCGTCCAGAGCCCTCATGACCCACTGAGGATAGGTAGGCGCTCCGGTCTGGGTAGTGGAAGGACTGTTCAAGAAGAGCTGTCTGCTGCTGGTCAGGGTTCCTGTGGCTCCTTCAGATCCCAATACTGACTCTGGCCCATCTCCACCTCCAAGAACTTGGGATTCCCTGGTCTCCCATTCCTCTTCAGAACTTTCGGTGGGGGATGACCACTCCGTCAATCTCTCCAGAGATCCAAACTCGGCCTGCACTCTGGGGGAACCCCAATCAATGACCCAGCCCTTGTTCTCCCTGTCCAGCTCGCCTGAAATTTCACCTTCCTCTGACACTGGCTCCCTCCGGACTGGGATGGCAAGGGACTTAGGGACTTAAACTGGCTCCTGCTGGGCAGTACTTACAGTTGCTAGGTCCGTGGCCAGGCCACAGATCATGGCAGTCTCCTCTCCTCCAATGTCCTCTTTCTTCACGGGGGGAATCGCTAGGTCGCATACAGAAATAAACTGCAATGTAGAAAGGCCTGTGATAATTTTAATTAGCTAATGATCTCTATACATGCATTCAAAGACATACATAAATCTAAAAGGCAATGTCTATGGGTGACAGCATACCTACCCAGAATCCCAGCTCTCAGTTGTATATCCACAGATAAAAGAAGGGGGCGATTTGATCGATCAGTCAGAGATACAATGAAGGTTAAATTAAAACCTCCTTTTAGTGTATCAAATAATAGTTTAAGGATCTGAGAAAATCAAACACAGAGAAAATACGAAGTGTTGGTTCCCAGATCACCTAATGAGCCCATAAAAATAGACATAGTAGTAACAACAGCTGGTCAAAAAGTAGCTTACCAGACTGCATCTAATACCCAAGATATCTGTGGTATGCTGCAAGCAGGAGGAGGTAATGAAAAACAGCTGTTTAAATATGTGGGACATGCCTTAATCAGCCCAGTGATAGGCCGATTGAAATGAGAGGGAGGTACCAAACAAGGTGTATTTCCATTGGATAAATGCCCCCCGGGTGCAGCGACGCGCGGTGCCACCCCCAACACCACATCTAATGGAATGAGGAAGGAGTGACGTCCCAACAGGGGCGTCACATGGCCTGAGTGCGTCATGCTGCTCCGTGCAAGGCGGAGCCGGCATTACGCATCGGAAGGTGCCACCCCGTGCCAAGGTCTCGCGACGCAGACCCGGATTGTCCATCGCCATGGAAACCTGGACAACAGACTGCCGGAAGTAGAGGAGGCCGAGCACGTCAATAAAGACATGCCACAGCCCCCCCTGCGCCGAGTAGAAGATGTGGTGACGGAAGGAGTGGGAGATGTAGTGAGAAGCAATCCCGCCCACCTGTGAAGTTCCTGGACTGTCTGCAGCCGAAGCAGACCGATTCCCCGGGTGCCAGGATAGATTAACACAGGAAGACCATGATAATCATATAAAATTATATACAAACAGTACAATACATTACAAAGTCCGAAAATACATACAGAATATCAAATACACAGCATATGATTAAAATCAGAATAACTAAGAAAACACTAGAAGGAAAAGTACATACTGCACAGATTAGCGAGAAAACAAGGGGCCCCACTGTGATTAAGCTGAACCAGAAGGAGCAGTTTGTCAAAGGGAGACCATCTCACTCGGGGGCTTCCCACTCAGATCCTCCGGATGAAAAGCCCTCCAAAAAGACCCCAAATTAAATCATTCCATTCAGGCCAGGTGGTTTAGTCGCATTTAAGCGAAATATCCACCTCTGTTCTAACTGTAAAAGTAGTTTGTTCGTGTCACCACCCCGTATCCCCGAATGCATCCTGTCCAAAATAAGGAAGGATATCTTCGGGGTGACACCATCATGTATGTCTGTAATGTGTCTCCCCAATGGGAGACTGGGATTGCACGTTTTCATTGGCAAAATGTGTCGGTAGGCACGATGCCAGAACTGCTGGATCATTCTGTCTACATAAAAACAAGAACAGTCACACAGAAGAAGATAGACAATGCCAGTTGTCTGGCAGTTGGCGTGGTGTTTAGGTAGGTATCGTTCTCCATTGGAGAGAATCACATTCCGAGAAATGTTCATTTAACGACAATAGTTGCAGCCACCACAAGTAAAAGTACCTGGGTATTTGCAAGGATCTCGTCGTCCCAGGTTATTGAATTCGCTAGAGACCAAGTGATCTTTCAGAGATCTCGCCCATTTGTAGGTAAACGTTGGATTTTTACTGACAGATGGACCTATGGTTGGGTCCACGGTGAGGACATGCCAGTACTTGCTGGTAATTTTTTTAACTGTTTCATGTTGGTTCGAAACCTGGTTATAATTGAAATAGGCTTGGTTTTCCTATTTTTAGATGATGGATTATATAAAAGATCATTCCTTGTTCTCAGTATGGCTCTGTTATAAGCCCTTTTGAGACAGGTTTTAGAGAAGCACGTCGGAGCAGTCTCTCCCTCAGCAAATCATCTCTTTTTTAAATGTTACATTGTCAGTACAATTTCTACGTATCCTTAAGTACTGGCTATACGGAATAGATGCTGTAAGTGCTTTGGGGTGAAAGCTGCTGGCATGTAATATGGTATTTCCAAATGTTGGTTTTCTATAGAGACTGCTGCTGATATGACCCATTTCATCTTTATAGATAGTGACATCCTAAAATGTTATGGAGGATCTATTCCATGTCATTGTGAATGTTAGGTTAAAGTTGTTAATATTTAATTGCTTAAGAAACAGTTCTAGCTGGTCATGTGAGCCTTCCCATATGAGGAAAATGTCATCAATAAATCTGTATCAAATACCAATATTCTTCATGAAGGGGGCCATCAATTCAGACTGTCCAATCATGTGTTCCCACTCCCCCAGGTACAGGTTTGCGTACGATGGGGCACAAGAGGTCCCCATCACAACGCCCTGCACCTGGAGGAAGTGGGAACCGTTGAAGGTGAAGTGATTGTGTTGAATCATGAACTTGAGGGAGCCCAACAAAAATTCACTAGTTTTGCTTTCGAGCCGGCTATCCTTGGAGATAATGTGTCTAATACATGCTAAACTCTTATCGTGAGGTATGGGCATGCTGCTGTAACCCCTTGTTAGACATACTGAAGTTAGCAGGCATGCTGATGCTAGTGGGACTTGTCCAGGCATGTCGCTCGGCACCGACTGTGCCCGAGCAACTGGGAACTAATGACTGCTGACTTTCCCGGTGGTTGCCGGTAGCAACAATAAAGTTTGTAGCCAATGTCCTACTAAAGGGGACTATCACAGCACAGTCACACCCATAGGCACCCGCAGGTTTACCTTGATCACCCCGGGCAACAGTAGACACTTCCAGGCACACTTTACTGAATAATGCAGGAGTTTGGAGCAAAAGTTCAAGATGCCCAGCATTTGCAGAGTGCTGGGCATATTTGTAATCCAGTGAAGAATGTCCAGGATTAGCAGAACGCTGGAATATTTGTAATCCATGGGCGCGATCGCCAGCCATGGTTGCCACGGGTAACAGCACATGGTGAAAAGTCACTGAATTGCAGGATTTTGTATAAGTGTCCACCCCAGCGCTGGTTGAGGCCACTGGGTAAGCAGGTGGCAACAATTTGTAATGGTTCCCGCTGGTTGTATGGGCAAGGACACTTATTATTACAGTTCTGAATAGCAGGCAGAGCACACAAGTCCTTCCCAGAGTTCAATTCCTCAATACTGGTGGAACAAGCACAGTTCCCCGGCTCGCTTCCTCGGTTGCTAGGGGCAGGGGCTGGCAGGTTACCCATGAACAGGTGGTCCTGGAAAGGGGCCCCAAATGTAGCGGTACGCTGCTAAAAGTTGTGACCTACCTGTCACCCTGCCCAGCCCGGCATTCACTTCCCAGTCACTCTTTAGACAATTAACAGTCCATGTGATTGTTTTGTATTTTTATTGAGGGATTCGAACTTGGATAGGTATAGGAATATATGGGATGCTCAGTAGAACAAGCAATTGGTTGATTGTATATCAATCAGTTGGGACAACTATACACACTTAGCTACTCCAGTCTCCTCCAGCACATCTCTTGCTTGCACACTGTTACTCTCACTCTCTCTCTCCTGCACAACACTTTACTCCAGGCACAGCTAGCACATGATTAGGCCCAACTCTGACTCAGTCAGGCCTCAGCAACTGCCTTTTGCAGGCAGGGACCGCAGGTCCCTTTTAGTGTAGCAAAAAAAAATAGAATAGAGGAAGTCTTTCGTGCTAGCTATCCTATGGTGGACTACTGCTCCCAGTAAGCCCTATTTAGGCCCTGCCAGCCCTCCTGGCTGCAGCTGCCTGACTTTACTGCCCATGACATTGTAATCCTCACTGGCTCCACACCTTGGCTTGGCTGGGACACACCCCAGGCTGAGGATACAAAGGTCGGGATGAGGCGGCAGGTCACTTCACACATTTTTTCATGAGGAGAGGTTCTATGGGTCTTCATTAACGCCTCAGGTAATCAAGGTGTTTTCTTTTATGATCACCACCACACACCTGTTTATACTATATCCGATTCTTTACACACAGGGTGTACACAGCACATCACATTTATGTCACACACATACCAATATATTGGCAATATGTTTGTAACTTTTGATGGTTCCCATTACCCAGTTACTTCTGGGCAGGCGTTAGACATAAACCTAAATGCCACATTGGTTTCACTCATGCATTTTCCTCATTTTAATCATCTTTTGAACACACACACTTACATGTTTCTATTTTTTATTTTATTTATGTATTTCATTTATTTTTATTTTTATATTCATATTTTTATTTTAATATATTTTTTTCAACACTTCATTATTCCTCCCTTTTCCTAATTCTTTTAGAATTCGATCTGTGGCCCATATTTGTCTACCTCACACTCTGGCAATGTGCTGTGGCTGTCTGCTTCCCTCTTTGGCTGCTGTTTTCCCGCCACCCCTTCTCCAGCTCTCCGTCCTTAATGGAGAGTCTCGAGTTACGGGATAGCCTTGTTTGTCTCCGCCTCAACCCTGGGGGAGACAGCTCATTCAGTGCCACCCTCCTATTCCCTCTAGTGGATTGTTGGTTTATCCAGTTGGGCGTTGCCAAAGGTAATGTGTATCTATATATCCCAAATACCTGCTCTCTCTCTTGAAAGCATGAGTCTATTTAAGACTCCACTGATCTATTCATTCCATTTATTTCTTCTTTTTAGCCATTTTTGATGCATCCCACTCCTTATTGGCTGTTAAACGCCATGAAACGTGTAGAGTCTACACTCAGGGATGCCAGTCCAAGTTTGCCTCATCTATGAATTATATAAAATGCCCTTCATATATTAGGATTACCATGTGCACTTTGTCTGTATATCCATTCAATTTTATATCTGTGATTGCATGTACCAATTATGTCTATTTATATAAACAGCATTTATATCAACATGACTACTACTATTTTTATTATGCTTCAATGTGCATGATCCATGTATTGTATATTATGATACATTATATATTTGTTATTTATGAATTGACTTTTATGCATTGGATTGATCAGCAATTCTTTATGGCTATACAGTTTTCCCCCTTGGGACGGTGACACTTAATGTAATTTAAGGTATCCTAGACTATTTCAAAAACATATTCATGCCTCATTTAAAGTCCCATTACCCATTTCTTTTGTTCTTTATTAATTATAGGGATGGAGACATGTTTATGTTAACTTTGGGTCCCAATCAGGTCAGTTGCTTTATGATATGTTAGATTGTCAGCTTCTATGCGGTCAGAGACGGAAAATAATGATTTGGTTTTCTCTATAAAGTGTTGCAAAATTTACCAGCATTATATACAAAGAAAATAAATAAACTGTTTTTTTTTATATGATAGGACAAATAAACTAGGTCATTATAAAATAAACCCTTAAAAAATAAAACTCACATACCCACACTTTTCTGGAACAAACATCTGATAAAAAGAGATTTGTTTTGCAGTTGTGGTTTACTTTTTACCTTTATTTGACAGAGAGCTCAGATCTGCTTAATGGTACAATCCAGTGACAATTGGGAACACAGCCTACCTGTGCAGTGCTTCATTTTTTATCATCACCCAATGATTGTTGTCATTAATCTGGGAATCTGGGAACCCCTTTTGTTTACCTATCTCTAATGCACGAGATAACAGATTATTGGTACTAAGCCTCTCACAGCCACCAATCACATTCAGACTTACCTTACTTTACATGTTTGCATATGGATGTTGATACATAAAGCAGAGAAAGAAATTGCAGTTTCACAAAACAAAGAGACTCATGTGAAGTGTGCCATGGCATTTGTCCGCCAATGGTTATTTAAAACTGTTAAAGTTCAAATGGATCATTTGGCAAAGGAAATTTGAAATTTTATATTTATATATGTACGGTGATCCATAGATACAGTATATAACTCAATTGGGTTATAAATGAAAGTAGAATGTGAAGCCTTACATGTACCCACTGAAGTGACTAGCCTCAAGTGATACACAGAGATGAAACAAATCCTCCTACATAAGTTGAACTGGTTTATCTGCAGCCCTCTTTTCTCTACAGCCTTCTAAAACAGACAGATCAAAGGCTATGTCTCAGCTCCAGCATGTAGGGGCGGGGATATGACATTACATACTGCACAGCATAGAGGGGGATCTGAGTGTAATCTGACTGGAGGGAATGGACACACCCTCATCAACAGAGTCTCATAGGGAAACATGCACAGATGAGTCCTTCAGTCACCCTCTTGTGTTCTGGGGGAGATGGAAGCGAGCCACCTCCTGAGATTCTGTGGTGTCAGATAACTTGTCATAAAAGAATAATGCGGATAGCAGAGGAAAGAGAAAGGAAACAGAAATCACACTCAATGTTTTTGATTGAGACTAGTACACACTATAGAGGGATAAGCTCTGTTCATTTTTAATGTAATTATCTGTATAGAATAAGATGCACATCATATCCTCGTGCATTAAAATCCATGGGCTTATTATCGGAACTGGGTTAAGATCTGTACTGTGGGAGATATGGGCTTGGGGGGAATTGTACTGGCAGGAGTGGGTTATTTTGGGTTGTATTCTGTGCAGTGGCCTGCACATTATGCATTCCTGAGCCCTGCACTTTGGGTGTTACCCACTCCTGAAAGTAAAGGTATAAGTACTGTGGCATATGTGCGCTATGAAGACAGTGAGTAAGTTAACCACTTAAGGACCGAGCCTCTTTCTGAGATTTGGTGTTTACAGTTAAAAACTGTTAAAAAAATTAAAAACTGTTTTTTTTTTCTAGAAAATTACTTAGAACCCCCAAATATTATATATATTTTTTCTAACACCCTAGAGAATGAAATGGCGGTCGTTGCAATACTTTCTGTCACACCGTATTTACGCAGCGGTCTTACAAGAGCACTTTTTTTGGAAAAAATACACTTTTTGAATTAAAATATAAGGCAACAGTAAAGTTAGCCCAATTTTTTTATCGTGTGAAAGATAATGTCACGCCAAGTAAATTGATACCCAACATGTCATGCTTCAAAATTGCGCCCGCTCGTGGAATGGCGACAAACTTTTACCCTTAAAATCTCCATAGGCGACAATTAAAAAATTCTACAGGTTGCATGTTTTGCGTTACAGAGGAGGTCTAGGGCTAGAATTATTGCTCTCGCTCTAACGATCGCAGCGATACCTCACATGTGTGGTTTGAACTCCGTTTTCATATGCGGGCGCTACTCGCGTATACGTTCGCTTCTGCACGCGAGCTCGGCAGGACGGGTCGCTTTAAAAAACAAAATTTTTTTTCTTATTTATTTTACCTTTTGTTTTTTTCTTTTTACACTGTTCTTTAAAAAAATGGTGTCACTTTTATTCCTCTTACAAGGAATGTAAACATCCCTTGTAATAGAAAAAAAAAGCATGACAGGACCTCTTAAAGATGAGATCTGGGGTCAAAAAGACCTCAGATCTCATATTTACACTAAAATGTAATAAAAAAAAAATGTCATTTGAAAAAAAAAAATTAAAAAAAAATGTCCCTTTAAGAGATTTGGGTGGAAGTGACGTTTTGACGTTGCTTCCGCCCTGAAATGACATGGAGACGGACAGGGCCGTTTTTAAGGCAGGGCAAAAGGGGCAGCTGCCCTGGGCCCTGTCATTGTTGTGGGGCCCAAACCAGCTGCCTAATACTTGGCAACTATCCCAGTTTAAATTCCCTTGTCCCTTGAGGTTTTAGTCCCGTGCTGTGTCCTGATATCTCGGTGTAAAGTTCTGTTACTAATGCTGCCCAGCTCTGCCCTATTGTTGTGTACAGATGACTCACCTGCAGACCCTGTGTTTATATGTAAATACCGACATTGATATGTAAATAGTGACGATATTCATATGTAAAGCAGCAGACCGGCAGGATTCAGGATTCATATGTAAATAGAGGCAGTATTCACATGTATATCATGCCCCCCTGGAGGTCATATCCACCATCACCTATACTGAATGCTGCCCACTGGGGAGGTAAAGGGCATACTTGAAAGTCCTGCCTACAACTGTGGTCATTAAGCCTACCATCAGCCTGTTCTGCAAAGGTAAGCAAATTAGTGGGGGGGGGGGTAGTGTGGGGTGTGCAGAGGTAGGCAGCGAAGGAATTACAGCCTGGGGTGCACAGAGGTAAGTAAGGTGGGTGCAAATATGAGCAGAGTAGAGCAGGTAGAGTTAAAGGGGAGGAGGAGTGGAGAGGATGGGGGAGGTTTGGGGTGCAGAGGTTAGCATGGGTTTAAGGATGTAAAGGTGTACTGACAGGGTGGATAAAGATGTAGGTCATGTGTAGGGCAGCCCATTCATTTCAATGGGCTGCTCTATGCGCTACAAATGCGGAAGAAACTCCCAAACCCTTTTCCAAAATCAGTGAGCAGTATTGATGTACAGTAATCTCTAGCAACCAATCAACAAGCAGAAATTATGTGCTGTAACCTCTAGCAACCAGTCAGTGAGTGGTAATGATACACTGTAACCTCTGGCAACAAATCGCAATCGCTGTCTGATCTGATTCAGTCAACTGATTTTGAGTCTAGCTGCTTTTTATTATATGTTTCAAAGCAGGTGGAGAGCAAAACTGCATGAAGAGGGGCCCAAAAAAATTTTTTGCCCAGGGTCCAATCAATATTAAAGACGGTCCTGGAGACGGATGGGGGCCATCTTCCCCTCACTCATCTTCATACCACACAGGACCCGATCACCTCCGCCGATGCCGACGGCTCTGGTAAGCGGCAGAGGGCACCAGAGCGCAGCGGGAGGAGGGGGTGTCCTCTCCCACCGCCGATAAAAATGATCTTGCGGCGAATCCGCCGCAGAGATTACTTTTATCTGAAAGTGGACTGCCCACTGAAGAAGAGGAATCTGGGGTTATGGCAGCTAGCTGCTGCCATAACCACGGTATTCCTCTTCAAAGTAGCATCGTAAAACGACAGCGGGCGGTCCGTAAGTGGTTAAGGTATACCGCCCAACTTTCTGAGATGAGAACAAGGGACACCATTTATCAGAAAGTATGTAAGCAAAAGATACATCCCCTTTAAGCAGACCATGAAAAATGAATAACCCATAAATATTTGGTTAAACCCACAAGTGTACATTTTTCACCATTACTTTTCTTTAATACTTGTTTTAAAAGAAATAAATGCAATAATATAAAACAACGCTTCCCATTGTTTTAGTTTATTTCACCCCCTTTTGGGATCTCACTGTTGCTTTTTCTGGACAGCTTGGTCTGTGTGTAGAGAAAATCAATACTAAATACTATTTTACGAGTGTAGCACCCTCCTAGATAAGTTGCTAGATAGGCTAGGTAAATTTAGTTCTTGTAGCTCTCCTGTAATTAGTAGAGTATCTTGTGATTGTTTTGGGCTGCTCTGGGCTCTTCAGGCTGCAGGTTTGACTGCTTTCCCCTGTTTTCTGGAGAGCTCTGGAAAGTAGTGGGCTGGGAGAGTGAAACAAGCAGTCTGAATATTTAAGTGGTTCCAGACAATTCTTGAGGGGAAGGCTGCCCAGTAGGGGGCTGGAGGCTGCACGAAGGGTCTGGGACCAGAGGCAGCCCTGTTCTTGTCCAGGAGGGACAGCCTGGAAGCTGCTGCCTTCTTAGGCAACCCAGCTGACATCTACCAGGATCTCATCGAGGTTCCAAGTCCCAACTATGACAAAGCTGGGGGGACTACTTGCTGAGAGATTTTGAAGCTAAGGAAAGGGGGATTTCACCTAGGAACCAGTCTGGAGAGTCCACTATGGAAATATCTGCCTGACTCTGAGGGAGGGAGGCATCCAAGTACTTAAGGACTTGTGAGTACAGACCTAAGTGCAGTATCTGGGTGACGGTTGCTGCTATTCACCCCTAGTGCTCTAACAGTAAAGCTTACCTGGCCTGGAACACTGCTTATGGTGTCCCAGCGCTGTCTATACCCTGAGCTATTGCTGAAAGGGCTGTTCTGAGAAGTAGCTGCAGAGAGAAGAGCGTCCTAGTATTGTTGTTCAGTGTTTTGGAGTATCCCACAGCTTCTTGTTCCCCATCCAAGTTATCCAGCAATAAACTTTAAAAAGTCAACCCCTAGACCAGGGATCTCCTGACTGCGGCCCTTCAGCTGTTGCGGAACTAGACATCCCATGAGACATTGAAAATTCTGATATTCACAGACACGACTGGACATGATGGGAATTGTAGTTCCTCAACAACTGGAGGGTCGTAGTTTGGAGACCCCTGCCCTAGTCTATTCATTGAGCCAGGGGAGTGGATGTTGTTGTGTGCCTGGATGTTGTTGCACATATCTAGGAGAAGAACCTGGGACAAAATATGCAGCTCCTGAGGGGGGGGCGCTACACAGGGATTAACTGCAAAACAGAATACAACAGTTTTCATTAGGGAAGCATAGGGAAGCACCAATACCATTATTTTAACACTGAGTACGAGTACCAATACTTTTCCTCAAGTATTCGCCGATACCAATTACCGATACCTATTTTTTGTGACAGTTTTCGTTAAACTAATGAAAAATTATTGCAGTTTCTTTCTAATTACGAATTAACTCAAAAGACATTATGAAACAAATAAAACATTTTTACTTGCTTGTCACAAGGTTGTGAAAGCCCTAATTGCACAGAACATGTTTAAAATGAAATTATTATATAAATATACTGATGTAGGTGCCTCCCTCCCCATGTCATCACAGAAACTTGGAAACTTTGCACGCAGTTAAAGACAAATGTAAATATAAAACCCATTACTATACGGATGTTCTGTTCCACATGGCTTCAATCTTTTCCCTGTAATATCATGTACTGGTGTTTATTGTACTGCTCCTTGTTTCATATGCCTCTTTTTTTAATAAAGAGTTTAATTAAAAAAATAAATAATTAAAAGCCATTACACTTCCTCTCTTATTACTATGAAAAATGCTCAGAGCCTGGCTCTTTTCTGAATGGAGAATACATCAACACAATTATACCTATTTAACATTAATAATGCCCATAGAAAAGGAGCCATCTTATAGAAGCCTTGTACAATAATAAGCATAGGCTTTAGCTACAGCAAAATGTCCGCCTTACCAGTCATTTTCCCCATTGTACTGGAGACACAAGTTGCTGCCAATTCCCAGTCATCTTCTCCTCCAAGTGTATGACAGAAACAAGGTGGGAAATGGTTTCACCAATGAGGAAAATACAGAGAGCCCCTATCATAGTCGTGGTGCTCCATGTGCTGGCTGTGATTTCTGTCATTGAGAACATCAAAGCCAAGTTTGTGTCCCAGAAAATCAATAAGACCCGCTGGCTCCCAGAGCCTGCTTCTGCTCTGCAGCAGCTGGACCTGTTCACTGCGGGCTCCTGGGACAATGAGCATGGGCAGGGACTGGACACATAGGGGGAGAGCTGCTGGTCTCTGGGTGCCTGAAAAACCCTGTGATAGCCGGCTGGAGGGGAGGAGGAGGCGTCACTTCTGGTATAATAGCATTTGGGCGAGTACCAATACTTGTGCCAATGCTTAGTATCCGTACCGGTATTGGTGCAACCCTAGTTTTCATGATAGTCTTTTTTTCTGATCAAGATACCAAAGTCTGACATACATCAAAACATTTGGGCATGTACATGTGAAAAAATTTGTTGACAGAATCATACAATCAGATCAAAACATTCTAAAAAACAAGAAGAAGAGTTTACAATGATCCATCACTGCATTTTGAGATCTAATCACCCAAAACCACTTCCTGCTTCTAAAGAGCTTGGAAAGGAAAGGAGATAACACCCTCCGCTGCAGAAAACCTAAACATATACAGAACATGACAACAAATACACTGGAGCCAGGGTGAGACTTTGTCAGCATACCCTGACACCGTGTTGATTTCACTTCAACCATTATCTTTAGAGATATATCATTAAGTGTAGATATGCAGAAAACCAACCCGGTATTATATGCGGTATTGGGAGATACTGTATGTGAGTTGAGCGTCGTGCTCAGGGTGTCAAATCGAGTACAAATCCATGAGGTCAAAAACCAGGCAATGAATGCTTCTTATTATGAAACTTTATTCAAGCACTACAGCAATTGCAACATCACGAGATCCTAACGCGTTTCAGCCGAAGCCTTAGTCATAGCATACAAAAATAAGGATAAAATCAAACCTATATAGCAATGCACACCCTCCAACAATTAAAACAATTCAATCACAATTAAAACCAAATGGAGTACATGAAAAACACATGGGGATGATAAGACCAGAGTGAAAAAAGGTAGTAATTGATACACACTGTGAAAGCAGGGAACATTAACCATAAACATGCTAAATGCACTCAAATAAATCATTTCAAAAATAGGTTTGTCTCTATTCTGCTATTCATTCCACATGGAGCTCTAGTATTGAGCGTGTTCATCCACCCCCTCTGGTGGGTTTCTTGACCTGTTCTAAACCAAAAAAAGAAAAAGAATCAAGATTCCCTCCATGCATCATTCTAAAATGTTTGGATACATTAGATCTATTCTTTGCATTTATGTTAAGTGTATCGTTGAAAAGTTCCGATATCCTAACTAGCAAATTGCGAATGGTACAACCAATTTATTGTATTTGACAGCTACTACACTATAATGCGTAGAATTGCAATTGATGTCATTTTTAAGGGGATAAGGTTTTCCTGTAGAGAAGGAGGTGACACTTTTGCTCTTTTTGTCTCTTTTACACTGCTTACATGTATTGAAGCCACATGGATAAGAACCCACTGCCCCCAACCATGAACTAAAAGAATGAGGGCTGGGAGAACGAAACAGAGAGGGAGACAACAAAGCACCCAAAGTAGGGGCTTTCCTACTTGAATGTCATATAAAATCTTATCTGCATATAAAATAGGGAGGCAATGTTTATTGATTTTCACAATCTGATTATATTGCATAGAATAGGTTATTACAAAATGAATCCCACCACTTCTGCCACTAAGCTGTTTTTTTTTTTTTTTAAGGCAAAGGAATTATTAATCAAATCATCCCGATCCCCCTCCTCAGCTACATTTCTACCCATGTTAATCAAATGTCTGCTGTATCCTCGTTCTCTTAATCTGCTTGAAACAATGTTGCACTCCTGGTTGAAATGGTCCTGTGAGGAACTGTTTTCTTCCTGGCTCTCACAAATTCCCCAAAGGGAAATGCCTGCACAGTGTGAGCTGGATAACAACTAGAAGCCAGTAAAAAGGAATTACTGGCTCATTGTTTCCTGAATGTCTTGGCAGACGGTTAACCAGGGGTTGTAAATGCTCATCGACCCTTTCATTGAGCCTTTCTAGTAGGGACCCTATACCTGCCACAATCGGACGGCCCTGGACAGGAAATGTTGTTTGTGAACCTTTGGAAGATGGTAGAATATGGGTATTGTAACGACACCCCGAGCATGAAAGGGGTTAAAGTCGTTTAAGACATTCCATTTCTGAACACAAGGACAGCTACGGAACACTCCGATCAGCCGAACAAGAACCCCATACGAATAATTCTCCCCCCAAATATGAGACAAGGCTCTGTCTTGAGGGTCAAGCAGGAATAAACTCATTTATTATCACACATGGACACAACAGATAAAATAACTCAGAGACTCTTCCCCCCCCCCACCCACCCTTGGAAAAGAGGGCGGGTTAAACCGTCCAATGACAATAGACACACAAGTCAGGTGTGTTCAAACTTATCAGTAAACAGTCTTAGCAGGGGGCTTCTGGAGGAATCTCCCCTCCCTCCATAGAGATAAACATCCCATAATATCCAGAGCAGACAGACACAATAGAAAATTGGAATACAGCCACACCCTAACCAATCACAGCAAAGAGTCCACAACAAAATGAGACAATATACAATACATACATATATACAAGATTGAGTCCATTTAGTACACATTAGACTGGAATTCTCATTCACCTTGCAAAGAGTATTGTTCCCTTAAAATCCAGGGCCCATAATCGGTAGGCAAGAGGCTTGCATTCAGTCCTCTCCAAAAGCCTCTGTCCCGGCTAGGTCTGTCACAGTCTTCTGATCTATCGCTCCCATATCCCTACCACCATCCACAATTTGTAATAACTTAGGCTGTATGGTCCCTGTGGGATCAGAACCAAGCAACTGGTAGGTCAGTGGCGGAATTATAGGGGTCGCTGAGGTTGCCATGGCGACCGGGCCCCTTGCTGCAGGGGGCCCTTGAGGGCCCCCTGTATGCAGTACTTTGTTAGGAGGAGCGCAGACAAGCTCCCCGATTCCAAGCCGAACTGTATTCGGCACTGTGCAGGGAGCTGGTGACATTACAATGAAAGTGAAAGCACAGTGCTGTGCTCTTTGTCTCCCCCTACAGTGCAGTACCCGGCAGGAAGAGCTAAGGTAAAGGTCTGCCGTTTTTTATCTACTGTATGTGTGTTTATATGTATGTGCATGTATGTATGTGTGTGTGTATGTGTGTGTGTGTGTATGTGCATGTGTGTATGCATCTATGTGTGTGCATCTATGTATATGTGTGTGTATGTATGTGTATGTGTTTATATCAGTGGCGGTGCATCCATAGGGGCGCATGGGTGCCGCCCCCTCTCTCCAGGCACCCCTCCATCACAAATAGATAGATTCACGCTATGCATGAATCTATCTATGGCCGCCACTGCCCCCCCTATTCAGACGCCTGGCCCCTTTTTGGACGCCGGGCGCCTAAATGACACCGGCGGGGGTGTTTTTAAAGCACTAATAGGCTTCAAAATAGGTGAACTGCGAGTGCCATGCATGGCGCTCACAGTCCACCCAGGTGTGTTAGAAAAGCGAATAAATATTCGCTTTCCTAACACTGAACCGCCTCTCCACCAATTAGGTGCTCGGGTCTGTTACCCGTCACCTGATTGGCTGAAACGACAGGCGCCGCTATTGGATGCCTATCAGGAGGAGAGGATGGGAGGAGCCGCATGCAGGACCCCGCTCGTCGCCGTCACCCGCTGCCCCACCGAGACAGGGTAAGTGCCGGGCAGACTGCGAGCGGGCAGGGGGGTCATAGTGGCAGCATTTGATGGCACAGTGGCTGCGTTTCAGGGCACAGTGGTGGCAATTGATAGGCACAGTGGCTGCGTTTCATAGGCACAGTGGCTGCGTTTCATGGGCACAGTGGCTGCGTTTCATAGGCACAGTGGCTGCGTTTCATGGGCACAATGGCCGCCTTTTTATGGGCACAGTGGTGGCAATTGATAGGGACAGTGACTGCGTTTGAGGGCACAGTGGTGGCAATTGATGGGCACAGTGGCTGCGTTTGATGGGCACAGTGACTGCGTTTGAGGGCACAGGGGTGGCAATTGATGGGCACAGTGACGGCAATTGATGGGCACAGTGGCTGCGTTTGATGGGCAAAGTGGCTGCATTTGAGGGCACAGTGGTGGTAATTGATGGGCACAGTGGCAGCGTTTGATAGGCACAGTGACTGTGTTTGAGGGCACAATGGTGGCAATTGATGTGCACAAGGGCTGCGTTTGATAGGCACAGTGACTGCGTTTGATGGGCACAGTGGCTGCATATGAAGGGCACAGTGGCTGTGTTTGATAGGCACAGTGACTGCGTTTGATGGGCACAGTGGCTGCATATGAAGGGCACAGTGGCTGTGTTTGATAGGCACAGTGACTGCGTTTGATGGGCACAGTGGCTGCATATGAAGGGCACAGTGGCTGTGTTTGATAGGCACAGTGACTGCGTTTGATGGGCACAGTGGCTGCATATGAAGGGCACAGTGGCTGTGTTTGATAGGCACAGTGACTGCGTTTGATGGGCACAGTGGTGGCAATTGATGTGCACAGTGGGTGCGTTTGATGAGCACAGTGAGGCTGCAATTGATGCGTTTTTTTTTAAAGAATTTTTCAGTTTGCTTGCACCCCCCCAAAATGTTGAGCACCATCTGCCACTGGTTTATATGTGTGTGTGTGTGTGTGTGTATATATATATATATATACACATATATATACACATACACACACACACACATTATTTATATATATATATATACAATGTGTGTGTGTGTGTATTTATGTGTGTGTGTGTGTATGTATGTGTGTTTACATGTATATATGCACATTTTATGTATGCGCTTTTAATCCTGACCCCCTATATGTGTCCCATTAGAACCGATTTTTTTTTTTTGCTTGTCCATAGTACCAGCAAAAAAAATGCTGTTCCTCTGAAAAGTGATCCATGCTCAGATCGCTTTTCAGAGGCATTTGACAGCCGGTAAAGAGGCAATATGTTGCCTCCTGACCGCCTGTTTTAACCCCTTAAATGCATCATCACTATGCTGCAACTGCATGCAATGCACACAGTTGCAGGGTGGTTGCAGTGCAGCCACTTCAAGGGTGCTCTGACTGGAAAAAGATTGAGAAACACCGACATAGAGGAACCCATCTCTCAATTTTCCTCCTGCAGCCGCTGAATGCCTGTGGGAGGGATAGGAGGAGAAGCGGGGGGGGGGGGAGAAATCGATTCCTTTACATGCAGCCACCCACTTGCGACCGGACCCTGGTGTTCCGCCATCGGGCTCGGAGAAAAGAGCCCTGTCCGGGGGTCAGGGGGGCCCTCCATGGTTTCTTGCATCGGGGCCCTGAAGATTCTAGTTACGCCTCTGTGGTAGGTGTTAACACCATTTCACGGTCTCAGTGCTTCCGATTCGTAGCATTCAGTATCGAAAACTACTACTACTCCACTCTTATCTGCCTGGCAAATTATGATATCCTTTCTATTTTTTAAGCTCTGTAAGGCAGGTGTTCCACCTTATTAAGATTGAATTTCATAGGACACGTATGTGACCCAGGTGATTCTTTTAGCTTGTTGAGCTCTGTTTCAACAATGTACTAAAAGGAGTCAACTACTCCATTTCTTGCCTGAATGGCATAAAAATATTTATCACTAGTGGAAATGAGACTTTTCTAAATGTCATATTGTCCCTTGTCAGACTCAAATGTAAGTTATTCAAGAGTGGATAGTGTAGTTAGATGATGAAACAAAAATGAAGAGCGATCAAGATGTGTGTGGTGTACTGTCACCCCCCCCCCCCCCCTCAGTCTATTGCATGAAAGGTTTCTTTAACATAAGATTTCTGACAAATTATGAATATAAAAAAATATTTTTAAAAAATGTATAATTAAAGTGCATCTCTAGGCAATTTTTAATAGTTTTTAATGATGTAGGGAATGCTTAAAACCCTTGTACATATAACTCTCCATTACGCTCTATTCAATCTGATGTTGACAAGCAGCTTTTTGGGAAATTTTCAAATTTGGTGACTTTGAGATTGGGAGGGGTTGAAAAGTTGGGCAAGTGGATAGGCCAGTTGGGCATGTAAAGAGCACTGTGCAGATAGCAAGGTAATGGTGTAAAAATGGCCCATATAGTGTGCAGCAGCCAAATATGGGCCGAATGGTGCTGTGATTTCATAAACCTGAAGGGGACTAAATTATACTGTACAGTAAAACCTTGGTTTGAGAGTAACTTGGTTTGAGAGCGTTTTGCAAGACAAGCAACATTTTTAAATACATTTTGACTTGATATACAAGCGATGTCTTGATATACAAGTAGCGTCATGTCACAACTAGGTATAAAAGGGAAGCGAGGCGTCTCTAAGTGTAGCAATATGGTTACATTTAATGAAGGTGCAACATTTAGCAACTCACATGGTTGATGATTAAAAGAGGCACAACTAAGTATGCAGGCATCCGGGGTAAGGCTGTCCACATAGACCATCTTTCTCACTGCCATCGATGTCATCCTTTCCACTCTGTGCTCCACGAGTGGTTCAAGCCACGCTTTCAGATCGCTCTACTGCAGGGTAGTCTTTACGGTCACGATTGCAGACTGACAGCGGTGAGAGCCAGAGGTGCGGAGGATGGTCTATGTGGACAGCTCTATCTCGGATGCCTGCATACTTAGATGTGCCTCCTATTAATCATCAACCATGTGAGTTGCTAAATGTACCTTCATTAAATGTAACCATATTGCTACACTTAGAGGTGCCTCTCTTCTCTTTTATACTCTGGAACTCCTGCTGGATTTTGCTTCTAATCCCCTTGTGGAGGCTTCCATTTGTGGATGGGCATTTTATGGTTACACAACCTGGTCACATTGCTATAGTCTTTTTATATGGACTATAAACTGAAGGACCTATGAATAAATGGTTGTGGAACAAATCATTTGAGTTTCCATTATTTCTTATGGGGAAATTTGCTTTGCTATACAAGTGCTTTGGATTGCAAGCATGTTTCTGGAACAAATTATGCTCGCAATCCAAGGTTTTACTGTATAGTAATTTGGCCCACTAACCAGACAGTGCTGACTTGACAATACAACGGCAAAAAAGGGCATTCCTGACACTACCTGGACTACAAAGGAGCAAATGTTAGAATATGTGGGCAATACATGGGTAATCATGACAATACATGGGTAACAAATGAAAACACCTAAAAATAAATAAAAAATCATGATAATATGAAAGCAACAAGCAGGCAATCCTGACAATACACAGGCAACAACCAGGCAATTGTAACAATGGAGCAAAAGCAGAGACAATGAGAATGACATACGTGACAAAAAATGGTGACAATAACAGTTTAAATAATTCAAGCTCTGTCTCTCATTTCCCCCTCCCCGTTCCAACTTTAATTACCTTTATTCCATGCCTATTCTCATCTCATGGACATGAACGCTGCTTGGGGCCACTTATAAGATACATGTGCTAAAGAGAGGAACTGGAGTAACAGAAAACAGTCTACACCTCTGCCTGACTCTCTTCTTCTACCCAGTGCCAAATAATTCCTCCAGCCTCCTAGCTGACAGGAGTAGTGACATTGTTGTTACTACTCATGTCAGCCTATTGTGGTGGAGCTGGAGGCAAACATAATAAGTGTAATTGTACCTCACACTTTACAGCATTTAAGGCATGGATCAGGGGTGTACTAAATAGTATACATGTAAACAAAACAATTGGCCTGTGAAGAGATATTAATAGGAGGGGTCTTCAAAATGTTTCTGCACTTTTTTTATATTAACTAGAGTTAAAAGAAATGTGGAGACTTTTTGAAGAACCCTCCTAATAAAGTTGAACTATAACTCCAGGCTCAGCTTTTGATCTATACTCCACCCTGCTGCATTCCAATATCAAATTAGTGCTCCACAGCTGAGAAAAAAAATGGTGCCTGTTTACAAATCAATTTGTTGCAACTCAACCCCTTTGAAACCCGTGAATCCATCAACTTTCCTTTGGAATCATTCCAGTGCAGATCAAATGCCAAATGGCTGACTGGAAGAGCAGGACCTGGGACCTGTCCATGTCATCCCTTTATGTTCCAATGCCCTGCCCTGACCTGGGAGCCAGATCACAGACATATTTTGCCACCGCTTGCTAGTTCTGTCTTCTACTGGCATTTCATAGCTCTTCCACCTTAACTGTAAATAGCCTTTTTTACAAGTTTGGGTTCCAGGAAAAAGGTGTTGACAATGACACTTAATGTACTCTCTCTGTGGAATTATCAGCTAAGACAGTAACTCGTAGCTTTTCCATATGGAAACCTTTGAGTGCACCTAATAATAACCTTGTGCTTTAGGGCTAATTGTTTTATTACCTGCATTTAGTAATCTTCAGAAGATTGGCATCTCTTTTTCTCCAGTGCCTTCTCTGGCAAAATCTACTGTTAAAAGAAATGGCAAAATGTAGCGCTAATAAAAGAACAAATAGTGACCACCGTATGTGAAATGATGTGAAAAAATATAACTGAATCATGCAAGAAAACGTCAATCTGTAAATAAACAGTGTGTGTGGTACACCTCAATGGAGGGTGTAATCAGAAAATGTCCAAAAGTGAAAACAAAAAATCCAATAAAACTGATATAAGTGGTTTAGCGCAGTAACCACTTCCCATTCCAAAATCTACTGTTGCTGACCAGACCACCACATACAGTTTTTTTACTTACTGTGTCTCTATTTTTATGAACTAAGAGCTCCATTTTTGTACGTGCCTAACCTCACAACTGGGCTGGTTCTTTTGGAGACTCCACCAAGCTCTGGCCTTGCTTTTCAGCTCCGTTATTATTAACCCCAGGTCGACTCCGGGTGTTGTTTAGGATCTCACTTTGGCTTTAGTGTACAACCTCCTGGATTCGGCAGCACATCTCCACTGACTGTGTACCTGAAAATGACATTGCTTTGTTCCCTCAGTGGAATATATCATTTTTTGGGACTTTATCTTTAGACCAATTTTATGTTTTTTGTTTATGCAAGACCTATTCGATTCATGACTCTATTCGTTTATGACTCTAATATCTGTTATTTGTTCTCTGGTAAAAATATATTTCAATAAAAATATTGAAAAGCTAAATGCATAAGCACCATGGGTCACAACTAAGGCTATATACACAAATAAGTGAAAAGTCCAAAAACATAATAAAGAAATGTCCAAATAAAGTTCAATATACAATGTCCACGACACATGAGGCAGCTTATCCAGGAGATATAAGCAGTCTCTGCGAATATAAGAAAATAAGAAAGGGCCCCAACTAAGCATAGCACAAAAAGACTTCCATTTACTAAAAAAAGACGATTGGCGACTTCATATCAGTAAATGCTTGCACAATGCACATCACATAAAACAACTGCTCTGATCCTCAGTGATTGTACCACCCGCTGTATAGAATGCTTTTGCTGCCAGCTCTGTGTGCACAACGCTGGAAAACAAACCCAGAAGGATCCGGAGCCACCCTGAAATTTACATGGGGTGCAGTTGCGGAAGTGACATCACTCTGGGATGGGCCCAGCGGAAGAGGGGCGTGACTACACATTTTGATGCATCCTGCTTTTTTTTCATACTTGAGAAAGGAGCAGGACATTCCGAAATGCATAGCCACACCCCTCTACCGCTAGAACCTGCCATAGTGATGTTATTTCCGCAACTGCACCCCTTGTGCATTCCAGGGTAGCTTCTGGGTTTGTCTACCAGTGCTGTGCACACAGAGCCAGTGGCGGCAGCGGTTGTCTTATGTGATGTGCAAGCATTACCTGATAAATAAAGTAAAGTAAATACGTAAGCTGCCAATTGTCTTTTTTATTAAATGGAAGACTTTGTATGCTACACTTAGTTGGCGCCCCCTTCTTATTATCTTATTCACAGAGACTGCTTCTATCTCCTGGGGGAGCTGCCTCAGGTGTCATGGACATTGTATATTGAACTTGATTTGGACATTTATAATGTTTTTTGGACTTTTCACTTATTTGTGTTTATTGCCTTAGTTGTGATCCAGTGGTTTTTAACCCCTTACATCCAATTTCTGTCAGTTTTACTGCCAAAAAGGGTTGTGCACCTTGAGTTACCCTGTGAAAGGAAAACTGTTTGCTTTATTGGATAAAACCTGTTGTACCTCAGTGCTAGGAAAGTTTTTGTTTGATGCTGTTTTTGGGCTAGGAACATAAAGAGAGAAAGGTGCTCAGCATTTTGGGGGGATAATCCCCTTCTCTCTAGCCATTATCACCTGTATTGCTACACACAGTGACTCTTTTTATAGAGGCAATTGTTTAACAGTATTTCTCCCTAGACAGAAGAAGTGGCATGTGACCCAGTGTCATACAATGGCATCAGTCCAATTTCACTTTCGTTGGGCTACCAAAAGTTGCCAGCTGCAGATTGGAGGCAAATCTTTAACTTCTGTCAACCATTTGTAAGGGATAATAGTTTCTTTGAGAAAGTCATTAAGAAAAACATGTCAGGAAGTGATGTCAGTTGGATCCGAGGGTGCCTGTGACGCCATCTTGGTTACTGGAAATGATATACAATTCACTTGGAGATTTGAGGATTTATATGACAGTAGAGCAAGTGGCTGCAGAGCAGAGCAGCTGGGTGCAAGAAAAATCACCAAACCCTCTGTCATAGGGGTTGCTAAGGGTAAGGTGTTTTGGCGTATGTGGAAATGAGCACTGTGGAGGGTCACCTGTTTGCCACTTTTATGAGCACAAGAATGTGTGAGCTCATATATTAAAGATTTGAATAACAGTGGAGTTTTGAATATACTACACTATTGAATGTCCCTTTTTACATGTGACACTGAGTGTGAGGATGATTTGAATACAAGGGGTGGTCCATGGGAGGAAGGGGAGATTTGGATTTATGGGCATGATGATTTTTTCTGCTTGGTAAAGATTTAGACAATAGGGGAATTACAAAGCCACTGATCACTGGTAATTACACATGCATGTTGGTATGCACGCATGTGAGCACATAAGTGGAAAGGGTATTATAGTCTGGAAGATACTGCACTATATGAGTTTTTCTTTTTTGTGGGATACAATGAAGAGATTGTGAAGAGGTTTAAGGAGGACATGGAGATGTTGGGGTAAAAAAAAAAAAAAAAGCTTTTGTAGACCAATTGATTGATGCATTGGTTGAAAAATCTGGTAAGAATCTTTGTGACTGAACCTACTGGATATACAGTGGGTATAGGAAAGAATCACCCCCCTTTAAAATAATCACATGTTGTTGTTGCTTTGCAGTCGTATTTGCAGCTGTATTCAACTTATAGCATCCAAGTGAAAGATAGAACACCAACATGTCAGAAAAAAATGTAAAAAATTCAAAAACAGAATCACTGAATTGGAAAAAGGATCACCTCCCTCCTAAAAATGACTTGTAAACTCAATCAGGTATAGCTAATCACCTTCTCAATGGCACACAAAGCTATTTGACTTTCAACTGTGATCAGTTGTGGTCATTTTGATTAGGTCAGCATGAAAAGAGCTTTCCTGGAGCATTTCAGTCCCTGGTTGTGAACTGAAGTAATCAATCAACTATGGGTGGCAAGGCACTGTCACCGGGATCTCCAGGATGAAGTTGTGGACAGGCACAAGTCAGGAGATGGATAAAAAGCCAAAGGCTTTATCAATGCCTAGAAGCACAGTGAAGTCTCTTGTTAAGAAGTGGGAGGTATTTGGTACAAGACAGACCCTCCCTGGATCAAGACGTCACTCCATACTGGATGAAAGAGCCAGGAGGAAACTGGTCAGAGAAGCTACCAAGAGGCCTACAGCAACTCTGAAGCAGTTGCAGGAATTTATGACAAACAGTGGTCATTGTGTGCATGTGAGAGCAATATCACAATTTCTCCGCAAATGTGGCTTGTATGGGAGGGTTGCAAGAAAAAAGCCACTCCTCAAGAAAGGCCATATGCAGTCACAACCGAGCTTTGCCACATGGAAAAAGATGTTAAGGAAAAAGGTGGTAAAATTGAACTATTTGGCCTCAACACCAGATATGTCTGGCGGAAATGTAATAAAGCTCATCATCCAAATAACACCAATTATTACAGTAAAGCATGGAAGTGGTAATATCCTGTTATGGGCGTGCTTCTCTGCAGCAGGGACTGGAGCACTTGTCAGGATAGAAGGAAAAATGGATGGGGAAAAATACAGTGAAAATCTTGGCCAAAGTCTGCTGCCCTCTGCCAGAAAGTTGTCAATGGGAAGAATACCTTCTAACATGACAATGACCCAAAGCACGTGGCAAAAATGACGGCACACAGTGGTTGATGGAGAAAAAGGTGAATGTCCTTCCATGACCTAGGCAGAGCCCAGACTTAAACCCCATTGAAAATCTGTGGAATGACTTGAAGACTGCAGTCCACATACGGTCACCATCAAACTTAACTGACCTTGTGCAGTTCTGAAAAGAAGAGTGGGCAAATATTGCAAAGTCACATCTGCCCCACCACTGTACTACTCTGCACATCGGCCCCACCTCTGTACTACTCTGCACATCGGCCCCACCTCTGTAACCCCCCTGCTCATCTGTCCCACCACTGTAACTCCCTGCACATCTGCCCCACCACTGTAATACTCTGCACATCGGCCCCACCTCTGTAACCCCCCTGCTCATCTGTCCCACCACTGTAACCCCCTGCACATCTGCCCCACCACTATAACCCCCTGTACATCTGCCCCACCACTGTACTACCCTGAACATCTATCCCACCACTGTAACCCCCCTGTACATCTGTCCCACCAATGTACCACCCTGCTCTTCTGTCCCACCACTGTAAACCCCTGCTCATCTGCCCCACCAATGTTCCCCCTTTCTCATCTGCCCCACCACTGTAACCCCTGCACATCTGCCCCACCACTGTTCTAACCTGCTCATCTGCCCCACCACTGTACCCCTGCTCATCTGTCCCAACATTGTAACCCCCTGTACATCTGCCCCACCACTGTACCACCCTGCTCTTCTGTCCCACCACTGTAACCCCCTTTCTCATCTGCCCCACCAATGTTCCCCCTTTCTCATCTGCCCCACCACTGTACCTCCCTGCACATTTGCTTCACTGCCGTATCCCCATGCTCTTCTGTCTCACCGCTGAACCATCTTCTCATCTGTCCTAACACTGAACTTATCTGCTCTTCTGCCCCACCACTGTACCTGCTGCACATCTGTCCCACCTCTGTTCCCCCTGCTCTTCTGCCCCACCGCTGTAATCCCCTGCTCATCTGTCCCACCAATGTACCTCCCTTCTCCTCTACCTCGCCACTGTACCCCCCCTGTACATCTGCCCAACCTCTGTACGCGCTGCTCTTCTGCCCAACCACTGTAACCCCCTCCTCTGCTTATCTGTCCCACCAATGCACTTCCTTTCACATCTGCCCCACCGCTGTACTCCCCTGCTCTTCTGTCCCACCGTTGCCCCCTATCTCATCTGCCCCAACACTGAACCCCCCTGCTCATTTGTCCCACCACTGTAACCCCCTGCTCATCTTCCTTATCACTGCACCCCCTGCTTTTCTGTCCCACCACTGTAACTCCCCTGCTCATCTGCCCCACCACTGTACCTCCCTGCACATCTGCTCCACCGCTGTATCCCCATGCTCTTCTGTCTCACTACTGAATCACCTTCTCATCTGTCCTAACACTGAACCCATCTGTCATCTGCCCCACCACTGTAACCCCCTTTCTCATCTGCCCCACCAATGTACCTCCTGCACATCTATCTCACCTCTGTACCCCCCTGCTCTTCTGCCCCACCTCTGTTCCCCATGCTCATCTGTCCCACCAATAAATCTCCTTTCACATCTGCCCCACTGCTCTACCCCCCTGCTTTTCTGTCCCACCACTGAACCCCCTTCTCGTCTGCCCCAACACTGAACCCCACTGCACATCTGTCCCATCACATTATGCCCCTGCTCTTCTGTCCCACTGCTGAACCCCCTTCTCATCTCTTCCATCACTGTACCTCCCTGCTCTTCTGTCCCACCTCTGAACCCCTCCTGCTCATTTTCCCTATCACTGTACCCTCTTCTAATCTATGATATGTGTGATATGCAGAATGGTGAGAGGAAGCAGAGATGAGACACATCTACCTGTCCTGGCACACTCATCCTGCTGATCCACCTCTCGCATCCAGCTCACGTGCTTGTATGTGATGTATGGGATGTATGTGATGTATGGGATGTATGTGATGTATGGGATGTATGTGATGTATGGGATATATGTGATGTCACATACAAGCATCTGGAAGGGATGTCCAATGATGAGCTCAGGTCAGGGGCATTTTCTGACAGCAGTGGGCCTGTGTGCAGGATCATAAGTTGGGCCCCCGGAGTTGAGAAAGTGTGCCGCTCTGCGCCGCAGCAGAAGTTGGGTGTGATTTTCATTGGGCTGAATACTGGCTGTGGCTTAAAGGGACGCAGAGTGCAGGGGTCAGTAGTAAGTGACACAAAGGTTCATGAACAATTTTAACAAAATTCCCAGAAGCTCAACAGTAATTCCACAAACTGTCACCTGATTGGGGTATTCTCAATCACAGTGAAATCCCTTCTTTCTGAGATTGGTAGCGAGACATCTTCCTCCAGATGGTGGACGAGGCTAACAGGACTGTGATTGGCTTTAGCAGTGGCCAATGAAAGTCCTCCACCTCCTGGAAACGGGGACTGCCCCCCCTACCAGAACTGCACCCAATCTCTTCCCCATCACAAAATCTGACGATCGCAGCTACAGCAAAGTTAGAGAACCAAACAATGTTTCCCATCTTTTACAATTTGTGGGGGCACAGTGCCTCCCCCCTCAGTGCAGGTGCGGCAGGAGGAATTCTGAAATTGGAATGCATTAGTGTCTCACTGACACTTCCCTGCGCTGCTCTGCTGATGGGAAGGGAGTCGAGTAGAGCTGCATGATTCTGGCTAAAATGAGAATCACTATTTTTTTTCTTAGAAGATCACGATTCTCTCACAATTCTCGTGGCGTAACATCATCTTTCACTTTAAACAAAAAAATTGGGTTAACTTTACTGTTTCGTTTTTTTTTTTTTTTTTTTTTTAATTCATTAAAGTGTATTTTTTCCCAAAAAATTGAGTTTGAAAGACCACTGTGACATAAAATATTGCAACAATCGCCATTTTATTCCCTAGGGTCTCTGCTAAAAAAATATATATAATGTTTGGGGTTCTAAGTAAATTTCTAGCAAAAAATACAGATTTTAACTTTGTAAGAATCAGATGTCAGAAAAAGTGTCAGAAAAAGGTTTAGACTTTAAGTGGTTAAACTTCCTGCATTTACACACAGAAGTTTATCCCTTTTGATCTAAGAAGGAAGAGTTACAATGTTTCTAGTTGTCTACTAGCACAGACAACCTTATTAAAAACTTGGCAGGCTGCCCAGTTACTTTCTTTTGACAGCAAAGTGAGCAGAGAAGTCTCTATACTTGTTACATGAAAGAATCGGGGAAACTCTGCAATAAAGATAGTGAGTTGGGAATTGAGATCACGATTTTTTAACGATGAATTGTGCAGCTCTTTAGTTGAGTGTCGGCAAAAGAGGCTACGAGTGCCGCTTGTAGCACCGGTGCTGGGGGTTGCCTACCCCTGTTATAAGTTGCACTGTGTAAATACAGCTGGATAAAACAAAAACTGGGCCTGTCTTCATTTCAGGCTGCAGAGCAACAAAATGGGATCATTTTAAAGGGGGTGATTCTTTTCCATACCCACTGTACTTACCTGTTGTCTATTTGAAGAAATAGCTGCATATAATTAAGCGCTTGACTTTTTTGAATTCACATGAGGGCAGGATGAATCGGACACTGCGTTTATGCTGTGTATATAATAAAATAAGCAAAAAGCAATAGAAAATGCTAGTATGTGTAATTCTTTGTCAGTGGAATGACATCTCTCAATACAACATGTCCTGATGTACTGCAGCTTTTAGAAGTGGACCCAGACCCCCTTGGCGCATGTGTACAGTTTCAGATCCTACTACTGCTATTTGCCTACCTTTACTATAGCATCTGCCCAGGATCAGGGGTTCCCTAGGTAGACAGAAGAGTAATACCTGTTCTTCCTCTGTATAATTCTTATGCCCCGTGCACACGGTCGGACATTGATCGGACATTCCGACAACAAAATCCTAGGATTTTTTCCGACGGATGTTGGCTCAAACTTGTCTTGCATACACACGGTCACACAAAGTTGTCGGAAAATCTGATCGTTCTGAACGCGGTGACGTAAAACACGTACGTCGGGACTATAAACGGGGCAGTGGCCAATAGCTTTCATCTCTTTATTTATTCTGAGAATGCGTGGCACTTTGTCCGTCGGATTTGTGTACACACGATCGGAAATTCCAACAACGGATTTTGTTGTTGGAAAATTTAATAACCTGCTCCCAAACTTTGTGTGTCGGAAATTCCGATGGAAAATGTGTGATGGAGCCTACACACGGTTGGAATTTCTGACAACAAGGTCCTATCACACATTTTCCGTCGGAAAATCCGACCGTGTGTACGGGGCATTAGAGTTAGGGGACCATGGCATGTTCCCTTTAAAACTGTGAAAAACACTGCCATGTGACAAGTAACATGTTTACATAAAACACTTTATGAGGTATGTTTCTGCCGTAGGAAGTAGCGATACATCCCTGATATGCAGAGCCGGTACAAGGGGTGGGCAGAAGGGGCGGATGCCCTGGGCGAGACAATTTATTGGGGTGGGGGGGGGCGCAGTGAAGTGTCCTAAAATGGGCATCACTAAATGGCGGACCTCGGGCCAAATGTGGACCGTCTCACTGTCCTATGCGGCCCGCCGCGGTACCGCCATTTAGCAGTCTTTTCTTCCCAATGCCGTCTCTGTAATCCTCACACAGAGCCGACAGCAGGAGGCGGGACAGTTCTGGATGGAGGACGGAGCTGGCGGAGGTTAACAAGCAGGTGATTGGCTGCTAGGATGAAGGGCGGTCTCAGCAACCAATCACCATCTTGCAACACCCGCCCTCCATCTGAGACATGCCGTGCCTCCCTCCGATCTTCGGTCTGTGCAAGGTAAGTGAGGGAGGGGGTGAAGTTACAGGGAGTGAGGACACTGATAAGGGGGAAAGTGTGTGCTGACTCACTGAGGACATTAAAATGAAGTTGTTGAGGGCTGTGATGTGGTGGGCTGACAGGTGGGGAGGGTGGGCTGAGCGGACTGTGATGTATTGATGTATGGGGAGATGTAAATATTAAAGTGGGGAGATGTGAATATTACAGTGGGGAGATGTGAATATTAAAGTAGGGAGATGTGAATATTACAGTAGGGAGATGTGAATATTACAGTGGGGAGATGTGAATATTACAGTAGGGAGATGTGAATATTACAGTGGGGGAGATGTGAATATTACAGTGGGGAGATGTGAATATTACAGTGGGGGAGATGTGAATATTACAGTGGGGGAGATGTGAATATTACAGTGGGGAGATGTGAATATTACAGTGGGGAGATGTGAATATTACAGTGGGGGAGATGTGAATATTAAAGTGGGGAGATGTGGATATTACAGTGAGGGAGATGTGAATATTACAGTGGGGGGGGGTGAATATTAAAGTGGGGAGATGTGAATATTACAGTGGGGGAGATGTGAATATTACACTGGGGAGATGTGGATATTACAGTGGGGGAGATGTGAATATTACAGTGGGGGAGATGTGAATATTAAAGTGGGGAGATGTGGATATTACAGTGGGGGAGATGTGAATATTACAGTGGGGAGATGTGAATAATAAAGTGGGGAGATGTGAATATTACAGTGGGGGAGATGTGAATATTAAAGTGGGGAGATGTGAATATTACAGTGGGGGAGATGTGAATATTGAAGTGGGGAGATGAGAATATTACAGTGGGGGAGATGTGAATATTACAGTGGGGGAGATAGGGGGGGGGCGCAGTTTGCCATCTTTGCCCTGGGCACCAAATGGCCTTGTCCCAGTACTGCTGATATGTATATTGTAAATAAGTTAGTCTTTGATGAGGTTTGATCTGAAGGAGAGAACTGAAAGCACAAGCAAACAAACAGGTCTAATTTCCTGGGACCCCGTCCCGTAGCGTTAACATCAAGTTCTTTGATGAAGTGTGTGGTTTCCTTTGGTGTGTCGCTTGTGTAAACCTGTGTTTAGTTTGTGCAAAAAATTAAAAAAAAAAAAAGGTATGTGGTGATGTAGAGATACAATAACAAACTTTTCATCTGACAAGTCACATACAGAGCAAACTAGTGATATAGGAATCCAGATTGAAATGTTTGAGCAAAAGTTATCAGTTAGGGCTCCAGGGCAAAATCATACAAAAACATCTTCCCCCAATCAATCACGGTGGTGCAAATTTTTAACAGGATTGGGTAGTAGAAACTCTTTTAGCCACTAAAATCCCACTGCTCCTGTAATTATTTCATCACTATTCTAACAATTCTTTACAAAGCTTGAGGTCAAATAACTGGCAGTTGCAAGCCATCACAGCCGGCTTCCCAAAGTAAACATGCCAGCACGTGGACTTGAAGATGGACAAAGAGCCTGCCCACGGGGAGGACATCTCTGGATCCCTGGACAGGTAAATGTCCTATTATTAAGAGTCAACAGCTACAGTATTTGTAGCTGCTAACTTAAAATTTTTTGTTTCTAGGTCAATGATCCGGTAAAATGGGATCAGATGAAATCTGTGGCTATGAGACAACTCCCCCTTCCTTCTCTGTGTTAGAGGAGGCAATCAAAGAACTGAAAGAGTCCATGACCATCATTAGGCAGGAGGTGACAGACATTAAACAGGAAGTCATCCAGTCATTGCATAGGAATAGTTATCATATCAGAGGAGCACCAGCATGATTCAAAGCTATTGGAGTTGTAGCCACTCTGGTCATTTTTCTCAGAACTTCAGCTAACAAAAGGACTATAAAAATGTTCAACCCTCAAATTAAAGAATTACAGGCGGGTGACAAGCTGCAGCGACTACTCAAGTTCCTAACTTGTCTTACATAAGTGACTAAACCACAAATTGGTTGAACATATTGATGAGTCCTTTGGCAGGTCAGACATATACATATATTTCAATTATGTACCTCACTATTTACGTGACATTTAGCTTCATGAAATAAGTATATCTGGACAGACTGGGGGGTAAATATATTTAGTAAATGATAGTGTGTATATTAAATACAAATGAAAAAAGAATGTGGAGGGTCAAATTGATTTAGTAGGCTAAAAGAAGCCATTTTCCCTTATATGGAAGGGTTCTCTTGGTCAACAACCGGGGGCTGGGATATATATATATATATATATATATATATATATATATATATATATATATATATATATATACAGTGGCGTCCCTAGGCGGTGGCTTTTGGGGCTATAGCTCCAAATCTGGGGCCCATAGCCCCGAGTCTCTGCAGGGGTCCCAAAGGGGCAGGGAGGCTCTCTGGGGACCCTGATGGAAGTGGGGGGCTCTCTGGGGACCCTGATGCAAGGTGGAGGCTCTCTGGGGACCCCAATTTTAAGGGTGAGGCTCTCTGGGGACCCTGATTTAAGGGGGAGGCTCTCTGGGGACCCTAATGTAAGGGGGGGGCTCTCTGGGGACCCTGATGTAAGTGGGGGGCTCTCTGGGGATATACACACACACACATATTACTGTATATACATGTGTATGCCCACCCAAGCGTATGACTTTCTTTACTACGCTGCTATGGGCTCTAGCCCCAGATCTTTTGTAGACCTAGGAACGCCCCTGTATATATAGGGTCGCCCCTATAAGCCATAGGGGCGACCCTATGGCTTATAGGAAAACTCGGAATGAATTAAAGAAAGGCATTAAGGAGGCTAAGCGTAGATATAAACAGCGCATTGAATCTTATTTTGAAAATCAAAATTCTTGTAGCATGTGGAAGGGGATTAAAACAATGGTAGATTTTAAATCTAGGAATACACAGGTTTGTAAAGTGCTCCCTGACACTTTAAACCAATTTTTTGCTCGCTTTGAGGGCCAAAATATGAGATGTGAAAGCCATAGTAAAGAACTAGTGGAGGATGACCATTTATTGGTATTAAAAATACATGAGGTCAGGTCAAATTTGAGGAAGATTGACATCAGAAAGGCAGCAGGACCAGACAGAGTGTCAGGCCATATACTAAGGGGATGTGCAGACCAGTTACCAGGTGTTTTTACTGATATTTTTAATTTGTCATTAAAGCAGGCTGCAGTACCTTCTTGTTTTAAATCTACTACTATTGTCCCAATACCTAAAAAATCTGCGTTATCATGCTTAAATGATTATCGCCCAGTTGCCCTAACTCCTATCATCATGAAATGTTTTGAGAGGCTCGTATTATCACATCTTAAGGCAAGCATTCCTGTTGATCTGGATAAGTATCAGTTTGCCTATCGTGCAAATAGATACACAGATGATGCAATTGCTATTGCATTGCATGCTGCCTTGACACATCTTGAGCACCCAAACACATATGTTAGGATGTTATTCATTGATTTTAGCTCTGCATTTAACACAGTAGTCCTTGACAAATTAGTGAAAAAGTTAAAAGCTTTGGGCCTATGTCCATTGCTGTGCTCATGGATTATGGATTTTCTAACAAACAGGCCACAAATGGTGAGAATAAGAGATCAGATGTCTAACACTATTATTTTGAATACAGGGGTACCACAGGGATGTGTGTTAAGTCCGGCCCTGTTTACATTGTTCACTCACGACTGTACTCCCATACATGCGTCTAACACTATAGTGAAGTTTGCTGATGACACCACTTTAGTAGGACTCCTACAAGATAATGATGAGACAGCTTATAGGCAGGAAATTCAACATTTGGTTGAGTGGTGTAGAGAAAATGATTTAATACTCAATACGGCAAAAACTAAAGAAATAATAGTGGATTATAGGAGATCAAGAAAGATCAATCATTGCCCGGTTCATATAGGTGGTGAGGAGGTGGAAAGGGTGGACACTATTAAATTTTTGGGAGTGCATATTACAAGGGAGTTGTCGTGGTCTCAAAATACTTTTCTTCTAGTGAAAAAAGCGCAGCAGAGACTGTTTTTCCTTCGGAGACTGAAGCAGGCTGGATTGCCCTTAAGACTTCTGGTCAATTTCTATCATTGTACCATTGAGAGTATTCTTCTCCACTGCGCTGTAGTGTGGTATGCCAGCTGCAGGGCGGAGGATAAAAAGTGCATGTCTCGTGTGGTGAAAACAGCATCATAGGAACAGGAACAGATCTACCAAATTTGGACACAGTATATGCCAGCCGATTAAAAAAGCGGGCAAAAGCTATTAGTATTGATCCAACCCACCCAGGTTACAATGTGTTTGTCCCATTGCCATCAGGGAAAAGATATAGAACACTTAAAACGCACACTAATTGCTTAAAGCATAGTTTTTTTCCTAGGGCCGTATTGTCCATAATCCCATCAGGTACAGTGTTTTAGGAATTTTATGTAGATTTTTAACATTCTTTTATTTATTTTTAAATAACATTTTATATCTTGATACATTTAAATAGATATGTGGGCATGTGCTAGGAGTATGTATGTGTGGTTTTCTTGAGAAATGTTTTATTGCTGCTGTAAAGGGTATCCGAAAAATGTTTGTTGTATGTATACAATGACAATAAAGTATATCTATCTATCTATCTATCTATCTATCTATCTATCTATCTATCTATCTATCTATCTATACATAAATTACTGAAAATTGTTACCCATACTTACCGTAATTTTCCTTTCCTGGGTCCTCCTCATGTTAGCCTAGAATGGGTCAGCTCTGCCCCCTCTGACCCCTCCAGGACAACCTCTTCCTACCCTATAAAGGACAACTACCCTGCCCCCCCCCTCCTGCCAGCATTCAACATGTGAGACCTCGCAACGGCAAGTTTGGGTGGGAGATCCCTGGCTGACATGAGGAGGATCCGGGAAAGGAAAATTATGGTAAGTATGAGTAACAGTTTTCCGTAATCCTGGAACTTACTCATGTCAGCCTGCAATGGGATATAACAAGCAATGCTATATTCAAAGGGAGGGGATAGAAAAACCAAGGCGACAACATCATAACTACTGCCAAACAAAATTTAATGAGGCAGAGCAGCCGTAGTGACCATAGACCCAAACGTCTGTGAAGGTGGAAGGGTAACATCCACTCTGTAGTGAGGAATAAACCTATTAGCCATGCTCCAGCTTCCTGCCCTGCATATGACCTCCGCCGAGACCTTTGCATATGCCCCGCATGAAGCCGCCATGCCCCTAGTAGCGTGTGCCTTCAACTCTGCTGGAGGAGGAAGCCCCTGTAATCTGTAAACACTTTTAATTGTTTTAATAATCCAAGCCGATATAACTATGGGCAGAATGGCACACACTTTCCTCGAACCGTTAGGCAAAACAAACACATTTTCCTCTTTACGTAACTCGCTAGTTCGTTCCATATATATGACTGCTGAGAAGCATAGGCTCATTTATGACCAACTAATAAACCAATACCTTGCCCCCCCAAAAAGACACAGAAGCTGATTAAGTTGGAAATAGGGCAAGGCCACAGCTTTATTGAACTTTTCAAAAGTACAACTTTGCAAATCTACTAAACAATGCCAGTCATAGTATACCGTGTGCACCCATAAACATAAACTTACATAGTCTAAGAGGCCTGTCCTTACCATCAGTGCCAGATAGGCATTAGACTGACCCCAGAATTTAACTTGAGGGCATAGCCCATAAAGCAACATCAATTGCTGGCAAGGTCAAAACCGCCAATAAAGTTGTGCCAAAACGTCACAACGGGCAGGAGGGTGGGCAACTCTTGTGACAGCTGAATCTCCTCAGAGCAGTTGGATGTGCCTCAGCATAGCCTTTTCCTAGAGTTCAGGCCCCACCCAGTCACCTCAGGTCTTGTAGCCAATCCTAAGGGAGCTACTTAACTTCCCTTTTAGGTTCACACCCACAGTGATGCCATGCTTCCAGCAGTCAAGGCTCCCTTTCCCTAAAGCCAGTTCAAGGGGCCTTCATTGTATCGCATTATTTCTATTATTGCATTGTAATATAAAATGAAATAGCTCAACTCACCATAATGCAGAATCAGTGGGAGCCCCGAGTGAGTCACTTGCCACGTCACCTGCCACACGTTGCGGATTGTCCACTTGCCATGTCACCTGCCACAAATTGCAGATTGTCACTTGCCACGTCACCTGCCACACGTTGCAGATTGTCCACTTGCCACGTCACCTGCCACATGTTGCGGATTGTCCACTTGCCACGTCTCCTGCCACATGTTGCGGATTGTCGCTTGCCACGTCACCTGCCACAAGTTGCAGATTGTCACTTGCCATGTCACCTGCCACAAGTTGCGGATTGTCCACTTGCCACGTCACCTGCCACACGTTGCGGATTGTCCACTTGCCACGTCACCTGCCACAAGTTGCAGATTGTCACTTGCCACGTCACCTGACACACATTGCGGATTGTCCACTTGCCACGTCACCTGCCACATGTTGCGGATTGTCACGTCACCTGACACAAGTTGCAGATTGTCACTGGCCACGTCACCTGCCACACGTTGCGGATTGTCCACTTGCCACGCCACCTGCCACAAGTAGCAGATTGTCATTTGCCACGTCACCGGCCAATGTTGCGGATTGTCACTTGCCACATCACCTGCCACAAGTTGCAGATTGTACCTTTTCACGCCACCTGCCACAAGTTACGGATTGTCATTTGCCACACGTTGCAGATTGTCACTTGCCACGCCACCTGCCACAAGTTGCAGATTGTCACTTGCCACGTCACCTGCCACAAGTTGCAGATTGTCCACTTGCCATGTCACCTGCCACAAGCTGCAGATTATTACTTGCCACGTCACTCTGCAGACTGCAAGGTGGAGAAGATGGAGGGAGGAGGTGGGTGGAGCCAACACACACTCAGAGAAGGAAGAATGCTGGCGCTCTGCCACTGACATTGGACGCTGGACATTTTTAACTAGTCTGTCTAAACTGCAGCATTAACTGTTCCCCCATTTGAGGCTCCTGTCATGTCGGCTCTGAGACTCACTGACGTCACTTGTCTGAGACTCGAGTGCGATGTGACTCACTGACTTCACTCGTTGCTAGACGCCAGGCAACGAGTGCAAGGAAGAGGCTCCACCCACCTCCTCTGGCTCCTGGTCAGTGCAGCGCAGCGGCTTAATAACATTAGACGAGTCTCTCTCTCGGCGCCGGCACATGTCAGTGTGGTATTTTCGAGAGGGGCAACGGCCCTCCCCCCCCCCCCCCGTATCCGCTCCTGTCTTGTAGAAGCAAGCAGTAAGGCTTGCTTTCACTAAAAAAGGCACAAAGCTCAGAGACTCTCCATGGGGAGGCAATAGCTGTTAAAAAGATGGTCTGTAAGGTCAAGTGAAACATGAAGCATGATGAGAGCAGCTCAAACGATGGCAAGAGTAGAGCTTTCAGTACCAGGGTCAGGTCCCATTTGGGAAAGTTTGATTTCACCGGAGGATGAATCTTCACTGCAGCCTTTAAGAATTGGATGACCAAAGGATTAAAGGCTCATCTATGATTTGACATATGATTTGACATTGCTAAGATTGCTGAAACGTACACCCTCATGGAATTATACGCCAAGCCACTTTGTAGGCTAGGAAGTCTAGAACATTTGACACCAAAGTTTTTCAAACTCAATGGTAGGCAGAGTTTGTTGAACTTTTCTGGCTTTTAACAGCATTCCTTCCACATTTTCAGACAGTTGTAGACCTCTCAGAGACCTCCTTTCAATCTCCATGCAGCTAGCTTCAACCGGTTGGGGTTCGGATGATAAACCCCAATCTAGCACAGAAGATCTTGACAAACAGGTAGCCTAACAGGTTGTTACAGCTTCATTTTCCAGGCTAGCATGAACCAGGGCCTCCTGGACCGAAAGGGGAGAATTAATATGGCCGACACCTTCTCTCTCTGGATCTTCAAGAGAACTTTGAGTATCAGGGGAAGCAGAGGGAACACATATACTAAGTTAAAGTTCCAAGGTGTGAGGAGGGCACCTTGGGCTAGGGTTTGTGGATCCCAGGACCGGAAGAAGTAAAGTGGGAGCTGAAAGGCCAAGGCCCCAAGGCCATCGGGTCTATGGCTGGAGATCCCTACATGTCAAAGATTCTGTGCAGATAACTGGGATTGAGGCTCCACTCATTGTGGTCTAAAAATCTGCAGCTGGCGCGATCTGCTAAGACATTCTCTGAACCTGGATGGTGAGTGGCTGTTAGAGATTTGACATTCCCTTCTGCCCATTGGAAAATCCAACGTGATTCTTAGTAGAGGAAGACTCTTTCTACCACCCTGTCGGTTCACATAGGCTACCGTGGTCCAGTTGTCAGAAAGAATTTTAACTAGCCGCCCCTTGCAAAAGGGTCTGAAAAGCCATCAGAGCCTGATGGACTGCCTCCAGTTCCAGAATATTCAAACCGTAAGCCTCCATGCTTCTCTACCTGCCCTGGGCTCGCTGACCCAAGCAATGGGCTCCCCAGCCCTGCAGACTGGCGTCTGTAGTTACTACAAGTGGAACCTGTAGAGCCAGAGGAATTCCAGCATTCAAGTTCAGGGTGACCATCCACCAAGGACCGAGCTACTATCAAAGGCAACAATATCTTCTGAGATAATGAATGGTGGTCTTACTGGCAACGGAAATTGAACTGGAACATCCTTCTTAGCCACCTGGCCCATGGCACCAATGGGATGGTCGGGGAAAGGTGACCCATATACTGCATACATTCTTTTGCCGAAAGAGATGATCTCGACATCACTATTTTTGTACATAACTGTACTTCTTGTACTTTCTTCCGGGGAGAAATACTAGACCCAAGTCTGTATTGAACTGAACCCCCAAATATTCCAGAATTTGAGCCAGATGCATTTGTCTTTTTTTTTATCTATCAGCCAACCGAATTGAGCAAGCATCTCGCAGACTAGGACAGCCTGATCGTGCAGAATGTCGCTTCATGGAGCGAGCAGCAAGATATCGTTGAGATAGTGGATAATCTGGATCCCCTCGAGTCTGAGAGATGCAATGGTTGTTGACAACATCTTTGAGAAAGTCCGAGGAGCGGAACAGAGACAATGAAATTGGTAGTGAGCACCTTCTACGGTGAATCTTAAAAACGATGATGTGTCAGATCGATGGGAACGTGGAGAAATGCATCTGCTAGGTTGATTGAGACCCAATCTCAATCTCAATCTCTTGCTTTTACCACTGAGTGACTTTCCGGTGACTCCATTTTGAAGGGGGGAACTTTTATGAAGGATTTTAAAAACTTTAGATTCAGAACTGGGCTGAAGGCTCCTAATGACTTTGTAACTAGGAATAGAGGGGAATATATACCTTCCCCATCCGGAACTGGAAGAATAACGTATACTCTTAACAATTCCTCTACAGGTGAAAGCCAGTAAATTAGAATATTTTGAAAAACTTGATTTATTTCAGTAATTGCATTCAAAAGGTGTAACTTGTACATTATATTTATTCATTGCACACAGACTGATGCATTCAAATGTTTATTTCATTTAATTTTGATGATTTGAAGTGGCAACAAATGAAAATCCAAAATTCCGTGTGTCACAAAATTAGAATATTGTGTAAGGGTTAAATTTTGAAGACACCTGGTGCCACAAACTAATCAGCTGATTAACTCAAAACACCTGCAAAGGGCTTTAAATGGTCTCTCAGTCCAGTTCTGAAGCCTACACAAACATGGGGAAGACTTCAGATTTGACAGCTGTCCAAAAGGCGACCATCGACACATTGCACAAGGAGGGAAAGACACAAAAGGTTATTGCTGAAGAGGCTGGCTGTTCTCAGAGCTCTGTGTCCAAACACATTAATAGAGAGGCAAAGGGAAGGAAAAACTGTGGTCAGAAAAAGTGTACAAGCGATAGGGATCACCGCGCCCTAGTCAAGATTGTGAAAAAAAAACCCTTCAAAAATGTGGGGGAGATTCACAAGGAGTGGACAGCTGCTGGAGTCAGTGCTTCAAGATCCACCACCAAGAGACGCTTGAAAGACATGGGTTTCAACTGCCGCATACCTCGTGTCAAGCCACTGTTGACCAAGAAACAGCGCGAAAAGCGTCTCACCTGGGCTAAGGAAAAAAAGAGCTGGACTGCTGCTGAGTGGTCCAAAGTCATGTTTTCTGACGAAAGCAAATTTTGCATTTCCTTTGGAAATCGAGGTCCCAGAGTCTGGAGGAAGACAGGAGAGGCACAGGATCCACGTTGCCTGAAGTCTAGTGTAAAGTTTCCACCATCAGTGATGGTTTGGGGTGCCATGTCATCTGCTGGTGTCGGTCCACTCTGTTTCCTGAGATCCAGGGTCAACGCAGCCGTCTACCAGCAAGTTTTAGAGCACTTCATGATTCCTGCTGCTGACCTGCTCTATGGAGATGGAGATTTCAGGTTCCAACAGGACTTGGCGCCTGCACACAGCGCAAAATCTACCCGTGCCTGGTTTACGGACCATGGTATTTCTGTTCTAAATTGGCCAGCCAACTCCCCTGACCTTAGCCCCATAGAAAATCTGTGGGGTATTGTGAAAAGGAAGATGCAGAATGCCAGACCCAACAACGCAGAAGAGTTGAAGGCCACTATCAGAGCAACCTGGGCTCTCATAACACCTGAGCAGTGCCAGAAACTCATCGACTCCATGCCACGTCGCATTAATGCAGTAATTGAGGCAAAAGGAGCTCCAACCAAGTATTGAGTATTGTACATGCTCATATTTTTCATTTTCATACTTTTCAGTTGGCCAACATTTCTAAAAAATCCCTTTTTTGTATTAGCCTTAAGTAATATTCTAATTTTGTGACACACGGAATTTTGGATTTTCATTTGTTGCCACTTCAAATCATCAAAATTAAATGAAATAAACATTTGAATGCATCAGTCTGTGTGCAATGAATAAATATAATGTACAAGTTACACCTTTTGAATGCAATTACTGAAATAAATCAAGTTTTTCAAAATATTCTAATTTACTGGCTTTTACCTGTATATAAGTTTGCAATAACTGCCGCTACTTGAGACATCTTGGCATTCAAGCTTCTACAAATGCAGATTGATTAGGTCTTTTGCAGAACTCCAAGCAATATCCTCTTCGTATTACATCCAAAAATCCATGCATCCTCCACTTTTCCTGCCAGTGTCACCTCAAAATGAGCGAGTCTGGCCTCCATTTGAGGTCACTGGACAGAGACAGCTTCAGAAGGATTTGTCGGTAGGTTTATAAAGCGGATTGGGTTTACCCTTTGAACCCTTAGCAAAGTTTGAGGGGTTTGACCTCCACTGGCTATTTTATACACACAACGTGTTGGAAATCAGCAGCATAACTAGTTATGTTATTTTACTATGTGCCTTCAAAGAGGAACTGAAAATGTTGCCCTAAAAAGGCAGACAGAGAGCAAAGGGTTAGTCACCAGTATTTTCTGTGGTCTCGGTGTAGCTGATCTTTCCCAATTAATGAGGAGGTAGCAGTGCCTTAGATCTTACACTGCAGATATTCAACTATGAGGCTGTATGCACAGGATTGCCTAGACACACTCACATACCAGGAAGTGTGCTGCTATTTTGCTGGAGGAATTACAAGGTAAATCTTTCAGAGTACTGTGTAAGCACTAACAATACTACATTTTCTATATAACAAACTTCTGGAGATCTGTTCTATTTAAGTGGCTCCCAAGGGTTTTGGACATTCTTCAACTATACTGGTTCTGTTCTTTCACCAAAAAGGCCCCTCATTAACCTCATTTCACATTTGTCACAAAGAAAAAAAAACGGACAGTTAAAAATATTTAAAGCAGCAGTGCATAAAGAACAGTCAAATACACAAAGAAGAAAACAAGGAAATATAAAGAACACTAAATTAAACAAAACTGCCATAAATACAACCTTCAAGGCTGGTTTACGCCAGATGCTTTCCACTACGTGTAGGCTGGTGCAGGTTGACCTTCCTACAAAGGTGGTGCTGCTGCGTCCATTCCTCTTAGGCCTCCGTACGTGTCATCAGGTGGGCTGCTGTCCGATTGGATGCTGTCATCCGGGTGACCCCATGAGCCATCTTTAGTGAGGGCAGAGCTTACAAAAAGCCCTGACTCACTGCTGTTGGTGTGTATTTTGTGTGTGGTTAAGTGAGGGACAGGTACCAGCTTGTCAGGGAGAGTGAGCCTAGCTTAGGGAAAGGTTCCAGAGGAGGAGGGACAGCATAGGGATTGTTGCCAAAGCTTCTTGGGGAACTCTTCCGCTACGTGTGCTTACTGTATCTGCCTAACCGCAGTTCCCTGCACCAGGTGCTGCCAGGCTCTGTACATCGCTCTCTATCTGCGAGTCCCACATTTGAGTGTTGCTGCTCGTTTCTTACTGTTGAAAAGACTCCCACTTCTCAGCCTACATGCGTTTTTCAGTGCTGTCAACAAAAGTACAACCTGCTGCATTTTTTTCAAATGGAACGCATCAAAACGGGTATAAATGTACCATAATGCATATGGTCCTAATGAAAATAAAGATTTTTCAAGTGTCAAAATAAAAAAATAAAAAAAGGAAAAAAGCGCACTGGACTGCACTGATAATGTGTCAAAAATGTATCAAAATGTGTGTAAATATGTATGCAAAAATGCTGAAGTTGTGGTGCAAACTTCTCCTAAACAAAAAGAAAAAAGTTTTGGTTTTTTTCAAGCAAATTTTGCCTAAGCAGCTCATTGATAAACAAAGACTTTGGTGAAATTTTGCCAGAAACAAAACTACTATTTTTACAGTAAAAATCAATTTTCACCTAGCTCATCCCTAATCATAATTCAGGAGTGCAGTCAGATCATCATGGAGATGCCTTCTGCTTCCTATCTGCCCTAGAAGTATAAAGTGTTCAGGTTCATGTGACAGCAAGAGGGGTTCGGAGCATGATGCACATTTTCATAAATGGGCCACTAGGTTCTGAAGGGCCCATGTGCACCTGTACAGTCTGTACAAATGATCTGTCTGTCCCCGGTTGTTTGGCAAAACAACCAACAGCCTACCTGTAGTTTGTAACCATCTCTACCTGTCCTTGACCACCCCCATTGATAATTTGTTTCATATATGACTAAGGAAAAAAAAATGATGCCGTTTGTAAGATAAATACCAAAATAAGTTATTTAAATGATGTGGTTAAAAAAAAAATCACCTAAATTCTATGCATTTTACTTCCCTTTTTATTTTAAAACACATCATGATTCAATGATTCAAGTGAGCCCACAAAGTACAAAAAAAAAATAAAAAAATTGCATGTAGTTTTTGATCTGTACCTGGAACTGCAACATGCTATAGGTCATGTCAGTTAGTAGCTTAGAAACAAAAAAGATTTGTATCTCTGATTAATTGGAAATATAGCACTCAGCAACAGCTGTGCAAGACTGAGCTCTACAGAAAATAAACCAGAAGCCAGTTTGGTTAAGACCAGGGACACCCAGACGTTAACTGGTGCGCCACACTCATATGTAACAGGTGGTGAGCCACACCAACTATTAATAAATAGCGCTCCAAATCTAATAATAGCACCCCATTTCTAATTGTATATATATATATATATATATATAATTTTTTTCTTTTTCGTGTTTTTTTTTTCCATTTTTTCATAATTTTTTTGGAAAATGAGAAGCTGATAGCAGGGTTTATTTTAATCTTTCTCCTTTAGCAAGTACACTCAATCAAAACATAAAGTAATATTAACCCTTTTACTGCCATTGATGTCAGTTGCAGTGTGGGGGGGGGGTACACACACACACTCTTGGTGGCTGCAGCTAACTGTCAGATGCTTCCACACACCCCTATAACAAACCCCTAGCACATGTCTCCGCCATGTTTCCCAGGCTCGAGGCTCCCATCAGCTGTCCCCCATGTGATGAAAAAAAATGTCATTGTAGTTTAAAATTGTATTATGTAGCGAGTGCCTTACTCTGTCACCTGCAACCTCTCTAAGCTGGCCGTCACGAGTGCACAGACTTTTTACAGAAGGGAGAGCTGCCTGCCAGTCCCTTCATGGGCTTTTCACCCCCCTCCCTCTCCTCACTGACTCACACAGAGCTGTTCATTCTGCAGCCTCCCATGTGCTCCTATTGGCAGGAGAGGAGCCAATTAAAGGCACAGTTACAGCTACAGCAAGCAGCTGAAAAGGACTCTGGAATATGAAGTCTCAGCACAGAGCGGTCTCACTGACTTTTTTTTTTGGTCTCACTGACTTTTAAAGAGGTAGGACTATAAATCCCAGCGTGCTCTGCTGGCAAGAAAAGAGAGACTCCATTTTGATTCCCTGAAGAGAGGTCAGTCAGCATGAGGCTGAGGAAGAGATCAGACCTGAGGGAGAGATGTTGTCTGTCAGGTGATTTCACCGTGCGATTCAGACCTCCGCCATCCAGCCTGAGAGAGGGGGATCCCATGTGCACATCCAGGCGCATCTGTACCGATGGTGAAGCGTTCCAGTGTGAAGTGACCAGTCAGGTCGCCAGGAGAGCCTGCCTGTTCCAGGACGTTCGTTTGGGCCTTGATCGCAGGATTGGGTGAGGGAGCTTTTTGCCCATTTGCAGGAAACAGGGACACTGCACCATAGTTCGTGTTAAATGAACACTGTATACAGATATTATTGCTAGTAGTCATCTTGCTGACGCTTGTAGTGCCACAGGGATAAAGGATAAGGCTATGGATTTCAGGGACACTGTATATAGACATCATTGTCCTCTCACCTTGCTGAGAAAGATCCTGCCTGCTTCACTTGATAATCTGGGCCAGTTGTGTTGTTTGGCCCTGCTACCCAGGAGTTTAAGTGCACCAACGAAAGTGGCTAGCTGAAGACACAAAGTTTTATCTTTTCTTCAAAAGGACTTAAGCTACTAGTACCATACAAATCCGCACACACATATTCAGGGCTCTGTATATGCAGTGGGTGTGTGTGTGGGACAGCTTATCTAGAAAGGTAAAGGGGTTGTAAATGTTCGTGTCATCTTATGCATTAAGGTGAAAAAACACCTGTCAGTGACCGCCCCCCCAGCCCCCCCGTTTTACTTACCTGGCCCCTCGAACTTGACCCACAGGGACGCGCTGTCTCTCTGCCTGGGGTTCTCGGCTGTTGATTGGATAGATTGATAGCAGCGCAGCCATTGGCTCCTGCTGCTCTCAATCAAATCCAATGAAGCGAGCGCCGGGAGGGCGGGGCTGAGTCTTCCATTCGGCCTCTATGGATACCGAATGCTGGACTCGGGAGCGCGCCCGCAAGGTAACCCCCTTGAGAAAGCGCTTCTCCGAGGGGGTTATCAAATGTGGGAAGGAGCCGCGAGAACTGCCCAGGAACCCCAGAAGAGCAGGTTCGAGGCAACTCTGTGCAAAACAAGCTGCACACTGGAGGTAAGTATGATATGTATGTTATTTTTATTTTTTTTACCTTTACAATTACTTTAAGCCATTGCATGTTGATTTGAATAAAGTGTTTAAAGTTGGGCCTGTGGTACCAGTCAGGGGACAGGAGAGAGAGAGCTGACACAAAGAGCTCTCCTCCTGCCTGGAATCATAGAGCCAACATGAGTAAAGGTAACCAATCCGATTTAACCACTTCAATACCGGGCACTTTCACCCCCTTTCTTCCCAGACCAGTTTTCAAAGCTGTCCCACTTTGAATGAGAACTGCACGGTCATGCAACACTGGACCCAAATGACATTTTTATAATTTTTTCACACAAATAGAGCTTTCTTTTGGTGGTATTTAATCACAACTGGGATTTTTATTTTTGTGAAAAAAAATGCATTTTTCTTAGTGTCTGTTATAAAATTTTGCAAATAAGTAATTTATCTTCATATATTTTGACCAAAAATGATACTGCTACATTTCTTTGGTAAAAATAACCCAAATCAGGGTTTATTTGGTGTTGGCGGTGATGGGGGACAGACAGATATTTTGTGCACTGTGACAGATGTTTTATTGGACACTGACATGTGTATGGAGTATCAGTGGTGCTTGGTGTACTGTTTGTGGGGGGATCTGTGACAGATCTCTGCAGCCCCCCCCCCCAAAGCTAGTCACAAAAAAAGTCCTTTAAGTGCACTGTGTTTGGGCGCTGGACACAGTGCACTATGGGAAGCGTGACATCAATGCAATCACATAATGGGGTTTTTGCTGCATTGTGGCGCAATGCAATGTACCACAACACTCCTTCATTCTTGATGTGTTTTTTTCATTGGCACCGCCATAAGACATGGTGCTTTCCCTTGGCGCCGCAACGTCACTTCCGGTTTCACAAGCGCCTGAGAGGGATGGAACGTAAGGCCTGAGCAGGCCAGGAAGAGTCAGCAGCCAGTCAGTAAGCATCCTCGGCCGTCGGCCAGGGCATATATGCTGCTGCTGGACAAGGTCAGTGGGTTATTGCTGATGCCCTGCATCAGCGGGGAGTGGGGGCAGTTATAATGGGCACAGCAGGTGTACATGACTGTCTGGAAACTCAGCACAGGGATGATGGTGGGAAGTGAACCCCTCATAATGGCTGCAGTGAGGCTGCAATTGATGGCACAGTGGCTGCATTTGATGGCACAGTGGCTGAAATTGATGGGCACAGTGGCTGCATTTGATGGGCACAGTGGCTGCATTTGATGGGCACAGTGGCTGCAATTGATGGCACAGTGGCTGCATTTGATGGGCACAGTGGCTGCATTTGATGGGTTTTTTTTCAGAATTTTTCAGTTTGTTTATGCCCCCCAAAATTTTTGAGCACCAGCCGCCACTGTCCTTAATGCTGCACAGGCCTGCATTCCACTCCCATGGAAGCAGTCTGTGCCAACGGTGGCCAAATGGCTCGCAAGAGGACATTGAGCAAATGGAAGATCTGACCTCTGCTCTATGGGATAAGTCAGAGGAACATACGTAAGTCCAGATGGTGTTATTGGGACCTCTTCCGCTTCTCTGACGAATTCATCCAATACAAGATTAGGATCCCTTGCTTGAGATTTCCACTGCCTGATTGGTGCTGTTGACCTTGGCTCCCTGGGGGTGACACCCCATCCCCCTCCTCCCCAATCCTCACCCCAGTTCTTCCCTCTTAACCCCCCCCCATTTGTTTCCTCTCTCTCATCTATTCCTCCTCCCCCTTCTCGTTCTTTATCTGTTTCTTCTCCAATTTTTCCTTTATAAAAAAAAAAAAGTGATGTGTAAAGACCTGTATTATTTACCCCGTTTTAGACTTCAATTTGTGACATGGCAGATCTTTTTGGAAATTGAAGGATATCCTCCCTATCCTCCCCTGCCTTCAACACCACCTGATTGAAGGGTTCCTTTCATTTTTATATTTTCATTTTTCTTATTGCATTTTGTATTTGCTTTAGGCTACTTTCACACTGGGGCGGGTGGGCTTCGACGGTACCGTCGTTTTAGCGGCACTATTCGTCCGCTAGCGGGGCACTTTTAACCCCCGCTAGCGGCCAAAGAAGGGTTAAAACCGCTTTGCCGGCCGTTTGGCGGCACTGCCACATTGATTTTAATGGGCAGGGGCGATTTAGGAGCGGTGTTTTTACCGTCCTGCAAGCACACCACTCCAGTGTAAAAGCACTCGGGATTTTACACTGGAGAGACAGGAGAGCATTTTTTAGCGCTGTAGCACCTCAGTGTGAAAGTAGCCTTAGTATATTGCAATCCAGCATGGAGTATTGGTTGTGCTTATTTTGCTTAACACCCTTTGTATGCTATGGGAAGTTGCCTTTGTATTGTATCTGTGTCACATCTTTAAATAAAAATGAAAAAAAAAAAAGAGGTTAAGGTAAAAAATGCAGCTCCCCCCTCCTCCCAGCCCCCCCAATACTTACCTGAGCTCCATCTCGATCCAGCGCTGTGCACGAGAGCAGTAGCTCTCTTCCTCTTCATTGGCTCAATGACAGAAGCGGGAGCCATTGGTTCCCACTGCTGTCAATCACAGCCAGCGAGAAGGGAGACACACAGAGCTGGCTCGGGAGTGAGCACGCACAAGTGCCCCCATAGCAAGCAGGGGGGAGGAACCAGGAATGGCAGCGGGGGGGACCCGAGAAGAGGTGGATCGTGGGTTGCTCTGTGCAAAACAACTGCACAGAGCCGGTAAGGCTCGGTTCACACTGGGACAACTTCAAAGTCGCACAACTTTGCAGCCGCCCCGCACAACGCGACTTCAGCGCAGCTTGCAAACATCTTCTTTAAATGACTTCAATGCAAGCAGCTCTGAAGTCGTCCCCAAGTAGTACAGGAACCTTTTTCTAAGTTGGAGCGATTGGAACGGTTCCATTGCACTGAATGTAGCGCGACTTGTCAGACGGCTAAGTCGCCCCAGTGTGAACTGAGCCCAAGTCTAACATGCTTGATATTTTAAAAAATAAAAATTTATCTTTTACAATCACTTTAAGAGGAGATCTTGGCTGTGGGTAGCCTAAAACCCAGAACTGTACCAGGGAATAGGACATGGACACTAGGTAGTCAGGTATGTACTATGGTTCTTCATCAATGCTTAAACAAGGTAAGTAAAAAGGTGTGTGATAATTAGTCAAAGCACTATTATGTGTGCATCTGTCACGTCACACTCATCTCTGTATCTGTGCAGTTTCCTTCCTCACTCTTCGCTCTCATTGGTGTTTTTTTAGGTTTCTTCCTGACTGTGGTTACTTAAAAGTGCTTACTACCAGCAGATCAGCAGAAGCATCATTCATCCTGTCAGTGTGAGCGATGTACATCTCGGCTGTCGGAGTTCTCTGTCTGCTGGTGGGCTCTTCTCTGGGGCAAAGTGGAGATTCTACCGACACGCCAGGTAAGAACATTGTTTACAGCCTATCTGTCCCTACCAAGGTTTTAATCCAGCCACACCCAGACACATTACAATCTGTTCCAGTGCCAAAAACAATGTAGTGCCTAGGCCTACTAAAAAAAATCTGCTATACGTAGTGCACCCCCTATGTGAACTTGATTCCTTTTCCCCAGTTAAAGTGGAACTTCACTCTCTCAATGAACATTCACTATTTGTAATCCTTAAGCTTCTAGCATCAGTTAATTTATAGGAAAGTATATCATATTTACTTGTGTTAATTTTTTTTTTTTTTACATTCAGTACATTCAGTTACTTCCTGGTTTCCATGCCTAGGCAAATGATGTCATACATCCCAGGAGTCTTCAGTAGGGGAGGAGGGGCTCTCTCAGCTAAGCACACCCTCTCCTGCTTGCATGCCTGAGCTAATGGTAGGTGGATTCCAGGAAGTAAATGCTACATGAAACATCTGCCCTTACTCAAGATGGCCACGGCCAGAAATGCTAGGGCGGTGTTTTTCAAAGTAATTTCTCAACAAAATAAAGCATAGAGATGTGGATGGATGGGGGAGTTTGTTTTGAACAGTAAAAATGAAGATGCTGAGATGAAGCGTGGTTAAGCACACGCAGCCAGGTCTCACTGAGCTTCACAAAAATCCCACAGAATCTCTACAGCTGATGAGTGACTATGACTTCTTCCAAAAGACCAAGAGCTACATACAGTCACTTACATCCTGCACTTGGGTCATCTACTCACAATGCCACAGGATCATTGTTCCTTCAGGCCAGTGGCCATCAACCCTGTCCTCAGGGCCCACTAACAGGCCATGTTTGCAAGATAACTGAAATACATCACAGGTGATATAATTTCCTGCTCAGTGATTGCAGTATTCTAGTCTGCATCTCCCCTAAGGTAATACATAAAACCTGGCCTGTTAGTGGGCCCTGAGGACAGGGTTGATGACCACTGCTTCAGGCCACTGGACACAGTTCAGTCAGAGAGATGCAGACTTACACCACCACAGGACAACTGGACACTTTTCCCCCAACTTCCTCCTGGTGCTCTCTAGTCAGCTTCTCTAGACTCCAGGACTAAACTTTGCAAATAGGCCCCCCAGATAAGACTCTAGCTGGGACCTCACTGTCTTCTAGATGGTACATCCAATGATCCTGCTCCAGGGGTCTCCTCTAGCAGGAACTGGACCCAGGAACTCTATCTCCTGCCTCAGACAATTTATGGTTTTTTTTTTTAAGCCACCTACTGGGCACCCCCCAGGGATTACCTGGATTCCTCATAAATATTCAGGCTGCTTACTCTTATGCCGCCTACACACAATCGCACATTCCGACAACAAAATCCATGGTTTTTTTTACGATGAATGTTGGCTCAAACTTGTCTTGCATACACACGGTCACACAAATCTTGTTGGAAATTCCGAACGTCAAGAACGCGGTGATGTACAACATGTACGATGAGCAGAGAAAAATGAAGTTGGTGTAACAAGTAATTCTGCGCAGCCTGGAAAAATTAGCAGCTAACACAAATTAGATAAGTGCAATACAAATAGGTACAAATAGTATAGCGCTTAAAAATAAAACCGTGATTTAATACTAGTATCAGACACAAGGGTGCTAAACCCCAATGATCACTATTGAGAGATGTAAAAATAAGAAACACTGTGACTAGTGATGACTATCAGAGAAAGTTCCATTGAGAAGTGATTCATAATATAGTTCAAGTTTCCATGGGAAATGTTATTCAAAAACTTCACGTGAGAAACACCGCAGTGAACAGAGTATGTAGTTGAAGTGAGAAGTACCACCACCGAAAACTGGGAGGCTTACCGGAGCGTTTGAACCCACAAGAACATATATTCTGTTAGTCAAACAGGCTTGTGTTATGAAAACAACCAATGGGATTGGGCACTGGGATCCTTGGATTGCAACAACAGGAACATACGGCTATGGTAGGTGGCTGTATTGATGTATCTCGTGGAAAGCGGTGACCCGATGTGAATGCAGTAGATGGATTTAAAGTGGGGAGAACAAAAAGGGCCACATGGCGTAATTCTGTTTGGGTATACAGTAAAATTTAATGAAGTAGGAAAACTTACATTTAGCAGGTTAAAAACAAAGCTTTTTCTAAAAACAAATGGCGGCAGTGGAGTCCTTCCCAACGCGTTTTGTCTCCTTGCACGTCATCTGGCCATCGTCTGCATAGCTCCCAACTGTCCCTGATTTTGAGCAATGTCCCTCTGTCCCTCTTTCCTCCTCAATTGTCCCTCATTTTCGTCTGATCTATATAGTTGCATATAAAATGCAATTTTTATCTTTCAAAAAGTGTTTCTCAGTGCTAAACCTTTCATCCAAATTCTGCATTTGTCAATTTTAAAAGCCAATATAAAGGAATATTAGTGGTAAAAAAAAGTTCTTATGGATGTAAATAACCTTTTTTTTTGGTTAATTCTCCTTTAAGGGGGTGTGGCAGGGGGCGTATCCTATGTCTGCATACGTTTGCAAGTAGGTGTCCCTCATTCCCATCTCAAAATGTTGGGAGGTATGTAATGGTGCAATGTCCCCTGATAGGTACTTCTTAGCATAAGGCCCCTTTCACACTGGGGCGGTTTGCAGGCACTATTGCGCTAAAAATAGCGCCTGCAAACCGACCTGAAAGTGGCACTGCTTTGTCTCCAATGTGAAAGCCCCGAGGGCTTTCACATTGGAGCGGTGCGCTGGCGGGACAGTTAAAAAAAAGTCCTGCTAGCAGCATCTTCGGAGCGGTGAAGGAGCGGTGTATACACCGCTCCTCCACCCCTCCTGCCCATTGAAATCAATGGGACACCGCGTCAATACCGCCCCGTTAGCGGCCGAATACTGACGGTAAAGCACCACTAACAATAGTGGCATTTTACCGCCAAAGCTGTCCCCGCCCCAGTGTGAAAGGAGCCTAAGTAATAGGTAAAGGTCTCTGTGTACCAGCTGTAAAAGGGCAGCCTTTACTCTTAACTCTTCAGCCGGCTAGCGTTGTGGCCCAATTGTACCATTGTGATGTCACCAGAACTGGAATAGAGGTCCGAATTGTCTAAAAGAGAATTTCCCTTTGAATAAGGCTGGGTTCACACTGCCACAATGTCAGACAACGCATGTGATTCGCACTGCACTGCTGTACAAATAACAAGCAATGTCTGTGCGATGCGAATTCGGCCATACAGATTGTATTGCTGAATTGGCATCGAATTCAGAACAAATTCTTGCAGGACCCTTTTTTGTTCCGCACCAGAATCAGATCGCATGGGTGTTCACACCCATGCAATCCGATTCCTGCCTGAATCTGTATGGCTGAATTCGCATCAAACAGACATCGCATGCGAATTGCACAGCAGTGCGGTGCGAATCACATGCAGTGTCTGGCATCGCAGCGGTGTGAACCCAGCCTAAACTGCCACTCGCCTCCTATTGTGTCTTGAGACAGGAAGTGAAGGGAGATCGCCCCCCTCCCCCCCCCAAAGGACACAGACAGCAATTTGATGGCAACTTGACAAGTTTAACACTCTATGCAAAGAAGGAAAAAAAGTTTTAGCTGTAGATGCACTTCGTTTGCCGCCCCATTTATAGACGAGTATTCAGTAAAAGTGATCTGGGAGGCTCCGGAGCTGCCTGATCACCTTTACTACACTGTGAATGGAGCGATTTGGGGCGGCCAAGACCACAGTAACTAACTTCAAGAGAGAGAGTGGGAGGAGCACATGTGTTCCCCAATAACCTCTGCACTGAAATCAGAAGCCACAAGCATTTAATCATTTCTGGTTTCAGTTTACTCATTCTTCTGTAGCCATAAAAGCACAATCTGTGCTTGCTTAGCTGCAAGAGAGACATTGGGGGTCCAAAAGACCTCTGATCTATTCATATAGAGTACCTGTCACCTGTCAATGCTATCACAAAGGGGGCTTGTTAGCTGTTTAAAATAGCAATAAAGTTAAATGAAAAAAAGTGTTAAAAATGTAAATAATAATAAAATAAATAAAAATGAAAAGCAACCAGGTTGCCCCACTTATGAATTGGAATGCCAGCATGCACATAGAGAACGCCAGTGTTTATAACCAGCAATTGCGCCACACGTGAAGTATTGCCGCAAACATCGGAGTGTGAGCAATAATTCCAAGATATTCATTCACTGTTAATATTAATCTGATAACATGTAAAGGTTTTGTAAAGCATCACTCATGGACAATTTAGTCGTTTTTGCCTATTCGTTGGCATGCACAATTTTTTCAAATCAATTTTGTTTGAAATTTTCAATTTTTACAAAAACAGGAGCAAAAAAATATATCAAAGAGCAAAGTCAGGCATGGGTTAGTCTTCCAACTTGCATTTTTTGAACGTACACAGCAAAGCATTGTTGTTCACAGAGCAAACACAGTAACAATTTACTGTAACCCAATGATTTTGGGTATGTAGGTGAAAGACTGACTAGGTGTCATAAGAGACCATTCAGTCATATAGAAAACAAAACGAAAAAAGAAATATTAAACATACACGTCTGCTTGCACCCAACACTCTGTCTGCTCAAATCAGGCACAATTTTGGGCTTTACATTTTTGGAATGTGTTTTTTGACACAACCCCATCTTTTATATTATACTAAAAAAAATGGGTAATCTATTGTGTGTGCTTTAAAATTCATTTTATTGTATTTATTTGCTGAAAATATGCATTTAGTTGTGCAAATATCGTGTGATAACATTTTATTCCACAGGGCCTCTGCTTCCAAAAAATATACACTCACCGGTCACTTTTTTTAGGTACACCTGTTCAATTGCATGGTAACACAAATTGCTAATCAGCCAATCACATGGTAGCAACTCAATGCATTTAGGCATCTAGACGTGGTGAAGATGACCTGCTGAAGTTCAAACCGAGAATCAGAATAGGGAAGAAATTGGATTTAAGTGAGTTTGAACGTGGCATGGTTGTTAGTGCCAGATGGGCTGGTCTGAGGTTTTTTTTTAAAACAGCTGATCTACTGGGATTTTCACACACAACCATCTCTGGGGTTTACAGATAATGGTCCAAAAACGAGAAGATATCCAGTGAGCGGCAGTTGTGAGGACGAAAAATGCCTTGTTGATGTCAGAGGTCAGAGCAGAATGGGCAGACTAGTCCGAGATGATTGAAAGGCAACAGTAACTGAAATAACCACTCGTTACAACCAAGGTTTGCAGAACACCATCTTTGAATGCACAACACATCCAACCTTGAAGAAGATGGGCTACAGCAGCAAAAGACCACACTGGGTGCCACTCCTGTCAGCTAAGAACAGGAAACTGAGGCTACAATTCGCACAGGCTCACCAAAATTGGACAATAGAAGATTGGAAAAATGTTGCCTGGTCTGATGAGTCTCGATTTCAGCTGCAACATTCAGATGGTAGGATGAAAGCATGGATCCATGCTGCCTTGTATGATCAGTTCAGCCTGCTGGTGGTGGTGTAATGGTGTGAGGGATATTTTCTTGGCACACTTTGGGCCCCATAGTACCAACTGAGCATCGTTTAACCAATTCTGGACCGCCCCCAAAGTTATACGTCTGTATTTTGACGTTGAATACTGTTGTTCTGACAGCAGATAGCGGCCATAACCCTGGTATATTCTTAAACGGCGGGTGGTCCACTTTCAGATAAAGGTTGTCTCTGTGGCGGATTCCCGGCGAGATCACTTTTATCAGCTGGCGGGAAAGGTGCCCCCCCCTCTCCCGCCACGTTCCGGTTGTCCCCGTCGCTTACTGGAGCCGGCGGCTTTCCCCTCTGAGGCACTGTGTCGAGTGAGGGAAGGATGGCCCCCACTCGACTCAATGACATTGGATGACGGAAGCGACGCCCAACTGTCTTAAACGGACATTTTTTTTATTTAAAAAAAAAAGACGTTTTATTTTTATTTTTTTATTGCATTTACATGTAAATGTGAAATCTGAGGTCCTTTTGACCCCAGATCTCATATTTAAGAGGTCCTGTCATGCTTTTTTTCTATTACAAGGGATTTGTATATGCTGGATACAAATCTGATGCCTTTAATATCGAAAGAGGTACCCGACAGGGTTGCCCATTATCTCCCTTATTATTTGCCCTTATACTCGAACCCATGGCCCAATACATCAGAACAAACCAAACTATAACTGGCATTGAAGTAGGAGGTATTACACACAAATTATGTATATTTGCAGACGATATATTACTTTTTCTATCATCACCACAGGTCTCTGGTCCTAACTTAATACCGGCTCTTGATGGATTTGCAGCCCTATCCGGCCTTATGATTAATCCTAAGAAATGCCTAGTGCTTAATATTTCGCTCACAAACATGAAATTGATCCCGGCTAGGGCTGCACTCCCATTCACATGGGCAGAAAAATCAATCCCATATCTTGGAATTCATTTAACAGCATCTCATTCTGACTTATTCTCAACCAATTATCCTCCTGTATTAAGACAGATCACAAATCTAATAAAACAATGGTCGCAACTTCCTTTATCCTGGATAGGGAAGATTAATGCAATCAAAATGACTATTCTACCCAAATTGCTTTATCTATTCAGAGTCCTCCCTATTCCAATTCCTTCCTATTTTTTGAGAATAGTACAAAAAAGAGCAACTTTGTTTATATGGGGCTCTTCTAAACCACGTATACCTATACACACACTACATCTTCCCAAAAATAAAGGAGGCCTGGGATACCCTAATTTTACTAACTACTACAGAGCAGCACATTTGGCCAGTCTGTCCAAATACCATGCAAAACAGGAAATCCCATTATGGGTATTTATAGAGGCTTCAGAAAATGACCCTCTATTAATATCAAACTTGTTATGGCTTGATCCTAAAGACCGCTTTAAAATTCATAATCCCATAACTAAACACTTCTTATCTCTCTGGGATAAACTAAAAACCAAATATCAGTTACAATCTCCACACAGTCCTCTCCTTTCTTTTATCAGAAATCCGGCCTTTTATCCGGCATGGATCTACCCAAATTCTTTTAAAGCTTGGACAACATCAGGCATTCAGACACTAAATGACTTCATAGCATCTAAATCATTCCTTTCATTCCCATCGCTTAGAGAAAAATATGATCTACCAAACTCTGAGATATTTAGATATCTCCAAATCAAAAATTTCTATACACCATTCCTAAAGGGGGATACACCATTATCCCAATTATCCATTTTTGAATCAATCTGTACAAAAGATCCATTTGCTAAAGGTACAATTTCATCACTTTATAATCAATTATATGGAGTAGTAAATCTTAATAGACCCTCTTACGTTCAGAGGTGGGAGGAGGACCTGGGACGAACTTTAGAAGACACGGACTGGTCTAACATATGGCTCACATCTAAGTCATCTTCACCCAACATCTTAGCACTGGAGACAAATTATAAAGTCCTAACTCGCTGGTACCTTGTACCTGCTAGAGTGGCAAAATATTCACCTAATACCTCAGCTCTTTGTTTTCGAGGATGCCCAGAAATAGGCACACATTTACACATATGGTGGACGTGCCCAGTAATCCAAACCTTCTGGAAGGAAGTCTTCGTGATTGCATCTAAAATATTTAAAAAAATAATACAACCAGATCCATATATAACTTTACTCAATCTAAAACCGGAATGGTTAACACTCTCTCAATTCAAACTTATGATCCAACTAACAACGGCTGCAAAGCAAACAGTGGCCAAGGCATGGAAATCTCCTACATTGGTACTAGCAGAAACAATTCACAGAATGAATAATACAATGTCCCATGCTAAGATGGTAGCCATCGATCAAAATCAAATTCCAAAATTTGAAAAACTTTGGCATCCTTGGATAAAACAACAGTTCCTGTCAAATTTCAATGACTCTGTCCTGTTGCCATGGTAACAGATTGAATGACTTACAGAGACATCCATTCTAAGGCTTCAAAGAGAACTAAAAAGAATAATAAACTGACGAGCGGGACAACCTTGTGGACCATACCTCTACCTTTCAACCCTTTTTCTTCTTTCTCTTTCCTTTTCTCCACCTTACGATTAAAGCTCATTATCAGAATTTATTTGACCTATATACACTCTACCTGTAAACAATATGTATAGTAGGTATAAATCATTTAAATACCTACAAAAGTAACTAAGGAAATGATATATATCTTTAATTTAGGTTTACGTGAACCCAATGTTTAATATTTGAAATTTCATGATATTTACCTATATAAACCCTACTGTAAAACAATGAGCTTACTTTATAGATCCTTGTAAACTTACTTTATGTATCTTTATAATATTGTATACTCAATAAACTTCTTTTGACAAGGAAAAGTATAACCCCTTCGTGTCTAAAGGTAAAACAAATCCAAATGCCTAAGCACAATTTTGAAACTTTGACATGTGTTTGTAAAACCGCACATATCATCACAACTACTTTGTGCATCCAGGTGGATTATACCTTGTTTATTTTAGACAACTTTTTATTAATGCTCCTTCCCAGGGATTGACGAGGGCTGCAGAATATTTATGCTTAAACTTCCCCAGCCCACTATCTTCCAGAACCTTTCCAGGCAGACAGGATGAAGCAGTCAACCCTACAACCAGTGAAACACAGTACAGACCAAAACAATCACATGCAACTCAACTGATTACATTGAACCAGTAACTACATTTACCTAACCTAGCACCCATCTAGGAGGGTGCTATATGTGTATTCATGAAAAAGTCAATAAATGTATTTTGAAATCCAAACTAAATAAATAAATAAATTCAGCTTCATCTTACTTCAGAACTATGCCTCTAATGATGACAAAGAATGTGTTCATTTCATTTAAGATGATGACGACCTTGAACGTGAAATGAAGACTTCTGGGAACTTTGAGTGCTTTTCCAAGCTACGTTTGCATGAAACAACATTTACTTGCATTGTTACGGAAAGGCCTTATGGGACCACAGACATCACCTACTTCAACATATGGTAATTAATATTAAATCTTTGTATAATAATATAAGGTCAAACGAACAGGACACAATAACGTCCATCTAAAGTAGCAAGAGGATAGAACCTCTGTCAGGATTCTATTAGCTGTATCTCCAATGGTGTCATTGTAACAAGAATAGGTGGGAAAATGCTTGTTCTGGTGAAAGCTCCTGTTTTGTCCTTTGATCGATTTTAGTTTAGATAGTTTTAGATAATCTAAAAAAGAGCTCCAGTCCCCCCCCAAAAAATGTTTTAAAGTCGGCAGCTACAAATACTGTAGCCGCTGACTTTTAATATTAGGGCACTTACCTGAATCTGGTTTCAGCAATGTCCTCACCCGGCCGAGCCAATTGTTCTATCAGCTTCGGGTGCAGGCGCTGGCATCTTCAGCAAGGGAAACTGGCAGTGAAACCTTGCAGCTTCACAGCCAGCTTCCAACTGCGAAAGCAGAATGTGCGCTGTTCTTTCTGGTTCGCCCCACAGTCTTCTGGGACCTGTGATGTGTCCCAGAAAGCTGCAGGGGAAGGAGGGGGCTGAACTTCCTCTCAGATCACTGCGCGATCTGACTGGAAGTGCGGAAGCGGGTACCTGTCAAATACACTTTGTGCCACATGTAAAAGAGGAGGGGGGAGGAAGAGCAGAACTCCTCCTTTTGGGAGAAGTTGCACTTTAAGCTACAAGTAACCCTGGGTCAGATGTAAGATTGGTGGGCTCAGTATTATGGATCTGAAAGGCTTGCTAAAGTTCTGGCAGGATAAACAGGTATATTTTACATATATTAAACTCATACCAAAACATGCACTATATTACCAAAAGTATTGGGATGCCTGCCTTTACACGCATGTGAACTTTAATGGCATCCCAGTCTTTTTTTTTTTTTTTTAAAGGTTTTTATTTGCCACGTGTACATACACATCAGGAAAAACTAAAAGCAGGGTACAGTGATAAGTGTGTAAAACAGCATATCATTCGCTTAAACAAGTCTTGATGATCTCTATAACTGAATGCAGTATATTCTTCAGTAAAAATAGCTTTTTCTTTTTTGTATTGGTAATTGTGATATATATAAGTCATATCTAATTCTTTTAAAGAGAAGAGAAGAAAAGAAAATCCAAAACATCACTAAATGAAAAAACAAAAATTAAACAAAGTCGGAGGCGAACTCCTCCATAAACTCTTGTGCTCCGTGCTGTTATTCGTTCAGAACCATAGGTGTGCACAGGGGGTGTGCTGGGTGTGCCAGGGCACACCCTAAAAACCCTGTGTGCATTAGCATTATCACATTGTGTGGTGGCGGGGAGATGGGAAATATCTCCCTCTGCCCAGTTCTGCCATTAATGAAGTAGTGCTATCATGCTTCTCTTTCACTGTGCCAGCTCTGCCATAAGTGTGTGTGTGTCTATATAAATATATATATATATATATATAGACACACACACACACGTGTGTGTTTGAGCTTTGGGCTGCACACCCTAATATAATAGGCTGCACACACCCATGTCCAGAACCAAACTCCCATATTCACATCTCACATTGTGTACAGATCTCATAACATATTTATTGTAAAGGAACCATCTTAAATTTCAGTTTGTATGATTTCACTAGATTTTATCCATTTACCCCAAACTTTATTGAATTTTTTTGCACATCCCCTTGCTTCATAAGTCATTTTAATGATGGCATTGGCATTGACCAGGCCCTTCCAGGTGTCTAACATGAGTCCCTCTTAATCCAGTTGAGAACAAGCAGCTTTCTAACATAGAAGAATAGTAATCGTAATAATGTTCTCATACTGTTACTAGTAGTGGGCTACATATATTTGGAAGATCAAATGTATCAGCAATAAACTGAGACACCTGCAACCATAAGGGCCATATCCTATTACAGTCCCATACCATATGGATAAAGGATCCTTCTGCTGCTAAACATTTATGACATGTGGGGTTGTCTCTCCTTCCCATTTTATACAGTCTAAGTGGAGTGGAGTGCATTTGGTGTAGATACCGGAGTTGTATTATTTTTTCCCTGGCAGAGATAACTGTGGGCGTATATGAGGTCAACACTTCCCCCCATTGTTCCTCCGTTAGTTCTGGTATAACAGCGGTCCACCTATCTCTAGTTTTCTTTTCTTTTGGGTGTTCTTTGCCTATGAGTACACTATAATGCCCCGTACACACGGTCGGACTTTGTTCGGACATTCCGACAACAAAATCCTAGGATTTTTTCCAACGGATGTTGGCTCAAACTTGTCTTGCATACACACGGTCACACAAAGTTGTCAGAAAATCCGATCATTCTGAACGCGGTGACGTAAAACATGTACGTCGGAACTATAAACGGGGCAGTGGCCAATAGCTTTCATCTCTTTATTTATTCTGAGCATGCGTGGCACTTTGTCCGTCGGATTTGTGTACACACGATCGGAATTTCTGACAACGGATTTTGTTGTCGGAAAATTTTATAGCCTGCTCTCAAACTTTGTGTGTCGGAAAATCCGATGGAAAATGTGTGATGGAGCCTACACACGGTCGGAATTTCCGACAACAAGGTCCTATCACACATTTTCCGTCGGAAAATCCGACCGTGTGTACAGGGCATTAGAGCTCCAAGGAGACCCTAGCCGCCTTGGTGCACCACAGAAAGGAGGTCAGCAAGGAATTAATGTATCAAATTTTTGGGGGGGGAATATAGATCGGGGCATTGGTGAGCACATATAAAAATTTAGGCAAGAAAATAATTTTAAAAAAATTAGCTCTACCTAGCAGTGTAAGTGGCAGGTCTTTCCATTTCTGCAATCTGTCACTAAAAGATCTAATTATAAATTCACATCTGCGAATGAGTCTACTGGCATTTGGACATTTTTTTTCCCAAGTACTTGAATTGGGATGTAACAGCTAGGGGACACTGAGTGGAGAGTATTAAATTTGGCTGAGGGTCTAGAGGAAATAGTGTTGACTTGGACCAGTTGATTCTAAAGCCAGAGAAATCTCCAAATTTCTGTATTATTGAGAATGCAGCAGATAAGGATGTATCTGGGTCTCCCAAGTACAGGAGCATGTCATCCGCATATAATGATACACGTTCCTCCAGACCCCTGGCCAACAACCCATCAATGGTGTCATGAGTTCTAATTTTAGCCACTAGTGGCTCAATAGCTAGAGCAAACAGAAGAGGAGACAGAGGGCACCCCTGTCTCGTCCCTATATGTATCTGGAAAGTATTCGCTATAAGCCCATTTACTCTAATACTCGCTTTGGGATCCTTATACAGTAGTTTAACCCAGGAGACAAATTTGGGCCCAAAGCCCAACCTAACAAGAAGGGAGAAAAGGTAATCCCATTCCACCGAGTCGAATGCTTTTTTAGTGTCTAGTGATGCTATCACTCTATTGCCCGTATTAATATGCTGAATCTGTAAATTAACATATAGTCTTCTAAGGCTCATTTGGGTACTGCGACCCGGTATGAATCCCATCTGATCAGAGTTAATTAATTGGAGAAATACCAATTGCAACCTATTGGCCAAAATTTTGGCCAATATTTTGACATCGGAGTTGATCAGAGATATCGGTCTATATGACTCACATTGTTACGGATCTTTCCCAGGTTTAGGTATCACCACAATCAGGGCCTCATGCAAAGATTTAGGGTGTATACCCTCTTTTTCTGCCGCTTTAAAAACCTTTTGTAGAAGTGGTGCCAAGTTCTCCTTATGTAACTGATACCAGTCGGCCAGAAAACCGTCAAGTCCAGACGACTTACCGGGTTTGAAAGAGGAAATGGCACCACATATTTCTTCCAGTATTATGGAATGTTCCAGGGTATAACTATCCTCCGAGCTTAATGAAGGCAAAGTCAGACCCTCCAAATAGGAAGATAGTTCCTGATCTGTATGTCAGGTCTGTGACTGGTATAGGGTCTCATAGAACTCTAGAAACGTGTTCAGAATTCCTTGAGAGTCCCTCATCACATCTCCTCTTGGGTGTCTAAGTTGTATCACAGAAATGGGGGCATATAGAGGTTTCGCTAAAAAGGCTAACAAGCGCCCACTTTTATCGCCAAATTCAAAAATGGTTCTGGTCTGGAGTAAGTGTTTTTTTTTTGATTGTTCTGTCAGAAGTAACCTGTACTGCCTCGTCTGGTCTTGCCATGTTTGGTATGTATTAGGGGACGGGTCATGGATATACCTCTGTTCCGCATCGGTAACATTGAGTTATGTGTTTCTTATGCCAAAATTTAAAGCTCTTGAGAAATATCTTGTTTCTTTAGTGAACACCTTCCTCATGGTCGCCTTAAAAGCCTCCCATTGGTTGTGCACTGGAGTATCTGCACTATTTTCCCTCCAATAATGATCAATAGCAGTTTTGCATTTCAGGGTAATGAGTTCCTCCTGTAACCAATGTACATTCATACACCAGTGTTTCCTCCCTTGGGCAGCATTCAGGTCTATATTGGACAGTGTCTTATGGGTCTCCGAGTGGCAGGAGTATTCTCTGACTCCAGGGTTTTTTTGACGCCATACATCAGTGAGAGCATAGCTCTCCAAACAGAAGGAAAGAATGTGGTGTGAGTCAGAGGTACAACCATGTCTGTCAAGAGTCACATCCGACACTGCATTGAAGTCTCCTAGCAACAGTAGTGGTCCTTGTGCTAGCAGCACAGCCTCCGTTAAAATACCCTCCAACACCTGGAAAGAGAACGGGGGGGATATATATACCAATGTTAAGCATATATTAAACATCTGACATACTAGCAGGGCTTTTTTTTCAGCGGGAACGCAGGGGAACGCAGTTCCGGCACCTCCAGCACTGAATGTATGTAATAGCATGGGGTGTGGGGTGTGCTGGAGGGTCTATTGATGTTGGCTGCTGGGGGATCTATTGTCACTGGTGGGGATCTAATTTTGTGTGAGGGTCTATTGTTGCTGATGAGGAATCTGTTGTTGCTGGGGGGTCTTATGTTGCTGGAAGGGATCTACTAATGAGGGAGAGGTCTATTTTTACTGGCTGCTGGAGGATCTATTGATGCTGGCTGCTGGGAGATCTGTTGTTGCTGCTGGGGGATCTAATGTTGCTTAAGTTGATATTTTGTTACTGGGCGGGATATATTGTAGTGGGTAGTTCACTGTTCTTGTGATGGAGTCCATTGTTGCTGGGGGAGTCTATTGTTGTGTGGGGATCTATTGCTGGGATTCTGTTGTTGCTGACTGCAGGGGATCTATTTTACTGGTTTTCTTTTTATCATCAACATGTTTCATAAAAATGATTTAGCACCACAAAACGATACTTGGTTCTATATTCTCTAAAAGGGGCAGTACTGGTAGGTGGGTAGGGGGTGGAACCAAGGGACGGTGGTCAGAGGTGGGTAGGGGTCAGAGACAAGGGGTGACTCAGACGGGGGGAGTTCCTGCACCCATTCTCCGAGAAAAAAAGCCCTGGGTACTAGTATAGCATATCTACCATTGGGGTCCAGCTTGACCTGTAAAATATGTGCTGCAGCCTTTTTAGTAACCAGAATGGCTACTAATACCCTCTTGAGTACGTGGCGTATTCAGCATGGATAACCCTCATAATATTGGCTTTTTTCAAGGCCATCACTTTGGACCCCTGTAAATGCATTTCCTGCAGCAAGATAATATGGGGCTTATACCTCTTAATAAAGTCAAATATAAGTGATCTCTTTACCTTTGAGTTCATGCCTGGTACATTCCAGGACAGCAGGCTTATCTTATCTGCCATTTATACAGGGATAAGATAAATAAAGTACCTGAACAATCACTGGTCAGTGTATCCACCCTGCTGAGATCAGAACAGAAAAAAATAACAGCACACAGCACAAACCAAGAAAGCATGAAAACCCCTCCCTTCCCTCCCTGCACACAACCCCAACATGTTGTGCGCCTATATCCCATTACTGTAATTTTAGACTACCTCGGGGGGGGGGGGGGTCAAAGGTCTTTAGAAGTAAAATAGTAGCTGTATATCAGTTTGCAGAGTCCCTTGAAGGACCTAGGTAGCGTCCAGTACTATAGCAAACACTTCCTTTTTGCTCACTCAGGGATATGAGGATATATCAAAAGTGCAGCTCAGAAACAAAAACAAAAACGAGAAAAAACGTATCAAGAAATGAGAGAAGTATAGTCCAACTATGAACCAAAAGAAGTCCAGATAGTCTATTGGGGTTGCAGGAACGTTTCTCTTTCAACTTGTAGGTCTGCGCGGGACATCACGCAGGAGGAACATAGTGTCAGGAAATAAACATATAGCTACGCCACTAATTAACAGGAGAGTGGGTGTAGGCCGTGTGTCACAGATGCATAGCAGAAGAGGCCTAGGACACTTAACGGTGTGCAGCAGGGCTAGAGCGCTCCCTAGCATCCAGCCAGTGCAATGCATCTAGGGGAGTGTTGAAGAAGTAAACTTTGCCCCTGTCTACCACTCTCAACTTTGCAGGGTAAAGCATTATTATTATTATTATACAGGATTTATATAGCGCCAACAGTTTACGTAGCGCTTTACAACTTGAGGGTAGACAGTACAAATACAATACACTTTAATACAGTAGGAATCAGAGGGCCCTGCTCCTTATGGGGCGTACACGCGGTCGGGCTTTTCGGCTACAAAAGTCTGACAGCCTGTCCGACAGACTTTCAACAGACTTTCAACGGACTTTTGGCGGACTTTCTAACGACCGGACTTGCCTACACATGATCACACCAAAGTCCGATAGATTCATACGTGATGACGTACAGCGGACTAAAATAAGGAAGTTGATAGCCAGTAGCCAATAGCTGCCCTAGCGTCAGTTTATGTCCGTCGGACTAGCATACAGACGATCGGATTTCTGGGTCCGGCGGAGTTACGACATAAAGATTTGAAGCAAGTTCCAAATCTAAAGTCCGTCAGATTTGCGACTGGAAACGTCCGCTGAAAGTCCGGGGAAACCCACACACAATCAGATTTGGTCCGTCGGCGTCCGTCTGACTTTTGTAGCCAAAAAGTCCGACCGTGTGTACGCCCCATTAGAGCTTACAATCTAAGAGGGAAGGTCAAGAGATACAAGAGGTAATAACTGTGGGCGATGTGCTGATTGAGAAGATAAATAGCATACTGTATGCCAATTGTAACTCCCGGAGCCTTTTCTTTACGTAGACAAAACTGGCCCTTTGCCTCTGTGTTGCTGCCGAGAAGTCAGGATATATAGAAATGCAGTTACCATTATATTGTAGGTCTCCCATGGATCGTGCTGCATGGAGGATACTTTCACAATCTCTAAAATGTAGGATACGTGCAATAATCAGGCGTAGGTGTGATCCAGGCGGGGGGGGGTTTAGATGGGATCCTATGCGCCCTTTCAATAGCAAATAAGCGGAGAAAGTGGTATCTGCCATATTGTCTTTAAGCCAGAGTTCCAAGAAGTCTTCGGGCTGTTTTCCCTCTGCCTTTTCATGAAATCCCACAAAGTGAACATTGTTCCTTCTTTGACGCTCCTCCATATCTCCTAATTTGTCAGTGTGGGCAATAACCTCCCTTTAAATATTTTGCACCGTGCTGTCTAAGGGGCGAACTACATCTTCCAGATCGCTGATTCTTTGGTCAGCTTCTGTGGCCCTTTCTCTAATATTCTGCACATCTTGCTTCAAGAAAGACATTTCAGCCCTCATGCCATCTATATGCTCAGTCAGGGTGGTTTGGCAGGTGTGTATGGCTTCCATAATTTGTTTTAGGTAGGGCTTTCCTTCCCCCTCTGCCAGCGCCATGTCACCCAGGTCTTTTTGGGGCAACCTGTCCAGGGAGAAGCCTCTCCTCAGCCCCCTAGCTCTGCGAGGCAGCGGGCTTACTTTGCTGGGGTCAGTGTGTGAGCGATCAGCCCCGTTCTGCTGTGTGCTGCTGGGGCCCTGGGCTGTCTCCTCGTGGTCGCCGCCATCTTGGGATCCCCATGCAAAACTGGGCAAACATTCCACAGTGGATTCCATGGGTGCCGGCCCGTATTTCACCATATCCAGCAGCTCTGCCAACTCTAGGGAGTGTTAGGGTGTCGGCAGGGGGGTACAGCCATCACAACTGTAAGGGGCCCAAGGGGCCCGCCCAGGCCAGAAGAAGGCAGGACAGATAAAGGGAAGCCGTGCTGTGCAGTACAGAAACGATCTCGGCTGATTCCGCTCTCTGTGGCTTTCAGCTCAGACATCGAGCTCTTTACTGCCACCTCTGGCTACTATGTGTATGTGCACCCCTCGTGTGATCTGTACTGTGCTTCTCAGCAACATGTCAGCTTTGTGAAAACGGGCTGGGACTAGGTAGGAAGACCTTCTTTACAAGTAGGGGCTGTGAAGGAAAGGGAGGGGGCTGTTTGTGTACAAGGAGGGGCCAGAGCCTTGTGTGTTTACAGGTTTGTGTATGTGAGGGGCTGGCATATATACAGGTTTGTGTATGTGAGGGGCTGGCATGTATACAGGTGTGTGTAGGGGGCTGACATGTATACAGGTGTGTGTGGGGGGGCTCACATATATACAGGTGTGTGTGGGGGGGCTGGCATATATACAGGTGTGTGTGTGGGGGGCTGACATGTATACAGGTGTGGGGGGGCTGATATGTATACAGGTGTGTGTAGGGGGGCTGTCATATATACAGGTGTGTGTGGGAGGCTGACATATATACAGGTGTGTGTGTGGGGGGGCTGGCATATAAACAGGTGTGTGGGGGGGGCCTGACATGTATACAGGTGTGTGTGGGGGGGCTGATATGTATACAGGTGTGTGTAGGGGGGCTGACATATATACAGGTGTGTGTGGAGGGCTGACATATATACCAGTGTGTGGGGGGGCTGACATATATACAGGTGTGTGTGGGGGTCTGACATATATACAGGTGTGGGGGGGCGCTGACATATATACAGGTGTGTGTGGGGGAGCTGACATATATACAGGTGTGTGGGGGGGCGCTAACATATATACAGGTGTGTGTGGGGGGGCTGACATATATACAGGTGTGTGGGGGGGCTGACATATATACAGGTGTGTGCGGGGGTCTGACATATATACAGGTGTGGGGGGGCGCTGACATATATACAGGTGTGTGTGGGGGAGCTGACATATATACAGGTGTGGGAGGGGGGCGCTGACATATATACAGGTGTGTGTGGGGGGGCTGACATATATACAGGTGTGTGGGGGGGCTGACATATATACAGGGGTGTGGGGGGGGCTGACATATATACAGGTGTGGGGGGGGGGGTGGGGCACTGACGTATATGCAGGTGTGAGAGAGGCTGACATATATACAGGATTGCGGGGGGGTGAGTGCGTACAGGTGAGGTGGCCAGTGTGCGGATTCAGTAGGATGGCCCGTGGGCAAGCCCTGGGGAATGTTGGTGGTCAGGCTCGGGGGGGGCAGACCTAAAGCTGTGTAAGGGACACACCCAAAAATTTCTGGCTGCCCTGGGTGCCGGTGTGGTCGAGGATCTGTGTCTCTGACACTCAGGATGTCAGCAGGAGAGCTCGTCCCGACTCCTTCACAGCGCTGTTCACATGTCGGCCACTGGCTCCGCCCCCCAATGGCATTCCGGTCTTAGTCTGTAGTTTTCAATGTTGAGTTGGGGCACCCTTTGCAGCTGTAACAGCTTCAACTCTTCTGGGAAGGGTGTCCACAAGGTTTAGGAGTGTGTCTATGGGAATGTTTGACCATTTTTCCAGAAGCACATTTGTTACGTCAGGCACTGATGTTGGATGAGAAGACTGGGATGCCATTAAAGTTCATGTGCATGTAAAGGCAGAACTTTTTTGGGGGATAGAGTAAGGAAGGGTTGTAACTCTTGTCAGCTTCCCAGTTTGTCCCATAGCCAAAAAAGAGAGAATTCCTGGTTGTCAACAGAACTAGTGGCTTCAATTGGAGAATTTCCCTTCTATTCATGTTCTGATGACAACCCAAAATGTAGGAATTTCTTTCACTTTCACTCTTGGTGATTGCAGTAAACAGGACAAATAGAGAGCATGAATCCAATAGAAGATTTCTTTTCTCTTCCTGTTCTGGTGCTGACAACCCAAAATTTGGAATATATTTTTGCCGTTAGTTATCCTTCAACAGACTAAAAAGGAGCAAATGAGAGTTCACTGTTATGCCCCGTACACACGGTATGACATTGATCGGACATTCCGACAACAAAATCCATGGACACACGGTCACACAAAGTTGTCGGAAAATCTGATCGTTCTGAACGCGGTGACGTAAAACACGTACGTCGGAACTATGAACGGGGCAGTAGCCAATAGCTTTCGTCTCTTAATTTATTCTGAGCATGCGTGGCACTTTGTGCGTCGGATTTGTGTACACATGATTGGAATTTCCGACAACAGATTTTGTTGTCGGAAAATTTTATAGCAAGCTCTCAAACTTTGTGTGTCGGAAATTCCGATGGAAAATGTGTGATGGAGCCCACACACGGTCCGAATTTTCGACAACAAGATCCTATCACACATTTTCCGTCGGAAAATCTCACCGTGTGTACAGGGCATAAGTGTTTTCAAAAGGTTTATGTTGATATACACTTGTGTGATGACACCCCCATACAGGACAAATCATTGAGCACCATGCTGTTGTTCTCATCCACCCACCACCCACAAAACAACTAGTGACACATGAACAGAGACAACGCTTCAATGATTAATATCATGAACCGTGACCACATTCATTTAGACCAAAGTGCTGCCCACAATGAGCCTTCAGTCAATTACTGTGATCCACCACAAGAAAGTGAAAAATACCAGACAAGTATAATGTCAGTCCTAATAGAGATATAAATATACATCATTTTACAAGAAATACACCCAATACATCACACCACATCTTGATGGTAGCTCACGATCTAAATGCAAAAAGTCTAATCAATAAAACATTAACAGAAGCAATGCAATAAAAGGAAATATGAAATCTTTTCAATCATTTTTTTAGACACTTTTTTTTAAATAAATTAATATTTTTGTTAAATATTAGAATTTTTTTTAATATATTCCTTTTATCATTTGAAATGACATATGTAAGCCTTCAACTTTTTAAGATTAGAAAGAGGAACACCTTTTATCGTAAAATACATACATAAAGGACTAACCCCTGCCAAGCCTCCAGTTATGTGGACTATGAAGAACTAAGGGCAAAACCTTTTTTTTTTGGTTTCAGATAGAGAGGGTTAAAACCCCTGTCAGGATTTTATTTTTTATTTTTTGCCACCTGTATCCCATTGGGTAGGTTTCTCTCTACTTCCTGGCCCATAGCCAAAACAGAAAGTGAGAGGAAAACCGTCCAAAGTAATGGAATCCCTGGTTGTCACCATAACGAGTGTCCCCATTGGATAATTTACCCTCTATTCCTGTTCTGGTGACAACCCGAAATTTGGGAATTTCTTTCACTTTTGGTGATAGCGGAAAGCAGAATAAATTAAGAGGATGAATCACCCTAATGGGGGCACAGACAGCGATAAAAACTGACATGGGTTCTAATCGCTCTCCACTCTATCCAAAAATAAAACTTTTTTTTTTTTAAGTTTGCCTTTAGGTCCCTTTCACAAAGGAGGACCGATCGGGTCAACCTATCAGTTTTTTAGGCAGACCCAATTGGACCATCCATTGTCCTCTATGGAGTGGTGGATGTCAATGGGCATGTGTCCGTTGTGAACAGCAATGTTTAAGTCTGACCACAGATTTTTCATTGGATTGAGGTCTGAGCTTTAAGATAGGCTATTCCAAAACATTTACATGTTTCCCCTTAAACCACTCAAGTGTTGCTTTAGCAGTGTGTTTGGGGTCATTGTTCTGCTGGAAGGTGAACCTCCGTCCTAGCCTCAAATCACACGCAGAGTGGTACAGGTTTTGCTCAAGAATATCCCTGTATTTAGCACCATCCATGTTCTTTGGGTGATGTGATGTGTTGGGTTTGCACCAGATATAGTGTTTTCTTTGATGGCCAAAAACTAAAATTTTAGTCTCATCAGACCAGAGCACCTTCCTCCATACATTTTGGGCGTCTCCCACATGCCTTTTCGCAAACTCAAAACGTGCCATTTCGTTTTATGCTGAAAGTAATGGCTTTCTTCTGGCCACTCTGCCATAAAGCCCAACTCTATTGCCCCGTACACACGGTCGGATTTTCCGACGCAAAATGTGTGATAGGACCTTGTTGTCGGAAATTCCGACCGTGTGTAGGCTCCATCACACATTTTCCATCGGATTTTCCGACACACAAAGTTTGAGAGCAGGATATAAAATTTTCCGACAACAAAATCCGATCGTGTGTACACAAATCCAACGGACAAAGTGCCGCGCATGCTCAGGATAAATAAAGAGATGAAAGCTATTGGCCACTGCCCCGTTTATAGTCCCGACGTACGTGTTTTACGTCACCACGTTCGGAATGATCGGATTTTCCGACAACTTTGTGTGACCGTGTGTATGCAAGACAAGTTTGAGCCAACATCCGTCGGAAAAAATCCTAGGATTTTGTTGTCGGAATGTCCGAACAAAGTCCGACCGTGTGTACGGGGCATATGGAGCGTACGGCTTATTGTCGTCCTATGTACAGATACTCCAGTCTCTGCTGTGGAACTCTGCAGCTCCTCCATGGTTACCTTAGGTCTCTGTGCTGCCTCTCTGATTAATGCCCTCCTTACCCGATCTGTGAGTTTTGGTGTGCGGCCGTCTCTTGGCAGGTTTGCTGTTGTGCCATGTTCTTTCCATTTGGTTATGATAGATTTGATGGCGGTCCTAGGGATCATCAAAGATTTGGATATTTTTTTATAACCTAACCCTGACTTGTACTTCTCAACAATATTGTCCCTTACTTGTTTGGAGAGTTCCTTGGTCTTCATGGCAGTGTTTGGTTAGTGGAGCCTCTTGCTTAGGTGTTGCAGCCTCTGGGGCCTTTCAAAAAGGTGTGTATATGTAATGACAGATCATGTGACACTTAGAGTGCACACAGATAGACATCATTTCACTAATTATGTGACGTCTGAATGTAATTGGCTGCACCAGAGCTTTTTATGGGCTTCATAACAAAGGGGGTGAATACGTATGCACATGCCAATTATCAGTTTTTTATTTCTGAAAAATAGTTTTATGTATATATTTTTCTAATTTAACTTCATCACATATAATTCAGATTAAAAAAACATTGAATTAAAGGCTGTAATGTAACAAAAAGCTGTAATGTAACTTACCTATAAGTAAACAAAAGTACTCAGCAACATGGGTAGTATTGATAACTGGAGGCGCTATGGGAACATCATCCCCAAAAACTGAGGTAGCGGTAATTGCGGCAACACATCGGTAAACAGAGAACAAGAAGCGAGCATCAATGAAGATGTCATCCCCAAAAAGTAACTGTGGTATTAATGGGTGCTGGATAAATGCCCATTTGGGCTTCTGTGAAAAAATTGTAAATAAAGTGTATCAGCAAAGTGACTACACAATAAATAATTGGGGAAGATATGAAACCCATTGCCCAAGGAAAGAAAGACAGAAGACAGATCTTAAGTGTGAAGTAAAAAAAGGTGAGTGCCTTTGAATTAGAAAGGAAATTGTAATTTCCTTTCAAATTTGGCAGTTAGTGAATTTAACAAATATCCAAAGTTACGAATTATCCAAAACAACGGATGCCGTATCTAAATGAATGGAACGTAACAAATTAATAATAATAAATAACAATAATAATAATAATAATAAAACCTTTTTATTATTATTATATCTTATTATTTTGTTCCATTCCATTTGTTTAGATGTGCCATTTGTTATTTCTGATAATTCACAACTTTGAATAAATTCGTATTTGTTACATTCACTAACAGCCAAATTTGAAAGGGAAGTCCAATACCTATAATTTAATAGTTACCGTATTTATCGGCGTATAACACGCGCCGGCGTATAACACGCACCCCAAGTTTAGGAGGGAATTTTAAGGAAAAAAACTTTCAGGAGGGAAGTTTAAGGAAAAAAAACTTACATTTAAATGCCCATCAATGCAGCGTTATCGTGTCCATCTGCAGCCTTGTCAGTGCAGCCTTGCCCCAGTGTCCAGTGCAGCCTTGTCAGTGCAGCTTTGCCTCAGTGCAGCCTTGTCAGTGCAGCTTTGCCCCCGTGCAGCCTTGTCAGTGCAGCTTTGCCCCAGTGTCCAGTGCAGCCTTGTCAGTGCAGCTTTGCCCCAGTGCAGAATTGTCAGTGCAGCTTTGCCCCAGTGCAGAATTGTCAGTGCAGCTTTGCCCCAGTGCAGCCTTGTCAGTGCAGCTTTGCCCCAGTGCAGAATTGTCAGTGCAGCTTTGCCCCAGTGCAGCCTTGTCAGTGCAGCTTTGCCCCAGTGCAGAATTGTCAGTGCAGCTTTGCCCCAGTGCAGCTTTGCCCCAGTGCAGCCTTGCCCCAGTGCAGCCTTGTCCCAGTGCAGCCTTGTCCCCAGTGGTCAGTGCAGCCTTGTCCCCAGTGGTCAGTGCAGCCTTGTCCCCAGTGCCGCCGACATACACAAGTTTAGTATGTATTTTTAAATATGGCGCCGCGGAGTTTGGAGGGACTCGGCGGCGCTCGTTCAGCTGAACGAGCGCCGCCGAGAACACAGTGACTGGGCGGAGCCGAGATACACATAACCGAGGGTTCTCGGCTCTTCTCGGCGCCGTTCACAGTCACGCCCAGTCCCTATGATGGACATAACAGAGGTCCAATGGCGGGACTGGGCGGGACTGTGAACGGCGCCGAGAAGAGCCGAGAACCCTCGGCTATGTGTATCTCGGCTCCGCCCAGTCACTGTGTTCTCGGCGGCGCTCGTTCAGCTGAACGAGCGCCGCCGAGTCCCTCCGAACTCCGCGGCGCCATATTTAAAAATTCACGCTATGTGAATGTCGGCGGCGATCGCTCCGATAGATCACAAAATAGCGGGGATCGGCATAGTTTCTTGAAGCTATCAATGCTCCCCGCTGAGACCACCGCCTGTGGAAGGGAATTCCACATCCTTGCCGCTCTTACAGTAAAGAACCCTCTACGTAGTTTAAGGTTAAACCTCTTTTCTTCTAATTGTAATGAGTGGCCACGAGTCTTATTAAACTCTCCTTTGCGAAAAAGTTTTATCCCTATTGTGGGGTCACCAGTATAGTATTTGTAAATTGAAATCATATCCCCTCTCAAGCGTCTCTTCTCGAGAGAATAAGTTCAGCGCTCGCAACCTTTCCTCATAACTAAGATCCTCCAGACCCTTTATTAGCTTTGTTGCCCTTCTTTGTACTCGCTCCATTTCCAGTACATCCTTCCTGAGGACTGGTGCCCAGAACTGGACAGCATACTCCAGGTGCGGCCGGACCAGAGTCTTGTAGAGCGGGAGAATTATCGTTTTATCTCTGGAGTTGATCCCCTTTTTAATGCATGCCAATATTCTGTTTGCTTTATTAGCAGCAGCTTGGCATTGCATGCCATTGCTGAGCCTATCATCTACTAGGACCCCCAGGTCCTTTTCCATCCTAGATTCCCCCAGAGGTTCTCCCCCCAGTGTATAGATTGCATTCATATTTTTGCCACCCAAATGCATTATTTTACATTTTTCTACATTGAACCTCATTTGCCATGTAGTCGCCCACCCCATTAATTTGTTCAGGTCTTTTTGCAAGATTTCCACATCCTGCGGAGAAGTTATTGCCCTGCTTAGCTTAGTATCGTCTGCAAATACAGAGATTGAACTGTTGAATATTATACATATTATAATATTATTATTGATATATTATAACAAAGAATATATTTTTTGTATTTACAGTATAGACAAAGATTGTGTGAAACGGAAAGAAAATGAAACCTTTAAAATTGACGGAGGGAAATATATCCTCAGAGCTTGCATCCGGGGAAACTGTAGGAATTATGATATATACAAAATAGGTAAGATGTTATTTCTACATCAGGTGTGTGCTGTAGACCGGTGCTGATAGACGTTAATAAAATAATATTTTCTTAGGCTATGTTTCCATATGCGTCTGTCTGTACTGCTCCCCTGAGTGGGATCTATGGTATAACGCTTTTCAGAGCATGGTGGATCAGCAGCTTGCAGGCGTTCAGGAGGCCACGCCCGCTTCCCTTTGTTGAAAAATGTACATGTGAAAGGGGGAAATGTACATGTGAAAGGGGGAAATGTACATGTGAAAGGGGGAAATGTACATGTGAAAGGGGGAAAGGCACACACCTGTCTATATAAGGTCCCACAAATTGCAGAACGTTGTGCAATTAGATCAAAATGATTGAATTTGCAAGCAAATAAATAGCCTTAACTTTTCTTCTGATTAATTTAGGCTTAGTTTCAATCAGAGTCAATCACACTGAATCGATTGGTCAGGGCGGAACATTATCAATTGTTTCAAGACATTGTGCTGTCTCGGTCCAAGAATAAAAGCCCTCCAAAAGGCCCCCGCATCCATTATTTTATATCATAATAATTAAAACTAAAATTAGATTTATCAGGAAGTCAGATTTACATGCAACAGCACCTTGTCTATATGAAAAATGATATGACATACCATTATTTTCAATTCCAAACCACAAACTCCATATCACAGACTCCTCTCATCACAGACCATCCCATCACATATCCCCCATCACAGGCTCCTCTCCATCACAGATTCCCCCCCATCACAGGCTCCTCTCCATCACAGATCCCCCCCATCACAGGCTCCTCTCCATCACAGATCTCCCTCCCCCCCATAACAGGCTCCTCTCCATCACAGATCCCCCCATCACAGGCGCCTCTCCATCACAGACCCCCCATCACAAACTCCTCTCCATCACAGATCCCCCATCACAGACTCTCCTCATCACGGAGCCCCCATCACAGACCCCCATCACAGACCCCTCTCCATCACAGACTCCCCCCATCACAGACTCCCCCCATCACAGATCCTCCCCTATCACAGACCCCCCCATCACAGATCCCCCATCACAGACTCCCCTTGTCACAGAGCCCCCCACCACAGATCCCCCCATCACAGACTCCCCCACCACAGATCCTGCCCTATCACAGACCCCCCCATCACAGATCCCCCATCACAGACTCCCCTCATCGCAGAGCCCCCCATCACAGATCCCACCCATCACAGACCCTTCTCCATCACAGATCCCCCCATCACAGACCCCTCTCCATCACAGATCCCCCCATCACAGACTCCCCTCATCACAGAGCCCCCCTATCACAGACCCCCCCATCACAGATCCCTCTACCCCAGACCCACCTCATCCCAGACCCCCCCCCCCCATCACAGTCCCCCATCAATTTTATAGACGGCCCCTTCCATAAGATCGAAGCACTCCCCCTTTCATACCTTATTTACACAAGACAGGAAGCATTTCAGGTCTGGAAAAAGGGCGGGACTTTTCATGGAAGAGGCAGGTGATTGATTGCTGAGACTGTCCTGCTATCTAGTAACCAATCACCCACTTCTCAACTTGAAAAGTCCCGGCCTGCCATGCTTCCCGTCTTGTGTAAATAAGATAGGGGAGGGTAAGTACTGCAATCTTATGGAAGGGACAGACCTGCCGCACCTGTTGGGCCAGGTGGAGGAAAGCTGCATATGTGATCTGGTGCCGGCTGGTTCCCACTAAACTGCTGGGAAAAAAATCTTCTCGGGTGTCAATTTGCCTCCCCTCTCAATGTTCCGCCTGGGTTCAATGGACCCAGCAGGGCCCATGGTAGGGCCAGCCCTGAGTAGCACTGAAATACTTTGTTCATGAATACATATTTCAATCAATAAGATTATGAGATACACAATGGATCCAATCAATAGCTTACAACCCTATCTTCACAATTGATCGAAATCTACTTCCTTGTGTGTAGACTGTCGATCAAATGGGTTGTCGATGATAGATAGATTATCGAAGAGATTGATCAAAAGAAAAATTGATTATTTATCGAAGTGTGTATGGCAACCAATAGGATGTTCAAGCATATCTTTGTTCAAAATATAAAATCTTACATAATATCCATTTGCACATTGTATTTCAATTATTTCCAGCCTACTCCTATTAATCTGAACAATCATGAAATGTGTAAACCTAGTTTGTGAAGATCCCAACACGTTTACTTCCCTGAATTCTGTGACACGTAGTCACTATGCAGTGTGAGTAGCACAGCTGTGTCACACATTTCACAGAGCCTGCCACCTGAACTACATAGGTGCTAGGAGGAGGAGTTTCAGGAGGGGGAGTCAGTACAGGAATCACTGCTTGCTGGTAGCAAGGTACCATGGGATATATAGTCCTTAGAAATTAAGGAGAAGCTGAAAAAATGCAGAGAATCCAAGAAGTTGTGGAAAGAGATGACCAGTAGACAGGCAGACCATGGAAGGAAATTTTTCAAGTAAGGTTATATTGGATTGTTAAAAATAACTATTGTTTGTATTATTACAATGCTGATATTATAAAATGAAAGTGTAAGCACTGAGCATAGATTTCCTTTAATAAATAAATGCAATGCAAGAATCACAAGGTAGAGGTAACCATAAGCTGTGTACAGGCAAATAGCTGGGCAGAAAAAGCTGTGTTCTTGGGTGCAATAATGACATGAAAAAAATTGGCACTGCAGTGAGAACAAATAAAGAAACAGGTTGTAGTGCGGGAGTAAAATAATCCCCAGCAATGGTATTATTGTGGTGTTGGTGTAATAGTCACCCCCAGCACTGGTGTCACTGACAGCAATAGTTACCCCCAGCATTGGTGTCATTGGCAGCAATAATAACTGCTAGCACTGGTGTGAGTACTGAGTAGCCACAATGACCCCCTTCTTTGGTGGTCAGGGGTAGTAAGGTTAACCCTTCAGCATTAGTTGTCAATAGCAGGCTGTAAAAATAACTTCCTCAGCATTGTTAGTCAGCGACTGGCTTTAAATATCCCACATTGGGGGTCAGTGGGTAGCTTTAGAAATAACCTCCATCCTCAGCATTGGTGGTCAGTGGCTAGCTTTAAAAATAACCTTCCTCCCCAGCATTGGTGGTCAGTGGCTAGCTTTAGAAATAACCTTCCTCCCCAGCATTGGTGGTCAGTGGGTAGCTTTAGAAATAACCTTCCTCCCCAGAATTGGTGGTCAGTGGCTAGCTTTAGAAATAACCTTCCTCCCCAGAATTGGTGGTCAGTGGCTAGCTTTAGAAATAACCTTCCTCCCCAGCATTGGTGGTCAGTGGGTAGATTTAGAAATAACCTTCCTCCCCAGCATTGGTGGTCAGTGGCTAGCTTTAGAAATAACCTTCCTCCCCAGCATTGGGGGTCAGTGGCTAGCTTTAGAAATAACCTTCCTCCCCAGCATTGGTGGTCGGTGGCTAACTTTAGAAATAACCTTCCTCCCTAGCATTGGTGGTCGGTGGCTAACTTTAGAAATAACCTTCCTCCCCAGCATTGGTGGTCAGTGGGTAGCTTTAGAAATAACCTTCCTCCCCAGCATTGGGGGTCAGTGGCTAGCTTTAATTAAATAAAAAACAGTGCAGCGCTAATCACATAAATAAGAAGATTCAAAAATGTAAAAGATAATAAGGTGAACAAGTCCAATTAGGCGTGTGAGGTAGATGATCAAAAATGGTAATGTGAGAAATGATGAATAAGTCCCGAAGATAAAGAGTCACCACAGTGGAAGGGTCTACCACCAATAAGACATGAGGGGGCTTTCCGGAACATCGGGACCCAATTAGCTTATACCAAATGGGTCTATACAGGCGGTGGAGTAAACACCTAATACAGAGTCGCCACTCCACTTGTCACCGGACAAACTTTGAACCGCTTGGGGGATGATCGACTTCCACCGTAATTGCTGCAGCAAAGTTGCACACAGCTATGCGGGACCATTGAGGTCAATTTCAGAGGTAGAATCCTCTCACCATCATTCCATTACCACACAAATCTAGATAAAAGTAGACCAAGGCTTGTCATAGACCCATATAGACCTTCATAGGATCACCGTGAGGCTGCAGAGCTCAGCAGGCACGTGGCTGGTTGAAGCAGGGTTCTTAAAGGAAGTGCAGCTGTCAGGCTTCAGGCTGGAACATAAGTATCAGCAGCTTCCAGAAGTGGCAAGATGACTGCGAAGTGGAGGGGATGTGGCTACATGTTTCGGGGCAGAAAGGAGGGCCCCTTTACCAAAACATAGGAAAGCGTTGGTGGTCAGTGGCTAGCTGTAAAAATAACCCCCCTTCCCAGCATTGGTAGTCAGTGGCTAGCTTTAGAAATAAAATTTGTGATATGCTCCGCGCTCAGGATGGTGACGGGTTGCAGCCCCCCCCCCTATTGGGTTCCCTAAGGAACTTACAGTAAATAAAGGAGAAAATCGGGGTAAGTGGCGCTACCCTGTTAAACCGTATAAGTGTCAAGAGAATGGTAGGTGAGTAACCTACCTCCAAAAGAAAGGAAGGGGAAACCTGTCCTAATGGGGCTGGATGTGTATGTATATATATCCATCAATGGTGAATGTAAAAGTGCGATATAGCAAAAACGTACTTGATCAGATAATGGATACTTGTGTGACAGATAAGAGCAGATATGTGTAATTGGTCAACCAAAACTTTTCCTAGACATAGCTATACACATAGTGTAGAAAAAACGAAAAAACAAAAAAAATATATATATATATACATATGTCTGTAGATCCAATACTTAAAACCATACATATATATTTGAGGTGTGACATAAATAGAACCTCCAGATAGATGTAAAACATTTTTTTAAGTAAATAGAGTAAAGGAAAACCAGATTCTAGTTGTAAAGTCCCAAAACAAATGTGTGTAAAAAGGATGTATAAAAAATTTGATAGGTATAGTCCCATACAAATTATGCGTAAAAATCAAAATAAAAGTCCCAGAAGGTAATATATATATAAAACATGAGTGTAATTCCAGAGTGATCGGTTATAATCCTTTCGGGTGACTTTGGTGCTCAGCAGATTAAGTGACTTGCAGTGCTCCCCCCGTTGGGTCCCCACTCACCAAATGTTGTTACCCCTGCAGGGTAGTAGGCATATGTGGGTAACCGTGGATGGGCTTTTCTTCTCAGCTCTCCCAATGTCCCCTCTGTAGGTCTATCAGGCTCCTCCAGCTACCTCCACAGGTCAGGGGTAAAACACACTGGTCATTACCTGCCCAGAAATCGCTCCGCAGTTGCTCAGGACTGAGTCCTGGGTTTTTAAACAGTAGCACACCTCCCTCCTGGCTGCAGCAACTACTCCAACACCAACTTCCCTGAGCCCTGGTCAGATCTGCCTTAACTTTAGAAATAACCTCCCTCCCCAGCATTGGTGGTCAGTGGCTAGCTGTGAAAATGTCTCCCTCCTCAGCATTGGTGGTCAGTGACTAGCTTTAAAAATAACCTTCCTCCCCAGCATTTGTGGTCAGTGACTAGCTGTGAAAGTGTCTACCTCCCCAGCATTGGTGGTCAGTGGCTAGCTTTAGAAATAACCTTCCTCCCCAGCATTGGTGGTCAGTGGCTAGCTTTAGAAAAAAAAACCTTCCTCCCCAGCATTGGTGGTCAGTTGCTAGCTTTAAAAAAAACTTCCTCCTCAGCATTGGTGGTCAGTGGCTAGCTTTAGAAAAAAAACCTTCCTCCCCAGCATTGGTGGTCAGTTGCTAGCTTTAAAAAAAACCTTCCTCCCCAGCATTGGTGGTCAGTGGCTAGCTTTAGAAAAAAAACCTTCCTCCCCAGCATTGGTAGTCAGTTGCTAGCTTTAAAAAAAAACCCTCCTCCCCAGCATTGGTGGTCAGTGGCTAGCTTCAGAAATAAGCTCCCTCTCTGGTGGTCAGTGGCTAACTGTGAAAATAGCCTCCCTCCCCAGCATTGGTGGTCAGTGGTAGGTCAGTAGTAGTAATGTTAACCCACTCAGTATTGGTGATCGGTGATTTGCTGTAATAATAACCCCCCAGAATTGGTGGTTAGTGGCTACCTGTAAAAATAACCCCTCTCTCTAACATTGTTGGTAAATAGCTGGCTGTAACAATAAACACCTCCCCCAGCATTGATGCTCAGTGTTTACTTACCTGAACTACCTGAACGCCGGCTCCTATGCTGAGTTTTCTCGCCCAGTCCGGCTGGGACTATAGGTCAACTGTTGGGTGGAGAATACTCTGCCTGACAGTTCCAGTATATTAGAACTTTGTGGTCCATGTAACCAAGGCAGTGGCAGAGACAGGTCTTTTGCATAAATACTGTGCGCTAAAAGGTGTCCCTCTTTATCATTTGATAAATCTGGGAGGTGTTCTCTAAGTGGTGGTATCCAATGCGAACCACCCACCACCATAGCTCCCAACTGTCCCTGATTTGGAGCAATGTCCCTCTGTCCCTCTTTCCCCCTCATTTGTCCCTCATTTTGGTCTGGTCTATATAGATGTATATAAAATGCACTTTTTATCTTTCAAAAAGTGTTTCCCAGCGCTAAACCTTTCATCTGATTTTTAAATTGCTGCATTTGTAAATTCCAAAAGCCAATATAAAGGAATAGTAGTGTTAAAAAAGCACTTGTGGGTTTAACCAATCTTGTTTTTTTTGTTTTTTTTGTACAATTTACCTTTAAGGGGGCGTGGCAAGGGGTGTGTCCTATGCCTGCATACTTTTGCTGGTAGGTGTCCCTCATTCCCATCTCAAAAAGTTGGGAGGTGTGCCCACCACCCTAGGTATGTGACTGACACCTTGTATCACTTAAAAAAAAAAAATTGGCAGGTCAGCTTTTGTTTTAAAGCTGAACTTAAAGCAAGAAAATTAATTCACAGATAAAAATAAATAAATATATACTGTATATGAACACCACCGCACTTAATCTGGGGCAAAGAGAGTTGTCACCTCAGTGCCTGAAAAAAAAAAGTTCATGGCAGATTCACCTGGTATTCTATTAATGAAAGATTTAAAAAAGAATGAAAATAACTTTTGAAATTACAACGTTATAAAGCTTATGGGGGCCAATTCATTAATGTTTACCACATGCGATAGCACGGTCACGTGACTCATTTGCATAAACTATCACACGCATTAAATAAAGTCCAATTCCCCAAAAAATTATGATTTTGCGGTATTTACCGCAAAATGAAAATTGTGGCAGTAAATATCGTCAAAAAAACATGCGGTAAGCTCTTAAAGTGGGGTTCCACCCAAAAAAAAAAACTACATGAAAAATCTTAAAAAAAATACAAAAAAACATTTGGATATTTTTTTTATTTTTACTTACCTCTAAATGCCTGTTGCTAGGGGGTCCCTCGTAGTCTGCCTCTTCCAGTGCCTGGGCTGGTGACATCACTTCCCCCTCGGCACAGGAAGGGCTCAGCTCAGCTCTGCTCCCTCCCTCCTGTCAATCATCTGGGACCCATTACAGGTCCCAGGTGACTGAGCGGCCAGTCACGGCGTGCGGCGCCACTTGCGCATGGGCAGTGGGAGCCAGGCTGTGAAGCCACAGCCCGGCGCCCACAGTTGCAATGCCGGCGCCGCTGAACGGAGGGGGAGACGAGCGGGGCTTCTCTGGACCCTGGGACAGGTAAGTGTCCAATTAAAAGTCAGCAGCTGCAGTATTTGTATTTTTTTTTTTTTGACTGGACCTCCTCTTTAAGTCCAATTCACAAACTGAACAGAGAGTAAAAAACATGCAATATTTATCACCAGGGTTTTGCTGGGGGTATCACATGCAGTGTTTGTCAGAAACAGCGTAAAGGTCCCCCCTCCCCCCAATAGCTGGTTGCTAAGGGGCGGGCCGAGAAGCAGGCCGCTGCATCCTTAAAGAGGAAGTAAACTTCCTCTGCTAACATTTACCTATATAGGTAGGCCTATAATAAGGCTTACCTATAGGTAGTGTAAATATCTCCTAAACTTGCACCATTTAGGAGATATTTACATTAAAAACAGCCAGTAACATCACTTGCTCATGCGCTCTGAAGGAACGGCCACTGGTGCCGTTCCTTCCGAGCCCCGTGCTGTGAACGGCGACTCCCGCGCACATGCGCAGGAGCGACGTCATCGTGGCTCCGACCAACCAGAGAGCCGGAGCCCACAAACCCGGAAGCAAGATGGGTGAAAATGGAACCGGCTACAGCACTGACATCACGGCGCTGGAACAGCTTCGTTTTCAGATACTTTCACGTAATGTGCTAGTATGCGATACCTTGCAGGAAGAAGAAAAAAAAATGTCCAACGGTATACAACCGCTTTAATAACGGATGACTCACCAGTTGTAAAAAAAATGCCAGCAATTAAAAATTAAAAAGCAAATGCATACCACACCGGACCCGAAAAAAGGAAAAAAAAAGCTCCGCTCACGACGCGGCATTCCCGCCATCTGCCTGCTCCGCAGTTTGACAGATCTTAAATAGGCCAAAATGTATTGTGCTACATGTCTCTGGTAAAAAAAAAAAATCACAATACATGTATATTATTTGGTTTGCGTGAACTTTATAGCATCTGCAAACTATGGTGTATATACTGGAATTTTTATTTATTTATTTTTATACTAGTAATGGCGGTGATCAGGGACTTATAGTGGGACTGTGATAGTGTGGTGAGCAATCTAACACTAACTGACACTGGCTGGAGGATACACTAACTGACACTGACATCAATAATGACACTAATACAGTGATCAATGCTAATAGTATAAACTGTCACTGTACTAATTATTATTATTATTATACACGATTTATATAGCGCCAACAGTTTACGCAGTGCTTTACAATGTAGAGGGGGGGCAGCACAATTACAGTACAATACAGAAGGTACAGGAGGGCCGGGCTCAAAGAGCTTACATTCTAAAGGGAGGGGGTGGTGGCACAAAAGGTAATAGATGCGGGGAATGATTTGATGGGGGTGGCTTGGGGACAGTTGTTAGGTGGGTGTGGGATAGGCTTCCCTGAATAAGTACTAATGACACTGAATAATAATAATAATAATAATATTAATCCCTGAATAAATACTAATGACACTGGCTGGGAAGGGGTTAACATCAGGGGTGATCAAAGGGTTAACTCCATGTGTAACAATGTGTGATGTGTTTATTATGTGCTGCTTTTACTAAGCAATCTTGCTTTTTTTTCCCCCTGCTTTGCAGGAATAAAAAAAAACAGCAAGATCGCCTGTCAGTGTATAGAGCTCTGTGTTGTTTACCCGTTGTAACAAATTGCTGTAACAAATCACAGCACAGCTGGGGAAGCGGGCATGCGCGCCTTACCCGGACGCGCTGACCATGTACCAGATACGTGATCCAGCGCACAGAGGCCGCCCTGCTGCAGTAGATGTACGTGGGGCAGTCGCTAAGCGGTTAAAGCTTCAATTAAGCATTACAGAAGCATCAAAAACGCATAAAAAAAAACACGTTGAAGTGAGCAAGTGTAAATGAGCCCTTAGGGGCGTGTCCAAAACTGGAATCTCACGTTAAGTCGGTTAGAACTTTTGAGTATTTCTAGAGTAACTCATGGTACTTTTTTCCTTTTGTGAACACAGCGATACCTGACCGCCCCAGTCTATCCATCTATTATAATAACCAATCAGAGGAATATATATTTAATATTACGGCACCTTATAAAGGAAATGAATATTTAAAGGATAAATTGATTCATGAAGTTGTCATCCGTGAGGAAGGTGCCGACTGGCCGGTAAGTAGATTTGTTTGCATTTTAAACTTAGACTAGAGTACCAAATCATGGCTTTTGCTAAAAAGGTGTTGCTGGTGTAAATGTTCTGCTTTGTCCATCGTCCAACAAATAGGGACCCCCTCGCCCCTTGTGGAAAAAAACAACAGTAAGGCTGGGTTCACACTATAACCCGCTGCAGATCGCACAGGAGCGCTGTGCGTCCCCGTTCCCTGTTTTGGGGACGAATCAGGGCCGAATCTATGCCTGAATTCGGCCCTGAAACAGAGCCAAAGACGCACAACGTTTTTGTGCAGTGCGCTCCGCAGCCACAACGGAGATATGTGAACCGGCTCCATAGGGAGCCAGTCACATTCTCCTGCTATGCGAATTGGATGCGAGGAAACTCGCATCTAATTCGCATAGGTGTGAACCCGGCCTAATACCTCTCCCATAGTTGTCTCTATCTACTATCATACATGCATAGAGTCAAATTATATATAACGGGAGGATATTTGATACAGAAATTCAATATTGGGTGGATCTGCAGCTTCTAGGACTGGTAAAAAATAAGCAACAGCTGTAATGGACGACTGTGGGGTCACTGTGTCAAAACATCTTATTTGAAAACAGAGACTTTATGGCATGTGTCGATGAGCTAAGGTCTTGTGTTAATAATATCAGTTTGACATTCAGTATGAGACCCTTCTGAGCTCATTCAGAACTTATTTTTCTGGTGGACTTATCCTGTAGCCTCTCATTTCTGGTCCAAGGTCTATAATCTATCAATCCTTCACGTTACTCTTGCACGAAACCCCTTGGGAAGCTCTCATACCTAAGCCCAGTTCACATCTAAATAAACTGCAATGGATGCTGGTGAGATACGTCTTCCTGGCTGCCCAGCAAACCCTGGCAAAAGCCTGAAATCAACTGTTGCAAACCCTTGACTGACGTCAAACAATGCCTCCTGGGTACCATGAAAAATTTACCTCTATTCTCAATGATACCCACACTAAATATCTTGACCCATGGCTTGACTATATTGAACACCTGAATATTGACCGCTCCCTCCTCTCCCTTTTAATCACAGGTGGTAACCAAATAACTCACCACCAACATCAGACCACATGAATTTACCTCTCCTTCAGCCCCACCCAACCTTTTCCATCCCCACCTCCCAGGCGTCTTAGCCAATGGGCAGGGATTTTCTTGGCCTGTTGGGAGAACCTATATATTTGGGTGGAGTCAGGTTATCAGTGTTCGGTGCCACCTGGACGGCTGTCTGGGTGGACGTGTGTTGTGCTGTCTGAACTGCTAGGCTGAAGTTTGGGCCTATCCCGGGCACATCTGGCTGCTAGGCTGTCTGAGGGCCTATCCAGAAGTAGGAGAGCAGTGTAGGGTTGGGGTTGTGGCTTGCAGTCCAACCAGAAGTGACGGTTTTGCGGGCCAGAGAACCTGTCGTGGCCGGTGGTAGAGGGGAACCACCTTGTTACCAGGGACCACAGTGAGTAGCAGAAGCAAGTATCTGAGCAGTAATCTCACCAACCGGGGATGGTGAAGAATCGGTAAACTTCAGCAGGTGCCTAGCCAGGGAACCAGCCAGTGGGGTGACGCTTGAGGAGTATCTGGAGTGCCAAGCCAGGGACCCAGCAGGGAAGCAGGGGTGACGTTTGAGGAAGATACTAAAGTAAGAAGATTAGAAGATCTCACGGGATTAAGTGGCAGTGAATCAGCAAGTCTAGTGAGAGAGACTGAGAGCTCAGTGGGCTAAGGATCTACAAGAAGTAATTGTATAAAAGTAAAGGAGTTTGTTACAACTTGTGTTAGGAACTGTTCTAAGACTGTTGCCATAGGAGACAGTGCTCCAACACATGCAGATGTGGTGCCTTGCTGGGTGCATTTCCCTGCATGGCTGTCTACCTGTAGAAGTCTCGGAGTCTATCAATTGACATTGGAGTAAAGTGTGGTGCTGCGCTAATCCCAATGAGATAGGCGCATATTGGTTCTGTGCTCGTGAGCGTCTTATAGTGCACCAAAATAGGCTTTACAAATGTAAATAAAAAGATAACCTCATATGACACATGTGTCCTTATGTGCTGATAGTGTGTATGGTCAAAAAATCGTAATAAATACACAATAAATAATAATAAATATAACGTGCAAAGTGGTTAGTGCTTAAACATCACAGTAGCAAACATAAATGTATGGGTGCATATAGCTACGGTAAAAATCGCAGCTGGCTAAAACTATCATCAATCGCCAACTAGCTAAAAACAATATAAATCTACACATACATAAGTGCATATATAGCCAAAGTGCATCCAGTGCAAGTTAAATGTGGCTAAGTGCTTAAAAGTACATAAACATGCATGCAAAACTGCGTGCAAAATATTATCAGGTGCAGTGCTCCTTGCGGCGAAAACCATCAATCAAAAGTCCATAAAACATGTATTGACTTCCGTGCTAAACATGGGTGCTAGACATGGGTGACAGTGGTGGTCAGTCTTCATGCAACAGTGTGCACATTAGTGGGCAGTGGCCCCTTACCTGAAGGTAATGGTGTAATCGCGTTTAGCCAATCAGAGGCATGGCCGCCTTTGTAGAGACACTGGGTATACTCTGTAATGGAGGATGGTGGAAATATGGTCCTATCCTGATCGCTTCTATTGTAGGGGCGTCTGGTCCTTCCAAGTAGTGTCCCGGGGTCACCCAGATAGATTAAGAAAGGAAGCCCACAATAGTGTAATATTGCATGGAAGCGTATCACTTTTATTACAACTTAAAATACAGTACTCACATTAAACATTGAAAACCGGGTGGAGATCCGACGAGCGGCGAGCTCGTAATGCAAATAACAGTCAGAGAGTGCCTGTCCCGTCCCTATGCATGACGTCACGGTCACGTGACTTGTGCCTGTCCCGTCCCTATGCATGACGTCACGGTCAAGTGACTTCTTCCCCTGAAGAAGTCACGTGACCGTGATGTCATGCATAGGGACGGGACAGGCACTCTCTGACTGTTATTTGCATTACGAGCTCGCCGCTCGTCGGATCTCCACCCGGTTTTCAATGTTTAATGTGAGTACTGTATTTTAAGTTGTAATAAAAGTGATACGCTTCCATGCAATATTACACTATTGTGGGCTTCCTTTCTTAATCTATCTGGGTGACCCCGGGACACTACTTGGAAGGACCAGACGCCCCTACAATAGAAGCGATCAGGATAGGACCATATTTCCACCATCCTCCATTACAGAGTATACCCAGTGTCTCTACAAAGGCTGCCATGCCTCTGATTGGCTAAACGCGATTACCCCATTACCTTCAGGTAAGGGGCCACTGCCCACTAATGTGCACACTGTTGCATGAAGACTGACCACCACTGTCACCCATGTCTAGCACCCATGTTTAGCACGGAAGTCAATACATGTTTTATGGACTTTTGATTGATGGTTTTCGCCGCAAGGAGCACTGCACCTGATAATATTTTGCACACAGTTTTGCATGCATGTTTATGTACTTTTAAGCACTTAGCCACATTTAACTTGCACTGGATGCACTTTGGCTATATATGCACTTATGTATGTGTAGATTTATATTGTTTTTAGCTAGTTGGCGATTGATGATAGTTTTAGCCAGCTGCGATTTTTACCGTAGCTATATGCACCCATACATTTATGTTTGCTACTGTGATGTTTAAGCACTAACCACTTTGCACGTTATATTTATTATTATTTATTGTGTATTTATTACGATTTTTTGACCATACACACTATCAGCACATAAGGACACATGTGTCATATGAGGTTATCTTTTTATTTACATTTGTAAAGCCTATTTTGGTGCACTATAAGACGCTCACGAGCACAGAACCAATATGCGCCTATCTCATTGGGATTAGCGCAGCACCACACTTTACTCCATTTTATTTTAACTGGGGACAGGCTGTACCCCATTCGGTGTATGCTGCTTTTCCCTTGTGTTTATTGAGATTGGGTGTCCCTCCTCCTCTCTCCCCAACCCCGTTCACGATAGCGCAGGAATACCCCACAATTATCTTATATCAATTGACATTGCAACTACCTAAGGGTGTCCTGGCCTTAACCCTCTCTCCCACAGTTCTGTTGTTCAAGAGAAAATAAATCTCTGCATTCAAGAAGTGTCTGGCGTCCATTAATCTACCTCACATTACACCCACTATGCCTTGCAACCCACTCTATACAGAAGGATGTCAGCTGTTCCTGGCTCTGGAGGTTCTCATTAGACTATAAGGAGGCCTGGGATCTTGCTACAAAAATATTGAATGACCCCCCAATAATTCAGGAGTGGAAACAGACAGATCCTGGTTTAAAATCCCACCTGGGACGCTCTCTGCATAAAGTCTGTATGTTCATTCCTTTTCTAGTTTTGGATAGCGAGTGGAGGAGTTAGAACCTTTGGCAGATCCACCCTCTCTATTTGTCATGGTGACCATTGTACCCGAAACATAAAATTATGAAAATTCCAATATGGTTGTCCCAGTGCCAAACCTCTTGTGATGTCTTTGGAGAAGTAAAGGATAAAATACCACTGGGACACAATCAAGATAGAACTCGATGCCGCACTCTCCTAGACAGGTTGCTAGGAAAGCTAGGTAAATGTAGTACCCTTTTTGGCTCCATTGTAACCTGTAGATCAGTTTGTGATTGCTTTGAGTTGTTCTGGGCTTTGCAGGTTGCAGGTTTGATTGCTTCTCACTGTTTGCTGGAGGATTCTAGAATATAATGGGTGGGAGGAGGCAGATCTGCAATCTGAATATTTATGTAGCATCAGCCAATCCCTGGGGGAGGGTGCCCAGAAGATAGCTGGGGAGTGCATAAAATAGTTTGGTGCCTGAGTCAGCCCTGTTCTAGTTCCCAGCCTGAAGGGTTGCTGCTCATCTGAGCAGCCCAGCTGAAAACTCTACCTGTGCTCATGGAGGTCCCAACCGTGACAAAGCTGGGGGGCCTGTTCTCTGAAAAATCTCTGAAGCTAAGCAAGGGATCCGGTCTGGCAGAATCACTGAGGAATTGTCTGTCTGATTTTGGATTGAGGTATCCAAGGGACATTGTGAGTACAGGCCTAAGTGGAGGATCATAGTAACTGTTGCTGCTGATATCCCTAGCATATCACTACTAGTGCTTGCCTGGACTGGGACCTTGCTGAAAGTGTCCCAGTGCTGTTCATTTTCCTAGTCTTTGCTGGAGGGACTGTCCTAAAAAGTAGTATTACAGTGAAGAGTGTCCTCAGTTTATTTCTCAGCGTTCATTGAGTATCTCACAGCTCCCTATGTTCCCCCGATTAAAGATAAGGGGAAAATCTAAAATTTTGAGTTCACGGAGACAGGAGCAGTGGATAAAACTTCCAATGAGAACACCTGTTCTGGTAACAACTCAAAGAGGGTATTTCCGTTTCTTTCTCAGAGATCTCCTCTCTTTCCGGTGTACCTCGATGCAAGAATGGAAGAAAAATGTCCTCAATTGGGCACATACAACAAAGAAAAAGGAGGGGTTCCCACTGTGTCCAAAACAAAACAGAAAAAAATAAATGTAATTTAGATATACAGTACTTAAAAAAAATCTCAGCCCCCCTATCATTTTGAAATACATTTAAAATGATCAAAATAGAAATATTAAAAAAATATATTATTACTTTTCTATTTTAATGAATGAATATGTCTTATGCATGTATGTTTTTTGCAGATATGTGGAGATGGAAGAAGTCATGGACGGTACATGATGGTAAGCGTTAAAACAAAAATATTAAAAGAGATTTTAATGGTCCTGTCATTAGAATTTACTCCACATAAATCATATTATTTTTGAGAAACAAAAATACCTGTTAATTGTCATTATTAACCACTTTACCTCCAGAGCAAATGTTTAATTTTTTGCGCACCCCCAATAAAGTCTAAATTTTTGGCTACAAAATTACTTAAACCCCCCCACACATATATTTTCTGAAAGCAGGGGCTTTTTAGAATAAATAATTGGTAGCTGTTCTTTTTTATGTTACAAGATATTTGTACAACTGTTCAGCAAAATCTATATTTTCAGGAAAAAAATGCACTAATATTAATTTTAGTGAACACAAATACAATAAAATGCCCAATATATGGTGCATAATCATTGTTTACAATGATTTTACACATTTGTGTTTGTACATGTGTGCATAGGGCGATGGAGGTGCTTTAATTTAATTTACTTTTTTTTATATGATATTTTTAACAGTTTTTTCAATTTTATTTTACTGATATTACAAGGGGACTAACAAGCCCCCTATGCCCCTATGTGATAGCACTGGCAGGTGAGAGGGATTCTTTATGGAGATATCAGGGCTTATTAGAACCCTAATGTCTCCCCTGCCTTCATGTACTGCGCTTAATTTGTTGTTTACCCAGCTTTTTAGTTGGGATTTTGTCAGCTCTGAACCCGGAAGTGCTCAGAGGTGAGCACTTTCTGGTTCATACACTGCAGAGGACATCATGGAACAGATGTTCCTCAGTGTCCTCCAGCTCGCCATGTTAAAGCTATTTTCTGTGGTCCCAGGCTCCCAAATGGAGTCGGAGAGCCCGGCAACCACAGATGGGGCATGAGTTTCTTCTGGCTTCTTTTAATTCCTGGGCATACAGAACACACCTAGGTAGCTTAAGTGTTTAAACATAAACTACTGTGTCTGAGCTTGTAAAGGAGTGTTAGCATCTTTTCCAATTTAGCCACATGGTAGTGCCCTTCCTTGGAAAAGTTGCAGGGTGGGAAGAGTTGGGGTGGAGAGTGCAAGGAGAAAGGAGCTCCTCTCCATCCTTGGCCCCAATGGGACTTAATGGAGCCCTTCCTGCAAAGATATGAAACTTCAGTGTGTGGTATTCTCCGACTGGGGAATACCTGGTGAGATCCTGACACCCTGAGTAGGACTGAAATTGGAAACAGGATTAGCAGTATGCCACACTGGGGAATATGCTGACCAAGCAAAAGGGTGAGAAGCTAAGTACGGAAAATACTGTCTATATGTGTTAGAATTGGATGCACTGAAGTCATTAACGTACTATATATGCTGAACACCTTAGAACACCTTTTTCCATCAGGCTCTTTGTCTGTAGAGATCCACAAAGCAGCAAGGTGAGTCCCAGGAACCACAAGGGGGGAAGTTGTTAGGGAGGTTGCGTGCCAGTCTATGGAAGTGATAGGTAGCTTTAAAGAAGTTCCTCTATCACTTCTGCTAAAGAGAGAATGGCCCTCACAGTCCTTTTAAAATAAGTTCACAGGTGCTTTTGCAGACATGACTATATTTAAACCTTTCAATTGCCAAGACTTATATTAGGTGCACCTATGACACTGGTTTCAATGGACTTATGGGTTTTCAAATAAGATAGCACAACAGTAGCTGTTCCATTTTAAGACACTCAATTAATCTATCTCTATTGGGAGCTTGCTCTATACGCAGCAGGGCTTTGTACTACAGAGCAAGTAGGAGACACTGAAAACTAAGCTAAGAGCCCCCACTGCTGAAAGCACATAAAAATATAAAATAATCATAGGCAGTATCTTATATACATATCCAGTTAATGAGCATGACGAGACTATATTAAATGAAAGAAGTATACACCAAACTCCTCTACATTCTGATAGAACGCAGTTTCCCTTTAATAGATTTAAATGCAAAAGGTTGGAATCTGCAACAAAGTTTGTAAGAAATCCCTGCAATGTAAATTGATCACCTGGAGGGAATTATTTTTTATTTTTTTGTCAACAAAAGTGGAGTTCCTATTTAACTTGAATGTGGACCTTTTCTTTTTGTTATTCAAGAAATAAAGACATGGACAACATCTCGCTCCAGATATAGCTATCTAATCCATTATTAAGTCTTCTCTATGTCCTGAAGGCAACGTCTCTTTCCGGACTCAATATCAGAGTTCTCTGCTGAGAATGGGGACTTTATTGTCATATGATGATGGTGTCAATATACAGTATACGTATCTACTCCCTGTCTTGTTAACATAAGAGAAAACAAATGAAATACATGAAAAAAGAAAAGAAAGACAATCTGCATGACGTCCAGACAAGCAATTGCAGGGGGAAGTCACAGTTTTTTTTTTTTAGATCAGTTAGCAGGCTGATTGAGAAAAAAATTAAATGGATTCTTCCATCCACCTGTCTTATGTATTCTGCTACATATTTTTGGTAAAAACAAATCACGATAAGCGTATATTGATTGGTTTGCGCAAAAAGTTATAGCGTCCACAAACTATGGGATATTTTTATCTATTTATTTATATTTTTTTACTAGAAATGGCAGCGATCAGAAACTTATAGGGGGACTGCGATATTGCAGTGGACATTCTAACACGTTTGTCACTTTTTGGGGACCATTGACACTAATACAGTGATCAGTGCTAAAAATATGCACTATCACTGTACTAATGACACTGGCTGGGAAGGGATAAACATCAGGGGCGATCTAAGGGTTAACTGTGTGCCTAACCAGCGTTTGTGTGTACTGTGTGAGGTGCTTTTACTAGGGGAAGAGATGAAATTTATTCTCTGCTTTGCAGGGACACAAACAACATCCCCGAACTGCGATCTGCCTTGTTTACATAGGCAGATCGCAGTTCTGTCTCTCTCCCTGTCGATCGGCGGGTGCCGGTGGACTTGAGTACCCAACACTCGCCGATCGGCTTCCGCTGCGGAAGCGAGCCGCCGGCTGCGTGCATACACACCCCTACCCGGAAGTGTTGAATCTTATATGTATAAGTGATCCGGCGCACTGGTGCCACCCTGTAACAGTAAAACTGCTATAGGACGGTCCGTTGAATCAAAAGGGGGTTATGTGACCATTTAAAAATGTAAACAGTGATCCGTGAAACTCTTTAACTGGAATGTATTATTCTCCGTTTAGTGTTGGATGAATACCCACATACAAGTCCCAAAGAGAAATTTAGAATATTCTACAACATATGAAGCAAGGGTTCGATCGAAGCCAACTGGAGATTTCTTTAACGGTTCTTGGAGTGACTGGAGTGAAATAGTCCACTTTGTGACAATTGAATCCAAAGAGAATTATAACGAAGGTAAGAGAACTTGGAATAAAGCGTGTGGCTGATATAGTTGGAATTGGGCTGTGTTTGTACCCAGATCATTAACTGAATGGGAGGAGGAACAACTCTAAACTGTTGTCTCATCACTCACAGTGAAAGAGTGAACAGCGAGTGATGAATTATTGCTCTCACACATATTGCATTCACACCCATATGTAACATGTGTGGACAGTTGTCATTTTCATACTAATCACCTACCATATGTGTGTTGTTTTAGTTTTTTATAGTACTTTTTTTAGACTTTTTTTTAAAAAAGAAAGCTTTATTGTAATGACAGAACTGTAATACTGTAATAATAGGTTCTTTTTACTGAGACATTAGGGGTCTATTAGACCCCTGATGTCTCCTCCACTTTCCACTGAAGCTAATGGAGCACAAATTGCACTCCATTTGCTTCTTTCCTGGCCACAGCAGCTGGGGAAAGTGACAACTTGGAAGTGATGTAATACACATTTCTCCGGTGTTCATTCACCAGAGGGGAGATCAGTGAAAGTATGTTCACTGGTCTCCCTACCTTCCACTTGCCGATACCCACCATGCCAGTCCTGGGTGTACAGGTCTACAGGTGGGGCAGCAGAACCAGATGGGGGAGTGGCAGTCGAATGGGGGGGGGGCAGTCGGGTCAGGGTGGGGTACCTTTTAAAGGATGTGAAAGTGATAGGGTCATGCAATCACTTTCTCATAAAAGCCCATTGCCTGACCTACAAATTTAAAACAGAACTTCAGTAATGTTTTCATCTTTCCATCTAATAAATCTTCTGCCCTTGTTGTTTTAACTTTGGATAGCAAAACATTTTTTTTTTTGCCAGTAAATACCTTATACAGCCCACTTCTTGTTTCTTGTCTGGTTAAAAGCCTAGGCTTATGACATCATGCACAGCTCTCACTCTCATGAGAGTTTGCCAGGAAGGGAGGGGGGATGAGTCATAAGAGGGGCGATGAGAGCTGCAGAGCTGGAGGCGTGCCTCTGTGTGTCTGTGTAAATTCAGGAAGTGAACAGGCAGCTGCTTCAGCTGCCCACAATTAAAATGGCTGCAGCCAGACTCAGTGGAGGGGGGATCTCTGCAGCATATTTGGCAAGTACAGAATCACAGTTTATATAAAATAATATGCAAAGTGGTTGGATGGCAAGCTTCAGAATGCAAAGATGTTTTTATTACAAATTATGTGAGCAGACTGCAGTTCCTCTTTAAGCTTTTTTTTTTTATCAACTTTATATGTCAAAATTTATTTCTTCTCATTTTTTACATCATTGTGGATTGTTTCTGTCTTAATTTTATTTTATTTTCCCATCCTGTGTCTTGTTTAGTTATTTAGAAACCAAACAAGCGCTCAAAAAATATGTAGCTACCGCTATACCTTTATTCCTACTCAATCCCTCTTATCCCCCCCCCCCTCCCCTGTGTCTGGTTTACTCCTTTTTACATTATCTGTCATCTTGGCTCCGAACCTGTTGTTTCTTTCATCTTATCTAAGTATATGTCCGAGGATTTGTATTTTTTCCATCTTTCCCATAGACTGTTGCCCTTTTTATCACCTCTTTCTCTGCTCCTCAGCAGGTCCATTTTATAGTAGTACTCTATTTTCTCTAACCATTCTCTGGTATCTGGTTTTCCGCTTTTTAGCCAATATCTTGGAATCATACCCTTAGCGGCGTTCAGAAGACTCGGAACCATTGATCTCATATATTGTTTTTTTGATTTGTTATAAACATGGAAGAGGCAAGTCCATATATTTTGTTCTACTTTTTTCTCCGGTTATTTCCCTTATACTTTTTAATACTTCATTCCAGTAGTCCACTATTATTGGGCATTCCCACCATAGGCGTGTCATCGTTGCTTTTTGGCCACAATTTCTCCAGCACAACGGGGTTTTTTCTTGTTGATATTTATGTGTTCTTACGGGTGTCAAGTACCATCTTGTTGTTAGTTTATAATTCATTTCGATAGTCTTTGTATCCCAAGCATTATTGTATCCCATTTCTATCATTTTTTTCACTCTTTGATCGTCTAGTTTTATATTAGTTTCTTTTTCCCATTGTTTTATGTACTCCGGTCTTTCTTGTGCGTCCAGGTCTGCTAATATTCCGTAAATTCTTGATGTTCCATTTTTCAATGATGTTTTGTTGGCACAGAGCTTTTCCAGTGTATTTAATTTCTCTTCATCTCTAAGTGGGTGTGGTATTGTGCTTACCAAATGCCTTAGTTGACAATAGTTCCATTCATTCATCCTCCATCCATTAATTTCTTCTAATTCCAATCGTGTTCTAATCCTACCATTTATGGTAATGTCTTTCAATTGTGGATTTTCTATTCCTTGGGCTCCAAATATTTCCTTCCCAGGAGTGAAGAAATTCGATCCTGTGAGTGCTATTAACGGTGAATTGTGTCTCCATTCATTCATTGTACAGTGTCCCAAATTTTAAATACATTTTTTGTTATTTCATGAGTGTCTGTGTCCAATATTCTAAACTTTCGTGGAATCCAAATATTCTTGTGCAGTACAGTTCAGCTTATTGTGTTTTCCATTTCTACCCACTTTTTTTCACTCTTCTCATTTGTCCACTCAAGCATTCGTGTTAGGACAATTGCTTTGTAATACCTACTTATGTCTGGGGGGCTAATCCTCCGTGCCCCCTTTTCCTTGTGATCAAGGTGTATTTAATTCTTGGTTTTTTATTAAGCCAAATATATTTTAACAAAATTGTTTTAATTGTTTTGAAAAAACTCTGTGGAATCATAACTGGTAGCATCTGGATTCTATAGACTATTTTTGGGAGAACCATCATTTTGAACATATTTACTCTTCCTATCCATGAAAGTGGTTGCATCCTTAGTTTTTTTGTTTCTTCTTTAACCTCGTTAATCAATGGGATATAGTTTGCCTGATAGATCTTTTCAACTCTTGGAGTTATTTTGATTCCAAGGTAATTTAATTCTTTTACCCAAGTAAATGGGAATTCTTTTTGTAGAAACTGGGCTTTTTTTCCCCCTAATCCTATATTTAATATGTCTGTTTTTATTGGATTAATTTTGAAGTTTGACAATTCTCCATATTTTTTTATTTCTTTTAATATGTTTGGAAGTGATACTCTTGGGTTAGATACATACATCAAGATATCGTCCGCATATGCCGCAATCTTGTGTTCTTTTCCTCCAATTCTTGCTCCTTTCACATCTTGATTGTTGCGGAGTGTCGCTAACAGTGGTTCCAATGCCAATACGTATAGTAGTGGAGAGAGCGGGCAACCTTGCCGTGTTCCATTCTGCATCTTGATTAATGGAGAGAGTCTATCATTCACCTTTACCATTGCTGTCGGGCCGTTATAGAGATTTGTTATCCACTTCATCGTTTTTATCCCTAATGCCAGGTGACGCAACGTGTCCATCATGAATCCCCAGTCTACCCTGTCAAATGCTTTTTCTGCATCCAGTGACAGGAATAGAACTGGGGACTCACTTTGCGGGCTCTTGTGTAGCATCAATAATGTTTTTAGACTATTGACCCGTCCCTCTCTCCCAGGAACAAATCCGGTCTGGTCAGGATTCATCCAGAGTGTAATTAATTTTTTTATTCTAGTAGCCAAGATTTTGTGTCCACGTTCAGTAGTGCAATCAGCCTATAGCTTGAACAGTTAGTTTTGTCTTTCCCTTCCTTTGGTATTATTGTGATATGGGCTAGTAGCGATTCTCGTCCTATTTCTTCTTTCTCCCCTATGGAATTCATATATTCTTGTAATTTAGGGATCAGCTGTTCTTGGAATTTTTTGTAGTATTTAACCGTGAACCCGTCTGGTCCTGGACTTTTTCCTACAGGGGTTTCTTTTAATGCCAGTTTTATCTCTTCTTGCGTTATATTTTTTTCCAGTTCTTTTAATTGGTCCGTTTTTATTTTTGGTAAATTTGCGTTTTTTAAGTAGTCTCGTATCTTCTTTGTTCTTGTACCTACTTCTGTCCGTATTTCCTGTTCTTTTATTGCATATAGAGAGCTAAAGTATTTTTGAAATGCCAGCGCAATAGCTGAGGTTTTGTTTACCACTTCTCCTTTCTCATTTTTGATCTTCTCTATATAATTTTGAGACTTCTTTTTTGTTACCAAATTTGCAAGGTATTTTCCTGGTTTATTGCCCCATTTGAATTTTTCTTGCACTACTCTGTTGTACTCCCTCTTTTCTTCTTGTTCCATCTACTCCTTTAGTTGTTCTCTCTTTTGTGATAATAACCGGTATGTTTCGTTGTTTACTTGCTTTTTATGTTTTTGCTCTAATTCATGTATTTCCTTTATAGTCTGTTGCATGCTTTTTCTTCTTTCTTGTTTTTTTCCTGCCCCAATAGCTATTAGTTTGCCCCTGATGACAGATTTATGTGCCTCCCAGATTGTTGCTTTCAATGTCCCTGGGGTTTCATATTCTTTAAAGTATCTTTTAATTTCTTCTGATACAATTTTTTCTGTCTCACTGTCTTCAATTATATTTTCATTGATTCTCCATGGGCCTCTTTCAAAGGTTTCTCCTTGTATTTTCATTCTCAACATTACTGCACTATGGTCCGAAGCTGTTATTATGCCTAATTTTGTTTCTTCTATTTCTTCAAGATTTCTATGTTCAACCATAATATAGTCCAACCTGGAGTAACTTCTGTGTACTGCTGAGTAATATGTGAAATCCTTTGTGCTTGGGTGCTGAATTCTCCAAGGATCAATTAATTGGTGTTCAAATAGTTTTCTTTTTAGTTTCTTTAGTTGTCTCATTTTTGTGTCAATTGCTGTGGAAGTGCTGTCCATTTTATGATTCATACTGAAATTGAAATCTCCAGCTAATATTAATTTACCTTGTTTGAATTCCGTTAATGTTCTTAGTATGTCTATCAGATATTTTTTGGGGTTCTTATTAGGGCAGTAAACGTTGGCAAGTGTATATTTTACCCCCTGTATGGTGCCTATGATAAAAAGGAAACGTCCCTCTGGATCCATTTTTCTTTGTTCTATTAGGAAGCGTATATTTTTCCCTATTCCAATGGCTAATCCTTTGGCCCTTCTTATTGGTGAATCTCCTTGATACCATGTTGGTATATTTCTAGAGTAGATTTTGGTACTTGAGTTTTGGGTTATGTGTGTCTCCTGTAAGAAGATTTCTGCTTTACTTCTATCTAATTCTCGGAAAATGATATTTCTCTTCCTGGGGGAACTTAGCCCTCGGACATTATAAGACAAAAATTTTATGCTATTTGTACTTTCCATTATTTTACCTTTCTCTTCCACCTATTCTCCTCTGCCCCCACCCGTCCACCAGGTGTCCCCCCCCAGTCCGCCCGGAAGAACAGGAGGGGGGGGCACCCGGCCGACGCCCAGGGTCTCCCCAGCCCTGTATCGGAGCCAAGCAATATCCTATGTAAACCAGACCTCTCCCGTCCCTCCCCCCTCCCTCTCATCCCCCACCCCCTCCCCTCCCCCTCCCCACCTCCCTGGTGAGGGTGCTTTGACCCCATGGTCTCTGGAGCTGAGAGCATTTTGTTTTATGGGGCACAATTTTGCCCCCTCTGCTCTACTAGGTCTGAGGTGGAAATCTGTTAGACACCCTGAGCCCCCTTCTCCTGTACTCAGATAGGGTGCCCCCTGTCCACACCATGAGTCCCTATCTCCCCCTCCTGCCTCTAACTTATTTTATTTATTTGTTTTCCTTTTTTTTTTCTATTTTCATTCACCCTTCCCCACAGCCCCCCCCCCCCCCCCCCCATAGTCCCCACCCCACAGTTTAAAGGCTGTACCTCTAGTCTTTATAGACTTTTTCACTCTACTGTTCGAATACTTATCTCCTTCAGGACTCTACTTCCTGTGTTCTATTCCTAGCGCTTAATTGCCATTGAAGGTCGTCGCGTAGTGCTATTTGATCTTGTCTATTTACAATCTTATCAATTACTGGAAGTGGGATTTCTAATTTATTACAAAAGTCCGGAATTTCTTCTATAAATCTTAGTCTAGCACTTCTTCCATTTTTCATTGCTATCAGGCATGCTGGAAAGCCCCAATTGTATTGTATTTCCTGCTCCTGCAGAATGCTCAATAGAGGCCTTAACGTCCGTCTTCTTCTTAATGTTTCTTGGGACAGGTCTTGAAATATTTGTAATCTAGCTTCTGCGTATTCAATTGGTGGTTTTCTCTTCAGATTTATCCAAATCTGGTTCTTTTCTTCCCATCTTTCAAAGCGAACTATTATATCTCTTGGTGTTTCCGTTGAGAGTCCTTGGGGTCTTCTGAGTCGGTGTGCTCTTTCTATTTTTATTATATTGGATTCTTCCTTTCCCAGAATATGGTTGAAGAGATTATTCATTTTTCCAATTAGATTTTCTACTTATTCTGCTTCCGGGAGACCACGGATTCTCAGGTTTTTCCTTCTTTCTCTATTGGTCTCCACTTCTTCGACTCTTGGTAGAATATGTCCCATGTCCTTATGTAATGTTGCCATCTCTGTTTTCAGGGAGTTTTCTAGGGCCGCGAACATTTTTTCCATGTCATATTTTGTTGGTAACTGAACCGTGTGCTGGCCTTCCTCCCTTCCTCTTTCTTCTCCTTCCATTTCTAATTCCAATCTTGGTTCTGAGAGATGGCTAGTTTCTATTACGGTTTTATTCTGGCCCTTTTTCTCCTTATTATCCTTCTCTCTTGTATCTATCTGTCGGCCCTTTGTGCCCGATTGCCTTTCTCCTTCTCCATTTCCTTGCAATACATATCTGTTCATGGGGCCAGGGCTTGGGCCTAAGCTAGCCCTGGGTGATTTGGCGACTGCTCCCGCACTTCTTGTTGTTTTTCCCTTCATCCCAACAGTTAACCAAGAAAGCCCCAAATAACCACTTTTTAAGTGGATCCTTTAGGGTACTTTTTCAGGGGTAAGGTCAGTTCGTCCAGTCAGCTTATTTTAATCGACCGTCCCTGTACTTTGATCTTCACTCTACGGACACTCCCCTGAGGAACACCAGCAAAAAAAAAAAAAAACTCCCAACTTCTCAAGGTATCTCAATGAATCCCGCAGCTTGCAATGGCATAATCACTCTTTCTACATGTAGTGTCGAGCAATGAAATTTAATTGTCTATCGTGAGGTAAAGACTAGATATATATACCACAGTCCTTTTTATAGCCACTTATAACCACTTATTTCCTATTAAATGTCTTCCATTGTCCCTCTCTCCTCTTCTCCTTCTTCCTTCCTTTCTCCACCAAGGACTCTTCCCTTTTAATATTGCCTGGACATTAGACCAAATACATTTCAAACTCCTAGTACCTTATAGTATCTTTCTTTTTCAGTTTTCGATTTTCTCCTCTACCTCTCCCTTCTGCCTTCAAGCTTCTTCCTCCTGGAGTTTCTTTTAACCAAGCATTCTTGACTTATGCATTTATTTATTCTTTACACATTTCTTTCTCCTTTTATCCTCTGCTTTCACTCCCCACCTTATCTCTCACATAAGTTTTTTTTGTCCCCCTTACTATGGACACATTCTAGGCACAATCAGAGTGAAATCAAGAGAATTATACTTATCGTTAGCAGTCCAGAAGGTTATGAGTGGTTAGGATATACTTGGAGATATTTAGAGATGATCCGTTTACTGGCTTCTTCTATGTTTTAATCGGGTGTTTCCGGGTCTGCTCGGATCTAGTCGGCGTCTTTTGAGTCTCGGGGATACCCGTTGACCTCTCGTTCCGCCCCACCAGCTCCTCCTCAGACCGCCGAGTGCTTCTCGTCTCCGACTCCGCCACACAATCCGGCACGACTCCGAAGCCAGCGGCCGCTAGCAGAGTGTCAGACCAGCAACCACCTCACATCCACCGCCGACGGGACCCGAGACCTCCGTCCCTCTTATTCTCAGGCTCAGCCAGGTAAAATCTTCCAGCTTGTGCTATGGGGATATCCGGGGAAACAGCCAGGGAGACAAAAAGAGAGCCAAAACGGAAGAATCTACAGGGCGGGGGATAGACAAGGGAGAGCTGCTAACGCTACCTCCTCAGCTGTCTTCCATCTCAGAGGCAGGGGAGAGACTGTGGGATCCTCACGGCGTGCGGCACGGCGCCATTACCAGGCTCCTCCCTCCCTCTCTTCCTCCTCTTTAAGCATACTCTCATTTGATATAGCACCCGGGAGTGTGTTTGAAATCCCTGTCTACCTGAAGCCGTTTATAAATGGTGCAGGTAGGCAAGTAATTAGAGAGAGAGAGAGAGAGAGAGATAGAGAGACCCCATGCTCCAATAGGGGTCAGCCTTTTTTTCAGCAATCATAGTCATATATCCCATTCTCATAGCTATAAAACATTCTTTGTATGTACAAATGATTCACTCACATGTGTAAGTCACCCACTTAATCACAAGTGATGACAACTAATTAACAGAGCTGAGAAAATAATCAGCAGATGGTGAAGGCTCAAAGCTGATTGTTTTACCACAAACCAGTGTACCTGGCACACAGGGTGTGCCAGGTATGCCTGGGCACACCCTCATCACCCTGTGCGCTGCTGATTCCCTCTGTTTCACGTCTCCCCCCTGCAGTGTTTCCAGCTTCCCTCCTCTCCTCTCAGGAGCGGGGAAGGGGCTGGTAATTATGTAATTAACCGGCCCCTTCCTTTTCTTTTTTTTTTTTTTTTTTTAAATAATCAAAATTTTTATTATTTCATTTATATATACATCATTTATACAACATTCTATACCCCTATATTCAATCCACAGAAAGAAAACATACTACACATTACATCCTACCTCTCCTACCACAGTTTCCCCCCTGTCCCAGCAGTCGACATTACATATATAATGGCAGAGAAGAAAAAAAAAATAAATAAAAATTTCCCTCCCCCAACACCCCCCTTCGTGTACAATCGTGCTTATAATTATAAAATGTTTAAAGATGAAGTTATAAATAAATTCCCCCTTGTTTGATTCGTGTCATTATCCCTTCCATTCATTATTATGTATTTGAGAGAAAAAAAAAAAAAAAAAACCCTTACCCATTCCCCTCCGTGTACAATCGTGCATATAATTATAAAGTGTAAAATCATAAATAAATTCCTGCCTTATTCTAATTTGTGTCTTTAATCACTTCAATTCATTATGAGATAAATCCCCCTTTATTCTAATTCGTGTCAATAGTCATAATAATGACTATTCATTCAATTCATAATAATGTGATTCGTGAGAAAAAAAAAAAAAACACACAAACCCCCCCCCCCCCACCCCCACCCTCAAAATACATTCGTGCTTAAGGAAGGGAATAATATCCCTATAGTTCATAATTGTTATAAATCGTGTATCTGTGTTTCCTTTCCCCCCTCTCCTCCCTTCCCCCTTTATAAAATAAATCCCCCTCCCATCTAATCTTCTAGTGTCTATAAATGATTTATTTATATATGTGTAATTCCCTTTTGCTTCCCTTTCCTCCCCCCTCGCAAAAAAAAAAAAAAAATTCTGTCAAGACTGGGGCAGGGGGGAAGTAGTAAAAAAAAAATCCAAAATCCAAAAACCCCATATACATATAACCATACATTATCTTACCCCCTTCCCTCTTTGGTTGGCATTAGAGAAGTTATTTCACTATTTACATCTACTTTTCAGGGCCACTCTTCTTATATCTCTGTTTTAAATGACTATACTATTTCTTCCTCCCTTACCCATCTATATTTCCCTCTTCTAATACCTCCATGGCGCATTGTTCCCAGTTTGCCCATGTCGTTTCAAATTTCTTTCTTTGGTTTTTAACCACATGAACCCATCTCTCTGCTTCCTTTATTATATTAACCTCATTTCTCCACACTATGACTGACGGAATCCGGTCCTGTCTCCAGTACTTTGGGATTAATTTTTTCGCTGCATTTAATAAGTGTGGGATTACACTTTCTCTATACTTTTTGACAGAACCGGATGTTCCATGAAATAAATATTGTATCGGCCCAAACTCCATGTGGTCCGTCGTCATTTTCTTAATTCACGGGGCCACTAATTCCCAGAATCGCTTAATTATCGGGCATGACCACCATAGATGAAGAAAAGTTCCCCTCTGTCCACAGCCCCTCCAACATTTGTCATTAGCTTCTGAAGAGATTTGTGCTATCTTAACTGGTGTCTTATACCATCTCGCTAGGAATTTATATGCCATTTCTTGCACCTTTGTACTTATGGAAGTAGTAAATGTTAACAATATCATTTTATTTATTTGTTTATCTGTCCACACTTGGCCTAGCTCCCTCTCCCATTCTTTTATAAAGTATGGAGGTTTCTTTTCTTGCTCTCCTTGGATCATTCTGTACATCCGCGATAATGTATGCCCAGCTTGTGATGTCTGTGCACACTGCCTCTCAAACGCGGTAAGTGTATTTATCGGTCTTAATGGTTTTATTTTCTTAAGAAAACTTGTCATTTGACGGTATTTCCATTCCGCCATTCTTGTCTCCCCGAATTTCAATATCATCTCCGTCAGTGATAGTAAGACTCCACTTGGGGCAAACTTACCGCATCTAATATTCCCGTCTTGTCCCCACGACCCCAGACTTCCCATCTTCTCCCCCGGGGGGAACCACGGAAATCCCTCCAGAGGAGCCAGAGGGGAGGTCTGAGGAGCATACCTGCCCTCTTTATTCATTCTATCCTATACTTCTAATGTATTCAGGGTCATTGGTGATGTCCATTGTGACAGCCCTCTCAATGACCCTTGGATCCATGGTGCTCCTGCCAGGTTTCTCGACGCCATCGCCATTTCTGCCTGTACCCATGGTTTTCTATTTAGGTCATGGCACCAGTCCGTTATTCTAACTAGCGCCATGGCCCTATAATAGAATGTTATATCCGGGAGTCCTAAGCCACCCTCTGCTCTACTCCTTAAAATATCGTAAGCCAGTGTAGGCCTTTTATCGTCCCACACAAAGGCCACGAATAGCCGACGCATTTGTTTAAGGAGACTCGCTGGCAACCTGATTGGCACTGTACGCAGAACATAAACTATTCTGGGCAGTATGCTCATTTTTATGGCACTGATTCTTCCGAACCAGGTCAAGTATTTCCCCTTCCACCTCTTTAATTCTTCTTTTATTTCTTTCACTAATGAGCCATAATTATACTCCACCAGCAGTTCATACTCTGCGCTTATCTGTACCCCCAGATATGTCAGCGACTCCTTGTTCCATATAAATGGGTATTTCTCCTTCAGTGAACTCTCTATCTCCACTGGGACATGACTAGGAAGGATGACTGATTTCTCGAAATTGATCTTAAAGCCAGACACCCTTCCAAATTTCTGTACTTCCACCATCAATGCGGCTATAGATGTCTGGGGAGTGGAGAGGAAAAATAATAAATCATCCGCATAGGCTGCTACTTTGTGTTCCGTATGGCCTATATGCGTCCATACTATCTCCTTATTCTTTCTAATTCTACGCAGAAATGGTTCCATTACTATTGCAAATATCAGGGGGGACAGCGGGCACCCCTGCCTGGTACCGTTTTGTATGTTAAAACATTCCGATATAGTCCCATTTACCTTAATTCTTGCTCTAGGTTTTGCGTATAATGACATAATCCAACCCAGCATCCTCTCCCCCAATCCTATCCTCCCCAGTATCTTTCTCATAAAGCCCCAGTTCACTCTGTCGAAGGCCTTTTCGGCATCCATCGACAGAGTGATTCCTGGGGCCCTACCTGGGCCGTATCGCATCCAATGCAATATATGGAGTGCGCGGGTGGTGTTGTCTCTTGCTTCTCGTCCCCTTACAAACTCTACTTGATCTGGGTGCACTAAATCTCCTACATCTTCCTGCAGTCTCAGGGCCAGAATTTTTGCCAATATCTTGGTGTCTGAGTTCAGCAGAGAGATCGGCCTGTAATTAGCACATACCTGGGGATCTTTTCCCTCTTTCGGCAAAACCGTTATGTAAGCCAGTGATGCTTCTGAGGAAAGTGGACTTCCAGCACCTATGAAGTTGAAATAATCACAAAGTGGCTTTACCAAAATTGGGAGAAATTTCTTGTAATATATGTTTGTCAGCCTGTCCGGGCCTGGGCTTTTCCCCGGGGGCAGGGCCGCTATCACTCCGCTCAACTCTTCCACCGTGATTGGATGTTCCATAATCTCGGTTATTTCTCTAGGTAATATGAGCATATCAGCGTTCTCGATGTACTCCTCTATCTTGTCCCTCCCTTGTCCCTCGCTTTCCCTTACAGGTGGTTCTGTTTTGGAGATATTATATAGTGCCTCATAGAATTTACCAAATTCTTTTGCTATGGCCTTTGTGTCTATTATTTTCCTGCCCTGAACTAGTAAGCTATGCACGTGTCTGGACTCCTGTTGTTTTTTAAGTTGTTTTGCCAGTAGTCTACCGCATTTATTTCCTTGTTCATATGCTCTATTTGCAAAGAACCTAATTTTGTTCTTTGCTTTATACTCTAAATATTGCGAAAGCTCTGCCCGCGCATTCTCCAGACATCTGCCAATCATTGGGTCAAGATTTTCTTTATGTTTTATTTCTAGGGTCCTGATCTTCTCTAGTAGTTCATTTATTTCTCTTTTGCTTTCCTTCTTTATATATGTACCAAAGGCAATTAATTCCCCCCTCACAACCGCCTTGTGAGCTTCCCACACCACTTGATCTGATACACCTTCCGTCTTATTTATTTCAAAATACTCATTTATCTTGCCCCTTAGTTTCTCCACTATGTCTTCCTTGTCCAACAATGACTCGTTCAGACGCCATATTCGTTCCGCCCGGGTCATTTGAGTTGGTTGAAGGGTCAAAATTATTGGGGCATGGTCAGACATTGTTATTGGCTCAACTGTACTTGTGCTGACATTCCCCAAGTAGAATTGATCCACCAGAAAAAGGTCTAACCGCGAGTACATATCGTGTACTTTGGAATAATAGCTATAGTCCCTGGTGCCTGGGTGTAAAGCTCTCCAGGTGTCCACAAGGTGTTGTGAGCATAAGGTTTGTTTGACCCGCTTTATAGCTTTAAAAGACATAGTAGTTCTTCCCGTAGAGGTATCTACACTCGGCTCTAACACCATATTGAAATCTCCTCCTACCACTACACACCCTTCCTTAAATTCTTCCAGTTGTCCAAATACTTTAACCAGAAATTTAGCTGTCTCAACATTTGGCGCATATATTGAAGCAAAGGTATATCGTCTCCCCTGTAGCGTACCCTTTACAAACAAATACCGACCTTCTGGGTCACTTTGCAAGGTCTCAGTAATCCAAGGGCATGATTTCTTGAACGCAATTGTGACCCCTCTTGCCCTCGCTATTGGGGATACCGCATGATACCACTGATTCAACATATTCTGGGGTAGGCTTGGGATTGAGCTGCTCTTAAAATGGGTCTCCTGCAAGAAAACAACATCAGCTCCCCAATGTTGCAGCTCAACCCATAGGCGCCCTCTTTTAATTGGTGAATTCAAACCCCTCACATTGTATGACAACATTTTCAAAATGGCTGTCATTTTATTACACTTTTATGGCCTCCGGCCCCTTGCCATTGTTCTCTATCTTCTCCTCTGCCAGTCCCACCCCCCCCTTCTACCCCCCCCCCCCCCCAACATTCATTACTTAATTAAACATATATTTATACCTAAAAAAAAAAAAAAAAACATAACAGAAACAAAAAATATACCACATATCATACCACAAACCTCTCACTAGGGGTATATCTAAAAATCGGGTACGTAGTTTGCGCGCACTTACACATCCTGCGCGCCCACTACCTCCCTTCCCTGCTTCTCCCCTTTGATTGGGGCTGACCTATTGACCTACCTAAGGCCCACATTTCCCATTACACTCCCCCCCCCCCTTTCCCCGGCATTATTCCTCTGACCCTCTCCTAAGTGGAAAGGACCAGAAGAAAAAAAAAAGAAAAAAAAAAGGGGTCCTCTAGGTCCTTTAAGTCCTTCTTTGGGCTATTCCCCTATTAACCCTTGCCGGTACTTCTTGCCATTTCTCTGCTCGTTGTAGGGGGGGCCCTAGGCAACTTGTTCTCCAGTCCACAAAGTCCACCATCGGGAGGTCTAATTTTTCCACAAATACTTTAAGATCATCCTTCGTTCGCAATGTTGCGGTTCGTCCATCCCTGGAGGCTGTTAAGCTGAAAGGGAACCCCCACCTATATTTAATCTCCGCCTTCCGTAAGGTCTCCAGCAGTGGGCGAACCGCCCCACGTTTAAAGAGAGTCCTTTTCGATAAATCTGGATACAAAGCTATATTTGAGCCTTCAAATGTAATCCTAGGGTTATCACGCGCCATCTTCATTATACTCTCCTTGACTGCATATTTGTGAACCTTGCATATCACATCTCTGGGGACATCAGTTTTTATACTCTTGGGGCGGGCCCGGTGTACCCGATCTATTTCTATAACATTAGGGGCTTGATCCCCTAAAATCTCTCCGAACATTTTTTGTACCGCTGGGGCTAGTTCTATTGCTGTGATTGACTCTTTCAGTCCTTTTATGCGTATATTTTGACGTTTATCCCTATTCTCATATTCATCCAGCTGGTCCCTGTATGCATTTAATGTTTCTTCATATTTTTTCATGGCCTCTTGAGTCTCCGCCACCGCCTGTATAGTAACTTCTTGTTCTTTTTCCATCCCCTCTCTGTATCCCAAGTCCCTGACGTCCTCATTTAAGCTTGCTATTGCTTGCATGCAAGATTGTTCAACAGCATTTATTAATTGCTGGATATCATTTTTGGTGGGGAGGGCCTTCAACAGACCCCAGATGTCCCTTTCTGGGTCTACACTCTGTCCAATCCATCCTTGTGGGTTCCCTTCACCGTCTTGGAGGCTCTCCTGGTCACAGTCCATAACATGTCTCTGTGGTGACCCACATCTTCCCATACCCCCACCTGTTGTAATTAAACGTTCCTGACTGTTACTTCGGTTCATAATGGGGGTTGGGTGCTCTCTTTCTCCTGCTTTCCTCCGCTCCATGTCTATGGTCTGAGACTCCTCTTGTGTCTGTCTATTATCCTCCCTCTGTGTCACTGTACCCCGGCTTCCTGTTGGTGCACTTTGTATAGCCATTACTAAGTGTCCGTTGCCATTAGTCAGCTGGCCTATACTTTTAGCCCCTATTTTCTGGGGGCTCCCACCACCACTACCGGGAGGGTTTTGCTCCGGGGTACTCCTCCTTCTTCCCGCTGTAGGAGGTCTCTTACCATTCCTGATGACACTGTCTCCTTTCGTCTGTGCATTCACCTGTTTTGTCCCAGACTCCCACTCTGTTTTTTCCACACCGTCAGTTGTGGTGGCTCCGCTCTGTTTTTTAATATCCAGCCTTCCTGTTGACTCAGGTGTGCGGGGGGACATGAAAGCCTTAATGCCATCCATTGATTTCCTTCCTCTCCCTGCTGTGGTCTGTGAAACTGCTTGTCTGCGGGTTGTCATCCTCATGCAATGATATGGTGGGAGCTGTAGTGTATTGAAGCAGTGAATCAGTCAGCAGCAACACAGCAGTGAAATGGTGTGGAGGGATAGAAGGGAGGTATCAGGAAGGGACCAGGAGAAGCCATCAATCCTCTCTCACTGTACTCTCCTTTCACTTTCACTTTCCAGCACACTGCAGGTCCAAAGCCAGACAGGCAAACAGGCAGATAGATAAGCCCTCTCTCTCTCTCCATGTCACAGCTCTCTCAGCCTTTCTGCATCTCAGCTGACAGCCAGATGATTTCTCTGTGCTTAGCCCGGGAACATGAGGAGGGGGGGAGGAGCACTCACTCACTCACTCACATACACACGCCCATCCCACAAACAAGCATGCCTTCTGATGGCCCCTTCCTTTTCTGAATGAACTGTATCGCTCCTGTCTTCATTCTTAACTAAAGCATAGTGAACTATGTTTACTGCAGAGAAAGTGACTGGGTAATCTCTTTTCTCAGTTTCTTTCTCTGTCTCAAAAGTGAGACATCAGGGGTCTGTTTAGACCCTTGATATTTCACCAAGGCCCCATAAAATTTATAAAAAATAATATTGTAAATAAGAAAAATAATACTGACACCTTCCACTGCCCTACTGACACCAATCTTTGCTCTACTGACACCGTCTACTGCTCTGCTGATATACACACGTGTGTGTTTGTGCTCTGGGGTGCACACCCTAATGCAATAACCTGCGCACACCAATGGTTGTGCCACAGAAAGTCATGCTTTTTTAGCAATCATTTCTACATTTTTTTGCATTCAACAAACAGACCCACTTTTGCTAGTTATAGTGTAGTATTACTAGTGGGTTTTTTATAGTGGCAACATAGTGAAAACATAGGGCAATGAGGTTATTGTAAGCTCTAACGAGCAGGGCCCTCTGATTCCTTCTATTTTAAACTGTATTGTATTTGTACTGTCTACCCTTAATTTGTAAAGCACTGCGTAAACTGTCGGCGCTATATAAATCTTGTATAATAATAATAAATTCACATGTCTATTTGTGGATTCTATTTTCCAGGTGAAGAAGGATTCGAAGATTTTCTCGTAGTGATTTTATGCTGCTGTGCTGTAGTTGTCATTTTTATTCTTGTCATCGTATTAACTAAACTGTTCTGGAAAGACAGGTAAGCATATTAAAGTATAATGTATTCTTTAATATATTTGTAAGGTGATAACCTTCAAGGGCCTCTTGCAATAGTACGGAGAATTGCCCTTTATTGCTGCTATTTAGACTTAAAGTAGTTGTTAACCCCATTCATGAAATTTGAACTAAGCACATATATCTGTAGTGTTTACTTATCTCTCTCCAAAGCTCTAAGTGTCGTTTCTCTCTGATGCTCCATTCCTCTGTTATCAGCAGTCACTTCTGACAAATTCTTCGATACATGAAATAACAGTAGCTGAAAATTTGTGTCGGGGAGGGAGCTTAGAGGGAGATTAGCAGAGAGCTTATAATACAGCTCTGCATGTTCCTTCGTTCCTCTGCTTATATGGAGGGGGGTGACTTTATTCTAATCAGCTCTCACACAGTGTAAGCCCAGACTCCACATCCCTATGTGCTGCTGAAGCAGGAAGAAAAATTTGTAACAGGACGTGCACTTTCCAAAGAGTGTAGAAAGGCGAAGAGAGCAGATATACAAATAAAACTTAGGAGGATTTGTTTCATCTCTGTGTATCATCTGAGGCTGTTCAATTCACTGTGCATATGTGAGGGTTTACAACCACTTTAAACTCTATGATAGGTTCGGATTTGGTGGCATAGGAAGTGACACTCATAGAAGTGACACTTTAAAACATGAGGCTATTCATTGCAATGTTTAAAGCAGAACTAAAGGCAAAACTTCTTCTTTTTTTCATTTTTGATTGCTATCTGTGACCCACTGGGGAGATTTCACTTCACTTCCTGTCCCATAGCGAAAACAGGAAGTGAGAGGAAAGCCTATCAAAGTGAGGGAAATCTTTATTTTAGTCAGGTAAATATGAAATATAGCATGACAATAATATACCTTACTAGAGGCTTAGATAAGGCCCCTTTCACACTGGAGCAGGGGTAGCGTCGGCGGTAAAGCGCCGCTATTTTTAGCGGCGATTTACCGTTGTATTTGCAAGGGCGTTCGGCCGCTAGCGGGGCGATTTTACCCCCGCTAGCGGCCAAGAAAGAGTTAAAGCCACCCGCAAAGTGCTGCTGCAGCAGCACTTTGCCGGCGGTATTGCCGCGCTGCCAACTGATTTCAATGGGCAAGAGCAGTGGAGGAGCGGTATACACAACGCTCCATCACCGCTCCAAAGATGCTGCTAGCAGGGCTTTTTTTAGTGTCCTGCCAGCGCACCGCTCCAGTGTGAAAGCCCTCGGGGGCTCTCTCTCTCTCTCTCTCTCTCTCTCTCTCTCTCTCTCTCTCTCTCTATATATATATATATATATATATATATATATATATATATTGTAGCAGAGCGTCCCAGAGAGAGCCAGGAAAAGTCCTGTTCGGGGTTTATACATCTCCCAGGCTCCTCTCATACACGTTCAGGGATCTCTGATCCATGGTCCGGTTCAGGTCTTGGTCCTCTCCCCCAGGCTAATTTAAGCTCACCTGAGCAGACAGCCTTGGCTCTTGGCCTGGGATACTCAGAGAACTTCTGTGTAAGAGTGCAAAAAGGTATGTGGAAGCTGACAAGCTGTAGGCTTGCTCAGCTTAGTAGTTAGGATCTGTAAATATTGTTTAGTTAGTGCCGAGACACGGCTAGGTTTTGTTTTGGCTATTTTTTGTTCCTATTTGTTTCTTTTGGAACACTGTACAGCACCTGTAAATAGACTTGTATATATCACAAATAAACACCGCACTGTTTGTCACTATTCCACTGGACTTGGTATCTGTGCCTGAAAGACTGCTCATCCCAGGGAGCTTTGTACCTTCTACCTGTCCCCCAGGTTACATATGGTGGAGACTGCGACCAGCTGTAGTAAGTTACTACTTAAAAGGCCAGTACCTAGAGTGACTAAACATGGAGGAAATCCTAAAACAATTGGTGATATCCAATGCTGCACAGCAACAATCCAATGCTGCACAGCAGCAAGCAAACGCTGCACTGCATCAAGCAAACGCTACACAGCAGAAAACAAATGCTATCGCACAGGAGCAAACCAAGGCGCTGTGCCAACAGATTGGTGCTGTACAGGAGCTATCGCAGAGGCTGTTTGAACAGCTAGCCACTGATGCAAAAGAGGATAGGAAAACCCTGGCTGCGGTTGTGGAGACGCTAGCACAGTGGTCACCTGCTAAAGTTAATGTTGTTGGAGACAAGCCCTCAGCCATCCATGTGGGTCGCTTTCTTTCCAAGATGACTGCAGATGATGATCCAGAGGCCTTTCTCTTAACCTTTGAACGGACCGCTGAGAGGGAAGGTTGGCCCAAAACCCAGTGGGCAGGACTGGTCGCCCCCTTGCTGTCTGGAGAATCGCAGAAGGCCTACTATGATTTGGAGTCAGCAGAAGCAGGAGACTATGAAAAGGTCAAGCGGGAAATCCTGGCGCGACTTGGTGTCACCTTGGCAGTTCGAGCACAGCGGGTCCACAGCTGGTTCTTCCAAGACGAGAGGCCCCCAAGATCGCAGATGTTCGACCTAATTCACTTGGTGAGAAAATGGCTACAGCCGGAGTCCCTGTCTGGGCCACAAATAGTGGAGCGTGTGGTCATGGACCGGTTCCTGAGGTCACTACCAGTTCCCCTGCAGAAGTGGGTGAGTCAAGGAGACCCCAACTCGGCGGACAACCTCGTGGAACTTGTTGAAAGGTACTTTGCTGCAGAGAACCTGGTCACCACCCCTACAGCCGCACGGACTTTCCGCCCAAAGCCACGGTCTCCCCAGGCAACTGGTAAGACTGTTCCAGGGGAAGTGGGTGGTAAGCATGGCATGGAAATAGGGGGGAGGATTTTTGGTGCCAGGACTGAAGTTTGGCGTCCCAAACAAGGGAAGCTACTGCCTGTCAGCAAACCAAACTGGGGAAACATCAGGTGTTTTCGTTGCCAAGAACTGGGACATGTTGCAGCAAACTGTCCATTGACAGATGAACCAATGCAGTGTGATGTATCTATTAGAAGGCAGTCTATGTTTGCTGCTGTTTCATGCGCTGCAGCACCAAGTATGGGAAAACACATGTGCCAAATGACTGTTAATAATAAGCCTATTACGGCCTTGCTGGACTCTGGAAGTCTAGTGACTTTGGTTACAGCTGAGATGGTTGACACTGTGAAATTGCATGAAAAAAAAGTTGCTGTGATCTGTGTACATGGGGATACCCGCGAGTATCCTATAGCTACTGTTCAGTTTAAAACTGTCTTAGGTACGGTGACCCATCCGGTCGGACTTGTGCCCCACTTGGTGCACGAGGCCATCATTGGTAGGGACTTCCCTAAGTTTTGGGAACTGTGGGATCGTCCCGACCCGGTCGCAGTAGCTGACTCAGTGACAGAGCCAGAACTCCTGGCCGCTACTGACAATATGTGTTCAGGGGACTCTTCTCAGGGCTCCCCGGGTTTTCCTTTCTCAGTTATGGCAGGAGAGCTGGAGGAGCCTGAGGAGGTCCCCACAACCAGTGGAGCTGGACAGCCATCTGCTGAATCTGAGCCTACGTTGGAGTTTGCTGACCTTAATGTACACAACGAAAATTTTGGTACTGAGCAGAGAAAAGACCCAACCCTTGCCAGGGCCTGGGAAAATGTAATGGTAATTAATGATGTACCTGTCGAATCAGGGGACAGGCTCTGTTTTCCTTATTTTAGGAGTAATGAGGATTTACTGTATCGTGTATATAAAAAAAATGATGAAGTGGTTGAACAGTTGGTGGTCCCTAAGCCATACAGACGGGTGGTGTTGGAACTTGCCCATGGGCACTTGCTAGGAGGTCATTTAGGGGTTGAGAAAACTACTGAAAGGGTGTTGCGCAGGTTTTATTGGCCCGGAATACAGAAGGATATTGAGAATTATTGTCAATCCTGTCCTGTGTGTCAGATTTCAGCCCCACTACAACACTTTCGAAGTCCTTTAGTGCCCTTGCCCATTATTGAAGTGCCCTTTGAGAGGATTGCCATGGACCTTGTGGGTCCACTCCCCAAGTCTGCCCGAGGTCATCAGCATATCCTCGTAATCATGGATTATGCTACCCGTTACCCAGAGGCAATTCCCTTACGCACCGCGTCTGCTAAAAACATTGCCAAAGAGCTGTTTATGGTGTTCAGTCGTGTTGGAATCCCTAAAGAAGTCCTTACAGACCAGGGCACCCCATTTATGTCACGAATAACTAGAGAGCTGTGCAAGTTATTTAAGGTGACGCAATTGCGAACCTCGGTGTACCATCCTCAAACGGATGGCTTGGTGGAACGCTTCAATAAAACATTAAAGAGCATGTTAAAAAAGGTTGTTGACAAGGATGGGAAAAACTGGGACTTCCTGATACCATACTTGATGTTTGCCATCAGGGAGGTTCCCCAGTCCTCCACGGGGTACTCTCCATTTGAGTTGCTTTATGGGAGACACCCTCGGGGACTCTTAGACATAGCCAAAGAAACTTGGGAGGGGGAGCAGACACCCCATAAAAGTGTCATTGAGCATATCGCTCAAATGCAGGACAGGATTGCAGCAATTATGCCGATGGTAAAAGAACACTTACTGCAGGCCCAAGCAGCCCAACAGAGGATATACAACAGGGGGGCCCAACTCCGTGTTTTCTCACCTGGTGATAGGGTCCTGGTGTTAGTTCCCACTGTTGAGAGCAAGTTCCTGGCTAAGTGGCAGGGTCCCTTTGAAGTAATTGAAAGAGTTGGGGAGGTCAATTACAAAATATATCAACCAGGAAAAAGGAAGCCCGAACAGATTTACCACATAAACCTGTTAAAGCCCTGGAAGGATAGACTGGCGTTAACTGCGAGGTCCCTCCCGGTAACGCCTAAGGGTAATGAGTCCCCTCTGATCCCTGAGGTCACGATTCCAGACACCCTGTCATATTCCCAAAAGCAGGAAACTAGAGAATTCCTCATAAGAAATAGAGAGAAATTTTCAGAGTTACCTGGCACGACTTCAGCAGTTCAGCATGATATTGTTACTGAACCTGGGGTCCGTGTCAAGCTCAAACCATACCGAATTCCTGAAGCGAGGAGAAAGGACATCAGCGAGGAAGTTAAAAGAATGTTGGAGCTAGATGTCATTGAGGAATCCAATAGTGACTGGTCTAGCCCCATCGTGTTAGTCCCAAAACCGGATGGCACTTGGAGGTTCTGTGATGACTTCAGGAAGCTCAATGCAGTGACAAAGTTTGACACGTACCCAATGCCCAGAGTGGACGAACTTATAGACCGACTTGGCAAGGCTCGCTATCTGACCACTTTGGACTTGACAAAAGGTTATTGGCAAATACCCCTGACTGGTAGCGCCAAAGAGAAGACTGCATTTGTGACCCCGGAGGGTTCCTTTCAATATAAAAAAATGCCTTTTGGGTTGCAAAATGCCCCCGCAACATTTCAGAGGGCCATGGACAGGACTCTAAGACCCCACCGACAATATGCAGCAGCATATTTAGATGACATAGTGGTACATAGCACTGACTGGGAGTCTCACTTGCCCCGTGTCCAGGCTGTCCTTGATTCCCTCTTCAAAGAAGGTTTTACAGCAAATCCAAAGAAATGTGCCATTGGTCTAGAGGAAGCCAAGTATTTGGGCTACACTATTGGGCGTGGTGTTATAAAACCTCAAGTGAATAAAATAGAAGCCATCCAGGAATGGCCACGTCCTGCAAACAAGAAGCAGGTCAGGGCCTTTCTTGGCATTGCGGGGTATTATAGAAGATTTATTCCAAATTTTGCAACTATAGCTGCCCCACTGACAGACCTTACGAAAGGGAAAGACTCTGTAATGGTGAAATGGTCCTCAGTAGCAGAGGAATCTTTCCAAGTCCTGAAGAAGGCTCTTTGTGCACAACCAGTACTGTACTCCCCCGATTTCTCCAAGGATTTTTTGGTTCAGACGGATGCGTCTGATGTTGGTATCGGGGCAGTACTATCACAGGTACACAATGGGGAAGAACACCCTGTGGTGTACCTAAGCAGAAAGCTCAATGACCATGAGCAAAGGTATGCAGTCATTGAAAAGGAGTGTTTAGCCATAAAGTGGGCCGTGGACGCACTCAGGTACTATTTGTTAGGACGCCAGTTTGAGTTAATAACTGACCATGCTCCTCTGAAATGGATGGCCCAAAAGAAGGAGACTATTAGACGGGTGAACCAGTGGTTTTTGGCTCTACAGGATTACTCATTCACTGTAAAACACAGGCCAGGTGTTGAGATGGGGAATGTAGATGCCCTGTCCCGTGTTCACTCCTGTTGGGCTACAGGTGTTCCAACCCTGGGGTTGAAACAAGGGGGGAGGATATGTAGCAGAGCGTCCCAGAGAGAGCCAGGAAAAGTCCTGTTCGGGGTTTATACATCTCCCAGGCTCCTCTCATACACGTTCAGGGATCTCTGATCCATGGTCCGGTTCAGGTCTTGGTCCTCTCCCCCAGGCTAATTTAAGCTCACCTGAGCAGACAGCCTTGGCTCTTGGCCTGGGATACTCAGAGAACTTCTGTGTAAGAGTGCAAAAAGGTATGTGGAAGCTGACAAGCTGTAGGCTTGCTCAGCTTAGTAGTTAGGATCTGTAAATATTGTTTAGTTAGTGCCGAGACACGGCTAGGTTTTGTTTTGGCTATTTTTTGTTCCTATTTGTTTCTTTTGGAACACTGTACAGCACCTGTAAATAGACTTGTATATATCACAAATAAACACCGCACTGTTTGTCACTATTCCACTGGACTTGGTATCTGTGCCTGAAAGACTGCTCATCCCAGGGAGCTTTGTACCTTCTACCTGTCCCCCAGGTTACAATATATATATATATATTACAGTGAGTGAAGGTTGTCACCATGGGAAAGGAAAAGTGTTATTGGCAGGATCACCAAGAGAAAGAAGCCTAAAACAAAATAACGAATGCAGCCTTAACATTTAAAGACTTTTAAGCAGCAATTCATTATATTTTTGTTCTTGGGTTTACAATGCATCCAGAAAATATTCACAGCGTTTCACTTTTTCCACATTTTGTTATGTTACAGCCTTATTCCAAAATGTTTTAAATTCATTATTTTCCTCAAAATTCCACAAACAATACCCCATAATGACAACCGGAAAGAAGTTTGTTTGAAATCTCTGCAAATTTATTAAAAATAAAAAACAAAAAATCACGTGTAGATAAGTATTCACAGCCTTTGCCATGACACTGAAAATTTAGCTCAGGTGCATCCTGTTTCCACTGATTATCCTTTAGATGTTTCTACAACTTGATTGGATTCCACCTGTGGTAAAATCAGTTGATTGGACATGATTTGAAAAGGCACACACCTGTCTATATAAGGTCCCACAGTTAATCGTGCATGTCAGAGCACAAACCAAGCCATGAAGTCCAAGGAATTGTCTGTAGACCTCCGAGACAGGATTGTATTGAGGCTCAGATCTGGGGAAGGGTACAGAAAATTTTTTACAGCATTGAATGTCCCAATGAGAAGTTTGGAACCACCAGGACCCTTCCTAGAGCAGGCCTGGGGGGAGAAGGGCCCTAGTCAGAGAGGTGACCAAGAACCCGATGGCCACTCTGACAGAGCTCCAGCGTTTCTCTGTGGAGAGAGGAGAACCTTCCAGAAGAACAACCATCTCTGCAGCACTCCACCAATCAGGCCTGTATGGTAGAGTAGCCAGACGGAAGCCACTCCTCAGTAAAAGGCACATGGCAGCCTGCCTGGAGTTTGCCAAAAGGCACCTGAAGGACTCTCAGACCATGAGAAACAAAATTCTTTGGTCTGATGAAACAAAGATTGAACTCTTTGGCCTGAATGGCAAGTGTCATGTCTGGAGGAAACCAGGCACCGCTCATCACCTATCCAATACCATCCCTACAGTGAAGCATGGTGGTGGCAGCATCATGCTGTGGGGATGTTTTTAGCTGCAAAAACTGGAAGACTAGTCAGGATTGAGGGAAAGATGAATGCAGCAATGTACAGAGACATCCTTGATCAAAATCTGCTCCAGAGCACTTTGGACCTCAGACTGGGGCGAAGGTTTATCTTCCAACAGGACAAGACCCTAAGCTTGAAAGATCTGAAAATGGCTGTGCACTGACGCTCCATATCCAACCTGATGGAGCTTGAAAGGTCCTGCAAAGAAAAATGGGAGAAACTTCCCAAAAACAGGTGTGCCAAGCTTGTAGTATCATACTCAAAAAGACTTGAGGCTGTAATTGGTGCCAAAGGTGCTTCCACAAAGTATTGAACAAAGGATGTGCATACTTATGTACATAGGATTTTTATTTCTAAAGAATTTGCAGATTTCAAATAAACTTCTCGCAAGTTATCATAATAGCGTATTGTTTGTATAATTTTGAGGAAAAATTTGAATTTAATTCATTTTGGAATAAGACTGTAACATAACAAAATGTGGAAAGAGTTAAGTGCTGTGAATACTTTCCGGATGCACTACAGATGCACTTTAAATATTAACTTGGTCATAAACCAAATGGATGGCCTTTGTTGCACTGCAGTTTAAAATTATTATGCTTATGTAAACACAGTGAAATTCATTTTATATTCACAGAATAAAGCCATTCATTTGGCCAGAACTGCCAGACCACAAAAATGCACTGGAGAAATTATGTATATCACCAACAAAGGTACCATTAAAGTTCTCAAATAAGAATTGCTTTCATTTATTTATATATGTTTTTATTTGTATCCCTTTAAAACTGATGATTTTTCCATACAAACAGATATGCCTCTATACCTTTGAATTTAATGAAGAGTGTGGAGTAAATTTTGTGACACTGAATTCGCCAAAGTAAAAGCGCTCAGTTTTGCTTATTGAGCTGTTTGGGCGAAATTAGAATTTTTTTGGGTGTATTTATAGTAATTTAATTTTTTTTTTTAAATGTTCTATGTGATGGTGTGTGTGTTTGGTTTTTTTTTAATTATTGACCCTAATTTTTACATGCTTGCTGGAAAAGTTTATTGTACTTTTTTCCCCCCATTTTCTTTTTCTTTTGGTGGAACAATATAGTTGAAAGGAACCTCCAGAACTGTCAGGAGCCATTTTGTCCCCATTACACCCTTAAAACCACCAAAACCACCCTAATTTTGCCCTCCCGATTAGAGCAGTAATAGTAATGCAAGAACCATGATAACAGAGGGAACTATATTATTGAATGTGACATTAATAGTAGTAATATCAGTAGAAATAGGGACTTTATTATAAGCTGTTGCTGGCCAGGACCTAGGGCAGCAGGATTAGAGCAGGCAGCACCAAAAGTCGGCAAACCGTAATAGCTTTTCTTCTTATTTTGTTTTCTTCTTCTGTCTACCTCTGGACATTTGTGGATAAATTGAATAACAGAACTGTAGAACCTTCTTAACATCATGTGCAGGAGGTGCAGTTTGGACAAGTTTTAAATCTGTACATACTGTAAGCATTGCAAAAATACTTTGCAACAATGTGTTTATAAATAAAGTCTGAAAACATTGTTTACAAGCTCCATTAACTCCAGGGGCTGCTGCCCACACTCAGGAGCAAGGCCTGGATGTGAAACCAACAGCCAGATCCTGCATATACACCACGTTTGGGCAGTGGAGTGCCCAAACCTGTAGAATTTCAAACAAAAATGTATACGAAAATTCTTAGGAAAATTTGCATAAACATTGTCAAAACATTTGAATATAGTTCAAGAGTAGTTTAAGATTTTGTTTGCTTTTAACATTCTATTTTGGAATAAAAGGTCTTTACTGAACAAAAATCACATACACTGAAATTTGCACATTCAGGAACATTTTCCCATGCTGTTTCTTCAAATGATGTCATCACTGCAGTAGAAAACAAATGTTACACTGACCCCACTAATGGTTAAAAAACTAACAAACGCTCTTACAACATTCTTGCAACTAAAAATGGCAAGCAAAATCCAACAAATGCATACCCAGCTTTTGTAAAGGATCAGGCATGGATTATAAAATCCTAGCTGACCTCGTTCTGAAAATGCTATATAACTTGTTGTCTTTGGATTCAACACTTTGGAACACTGACGTGAAACTAGCATGCAGATGAGGAAAGTCAGAGTTAGGTTTGAACTCCTAATTTATGTATTCACTCTAAGGAGGGCCATACATGGTTCAAACCTAGGTCAGTTCTGCAGGAACCGGCTGAGATTTGGACCATTGGGCAAGATGAATGCATAAAGTTGATTTATCGATCAGCTTGGGTGCAACCAGCCTGCCGGATTTGCTTGCGATTGTCGCCAGCGGCTGCCACCGGGAGAAGGCAATTCCTCGGCAGGAGGGATTCCCTGTCTGCACTGTCTGTGTTGATGGGGGAATCGTGCAATTTTTTTTCCTGCAGCCCATGGTTGCAAGAAAGAAATACGCACCATCTATGGCCAGCCTAAGCTTAGCCAGTGATTTGAAAAGTACTGATGCCGCTGAATCAGCATGGCACCCAGGCAAGTTTTATTTTTTGAACCAGAGGTCAGCAATAGCAACCTCTATAAATCCTAATCGTAGGACTCCTTTGACAACTATAGTCTGTGTCACACTCTCCAGATGTATTTTTCATTGTGTATAATAAATATTTAGGAAGTCTATCCTCAGGAGGCTGACACCCTTCTTATGACCTTATGGAAGATGATGAAGACACAAAAAACAACCAGGAATAGCTCACCATCACTGAGGTTTCTGTAAAATACAATGGAACGTCATTCAACCCATCAATGACCAATAAATATTGCAGTATCCAGCAAAGCAAAGCTATGCTTTGCTTATTCCTGGCAAAGCAATGGTTTTGTTTTAATATCCCCTTCCCTAAGAGTATATACAGTACTTGCCTTTCCTTTGACCCTCACCCCCCCCCCCCCCCCCTTTCAATGCCAGGAGTCATTGGAAGAACAGGTATGGAGGAGCATGTGACTCCAGAAATTAGTAGTCTACACAGAGTTTACAATCCTGGCAGCTAAACTGAGTGGCAGGAGAGTGAAGGGAATATATGATTTTGTTGATGTCTGCATTAAAGTTAACCTGTTGCTTTGCCCTGCAAGAACATCCACATTAGCACTATTCCTAAAGAGGCCCCAACAATCTTTCTAAGAGATTATATATGCATTTAAGGAATGTATGCATGTCATTTAACTGTACAAGCCTCCTTGAAAGACAGTGAATAGGCCTGGAACTGATGTTGGGTGCCGCCATCTTGGATATGATGTCAGCAGCCCCAGTGGGGCTCAGAGGTGTCCCTCAAGTGACATCTATAGTATTCCTCTTTGTACCTCCCATAGCTGCTACATAAAAGGTTATGTTGGGAGTTGAAGGGAGGGGAAGGGAGGCTGGACCAGCACAGACAGTAATTAGACACTTCCAGAAGAGGAGAGGGTTATGATGTGCAAAAAGAAGAGAATTGTGCTAGAGAACCAACTCTTCCTACAGTCATATTTTCTAACACGTTCAAAGGTACATTAAAAAAATGTTTATGGAATGGGAAAAACTCTGCTAAGTGGTGACAAGGTCTTTACAAACTGTCCTCAATTCTTTGTAGATACTCCAGTAAATAAATTGTACATAACCGTTGTTTACATGAGAGCAAGGACATTTTCTATGGTAATGGTGTTTTTACAGTATTACATTTTTTTGTATCTTGCAGTACATCCATATAAGCTTTAATCCTGACTACTTTGACAACTTTAATATTAATAAAGTAGATTATATGAAAGCACAAGTGAGGACAGAAGACAATTGGCAAGTCAGCACGACAGATACCGAACTAGAAAAGCAACTTGATACAAACGGTGGTAATAACATCTCAGCTCCAGCAGTGGGCGTCAAAGAGTCTTCCTCTCTCATGAGCCATAGCGGGAAGTGCAGCGAACCCTCAGATCACATGGCTGCTAATGGAACACGTGAGATCAATTCACTGGAGAAGCCTTCAAATTTTGAGAATGTTTTCTTGCCATCTACTGACTCCAGTTCCAAATGCATCATTCCAAATGACAACCCTGAAACCCCTGAGGCTGGAACAGAGAATTTTCCTGCTTATTCCTACTCAGTGAAGCAGCCAAACAACGCATTGAGAGGTATCTGCTGGGAAGATATTTCCATGTACATTGCCATGTCCGCCTTTAAGACACCCAACAGCACCATAAAACAGTCCAATAATATCTAGTCTCTTGAACGACCTATATCACCTCTCCTACTATAACAGACTATGATAGTTTTGTTATTTTAATATTTTCTATAGATTTATAATAATTCTGAAATATCGAACCTAAGGAATTTCTCCAGGAAACCTTACACACCCAGAAGGCTGTTCAGTACTTTCAATTTCTCAGATCAACTTTTGTTTGTGGAAAGACAATGGTTGTTTTAAAGGTTACCTGTATCTTTCTTACAGCTATCCTTAAAAGTGTCTCACCATCTCCCTTCCCTAGTACCCTCCCCATTTCTTCAGATTTTCACTGTTCAGGCCATTGGTAGTTGCACAGCCCAGCACTCCAAAAAGTCTTTCAGCCATGCTCTTCTTCTTTCACTCATGTGCTCTATAATCTCTATTCATACCTATGGAAAGGCCATCCAATGTTGGTATGGATGGCCTTTCCACAGAAATAAATGGAGAATCTGCAGATGTAAAGCATGGTTGAGAGACATTCCGTGAACAGGTAGTATAGAGTTAGGGTAGGTAAGTATAAAACTTGGGAAGAGTGTTGAGGAGGGTTAGAAGCAGAGGGGGGCTTTAAAGTATAACTGGACTACAAGTATAGTTATTCTTTAATAAATCAATACACCCACGCCAAAGTGATTCAGTTAAATTAGATGGCAGCTGCTGTTCCAAAATTGATAAGTGAATTGCTAGATGTGCACAAACCTAATGTGCAAACACCGCTTGCCAATACCACATAAATAAATAATAAATTGTAAACTGCGTATACTTAGTGCAAACAATTATATAATAAACAGTAATATAGAGCAAAAGGGGGGGGGGACTGTTTAGATAACAGACCCCAGACTAAAAAAACATTATATGCCCAAAAATTAAATGAAGTCCAAACAAATGCATGATGTTGAATAAAAATGTGAATAAATGGTGAATAAATAAAGTCCCCAAAAAACTTTTAGAATATTCCAACGAAAAGGGTTCCTCCTATATGGATCATACGGTTAAAGATTTTGTGTAGATGTACACTCACCAGATGTTGTAGCTCCCCCTGCCATATCACAGGAAGGATCATAAAGGTTGCTTGTGGGGTCTCCCTGACCACCTTGGATCTTATTCACCAAATTCCTCTGATCTCCTTCTTGTCAGAGTGGGACGTATCTTCAAACGGGATGTCACCAGCAATATGGATAGGAACAAAGAGAGGACGGACTCCTTTTAGTGCAAAAACCTTAGAGGTAGTTTTATTGAAGCATCAAAAGGCTACAGAAAGTAACAGATTAAAAACAATCTATGTACCTTCTATGCGAGCAACCGCAATAACCAGTGGAGGCTGTGGAAAACCGCAAGGCCCACACCAACGTGCGTTCCACCAAGACGTGACGTAGCGCAACGTGCGTTCCAGCCTGAGCCCTATCTGTAATCATCCATGCTAAAGTGAACATATTGTTACTTGCCTCTGTAGATACTTTTCCAGTCATAAAAGTATATATGGCAGTACCTTCCTGAATAACCAATCTGTCTCAGCATGACTGATTTAGGACGAAGGCTCAGACTTCAAACAGCCATTTCTATCTGCCTAAGTGCATATTCTACAAGACTCCTGATACTACTTTTATTAGCCAAAAAATCTTATTCAGTCACCCTCTCTGATTTGTAATAGTTCTTGCTTCTAAGGGTTCTCTACTTCATGAGGCACTGGTCTTTAAGAGTTCATCCAGCTCAGCATGCATAGCAAGATTAAGAAGTAGAGCCACACTCCAAAGAAGTCAAACTGTTGAGTTTTTTTGATATAGGTAGCTCCAAGCACATTCCCCACCCTAGGCCACGACCCACTGATGCATTTTCCCCCAGTTGAGTTTCATTGTAGAGGTAGGGTACCTCCTACAAATAAGCCCAATTATTGTGAAACTTGTCAAGGGGTGTGACCTAGGGAGAGGACTGTAATCAGAGCCCCACTCTGATTTGGTTTAATTTTGTTCAGAGGGCCTGTATTTTCGATTACATGGTCAAACTCCACTCCAACTGCCTTCTCCCTGTCCAATGAAAATTTATGTGATGCCATTGCAGAGACAACTTGACAATTTTAGGGCAAAGTGAAAACACAGTCGAGTACTGTCCATGATACCTTTTTGTTTGCAACAGTTACATTTTCAGCACAAGCGAAACTACAGCATTTTATGGTCACCTAGGCAGTTCCCCCTTTCTGCTCCTGGCTCCGGGACAGTTGGCAACAATACCCGGTGCATCCAGGGATTGGAGAATATGCAACCTCCTTCCCTGTGACCGTGCTTGTCTCTAATGCCCCGTACACACGATCGGATTTTCCAACAACAAATGTTGGATGTTAGCTTATTGGCGGAAAGTCCGACTGTGTGTATGCTCCATCGAACATTTGTTGGTGGACTTTCCGCCAACAAGTGTTGGCTAGCAGGTTCTCAAATTTTCCGCCAACAAATGTTTGTTGTCGGACTTTCTGATCGTGTGTACACAAGTCAGTCGGACAAAAGTCCACGCATGCTCGGAATCAAGTACGAGCCAAAGATATAACTAGCGTTCGTAATGGAGATATCAATTGTTGGCCAACATTTGTGTGACCGTGTGTATGCAAGACAAGTTAGAGCCAACATCCTTTGAACAAAAATCCATGGTTTTGTTGTCGGAAAGTCCGATTGTGTGTACGGGGCATGATAGCTAATCACAAGCCCCAAACACTGTCAGTATTTTAATGCCAGCTGCATGGACAATGTCCTTGCATGGGCAATGTGACAATGCCACTTTAAAGAAAAAAATTCAGGTATGGATATTTTTACACAGTTACATTGGTCAAGCTTGGACCAATGTAACTATGCATGTACCATACCTGTGGGATCCCGCTAGAAGATGGAAATTACTGTAGTTGGCATTGTTACTTCAGTGCTCTCCATTAGCTTCCTGGTTACATGCCGAGCAACTGCCCTGGTGTGTTCTGAACACAGGAGGTTGACTGTTTGACATGGGTGCTATTTAGAGAATGTTTTGCATTTTCTCAGTAAATGCAAAGTGTTCTCTGATAGGAAGTGGTGGTGAGGTGGTGTGGTAATGTCACACTCTCCACCTTGTCCAATCAGAGAATGCTTTGCACTCTTTAAGAAAATGCAAAGAATTCTCTGAATGGTGCCTGTGCCCAACGGCTGACCTCCTGTGTTCACAATGCAGTAGGCTAGCTGCTCAGCATGGGACCTGGAAGCTAATGGGGATCACTGTAGAAGGGGTGCCTACTTAAGTGATTTCTTCTGGAGGAATCTCACAGGTATGATATACATGCAAAGTTACATTGGTTCAAGATAGACCAATGTAAGTATGTAAAAATATCCATTCCTGGGGTTCTTCTTTAAAGACCATAGTAGAAAAGAGAAGAGCCGGCAACTACATGTCCATATTCAGATGTAGACACTTGCACGTGTTAAAAAGTACAAGGGCAGACACGTTTCGGCACATGGTCTTAATCAAGGCGGTGTGCCGAAACGCGTCTACCCTTGTACTTTTTTCTCTTTTCTACTATTCCTTAAAGTGTTGTCTGGAGGACACAGCATCCAGAGCACCCTACCATGGACTCTATCCTTATATGCAGGAGACTTCCTTGGTGAGAGCGCTGCAATCTTTTGTCTACATACTTCTTTAAAGACACTCTAATCGGACAGATGCATATCAGTTGGCAGGATTTAGTCATGGAAAGGCAGGTCATAGGAAGAAAGAAACTAAATCAAAGAACAGATCCAAAGCTTTTGTGGCCAAGGGTAATAGCAGACATCTTGCTGGGGTATGTTTCTGACACTTGTTTGAACTTCTCCGTCCTGCCTACTTAGATGATTTGTTAAATTTCTTTAAAAGAGAAGTATGGAGTGTTTTTTTTTTTTTTTTTTTTAAGAATCATACATACCTAGATGGATGCAGCATCTGTCCCCTGCCAACTCTAACACTGAGAACTGAGCGATCAAATACCACAGATCACTCTGTTCTCTGGGTTTTCTGAGCAGAGAGCTGGTGACTATCAGTCACCAGCTCTCTGCTCTTCCTCCCCTTCCCCCACATTTACTGGAGCGCTGGGCTGTAAAGGGGGTGAGAGCAGCCGGCTCAGGCTCCCAGTGGCTCGCTGAGAGGTGTCGGTCCAGGAATGTGGGCAGATCCCTACTTCATTGTTGCAATCTTGCCAGAGCCTGGACTGGCTCTGTGACGTCAGTGGACAGCGGGCTTCCTGTCTGCTAAAAACGGTTTACAGGAGTGCAGAACGAGCTGCACTCCTATGATCCACAGAAGTACAGCTTTAGCTGTACTTCTTCTTTAACATCACAGGAAAAGTCTAGTTACTTGTGAGAAAAGTAGAGATCATAAATAACTAAACCCTGCTACAGAGGGTAGGGTCAGGGATTGGTTGCTCGGTGGTTTGTCTACCACCGAGGAACCAGCACCACTTAATACTGTGCAATAGTGTAACTTACCGATGTATGGTACATGGCCATATTTTCTATGCCATTGTGGCATATTTAGTACAAACTGAGAGCTTCTCCCACCTACATACACACAAGCTGCTACAGTCCACAGCCATGACATTTATCAATGCTGTAGATTTGTCATAAAGCAATCGCTGCTTTTTACATACCGTATATTGCTGCTCAGGATGTAAGGGAAAGTGTTTTGGAATGGATTGCCCCCTCACACATACTGTACTCTCACAATGAAGAGAAACCCCCATTCTGTGTGCAGTAGGGGAAAAGCTGCATGTTTCTCTTAAAGGGTTAGTTCACCTTTAATGACGTTTTCCTAAAATATTCCTATGCAATATAGCATCCTTAGTACATTAATATGCAGTGTTTTCTTTGTAAAATAATGCTTATATTTCAAGCTGCTTATTCCATTGCCTTTCCTTCTCCGTCCTGCAGATGGCAGAACATACCGAGCGTTGCATGCATGGCCTAGCCAACTCACAAACAAGCTCTCTGTTTTTTTCCCTGCCCACACATGCGCAGTCCACTCTGTTTTACTCTTCCAATGCACAGAGCTGTGGGAGAGAACGGATTTCACAGGCATGGATAGGGAATACAGCCATTTGCAGGATGAACAGGGGAGAGTAATTTAAAAAGCAGCTTGAAAAAGTAAGCATTCTTTTAGGCCTGGTGCAATTTCAGATGTGATCTGAGTCGCACAGAAAGGCACAGGCCTTTCCAATCCAAGTGCCTGCATCATCCTGTTTTTAGCCCTAAATAAATGGGGGGGGGGGGGGGGTTCTGAGCCCCCGAAACGCGTTGGCTGTTCCAAAATAAAAATCTTTTAAAAAAGTCTGTACAAGCTGGTGTGGCACTCCCATCCTTTCAAAACTTCCACGAACCCCTCTGGGGGTCCAGCAAGACCCCACAGTTGCTGGTGAGCAGCCTCTAGGCCCACAAACCGCCTATCTCATCAAAACACATTTGCATAAGGTTCAGCGCTCCTACATCACAAGGCTTAGACAGAATCCCATGACAAAGGAAATCACATTGTTTTCAATGGTGCCAGTTTTGGAAAAGGTTCCTGCACTACTATGCTGTGATTCCAGCATGATTTTGGACCCAAAAATATGAAAACCACATCCAAAACGCAACCAAGTAGCAACCAAGTCGCAATACATAATTGCACTGAAAATCAGATCAAAATCGGATCGCAGTATGGTGAACCTTGCCTTATACAACAGAGGCCTGCTTAATGTACTGAGGATGCTGTAATGCACTGGGATTCTGTTAAAATTCCAAAGATGCACGGTTTCCAGTGTGACTTTGGAGTGTGACTTTATACTCTCTGGCATTCAAGTTGCATCAAAGTAGTGCAGGAACCTTTTCAAAGCCACTGTAAGTCACATGGATCGAAATGGGTGCTATTGAAATACATGGGCTGCAAATTGTCATGCAACTTGTGTCCAAATTTGCATGACAGGTCGCACTAGTATGAATGGATCCTTAAAGGCGAGCTAACCCATTAAATACATTGTAGCAGATCAGAAAGCTCATGGACTCTGACCTTAGAATAAGGTCCCCGTTTGCTACTTGTCGTGCGACTTAGAACTTCAAAGTCTCATGACAAGTGGTACCCCATGGTTTCCAATGAGTACCATTCATATCTGTGCAACTTCAAGTCGCACCGACTTCAAAGTAGTCCCTTTACTACTTTGGTCTGACTTTGATGCGAGTTGAGGTCCATAGAACTCAAGTTTACACAGGCATTCCCTGAAATCGCGTCAAAATCGCGCGACTTTGAAGTAGCACAAGTGTAAAAGGGGCCTAAGGCTACAAAATATATTTTAATTTTTATATTTTTAGTAATGATTGCATAAAAAATAGTATTTTGTTTTTTAAACACACGCTATGCCGTATCATGAATGTAATGTATACCTAAACGCATGAAATGCATTTGTTTAAAATTGTATTAAATTGCTTGATTCTATTTTGTATAACCTATATTATGAGAAATGTTTATATATTCTGTTATGCGTCTTATGCACTTTGATAGATATGGACAGCGATAATAAAACATAATATACAGAAAATTTGTTTGTTAATGCCACTGTATGCAGAACTTTTTAAGTATGGGGGGGGGGGGGGGGGTGATGTGTGAAGTTAGGGACCTATAAGGGAGAGGTGGGGTAGGGAAGAGGGTGGAAGGAATATGGTGTCAGACCAGGAGGGTGTCTGGCAGTGGGGCATCTGTAGGGGTCTAGGGCCTCCTAGTTGTGGAAGGCTGGGCAGAAACAGAAAGGAGTTGTTTGTGTTCCTCAGTAAATGAAAATATATCCAGTAAAACCAGGTGGGACATAAATTAGAGTTTCTACCCTTAAAGGAACCTGTTTAGATCCTCCATGAGTTTCATATCTTCTTCAGCATGGCAAAGCCATTGCCTGTCCAACAGTCAAGCCACATTTCTTTGAGTGTTAGCCAAGCCTAAGGAATTGAGGAGCTTGCAGCCTTTTCTTGGGGTAGATATGGCAAATTTCCTGTCTTGAAATCCAGTAAAGGAGTAATGCCGCGTACACACGAGCGGACTTTACGGCAGACTTTGCCCGGCGGACTTTTCGACGTACTTTACGACGGACTTTCTGAATGAACGGACTTGCCTACACACAATCCACCAAAGTCCGTCGAATTCGTACGTGATGACGTACGACCGGACTAAAACAAGGAAGTTCATAGCCAGTAGCCAATAGCTGCCCTAGCGTGGCTTTTTGTCCGTCGAACTAGCATACAGACGGCGGACTTTTCGACCGGACTCGATTTCAATGGATACATTTTAAACAAGTTTCAAATCTAAATCCGTCCAACTTTTGAGCAAACAAAGTCCGCTGGAGCCCACACACGATCGAATTGTCCGACGAAATCCAGTCCGCCGGGCAAAGTCCGCCGTAAAGTCCGCTCGTGTGTACGCGGCATTAGGGTTCCCCAATATAGGGAAAAGGTGTGAGTAGGATGGAAAAAGATTCCATGAGTGGCAAATGTGTGATTACAGATAGACCACGTTGGGTCAATCAGTGCGTAGTAGTGAGTGACTTCTCCAGTAACACACCTGTGGGCCATATTTGTAAAACATGCAAATACATGGAGCTGTTGTTAAGACCAATCCCACATGCTGATGCATCTGTGCATTACACTGATGAAAGGAAGTTGAAAAGGAATTAACCCCTCCTATAGTTTTCAGCCAAGGAAGCTGCTATCTTGTGGCCTCTTATCTTCAACTGCCATAATGCTGCACATGTGATCAGTTATGACATCAGCCATTTGATGGTTTGACAGTTTGTTAGAGAGCACATCAATGTGACAGTTCCATTCCCGGCACAAGACGGTAATGTAACTGTTTTTTTGAAATTGTTAAATTGATGGGTTTAATTCCGCTTTAAGCAAATTGTACAATCACATTGTAAGGTGTATGGTCAGCAGTAGGCTGATTTCCACTTGCTCATGAGATTAAAATTCCCCATGTATCCCCCAGTAGTTGCAAGAGCTCTGCCCATATATGAAAGCGGAAATAAACCAATCAGGGGCGTATCTAGTGAAAATGGCGCCTATGTAAGCACTGAAACTGCGCCCCTGTCAAAACATTTGAAACCCATCTTTCAGATAACCTTAACAAAAAAAAACATCTAACAAAACTACAAGTCAAGCTCTTTAATCTTTCAATTAACAAATTATATTATATACAATAGTGTAGTATATAATCCTCTGCCCAATTCACCTCCCACAGTACTGTAGTGTCTGGCCTTCTTTGCTGTGGGGGAGTGCCACTGCCCCTGAGCCGCTGAGGCCGTCACCGAGTGCCTTGCCTTTCTTTCGATTCTCCATGATCCATCCCTCCTGCCTCCATCACGCCATCCCTCCTGCTTCCATCATGCCATCCCTCCTGCCTCCATCACACCATCCATCCTGCCTCCATGATCCATCCCTCCTGCCTCCATCACACCATCCCTCCTACCTCCATGATCCATCCCTCCTGCCTTCATCATGCCATCCCTCCTGCCTCCATCACACCATCCCTCCTGCCTCCATGATCCATCCCTCTTGCCTCCATGATCCATCCCTCCTGTCTCCATCACACCATCCCTCCTGCCTCCATGATCCATCCCTTCTGCCTCCATCACGTCATCCCTCCTGCCTCCATCACACCATCCCTCCGGCCTCCATCACACCATCCCTCCTGCCTCCATCACACTATCCCTCCTGCCTCCATGATCCATCCCTCCTGCCTCCATCACATCATCCCTCCTGTCTCCATGATCCATCCCTCTTGCCTCCATGATCCATCCCTCCTGTCTCCATCACACCATCCCTCCTGCCTCCATCACGCCATCCCTCCTGCCTCCATCACACCATCCCTCCTGCCTCCATCCCTCCTGCCTCCATTAACCATCCCTCCTGCCTCCATCACGCCATCCCTCCTGCCTCCATCACACCATCCCTCCTGCCTCCATCACACCATCCCTCCTGCCTCCATCACACCATCCCTCCTGCCTCCATCACACCATCCCCCCTGCCTCCATGATCCATCCCTCCTGCCTCCATCACGCCATCCCTCCTGCCTCCATCGCGCCATCCCTCCTGCCTCCATCGCACCATCCCTCCTGCCTCCATCACGCCATCCCTCCTGCCTCCTTCACGCCATCCCTCCTGCCTCCATCACACTATCCCTCCATCACACTATCTATCCTGCCTCCATCACCCCATCCCTCCTGCCTTCATAACGCCATCTCTCCTGCCTCCATCACACCATCCCTCCTGCCTCCATCACGCCATCCCTCCTGCCTCCATCATGCCATCCCTCCTGCCTTCATCACACCATCCCTCCTGTCTCCATGATCCATCCCTCTTGCCTCCATGATCCATTACTCCTGTCTCCATCACACCATCCCTCCTGCCTCCATAATGCCATCCCTCCTGCCTCCATCACACCACCCCTCCTGCCTCCATCACACCATCCCTCCTGCCTCCATAAACCATCCCTCCTGCCTCTATCACACCATCCCTCCTGCCTCCATCACACCATCCCTCCTGTCTCCATGATCCATCCCTCTTGCCTCCATCACGCCACCCCTCCTGCCTCCATCACACCATCCCCCCTGCCTCCATGATCCATCCCTCCTGCCTCCATCACGCCATCCCTCCTGCCTCCATCGTGCCATCCATCCTGCCTCCATGATCCATCCATCCTGCCTCCATCACACCATCCCTCCTGCCTGCATGATTCATCCCTCCTGCCTCCATCACGCCATCCCTCCTGCCTCCATCACACCATCCTTCCTGCCTCCATCACACCATCTCTCCTGCCTCCATCACGCTATCCCTCCTGCCTCCATCACACCATCCCTCCATCACACCATTCCTCCTGCCTCTATCATGCCATCCCTCCACTCCTGCCTCCATCACACCATCCCTCCTGCCTCCTTCACGCCATCCCTCCTGCCTCCATCACACTATCCCTCCATCACACCATCCCTCCTGCCTCCATCACACCATCCCTCCTGCCTCCATAACGCCATCTCTCCTGCCTCCATCATGCCATCCCTCCTGCCTCCATCACACCATCCTTCCTGCCTCTATCACGCCATCCCTCCTGCCTCCATCACATCATCCCTCCTGTCTCCATGATCCATCCCTCTTGCCTCCCTGATCCATCCCTCCTGTCTCCATCACACCATCCCTCTTGCCTCCATCACGCCATCCCTCCTGCCTCCATCACACCACCCCTCCTGCCTCCATCCCTCCTGCCTCCATTAACCATCCCTCCTGCCTCCATCGCGCCATCCGTCCTGCCTCCATCACACCATCCCTCCTGCCTCCATCACACCATCCCTCCTGCCTCCATCACGCCATCTCTCCTGTCTCCATCACACCATCCCCCCTGCCTCCATGATCCATCACTCCTGCCTCCATCACGCCATCCCTCCTGCCTCCATCGCGCCATCCCTCCTGCCTCCATGATCCATCCCTCCTGCCTCCATCACGCCATCCCTCCTGCCTCCATCACGCCATCCCTCCTGCCTCCATCGCACCATCCCTCCTGCCTCCATGATCCATCCATCCTGCCTCCATCACACCATCCCTGCATGATCCATTCCTCCTGCCTCCATCACGCCATCCCTCCTGCCTCCATCACACCATCCCTCCTGCCTCCATCACACCATCCCTCCTGCCTCCATCACACCATCTCTCCTGCCTCCATGAGCCTTCCCTCCTGCTTCCATCACACCATCCCTCCTGCCACCATGATCCATCCCTCCTGCTGCCTCCATGATTCATCCCTCCTGCCTCTATGATCCATCCCTCCTGCTGCCTTCATGATCCATCCCTCCTGCCTCCATCACACCATTCCTCCACCACTCCATCCCTCCTGCCTCCATCACACCATCCCTCCTGTCTCCATCATACCATCCCTCCTGTCTCCATCACACTATCCCTCCTGCCTCCATGATTCATCCCTCCTGCCTCCATTACACCATCCCTCCTGCCTCCATGATTGATCCCTCCTGCCTCCATCACCTCCTCTATTTATTACCTTAAGGTGTGCCAGCCTGCCCTGGGCCGGTCCGCTCATGCTGTGGATGCCTGGGCTGTCACTCTGTCCCCGACTCTCTGGATCGTCAGGACACTCAGACCACTACAAGGGCTCCACCATTTCGCCTGCACAGCTCGCCTCCTGCTCCTGGTGGCTGTTTTTAAATCCTGGCGCACCTGGCGGGGTGCGCCATGACATCACTCGCCCTGCCACCAGTAGTAGCGTGATCAGGCTGCTCCGGAAACTGGCAAAAAATAAGGGCGGCTGCGGTTGGCAACACTGCTTGCTGCCCAGCCACTCATGAGCACCCCCTTCATATGGCGCCCATGGCACTTGCCATATGTGTCATACCCTGGATACGCTATAATCGATTTAACAGTTTCAAAAGACAGTTGCATTCCTGGCACGTGCCGGGTTGTGTTCTCACCCAAACCATCAAATGTCTGGTGTCATAACGGATCACATGTGCAGCGTCATGGCAGTTGAAGATCAAAGTGAGGACAAGATGGCAGCTTCCTTAGCGAAAAACGATAGAGGGGTTTAGTTACGCTTTAATGCGGATATCAAAATGGTTTTTTGCGTGCACAATGACAGAGACCATTCTCACTGGGTTTTTTACTGACAGTTGGCAATTTTATTTCACAGACACAGAGAGATCACAATAAAAAAAGCAATGGCCGAAAATCACAGACATTATGGACAAATAAATACAACAGTGAGTTAAAAGAGTCACATTCATTGGTTGAACAAATCCCAATTCGCAATGTAAAAAGTATAATAGAGAAGGATGTATATAAACTGATAGATATATTTATGTACAAGAAACCCCATCATTTTGCCTACAATGATAGTCCACAGAGATAGTGGTGCTTTTACCATCACTGATCAGCTCAGTTAGTTTCCATGTATTTCAGAGCAGGGTTAGTAATCTCCCGCCTTTTAAATGGCTTTTAAGACTTTTCCTCATCGCTCTGAGCTGCTTGGCTGCTGTTCCTTATAATGAACTCCCAAGACAAAATGATGGGCTCTGTAGATCAGTGGTTTTCAACCACCAGGCCGTGGCCTCCCTTCCGGGCCTCCAGCTAACTCCAGATCCCCTAACCTCCCACAGTGCCTCCCAGTTCGTATAGTGCTCCACAACCTCCCACAGTGCCACTAGACCCCCTTACAGCTCTCAGTGCCCACAGCATCCCAGCACTCTGCTGTGCCCTATAGCTTGCTGTTGAGCATCCAGCCACATCCATAGTGCCCAAAACCTCCAAATAATATTTTTTTTTCACCTGCAAAAATTTGTGCATGTATTATTTTTTTTTACAAAGAGGTGAACTTATGCTTTCATTTTACCACACTTTCCATTCTTCTGCTGGAGCCATAATTGGAAAGCCCTTTGTAGACTCCTTGTCAGACCTTAAAGCGGGGTTCCACCCAAATTTTGAACAATATCTGTATGTATTCTCTTCCTTGCCTAGATGCTGACATGCCGTTTAAAAAAATTTAAATCGCCGTAATTACCTTTTATTTTTCTATTCTTCTTTGCACTTCCTGGTTCTCCTCCCGTGGGAGTAGGCGTGTTTCTGCCTCTCCCAGACTCCGCACAGTCTCCTGGGAGCTAGTCTCAGGCTTTCCAGGATGCCACTGAGCATGTGCGGGAACGAGCAGTGAATGCTGAGAGCACAGCATTCACTGCATCCAGGAAATAAATGCTTGTGGGCTTCAAATGCCCACAATGAAGATGGAAACCGCCTGCAGTGAATAATATAAGTTATTCTTTCCGACGAAATCTGACACAGACGGACATATTACACACAATATGTGAGTATGTAATTCTGAGAAGAAAAGTTTGTGAATGAACTCAAAAAAAAAAAAACGATAGATAGGTGGACCCCCGCTTTAAACAAGGTCAACTTTCTTCTCCTCGCTGCCCCTGTGAAGGCACTGAGTCCTGTAAGCCTGACGACTATTTCTGAAGTGCCTCAATCGGCCAGCAGGGGGGCTCGTGCATCCCAGCTATATAGCATGGATGGAGGAATCTGTTATAAAAGCTATAAGTGTATGGCCAGCCTAGGAGAAGTGCTATTTGCACTAATGAAACTTTATTTTTATAGTTGTAGAGTTAAAGCCCAACTCTAGCCAAAGCTTTGTATGGAAAGAGGAATCGTTAGAATCTTTGTTAGAGTTCTATTGATGTTTGTTACCCCCACAGATTCCTCTTAAAGCCTGTGTGGTCACCGAGGGTAAAAACAGCAGTATAATCCAAATCTTAAAAACAAAAAACTTCTGCTAATCAAGGAAGGCCATTATCTCCCAGTAGCATCACATGTGTCATCCCAGTGTACAGGGATATGAATTTAAAAAACAAAAAACACACATACTGACATGTGAAAGGTTTGATCATCCTTCCAGTTTATCTACTAGTATTGTTTTCAAAGGTCTCAGAACTCAATGAACTCTTTAGGATTTAATCCAAATAAGGTAAAGGCAACGTCAAAGATTAACTTTAGGCAGATATAAAAGACACAAAGTAATGCAGCTCTGTAATCATTAGTGCATCTTTTTTTTTAATGCAAGCCTTCAAAGAACCTCAGTGTGACCCGCTATCAGCCTCTATATAGCAGAGCTGGAATTCGTGAGGCAGAAGTAGTACATGGAGCCAATCAGTTCATGTGCTGATAAGTAGCATGCTGATAGGAGGAGAAAGCAAAAAAGTGGGGAGATTAGTTCATGACTGTGCTGTTTCTCCTTTCACTGTTCACTCACAGGCTGGGGGTATGTCCAGGACAACCTGGACTTGGAGGAAGTGGGTTGAATGATGCTGACCATTAGACCGAGGACATCTATTGACAGAAAAAAATACTGCATGGGAAATCTTTGGATTGAATGTGTATTTTGTAGCAAAGGTTGGTTTTGTTATTTCATCTTTTACTGGACTAATTTAATTTAATAAATTATATACCATGATGATTGATGCTTACAAACCACTGAAGACCACAAAAAAGATATCTAGAAACTTCCAGCTTGCAGTTTCCGCTAGCCACACTGTCACATGGAAATTGAAAAAAAAAAAAAGGAATCATTAAAGTCAAGATAAACTCCAGAAGATCAAGAAAAATGGTTGACCTTCTTATAGTCTGGTCAGCTGTGCAAACTGAAACCCCCATAAGGCCCGGTTCACACTGGTGCAACATACGCTCTGACTTTGGGAGCACATGTCGCATGACGTGTACAAATCAGTGGCTCCCTATGAGGGCTATCTTCACTGGTCCGACACAAGTCGGTTTCTGCACTACTTTGGTCCGTTTTCAGCCTATTCAATATCATTGAAGTCGGATCAAAGTCGGATAGTCATCCTAACCATCCGACTTGTGACATCTGACATGGTGATTACAGCAGCAGAAAAAGGAATTTATGTCCCACTGGCATTGTTTTGATTGGTCAAAATACAAGTCAGACTATCTCAAAGTCAGAGCAAAATAGTATCCTGTTCATTCAAGTCGGATGGAAGTGGGACCAAGGTAGGGCCATGTCGGAGCGTATGTCGCACCAGTGTGAATCGGCCTTATTGTCAAAGCTTAATTGAACAAGCTGAAGTTAGAAGGTGATTGGTTACTATGCACAGCTGCACCAGATTCTGTGTTCTCCACTTTAAGAAATCACCCCCACTGTGCTCGATCAGAAATAGCTCTCCACAGTGACTGACAAAGTAATAATTGGTGCCACCACTGTTCCCATGTAAACACTCATCTAAAGGGGTTACATGAAAATGCAACCTCTGACCAACCCCATTTGCATCCAGGGTCTGCATCTCTGCAGTGTACAGGCCACATACAAACTGAACACAGCTAGTCAGAGGCCAGTTTATATGAGGCCATAGCACAGAGAGTTGTTGTGTCAAGAGGCGGCGTTTAACACCTTCTGATTGCAGCAAACTATGCACCCCTGGCTGCCCATGTGAATGTAGCCTACTGCAAGGAATTCTTACATCTGAAGTATACAGTGTAACACTTTGGGGGTTATTTACAAAAGGCAAATCCACTTTGCACTACAAGTGCAAACTACAAGTGCAAAGTGCACTTGGAAGTGCAGTTGCTGTAAATCTGAGGGGTAGATCTGAAATGAGGGGAAGCTCTGCTGATTTTATCACCCAATCATGTGCAAGCTAAAATGCTGTTTTTTATTCTCTTTGAATGTCCCCCTTGTATCTTCAGCGACTGCACTTCCAAGTGCACTTTCAGTGCAATTTCAAGTGCACTTTGCACTTGTAGTTTGCACTTGTAGTGCAAAGCGGATTTGCCTTTCGTAAATAACCCCCTTTGTCATATCCCTGGGTAATTCTATTGGTGGGATCTATGCACATGAGTTCCTGGTTGTGCACACCTGCTGTGCCCATTATGAGGGGTTTCAATTTTCACTGTTGGATGGATTTTATATTTTAAAGAATGTAACAGGATTTGCTGAAAGAGATTCCATATCAATCAAGTAGCAGATCTGCATGTTGTCGGAGGTGACCAAAGTTAAACCTCTGCAACTAAGCCCTATAGGGTTGAAACGCATCAAAGGGGCATGGCTTGAGGGAGGTGATTGAGCTGAAGCCGACTCCCTACATTTGTGTTATTTGGTTAACTCAGACCGCATGCAGCTCTACTACTTTTTTAATATTGGAGCTCTTTGAGTTAAACATGCTCACTTCACAAGCCAGCACCTGGCAGCAAGTGTTAGAGTCGACGGGTGGTATGTACCAGGCTTCAGAGCGGTGCTTTTGTTTGGTTAATGATCCAGGAGGGGCTGGAATACACAAGGTTGGGCAGGAACAGAAGAGAGTCGGGAATAACGGCAGAAGTATTTTCTCTTTTGGAGTATCCGAGACATAAAAGACAGGGGTTCCTATATCTGCATTGATAACCTTATTAGATCCTAGAATTTTTTATTATTATTATTTATTTCTTTTCTTATGAAATACACAATTGGAATAAAGGATCTTACATTATATTCTCTGGAGTTCAGTCTGTCACTTTGCTAACTTAGTATTCCTCGGTATGAGGGATCAGGTGACCTTCTCACCTTCCTCCCAGTTTGCAGTGCTTGACCATGATCAGCCAATTAACAGGCCCAAATACTGTCACATGAAGGAGGGGAAACATTAGTAACCATTAACACCCTCCCACATGGAGCTTACACAGGGTTTAGACTCAAAACATCCACATATGGCAGAGAAGGGCACACAAATAAGTACTTTTTCCTAATTGAGATACACACAAATACATTAGAACAGTTATTGAATTTTCCCAGCCCCGTCCAGATCTAGCATGTGACGTATAAATTCAGTTATGTATTTCCATTCTAAAATCCCTTAAAAATTATTTGTAAAAAAATTGACTGATGAGGGACAGAAGTTCAACCAACTCATGGTATTGCATAAAGTCTCTTGCAATTAAAACACAGTATAAAAATATATTTATGTATATCACAATTTCCAGGCATTCTTCATCATCAATATAAAGTAGACGTCGCTGTCAACTGAGGCACTGACTCCAGAATAATAGTTTAAAAATTCATCTTTCGTAACCTGGAACAAGAAATGCAGAAGAGCAAGTGAGACTCAGCAATGAGGAGGAAGGCACTTTCCTGACAGCACAATGTCAATATTTTCGGGAGGGGTTGGGTTTCACTCAGGTTAATGCACTATTAGATATTTTCTTAACCTTGAATATGTAACCAATTAACTCTTAAATCCTGATTTGTAGATTTGTTCTGGGTCAGTATACCAGGAATTGGAATTGGAATACTAGATCCCACTAGCAGGTAGTAGTACATGCAAAATCTGTAAATGCAGCTCCTGGGCTGGTTTGGGAAGGTGGGACCCTCCATATTGATGTACATCGGAGGTCACACATTTTAAGTGTTTCCTGAAGTCCCCTTGAAAATATTGCTTATCTGACAAATGTAACGCAAGCCAATATAAATAACTTTATAAATAGCAGATGCAGCCACATTAGTTTCGGGAGGGATTCCCCCATCAACACTAATTGTGGTTGCAGGAAAGTAAATCACATAATCTATGGCCTGCCTTAGACAGTGTCATTATTGTACAGGGACAAGTGTCCCCTTTGGAAGATTTTCACTATATTTGCATTTTGGCAACAAGGGTAAACTGTTGGCTTCAACGGTGCACCTCTGACAGCGTCAACAGACCATTGGTTGCCCTAATTGTGTTTGTTATATTCTTTGTCCTCTCTCCCCTTTCCCTTTTTTTTTCTCAAAATGCCTCGGATCAGCTCCCCATGTTGTTATATTCCTATCTCTCCATTGTATGTGGTGTATGCTCCCTTTAGATAAGAGATGGGGGCATAGGAAGCTTTATAGATGTTGTGATATTAAAGGGGTTGTAAAGGTATTTTTTTTTTTAAATAACAAACATGTCTATACTTACCTACTCTGTGCAATGGAATCGCACAGAGCAGCCGGGAACCTCCTCTTTTCGGGTCTTTTTTGTTTAAGTATCATCGTATTGTGCTCCATAAAAACAACCACACCATCTTTTTCCAGAGCAGCCTGCATTTCTCCTGAGGTTACCTGTGGGTTTTTCATTCTATCCCGAACAATTCCTGTGGCAGTTGTGGATGAAATCTTTCTTGATCTACCTGACCTTGGCTTGGTATCAAGAGATCCCCAAATTTTCCACTTCTTATTAAATGATTGAACAGTACTGGCTGGCATATTCAAGGCTTTGGATATCTTTTTATATTCTTTTCCATCTTTTGTAAAATTTCATTACCTTGCTACGCAGGTCTAAAGGAGCCAAAAAACTACGTGATAATAAATGGCTTCGTGTGATCACTATCTTTGAATAAAAGACAGTTTTTTGGCATGATTAGTCATATTTTCAATATAAATGCCAACATTTCACAATTTCTGTCATGGTACGCAAACTTTTGAGCACAACTGTATATATATATATATATATATATATATATATATATATATATATATATATATATATATATATATATATATATATATGGTTATCACTCCTGGAATGCTGGGAGTGAGCATCCAATGGTTTTCATGTCCTAGCAACAAGTCAGGGCTTGGGGGTTGCTAACTAGGAGCTTTTTAAGCCAGGCTTCTGAGGGGGCCCAAATGGCCTACAGGTAAAACAATAAAAATAATGATAATTTTACAGGGCTGCACAGATTTGTAATATCTACTGGGACCCCTTGACTGCATAGGCTATTTTATGGAGAAGGTGAACTTAGCCTTTAAAGCACTTAGCGATGCATAGTAGCCCATTATGCTTTACTTTGCAGGGAAACAAAGAGGAGTTAAAACCCTATAGCAGTGGTTCTCAACTCCAGTCCTCGGGACCCACCAACAGGTCAGATTTTAAGTATTACCTTGGGGAGTTGCAGACTAGAATACTGCAATCACTAAGCAGCAAGTGATATCACCTGTGATGTATTTCAGTTATCTTGCAAACCTGGCCTGTTGGTGGGTCCTGAGGACTGGAGTTGAGAACCACTGCCCTATAGGGTTTACTTCCTCTTTGAGAATGAAAGCTAATCAATAGCAGTCTCCATGCCTCTCCCATAACAAGTTTCATGTAAGCTCACTTCTTTTTTTGAACTGTAGTCCCAGCTATACCCAGTTATCTATACCAAATACTGCCATAGAGAAGGAAGTCACAATGGTACTTCTGTAGCCTGTACAAGCATATGGGAACAAGACATTAATAAATACTATATGCAAAGTTACTTTACTGGCCTGCATTACAATAACAATTTTCTCAGAAGGTAAGACTCATTTCTAGATATTATACTTCAGTAAAACATTTCATTATCATTAAAACTAATAAAAAAACATTTCTTTATAACAGAGAAAGCCCACAACCAGGAAACAGATAATAGCACCGACCAGAGATTTGATAATAACAGGAGTGTAAATTACAATACCACTTATGAAATAATTATATATTCAGTCAGCCACAGCACCCTGGGTGAAGGAAACATTCCAGAAAGATGCGTAAATTAGTGTTATAAGAAGGCACCACAGCCAGCTTTTACTCGGAAAAAGGAAAGGTTAATACTGATTATCTCATATCAAGGTTTGTATCTCCTTTATGACATGAGAATCCTGAAATAATTGAAGCACTTGTATATAAAAACATGTAATACTGTTCTAAGCCTTTATAATCAGCTAATTAACAGGTAGTACTAGAATTTCTTGTACTACTGAAAGCAAGATATGTTTTCTATCTATTATATTTAGGACTTAGAAGTATGACTATTTAATATTATCTTTAGGTACTTATATATGAAGTGTTTAGCTGCCTATGGGTTGATTGCATGAGAATTGCTTGTTTACAGGGCTCAATAGCTCAAGTTCCATTTTACACACACAGCTGAATAAGTCAGAGTAGAGACTCCTCACTCCCGCTTGCCTGCTCTCTCTAAAGAGGTCTTCTGACATTTAAATCAGACACATTAAAGGGATTATAAAGGCAGAAGGTTTTATATCTTAATGCATTCTATGCATTATGATAAAATACTTTCTGTGTGCAGCAGCCCCCCCTCAGCCCCCCCAATACTTACCTGAGCCCATCTCTATCCAGCGATGTGCATGATTGCCTCGACCATCCAGGACTCCCCCTCCTGATTGGCTGAGACACAGCAGCAGCGCCATTGGCGCCCGCTGCTGTCACCCAAAGTCAGTTAGCCAATCAAGAGAGAGAGGGGCGGGGCCGAACTGCAGCTCCATGTCTAAATGGACACACGGAGCTGTGGCTCGGCTCGGGTGCCCCAATAGCAAGCTGCTTGCTGTGGGGGCACTCAACAGGAGGGAGGCGCCAGGAGCACAAAAGAGGGACCTGTGAAGAGGAGGATTGGGGCTGTTCTGTGCAAAGCCAACTGCACAGAGCAGGTAAGTATAACATGTTTGTTATTTTTAAAGAATAAAAATGAGACTTACAATCACTTTAAAGGAAAACAGCAATGCTCACACTTTAAATAATCCATAATGCTCCATGACCCAGTGTCATGAGTAAACCCTGTATTAAATGTTTGTGAAATACAAAATTTCATTTTAAAGCTGAACTCCTAAACATACTTGCAGCTTTCCCCCTTCCAGGCTGTAAGGGTTACATGCTCATTTAGCCTAGGGGGTAGGATGAGTAGGTTTAGGGATAGGATACATGTTCACCTTATTTCTCACTCCTCCAGGCTAGATGACAGGTCCAACTATGTCGCTTCTCTTCACCATTCATGCAGAAACCCTTTTACTGATGTCATCACATTCAACGCAGGACCGCTATATAGTTCCATCTCCCTTTCATTGTTGCGACCTAAAGATAGCTGTATATATACAGTATATGTGTGTGTATATATGTATATATACACACACAGTACTGTGCAAATGTTTTAGGCAGGTGTGAAAAAATGCTGTAAAATAAGTATGCTTTCATTTAATATATTGTAATTGCTTATTTTTATCAATTTATAAAATGCAAAATGAGCAAACAGAAGCTTCAAACCAGCATCAATTCTAACATTTGCACACTTTTTACACTTGCACAAAGTCAGGGATTGTGTAGGATTAGAGTCAGGTGTATGATTAAACAATTATACCAAACAGTTGCTAATGATCATTATTTTAATATGTAAGCTGAAACAGATTCATTAACTGAAACAGAAACAGCTGTGTATGAGGTTATAAAACTGGGTGAGGAACAGCCCAACCCTGCTACTAAAATGAGGTTGTGGAAGATCGTTTCAGATCACAGGTCATACACCATGGCAAGACTGAGCACAGCAACAAGACACAAGATAGTTATACTGCATCAGCAAGGTCCCAGGCAAAGATTTCAAAGCAGACTGGGGTTTCAAGATGTGCTGTTCAAGCTCTTTTAAGGTAGCAAATAAACGGGCAACATTGAGGACCGTAGACACATTGGTCGGCCAAGGAAACTTAATGCAGCAGATAAAAGACATATTGGGGGTTATTTACGAAAGGCAAATCCACTTTGCACTGCAAGTGCACTTGAAAGTGCATTGAAAGTGCACTTGGAAGTGCAGTCGCTCTAAATCTAAGGGGTAGATCTGAAATGAGTGGAAGCTCTGCTGATTTTATCATCCAATCATGTGCAAGCTAAATTTCTTTTTTTTTTTTACCTTGCATGTCCCCCTCGGATCTACAGCGACTGCACTTGAAAGTGCGCTTTCAGTGCACTTGTAGTGCAAAGTGTTTTTTACCTTTCGTAAATAACCCCCATTATGCTTACTTCCCTTCGACATCAGAAGATGTCCAGCAGTGCCATCAGCACAGAACTGGCGGAAACCAGTGGGACCCAGGTACACCGATCTACTGTCCTGAGGAGTCTGGCCAAAAGTGATCTTCATGGAAGAAATGTGGCCAAAAAGCCATACCTTCTACATGGAAACAAAGCTAAGCGACCCAACTATGCAAGAAAACATAGGAACTGGGTTGCAGAAAAATGGCAGCAGGTGCTCTGGACGGATGAGTCAAAATGTGAAACATTTGGCTGTAGCAGGAAGCAGTTTGCCAAAGGGCTGGAGAGCGGTACAATAATGAGTGTCTGCAGGCAACAGTGAAGCATGGTGGAGGTCCATTGCAAGTTTTGGGCTGCATTAACTGCAAATGAAGTTGGAGATTTGGTAAGGATCAGTGGTGTCCTCAATGCTGAGAAATACAGGCAGATACTTATCCATCATGCCATGCCATCAGAGAGGGGTGTGATTGGCCCAAATTTATTTTGCAGCAGGACAACCACCCCAAACATAAAGTTAATGTCATTAAAAATTATATTCAGTGTAAAGAAGAACAAGGAGTCCTAGAAGTGATGGTTTGGCCCTCACAGAGCCCTGATTCTAACATCATGGAGTCTGTCTGAGATTACATGAAGAGACAGAAGGATATAACGGAACCTACATCCACAGAGGATCTGTGGTTACTTCCCCAAGATGTTTGGAATAACCTACCTACCAAGTTCCTTCAAAAACTGTGTGCAAGTGTACCTAGAAGAATTGATGCTGGTTTGAGGGCAAAGGGTGATCACACCAAATATCGATTCGATTTGGATTTCTCTTCTGTTCATTTATTTTACAGTTTGTTAATTGATAAAGAAACTATTAACACTTCTATCTCTGAAAGCATTTTAAATTTGCAACAATTTTTCCCACCGACCTAAAACTTTTGCACAGATATATATACAGTATGTATATTATTTTTTTTATGTTAAAGAAAATCTGTGGGATTTTTGAATCTTGACACCTTGCAGGCTCCTCTGTTCCTCTATTAACCTATAACCCAGTTCTTTTATTTCTAGGACCCCCAAAATTTACAGTGCTCCATTGTGCAGTGATATACCACGCATCATTCCTCATCACATCTCTACTGGCCGATGCTTAATGGCCAATAGAGATTCAAGAAGCACACTATTTTTTGTTGGCTGCTCCCCTGTAAGTTTTGACTGGCGTACTTATATCAATATACAATTTTACACTATGTGAAAACATTTTGGTAATGTTAGTATTGCGCAGAAAGGTAATTAACTGATGAATAAGGTTAATTCCACACATGAACCTGAAATAAAAGATATTTAGCCACATGTGGTAGGGTTAGTGGTTAGTATCGGTGTCACACAAGCATGCACACAGTGACAATAAAACAGGTGGGGTGATATGATGTGTTAGTAATATAACACTGTGCGTTATTGATCCCATACACTTATAGTCGCCAGGCGTTCTTCATCATGGTGATAAAGTATACATCGGTATCGATTGACGCGCTAACTCCGGCATAGTAGTTAGTGAATTCATCCGGAGTCACCTGTCATGGTCACAAGACAACAAAAATGAAGAAACCTTTTTTTGCCCCTTTTAGCAACAAATAATCCACTATGGAGAGAACAACTTGGGGAAAAATGGGTGGAATGACAGTTTGTTAAGATGAAATATTAGTGTAGCTGTGACAATATGAACAAACAGTTTCATGTTTATAATTGATTCATTACTGATGGCATCCTAGAAGGTACCTGTGAACTCAAAAAGTCCAGTTAGTTTACCATATTATAAACATTAGATTAGCTTCTGCAGACAAATTGAGCAGGGCTTTCAGAGTGCCTAGAAAAGTAACACGTGGTAAGGCTGTACAACCCAAAATTTCTGGGAAACTCCAGTAGAGCAGATAAAGAGCTACAGACAAAAACACATTTAGAGTGAGGGAAGGGGTACAAATACTGAGAATCTTTTTATTTTGTCTTTTTCTATTTTGATTTTGTCTAAGAATTGGAATGCTCCTTTTGGCTCCAACGCTGGAGCCACGAGGAGCATTCCATTGTTACATAATTACATAGTAGGTAGGGTTGAATAAAGACAATAATCCATCCAGTTCAACCTGTGTAGGTGTGTGTCACTGTCGATAATTATTTCCTATATCTCTGTATGTTGTGTTCTTTAGGATGCGCGTCCGAGAGTCTTTTACACCACCAATTGTGGAAGAGAGTTTCACATCCTTATCGCCCTAACAGTGAAAAACCCCCTGCGCAGCTTTAGGTTAAACCGCTTCTCCTCTAATCTCATTGTGTGGTCCCATGTCCTCTTACACTCCCTGAGACTGAATCGTTTTTTCCTATGCTGGAATCCCCATTAAAGTGGATGTAAACCCGAAATTGTTTTTTGATGTCATAATGTAGAGTATAAGATTTCCTATCATTTGAGCCCAGTCTTGCCACAAAGAGTTAATCCGGCTCTGAGCAATCCTCTTTTATTGTTCAGTGAGATAAAACTTGACAAACAGAGAAAAACTTTGTCAAATCCTCCCCCTTGCTGTGAGTGACAGGTGATTTACATATCTTATTATACATATTTTTTAATTCCCTCCCCCACCCCTTTCTTTAGCAGCTCTGCAAGGATTGGTTGTTCCACACCTCAGCATGATTTGGCATGCTGAAGTCATGTGGTTACTTTCCTGTCTTTTCACTGGATGTTAGAGATCATAGCAGAAGTTCAGTGTAAGAAATACACAGGAGAAAATGCATATTGACAAGGGGAGTGTAGAGGTGGGCGGGGAGTCTACTGACATCACGACTCCGCCCACCGAGCTCCAGACAACAGACCCGCCCACAAAATATGCAGTTTTTCGGGTCTCATAACAGACAGAGGGGAGACATTTGACAGGTAAAGATACATGCAGGAGGCATGTATATCCTTATAGATAACCCCTATGGCAGTAGTTTAGAAAGGATGACATTGGGTTTACATCCACTTTAAGGTATTTGTATATTGCTATCATATCTCCTCTCAAGCGTCTCTTCTCCAGCGAGAATAAATTTAGTGCTTGTAGTCGCTCCTCATAATTAAGGTCCTCCAATCCCCTTATTAGTTTTGTTGCCCTTCTTTGGACTCTCTCCAGCTCCAGCACATCCCTTCTAAGGACTGGTGACCAGAACTGGACGGAATACTCCAGATGTGGCCTAACCAGAGTTTTATAAAGTGGCAGGATTATTGTTCTATCCCTGGAGTATATCCCTTTTTTTTATGCATGCTAATATTCTGTTGGCTTTGGTAGCTGCAGCTTGACATTGCATGCTATTGCACAGTCTGTCATCTACTAGGACCCCCAGATCTTTCTCCATCCTTGATTCCCATTCCCCAGAGGTTCTCCCCTCAGTGAATAGTTTGCGTTTATGTTTTTAGCCCCCAAGTGCATTACCCTACATTTCTCCACTGTAAACCTCATTTGTCATGTAGTTGCCCACTCCATTATTCAGGCCTTTCTGTAAAATTTCTATATCCTGATGTGAAGTTATTGCCTTGCTTATTTTTGTGTCATCCGCAAAAACTGAGATTGAGCTATTTATCCCATCCTTTATATCATTTATGAATACATTAAACAGAATTGGTCCCAAGACAGAGCCTTGGGGTACCCCACTTACCACTCCAGACCAATCTGAGTACACATTATTTATCACTACCCTTTGGATGCGTCCCTGTAACCAGTTTTCTATTTAATTCCAATTCTCAGACACCCTGTTTCCCATACACTTGTTTAGTTAAAAAGTCCATCAGCTGAGACAGGGTCTGCAGACGCCCCCCAGAGGTGTAAAATAGATATGGTCCCTATTCTTGGATCATTTGTGTCTCGTATGGCCATCTCATTGGTTGCATTGTGGTCATCAAAACGTTGGTTCCAAATTTTGATACAGAAACAGGCAATTTCCATCATTTTCTATCAATGTGGTTCAGTATACAGCAGTAACGTTTGCTACATAAACTCCTAAAAAGCCGTAATAATTGGAGAAACATGTTGAGATTGTTGCATCTGCTGTAGTACGGAATATGTAATATTCAGTCTGTTATTGTTAAACCTTACTATGGTCTTTGGTTTTAAGCTGATTTTAATGATTTAATAAAATTAATTGTTCATTTTAAAAAAATTGTGTGGTAGTTAGCACATTTAAATTCCCTTTCTGTGGATATTAGTACATTACAATATTGCCAACATTTATTTCAGTAGTGATATTCATTGTTACTGAAATGCTGAGATGATAAGAATGACAGCACAATGTGCTAAAATTATAATACGGGAGAAAAACAAGCAAGCAGCTACACTGCAGCAGTTAAAGCCTCGTACACACGGTTCAATTGTTGGCAGGGGATTGTCTGTTGACAGACTGTTGTCCTAAAATCTTACCGTTAGTACGCTCCTTTTGACAATTGTTGTCCAATTTTCCACCAACAAATGTTGGATGACAGGCTATTACATTTTCGGCAGACAACGGTTTGACGTCAGATTTTCGTATGGTCAGTACACAAATCTGTCACACAAAAGTCGAAAATACAAACACGCATGCTCAGAATCAAGGCTCACCAAACACGAAATTAGCAGAAGGGACCCAAAGGGTGGCCCTCAAGAGCTGAAATTCCTTGAACGTCACTTTGTTTGTGTTTGTGGCCTTAGCCTCGTACACACGGTACGATTGTTGGCCAACCGAGCGTCTGATTTTTGTCAAAAGGGTGTGTGCCTGGATCTTGTCTTGCATACTAACGGTACACAATTGTCGTGCCACAAACACGAACTACTGACGTACTATGAGGAATTTCAGCTCTTGAGCGCCACCCTTTGGGCACCTTCTGCTAATTTTGTGTTTGGTGAGCCTTGATTCCGATGCGTGTTTGTACTTTCGACTTTTGTGTGACGGATTTGTGTACTGACCATACGAAAATCTGACGTCAAACCGTTGTCCGCCGAAAATTTACTAGCCTGCCATCCAACATTTGTTGAGGTAAAAATTGGACAACAATTGTCAAAAGGAGCGTACTAACGGTAAGATTTTAGGACAACAGTCTGTCAACAGACAGCCCCCTGCCAACAATTGAACCGTGTGTACAAGGCTGTAGTCTCCAAGGGCTGAAAATTGTTAACTAAAATCTGATTGTTTGGTAAAGGCAACACAGACATTTCACAAGTCAGAATTAACTTGCATTGTTCCTGGGAATATTTAGTCCTTATCTGGGCAACTTTCAAAAGTTATTTTCAACAACTGCAAGAGACAGCACAGCAATGCAAGGAAGGAACGAAGGATAAGAAAGAAGGATAAGAAAGAGGGATAGGAAGGAAGGAAGGAAGGAAGGAAGGATAGAAAAGAAAGAAAGAAAAGAAGGAAGGAATGAAGGAAGGAAAAGAAAGAAGGAAGGAAGGAAAAGAAAGAAGGAAAGAAAGGAAGGAAGGAAGGAAGAAAGAAAGAAAGAAAGAAAGAAAGAAAGAAAGAAAGAAAGAAAGAAAGAAAGAAAGAAAGAAAGGATAAGAAAGAAAAGAAGGAAGGAATGAAGGAAGGAAGGAAGGAAGGAAGTGAGGGAAAGAGGGGAAGGAAAGAAGGGAGAAAGGGAAAAAAAGAAAGATTCGAGGAAAGAAAGAAGGAAGTGGAAGGATGGAAGGGAGGAGAAGAAGGGAGGAAGAAAGGGAAAGAAGGAAGGAAGGGAAAGAAAGTTAGAATTGAGGAAGGAAGGATAAGAAAGAAGGAAAGGAAAGAAGGAAGGAAGGGACGGAGAGAGGGAGGGAAAGAAGGAAGGAAGAGAGGGAGGGAAAGAAGGAAGGGAGGGAAAGAAGGAAGGAAGGGAAAGAGGGGATGGAAAGAAGGGAGAAAGGGAGAGAGAGAGAGAGAGAGAGAGAGAGAGAGAGAGAGAGAGAGAGAGAGAAGGATCTTACCTGTCCATCTTTATCATATGGAGAGTCAAAATTATCTAGAAAGCTCCTGAAGACCTGATCCTCTGTCCACTCCCCGTTCTGGTATTTTGGATGGTATTTTGCATTATACACCCCCCGTAGATCCTCAATAGTCACAATGCCATCTCCGGATTTGTCGAGCTTCCTAAACGCCTGCATGATGATCTCTTTCCTTGCATTGGACATTGGCGGCTGGGCATCGTATAAAAAGAAAAGGCCTCTGAGTATCTGTCATCAATTGGGGGTGGTAAAATCTATATTCTACTTAGTTATCACTTCAAAAAAAGAATCTAGTGATCATCAATACATTGGTGATTAGCATTCCTGCTTAAAGGAAAACCACAAAGACTCAAACGTCCCCCTCCTAATCCCCTCTACAGGTCTCATCTCCTTTCCCAGTGGTTTCATGGGACTTTCACATAAGCAGTACGCAGGCTGCAGTGGCGTTTGGCTGGCCATGCAGCTGAAAAGCAAGATCTACATGCAGAAGAGATATGGCATAATAATAACATTACTGCAGAGACAATGGTCTGAGCTGGGTTGGTGTAAAGTGCAATTATCCTTTAATGACTTTTGCAAGTCAGCCTTTTAGAGAGCCTATTGTTTTCAATCAGTCAGACCTGACCCATATACTGGACACAATTGTCTCAATCCCACCCTCATTTAGCTGCCAATTGCAATGCTCTGGGGATGATTAGGTTGCTTAAAGGATAAGGCCCCTTTCACACTGACGGACCAAGCGGGTCTGCCTGTCAGCTTTTCAGGCGGACCCAATCGGACCATCCATTGCTCTCTATGGAGTGGCAGATAAGCAGACATGTGTCCGCTGACATCTGCCGACATCCATGCTGATGCTGTCCACTAAAAACAGACAGATGGGGATCCGTCCGGTGGGTCAGATTGGATCACAGTTGGATGGAAACAGACAGGCGGTCCGTTTCCATCCGACAGCCCATAGAGGACAGCAGACTGTATCCTCTGACGTGGAGCGGACACGGACCTGCCATCCGCCCGCTCAGCGGGGATCAGTGGAGAGATCCCCTGCTCAGAGGACGGAATCCCCTGCCAGAGTGAACGGGGCCTTAGTGGACATTTTGCCCCCCCCCCCCCCCCCCCACTGAGCTAACCTAGTCTTCTTCTACCCCACTCCACAGATGTATAAAAAGCGGAACTAAACACATTGATTTAACAGTTTCAAAAAACAGTTACATTCCGCTACATGCTTGGTATGTAACTGTTCCATTTTCTTGTGCTCTCAACTAAACTGTCAAACCATCCAATGTCTGGTGTTATAACTGATCACATGAGCAGCACCATGGCAGCTGAAGATCAAACAGAGGCTAAGATGGCAGCTTCTATGGCTGAAAACAGTGGGAGGGTTTAGTTCCGCTTTAACTTGCAATCATATGACTTTATGGAACAAAACTGTGCAGGAGTGAGACTGGTGCATGAGGGATCGACAGCGAGAAGTAAACAAATCCAATAGGCTGTGGACATGCATGCAATGACTAGGTTAGCAGAGTGGGGGGGTCAAAAGAATGCCTTTTGTTTAAAAGTGCACATATCCTTTAAGACTACCCTAGGGGTAATAATGAGTGTTTCTGCTTTCAATGACTCATAGGAGTTCATTTACTAGGTCTGGAGAGTGCAAAAATCTGGTGCAGCTCTGTGTGGTAGCCAATCAGTTTCTAACTTCAGCTTGTTCAGTTAAAACATAAAAAAAACTGGAAGCTGACTGGTTTCTATGCAGAGCTGCACCAGATTTTTACACTCCAGTTTTAATAAATCAACCCAATATTGGTTCCAACTTAATCTCTGTGGGATCTGCCAACCCCAGGGGAGAGGGGCAGACTACCCATGGGAGGCAAGTGTACTAGCAGATTTAAATACACTAACAAATTGAGGGCAAAGTCCAGCTTACACCTTATAATTAGTTACTGCAAACTGTTTTTTTCCTTTTGGGATAAAGCTTTTACATAAATAAATAAAAGCTGATCATTTTAAGCACCCCTGTCAGTGTTAAATGGTTTGTCTCATCCCTGTAAACTGATACAATTTTCAAGGAAGCTTGATCTTTTGAAAAACAGACTTACAGGTTGGATCATCAGATGAAAATAGAAGAAAGAAAGCCTAAAAAAGAAAACGAATGCAGCCATCACATCTAAGAATTGGTAAGCTGCAATATAATAAATGTTTGCTTTTGGGTTTGAAGAGGAAGTAAACTCTGGCATTTTTTTTCCTACCCTGTAAAGTAAAGGCATAATGTGCTAGTATGCATCGCATATTAGCACATTATGTGACACTTACTTGCAAACAAAGCCTGCGTTGTCCCTCTTCACCTGTTTTCCTTCTGGGGCCGCGGACTCTGGCTGGGTGACTGGCCGGAGCCGCGTGTCGGCACTGACTTCTGAAGAAACGGCATGGGCGGCCATTCCTTCAGAGAGCATGCGCTGATGACATCATCGGCGCAGTATACAGTAAATATCTCCTAAACGGCGCACGTTTAGGAGATATTTACAGTACCTATAGGTAAGCCTTATTATAGGCTTACGTATAGGTACAATGACTACAGGAGGACTTTACAACCTCTTTAACACTGCTTTAACCACTTACGGACCGCCGCACACCGATATACGTCCTAAGTTTGAAGAGGGATATCGTTGTTTTGGCAGCAGCTTCTTCTTCTTCAGCCGGCGGTCCGCTTTCCGATAAGAGTGGTCTCTGCGGCGGATTCGCCGCAAGATCACTTTTATCGGCGGCTGGAGAGGGCCACCCTCCTCAGGTCTGATATTTAAGAGGTCCTCTCATGTTTTTTTTCTACTACAAGGGATGTTTACATTCCTTGTAATAGGAATAAAAGTGACACAATTTTTATTTTTTTTAAAAACAGTGTTAAAATAAAAAATAAAAGGTAAAATAAATAATAATAAAAAAATTTTTTAAACACGCCCTGTCCCGCCAAGCTCGCGTGCAGAAGCGAATGCATACATGAGTAGCACCCGCATATGAAAACGGTGTTCAAACCACACATGTGAGGTATCACCGCGATTGGTAGAGCGAGAGCAATAATTCTAGCCCTAGACCTCCTCTGTAGATCAAGACATGCAACCTGTAGAATTTTTCAAACGTCGCCATTCCACGATCGGGCGCAATTTTGAAGCGTGACATGTTGGGTATCAATTTACTCAGCGTAACATTATCTTTCACAATATAAAAAAAAATTGGGCTAACTACTGTTGTCATATTTTTTAATTCAAAAAAGTGTATTTTTTCCAAAAAAAGTGCGCTTGTAAGACCGCTGCGCAAATACGGTGTGACAGTAAGTATTGCAACAACCGCCATTTTATTCTCTAGGGTGTTAGAAAAAAAATGTATAATGTTTGGGGGTTCTAAGTAATTTTCTAGCAAAAAAAAATGTTTTTAACTTGTAAACAACACATCTCAAAAAGAGGCTCGGTCCTTAAAGTGGTTGTATAGTCTTTTTTTGAACTTTTACCTACAGGTAAGCCTATAATAAGGCTTACCTGTAGGTAAAATGAATATCTCCTAAACCTGTACGGTTTAGGAGATATTTACTTTTCATGCAGCCGCTGACGTCATGCGGCGCATGCGCTGTTAAGGCCCGGCTGAAGGTCCCAGCAGAACTGCCAGACCTTGTCAGGAAAAAGACTCCCGCACGCATGAGCGGGAGTGACGTATCGCGGCTTCGGCCACTCACAGCGCCGGAGCCGCAATACCCGGAAGACACGCCGAGTAGGGTTGCCACATCATCCCTTTAATCCAGGACACATATTAATTACACGGGTTCTGAGGCTGATTTAATGCAGATAAGGCACCAATTAAGTTTAATTACCACCTTAATTGGCCACAGAACCTGTGTAATTAATATGTGTCCTGGATTAAAGGGATGATGTGGCCTCGTTCTAAGGCGAGTATTTCATAATGAGCTAGTATGCGCTGCATACTAGCTCATTATGCCTTTGCCTTGCAGGTTTTTTTGTTTTTAAAAAAAAAAAAAAAAGTGCGGGTTTACTACCGCTTTAAGTGGTTAAGGTAAAAAAACTATTTTGACTTTAGAACCACGTTAACCACTTCATGCAAAGTCACATACCTGTACATCATTTTGCTGAAGTGGTTGTACCGGGGTGATGCCTGCAGCTACAGGCATCACCTCAGTACCGTTTTTTAGATCTGATGGCCGGCTTTCCTGTAATAACAATCGATGCCGCTAAACAGGTGCATGGCTGTTATTACAAGGAGCGGGAGGAGACGTACCCCCCCCCCCCGCCACCTTGCTCTGCTCCGCCTGGGTCTCCCTTCCCTCCGAGACCCGAGCCACCAGTCGGCATGTCCACCGGATGGCTGAAGTCTCAAACAAAGCTGAGTTCGGCTTTGATCGAGTCTCCGATGTAGTAACCTGTATTAGCTCGGCAGCCAACAGCGCCATTTTTAAAAAAATGTCAGTATTCAAAAACAACGATCTTGGCGTTTTGAATACTTTCAAGTGCAGAGGAGGGGTTGAGGGCTTTTAGACTCCGGATCCCTCCATAAAGAGTACCTGTCACTGCCTATTACTGTCACAAGGGGTGTTTACATTCCTTGTGACAGCAATAAAAGTGATCAGAACATTATTTTATAAAGGCACAGTGTATAAAAAAATAAATAAATAAGAAAAAAAAATGTTTTTTAAAGCGCCCCATCCCTCCGTGCTTGTGCGTCAAATAAAACGCATGCGTAAGTTGCGCCTGCAAATGTAAACAGTGTTCAAATCACACATGTGAGGTATTGCTGTGATCATTAGAGCGAGAGCAATAATTCTAGTGCTAGACCTCCTCTGTAACTCTAAACAGGTAACCGTTAACATTTTTTAAAGCGTCGCCTATGGAGATTTTTAAGTACTGTACTTTGTCGCGTGTGCGCAATTTTAAAGCGTGACATGTTAGGTATCTATTTACTCAGAATAACATCTTTCACATTATGTAAAAAAAAAGTTGGGCTAACTTTACTGTTTCGTTTTTTTTTTTTTTTAATTCATTGAAGTGTATTTTTTCTCAAAAGATATAGTTTGAAAGACTGTTGTGCAAATACAATGAAATATAAAATATTGCAACGACCGCCATTTTATTCTCTAGGGTGTCTGCTAAAAAATATATATATATATATTGTTTGAGGGTTCTTAGTAATTTTTAAAAAAATACTGATTTTAACTTGTAACAAATGTCATAAAAAGACCTGGTCTTGAAGTGGTGATATGTCACCATTTGGTGGACTGATCCTTTAAATAAGATACATTATCACAGGATACTCACCCTTAAAGTGACCAGAAATTCATCAAAGTCTATTGATCCGCTACCATCTTTGTCAAACACACTGAAAAGATTTTGAGCTTCTGCTTTGTCTATCACCACTCCATAGTCATTCAGGCCCTTCAAAAACTCTTTGAAATCCAGGTTCCTGCTGTTATCGTCATCCATGATCTTAAATACTCTGCGGCATTGAAACAAAACACAATAAGAAATATTTTTGATATGGCTTATCTAACCGGGTAATACAATTTCAGAATTCCTCCAGAGGCAGAATACGCTGTGCATGGCTATATGCCAATAACCGCCAATAATTGGAAAAATGCCCATACAGACTCAAGCCCCAGTGACCGCAGTTACATGCATTTAGCTGTGCAGAGCATATTATGCAATGCATGTTCATAGGCTAAACAATGCTGCAGCTGTGGCTCTGGTGCACCACAACCTCAGGCGAGAAAACAGGTTTTTATCGCCCCCCCCCCCCCCCCCCCCAACTATGAGTTTAACCCTGCACTCCCAAATCGATCCCCCTTAAGCTGCAAGGCAGCCGTACAGTGATGTACACATGCATAGGGCATGGCAATCGGATTACGACATCCGTAGGACATGCCCCCTTTAGACGTCACTGCTCGGGGCAAGATGGGTCCGTGACGTCACAAGGGGGCGTGGCCTCTGTGTGACATAATACGATTGCCACACCCCCATCGTTATTTACGAAGTGCAGGACATCGGCCCCCGACAGATCAGCGGGACGCAGCATCGGAGGAGGGTCGTTCGCTGGAGCGGCGGCAGAGGAAGAAGAACACCGGACAAAGAAGACAGAAGAAGAGCGGAAGAAGAAGCAGGGGGAGAAGAAGAAGACCAGAGGATGAAGATGCGGGAGAAGATGGAGGAAGACTGGAGGAAGAAGTGGAGAAGAAGAAGAAGATTTTTAATAAAAGACTTGTCAAAAACTGTCTACTGTATTTTTTAACACTACACTACTTTTTTTTTAGTGAATGGGTAGGTGTACAATGTACCCTTACTCACTCACATAGGGAGGCCAGGATCTGGGGGCCCCCTTGTTAAAGGGGGCTTCCAGATTCCGATAAGCCCCCGCCCGCAAACCCCGACAACCACCGGGCAAGGGTTGTCAGGAAGAGGCCCTTGTCCCCATCAACATGGGGGCAAGGTGCTTTGGGGTGGGGGGCGCAGAGCCCCCCTGCCCCAAAGCACCCATCCCCGCATGTTGAGGGCATGTGGCCTGGTATGGTTCAGGAGGGGGGGCGCTTACTCGTCCCGTCCCTTTCCTGACCTGCCAAGCTGCATGCTCGGATAAGGGTCTGGTATAGTTTTGGGGGGACCCTCATGCCATTTTTTTTCTTAAATTTTGGCATGGGGGTCCCCCCTGAATCCATACCAGACCCAAGGTCCTGGTATGGACCTGGGGGGGGGACCCCACGCTGTTTTTTTTCATGATTTTTTTTTTTACCCGGCATTTTTTTTTTTATTGAGTGGGAGGCCAGCTGACAGCTGATGACTCATCAGTCGTTAAGGATGTGGCGGCCGGCTTCCCGGCCACTCCTTAGCAACCAGCTATATACAGTGTAAAAAAAAGAAATTTAAAAAAACGCAAATCGCTGCAAAATCGCGGTAAAAACGCGGTACTTGCGTTTTGGATGTGGGTCCATTGAATTCTATTACATGCAAAATGCTGTATTTTGCGGGAAAAAAGTCCCGACCCTTTCCAAAAACGCAGAGGCACAAAAATGCATTGATGTGAACATGTTCCATAGGAACCCATGTTAAAAAATTTCCCTGCATTTCTGCAAAAAGGCAAAATGCATCAAAAAACGCATTAGTGTGAATCAAGCCTTAGGGTAAGTAATACAGCCTCTCAACCTCTTCAGCTTCCCCTAGCATTTAACCCTTGCAGTTCAATGTGGGTGCACTGCAAAGATTTTATTTTTTTACTCCTGAAGTTGGGCTTTAAGAACACTAAAGCCTCGTACACACGATCGGATTGTTGGCCAACAAAACCATGGAATTTTGTCCGAAGGGCATTGGCCCAGACTTGTCTTGCATACACACGGCCACACAATTGTTGGCCAACAATTACGAATGTAGTGACGTACTAAATGGTTTTTCAGCTCTTTAGCGCCACCTTTTTGGGCTCCTTCTGCTAATTTTGTGTTAGTAGAAGTTTGGTCAGTGTTGATTCGCGCTTTTCATTTCATGCTTTATAGTTCGTTTCTGTACGGCCTTTCGTCAACCAGCCATGTTGCGGAATCGGAGGAAATAACGTGTTATTTATTATTGGCCTTGCAGTTATTGCTTTGACATTATTTTTTTGGTTGAATAATGACTTGATTTGGTATATTTTCTATATTTTTGGATGCATAGAATGCACTTTTTGGTTAAGTTCTATTGGCAGATAGCATGTCTAATTTTTTTATTTTTTTAATGCACAATAAAAAAATTGTGGAGAATAATACTTGGCTATGTGTTTTACTTCAAATGACAGTTTGGGAGTAGGCAGTTACATTTTAAAAAATACAATGTAAAATTGACAAGGGACACCAACATAGTTGTATCTTTGATCTTAAAATCTACGGGATAATGGTGTTGTGGTAACTTGCCCAAAAAAAAAAAAAAAAGCATAATAATATTATTCTTGATATCACTAGAAAAAAAAAGCCTTTGAAAATTTGTTTGCAATAACTCCATCAGTATCACCAGCAAAGCAGCTTCATTATTATCGCATTAAAGAAGAAGAGAATTGCGCGCTGCATTTGGAGATTTCATAATTCGCCGCGTCACAAATGTTAATTCTCCATTACGAACGCTAGTTTACAAGACCGACCGCTTCTGTCTCATCCTTGCTTCCGAGCATGCGTGTCTGTACTTTGGACTTTTGTCCGACGGACTTGTGTACACACGATCGGAAAATCCGACAACACATTTGTCCGCGGAAAATTTGAAAACCTGCCACCCAACATTTGTCAGCGGAAAATCCAACAACAATTGTCCGATGGAGCGTACAAACGGTCGGATTTACCACCAACAGCCTGTCATCGAACATTTCCCGTCGGAAAGTCCGATCGTGTGTACGAGGCTTAAGGCTGCACCAAGCTACATCAAACACGTCTGGGAACCCCATGAGGCTCAGCCGATAATTTCTAGAGACCCCCTGACTGCTATTTTAGTGTTGCTGCCCAGCTCACCTTCCTAATCCCTTGATCCCAGCAGAGCCCCTGGACAGGCATTGTAACCTAAGTTTTTCCAATGGATCTGTGCAAGTAGACAGGTTCTTCTTTGCCTGCATAGACATCTCTCGGTCATGTCTTGCTGTACCCGACATCTGTGGGATATGAAAGAAACAGAGAGGTCAATCCCTAAAAACATTGGGAATCATCACAACAGTTTTGGATAGAGTGGGAAAGAATGAACACAGTGGGTACTGAAAAGAATCGCCCCCCTTTAAAATAATCACATTTTGTTGCTTTGCAGCCTGAAATGAAGACAGGCACAGCTATGAGTAAGCACTTGATATAGTGCGAAACGCGTAAGATGCCTGTCTGTACACTCTGCCTTTGATGTACTGTATGACATGTTCCTGATTTTAAAATAAAGAAGTTTGGATTATAATTTCCTGGAGTGCGGCTGTCCGGATTTTCCCATTTGCACAAGGCACAGTTTTTGTGTTATCCATCCATGCAACTTATTATTTAAAGTGTTACTAAACCCAGGACCCTGCATTCACTATATCTGGTCTCCCACAGTACACAGAACATGGAAATGCAATTATTTTAGTAAATATAAACTGCTAAATAACTTTTCTCATCAGCAGTATACACAGTATCTCACAAAAGTTAGTACACCCCTCACATTTTTGTAAATATTTTATTATATCTTATATATTTTATTATATCTTTTCATGTGACAACACTGAAGAAATGACACTTTGCTACAATGTAAAGTAGTGAGTGTACAGCTTGTATAACAGTGTAAATTTGCTGTCCCATCAAAATAACTCAACACAATTATACAGTATATCATATTTCTTCCCCAAAAAGGAGGCAAGAGACATTTGAGAGGTAGAGGTGACCCTCTTCTAAGAACAAATACCCTTGCATACCCTTACTCAGTACAATAACATCCAAGTGAAAGATAAAACACAGACATGTCAGAAAAAAATAAAAAAAAATCGAAAACAGAATCACTGAGTTGGAAAAAGGACTTTTTACTTCTGTTTGTGACCCCATTGGGGATATTTCCAGTCACTTCCTGTCCCTGTGATTCCCATAGAAGAAATGAGGGAAGTGGTTGTCACTGAGACAGGAAGACTCGCACAACAATAGCAAACACTAAAAAGTTTTAAAACTTCTGCTCTCTGTACTAAATTTGTGTTTCTGTCCATATTTGAGAGATTTCCCATCACTTCCAACTTCAGAATAACTACGTCTTACCATTCTCTTAATGCTACTGTTTTTTGCCACTCTCCATCTTGGTTCTGCTGCAATAACTGGAAAATCTTTAATAAAAAACCTCCCCTTTCCCTCGTACCTCCATTAATAGGGTAACAATGCTGCCTTTGCATGTGCTGTATGGAGCTGTATGGAGCTGTAATGCTGTCACCCTTCTGTTTGGGCTCCCATAGAGAACTACTAGTCGACATACCAATACTTTCGGCATTGGGCACATCACTACATTGGACAAGTTTCCCCTACCACAGCATCACTTGCCATGCAGGGGCATGCACAGCCACAGAATGTATTTTTGTATTGGGCAACAATAGCAATAGAAATGGCTCTGAACATAAAACATAATTTTTTTCATAATGAACTTGGGAGGCTAACATTAGAAAAGTTTATATGCTGAGCGTTTATTTGTGCTTTAAGGCTCTGACTTTATGACTTATCTATCCTAAGCAGGAGATTTTTAGTTGTTTTTGTACAACAAAAAAATGAGCATGATTGTTTCTAATGCCGCGTACACACGGTCGGACTTTTCGGCTACAAAAGTCCGATAGCCCGTCCGACAGACTTTCAACGGACTTTTGGCGGACTTGCGGCAGAATTTCTAATGAACGGACTTGCCTACATACGATCACACAAAAGTCCGACGGATTCGTATGTGATGACGTACGCCGGACTAAAATAAGGAAGTTGATAGCCAGTAGCCAATAGCTGCCCTAGCGTGGGTTTTTGTCCGTCAGACTAGCATACAGACGAGCGGATTTCTGGGTCCGGCGAAGTTACGACGTAAAGATTGGAAGCATGTTTCAAATCTAAGGTCCGTCAGATTTGCGGCTGAAAAAGTCCGCTGAAAGTCCGGGGAAGCCCACACATGATCGGATTGTCAGCCAGCTTTGGTCCGTCGGCGTCCGTCGGACTTTTGTAGAGGAAAATTTCGACCGTGTGTACGCGGCATAAGGTGTAGTAAAATGGGAACACAATGGTGCAAATTAGCGAGAATCTGCAGATATAATTCAAGCTAGACGTGTACAATTTATTGCAGTAGGTAGCCACATACTCCTTTTTAAGCCAGCAAGGTCCTGGTAGCCCGCCAGCCCACAAAACCCGTTTAGGTTACAGCCAGGGAGGAACAAGCTGTGCAAAGAACAATAATACTGGACAACAGTGTCAGGATCACATCAGAAGAACATATGTGCATGCACCAATATACAGAACAAGGGACATTGCCAGCTGTTAATTCACATGGGCACAGATGTACGGGCATGCAGGCACACTGGCATGCATGCCTAATCCAAGTCTTAGTGCCAGACGACTTAAGCTCAGTCAAGAAGTTGCTGGATGGTCTTCAGCTATTATCCTGCAACCTGAAGCCACACCTGTTCCTGTGATCTGCTTACATGTTGCTGCCCCTAGTCCCGCTGCTTACCCCAGGAACAGGTGTGGCTTCAGATTGCAGGGTAAAAGCCGCTGGATTCATGTCTGCTTTGATTACCTGTTGTAACCTGGCTTTATCCAAACCCAATCTTTACCTGCTTTTTGCTGACTTGGCCAGTTCCTGACTATGGCTCATCTCTGATGACATCCTGGTGTGACCTTGGCCTGCATCTTGACCATTGTTCTGCTTTTGTATGCCTCCTCGGGTTGCCGACCACCTTCTGTCTCAGACCATGCTTTCAGTCTGTTGTGGGTTCCAGTGTTCCTGTCAGCTGCTGTGCAGTCCACTTCACCAGAGTGACTTCTTATGCAACCTTGCCCCTCTGTGATGCTCTTATCAGTCTGCACATGCACCTCACAGTCAAGCCTTCTGCCAGAAGTGTGCTTAAGCAGACTGGACTTTTCACACCCATGACAATGTCTGCCCCGTCATCCCCTGCTCCCCAATCCAGGAGTGTTTGACCAGAGGTGTAAAGGAAACCAAGTGTAAGAGAGAGATGGAAGGCGCGTGATCTGATGCATTGATCAAGTTACAGTTTATTCATAAAAAAGGGGGATGAATCCATACAAAAAGTATCCACGTGTTCATAAAACCAGGTTACAAGTATACACATTAAATTAGCAAAATAGACATGCCCATGCAAGGACAAGTGCTAGATTTTTCTGACGCGTTTCGAGGAAAACCCTCTTCATCAGAGCCTTGTAGAATGACAAGAGTGGTCTGTATAGTATTGTGGATCGACATACAGGGGAGTGGCTAGTTGAGAGGAGTGTCACATGGTAAGTGATGAGTTCTCCTACGCTCTAAGTTTGTCCACATCCCAGTGCTCTAGATGGAATAAATACCAAAAGCATTTATAATACAGAGCTTATATATAAAATGGTGATGAAATTGTATGCCATACAATACAGACCAAGAGACGTGTAAAAAAAAATAATAATAATAATAATAGAATTGAAATTAAATATGAAATGTTTGTATTATAAACATATTTAAAAACATATATTTAAGTATTGAAGCGATTGGATTGATAAAGCATTATCAATATGGCATACAATTTGTGCATTTTGTGCAAATGTGCATACTTGTAACCTGGTTTTTTGAACATGTAGATACTTTTTGTATGGATTCTTACCCCTTTTTTTTATGAATAAACTGTAACATCTTGATCAATGCATTAGATCACGCGCCTTCCAGCTCTCTCTTACACTTGGCTTACTTCGGACCACCCCTGGTCAGTTTAGGCAGCGGGACTCGCATGATCATCTTTTAATTTATCTTTTCTTTTTGAAAGTACTACCATTTTATATCAACAACACCTTCACGAGCGCAGGAGAAAATTCTTTCTTTGTTTATAGTGTAAAGGAAGCCCTCTTGTCATCTCTATGTCCAAAGCTTGCCACCTCAACCTTCGCAACATCTCCAAAATACTGCAGGCCCCGGCCTGACCAATAACACCACATAGATTCTAATTCACTCTTTGCTCATTTCTAGCCTCAACTACTGCAACACCCTCCTTATTGGCTTACTTTTACATAGGTTATCCCACCTTCAGTCCATCACGAAAGCTGCCGCCAGACCCATTCACCATACCAACCGCACAGTGTCTGCTACCCCTCTTCTGCCGATCCCTCCATTGGCTTCCACTCACCCAACAAATTAAATTAAAAATACTAACAAGAACTTACAAAGCCATCCACAACTTAGCCCCCAGCTACATCACTAATTTAGTCTCATAATACCAACCTAATCGTTATTTTCTTTCCTCCCAAGACCTCCTGCTCTCTAGCGCCCTTATCACCTCCTCCCATGCTCGCCTCCAGGACTTCTCCAGAGCCACTCCCATCCTATGGAACTAACTACCCCAACCTGTCCAACTATCTCCTACTCTGCCCACGTTTAGGAAAAAACCCTGTATCTGTATTTTTATCTCTTGACCCTCCATCTTAGACTGTAAGCTCTAATGAGTAATTGTATTGTCTGTCCTTATATTGTAAAGCACTACGAAAACTGTTGGCGCTAAATAAATTCTGTATAAATTCTGTATAATAATAATCTCTAACCATGTACATGATACTCAAAGTAATGCACAGCAACCAATCAGAAAGAAGCCAGATGATGAAGCACTTATTATCCATAATAATTATCCAGAATCTGGCTGTGAGAAACCAGTTTAAAAATTGTTTGTTTACTCAATGTAAATAGTTCTGGCATCATTTAATCCAGATAAAAATGATAACACTCATTTAATTATTATTCATGTATATTCTAGTTCAGCAAGCCTGATTCCTGTTACTGATTGATATGATGTCCCAGAATTTTAAGCTTGACTTATTTTCAACCTCTCTCTGTCCGTGTGCATGAGGCCTAATATCCTGTTTGACTGACAATTGCTCAGTCATGCAACATTGTACCCAAATAAATTGTATATAATTTTTTGTGGTAGATAGCATTTTTTATTGGTGGTATTTAGTAAACACTGTTTATTTATTACTGTTAAGATAAAAAGCCTTCTGTGTGCAGTAGCCCCTCTAAAACTTACCTGAGCCCCATCTCTATCCAGCGATGTTTCACGAGAGTCTCAGCTGCCCGGGACTCTCCTCCTCATTGGCTGAGACAGCAGCGAAGCGCCATTGGCTCCTGCTGCTGTCAATCAAAGCCAGTGAGCCAATGAGGAGAGGGGGGGGCGGGCCTAGTCTGAATGGACACAGGAAGCTGAGGCTCAGCTCAGGTGCCCCCATAGCAAGCTGCTTGCTGTGGGGGCATGCGTCAGAAGGGAGGGGCCAGGAGAGCTGAAGAGGGAGCTGAGAAGGGGAGGAACCAGGCTGCTCTGTGCAAAACTATTTTACAGAGCAGGTAAGTATAACATGTTTGTTATTTTTTAAGAAAAAAAACAAGACTTTACAATCACTTTAATGTACAGATTCATACACAAAGGGAGGAGATGAAAGGGTTAACGTACAAGTCACATACAGTGGGAGGATGGAGATCAGGGGGATAATGTGCTGGATAAGGAAGGTGAAGGAGTTAATATCCAGAGACAGGATGGAGATGAGGTGTATGGGAGAGGATGGGGTGAATGTGTTAAAAAGAACAATCCCACAATCAGTTGAAGATTAAACAGTAAACAGTTTGCTTTTTGTTTTGTTTTTTTTCTGACCCGCAAAGTAAAAGCATAATGTATATGCATCGCATATACAGTTGTGCTCATAAGTTTATATACCCTGGCAGAATTTATGATTTCTTGGCCATTTTTCAAAGAATATGAATGCTAACACAAAAACTTTTCTTTCACTCATGGTTAGTGTTTGGCTGAAGCCAATTATTATCAATCAACCGTGTTTACTCTTTTTAAATCATAATGACAACAGAAACTACCCAAATGACCCTGATCAAAAGTTTACATACCCTGGTGATTTTAGCCTGATAACATGCACACAAGTTGACACAAAGGGGTTTGAATTGCTATTAAAGGTAACCATCCTCACCTGTGATCTGTTTGCTTGTAATTAGTGTGTGTGTATAAAAGGTCAATGAGTTTCTGGACTCCTGACAGACCCTTGCATCTTTCATCCAGTGCTGCACTGACGTTTCTGGATTCTGAGTCATGGGGAAAGCAAAAGAATTGTCAAAGGATCTGCGGCAAAAGGTAGTTGAACTGTATAAAACAGGAAAAGGATATAAAAAGATATCCAAGGAACTGAGAATGCCAATCAGCAGTGTTCAAACTCTAATTAAGAAGTGGAAAATGAGGGGTTCTGTTGAAACCAAACCACGGTCCGGTAGACCAACTAAAAATTTCAGCGACAACTGCCAGGAAAATTGTTCGGGATGCAAAGAAAAACCCACAAATAACTTCAGGTGAAATACAGGACTCTCTGAAAACATGTGATGTGGCTGTTTCAAGATGCACAATAAGGAGGCACTTGAAGAAAGATGGGCTGCATGGTCGAGTCGCCAGAAGAAAGCCATTACTACGCAGATGCCAGAAAGTATCCCTCTTACAATACGCCAAACAGCACAGAGACAAGCCTCAAACCTTCTGGCACAAAGTCATTTGGAGTGATGAGACCAAAATTGAGCTTTTTGGCCACAACCATAAATGCTACATTTGGAGAGGAGTCAACATGACCTAGGACTATGATGAAAGATACACCATTCCTACTGTGAAACACGGAGGTGGATCGCTGATGTTTTGGGGATGTGTGAGCTACAAAGGCACAGGAAATTTGGTCAAAATTGATGGCAAGATGAATGTTATCAAAAAATAATGGAGGAACATTTGCATTCATTAGCCAGGAATCCGTGCATGGGACGTACTTGGACATTCCAACATAACAATGATCCAAAACACAAGGCCAAGTCGACCTGTCATTGGCTACAGCAGAATAAAGTGAAGGTTCTGGAGTGTCCATCTCAGTCTCCGGACCTCAATATCATTGAGGCACTCTGGGGAGATCTCAGACGTGCAGTTCATGCAAGACAGTCCAAGAATTTACAGGAACTGGAGGCTTTCTGCCAAGAGGAATGGGCAACTTTACCATTTGAGAAGATAAAGAGCCTCATCCACAAATACCACAAAAGACTTTAAGCTGTCATTGATGTTAAAGGGGGCAATGCACAGTATTAACAACTGGGGTATGTAAACTTTTGATCAGGGTCATTTGGGTAGTTTCTGTTATTATGATTTAAAAAGAGTAAACACAGTTGACTGATAATAAATGGCTTCAGCCAAACACTAACCATGAGTGAAAGAAAGGTTTTTGTGTTATCATTCATATTCTCTGAAAAATGGCCAAGAAATCAGAAATTCTGCCAGGGTATGTAAACTTATGAGCACAACGGTATATGTAAATACAGCGCTTACAGCAGTGAACAAATGGATATAGTTAAATATAAACCTACATAGACTTATAACAAATAAAGTGCTATAGTGCTCTAAATATGCAACATCTGCAATAAGGTTGAAATGATCAAAATACATAAATCCCGAAAAACACACAGTCTCTGGTAATGTGCTTGGTGCTCAAAGCGAAAAAAGTGCTGTGGTGCTCGAAACAATTGCAGTGTCTTGTGTCACACTTCCCTCTTGTGACCAAACTGTTGACGTCACTTCCGCCCTCCGTGGAACGCACGCCGAGCAGCGGCGAACTCGGATGAGTATTGATGCCTGTTTTTTACCCGTAAGTGGCGCATAGATTGCGCAAATCATTGTTGTCACAGTACTTCACTATTAGTTCTTTCCATTTTTTCGAGCCTACTTTTCTACTTAGTCACCCCCAAGACCGTTCCAAAGTTTGAGAATTTTCTAAAGAGTCCCAAGTAGAGCTGCACGATTAATCGTTATAAAAATTGTGATCTCGATTCAACCCCCCTTACTATCTCTATGCAGAATTTCCAGATTCATTCATGTAACAAGTGTAGAGAGTTCTCTGCTCACTCAGCTGTCAAAAGAAAAAGAACGGGTAGCCTGCCAAGGGCCCAATGTGTCAATATTTTGTGTGGTCACCATTATTTTCCAGCACTGCCTTAACCCTCTTGGGCATGGCGTTCACCAGAGATTCACAGGTTGCCACTGGAGTCCTCTTCCACTCCTACATGATGACATCACTGAGCTGGTAGATGTTAGAGATCTTGCGCTCCTCCACCTTCCGTTTGAGATGCTCAATAGGATTAAGGTCTGGACACATGCTTGGCCAGTACATCACCTTTACCCTCAGCTTCTTTAGCAAGGCAGTGGTCATCTTGGAGGTGTGTTTGGGCTTGTTATCATGTTGGAATATTGCCCTGCAGCCCAGTCTCTGAAGGGAGGGGATCATGCTCTGCTTCAGTATGTCACAGTACATGTTGGCATTCATGGTTCCCTCAATGAACTGTAGCTCCCCAGTGCCGGCAGCACTCATGCAGCCCCAGACCATGAAACTCCCACCACCATGCTTGACTGTAGGCAAGACACACTTGTCTTTGTACTCCTCACCTGGTTGCCGCCCCACACGCTTGACACCATCTGAACCAAATAAGTTTATCTTGGTTTCATCAGACCACAGGATATGGTTCCAGTAATCCATGTCATTAGTCTGCTTGTCTTCAGCAAACTGTTTGTGGGCTTTATTGTGCATCATCTTAAGAAGGGGCTTCCTTCTGGGACAACAGCCATGCAGACCAATTTGATGCAGAGTGTGGCGTATGGTCTGAGCACTGCCAGGCTGATCCCCCACCCCTGCAACCTCTGCAGCAATGCTGGCAGCACTCATACATCTATTTCCCAAAGACAACCTCTGGATATGACGCTGAGCACGTGCACTCAATTCCATGGTGAGGCCTGTTCTGTGTGGAACCTGTCCTGTTAAACCGCTGTATTGTCTTGGCCACCATTCTGCAGCTCAGTTTCCAGGTCTTGGCAATCTTCTTATAGCCTGGGCCATCTTTATGTAGAGCAACAATTATTTTTTCAGATCCTCAGAGAGTTCTTTGCCATGAGGTACCATGTTGAACTTCCAGTGATCAGTATGAGAGAGTGAGAGCGATAATACCAAATTTAACACACCTGAGACCTTGTAACACTAACGAGTCACATGACACCGAGGAGAGAAAATGGCTAATTGGGCCCAATTTGGACATTTTTACTTACAGGTGTACTCACTTTTGTTGCCAGCGGTTTAGACATTAATGGCGGTTTGTTGAGTTATTTTGAGGGGACAGCAAATTTACACTGTTATACAAGCTGTACACTCACTACCTTACATTGTAGCAAATTGTCATTTCTTCAGTGTTGTCACATGAAAAGATATAATAAAATATTTACAAAGATTTGAGGGGTGTACTCACTTTTGTGAGCTACTGTAAATAGGAACTCCCCCTCTCATCTTTCTTGTAATAATACCTGGTGATCCTGCCATGAAAGTCCTTATTCAAGCACTTCCTGTAATCAGATGACAACACTCTGTCTTTTGGTGGAGACTACACTACACCACTCTCCATATGTAATGCTCAGGCATATTCTGCAGTTGTCACCATCAGGAAGCCCATGCTGACATACAGCTGCTGCTGGAGCCTACGCATATAGAATAGAAGTCACTGAAATTGGTTTAATGGATTAATAAAAGGTGAAAAATGTTCTAAAAGGAAAAACGCAGCAATTAGTTATGATATATAGTGCTCTAGGGAACTAAATGTTTTCCAGTTTGTGTTTACCTCCACTTAATACAAAAAATATTCTGGCACCATATTCACGATATACACTAACCAGAACTTATTTTAACTACTTGCCGCCTGCGCTATAGCCGAAAGACAACTACAGCGCGGGCCTTAATTGACGGGAGGGCGTCCATGGGCGTCCTCCCGAGCAAACGCTGTCTGCGCATCCCTGCGGGTTGCGCGCAGCGCGCTCTATGATCACCGAATCTATGAGACACGGCTGATCACAGATCAGAGTAAGGGGTCGATCCCGGCCCCTTACCATGTGATCAGCTGTCAGCCAATGACGGCTAATCACATGATGTAAACAGAAACTCGGTAATCTGTATTTCCCTCACGCTTACATGGGTCCCTCACACAGAAAGCCGCGGCTGCATTTTCTGTGCCCACCAGTGTCAGCTGCCAGTGCCCACTGTGCCACCTATCAGTACCCACCAGTGCCACCTACCTGTGCCCACAGTACTACCTACCAGTGCCCACAGTGCCACCCATCAATGCCCACCAGTGCTGCCAATCAATGCCCATCAGTGTCTCATAATCAATGCCACAGATCAGTGCTGCCTTTTAGTGTCACCTACCAGTGCCTACCAGTGCCCATCAGTGCCACCCATCAGTGATCATCAGTGCCCATTAGTGCCACCTATCAGTGCCGCTTATTAGTGCCACCTATCATTGCCCTTCAGTGCCACCCATCAGTGCCAACCATCAATGCCGCCCATCAGTGCCACTTCTCAGTGCCATCTATCAGTGCTGCCTCATTAGTGCTTATCAGTGCCACCTATCAGTGCCCATTAAGTGCCACCTTATCAGTGCCCATCAGTGCTGCCTATCTGTGCCCATCAGTGCCACCTATCAGAGCCCATTCAGTGCAGACTCATTAGCGAACATCAATGAAGGAGAAAAATTACCTGTTTTCAACATTTTAAAACAAACTATGAAAATTTTCAGTCTTTTTTGTTTTATTTAGCAACAAATAAAAAACCCAGCAGCAATTAAATACCACCAAAAGAAAGCTCTATCTCTGTGAAGAAAATTATAAAAATGTCATTTGAGTACACTGTAGCATGACCGCGAGATTGTCATTCAAAGAGTGAGAGCGCTGAAAGCTGAAAATTGGCCTGGGCAGGAAAGGGGTTTATGTGCCCAGTAAGCAAGTGGTTAATATTATGTGCCTTTGCTCGGTTAAATGTCTCTGTTTACACAGGCCATATCCGTATTATTGATTAATAGACTCGGTTAAATATTATGTGAAGAATTATAATCCAGACAACCAAATGCCTGTGACTCCAGTAGGAGAACAGAAGCCTATAGTTCTCCAGGGATTATTTGCATTGCACGATGCACAGCTGGGTCACCTGACCTCATTATATGTCATAAATCCATGACATTTATAGACGTACACATCCATCCCAGCATGCACTGTTATCATTGTCTTTTACTATTATATGGAGATTGTGGTATCTTCACTACTGTACAAATAGAAGACATATCACACAAATGGCATCACTAGTCACTGAATATGTTACATTTTATATAGGTGACATCACTACTCTCCATATATTTTATATAGGTGATATCACAATCCTGAAACTATTTTATATAAGTGAGCACTACTTTCCATACATTTTATATAGGTGAAATCTCTACTCTCCATATAGTTGATATAGATGACATCCCTACTCTCCATATATTTTATATATGTGACATCACTATACTTCATATATTTTATATAGGTGATATCACTATCCTCATACTATGTTATATAAGTGAGCACTACTTTCCATACATGATATCGCTACTCTCCGCAAATTTTATATAGGCGACATCGCTACTCTCCATACTGTATACTTTATATAGGTGACATCACTATCCTCAATCTATTTGTATAAGTGAGCACTACTGTCCATACATTTTATATAGGTAACATCACTGCTCTCCATATATTTTATATAGGTGAAATCTCTACTCTCTATACATTTTATATAGGTGAAATCTCTACTCTCCATATATTTTATATAGGTGATATCACTATCCTCATACTATGTTATATAAGTGAGCACTACTTTCCATACATTTTATATAGTTAACATCACTGCTCTCCATATATTTTATATAGGTGACATCACTATACTCAATATATTTTATATACGTGAGCACTACTCTCCATACATTTTATATAGGTGATATCACTACTCTCCATATATTTTATATAGGAGATATCACTATCCTCATACTATGTTATATAAGTGAGCACTACTTTCCATACATTTTATATAGGTGATATCGCTACTCTGCGTAAATTTTATATAGGCGACATCGCTACTCTACATACTGTATACTTTATATAGGTGACGTCACTATCCTCAATCTATTTGTATAAGTGAGCACTACTGTCCATGCATTTTATATATGTAATAACCCTACTCTCCATATATTTTATATAGGTAACATCACTCCTCTCCATATATTTTATATAGGTGAAATCTGTACTCTCTACACATTTTATATAGGTGAAATCTCTACTCTCCACATATTTTATATAGGTAACATCACTGCTCTCCATATATTTTATATAGGTGAAATCTCTACTCTCTATACATTTTATATAGGTGAAATCTCTACTCTCCATATATTTTATATAGGTGATATCACTATCCTCATACTATGTTATATAAGTGAGCACTACTTTCCATACATTTTATATAGTTAACATCACTGCTCTCCATATATTTTATATAGGTGACATCACTATACTCAATATATTTTATATACGTGAGCACTACTCTCCATACATTTTATATAGGTGATATCACTACTCTCCATATATTTTATATAGGAGATATCACTATCCTCATACTATGTTATATAAGTGAGCACTACTTTCCATACATTTTATATAGGTGATATCGCTACTCTGCGTAAATTTTATATAGGCGACATCGCTACTCTACATACTGTATACTTTATATAGGTGACGTCACTATCCTCAATCTATTTGTATAAGTGAGCACTACTGTCCATGCATTTTATATATGTAATAACCCTACTCTCCATATATTTTATATAGGTAACATCACTCCTCTCCATATATTTTATATAGGTAACATCACTCCTCTCCATATATTTTATATAGGTGAAATCTGTACTCTCTACACATTTTATATAGGTGAAATCTCTACTCTCCACATATTTTATATAGGTAACATCACTGCTCTCCATATATTTTATATAGGTGAAATCTCTACTCTCTATACATTTTATATAGGTGAAATCTCTACTCTCCATATATTTTATATAGGTGATATCACTATCCTCATACTATGTTATATAAGTGAGCACTACTTTCCATACATTTTATATAGGTAACATCACTGCTCTCCATATATGTTATATAGGTGACATCACTATACTCAATATATTTTATATACGTGAGCACTACTCTCCATACATTTTATATAGCTGATATCACTACTCTCTATATACTGCTCTTCATTTATTTTAAATAGTTTTATATAGATGACCTCACCACCCTCCATATATCTTATATAAGTGATATCACTACTTTCCATCTGTTATATATATAGGTAACGTTACTCTTCTCCATACATTTTATATAGATGATCTCACCACTCTCCATACATTGTATAGAAGTGATCTCATTAATCTTCATGTGTCTTATATATGATATATATATAGATGATATGTCTATGTATATGGGGAGCGGCGATGTCAGCTCTCTAGTATACAATATATCTAGTGAATAGTGAATTATATATATATTTATAATGGAATATATTTGTGAATATCCTACATAGGTGACAGCTCTTCTCCCCGGTATAAATAGTTTCCCCCCACAATTAATATTCTACACACAGTACATACACAATGATGGCACATCCCTGCCTCTGCATTAGTTACTATCGTGCATTATACAGAGAGATATCTTACAATGTATAGAGAAGTGATATAAAAGTGAAAACAAAGTCATATAGTATAAAACGGATGGATCGTATGTGATCGATAATATTACCTTCGAGGTTCGGGGTGAGGATCCTCCTAACAGCAGCCAGAGCCTTCCTCCTGAAACTATGGACGCAGCTTTCACTCAACAGGTGGAAGAGGACCTCCCCTTTACTCCAAGTTTTCCCCCTGGTCATTGGGCCATGAAGAAAATCGGCGCGCTCTGATAGGTGGAAGACTGTGCCAGTCAGGTTGGCCCCGCCCCGCCTGTTTCTTGTTCGTGGAAACTTAGATACACAGAGTTCCGTTGCCATGGAGATGGCTTCTGCTGAGGAAGCACACAGAGGAAGAAGGAGGCCACGCCCCCCCACACACACACTCTGCACAGTGATTGGCTGGGTGTGTCACCCTGATCCCAGTGTCAATATAGCTCAGGATTCACCTCCTTCCTGACAAATAGATGTGTATGGAGTGAGAAAGAAGTTGTATTGTGCTCTATACATTTGTCTTCAATCTACATTGTTTTCTCACAGTAGATGTAACACTGGATGGCATTTTATTTGTTAAACTCTGTGTGTCATCCACAATTATGTTTTTATTCATCATAAAATACTGTTTTTCATCCTTTTTTCTACAAATTTTTGGCATCTCAGTGCTGCTGATCACCTCCAGCCTTTCTTAGCCACTTCTACCCTACACTTCAGCCACTTCTGTCTGCATGCACTGGCTCCATTGTCAGCTGCACACCATTGATCTGGACCCGCTTCCTTCTTCCAGTCCAGGCCATGTTTCTGTCTTCAGGGCTGTCCCAATTTGAATGCCAGCTACTCGGTCATACAACACTTCAACCACATGAATTTTATATCATTTTTTAGAAGGTTAGATCTTCTTATTTGGTGGTATTAACTACTTGCCAACTTCGCTATAGCAAAATGATGGCTGCAGCGCGGTCGGCAGGTTTTGGGAGGGTGTGATTTGATATTCTACCATGATTTCGCCCCCCCCCCCCCCCAATGACCGCTGCAGCACGCATCCTGTCACGGATGATTACAGATCAGGGTAAAGAGCCAATCACAGCTGATCACATGTAAACACACTTGGTGGTTATCAGCATTCCTTTCCTCTCACTGTCAGTGCGTGAGGAGAGAGCCAGGTACCGGCTAGTGTGAAAGAGGACATCTGCATTGATAATCAGGGCACTCAGTGCCCATCAGTGCTGCCTATCAGTGTCAATCAGTGCTGATCAGTGTCAATCAGTGCCCATCAGTGCTGCCAATCAGTGTCCATCAGTGTTAATTAGTGCCCATCAGGGCTGCCAATCAGTGCTGCCTATCAGGGCCGTCTTTAAGGCAGGGCAAAAGGGGCAGCTGCCCTGGGCCCTGTCATTGTTGTGGGGCCCAAAGCAGCTGCCTCATACTTGCCAACTATCCCAGTTTAAATTCCCTTGTCCATTAAGGTTTTAGTCCCGTGCTGTGTCCTGATATCTCAGCGTGAAGTTCTGTTACTAATGCTGCCCAGCTCTGCCCTATTGTTGTGCACAGATGACTCAACTGCAGACCCTGTGTTTACATGTAAATACCGGCATTCATATGTAAATAGCGGCGGATCGGCAGCATTCATATGTAAATAGAGGCAGTATTCACATGTATATCATGTCTACCATCAGCCTGTTCTGCAAAGGTAAGCAAATTAGTAGGGTGGAGGGTATTGTGGGGTGTGCAAAGGTAGCCAGAGAAGGAATTACAGTTTGGGGTGCACAGATGAGCAAGGAAGGTATGTATAGAGGTAAGAAAGGTTGGTGCAAAGATGACCAGAGGAGGCAGGTAGAGTTAAAGGGGAGGGGGATTTGAGTGGGGAGGATGTTGGAGGTTTGGGGTGCAGAGGTTAGCAGGGGTTTTAGGATGCAAAGGTGTAGTGACAGGGTGGATGAAGATGTAGGTCACGTGTAGGGCAGCCCATTAATTTCAATGGGCTGCTCTATGCGCTACAAATGCAGAAGAAAGTCACAAACCCTTTTTCAAAATCACACGGTGCCAAGGCACATGTCAGCAGATGTGTGAGGGTGTCATTAACATTTAGCCCTCATGCACACAGGCTGTTAAAATAACGTTATGAAAACGCCAGTATCTTTGCAGTGATTTTTTTTAACTTTTTTCAGCTTTTTTCAGCGTTTTTGCAATAGCGTTTTTTAGCGTTTTTGAGCGTTTTTCCGCGTTAGCGTTTTTGAGCATTTTTTTTTTCAAAATTTTTTTTTTTTTTTTTCAATGGATCAAAAACGCTAAAAAACGTTGGTGAATGACGTTTTTAAGCGTTTTTTAACGTTTTTACAGCTGAAAAATGTCTCTCAGAACCCACTGGTCCTGGGTTTTTTTTTACAGCTTAAAAACGCCTATGCCACTTGCAGCTCAAAAACGCCTAGGTGGGCATGAAGCCATAGACTAACATAGACAGGCCTTTTTAAGCTGCAAAAAAAGCTCAAAAAGCAGCTGTAAAAACGTCCGTGTGCATGAGGACTTAATGGCACTGCTGTGTATCTGATAAAGGACAGCACGTTTCTGTGTTGTCAGGAAAGTGATTTTGAATGTGTTACCGACACATACAAATGTGAACGCAGGCTAAATGTCTCAGTTACATTGGTGGTCAGTGTAAATCTTCTCATTACATTGGTGTAGAATCCTTTCATTCACATTAGTGCCCAGTGTGAATGTCCCCCTTACATTGGTCGTCAGTGTAAATCCCTCCTTACATTGGTAGTTACTGTGAATGCTTCTATTACATTAGTGGTCAGTGTAAACCTCTATTACATTAGTGGTCAGTGTAAACCTCTATTACATTAGTGGTCAGTGTAAACCCCTATTACATTGGTGGCCAGTGTTGAAACTCCTCTTTATATTGGTAGTCGGTAAAAATAAAATCAGCATTGCCATTGATCACACCCTACCCTCTCTCCAGCACTGTCACTGATCCCAGGATCCTAGGATCCCTAGGAGTTTTTTCTCTATTAATGGGTCACCTCACCTCACCTCCCCAGTCTATGGTGTGCAGGCAGTGAGGAGGTGATGTGCTGTAACCTCTAGCAACCAATCAGTAAGCAGCAATGATGTGCAGTAACCTCTTGCAACCAATCAGTGAGCAGTATTGATGTACAGTAATCTCCAGCAACCAATCAACGAGCAGAAATCATGTGCTGTAACCTCTAGCAACTAATCAGTGAGCCATAATGTGTGCTGTAACCTCTAGCAACCAGTCAGTGAGCGATAATGATACACTGTAACCTCTGGCAACCAATTGCAATTGCTGCCTTGTCTGATTCAGTAAACAGATTTTGAGTCTAGCTGCTATTTATTGTATGTCTCAGAGCAGGTGGAGAACAAAACTGCATGGAGGGGGAGCCCAAGAAAATGTTTGCCCAGGGTCCAATCGATATTAAAGACGGCCTTGCTGCCTATCAGTGTCAATCAGTGCTGCCAATCAGTGCTTCCTCATCAGTGCCGCCTATCAGTGCCCTTCAGTCCTGCCTATTAGTGTCGCCTCAATAGTGGAGCCTATCAGTGCACATCAGTGCTGCCCATCAGTGCTTCCTTATCAGTGCTACCTATCAGTGCCCTTCAATGCTGCCTATTAGTGCCCATCAGTGCCACCTATCTGTCCTGCCTATCAGTGCCTCCTCATCAGGGCCCACAAGTGCCCCCTCATTAATTCAGCCTATCAGTGGCCACCAGTGCTGCCTATCAGTGCCCATCATTGCCAATCAGTGCCCATCATTTCTGCAAATCAGTGCTGTCAATCAGTGCTCAACAGTGCTGCCAATCGGTGCCTCCTATCGGTGCCCTTCAGTGCTGCCTATTAGTGCCTATCAGTGCTGCCTTTCAGTGCCCATCAGTGCTGCCTATCAGTGCCCACCAGTGCCGCCTTATTAGTGCAGCTTATAATTGACCATCAGTGCCGCCTATCAGTGCCCATCAGTGCCCCCTCATCAGTGCTGCCTCATTGGTGCAGCCTATCAGTGCCCATTAGGGATGAGCCGGAAACCCCCAAGTTCGGATCACACCAGAACATGCAAACAGGCAAAAAAATTGTGCGAACATGCAAACTCTGTTAAAGTCTATGGGAGACAAACATGAAAAATAAAAAATGCTAATTTTAAAGGCTTATATGCAAGTTATTGCCATATAAAGTGTATGGGGACCCAGGTACTGCCCCAGGTAACATGTATCAATGCAAAAAAAAGTTTTTAAAACGACTGTTTTTTCAGGAGCAGTGATTTTAAGAATGCTTAAAGTGAAACAATAAAAATGAAAGATTCCTTTAAATATCGTGCCTGGGGGGGTCCCCTTAGTCTGCCTGTAAAGTGGCGTATCTGTGTGATGTGTTTTACAGTGCCGCAGCAAAATTACATTTCTAAAGGAAAAAATGTCATTTAAAAACGCTCGCGGCTGTAATGTATTGCTGGCTTCCAGCAATATAGATAAAAATCAAGGAAAAAATGGACGTGGGTTCCCCCCCAGTCCATACCAGGCCGTTCGGGTCTGGTATGGATTTTAAGGGGAACTCCATGCCAAAAAAAAAAAACTGCATGGGACCCCCCCAAAATCCATATCAGACCCTTATCCAAGCAAGCAGCCAGGATAGGGGAGGGAGGAGCGAGTGCCCCTCCTCCGGAACTATACCAGGTCGCTGCACTGATATATATACTAGACTACCTGCACTGTTCATATATATATATATATATATATATATATATATATATATATATATTCTAGACTGCCTACACTGTATATTTATATACTGTATATATACTGTAATGTAAAATTGCTGCTGGTTTTTTAATTTTTTGCTAAATAAAACAAAAAAGACTAAAGATTATGAAAAATAACAAAACTGTTTCATAGTTTGCTATAAAATGTTGAAAACAGGTAATTTTTCTCCTGCATTGATGTGCAGTCTAGAATATATATATATATATATATATTCTAGACTGCCTACACTGTGTATATATATATATATATATATATATATATATATTCTAGACTGCACATCAATGCAGGAGAAAAATGACCTGTTTTCAACATTTTATAACAAACTATGAAACAGTTTTGTTATTTTTCATAATTTTTAGTCTTTTTTGTTTTATTTAGCAAAAAATTAAAAAACCAGCAGCAATTAAATACCACCAAAAGAAAGCTCTATCTGTGTGAAAAAAATGATAAAAATGTCATTTGGGTACACTGTAGCATGACCGCGCAATTGTCATTTAAATGCCCCGTACGCACGGTCAGACTTTCTGACAGCAAATGTGCGATCGGAGCTCGTTGTCGGAAATTCTGACCGTGGGTAGGCTCCATCGGACTTTTTCCATCGGAATTTCCGACACACAAAATTTGACATCTGGATATCAAATTTTCTGACAACAAAATCTGTTCTTGTAAATCCCGATCGTGTGTAGACAATTCCAATGCACAAAGTGCCACACATGCTCAGAATAAATTACGAGATGAAAGCGCTCGGTCTGGTAAAAGTAGCGTTCGTAATGGAGATAGCACATTAGTCACGCTGCAATTTTTAAAATATTTTAATGCAGTGCATTCTCTTCTTCTTTATAATGCTAGAATAATAAGTTGTTTTGCTGCTCATATTCACATAGAGTTCTGACAAACTGATTTCTTTATTATTTCTCGTGATCTCCTGAATCATATTATTTGTTTTTTTCATCAGATCTTCTATTTTTTTTTTTTTTTATAGTGATCTCCATAATATTTTTTTCTCGTTTTGTGTGTCAAGTTACCACAACACCATTATGATCTTGTATTTTTTTAATCTCAAGGAGGTTGGTGTTGGCGTCCCTTATTAATTTGACATTGTATTTTAGAAACGTACCTGCCTACTCACAAACAAACAGTCCTTTTTCAAGTAAAACACATAGGCAAGTATTTCAGAAAAAAATATATAGGTCATATGGGTCATAACAAGAGGAAGGCAACGCTGGAGAAACTGCAGAAATTTGCGAAGCCTTTGTACCCCAGGGCAGACATCAATAATTTTACAGTCAAAATTGGTGGCCCGAGGAATCCTTATAATAGTGAGAACAATCCGGTCCAGGACTACAAGAGATCAGGAACAGCAGCAGATGACATATATGTCCCCAGGCTGTGGTCATACAACAGCCTGCATCTTTTGTCAGACCAGACTGAACCCAGGCCATCACTCTCTGGTCTTCCATACACACTTCCTTCCAGGCTTCCTTTCAGGCTGTGACTGTGGTGTTGTAGTTGTGGCAGGAGGTGGAGGAGGAGGAGGAAGACCATGGTTGAACTCACAAACGTGGCTTTGGTTTATGCGTTTGCCCCTCAACCCCTTATTTAGGGCTTGTAAGATCAGATACTCACATAAGAGGCGTTGGCCCTCCTCCTTTTCCTGCATTTTGCAGGCTGCCATGTAGGCATATTCCTCTTGATTATTGGGGGGGGGGGGTTTCTGAGGCCAATAGGCCAATTGCAGCTTCCTCCAGGTTAGTGCTCTTCCTGGGACTTTTTGTTGGAATGCGGAGGGGAGGGACCTGGGATTCAGGCAGGCTACTGGGCCCGGCCACCTCCTGGCTGCCAGTTTCCACTGCCTGGCTGAGGCTTTCCTGTGTATGAAAAAGGGACATAGTTTTTATTAAAACACTTTGTGAAATCATAAATTAGTGATCAAAAATAACATCTATTTAACATCATTAATTTGACAACCAGAAATATTTTTAAGAATGCTATACCTGACTCAATCTGGGCTCCTCCACATGTTGCTGCCTGGAAGGCCCAGGTTGGTCGTCGGAAGCCTCAGCGGGGGGGGGGGGGGGGGGGAAGCTTTGAAGGAAGGGTTGAGAGTGATTGCCTGGGTTCACTCTGGTCTGACAGAAAATGCAGTCTGTCATAGTACCACAGCCTGGGTACATAAACGTCATCTGCTGCTCCTGATCTCAGGGAATTCTGGACCTTCTTGCGCTCCCTATTATAAGTGCTCCTCAGGCCACCAATTTTGGACTTTAAATACTTGATGTCTGCCGTGGGGATCATCGGCTTCACAAGTTCAAGCAGTTTCTCCAGCACTGCCTGCCTCTTTGTTTGCTTATTAAAAAACGGGTGGTTCAGCTGCCACAGACAGGGCAGCACCCTGAACATATCAATGAATATTGTTAGAAATTCCCCATCATTGAAGGAATCCATTTTCTCTGCTAGACACAACACAAGACAAACCCTAATATCACGCGAAACTCTCATAATCTTGACCCAATATAGGCCTCAATCTCTAAGCAGTATAGGCCACTGATGCACCAACTTAAAATTGGACCTTCGTTATCACGATCGTCGCTTCCGCCACTCCTTCCTCCGCTCACAGATCGTCCGTCCGCCACTGACGTTCTTTCTAGTGTATTCCCCGCCCCTTGTCTTTCGACGCAGTGGGGAGAGCACATGGCGGAGACACAGCAGGTGCATGCAGACAGCAGCAGCAACGTTGAAAGCCCGGAGCCACGAACGTCCTGATCCCGGAGGAGCTTTAAGGCCTCAAATATGTCCTTTGTAGAGATGGTGGAGATGGTGGACATCTTGAAGAGGGCCGACTATGATGGGAAGCATGGACCTTACCTAAACCCAAATGTGAGAAAGGCCAAGATCATGACTAAAGTTGTGAAAAGTCTTCACAGGAATTTTGGGGTACGACCAGGGGCGTTGCTAGGTCTACAAAAGATCTGGGGCTAGAGCCCATAGCAGCGTAGTAAAGAAAGTCATACGCTTGGGCGGGCATACACATGTATATACAGTAATATACGTGTCTGTGTATATATCCCCAGAGAGCCCCCCGCTTACATCAGGGTCCCCAGAGAGCCCCCCTTACACCACCTTACATCAGGGTCCCCAGAGAGCCTCCTCCTTACATCAGAGTCCTCAGAGAGCCTCCCCCTTCCATCAGGGTACCCAGAGGGCCCCCCCACTTACATCAGGCTTCCCAATGAGGCCCCCTTACATTAGGGTCCCCAGAGAGCCTCCCCCTTAAATATGGGTCCATAGAGAGCCTAGGCCTTAAAATCAGGGTCCCCAGAGAGCCTCTCCCTTACATCAGGGTCCCCAGAGAGCCCCCCACTTACATAAGGGTCCCCAGAGAGCCTCCCCTCCCCTTGGGGACCCCTACAGAGACTCGGGGCTATTGGCCTCAGATTCGGGGCTATAGCCCCAAAAGCCACCCCCTAGAAACGCCCCTGGGTACGACGATCCAAGGATCAACTGAAGAAATGATGGTCAGACCTGAAATTGAGGGAGCACGATCAGTACAGAAAGATCAGGAAACTGCTTCTAAAAAGTAAGTATCTGTCGTGTGTTCCTATTATTATTATTACTTGCATGCTGCTCCATGTGCTTTTCTTTACTGTTGCACAGTTTAAAATGGCGACTTTCATGTTCATGGGCACAGTAATCGGTCATAGAAAACATCGTTCGTTCGCCCACTTATAAGATGTTTTTGGCAGATACAGGTTAACTACATTTGTTCAGGCCTATTTGTATTAAAATAAGTTTGTTGTCTAGATGGGTTTGTAACTAGAATAAAATTGAAACTTGATTCAGTGTAAGGAGAGGACACTCAGCAGCTGTTTACACATCTGGACGCAGGAGCATTAGTGTGGGACACCAGAACAAACTTTTTAGGGTGTCCCACACAGGTGCTCCAGTGGATACTAGGGGTATCTCCATGTGTGAAACTAACAAAAAATGTAAGTATTCCAGCTTTAGAAAGGAAATAAAAATGTCTTCAGCTTGGAACTCTGCCAAAACAGACAATTGTACGACACTTCCAAGCAATGTTTCATATCCCTATTTCTGCCATCAAATATCTGTGTTCTAAGTATACCTTTTTTTTTATTCACATAGGGGAGAAAAGACTCAGGACATCTGAGGACACCAGGGACCCCCCACCTCCTAAAGAAGGGGAAAACCAAAAACCACAAGCAGAGGATGTGGAGGAAGGAAAGGTTTATGAAGTGGGCAAAATGGTCACCACAACAGGTGAGTGTCTGAGACGACAGCTTCAGGTAATAGATGTATGCCTGCATATTTATAATAAATGGTGTGTTTTTTTTTTATTTTAGGTGATGTGGATGTTGTGGAAGAATCTCATTTCACAAGTGAAAGTGCCCAGATCCTCATTGGGGAGATAATGGGGTGCAATCATGATTTAGAAAAAATAAAGAAAAACATCAATGATGTTCAACAAAAAATAAAGAACATCATTGATGTTTTAGGCAGAATATAAAACACACAAAAATTGTAACGTTTTATAGTGTATTTTTGCTTTAAAAACAAGTTTTAAAGTATTTTAAAAGCCAAATTTTGAAGATGCACACGGTGTGTCAACATGTGCTATCTGCCATCATGGGATATCAATGTACACGTTTTGTGGGTGCAACCCCTTCCTCGAACTCAAGTAGGTGATCCCCCATGATGGGAGTTAGCGTATGTTGACATTAGGCATGGGATCAGGAGGGAAATCCCCAGTTTGAATCACAGTTTGTGTGCATCTTCAAAACTTGGCTTTTACGGGGGTGACATCACCCCAACCATCTGATGAAGGCAACATCAACAAAGTTTGGACCTACTAATGTCTGATATTGCCTTCACTTTATCAAAGTTAAACTTTGTAAGTTCCTGAGTTGCGTATGTTATGGTTTTAAACATGCCCGTTTAACCAAAAAAAAAGATATTTCTAATGTGAAAAAAAATGTTATACACCAAAGATGTTGGTTTGTTCAAAAACCCTTTTCTAATGCACATGTGAATGTGCTTTGGGTAAAATGTTTTCTAGTCAACAATGTGTGGCTTCTTCTTTCAATGCTCAATAGAAATTTTTGTAGTAACTTGGTGTTTACAGTGACAATGGGGGTTATTTACTAGAGGCAAATCTACTTTGCACTACAAGTGCAGTTTCAGTGCAGTTTCAAGTGCACTTTTCCAGTGCATTTGGAGTGCAAAGTGGAATTTCCTTTAGTAAATAACACCCAAAGTGCTTTATAATTTGCCACAATCATGCCATTTTGACTCCACAAATTTCAGTCATGGTGCTGAAAATGATGAATATTTTTATCAGTAATGCATTACATACATTAACATCAAAAAAGGTGTGCGTGTGTGTAGCACACCCACAACATAATAGTTCGCTGAAGAAGAGATTGTCACCTCATATATCAAAAAAATTATGTTTGCACTATTGAACAAAAAGGCAAAAAAGAAAAGCCCATTGGATAACCTAGGAGCCAGCTAAAAGAAACAAAAGCAGTATATCAAAGTAAATATTATTTAGGTTTAAATAAAAAAAAATTTTTTAACATGTTTCTTAACCATTTTGTGGCATATCAATGGCCCCCCTACCCGCAAAGTACTCTAGATACTTTTCGCAAACTTCGCGGGCGCTTTGGGGGGGAAAGCCAGGACAGCCAGCTTCAAGAGCCATCAGGGTTGTTGTATCCGGTAATAAGCCGGCCTCAGTACCAACTGAGGCCACGTAGTTTGATGCATTTTTTTCTTAAAAAGTTATGCAATATGCAGCATGCCATAACAATATGATTGATTTTAAATTCCGCCATGTTTATTGTAGTGAGGAATAGGATGCATTAAGGTGAAAAAATGCAAACTTTACAACCCCTTTAATATAGTCCTTCTGCAGGACCTGAATGATGGCAGAACAGGTCTCTGGAATAATGATCCCCAGAGCCTGGGGGGAGATGCCTGTTGAGAACTTGATGCCCTGCTAATCTAAGGGGACAGCAAAGCCAACAAATGGTGAAAAACGGGGTCCGTCATCCGGAGATAATTCCTGAAATCGTCAGGATTATTCTCACGGATCTCCCGCAACAAAGGCATGTGAGAGAATTGGTCACGCTGGAGAAACCAATTCTTCGTCCATGAACTCCTCCCCACCCTGTTCATGGACTGGGCTTGGGTCAAAGCAAGAAACCCAACACCAAGCCCCCGCACAGCACAAACTCTACGACGAGTAATTAACCGCAACATGGCTTCAAAGCGGTCAGCTGGTCAGAACGAACTAACAGAAAGCACTGAAAAACAGAAAGGCCTGAGAAGAGCGAACTGAAAATCAGAAACAAGCAGACAAGAACACACTGAGAATCAAATACGTACTATAATAATAATAATACGCACTGACAAACAAATGCGAACAGACTACATGCACTGAAGAGCAGATACGAACCCACAAGCACAAACTGAAGAGCAGTAACGATCTGAAAAGCACGAGGCTGAAAAGCACAAATCGTCTCTCACCAAACTTCTGCGCACTTGGTAGTGGACTTCCCTTTTCTAGTGCCATTGTACGTCACCGCGTTCTTGGCGTTCGGAATTTCCAACAACATCATCAATGAATACAAGAGAACCAGTTCCATTGGCAGCCATACATGCCCATGCCATGGCACTACCACCACCATGCTTCACTGATGAGGTGGTATGCTTGGGATCATGAGCAGTTCCTTTCCTTCTCCATACTCTTCTCTTCCCATCACTCTGATACAAGTTGATCTTGGTCTCATCTGTCCATAGGATGTTGTTCCAGAACTGTGAAGGCTTTTTTAGATGTTGTTTGGCAAACTCTAATCTGGCCTTCCTGTTTTTGAGGCTCACCAATGGTTTACATCTTGTGGTGAATCCTCTGTATTCACTCTGGTGAAGTCTTCTCTTGATTGTTGACTTTGACACACATACACCTACCTCCTGAAGAGTGTTCTTGATCTGGCCAACTGTTGTGAAGGGTGTTTTCTTCACCAGGGAAAGAATTTTTCGGTCATCCACCACAGTTGTTTTCCGTGGTCTTCCGGGTCTTTTGGTGTTGCTGAGCTCACCGTTGCATTCTTTCTTTTTAAGGATGTTCCAAACAGTTGATTTGGCCACACCTAATGTTTTTGCTATCTCTCTGATGGGTTTGTTTTGGTTTTTCAGCCTAATGATGGCTTGCTTCACTGAGTGACAGCTCTTTGGATCTCATATTGAGAGTTGACAGCAACAGATTCCAAATGCAAATAGCACACTTGAAGTGAACTCTGGACCTTTTATCTGCTCCTTGTAAATGGGAGGGGTAAATGAGGGAATAACACACACCTGGCCATGGAGCAGCTGAGCAGCCAATTGTCCCATTACTTTTGGTCCCTTAAAAAGTGGGAGGCACATATACAAACTGTTGTATTTCCTACACCGTTCACCTGATTTGGATGTAAATACCCTCAAATTAAAGCTGAAAGTCTGCAGTTAAAGCACATCTTGTTCGTTTCATTTCAAATCCATTGTGGTGGTGTATAGAGCCAAAAAGATTAATTATGTTGTTATTATCAATTGTGTTGATGTCCCAATATTTTTGGACCTGACTGTATATATACAATATATTTATATATATATATATATATATATATATATATATATATATATATATATATATATATATATATATATATATATATATATATATTCTATACTTCCTACACGCCACTAACTATCCTGCCTAGTCTATCTAACGTTCTCTCAATCTCCACGTTAGTATAACACTATATACGGCCGCCGTGTAAGCAGCCTTATATAGTGTGGGGCGTGGATTTAGCCCCCGGAGCCATGATTGGCCAAAGGCAACATGCCTTTGGCCAATTATGGCTCTCACAGCAGAGACCGCTGTGATTGGCCAAAGCATGCAGGTCAGGTGCATGCTTTGGCCAATCATCAGACATCAATGCACTCCGATATCGCAGTGCATTATGGGGCGTTCCGTAGCACTCGAATTTGCAGCAAACACCCCATAATGTTCGCTATTCTGTGAATGCCCGATGTTCGAGTCGAACTTATGTTCAACTTGAACATAGGGCCCATCCCTAGTGCCCATCAGTGCTGTCTCATAAGTGCCCATCAGTGCAGCCTATCAGTGCCAATCAATGCCCATCAGCGCTGTTAATCTGTGCTGTCAATCAGTGCTTCCTCATCATTGCCCACTAGTGCCGTCTCATTATGCAGCCTATCAGTGTTTCCTGCTTCCCTATCAGTACCCTTCAGTGCTGCATATTAGTGCCCATCAGTGCCGTCTATCAGTCCCCCCTCACCATTGCCCACTAGTGCCATCTCATTAGTGCAGCCTATCAGTGCCCATCAGTGCTGTCTCATCAGTGCCCATCGGTGCAGCCAGCCTCATCAGCACACATCAGTAAAGGAGAAAAATCACCTATTTGCTAAATTTTATAACAGAAATTAAGAAAATTGTTTTGAAAAAGTTTTTGAAAAATGCTATTTAGCAAAAAAAAAAAAGAAAGCTCTATTTGTGTGAAAAAAATGAAAACATTTTTTATATTATTTTTTATTTGGGTATAGTGCTGCATGACCGCACAATTGTAATTCAAAGTGTGAGAGCGCTGAAAACTGGCCTGGCAGGAAGGGGGTAAAGTGCCCAGTAGGTAAGTAGTTAAGGGCTCATTCAGATGGCAGATTAGCAACGTCCTCAGTGCACAGCCACTGGCACATGAGCGTGCATCCACCTCAGGGATGCTTGCTGGCAGTCCATAGAAGTGGATGTACATGCAGCGCTGGCACAGACACAATCACATGTCAAAGAACCCAGAAGAAGAAGACAGAAACTTTGTTTGGATCCGTGCACCTGCTCCTGCCCACATGTCGAACTTTGATATGCGATTGTGTCCATGCTGGCTCTGCACGGAGGATGCTGCTAATCTGTCAGCTGAATGAGCCCTTAAAGCAATAGCAAACTCTTTCAAAGAAAAAAAAAAAAAATTTACCTTGAAAGTAAGCCCTCCAGTGGCACACTGTCACCACTGCAGTGCCTTCTGGGTTCGTGGCCTGCAGCCGCCTAAACGCCTGAGCCATGATGACTTTACAGCTTTGTGCCTCAGGAAACATGACCACGGCACATAGGAACAGCATGGGCATGCCATTCCTTCAGAGCACATGCACAAGTGACATGACCGGCTGCTGCTCGCTAGAATATCTCCTAAACGGTGCAAGTTTAGAAGATATTCATTTTACCTACAGGTGAGCTTTATAAGCTTACCTGTAGATAAAAATCACAAAGCAGAATTTACTACCTCTTTAACCACCACTAGGTTTTTTTTTTTGCTGTTGTAGAAAGGTCCCAGGCCTCCTTTGGTTTAATGAGAATCTCTAGGGCCAGGGATAGCCGACATCCTTTTGTATGTGGTGGGTAGGAATGAGCTGGTTCGGTTCGCACCAGAACATCCGAACATGCTAAAAAGTTTGTTCAAACACGCGAACACCGTTAAAGTCTATGGGACACGACGTGAAAAATCAAAAGTGCTAATTTTAAAGGCTTATATGCAAGTTTTTGCCCTAAAAAGTGTTTGGGGACCCGGGTCCTGCCCCATGGGACATGTATCAATGCAAAAAAAAATTTTTTTAAACGGCCGTTTTTTCGGGAGCAGTGATTTTAAGAATGCTTAAAGTGAAACAATAAAAATGAAATATTCCTTTAACTATCATGCTTGGGGGGTGTCTATAGTATGCCTGTAAACTGGCACGGTTTTCCTATGTTTAGAACAATACAACAGCAAAATGGCATTTCTAAAAGAAAAAAAGTAATTTAAAACTGCTTGCAGCTGTAATGTAGTGTCGGGTCCCGGCAAAATACATGAAAATCATTGAGAAAAATGGCATGGGTCCCCCTAGCCCATTACAAGGATCTTTGGGTCTGGTATGGATACTAAGGGGAACCCGCACCCAAATTTAAAAAAATGGCGTGGGGGGGTCCCCCAGGCACTATATACTCTGAACAGAAGTATATATACTATACGGCCTGCACTAAATACTCTCTGCAGAAAATTGGGCCTTAGGTGTTGGTGGTGCCAGAACACTGTAACCCCTCACAGTTACGCTTGTTGGGCACAGGAACGGGCCCTGCTATGAAATATTATATCAAGAATTGTAATAACATGCCCCTGTTAAACAGGGGCAGAAAAATTGGGCCTTAGGCAGTGGTGGTGGTGCCAGAACACTGTAACCCCTCACAGTTACGCTTGTGTGCGGAATGAGCCCTGCTATGAAATATTATATCAAGAATTGTAATTACATGCCCCTGTTAAACAGGGGCAGAAAAAATTGGGCCTTAGGCAGTGGTGGTGGTGCCACAACACTGTATGTCAGGAAAGGTCCCCTCCGCTGGTAATATCGATCATTTGACGTGCAGTACTAAGGTCCACCAGCAGGAGCTGTTGGAGCTGTCAGAAGAGCTTTTTCCTGCTGGAATTCTGTCACCTTTGGGCCGCAGTACTGACGTCCACCAGCGGAGGAATCCTGGCAGTATGGAGCAGGTATTCCCCTTTGCAGACAGGTGTCAACTGACCTTAATTAGCAGCTGCAGTATAAATACCTGGCAAGTGCACACTCATCTTGCCCTGGTATTTTCCTCGAGCCCTGACATACAGCCTGTTACTCTATTCCTGATTCCTGATTCCTGTTGATCCTGTTCCCTGTCTGTTACCTGAACCCTGGACCCTGAGCCTCGGACCTGACCCATTCCTCCTGTGATCCATCCTTCCTCTCCTTGTCCTGTTTGTTTCCCTTCCCAGCTGCTGATCTCCTGTTTATGACCCCGGCCTGGCTTGACTATGATTCTAGTACTCCCTCTTGCTACATATGCTGGTGGGTTTATTATCATTGTTTGGTTGTTTGGTTTATTCACTCTGTTTGTATTGGTGGTGTGTTCACATGTATATGTGTAGCAATAACTCTCGGTGGAGCTGCTGGTTTAAGCGGGCTTGTTACCTTCACTCTCCTTCCCTCTGTTTCAGTAGAATGCACTCCCTTGGTGGAACACACTCCTTGCACGCCTGGATAGGCCTCTCTCACTAGCCTAGCAGCCAGTACATAGCACGAACAAAAGTCTCTGCCACAGACTTATTTGGGATGAACCCGTACGATCCTCTGCCACAGGATGTTTCAGGTTTTTTGTGGTGAACGTCAGTCACGGTGCTTGAACCTTTAAGCCAACCCGGCAACACTATGCTGTATAATCACTTTAGGATACGTCCTCCAACCGAGTCACCAGGCCCCTCTCCAGACCAGCACGTTGCATAATCCTTCCATGGCGGGTCCTCCCGTGGGATCTCCTCGGTTGTCCAGCTTCCTCCCTCTGGATAGACAGCTCAGGACCATTCCTCAGCCACTGTGGTAGGCCCCAGACAAGCTTCTGGGCCCACCCCTGCGCCGTAGCAACGTGGGCCTCCGGAGCGGAGGACCACGAGATAGCTCTCTAATGCATACCTGTCAGCCAGGAGGGCCAGCAGGTGGCTGTAAAACGAACCCCCAAAATATGGCGTCTGTCCCATAAATACCCTCGCCCAGAATGCAACTCGGAGGACCTCCTCCACCGAGTTGTCTCCGGGACAGAAGAGCATCCATACGCTTAGACACGTTGCCCTTCCAACACTAGCCAGCGGTAACAGCGACACCCACGGTTCAGTATGGAAACACACGCAACGTCAGCCAAGCTGGAACAGAGGCAAATCTAACCTTCCTAATGAACAAGTTACTAAATTTACCTATCAAATGGTAGATCGCAAATCTACCAGCGCTACATATGCATTTACCTTAATAAACTTACTTTCACCTATTTATGTCTGGTTCACTCTGTTGTAGTCCACACAGTTCTGGTCTTATCTGGTATATGACAGAATACCAGGGCCATCCCTGACCGGAAGTGGCAGCACAGGGAAACCATTTTGATTCAGTTTGGTTGCAAACATGAATGCCGATGAGGTTATTTTTTTTTCTCTGTTGGCATCTGAAAGTGGTGATTATTGCCGCCAGGCTCTGAAAGGATGGTCTAGTGACCAGTTGTTTGCAACTATACATTTGGCTCACTCCCTGGTCGATCAGGGTTATATATTGTTTGGGGAGGTGCAGCCTTTGATCAAGATCTGTACTGAGCTGGCCCTGCCCTGTATTCCAGAGGGCCGTGATGATTTCACTCCTCCTTTTGATATGAATCAGGTTGTATCCCTAGTGTGGCTTTTTGAAGATGATCCTGCCGATTTTTGTGAGCACTGCTCAGCCTGTTCCCCACAGGTGATTGCTGAGTGCATTGTGTCTGCTCAGTCTTTTGTTAGACAGGGAGATTTAAAAGCACAGTTTGTACAACCTATACTTTCAGCATGGTCTGACATGGTGCAATCAGCTCCAGCCAAACAAACCACCTCTGCCACCAAACACCAGCCTGCCCAAATGTATGTTATCCCATCACCCATGTCAACCTCAGTTGCAGCTCAGTATACGCTGCTCCCAACCAAATACTCATATCCAGCCTCTGCTCCCTGTACCTATCCTGCATTCAACCCACCTGCCTCTTCTCAGCTGCCTACAAACCCACAGGAACTTCCCCCAGCTGCTGTTGCCTCTTCTCTGCCATATCCCAATCCTAGTTTCCAGTCTGCTGTACCCCTCACCTACAGAGCTTCAGTGGCTAAGCCAAAGAGAAAAGGAAAGTTTTTTCCAACCAAGACGATCCTGCCAGTAACCCAACCTGCCTCCGCATCTGCTAATCCAATCCAGTCTGACGTCCCAGTTCTTGCTATCCAGCCTGAGGGGCCAGTGTTCCAGCCTGAGGTGCCAGTGTTCCAGCCGGAGGTGCCAGTGTTCCAGCCGGAGGTGCCAGTGTTCCAGCCGGAGGGGCCAATGTTCCAGCCGGAGGGGCCAATGTTCCAGCCGGAGGGGCCAGTGTTCCAGCCTGAGGAGCCAGTGTTCCAGAAGGAGGTGCCAGTGTTCCAGCCGGAGGGGTCAATGTTCCAGCCGGAGGGGCCAGTGTTCCAGCCTGATGAGCCCACCTTCCAGCCTGATGTGCCCACTTTCCAGCCTGATGTGCCCGCTTTCCAACCTGGTGTGCCCGCCTTCCAGCTTGATGTGCCCGCCTTCCAGCTTGATGTGCCAGTGTTCCAGCCTGAGGTGCCAGTGTTCCAGCCAGAGGTGCCAGTGCCCGCTCTCCAGCCTGATGAGCCCGCTCTCCAGTCTGATGAGCCCGCTTTCCAGTTTGATGAGCCCGCTTTCCAGTCTGATGAGCCCGCCTCCCAGCCTGATGTGCCCACCTGCCAGCCTGATGTGCCCGCCTCCCAGCAAGATGTGCCCGCCTTCCAGCCTGATGTGCCTGCTCTCCAGCCTGATGAGCCCACCTTCCAGCCTGATGTGCCCGCTCTCCAGCCGGATGTGCCCGCCCTCCAGCCTGATTTGCCCACCTTCCAGTCTGTTGTGCCCACTCTCCAGCCGATTGTGCCCGCTTTCCAGTCTGATGAGCCCGCTTTTCAGTCTGAAGAGTCCGTTCCCGCTGCCCAGCTTGATGTGCATGTGCCTGCTGCCCCGCTTGATGTGCCTGCTGCCCCACTTGATGTGCCTGATGCCCCACTTGATGTTCCTGCTGCCCAGCTTGAAGTGCCCATGCCTGCTGCCCATCTTGAAGTGCCCTTGCCTGCTACCCAGCTTGAAGTGCCCGTGCCTGCTGCCCAGCTTGAAGTGCCAGTGCCTGCTGGCCAGCCTGATGTGCCTGCTGCCCCGCTTGATGTGTCTGCTGCCCAGTTTGAAGTGCCTGTACCTGCTGCCCAGCTTGAAGTGCCCGGGCCTGCTGCCCAGCCTGATGTGCTTGCTGCTCCGCTTGATGTGCCTGCTGCCCAGCTTGAAGTGCCTGATGCCCAGCTTGAAGTGCCCGTGCCTGCTGCCCACCTTGAAGTGCCCATGCCTGCTGCCCAGCCTGATGTGCCTGCTGCCCCGCTTGATGTGCCTGTGGCTGCTGCCCAGCTTGAAGTGCACGTGCCTGCTGCCCAGCCTAATGTGCCTGCTGCCCCGCTTGATGTGCCTGTGCCTGCTGCCCCGCTTGATGTGCCTGTGCCTGCTGCCCCGCTTGAAGTGCTCGTGCCTGCTGCCCAGCTTGAAGTGCCCATGCCTGCTGCCCAGCTTGAAGTGCCCTCATGCCTGCTGTCCAGCTTGAAGTGCCCCCGTGCCTGCTGCCCAGCTTGGTGTGTTCCTGTCCGCTGCCCAGCCTGGTGTGTTCCTGTCCACTGCCCAGCCTGGTGTGTTCCTGTCCGCTGCCCAGCCTGGTGTGTTCCTGTCTGCTGCCCAGCCTGGTGTGTTCCTGTCCCCTGCCCAGCTTGGTGTGTTCCTGTCCGTTGCCCAGCCTGGTGTGTTCCTGTCTGCTACCCAGCCTGATGTTCCACTGCCCGCTGCCCAGCTTGAGGTGCCCGCTGCCCGGCTGGACACCATGGACTTTCCCCAGCAATAGCTAGTTGGAGCGTCCGGAGGTCGCTCCTTCGAGGGGGGGTACTGTCAGGAAAGGTCCCCTCCGCTGGTAATATTGATTATTTGACGTGCAGTACTGAGGTCCACCAGCAGGTGTCTCCTGGCAGTTTGGAGCTGTCAGAAGAGCTTTTTCCTGCTGGTATTCTGTCACCTTTGGGCCGCAGTACTGGCGTCCACCAGCGGAGGAATCCTGGCAGTATGGAGCAGGTATTCCCCTCTGCAGACAGGTGTCACCTGACCTTAATTAGCAGCTGCAGTATAAATACCCAGCAAGTGCACACTCATCTTGCCCTGGTATTTTCCTTGAGCCCTGACCTGCAGCCTGCATCCTGTTACTCTGATACTGATTCCTGGAACCTGTTGATCCTGTTCCCTGTCTGTTACCTGAACCCTGGACCTAGAGCCTCGTACCTGACCCATTCCTCCTGTGATCCATCCATCCTCTCCTTGTCCTGTTTGTTTCCCTTCCCAGCTGCTGATCTCCTGTTTATGACCCCGGCCTGGCTTGACTACGATTCCAGTTACATATGCTGGTGGGTTTATTATCACTGTTTGGTTGTATGGTTTATTCACTCTGTTTGGTGGTGTGTTCACATGTATATGCATTTACCTTAATAAACTTACTTTCACCTATTTATGTCTGGTTCACTCTGTTGCAGTCCACACAGTTCTGGTTTTATCTGGTATATGACACTGTAACCCCTGACAGTTACACGTGTTGGGCGCAGGAACGGGCCCTGCTATGAAATAATTGTTTAAAAATTGTAATTACATGCCCCTGTTAAACAGGGACAGAAGAATTGTGACTTGGGTAGTGGTGGTGGTGGTGCCACAACACTGTAACCCCTGACAGTTACGCTTGTTGGGCACAGGAACAGGCCCTGCTATTTTTTGATCAAAAATTGTAATTACATGCCCCTGTTAAATAGGGGCAGAAAAATTGGGCCTTAGGCAGTGGTGGTGGTGCCCTAAACCAAAAATATTGTTGGAAGCTAGCATCATCAAAATTGAGGAGGAATAGGATAGTCACTCAGCATAGGCAGTCTTCAAGGGATCCCACATCCATAGAAAAAACAATCAGTTACATCAGGTGCTTGATAGCTGCTGCTATCACTGATTTGATTTTTATGAATGTGAGCCTATCAATGGAGTCTGTGGACAGGCGCACTCTATAATCCATTACAAACCCTCCAGCAGCACTGAATGTGCATTCAGAAAGAACGCTGGATGCAGGACAGGCCAATAGCTCAATTGCATATTGAGCAAGTTCTGGACAGTGGTCCCTCCTCAAGACCCAGTAACCCAGTGGATGGTCTGTTGGAAAGGTCTCCAAGTCTGCTCTTGCCCCAAGTTATTCCTGCACCATGTAATGCAGACGCTGGTGATGGTTGCTTGAACTGATCAGACCTCTCCACCGCTCTTCCTCTGATTGACCAAAGCCTCAGCAACACGTTGTCCAGCACCAGAAAATTGTAACCTCCCAGGGTCTTGAAACGCATTGCATAAACCTTTCTTCATGGCCTCCTGAAGATATCAGGGAGGCCATGCAGCGTAAGTTTGCAGACGCATTCAATTGTGAGTCCTCTTGGTCACTGAGGATGACGTTGTCAGCAACTACCTCCTCCCAACCACGTACAACTCCTTGGGTTTCGGGGGACTGAAAACCATCCCTTGAAGACTGCTGCTGAGTGTTATCCTCTACATCCATGCTGACACAATCCTCCTCCTCCTCCTCTTCTTCCTGTGTGTTTGGCGGGCCCACAGGAATGCTATCTGGATAAAGGGGGCCTTGAGAGGTAAGGAAGTCCTCCTCTTCCTCCCGCTGTTCTGCCTCAAGTGCCCTGTCCATTATTCCACGAAGCGTGTGCTCCAACAGGAAGACAAGAGGGACAGTATCACTGATGCATGCATTGTCGCTGCTCACCATCCTCGTGGCCTCCTCAAATGGTGACAGGAGAGTGCATGCATCCTTGATCAATAGCCACTGGCGTGGCGAAAAAAAGCCAAGCTCCCCTGACCTTGTCCTGGTGCCATACTCACACAGGTACTCACTGATGGCCTCTGCTGCGAGTGCAGCCGCTGCAGCATTGCCAACGTTGAGTTCCACCTGGTGGGCATGTCACAAATGAGGCGGTTGGTGGGCAGGTTTCATTCCCTTTGAATGTCAGCCAGCCAAGCACTGGCATTGTATGACCGGCGGAAATGACCACAGACTTTTCTGGCCTGCCTCAGGAGATCCTGTAAACCTGGGTACCTGCTCAAGTGTTCTGGTGTACACCACCAGAAAAGTAGTAGCAACTGCACTACGGTTGCACTGCACTATGGTTGCACTGTATTGTGTGCTGTGTACACCACCAGAAAAGTAGTATCAACTGCACTACAGTTGCACTGTTTTGTGTGCAGTGTACACCACCAGAAAAGTAGTAGCAACTGCACTACGGCTGCACTGTATTGTGTGATGTGTACACCAGCAGAAAAGTAGGAGCAACTGCACTACGTCTGCACTGTATTGTGTGATGTGTACACCACCAGAAAAGTAGTAGCAACTGCACTACGGCTGCAGTGTATTAAGTAATGTGTACACCACCAGAAAAGTAGTAGCAACTGCACTACGGCTGCAGTGTATTAAGTAATGTGTACACCACCAGAAAAGTAGTAGCAACTGCACTACGGCTGCAGTGTATTAAGTAATGTGTACACCACCAGAAAAGTAGTAGCAACTGCACTACGGTTGCACTGTTTTGTGTGCAGTGTACACCACCAGAAAAGTAGTAGCAACTGCACTACGGCTGCACTGTATTGTGTGATGTGTACACCAGCAGAAAAGTAGGAGCAACTGCACTACGTCTGCACTGTATTGTGTGATGTGTACACCACCAGAAAAGTAGTAGCAACTGCACTACGGCTGCAGTGTATTAAGCAATGTGTACACCACCAGAAAAGTAGTAGCAACTGCACTACGGCTGCAGTGTATTAAGTAATGTGTACACCACCAGAAAAGTAGTAGCAACTGCACTATGGTTGCACTGTATTGTGTGCTGTGTACACCACCAGAAAAGTAGTAGCAACTGCCCTACGGTTGCACTGTATTGTGTCCTGTGTACACCATCAGAAAAGTAGTAGCAACTGCACTACGGCTGCACTGTATTGTGTGATGTGTACACCACCAGAAAAGTAGTAGCAACTGCACTACGGCTGCACTGTATTGTGTGATGTGTACACCACCAGAAAAGTAGTAGCAACTGCACTAAGGTTGCACTGCATTGTGTGCTGTGTACACCACCAGAAAAGTAGTAGCAACTGCACTAGGGCTGCACTGTATTGTGTGATGTGTACACCACCAGAAAAGTAGGAGCAACTGCACTACGGCTGCACTGTATTATGTGATTTATACACCACCAGAAAAGTAGTAGCAACTGCACTACGGCTGCAGTGTATTAAGTAATGTGTACACCACCAGAAAAGTAGTAGCAACTGCACTATGGCTGCAGTGTATTAAGTAATGTGTACACCATCAGAAAAGTAGTAGCAACTGCACTACGGCTGCACTGTATTGTGTGATGTGTACACCACCAGAAAAGTAGTAGAAACAGTACACCCCGGAATGCACTGTAGATATACGCTACACTGGATGCTGCAGAGTGTATATGTAGGAAGGCCAGTATGCTGGCCTGAATTTATGGGAGGAGCCCGGGGGGTATTTAAGCAGCCCGCTCACCTGTGGTGTTTGTCGGTTTCCTGTGCGCGATATACGTCACTAGGCCGACGATTCGAATGCCAGCGTCCGCAAGTTCTTGTCTCGCAAAGTTCCCGCATTCGCAATTTCCGTGCTCGAGAGTTTCGAAGTCCGTGTTTACCGATTCGTAGTTCGTACCACGCGTCTGGCTTGGCTGTCGCAGGTAGGGTCCCGTTGGACTTTGTTTTTTACGCATTGTTCGATATCATGTCACTAAACCGTGATATCAAACTTACGAGTCACTCGCAATTTCTCAAACGTAACCGCAATGCATACCATTCGCACTTTCGTTATGTTACCATTTCTCGTTATCTGAAAAAACCACCGCGACATAGACGTCGCTTCATTTCAGGCATGTCTAATTATTGCCAGGCGTCAGCAAACAGCCGTAGCGATTCGCAATTCCTTATCGAACCACGTCAGTTCGATACCAATCATTTTTCATTTTTGAACATTTCTAAATACATTTCTAACATTTCAAACCATTTCGAATCATTTCTTTCATTTCAGTCACGTACCGCGCTCCGATTCGAATCCAGTCGCATCTAAAGATGCACCGATTCGCTCCGGTGTGCCCCAGTAGTTACGGCCTCATTTCAGTACATGCTCCAGAGTCCAGAGTCCGCTTTTGACTCACCGGTTCGTACCTCTGTCATGGTTATCATGCCACGTATCACACTCCGTTACGAATCCAGTCGCATGTAAATGCACCGATTCGTCTCGGCGTGCCCCAGGTATTGGCCACATTTCAGTATATGCTCCAGAGTCCGATTCGCAGTCAGTCGCTATAGCGGCATGATCGATTCGCGCCTCTGTCATGGCAACAAATGTTACACCTGCACTTACCGCGCTCCGGTTCGAATCCAGTCGCATCTTCGATGCACCGATTCGTTACGGCGTGCCCCAGGGCCCGGCCTCATTTCTGGACATGCTCCAGAGTCCGGTTCGTTGTCAGTCGTAGTTTGCGGCTCACCGATTCGTGCCTCTGTCATGGGAATCATTTCAACTGTCACGAATCACGCTTCGATTCGAATCCAGTCGCATCCATGATGCAACGATTCGTCCCGGCGTGCCCCAGGTATTTTCGGCCACATTTCAGTACATGCTCCGGAGTCCGGTCGTTGTCAGTTGCAATCGCGACATGATCGACTCGTGCCTCTGTCATGGCACGTGCCTCTACTATGACAAATCATTTCATTCATTTCATCATTTCACTCATTTCACTGTCACGTACCGCGCCCCGATTCGAATCCAGCAGCATCCGAGATGCACCGATTCGTCCCGGCGCGCCCCAGTTGTCTTGGCCTCATTTCTTTCATACTCCATAGTCCAACCGACCTCAGCCAACACCTGCATCAGAACTTGGTTAGCTATCAGTTGCGGCATAACCAATTCGTGCCTTTGCCAGGGCAAGCATTTCACTGTTACATACCGCACTCCAATTCAAATCCAGTCGCATCCGTGATGCACCAATTTATTCCGGCATGCACCAGCGTTTCTTTTGCCTCATTTCAGTACATGCTCCAGAGTCCGGCTCGCTGTCAGTCGCAGCTGCGGCACGACCGAATCGTGTCTCTGTCATGGCGAAACGTGTTTCATTCATTTCACTCTAAGGCAAACATTTCATTCATTTCGTTGTCGCATGCCGCACCCCGATTCAAGTTCAGGGCAACCGTCAGACATCGATTCATCCCGGCAAAACCCCAGTAGGCGTGGCCTCATTGGCCCAGTCATGGCACACCGATTCGTGCCTCTGTCATGGCACAATCAGTTCACTCATTTATTTAATGCCATGCACCTGTTGCTTAAACATGTTACAATTTACCTTTCAAACCAGGTAGTCAAACCCTCCACCGGTTGTCATCTGTCATTTTCTCTAGGTCAGTCAAAAAAAAAAAAAAGGGGGGGCCACACCCCGTTTTCCTTCGAAGCTCAGTCATGGTCCCGATTCATTCGTTGAAACCTTCGCCTCACTACTATACCCCCTCGTAGTCACAGCACGTCCAAGTACAACTTCTTGCAATCGTTGCAAATACTCATCCAAATACAACTTCTTGCATTTCATTGCAAGCACACATCGGAACATAACTTCTCGCAACTGTTGCAAGCACACATCCCATCATGACTTCTTGCAATCGTTGCAAGCACACATCCAAGCACAATTTCATGCAATCATTTCAAACACGCATCCAATCATAAAACTTCTTGCAAACATCGCAGGCATGCATTCAAGCATAACATAAAAAAAAAAAAAAAAAAAAAGAAAAACTTGCAATCGTTGCAAGTACGCATCCAATTACAAACTCTTGCAATCATGGCAAGCACACATCCAAGCTTAACTCCTGCAGTCTGGCAAGCACATGCAGCAATACGAACTTTTCACAGTCACTACAAAACACATCTCCACCGACAGGAACGTCCTTGCAATCGTTGCAAGCACACATTCAAGCACAAATCACAATCATTACAAGACACGCATCTTAGCATAACTTCTTGCAAACGTTGCAAGCATGCATCCAAGCATAACTTCTTGCAATCATTGCAAGCACACATCCAGTCACAACTCCTTGCAAATGTTGCATGGACACACCCAAGCATAACTTCTTGCAATCATGGCAAGCACGCATCCAAACACAACTTTCGTAATCGTTGCAAACACGCATCCAAGTATAACTCCTTGCAGTCCGTGCAAGCACATGCAGTAATACGGACTTCTCGCAGTCACAGCAAACACATCTCCATTGACACAAACTCCCTGGCAATTGTTGCAAGCACGTATTTAGGCACAACTCTTGCAATCATTGAGGGCTCGCATCTTGGCATGACTTCTTGCAATCAGTACAAACACATTTCTAGTGGCACACAATCAGTCACACATCATTCTTCAATGGCACTTAATCGGCCACTTGTCTCCAGTGGCATTTTTCATACGAGCCACTCATCAATTTCTGTGTCATTTCTCGCTTAGGTCAGTTGAGTTCAGGTTCCACCCCGCACCAGGTATCGTATTGCCACACACAGCTGGCTCCTCATAACACCATCAGGCTATACCTAGCCAGCATCCAGCATTTTCTGCCCTCACAGGACCCCAGAGAGTCATCCGTGTTTACGGCTCATACAGTAGGATCCTTTCTACGTGGCGTCCAGAAGCATCAGTCCATAGCTAACGGCAAACGCGTGCCCGTCACAACTACCATCTTCAGGCACATGTCAAAACCTCAGACATTCCCCAGTCTAGTCATACAAGCAGCCATCTACCTGGCCCTCTGTGGTTTTCTACGGCCTATCAAATTCACTTTTACTGGCACAGGCAGCCAGGTACTACGTAGACACAACTTGACTCCCTGGTAATACCATCATGTCCTTCACCTTGTAGTCTCTAAAAACTCAATAAATCCAGAACCGAGGTCTACAATAACCTCCTCCGAATTAATGAACACCACATAGGCCAGCCTCCCCCTTGACAAGCTGACCCGTATCAGGTTAGTTCCCCAAGACTTCACCCATACATGGGTGTGTACTACCAAGTAGCTGCAGTCTTTCCTAAAAAAAGCGGACCTATCAATGTCGGAAAGTCCCGTACTACGTGGATCGGTGTATCAATGATTATACCTTAACTCTAGGGTCTTATCACCTACATCGCCCTTGTAACCCCAGGTAGCGACAGATGCCATAGCCACCACAGGCATCGCGGCAATTTTTGGCCATCATCGGTTTACAAGTACATGGCCCCCAGAGACACTCCTAAACCCTGGGTTTACCCGGACTTCCTCCCTCTTCAAGCTACACCCGGTCATGGCAGCCGCTTAACTCCAGGGTCTTATCTGGACAGAACAGGCCGTGGCTTTGCCACCAACATCCGGTCCGAGGCGAGCCTCTTAATGAAGACAGCTCCGCATCGCTCTGTTATGTCCTTCCTGTGCAGGCTGGAGTAATTATCTTGGCAACACCAGTTTAATGTCCACTTCACGTTCGTTCCAGGCTGCCATCTTCTGGGACATGTCTACTATATTAACCAGTTCGCTATTTGGCCTTCTCCCCAGTTTGGTCATACAAGCAGCCATTTACTTGGCCTACCACGGCTTCTGGTGGCCCAGCGAGTTCACCCGTAGCAATCCCGCAGGCCAAGTTCTGTGTAGTTGGCTCGCTGCCAACACCATTTCATCCTCCACCCTGCAGTGTCCAAAACCCAGCAAGCAAGCTCCAGGAAAGACATCCATCTCTGTAAAATAAACAACGTCCGGTGGCCAGTAACCATACTCGACCGCCTACTCTCACTCATACTGGAACAATCAAACTCTAGTCCCCTATTACCTTTTCGGGCAACCCTCGAGTGCCCGCCAGTTCATCAAACACCTGGGGCTTCTTCTACGCTGCCTACAACTCGACCCCAGTCAGCACTCCGGTCACTCTTTAGTATTAGGGCAGCCTTGGCAGCATTTCGGCATGGGTCCCAGACCACGTCATCAAGAGACCTAGCAGGTAAAACTTTGCCTACCTCGCCCGGTACATCCCCACTCCTTAGGTGGAAACGGCACAAGCATTCACCAAACTTGCTCAAATAAATAAAGCCAAAACTAATAAAACTACACCCCTACCTGAATGTTTTTGCCCCCTTATTCTGGCATACCGACCAGCAGACCAAGGCACACTTTCAGGTCCATTTCATATGGTAAGTCCACACTTCCAGGTCTATTTCCGATGGTAAGTTTTATGTTAACTACAAATGTTATCTATGTCCATATCGGACATAGGGCTCCGACCATAAGTAGGAAGGCCAGTATGCTGGCCTGAATTTATGGGAGGAGCCCGGGGGTTATTTAAGCAGCCCGCTCACCTGTGGTGTTTGTCGGTTTCCTGTGCGCGATACCCACCCTCCCATCCCCATTTCAAGGCTTTCATTTCATTCATTCATTTCATTCATTTCTCTCTACAGAATAATCATTTCTTAAACTAGGGTATGCCCCCTTATTCTGGCATACCGACCAGCAGACCAAGGCACACTTTCAGGTCCATTTCATATGGTAAATCCACACTTCCAGGTCTATTTCCGATGGTAAGTTTTATGTTAACTACAAATGTTATCTATGTCCATATCGGACATAGGGCTCCGACCATAAATATATATATATATATATATATATATATATATATATATATATATATATATATACATACACACTAGACTGTCTGTATAAATACATCAAATACACCGCCTCAAGTAGATTAGAAATAGTAGTACCCCACAGAATGCACTGTAGAATGTAGATCTACACTGACTGGATGCTGCAGAGTGTATATATATATATATATATATATATATATATATATATATATATATACACTAGACTGACTGTATATATATATATCAAATACATATCAAATATAATATAAATACATACATATCAAATATATATATATATATATATATATATATATATATATATATATATATATATGTATTAAATACACTGCCACTAACTGAATATCCTGCCTGCTTAATCTAAATCAAGCTATGTCTCCGTCCACGCCAACAACAATACACAGGGCCGCCGTGCAGGCAGACTTATATAGTGTGGGGTGTGGACTTAGTCCCCCTGAGCCATGACTGGCCAAAGGCACCCTCATGTTCGACCCGGACATCAAGCTCATCCCTAGTGGTGGGTTGTGAGGAGTAGTGGGTGCAAGGTGGAAGTTATTGGGTGCCAGACACTTCTTGGGTGTAAAAGTTTTATTTCTCTTAACAGTCCTTTTTGTATTTTTGGGAGAAGGAGGGTTAGGGCTAGGACACCCTTAAGTAGTTGTAGATTCAATTGGCAGACTCCGAGACTTCAATAGGAGGACAGCCCTTCAGGGAAAGGCCCCAGCAAGGCGCCACATATACACATGCAGGAATGCTGTCTGCTATGGCAACAGTCTTTAACAGTTCCTAAATCAAACGTAACAGTTCCTTCGGCATCACTACAACTGCCTCTTGTAGTTCTTCAACACTTGAGCTCCTGGTCTCTCACTAGACACTCTAATTCACTAACTCTGAATCCCTTGAGCTCCTCCAATCTTTGCAGTGGTATCTCCCTCAAGCGTCACCCACGCTTTCTTGCTGGGTCCCTTGCTTGGCACTCCAGATACTTCTCAAGCTTTACCCCTGCTGACCGGCTTTGTCCCTAGCTTGACACACAAGGCTGCTCTGCAAGCGTCATCTCCGCTGTTTGGTTCCTTGACTTGATCCCTGCATGAAGTTTCCTCATTCTCCACCGTGCCCTTTCTGTGAGAATGCTGCTCTGGTACTTGCTTCAGTTACTCACTGAAGTCCCTGGTAACAAGGTGGTTGGTCCCTTTGTGGCAACAGCTTCCCTTTCACCTCCGACCACTGACAGGTTCTCTGGCCGGCTGAGCCATCACTTCTGGTTGGACTGCAAGCCGCAATCCCAACCCTGCGCTGCTCTCTTTCTTCTGGATAGGCCCTCACACAGCCTAGCAGTCAGATGCCCCCCGGGATAGGCCCCATCTCCGGCCTAGCAGCCCAGGGCACACGGCACACGTCCACCCAGACAGCCGTCCAGGTGGCACAGAACATAGATCACCTGACTCCATCTGAATATATACGTTCTCCCAGCAGGCCAAGAGATTCAAGAAAACCCCTGTCCATTGGCTGAGATACCCCACATACCTATAACTTGACCTTGGTTTGCCCTTCTCATGTCTAGTACCACCAAGTACCCGGCCACCTGGTGGTAGAAGAGAAAAGTGCAACAAGGCCAAACTTAGGAAGAAATCAATAGATCTCTACCAATCAACCAGGATAACTACCGGTACTCCTGGCAAGTAAATTTGTGAGGAGCTCCCTGCCTAAACTACAGGGTGCTACATACTATAAAGGAAAAAGACCAAAAATTTTGAAAATAAATGTTTTCTTAGTTTCTGTTACAAAATAAATAATCTTTCTTCATAAATGTAGACCATAATGTATTCTGCTACATTTCTTTGGTAAAACAAACCTCCCAAATCAGTGTATATTATTTAGTCCATGTGAAAGTTATAGAGCCCACAAACTATGGTACTAACTGCCTATCTCATTTAGTGAAGCCCTAAAATGCCAGGACAGTACAAATACCCCCTAAATGACCCCTTTTTGGAACCCTACCTTATGGCCCGCACACATGATGCAAAAATCGCATGAAAATTACCACTTTCAAAGCAATCGTACGATTATCGGATCGTTAGTACATAGCTTTCAAGAGGCGATCACGACAGTTCATCCGATATTATCCGATCGGAGAAACAAAAACATTTTTCTTGTAAGATACCAGATCATACGACTTTCGTTTAATCAGTACAGTTGTCGTCACGACTTGTGTCAACACATGACATCACTTCCGATTTTTTATTCTGCGAGAATTTTCGCAACGTTAGTAAATTCTCTTATTCTACAACATACTACCTCTACCACTAATGCCCTGTACACACGACCGGTTTTCCCGTCGGAATAAACTCTGAAGGTTTTTCCGACGGAGTTTCGAAGGAATTCAGCTCAAGCTGTCTTGCATACACACGGTCACACCAAATTCCGACCGTCCAGAACGCGGTGACGTACAACGCTTACGACGGGACTATAAAACGGAAGTTCAATAGCCAGTAGCCAATAGCTTCCGTCTCGTACTTGCTTCAGAGCATGCAACGTTTTTGGTACTTCGGAACAGCATACAGACGAGCGGTTTTCCCGATAGGAATTGGTTCCGTTGGAAAAACTTAGAACATGTTCTCTTTCTAGGTTCGTCAGAATTTTTGACATAAAAAGTCCGATGGGGCATACACACGATAGGAATATACGATGAAAAGATCCCGTTTGACTTTTTCTGTCAGACATTCCGCTCGTGTTTACACGGCATAACTCTCTTTCCCACCTTGACTTGATCACTTGGAAACATGACGGCAGAAAAAGACAGAGTAGTCCATCGAGTCTGCCCATTTTTTTTATTTTTTTTATTTTTTGGTTTTTGTTTGCTTTGGTTTTTTTTGTCAACTTTGTTGTCTGACTATAGATCTATGTTTATCCCAAGAAGACTATAGATCTATGTTTATCCCAAGCATGTTTGAAGCTATTTACTGTTGACTGTCTCACTACTTCTGCTGGAAGTTTATGCCAAGCATCAACTACCCTTTCAGTAAAATAATACTTTCTAAGATTAGTTTTGAACTTTCATCCAGTTAGTTTGAGATTATTTCCCCTTGTTCTTCCCCTTTCCCTTCTTTCCTCCAGACTGTATAGATTAAGTTGCTCTCAATATGTTTTATCCCCCAGACCTTCCACCATTTTTGTTACCCGTCTTTTTTCTCGTTGTATCCTATCAATATCTTTTTGTTAGTAAGGTCTCCAGAACTGGACATCGTATTCTAAATGAGGTCTCACTAAAGACCTATATTGAGGAATCAGGACCTCCTTCCTCCTGCTTGTGATCTCTCTAGTGATAGATCCTAGAATTCTATTCGCTTTTCCCACTGCCTGGTTACACTGTTTGCTCATTATGCAATCATCTGAAATAAGTACCCTCAAATCATTTCCCTCTGTAGTGCTGGCCAACACTGTACCCCAATGCTGTAAAATATTGAACAGTCTCCATTGCTTTAACCAATCTTCCAGCAATGCCAAATCATGTTCCATATTACAGACACCTCCGGGCAGGGCTGGCCCAAGACATTGTGCTCCCTGGGTCCAACAATGAAATTCTGCCCCCCCCCCCCCCCAACAAAAAAAGAATTACACCCACCAAAAGCCCCCCACATCCATTATTTTATATAAATAAAAGAAAGTGCTGCGCTAACTTGTATTTAACCTGTTCTGACTACTGTTTCCTTGTGTACTCCCGCTAATCCATGTAAATATACACTCTAGAATATATCTATAACAAAACAAATATATATAAAGGTACTCTAGTGACAAAACTAATTATCAATAAAGTGACTCTGTGCAACAATATAATGCAATGTGTAAACTTAAATTCCCCCATAGGAAGGTATGTCATATTCCCGGTATCGACACGCGTTGGGAAGGGGACAAGCCGGTGCATGAGGCAGTGGATCGGTCTCAGCAAGGAAAGGACACATTAAATCAGTGGACACAGCATTTTCTTTGGTCTTTAAAGAGTGGTGCACAGTAGCACCCATGAAATGTGCGTACCCTAAATAAGGGGTTAATGTTGAATATTAAATATAGTTTAAACAATATCACACTATCTAGTTTCTTTTATTATATACATGTGGAAAACGTGCCAGCAATCAGTCCAGGATCCCAGTACAAACATTGAACCGAGAAGTGGTTCATATGCATGCTTTGACCAAGCTTAACCACTTGAGCCCCGGACCATTATGCTGCCTAAGGACCAGAGGTCTTTTTCCAATTTGGCACTGCGTCGCTTTAACTGCTAATTGCGCGGTCATGCAATGCTGTACCCAAACAAAATTTGCGTCCTTTTCTTCCCACAAATAGAGCTTTCTTTTGATGGTATTTGATCACCTCTGCGGTTTTTATTTTTTGCGCTATAAACGGAAAAAGACCGAAAATTGTGAAAAAAAATGATATTTTCTACTTTTTGTTATAAAAAAAATCCAATAAACTCAATTTTAGTCATACATTTAGGCCAAAATGTATGCGGCCACATGTCTTTGGTAAAAAAAATGTCAATAAGCATATATTTATTGGTTTGCGCAAAAGTTATAGCGTCTACAAACTAGGGTACATTTTCTGGAATTTACACAGCTTTTAGTTTATGACTGCCTATGTCATTTCTTGAGGTGCTAAAATGGCAGGGCAGTACAACCCCCCCCCCCCCCCCCCAAATGACCCCATTTTGGAAAGTAGACACCCCAAGGAAATTGCTGAGAGGCATGTTGAACCCATTGAATATTTATTTTTTTTGTCCCAAGTGATTGAATAATGACAAAAAATATATATATATATATATATATATATATATATATATATATATATATGGTGGTAACCTCAGATCCTGAACTGAGGCCTCAATCCCCTGTTTTGGAGACACCCTCTATTATAGGATCACTTACAGAACAAGAACTTCCTTTATAGTTTAATTGTTGCTGGGACTGGTCTGACCTGGTCCTGATAATGGCCTTCTGCCTACATAAAACGGGTCAAGGCCCCTACCCGCTTCCTGAAGAGACACAGTTGGAGGATGTTCTCAGACCTCCTTGGCTACTAGTACTACCCTCACCGGACCTCCCCCAAGTATACAATTCCCCCCCCTAACCCCCTATTATGCCATTTACAACTACCCCCCTTGATCTACGGGTCATAATCCAGCACTTAGGAGGTGGGAGAGGGGCGGACCCTCCCTCTCCCTTCTTCCCTCCATGTCGGCCCACGTTCCCCCAGTAGGCTGCCCATGTCTGGGCACTGATCCCAATTGGGATATCGGATCTGGACAAAATGGGTCCCCTGAGGAAGGGGGACACATTGGGCCCAGTCTGTGCCTATATAGAACCACTGTTAGGTTCTCTTTACATTTAACTGTTGCACATGGTTATGCTGACGTTAAAGTTTGCTCTAATTCCAATTGTTCTTTTGTTTTTTTACTTTCCTCCCCTACTCTCTTCTCCCTCTCTGGTCTCTTTCCTTCTCTCCCCCTCCCTAACAGGGTCTATTTGATTGTCGTCGTCCGCTCCGGACTCCGCACCCGGGACCGCAGCCGACCTACACCATCATTCTTCAATGACAACGGTTAAGGTAATTTCTTATAATGTCCGTGGTCTCTGCTCACCCTGTAAGCGAAGTAAGCTGTGGTGGGAGCTAAAAAAGTCCAAGACGCAAATATTTTTCCTACAGGAAACGCATTTCACACACCATGCCATACCGAAACTACCGACACATATATACAGTCAGTGGTTTCATAGTACCTCCCCAGTCAACAAGTCCAGAGGTACCTCTATAGCTATCCACAAAAACTGCCCCTTCCAACACTCAGACACCAAGATTGACCCTTTGGGACGATATGTCTTTCTGAAGGGGACCATAGCGGGTACTAAATACACCTTCGCCAATATCTACTCTCCCAATTCGAATCAATTGACTTTCCTTGACTCAATCATTGAGAAGCTAGAGGAGTTCAGAGAGGGGTCCCTAGTCTTAGGAGGCGACTTTAATGTGAGCCCGGACCCCTCCCTGGACACTTCACACAGCAAGCCCTCTCATTCACACGCATTCCTTCGACACTTTCGAAAATCCCTTCAGATGATGGGCCTAGTAGACTGCTGGAGGGCCCTTCACCCCACAGAGAGGGATTACAGTTATTATTCAACGGTACACAACGTTTACACACGTATAGACCTGATCTATTTTGACCGCCCGACCTTGGAGCTCCTTCAAAGCTCTTCCATAGGGAACATAACCATTTCAGACCATGCCCCAGTCCAGGCCTCTTTTGTCATTCCATCAGGTTCCCGGAAAACCTGGAATTGGCGCCTTAATGAATACTTACTAGATGATACCGTAGTGGAAGCCCGGGTCTCAGACACGATAAAGAATTATTTCCGAGAGAATAATCAAGGAGGATTGAGTGAGGGTACAATATGGGAATGTCACAAGGCAGTTGCACGAGGCGAACTGATTGCACAGGGGTCGAGATTAAAGAAAGAAAGGCAGGCTGACTATAATAGAGTCCTAAATGCACTTCAGCAGGCGGAACTTAAACACAAGGCGGGCGGTTCCCCAGATGACCTACGAAACCTTACAGAACTCAGGGACTTATTCTCACGGTTGTTAGAACGACAGGCGCGTAAACAATTGAGACACTTATCCCATCGATATTACGAGCACGGTAACAAATGCGGACGCATGCTCGCAAGAGCGCTTCGGGCGAAACGGGCCCAAATGCAAGTACACAAACTTCGCTCCCCCACGGGGACATGACATTCCATTCTTCCAAGATAGCAGAAGGGTTCCGCGACTATTACGCCGAACTCTACAACCTAGACGCGAAAACTACCCATGAAGCTAAAGAAAACAGACTGACCAAAATTCGAGACTACCTATCCACCAACGGACTGCCCTCCCTAACGGTAGACCAACTAGCCGACCTAGAATCCCCCATCACTACCACGGAACTTGAGTCCACTATTAAATCCTTTCCCAATGGGAAAAGCCCAGGTCCTGATGGATTCACTATAGCATATTATGCCAAATTCTCCCCGCTCCTCACAAACCACATGTGTAAATACTTCAACTCCATAGTAAAAGGTTGTAAAATCCCATCTGAAGCCCTCTTAGCACACATCTCGGTTATACCGAAGGAAGGTAAAGACCCAACTGTCCCACAGAGTTACCGCCCCATCTCCTTACTAAACACGGACGTAAAAATCCTAGCGAAAATCCTTGCAAACCGATTGAAACATCTTGTTCCCCTTATAGTCCACTTAGACCAGACAGGTTTTATTGCGGGACGCGAAGCTCGAGACAACACGTTGGGCTAAAACTAAAGATGTTCCCCCCCCCTTACTTAATACTATCCACCGACGCCGAAAAGGCGTTCGATCGCATAGATTGGTCTTATCTCAGAGAGGTATTAACCTCAATGGGGTTAGGCCCGAATATGCTAGCTTGGATTCTGGCCCTTTACTCGGAACCTAGTGCACAGGTTAGGGTTAATGGGATTCTCTCATCCAAGTTCCCGATCGGGAACGGCACGAGACAGGGGTGCCCACTCTCCCCCCTCCTCTTCGCCCTGGCCTTAGAGCCACTGCTTCGTAGAGTGAGAGCAAATTCAGATATCACGGGGCTGACAGTGGGTACCATGGAGCATAAACTCTCTGCCTACGCAGATGATGTATTGTTTCATCTAACCAATCCTCTGATCTTGTTGCCGGTCCTGATGCGGGAACTCAAAAACTTTGGTACACTCTCTAACTTTAAAATCAACTATAATAAATCGGAAATTCTACCTATCAACCTGACTTTTGACAGAAATTAAACAAGACTTGACACACTGGACGAAGACAGCCTTCACATGGATAGGCAGGACAAACATAATAAAAATGAACGTACTCCCCAGAATTCTGTTTTATATGCAGATGCTTCCCATACGCCTACCAAAAACCTTTTTTAAACAAATATCCAACTTGGTCACCACCTTCATTTGGAATTCAAAGAAACCACGAATTGCTATGAAGGTGCTCAGACGTTCGAAAAAATACGGAGGGCTGGGAGTCCCAGACTTACAACGATATTACCAGGCTATTGCCCTACAGAGAACCTTAAATTGGCACTTCCATGGCCATTCCAAATTGTGGGTGACCATGGAAAAATATATGGCGGGTAGAAGCTTGTCCTATGCCCTGTGGCTCTCGCGGGAACACAGGGGATTATCAGACTCTACGTCCCCATTAACGAGATCTACACTAGATATTTGGGATAGAGTAAACAAAAGGTTGCACTTAGCCCCCCTGTGTCCCCGCTGGCTCCATTGGGCGGATACCTCTGGTTTGAACCGGGGGAACGCGCAGGTTTCTTTGAGGCCTGGGTGGAAGACAAGAACGCCAGCTGTGGCAAACTGCTGAGAGATGGGAAACTTCTGCCCTTTGTGTCTCTGGGAAATAGACCTGGTAGCCCACACCTAAATTTCTGGAAATACAGACAATTGCACCACTTTTTTGCAATACACGGCAAATCTATTAGAGACATCTCTACACTCTCGCCTTTTGAGGGGCTGTTTATTCTAGAAGAACGGGTCCCACACTTGATTTCTGAAATTTACCAACTACTGGGGTCCTCGGCCTCGGCCTCTAAACCTACTTATATAAGAGCATGGGAGAAAGACCTTGCGAAGGAGTTCTCCGAGTCTCAACTTGCATGCATCTACCAACTCACACACTCCAGCTCGCTGGACTCTAAGATGCAAGAGACAAACTACAAATTACATACAGAGTCCCATCTGATCTGGCGCGGATTTATCCTGCTAGCTCGGATCGGTGCTGGCGGGGATGCGGAGGCCGAGGCACCCTCCTACATTTGTGGTGGGAGTGCCCAAGAATAACGACATATTGGCAGATGATTAGGGACCAGATTAAAGAAATCCTTGGAATAGAGATCCCCTTCTCCCCGGAACATTTCCTCCTGCATGTCCCCCCTGTTTCAGTCAGTCGCTACAAAAAAAGCGCACTGCCTCATCTGCTCAACGCCGCTAAGCGTCTTCTGCCTATCTTCTGGAAGAAAGAGCAGATACCGAGCAAAGAGGAGTGGATATGCAGGGTTAATGCAATAAGGGAAGCAGAGGAATGGGTGGCAATGGGCAAAAATACTACAGTTAAGCATACAGCCATATGGTCAATATGGCAAGAACACTTCCATGATACCTCCTATGCACCCTCTAGCCTGGACATTTCCCTAATAAAATTGGCGGATCCCACATGGGGCCACAGAGCCCACCCCACCGCGGCTTCTCCCTAGGACTGAACTGTAGTTTGCACACGGACTCGGATGCCTTTGCCAAAACCAAGGGGCTGCCCGGGGGCGGATGGTCCGGAGTGGATGATCGGAGAAGCACGTATGGATAAGGTTTGACCCAATCTACCCCTCCTTATCCCACCCACTTTCCCTACTACCCCCCCACCCTTCTTTCTACTCTTTTCTCTCCCTACCCCTACTTTCTTATCCTATTGAGGGATATTATCTGTGCCACCGTTGGGGGTTCACACAAAGTTGGGCCACCCAAAACAACTTGCCGGTTAAAACTGAGAAAGGGCTACTCTCCCGGTCGGGGAGGCTGTGTGGGCGGGGGCGGACCCGCGGCCCCGGGGGCGCGCCAGGGGAGGACAGTTGGAGGCCTTGGGCCGCCCTCCCCTGGTGGGCGCACCCGGTGGTGGCGGTTCGGGCGAGCCGTGGCCTGCCTCTCCCTGGCCTGGGAGATCACTATTGCTCAGGTCGGAGGACTCGCGGCGGGCGGAGGCCACCGTTGGTCGCCGCCCCTGGGGGTCTGAAGCCCTCAAGATAACATACACCGGTAAAATCCAAGGAAACTGTTCTCACAGTCTCAATAGGAATTTCAACTCAACCTCACACTATACTCCCCTACCCTTTCTCTCTCCCTTCGCCTTTCCCCCTCTTTCCCCTCTTTTATTTAATTATTATTTATTTTATTTTTATTTTTTTTTTGTTTTTATCTCTGTCCTGTCCTATTTTATTTTATTTTATTTTATTTCTGTTAAACCTAAATATGCAGATTACTGCTAATTTCGATATAGTAAAAGTCTGTCATTAACAAATTTGTACTAAATTGTATTTGTCGAGATGTGATGGACAACAATAAAGAAAGTTTAAACGAAAAAAAAAAAAAATGCGATGGCATCTTGGGAGACCCTGTGAAAGTGTGCCTAGTCTGTGCAATGCTGTACCCTACGCTAATACTCAACTAGTGAATGGTAGCGTTCAAAACATTCACCAATGCAAAGACCAGGATTGTCAGGACAGGAGGGACAATAATAGTGAGTGTCACGCCTATATCCGCGCTTGCTGCAGACACAACATCTTTTTTGGGGGGGTTCGTTGGGTAGGGGTACTCAGGAGGACATAAAGAAAATGCCTCTCATGCAGCTGACTGCATTTGGTTAGGGGTGTGAATGGGGGAAGTACGGGCGCTGCAGAAGTGGTGGGTTCCCAATTAGGATTGGTGAATGCAGCAGGAAGGGCACTATGGGCACGACGGGCCTGTGTTTGTCTTTTTGGTGGCAGCGGGACACTACTTGTGCTTGCCACCTCACCAGCTTGAACTGCACTTATGGGACTTGCCACGTCACCAAGTGTTACTGCAGTGCTGGTTTGACTGCGACCGGGGTGTACTAGACCGCTGGTGCTTGCCAGTTCACCAAAACGCTACCAAAAAAACTGTTAGCGATCGCAGGGATCAGGCCTGACTCTGCGAACGCTGCAGTTATGCATTTAGTGTTTTGTAAGTGTCAGTGATCGATCGATATTGCACTTGGGTGGGCTGGGCCGGGCGGAGGGGCAAAACGCAGGTGCTAGCAGGTATCTGGGCTGATCCCACTAACACTGCATTTTTGGGAACCCTAAACTGCTGGGGACGCTAGTATAGATCTGATCGGATCAGATATTGATCCGATCAGATACTATACCACTAAGGGAGGTGTATGCTGCGTGCGTGGGTGTTAGTGGTACTGGCGCTAACCTGACGCTGCTTGGGGCTGGCGCTTGCCAATTCACCAAAATGCTACCAAAAAAACTGTTAGCGATCGCAGGGATCAGGCCTGACTCTGCAAACGCTGCAGTTATGCATTTAGTGTTTTGTAAGTGTCAGTGATCGATCGATACTGCACTTGGGTGGGCTGGGCTGGGCCGAGCGGAGGGGCAAAACGCAGGTGCTAGCAGGTATCTAGGCTGATCCCGCTAACACTGCGTTTTTGGGAACCCTAAACTGCTGGGAACGCTAGTATAGATCTGATCAGATCAGGTATTGATCCGTTCAGATACTATACCACTAAGGGAGGTGCGTGCTTGGGTGTTAGCGGTACTGGCGCTAACCTGATGCTGCTTGGGGCTGGTGCTTGCCAGTTCACCAAAATGCTACCAAAAAAACTGTTAGCGATCGCAAGGATCAGGCCTGACTCTGCGAACGCTGCAGTTATGCGTTTAGTGTTTTGTAAGTGACAGTGATCGATCGATACTGCACTTGGGTGGGCTGGGCTGGGCCGGGCGGAGGGGCAAAACGCAGGTGCTAGCAGGTATCTGGGCTGATCCCGCTAACACTGCGTTTTTGGGAACCCTAAAATGCTGGGGACGCTAGTATAGATCTGATCGGATAAGATATTGATCCGTTCAGATACTATACCACTAAGGGAGGCGTATGCTGCGTGCGTGGGTGTTAGCGGTACTCGCGCTAATCTGACGCTGCCTGGGGCGACGCATATCACCGCCGGGCGATCAGGGGGCTAAACCTTTATTGGGTAATAAACGGCAGGTGCCCTGACACTATAAAAAATAAACAAACTAACCAGCGTCACCCGTAACAGTTATACGGTGATCAGTGGTGAAAGGGTTAACTAGGGGGCAATCAAGGGGTTAAAACATTTATTAGGTAGTATATGGGGGTCCCTGTCGCTATAAAACGCTGACGGCGAACCTAAATATTTACCTCCCTAACTAGCGTCACCAGCGACACTAATACAGCGATCAGAAAAATGATCGCTTAGTGACACTGGTGATGGGGGATGATCAAGGGGTTAAAACTTTATTAGGGGGGGTTAGGGGGGTACCCTAGACCTAAAGGGGGGTAACAGTAACTGTCCCACCACAGTAACTGTCACAAACTGACACCAATACAGTAATCAGAAAAAAAAAAAAACTGCTTGGTGTCAGTTTGTGACAGGGGGGGGGGGGTGATTGGGGGGTGATCGGGGGGGGCGATCTGGGGGGGAATCGGGGGTGTTTTGTGTGCCTGGCATGTTCTACTGTGTGTGTAGTGTTTGTGCACTCACATTGACGAGCCGAGGAGAGATGACATCATTTCCTTTGCTGCTGTTTAGCATACAGCAGCAAAGGAATGTTCCCATTGGCCGGCGACGATCGTGAGGGGGGGGCCACGAACGGATGGCCTCCCCTCACCTCCGATCGCCGGGGGACAAAAGAGGACCGCCTCGGGCACCGGGGGGGGGGGGTCCGAACGGACCCCCCACCCGCGGAAGGCAAATCACGTGTATGTAAGTGATTTTGCCTGCCCGTGCTGCCTTGCCGACGTACATCGGTGTGAGGCGGTCCTTAAGTGGTTAAAGTGATTATAAGGCCTAATGTACAGGGGACGCTGAGACAACCTCTTCTGAACGATTTTTTTAACAGCTTGAAACCAGCGTTTTTAAAACGCCCATTTAGCCACGTTTGCATGCTGCGTTTAGCCGCTTTCGCGTCTAGGAGCGTTTATTTAAGATAACATCATAAGACCCTCCCAAAGCACAAATAACAGTATTATTTAACTATTTCAGCCATTCTGTGAGACCAGAGTGAGTAGCAGCAGCTGAGAGAGCAGCAGTGTACTTGTATCTACCTCATTTTTGTTGCTTTAACTATGGATCCCATAATTAGCATATGTGAGGAAATTAAAAAAGTCAGATATTAAATTTCATGCAACTATGTTTGATCAAGTCGGTGGTCACACTCAATGGTGGGGTCATCTGGCTCAAATCTAACAACATATAGGTCAAATTCCAATTCTGCTTTGGCTAACAGCAATGCTAGTGGTGTATTGGATTGGATTATGGGCTCATTAGGGGTATATAAATGGTCTTTGAAGCATTGCAAGCAAATAAAAAATTTTAAAATTTTTTTTGGTGGTTTTTCATCATTTGCTATCATTTTTAAGTTTTGTAATGTAAAGAAAATAGGGCACCTTTAAAAACGCTTCTAAACGAAAAGCGGCTAAACGCCGGTACCATGTTTGGCCGTGTTTGGCGTCTGAAACTTCGGCGTCTGAACGAATTTTTTTGCCTTCAAAGAAAAGCCTCTAAACGCAACTGCCTAAAAATTACATTAAACAAACCTGGGTACATGTTCACATAAGATAACATTGGATGAGTTCAGGGGCAGCTGAAAAAAGCATCCAACTGCCTCTGAACGTTCGTTTACAAGCAGAAGTATACATGAGATCTAAGGGTTCGTTGTTTTTTTTTAAATAACAAACATATCATACTTACCTCTACTGTGCAGCTCGTTTGGCACAGAGTGGCCCCGAACCTCGTCTTCTGGGTTCCCCCGGCAGCTCTCGCGGCTCCTCCCCACATCAGAAAATCCCCTAGGAGAAGTGCTTTCCTGAGGGAGTTACCTTGCGGGCGCGCTCCCGAGTCCAGTATGACTCGGCCCCGCCCCCAGGCGTTATTGGATTTGATTGACAGCAGCAGGAGCCAATGGCTGCGCTGCTATCAATCTATCCAATCAAGAGCCGAGAACCCAGGGGCGTGGCCAACGACCGGGATGTGAGGACGTGCAAAGCCTGAGCTCCGTCCGTCTCACTCAGATCCTTCAACCATCCTGCTAGCCCGGCCGCCATCCACAACCATCCTCACGCTCACTAACCTCCCAGGACTCCAGAGCACCTCTGGCCATGGTGAAATACGGTCCGGCCATGGAGGAAACCTCGGGATTCGGTCCGCCATCGCAGCCATGCCCGCCGCAGCAAAATGGCGCCGGCCGGCTCCACGCACAGAAGCAAGGTCAGCCATCCACCTCCCTGACAATCCAGCAGCATCGAGGGAAGGGTGAGTCACAATATATCCCTGGCAGCAGCCCTGAAGACCCCCTTCTATCCTCCTCCCCAGATGACATGGACTCAGTATCTGATCCTAATGCTGATGTGGCTGCAGGCCCTGCAGAGCCCTCTCTCTCCCAAATCATGGAGGCCATACAGCACAGCCATGCTTCCCTTACCACACAGATGGATTCAATTAAAACTGATCTATCATTCCTGAAGCATGATGTACAAAACCTAAGACATAGAGTACAAAATGCGGAACAGCGCATAGGAGATTTAGAGGATGACACGCGTCCCTTGCAGGGATCTGTAAGGGAGTTGCGCCAGGCCCAAGATTATATGGCTGATAAGCTTACAGATATGGAAGACCGTCTAAGACGCAATAATCTCCGCTTTCTAGGCTTCCCGGAAGGGGCAGAGGGCAAGGCCCCAGAAAAGTTTATGGAACAATGGCTGATGTCAGTATTTGGCGCCAATGTTTTTTCCACCATGTTTGCCATCGAGAGAGCCCACAGGGTTCCGCTACGCCCCTTACCCCCTGGGGCTCCCCCACGTGCTATGCTTATTAAGATGCTGCATTTCAGGGACAGAGAAGCCATCATTAGAGCGGCCAGGGAGAAAGGGAACATACTCTTCAACGGTAACGGTATTACCATCTTCCCTGACTTCTCGGTAGCCACACAGAAACAGCGTGCCACTTTCCTAGCGGTCAAGAGGCGTTTGCGTGATCTACAACTACCATACAGCATGCTATATCCTGCACGCCTTCGGGTCATTCATCAGGGTAAAGCCCATTTCTTCACTGATCCGAAAGAAGCGGCTCACTGGGCAGACACGCTGGGACCTTTAGAACAAAGGAACCTGCCACGGAGATCACCCCCCCGATGACCAATACATCTCCTTATTGTTCAAATATAAGCAAAGCTCTTTGTTCATTGATATCCTTGAGCTATTGATCTTTAATATCCACAATGAAGATTGCAAATAAGCCCCAGGACATTGACATTTCCATATTAACACTTATTGAACTGTAGGAAGACAGAGATGTTCAATGCTGTACGTCCCATGATGGAACTGTTAATATCCTTCTACAGGCTGACCAATCTGGTTACAGCTAGACGGGCCGGAACTGAGACTTTTCTATCATCATCCAGAAGAATATTTTGTTAAGGCCGGGCTGAGGAATACTTTGCCTGGGAAATATACACGGGTGGTAGCTTGTGTTCACAATCTCCACCTGCTTAGTGTTATCTCAGGTTGTTGACTACGAGACTGTTCTAAACACCCCCTGCTACGCAGGTTCAATTTAGGGTACAAAGCTCTCATGAGTTGGGGTATGGGAGCCGGGAGGGTTAGGGTGGGTTGGGAAGGTGGGAAAACCTTTGGGGTGTTGGCATCGTTTATGCCATGGTTACATGTTTATTACTACTCTATGATACATGTTTGCAGGTTCATGGATCAGACCAATCATCAAGGTGCTCAGGTATACGTGCTAGATGGCATACAAATTTTTCAGACAAGCATCCGGAATTGCGCCCCCGCCTCTCGAGGAGCCCAGAGACCCACAGGATGGTTGGCTCTGGTGTGCCTCGGAAGGCGGTCGTGCAACCTTCTTTATTACACTCAGAAATGAATAATTTACGTCTGATATCATGGAATGTTAGGGGGCTTAATTCCAAGATAAAGCGTTCAGTGATGTTTGATTATTTAGCACGCCACAAGCCGCATGTGATCCTTCTCCAGGAGACCCATCTCCAGGGCTCCAGAGTTATGGCCCTTAAAAGAGCTAAAATAGCTTATGCTCTACATTCCACCTATTCTTCCTTTGCCAGGGGGACGTCTATTCTCATTGCCAAATCAACACCAATCTCAATTAAACACATTAAAATTGACCCAAATGGCTGTTTTGTCATCTTGGTAATGGAACTTCTAGGTAAACCGTATACGGTGGTAAATATTTACATCCCACCACCCTTTACAAAGAAATTCTTTGAGAAGGTGATGGGAACAATACTCGAAATCGCTGAAGGCCCATTAATCATAGCGGGGGATTATAATACGGTGCTAGACAACTCTATGGACAGATTCCGATGTTCTACAATGCCCCCAACGCCCTTAGGATCTTATCTAACTCAATTTGACCTGGTGGAGGCCTGGAGGTGGAGACATGCTGGTGTAAAGGAGTATTCGTGTCAATCTGACTCCCATAATACTCTATCACGAATTGATCTCTGTTTGGTCTCTTCTAATATACTTCATTTAATAACAAGAATTAAGTATCTACCCAGAGCACTGTCGGACCACTCACCTCTGATGGTGGATCTGGCCCTTGACGCGCCCTCCTCGTACAGAGTGTGGAGGCTGAGCCCGCTCTGGTTGGAGGATCAGGCCGTGGTGGACCAGAGTTAAGCTGATATGAAAATTTACTGGATAAATAACAAACATAGTGCAGACACCCTGACGGTCTGGGATGCCTTTAAGGCCACCACTCGTGGTTCCTTTGCTGCTGCGATTGGGCAGGCCCGCAAGGCGTCACAGTCCAGACTAATGGACGCGGAGGGTGAGCTCAGGAACGCGGAGATTGCGTATTCTAATAGCCCTACCTCTGCGACACACGCCACTTGGCGACATAGGGCAAGAGAGCTGGATTTGGTATTAGTGGAACGTACACAAAAAAAACTCCTATATCAGAGCCAGCGGATATTTGAATTTGGAGATAAAAATAGTCAGTTATTAGCATACCTAGCCAGACCAGAATACCAACCATGCAATATTCCCAGAATTAAAAACTCAGCGGGCATAGTGGTGGAACAGAGCAAAGATATTATGGAAGCGTTTGTCGAGTTCTATTCCACCCTATACACAACCAGAGCTCACTATACGATAGTGGAACTAGACGACTACCTCTCCGAAATTTCACTCCCCAAACTAACAGAGCTTCAGACAATCACACTTGACGCCCCATTGACGGTAGATGAAATAGGAGACGCAATACAATCTTTTGCTAGACACAAAACTCCAGGCCTTGATGGATTTCCTATTGAGTGGTACATGCACTTTAGGGACCTACTAATACCTCATTTATTAAAGATGTATAACTTTGCCATTAAAACAGGTCGGTTGCCACCCTCCATGTCAGAAGCATTGATAGTGTTAATCCCCAAGCCTCATAAAGACCACCTCTTATGCGAGTCATACCGACCAATCTCACTTATTAACACTGATGTAAAGATTTTACCTAAAATACTTGCTAAACGACTGAATGCGGTGATTACGACCATTGTGGGGGCGGATCAAACAGGGTTCATACCTGGAAGGTCAACCTCTATCAATTTACGTAGACTGTATACTAGGGTTGTCCCGATACCGATACTAGTATCGGTATCGGCACCGATACCGAGCATTTGCCCAAGTACTTGTACTCGGGCAAATGCTCCCGATGCTTCCCCCGATACCTTGACTGTCAGCTGTGATCGGCGCGTGGGGGAGTTACAAGATTCTCCCCCCGCCGGCTTTCAGCTGCTTTAGTGACATACAGCGGTGATCGCTCACAGCTGACTGTCACTGCATCCTCCTCCATGCCCCCTCCTTTCCTCTGTCCCTCTCAGCTGTCCCCTCCGTTCTGCTCTTATCTGTCCCTCTCAGCTGTCCCCTCGTTCTGCTCTTATCTGTCCCCTCCGTTCTGCTCTTATCTGTCCCCTCGTTCTGCTCTTATCTGTCCCCTCCGTTCTGCTCTTATCTGTCCCCTCCGTTCTGCTCTTATCTGTCCCCTCCGTTCTCCCCCTCAGTTCCTCCGTCCCCCTCCTCCTTCCTTTGTGTATGGATAGAGTCAGCTGACTCTGTCCATTCACATAACTGAAACATTGTAATCTTCTGTGATTACGATGTGTCAGTTTATGAATGGAGAGAAGCTGCGGTCTTCTCTCCATTCATTGTCAGTGCAGCTGACGCTGCAGAGAAAGGGACTGGGGATTCTCTATCCTCTGTCTCTTTCTCTGTCTCAAGGGGGAGATATCAGAGGTCTGTTAAGACCCCTGATATCTCACCAAAGCCCCCCAAAAGGGCTGATTAAAAAAAAAAAAAAAAAACAATAAAGAATAAAAGAAATATTATTGTAAAAAATAAAAATTGTAAAAAAAAAAAAAAATAACACACACATACAACGTTCACCCCCTCCCCCCCCCCCCCCCCCCAAAAAAAGCAAGCACTGTTAAAAAAAAAAAAAAAAAAATGAAAAAAAAAACACTGTCACGTGACATTAAAAAAAAAGTATCGGTAATCGGTATCGGCGAGTACTTGAAAAAAAGTATCGGTACTTGTACTCGGTCCTAAAAAAGTGGTATCGGGACAACCCTACTGTATACTAATATGCAGGCAATCCATGATAAAACTGGTACCCGTGCTGTCCTGGCTTTAGATGCTCACAAGGCCTTTGATTGAGTCGAATGGCCATATCTGTTTGAAGTTCTAGCCAAATTTGGGTTTGGCTCTACTTTTATACAGTGGGTACGCCTCCTTTACTCCAATCCTATTGCTAGACTCAGAGTAAATGCATCCGTATCAAAAGCTTTCCAGATAAAGAGAGGTACAAGACAAGGGTGTCCATTGTCACCACTCCTGTTTGCAATAGCAATAGAACCCCTGGCAGCATTGGTGAGAGCCAGTGGGGAAGTTAAGGGACTGACGACTGGGGGCCTAGAAGAAAAGGTGTCCTTATATGCAGACGACATGTTGATATATTTGGAAGACCCCCAGTCGTCACTCCCAACCCTGCTGGAGATCATCCGACGGTTTGGCCATTTCTCAGGCTTTCAGGTCAACTGGGATAAATCTTTATTGTTCCAGATCGACCGAGAGACTCAAGTAAAACTACCTCAAGATTGGCCACTACAAATAGTCCACAGCTTTAGATACCTGGGGGTATTGATTGAACAACCTATCTCTTCCTATGCCAAGATTAATTTAGACCCCCTCATTAGTAGATTAAAAAATACATTGAAAACCTGGAATAACCTCCCACTTACGCTCCTAGGAAGAATAAATATCTTTAAAATGATTTACCTCCCGAGATTCCTTTACGTTCTGGGCGACTCACCAATCTATGTAACAAAAGCCAAATTTAAGGAAATAGATTCTATAATCACCCAATTTATATGGAGGGGTGGTGTGGTGAGGATTGCCAAACATACCCTGCAATTGCCCACCCTAGAGGGGGGACTGGCGCTACCATGTCTTCAAACGTATTATATTGCTTCACAACTGGCACATGCCCATTGGTGGTTCTTCCCAGAGGCCAACAATGCAGCTACTGCTCTTGAGGCAGCCATCCTCACCTCATACGAATCCCTCCAAAACCTAATACATCGCATGTCACTAAGGGGGAGAGAGGGAGTAAAGGTTCTAGCCATGACACTACAGATCTTTAAAATATCTAAACTACTACCCCCTAGCTCTAGAACTGTCTTGTCTCCTAATGCTCCATTATGGGGAAATCCAAGCTTACCTGAATTTAACCAGAGAACGGACGGGGGATATTGGGCAAAGAAAGGGGTTAAAATTATAGCACACCTGTTTTTAGACAATACATTCCGATCTTTTATGGAATTTCAGAGGGATTTTGGGCTTCCACACACGGCATATTTCCAGTATTTACAGATAAGACATACTGCAGCGGCACAATTTGGGCTTCGTAATACAGAGATGCAACCTTCCCAACTTGAGCTTCTACTGACCGACCCTTCTCACGACAAACTTATATCGTCCTATTATAAGACTTTGCTACACTCTACTACTACTAGGCTCACTGCTATTCAACATAAATGGAAATTGGACATACCCGAGCTGACGGAGGAGATTTGGGGGGGAAATTCTACCCGTACAGGTCTCCTCTGTCATCTCCTCTAGAGATAAAGTGATCCAGACCAAGTTATTATACAGAGCATATTTCACACCACAATTATTATTTAAACTAAAGAGAGCACCCGATTCTCTGTGTCCTCGATGCGGGACGGCTGAGGGCACGTTCTTCCATTTAATATGGGAGTACGCGCCGATACGGCAATTTTGGTCAGAGGTTACGGCCTTTATCAGCACTATAGCCAATATACCAAATATCTGTAATCCTCTCAGATGTCTGCTGGGATATATTGATGATGAAGAGTTATCCAAAAACGTTCAATCATTCATACGTATAGTGATGTTTTATGCCAAAAAAACAATAACCATGCATTGGAAATCTAGTACGATCCCGACCGTGAGACTCTGGCTCGCTATTGTCAACCAAGCTATACCATTATATAAGCTGACATATGAGGCAAGGGGATGCCCCAAAAAATTCACCAAAATCTGGAACTCATGGGTGAGTTCAGAGAGTACCATACCCCCTGCTTAATGAGAGAACACAGCACTGGTTTTGATATTGTAACTCCCTATACCTACCTCCTGATAGCGACAATGTAATATAATGTGAGATGTGCTGTATGTATTACTGCATAAGGTCAATCTGTATACCTGTCCACTGTATTGAACCTTGAATAATGCAATATTTGATGTGCCTTGTAAACCTGCTTAACAATTATTGTTACTGTTTATAAAAACAATAAAAAAGTTACCTTTAAAAAAAAAGAGCCGAGAACCCCGGGCAGAGAGACAGCGCGTCCCCACTAGGTCAAGTTCCAGAGCTCAGGTAAGTAAAACGGGGGGGCTGGGGGGCCGGTCACTGACAGGTGTTTTTTCACCTTAATGCATAGGATGCATTAAGGTGAAAAAACACAAGAGTTTACAACCCCTTTAATTGCAAGGTCACACGCTCTAAAGTGAGCACATATACAGGAGGGGGGAGCACCTGAGTGAACACAATGACACGCTTGCTATCACCAGTTCTTTGGAGTTGATTTTTAAGTTCTAGAATGGATTTTGTATATGATTTTATACCAACGCATGTCTTCACATGATCTTGTCAATATAGAACGTTGCACATAGCACCTTTAGTGCACTGGAACACTTTTGTGCAGACAATTTGAGCACTTTAATAATGGACTTTCTTTTATGACAGATGATGATATGAGTTTACACGTTGCATTATATTGTTGCACAGAGTCACTTTATTAAAAATTGGTCACTAGAGCACCTTTTTATATATTTGTTTTGTTATAGATATAGGGTTGCCACCTTTTCATCAAGCCAAACCCGAACACTTTAGCAGGGCACGGCAATTTTTTTTTTGTAGCACATTAAATTCATTACCTCTGTATAATGCAATGAACTGCATTTTTTTTATGTCGTATACAGTATATATATAGTTTTGTGATTAAATAACATTTCTGGAGGGTATGACGGGGGCAATATGTACAGGAGAGGAGTGTGGAGGGTATGATGGGGCAGTATGTGCAGGAGAGGAGGGTGTGAAGGGGGCAGTATGTACAGGAGAGGAGGGTGTGAAGGGGCAGTATGTACAGAAGAGGAGTGTGGAGGGTGTGATGGGGGCAGTATGTACAGGAGAGGAGTGTGGAGGGTGTGAAGGGGCAGTATGTACAGAAGAGGAGTGTGGAGGGTGTGATGGGGGCAGTATGTACAGGAGAGGAGGGTGGAGGGTGTGATGGGGCAGTATGTACAGGAGAGGAGGGTGTGATGGGGGCAGTATGTACAGGAGAGGAGTGCGGAGGGTGTGATGGGGGCAGTATGTACAGGAGAGGAGTGTGGAGGGTGTGATGGGGCAGTATGTACAGGAGAGGAGGGTGTGATGGGGGCAGTATGTACAGGAGAGGAGGGTGTGAAGGGGGCAGTATGTACAGGAGAGGAGTGTGGAGGGTGTGAAGGGGGCAGTATGTACAGGAGAGGAGGGTGTGAAGGGGGCAGTATGTAAAGGAGAGGAGTGCGGAGGGTGTGAAGGGGGCAGTATGTACAGGAGAGGAGGGTGTGAAGGGGGCAGTATGTACAGGAGAGGAGGGTGTGAAGGGGGCAGTATGTACAGGAGAGGAGTGTGGAGGGTGTGATGGGGGCAGTATGTACAGGAGAGGAGGGTGTGATGGGAGCAGTATGTACAGGAGAGGAGTGCGGAGGGTGTGATGGGGCAGTATGTACAGGAGAGGAGTGTGGAGGGTGTGATGGGGGCAGTATGTACAGGAGAGGAGGGTGTGAAGGGGGCAGTATGTACAGGAGAGGAGTGTGGAGGGTGTGAAGGGGGCAGTATGTACAGGAGAGGAGTGTGGAGGGTGTGATGGGGGCAGTATGTACAGGAGAGGAGTGCGGAGGGTGTGATGGGGCAGTATGTACAGGAGAGGAGTGTGGAGGGTGTGATGGGGCCAGTATGTACAGGAGAGGAGTGCGGAGGGTGTGATGGGGGCAGTATGTAAAGGAGAGGAGTGCGGAGGGTGTGACGGGCAGTATGTACAGGAGAGGAGTGTGGAGGGTGTGAAGGGGGCAGTATGTAAAGGACAGGAGTGCAGAGGGTGTGATGGGGGCAGTATGTACAGGAGAGGAGTGTGGAGGGTGTGAAGGGGGCAGTATGTAAAGGAGAGGAGTGCGGAGGGTGTGATGGGGGCAGTATGTACAGGAGAGGAGTGCGGAGGGTGTGATGGGGCAGTATGTACAGGAGAGGAGTGTGGAGGGTGTGATGGGGGCAGTATGTAAAGGAGAGGAGTGCGGAGGGTGTGATGGGGGCAGTATGTAAAGGAGAGGAGTGCGGAGGGTGTGATGGGGCAGTATGTACAGGAGAGGAGTGTGGAGGGTGTGATGGGGGCAGTATGTACAGGAGAGGAGTGCGGAGGGTGTGATGGGGCAGTATGTACAGGAGAGGAGTGTGGAGGGTGTGACGGGGGCAGAATGGGGAGGGATTTCTTGCAGTGTCTGTGGGGTGACCATGGAATGATGTCCCTCAGCTGGGGGGTAGGAAGCTGCTCTGAGTGATATCTGTATGAAGTGGTCTGATGTAAGCTGGGGGGAGTTGGGGGCTGAGAAGTGGTCAGATAGTAATGTCTATAATAAAAAAGCTATTGTGGTCATCTACAAAAATATACAACAATAATACTCAATGAAAACAATCTGTTATAAGATGCCAGCCCCCAGAACTCTGTATGTCCAGAATATGTGAAGGTAATTGATGACCATTGATATAACCCTGTGTTATCCAGGCTCTGAGTCTGGACAATCAGAGGTGTAGACTTACCACATACACAAAGGGTTAAGTGAATGGTCATAAATTACATCACATAATCTGGACAGAGGATGGGGGATGTTTGTATCTATAGATAAGTGTGCTGCTTGGGAGATACTGTGAGTTGGCTGTGATCGGGCTACAGACTCTTCAACCACCTCCCCCACACACACTCACTTGCTGTCTCTTCTGATTCTCCCTGTCCTAACCCTTCAATGCAGTGCAAAAGAAATCCTCCTGGAACTTTGCACCCTAGGAAACTTTCGTTTCCTAAAAAAGATAAATCAGCTCACCTCCTAGTGAGCAGCGGCCAGCCCGACAGCAGCGCCAGTGATCTCCTCAGCTCCGCCCCCTCTTCTCTCAGAACACGGCACTAGTGATTGGAGAGGGGGGATCCGAGATAACAGAGACTGCAGGAGCCTGGAGGGGGGAGACAGAAGGCAGCTTCAGATTCCCAACACACACACCAGCACAGTGTGTGTATTTAGAGAGAAGAAATGACACTGCTGGTGTGACTGACTCCACAGTGACAAGTATGTTAATGAAGCTCCCCCTCTGCCAGAATGGTCTGTCCGGGTTTCAGGCAGTCTGAAAACCGGGCAGATGATTCAGAACCCGGACTGTCCGGGTGAATCCCGTACAGGTGGCAACCCTATATAGATATATTCTAGAGTGTATATTTACATGGATATGTGGGAGTACACAAGGAAACAGTAATCAGTACAGGTTAAATACAAGTTAGCGCAGCACTTTCTTTTATTTATATGCTTATTGCACGCTCATATGGGACGTGATCAGTGCTAGCAACTTTCTACACAAGAACTCAGTATATGTTTATGGTAGCTCCCAAGATTTTCAGTTTTTAGATCCATTATTTTATATCATGATAGTTAAAACTAAAATTAAATTTATCAGGAAGTCAGATTTACATGAAAAAGCACCTTGTCTAGAGGCGGCTCTAGGCTTTGTGAGGCCTTAAGCAAAACCTAGACATGAGGCCCCACTCATGTCCATAATGGGAAACATAATAAATAAATAAATAAAAAGACCATACGACTTCCCTGCGGTCGCATTTTTGAAAAGGTGCATGCATCTTTTTTTTTGTGGAAACGCAGGTACCGCAGCCCATTCATTTGAATGGGCTGCCATGCCCACACAAATATCGTCTGCACTAAACACAAAAGTGTGAACCTAGATCAAGGGCCAGTTCATACCAGGATCACATGGGAACACACGCTTTCCTGTGGGGAGCATTTTGACAGTCTGTTCATTTGAATGGGCTGCAAAAGGTAACAGACTGCGGATGATACCGGGCGATTTTGTGCCTGTAAACACACTGCATTTGCGTTCTGCGTTTGGGGTGCCATTAACAATACATCGGCACCCACCTGCAGCAGATCGCAAGAGTAGTGTGTTCACCTGCTGCGTGGAAAACACGTACACAGCGCACATTAGCCGCACCGACCGTGTGCTGGTGTGAACCGACCTCAGTCAACCAGGTATAATAGGGAGCCCCCCCCAAACTCCCACACATGACATGAGTATTAAATGTACAGCCGACTTTACAATTTACAATCAATCCCCCATACAGCCCGGTGATCTCCATGGCCATATGCAGTCTACCCCCAGCAAGGAGGAAAGGACAGGATGTCCGGACTGGGACTCACCTGTGACCTGCAGACAGTCCAGCCGGGGGGGGGGGGGAGGCCTGGCTGGCTCTAATAACTTGGTGGCAGTGTGGGTGTTCCCGCTGTCTGTCCACTCCACCAGTGTGCCCGGCGGGCGGTGGGTGAAGTTATGGCTAAGTTCCAGTCACAGTGTTGTGGTGGCTGTGGCACCGCCTCCTTCCCCCGCCTGCCCTCCCTGAAGCCTGTCTTTAGCTAGCCTGTGTGGGTGGCAATCCCAGCTGAGCGATGCTGTCCTTCGTCTGGCTGGGAGGAGGGAAAGGTGCCAGCCGGGTGGGTGAGTGAAGTGGTCAATCTCCGGAGACCAGAGGGGTCTCTTTAATTAGGCAAATTAGGTGGCTGCGAGGCCCCTGGGAGCATGAGGCCTGAGGTCTAAGGCGACCGCCTAATTTGCCTAATTAAAGAGCCGCCTCTGTCTTTCAAAAGTAGGCCCTGGCCACTAGAACCCTTACATACAGATGACAACCCTCAAAGGACAAAGTAGTGCTCTTGAGCATCTGTGGTGTAGAACAAAATCCCTGCAAGACTTTGGCCCATATAAATCTACCTTCCGACCTGCCAAATAAACCTCTTTCATCAAATTCATTAACATCATTAAATCCTTAAGGTTTCTTGGCTGTCACTTGGCAACTCGTAGTTTCAGCTCCCTCCATACATTTTCTATAGGATTAAGGTCTGGAGACTGGCTAGGCCACTCCATGACCTTAATGTGCTTCTTGAGCCACTTCTTTATTGCCTTGGCAGTATGGTTTGGGTCATTGTCATGCTGGAAGACCCATCCACGACCCATCTTCAGTGTTCTGGCTAAAGAAAGAAGGTTCTCATCCAAGATTTTATAATACATGGCCCCTTCCATTGGCCCCTAATGTGGCAAAGTCGGCCTGTATCTTTAGCAGAGAAACAGCCCCAAAGCATAATGTTTGCACCTCCGTGCTTGACTGTAGGGATGGTGTTCTTATGGTCATAGTCAGCATTTTTCTTCCTCCAAACACGGCGAGTCGATTTAATGCCAAAGATCTCAATTTTGGTCTCATCTGACCTCAGCACTTTCTCCCAATCCTTCTCTGAATCATTTAGATGTTCATTGGCAAACTTCAGATTGGCGCTTGTGGCGCTGCAGGATTTCAATCCATGGCGGCATATTGTGTTACCAATGGTTTGTTTGGTGACTGTGGACCCAACTGTCTTGAAATCATTCACAAGCTCCTCCTGTAGTTCTGGGCTGATCCCTCACTTTTCTCATGATCATCCTTACCCCAGGAGGTGAAATCTTGCATGGAGCTCCAGACCAAAGGCGATTGATGGTTATTTTGTATTTCTTTCATTTGCAAATAATCGCTCCAACAGATGTCTCCTCCCCAAGCTTCTTGCTGATGGTCCTATAGCCCATTCCAGCCTTGTGCAGGTCTACAATCTTGTCCCTGACGTTCTTTGACAGCTTTTTGGTCTTGCCAATAATGGCGAGGTTTATATGTAAGAAAGAGATTCTGTGGACAGGTGTCTTTTATACACATAACAAGTTGTTGTTAGGAGCACCTTCTTAAATCGACAGGACTTATCTGTGTACCACATGAGCACTTACTGTAGCCAGCCTATGGGAGCCAAAATTATTGTTGGTTGGTAGGGAATCAAATACTTATTTTTCTTACTGAACTGCAACTCAATTTATAACATTTGTATCATGTGATTTTTGGTTGATATTCTGTCTCTATCATTTAAACTACGCCTATGATAACTATTATAGACCCTTAATTTAATTGTAATGCTGCGTACACACGATCGGAATTTTGATCGGAAAAAGATATGATGGCTTTTCCGACGGAATTCCGCTCCAGCTTGCCTTGCATACACACGGTCACACAAAAGTTCGGTGAACTTTCGACCGTCAAGAACGCAGTGACGTACACAGGGCCGTCTTTAGCGCAGGGCAAACGGGGCACTTGCCCTGGGCCCAATCTTTACTGGGGGGCCCGCGCTAGCCGTGAATTGGGGCCCCGATCACAGCTTTGCAGAGCGCACAGAGGACACGGGAGGATGTATTCCTCGCTAGCCAGCTGAGAGGGGGCGGGGCCGGGAGCTCCACTGACGCTCTGACCCCGCCCACGTGCAACCTGTGTACTGAGAAAAGAGCTTCTGTAGTGAGAGCCAGTGATCGGAGTGCGAGTGTCAGTGGAGCTTCCGGCCCCGCCCCCTCTATACTGGCTTGTGAATACAGAGGTCCGGGGGCGGGGCCGGGAGCTCCAATGACACTCCCACTCCGTTCACTGGCTCTCACTACAGGCGCTCTATCCCCAGTACACAGGCTGCACGTGGGTCAGTGGAGCTCCCGGCCCCGCCCCTCTCAGCTGGCTAGCGCGGAATACATCCTCCCATCTCTGCAAAGCTGTCATCGGGGCGACCATTCACGGGTGATGTGGGCCCAGGGCCCACCCAACAAAGCATCAGTGGAGCTCCCAGCTGCTTTAGGGAGAGCAGAGAGTGGAAGCCCCGCCCACAGTCCTAACGTATGTAGTGAGTTTGGCTGGCCAGGTATGTCCTTACAACCATAGAATGCCTGACTGTTTAAACCCTGAGCTGTGTTATTCAACTGTAAAGCTGTGCATTGCTGAAAGTTCTCTGACCATCTCCTGTATAATGTCTGCAGTCTCTGATTGTCTCCTGCCGTATGTCCGTAGTCTTTAATTGTCTCCTGCAGTATGTCCGCAGTCTCTGATTGTCTCCTGCCGTATGTCCGCAGTCTCTGATTGTCTCCTGCAGTATGTCCGCAGTCTCTGGTAATCTCCTGCAGTATGTCCGCAGTCTCCGATTGTCTCCTGCAGTATGTCCGCAGTCTCCGATTGTCTCCTGCAGTATGTCCGCAGTCTCTGATTGTCTCCTGCCGTATGTTCGCAGTCTCTGATTGTCTCCTGCAGTATGTCCGCAGTCTCTGATTGTCTCCTGCAGTATGTCCGCAGTCTCTGATTGTCTCCTGCAGTATGTCCGCAGTCTCTGATTGTCTCCTGCAGTATGTCCGCAGTCTCTGGTAATCTCCTGCAGTATGTCCGCAGTCTCTGATTGTCTCCTGCAGTATGTCCGCAGTCTCTGGTAATCTCCTGCAGTATGTCCGCAGTCTCTGATTGTCTCCTGCAGTATGTCCGCAGTCTCTGGTAATCTCCTGCAGTATGTCCGCAGTCTCTGATTGTCTCCTGCAGTATGTCCGCAGTCTCCGATTGTCTCCTGCAGTATGTCCGCGGTCTCCGATTGTCTCCTGCAGTATGTCCGCAGTCTCCGATTGTCTCCTGCGGTATGTCCGCAGTCTCTGAACCTCTCCTGTAGTATGTGTATTAATGTGCCCCTTTACTTGCTCAATTATTTGGGATTGCTCCACTGCTCAGTGAGAGGTAATGATGTGCATGAACCTCTAGCAACCAATCAGCGAACAGTAGTGATCTGCTTTAATCTCTAGCAACCAATCAGTAAGTGCTAATGATGTGCTGTAACCCCTAGCAACCAATGAGTGAGCGCTAATAATGTACAGTAACCTCTAGCAACCAATCGGCAAGCAGAAATTATGTGTTGTAACCTCTAGAAACCAGCCATTGAGCAGTAATGATAGGCTGTAACCTCTGGCAAACAATTGCAATCGCTGTGTGATCTGCTGCAGTAAACTGATTTTGAGTCTACCTGCTATTTTTTGTATGTCTCAGAATGGAGGGGGGGGCCCCAAGAAAATGTTTGCCCAGGGCCCAATCAAAATTAAAGACGGCCCTGGACGTACAACACTACGACAAGCCGAGGAGAAAATGAAGTTCAATGCTTCAGAGTATGCGTCGAATTGTTTCCAAGCATGCGTGGGAATTTTGCGCGTCAGAATTGCTACAGACGATGACATTTTCGGATAGGAACTTTTTCTGACCGAAAAATTAAGAACATGCTCTCAATCTTTTGCTGGCTGGAATTCCGATGGAGCATATACACGGTCGCATTTCCCGACCAAAAGCTCTCATCGGTCTTTTGCTGGCAAAATTTCCGATCATGTGTACTGAGCATAAGTGGGCAAACTTACAAAATCTTCAAGGGATCAATTTGCCTAAAGCATCTGCCTAAGGCTCGTCCTATCCTGGCTTCTATATGGGCAGTGACTACCCCATTACATCACTACAAGAAGGTATTTCTAAAAGGAGGCCTAACACCAAACTACATATTGTAATTCCCTTTCCTATACAGTTTGTAAACAGAGCCAGTGGCAGACTGGTTAACTTCACCTGCCTAAAAACAACACAAAAAAGCCTTTCTCTATTCTTAACAAAAGAAACAGCGTTTTGCCCAGAGATACACTATAATATATTCAAGCATGTGATTAACAATCTTTTACAATCTTTTATCTAAATCTGATGCACAAATGAAAATGTGTCTGATAGTATCCACCCAAACAGAGGAATGCAATGTTGAGTTGCTTTTTAGCCTCTCTCAGAGTAGCAATACCCCCATAGGAGTCGCTGATGTCCAGGTCCCCACTGCTGCACAGCCAGTCACATAGCATTTCCTTCATTCACTTAAACACAGAAAATCAGTCTTTGGCTTGTTTTTGTCGTTTTATTAGGGGATGATAACTTGGATGGGGTAGGGAACTATGGGATGTCCAAATGTCCAAATCATTTGGTGGAGGGGGGATTATGGTGTGGGGTTGTTATTCAGGGGTTGGGCTTGGCCTCTTAGTTCCAGTGAAGGGAACTCTTAAGGCGTCAGCATACCAAGACATTTTGGACAATTTTATGCTCCCAACTTTGTGGAAACAGTTTGGGGATGGCCCCTTCCTGGTCCAACATGACTGCGCACCAGTGCACAAAGCAAGGTCCATAAAGATATGGATGAGCGGGTTTGGGGTGGAAGAACTTGACTGGCCTGCACAGAGTCCTGACCTCAACTTGATAAAACACCTTTGGGATGAATTCCAGTGGAGACTGCGAGCCAGGCCTTCTTTTCTACATCAGTGCCTGACCTCACAAATGCGCTTCTGGAAGAATGGTCAAACATTCCCATAGACACACTCCTAAACCTTGTGGACAGCCTTCCCAGAAGAGTTAAAGCTGTTATAGATGTAAAGGGTGGGCCAACTCAATATTGAACCCTACGGACATATGCCCCGTACACACGGTCGGACTTTGTTCGGACATTCCGACAACAAAATCCTAGGATTTTTTCCGACGGATGTTGGCTCAAACTTGTCTTGCATACACACGGTCACACAAAGTTGTCGGAAAATCCGATCGTTCTAAACGCGGTGATGTAAAATACGTACGTCGGGACTATAAATGGGGCAGTGGCCAATAGCTTTCATCTCTTTATTTGTTCTGAGCATGCGTGGCACTTTGTCCGTCGGATTTGTGTACACACGATCGGAATTTCCGACAACGGATTTTGTTGTCGGAAAATTTTATATCCTGCTCTCAAACTTTGTGTGTCGGAAAATCCGATGGAAAATGTCCGATGGAGCCCACACACGGTCGGAATTTCCGACAACACGCTCCAATCGGACATTTTCCATCGGAAAATCCGACCGTGTGTACGGGGCATAAGACTGGGATGCCATTAAAGTTCATGTGCATGTAAAGGCGTGTGTATGTGTGTGTGTGTACTCCTTTGGCTCAATGAACAGTCTAGAAATATGCTTTATTGCAACACTTGAACCTGTATAGGAGTAGAGTGACTGTGGGATACTCCAGTAACTCTAGAAGAAACTTGAGGACACTAATTAGATGTGGTGGTTGCATTCGTTTTTGTTTTTTTTCACCCTTATTATTTTCCTTTTTTTACCTGCTGATCCTGCCAGTAATACACTTCCTATTCTAGGGTCACTGTACTGCATCTATAAAGGAACAGCATTGTCACCCTAGGATTCCTCCATCCCACCAACTGGCTTAACAAAAAAATTAACTGGCCATGGTTTATGAACAGCGTGACAAGTTGTCACATTTAGCCAATGTACAGTGGCTTGCGAAAGTATTCGGCCCCCTTGAACTTTTCAACCTTTTGCCACATTTCAGGCTTCAAACATAAAGATATAAAATTTTTATTTTTTGTGAAGAATCACCAACAAGTGGGACACAATTGTGAAGTGGAACGAAATCTTTTGGATTTTTGAAACTTTTTTAACTAATAAAAAAATGAAAAGTGGGGCGTGCAAAATTATTCGGCCCCCTTGCGTTAATACTTTGTAGAGCCACCTTTTGCTGCGATTACAGCTGCAAGTCGCTTGGGGTATGTCTCTATCAGTTTTGCACATCGAGAGACTGAAATTCTTGCCCATTCTTCCTTGCAAAACAGCTCGAGCTCAGTGAGGTTGGATGGAGAGCGTTTGTGAACAGCAGTTTTCAGCTCTTTCCACAGATTCTTGATTGGATTCAGGTCTGGACTTTGACTTGGCCATTCTAACACCTGGATACGTTTATTTGTGAACCATTCCTTTGTAGATTTTGGTTTCATCGGACCAGAGCACCTTCTTCCACATGTTTGGTGTGTCTCCCAGGTGGCTTGTGGCAAACTTTAGACGAGACTTTTTATGGATATCTTTGAGAAATGGCTTTCTTCTTGCCACTCTTCCATAAAGGCCAGATTTGTGCAGTGTACGACTGATTGTTGTCCTATGGACAGACTCTCCCACCTCAGCTGTAGTTCTCTGCAGTTCATCCAGAGTGATCATGGGCCTCTTGGCTGCATCTCTGATCAGTCTTCTCCTTGTCTGAGCTGAAAGTTTAGAGGGACAGCCAGGTCTTGGTAGATTTGCAGTGGTCTGATACTCCTTCCATTTCAAAATGATCGCTTGCACAGTGCTCCTTGGGATGTTTAAAGCTTGGGAAATCTTTTTGTATCCAAATCCGGCTTTAAACTTCTCCACACCCAGTATTACGGACCTGCCTGGTGTGTTCCTTGGTCTTCATGATGCTCTATGCGCTTTCAACAGAACCCTGAGACTATCACAGAGCAGGTGCATTTATACAGAGACTTGATTACACACAGGTGGATTCTATTTATCACCATCAGTCATTTAGGACAACATTGGATCATTCAGAGATCCTCGCTGAACTTCTGGAGTGAGTTTGCTGCACTGAAAGTAAAGGGGCCGAATAATTTTGCACGCACCACTTTTCAGTTTTTTAATTGCTAAAAAAGTTTAAAATATCCAATAGATTTCGTTCCACTTCACAATTGTGTCCCACTTGTTGGTGATTCTTCACAAAAAATTAAAATTTTATATCTTTATGTTTGAAGCCTGAAATGTGGCAAAAGGTTGAAAAGTTCAAGGGGGCCGAATACTTTCGCAAGCCACTGTAACTGTTGTCAAATGGGACCCATTCACATGCATAGAACCTCAAGACATCAAAGTGTAAAGCAGACAGTTTCAGAGCGATGCTCCAGGCTTTTAATGGTTAACACAGGCAGTGAGGAGGCCTTAAGCCTTGTACACACAATCAGATTATTGGACAAATTTTCGTCAGTTTTTTGTTGCATGCTGGTCTCATATCAAAAGTGTAGAGGTTACTTACCATAAAAAAAATTTTTGTACGACAGAATTCAACGTCAGAAGTGATGTAATGTGTTGAATTGTTTTGTATGTGTTCTTTAGTTTCTGAGTATGTGTAGTCTTGCTCTTCAGATTTTCTTTTTAGCCGAAAACCATATTAAGGAATGAAAATCGGACGTTGTGGTCACATCAGACAAAAATTTTGGAGCCTGCGCATCAGTGGCGGAATTACCACGGTCGCAACAGTCGCAGTTGCGACTGGGCCTGGCATTCCACACACTGTGGGGGGGCCCAGCGGGGTTGATCTTCCCACACGACTCTGAGCGGAGATCGTGTGTCATAGATTAATAGCACAGAGAGACTCCGGCGGCGGCATTAATGTTCTATTTGTCGGTCCTCTCTGGCACGGATGAGAGAGGACACACAGCTGATCTCACGGCTCCCCCTTCTTCCCCCTCCTCTCTCCTGTGTGCTCCTCGGGCAGTCAAGTGTGAAGCTAAAAAGCTCACATTTCCCGCGGAGCACACAGGAGAGGGGAGGGGGGAGAAGGGGGAGCAGTGAGATCAGCTGTGTGTCCTCTCTCATCCGTGCCAGAGAGGACCGACAAATAGAACATTAATGCCGCCGCCGGTGTCTCTCTGTGCTATTGTTATATGACACACGATCTCCGCTCAGAGCTGTGCTGTCCTGAGAAGGCAAACAGCACTGATAGAAATTAATAGCAGGGACTGATGAGCACTAATAGAAGGCACTGATGGGCACTGATGAACACTGATAGAAGGCACTGATGAGCACTGATAGAAGGCACTGATGAGCACTGATAGAAGGCACTGATGAGCACTGATGGGCACTGATGAGCACTAATAGAACGCACTGATGAGCACTGATAGACGGCACTGATGAGCACTGATAGAAGGCACTGATGAGCACTGATAGAAGGCACTGATGAGCTCTGATAGACGGCACTGATGAGCACTGATGAGCACTAATAGAACGCACTGATGAGCACTGATAGACGGCACTCATGAGCACTGATAGAAGGCACTGATGAGCACTGATAGAAGGCACTGATGGGCACTGATGAGCACTAATAGAACGCACTGATGAGCACTGATAGACGGCACTGATGAGCACTGATAGAAGGCACTGATAGACGGCACTGATGAGCACTGATAGAAGGCACTGATGGGCACTGATGAGCACTAATAGAACGCACTGATGAGCACTGATAGACGGCACTGATGAGCACTGATAGACGGCACTGATGAGCACTGATAGAAGGCACTGATGAGCACTGATGAGCACTAATAGAAGGCTCTGATGGGCACTGATGAGCACTAATAGAAGGCACTGATGAGCACTGATAGACGGCACTGATGAGCACTGATAGATGGCACTGATGAGCACTGATAGAAGGCACTGATGAGCACTGATAGACGGCACTGATGGGCACTAATAGAAGGCACTGATGAGCACTGATAGACGGCACTGATGAGCACTGATAGAAGGCACTGATGGACACTGATAAAAGCCACTGATGGGCACTGATAGGAGGCATTTATGGGCACTGATAGAAGGCACTGATGAGCACTGATAGAAGGCACTGATGAGCACTGATAGAAGGCACTGATGAGCACTGATAGACGGCACTGATGAGCACTGATAGAAGGCACTGATGAGCACTGATAGAAGGCACTGATGGGCACTGATGAGCACTGATAGAAGGCACTGATGAGCACTGATAGATGTCACTGATGAGCACTGATAGAAGGCACTGATGGGCACTGATAGACGGCACTGATGAGCATTGATAGAAGGCACTGATGGACACTGATAAAAGGCACTGATGGGCACTGATAGGAGGCATTTATGGGCACTGATAGGAGGCACTGATGGGCACTGATAGGTGGCACTGATGAGCACTTATAGGAGGCACTGATGAGCACTGATAGGCCACATTGATGAGCACTGATAGGCAGCACTGATAGGAGGCACTAATGTGCACTGAAAGGCTGCACTGATAGGTGGCATTGATGGGCACTGATAGGTGGTACTGATGGGCACTGAGGAACACTGATAGGCAGAACTCAGGCAGTATTGATGGGCTTTGATGGACAGAATTGAAGAGTACTGATAGGTGGCACTGATGGATGCAGTTAGGTGGCATTAATGAGCACTGATAGGTGGTGCTGATAGGCAGAATTGATGGGCACTAATAGGCAGCATTAATGAGCACTGATAGGTAACACTTGTAGGTGGAAGTGATGGGCACTGATAGGCGGCACTGATGGGCACTGATGATTGGGGCACTGATTATCAGTGTAAACAATTTACTGACATTCTTGACAGTTAATGGCAGTCCTTTCCTAACACAAACACAGCGTGTGAGGAAAGGGCTGTGGATAACCAGTCTGTTTACATGTGATCAGCTGATCACATGGTAAAGGGCCGATGTGATTGCACTGGATGCATGTCTACAGGGGTCATGTGGAAAGCACGGTTTTGGGAGGATGTCCATGGACACCCTCCCAAAATTGGAAGCCGGGGCTTGGGTGGAAGGGGGGCCCATTGTGGTTTCTTGCCCCGGGGCCCTGAAGGTTCTAGTTACGCCTCTGCTGCGCATCCTGTTTTTGTCTGAGGAAAATTCGTAATCAGCTGTCAGAAGCACCATACTAACGATCAGAAAATCGACAGATCGTTCATCGGACGAAATTTAAATTCCGATTTTCTGATCGAGTGCCTTAAGGAATGCATTCAAATATCTTGTTAGTAAGCTTTCACAAGCACAACAATGTAGGACTCATAAGCTCAGTCTTGTCTGGTTCCCTTTATGTCCATCAGATACGTGCTGTCCTGAAAATAGTTCTCTTGGTCTCAAGCATGCTGTATACTATAAATAAGAAATGTTTGCGCTGCGCTTGATAATCTAAAAAATGGTGTCAAAGATCACTAATATATAAATATCGAATAAATAAATGAATACTACTTAAGAACTTCCCATATATATAGTGTGCACATTGACTTCTACATTGTGCTTACATATCAAACAATTAAAGTGCAATGTGCATATACAATAACGCCAAAGCAAACTTAATCAAGTGATGTATCAAACAACATGCAATATCTCACATCTAGTGCAGCATGCAAAAAATCCAATAACATAAAAATGAAATAGCATAAAAGTGCTCAGTGCTTCCTAAACGCAGTCAATAAAATCTGCGCTTAGTGATCTGCTATATTATAGTGTCCATAAAATGTCCAAATCAAAAGTGCATCTGTGTCCAGCGAAATCCAAAACATCCAGTGCAATGAATTCGAGTGCTGCAAACAACCGTGGTGTGTTCTGGTAACCCCCCAAAGTGATTGCGCTCACCTCAGAGCGTGTGACACAGTGGCTAGCTATGTCAAATCACGCTTGGTAGCCACTCATTGGGCTTTGCAAGGTATAATGGATGCGATCTCCACTCACTCTGGGTTGACAGGCTCCAAAGACATCCAATCATAAAATGAAGAGAGACTACATAGTGTAATACCATCAAACATACCTCCCAACTTTTGAACTTCAGAATGAGGGACACTTGAGGAAGGAAGTAACCTTGCATAGCGCGCTGCGGCAAATGTGGGCGTGGTCAAACTTTTGACAGTGGGAGGAGCTTAATGGGCATCATTAAACAAAACTTGGGCTTCCTTGTATCTATAAAATATGCTTTTATTATTGTTCCACAAGCAAGAGTCTCATGGATACATACATACCCCAGCACATTCATTTAAAAAAAATGATAAAAGAATGCAGTGTTTGGAGTGCATTACGTACAAAGTGCAGGGTTGTAGGATGAGCTATATACAGAGTGCAGGGTTGTAGGATGAGCTATATACAGAGTGCAGGGTTCTGGCATGAGCTATATACAGAGTGCAGGGTTGTAGGATGAGCTATGCACAGAGTGCAGGGTTCTGGCATGAGCTATGTACAGAGTGCAGGGTTCTGGCATGAGCTGTGTACAGAGTGCAGGGTTCTTGCATGAGCTATGTACAGAGTGCAGGGTTCTGGCATGAGCTATGTACAGAGTTCAGGGTTCTTGCATGAGCTGTGTACAGAGTGCAGGGTTCTAGCATGAGCTGTGTGTGTACAGAGTGCAGGGTTCTGGCATGAGCTGTGTACAGAGTGCAGGGTTCTGGCATGAGCTGTGTACAGAGTGCAGGGTTCTGGGTTGAGCTGCATTCAGAGTGCAGGGTTCTGGAGTGAGCTGCATGCAGAGTGCAGGGTTCTGGGTTGAGCTATGTACAGAGTGCAGGGTTCTGGGATGAGCTACGTACAGAGAGCAGGGTTCTGGGGTGAGCTATGTACAGAGTGCAGGGTTCTGAGATGAGCTATGTACAGAGTGCAGGGTTCTGAGATGAGCTATATACAGAGTGCAGGGTTCTGGGATGAGCTATGTACAGAGTGCAGGGTTCCGGGATGAGCTATGTACAGAGTGCAGGGTTCTGGGATGAGCTATGTAAAGAGTGCAGGGTTCTGGGATGAGCTATGTAAAGAGTGCAGGGTTCTGGGATGAGCTATGTAAAGAGTGCAGGGTTCTGGAATGAGCTATGTAAACAGTGCAGGGTTCTGGAATGAGCTATGTGCAGAGTGCAGGGTTCTGGGAATGCACTATGTGCAGAGTGCAGGGTTCTGGAATGAGCAATGTGCAGAGTGCAGGGTTCTGGAATGAGCTATGTGCAGAGTGCAGGGTTCTGGAATGAGCTATGTGCAGAGTGCAGAGTTCTGGGATGAGCTATGTGCAGAGTGCAGGGTTCTGGGATGAGCTATGCGCAGAGTGCAGGGTTCTGAGATGAGCATATATACAGGGTGCATGGTTCTGGGATGAGCTATATACAGGGTCCAGGGATTTGAGATGAGCTATATACAGGGTGTAGGGTTCTGGGATGAGATATATACAGGGTGCAGGGTTCTTGGATGAGCTATATACAGGGTGCTGGGATGAGCTATATACAGGGTGCAGGGTTCTGGGATGAGCTATATACAGGGTGCGGGGTTCTGAGACCGGCTATATACAGGGCACAGGGTACTGGATGAGCTATATACAGGGTGCAGCAGAGGCATAATTAGAACCTTCAGGGGCCCTGGTGCAAGAAACCATGAAGGGCCCCCCGACCTCCAGCCTGGACCCTTCCCTTCGAGCCCAGAGCCCTTCCCACTGATCCCATCACCCTTCATGGTCCCACAGCAGATTGGGCCCGGCCATGGTGGCAGAAGGCCAGGGCCTAGTTGCAAGTGCAACCTTTGCTGGTAGTTCCGCCAGTGGTGTCAGTGTGGACTGTGAATGGTGTCAGTCAGTAGGGCAGTGGACATGGTCAGTAGAGCAGTGGAAGTGGTCAGTATGGCAGAGAAAGTGGTCAGTATGGCAGAGAAAGTGGTCAGTAAGGTAGTGGACATGGTCAGTAAGGTAGTGGACATGGTCAGTAGGGCAGTGGACATGGTCAGTAGGGCAGTGGACATGGTCAGTAGGGCAGTGGACATGGTCAGTAGAGCAGTGGACGTGGTCAGTAGGGCAGTAGACATAATCAGTAGGGCAGTGGACAGATCAGTAGTTTTTTTTATTGTTGTTATTTTATTTTTGTTATTATTTTTTACCATTATTTTTTATCCATTTTATTTTTTAGAGTTTTTTTTACAGTTTTTGATGGGAGTTGGTGGCAGTGGAGGGCAGTATGATGGGGTGGAGGGCAGTATGATGGGAGGGGGTGTCAGTGGAGGGCAGTATGATGGAAGGGGTGGCAGTGGAAGGCAGTATGTTGGGGCAGAGGCAGTGGAAGGCATTATGATGGGAGGGGAGGCAGCGGAGGGCAGTATGATGGGGTGGAGGGCAGTATGATGGGAGAGGAGGTAGTGGAGGGCAGTATGATGGGAGGAGGCGGTAGTGGAGGGCAGTATCATGGGAGGGGGGGTTAGTGCAGGGCAGTATGATGGGAGGGATGGTAGTGGAGGGCAATATAATGGGAGGGGGTTTAGTGGAGGGCAGTATTATGGGAGGGGTGGTAGTGGAGGGCAGTATGATGGGAGGAAGAGCAGTATGATGGGAGGGGTGGTAGTGGAGGGCAATATGATGGGAGGGGTGGTAGTGGAGGGCAATATAATGGGAGGGGGTTTAGTGGAGGGCAGTATTATGGGAGGGGTGGTAGTGGAGGGCAGTATGATGGGAGGGAGAGCAGTATGATGGGAGGGGTGGTAGTGGAGGGCAATATGATGGGAGGGGTGGTAGTGGAGGGCAGTATAATGGGAGGGGGGTTAGTGGCGGGCAGTATAATAGGAGGGGTGGCAGTGGAGGGCAGTATAATTGGAGGGGGGCAGTATGATGGGTGGAGGTGGCAGTGAAAGGCAATATAATGGGGGGGTTAGTGGAGGGCAGTATAATAGGAGGGGTGGCAGTGGAGGGCAGTATAATAGGAGGGGGGGCAGTATGATGGGATTGGGGCAGTATGATGGGAGGGGTGGTAGTAGAAGGCAGTATATTGGGGGGGTAGTGGAGGGCAGTAAAATGGGAGGGGGGCAGTATAATGGGGGGGTAGTGGAGGGCAGTATGGGGGGACTGTACAGCATGACTGGAGAGGGGCAGTGTATGGGAGGGAGCAGAGTGACCATGAGTGTACTCAGAGTCAGGGCAGGGCAGTGCAGGGAGCATTTCTCCTACCTTTGTTCCAGCGCAGGAACAGCCTTCGGGGAAGACCCGGAGTCGGGGGCGGAGTCAGGGGAGGAGCCGGGGCGGAGCTTAGGCGCGAAGAGGAATCCTCCTTTGGCTAAATGCTGGGGCTTCACTCAGGGAAGAGTCGGGGCGGAGTCAGGGGCGGAGACGGGGGCGGAGCTTAGGCGCAAAGAGGACTCCTCCTTTGGCTAAATGCTGGGGCTCCACTCTCCTCCTTGTCGTGACGTCACTGGTTGTTAGACGCCAGGCGGACCATGCCTAGCAACCAGTTGTTTTGGCAGTGAGCCAGGCAGCGTCTGGGGGTGAAATGAAGCGGTCTCAGCCAAAACTAGTACAGCGGGCAGTGAGGGACAGCGGCAATGCGGCAGCAATTTTTAGGGGGGCATCAGATCGGCCAGTGGGGCAATTCCGGGACATTGTATTGTCCCGGAATGAAGGTGCCCGGGACGCGGGACAGACCTCTCACAGCGGGACTTTCACGGGCAATCCGGGACGGTTGGGAGGTATGCCATCAAACACTATTTTATTAAAATATAAAATCACTCCCCACAGAGGGGTACTCACATTCTCCTGGTGCTGCTGTGCACCAAACAATAAAACGCCGTGTAAAACCGCTAGTTAGTAAGCCGCAGGGTATGTATTTTCTCCCAGCTCAGCTGTGTGCTTTTTCGTCCGTCCTGGCCCCTCCCCTGTGCTGTATACTATTGCTCCAACCTTCTTATTTAAGTTTTGTCTAGACTGAACAGAGTATTTTATTTTAATTGAACATTTTCCCAGCTTTTATCTTCTCTGTTTGTCATAGAATAGCTGTCCTGATGCTGAAAGCTACTCTAAATAATTCCAATTAGTTGGTTATAATTAGTCTCATGCCCCGGAACAGCAGGGAGCTAAACAAACAACATATTTTTTTCAGTTATTGCTGAATGTTATCGCTCTGTAATGGTCTATGTAGAAACCAATTAGGGGAAAATGGCCAACGAGTCTTGCAATGGCTTTATTTATAGCTACATTTTTTGGCTGTCAAAGGACCCAGTTCACGGATGGGGGAACGGATCGTTGAGCATCTAAGATATGACCTTGTATGCCCTGATGTATTCCCAGGGGGTCCCAAATTCCTGGCTGAGAAGTACTGATCCAGTTTAGCGTCTACTTTATACCTTTCTCTGACCCAACTATAATTACCCTTTCTGATCATTGAACAATAAAAAATAGCATCCTGCATGCAATGCTTCAAGTACTCATGAGCTCCCGGAGAGCGCTATATAGATCTCAGCTTATGCTTAGTCAAGGCCTTACCTACCGCTTTCCACAACCCACTATTGGACACTTGGCTGCCCTTTACCTTAAAGAACAACTGGGTGGGGGTTGGGTTATGTGTCAATAACCTTTAAGTTGGCCATACACTGAGTGAATTTCAGCTGGTTCCTGATGACAAAAACATCCTTCGATCCAATCAGATGCAAGGCACTGTGCAGGTTTTTTGACAGCTGGCGGCTGAATGTAGCTGAACTGCCAAAATGAATAAGGTTTTGAAAAACTTCAAACTTGTTTGGCAAAGGGAAGTCTAATGCCGCGTACACACAAGTGGATTTTACGGCAGACTTGGTCCGGAGGACTGGAGTCCGTCGGATAATTTGATCGTGTGTGGGCTTCAGCGGACTTTTTTTTCCCCAAAAGTTCGACGGACCTAGAAATGAAACATGTTTCAAATCTTTCCATTTATTTATAAATAAAATGCACAAAATAAAATCAGTGCCAGGGACTGGGACAAAGCTGCAGTGGCGCTTTGCCGGTGCTGCCCATTGGTTTCAATAGGCAGGGGCGCTTTAGGAGCAGTGTATACACCGCTCCTAAAGCACCTCAAAGAAGCTGCTTGCAGGACATTTTTTAAGCATCCTGCCAGCGCAGCGCCCCAGTGTGAAAGTCCTCGGGCTTTCACACTGGAGTGACAGGAGAGGCGCTTTACAATCGCTATTTTTAACGCTATAGCGCCTGTAAAGCGCCACAGTGTGATAGCAGCCTTATTAACATGTAGGTCATCAGAGTAATAGTGACTTTAAGTAAAAAATCTGAGTCTTCGATCACAGCAATATGCCTGGAGACTAGTGAGGAGAAGCTGCAACGTTTCATTTCCAGAACAAGGCAAAGTTTCATTAGTTCCTCTTTACTTTTCCTGGGGAACAACATTTCCTAATCAGAGCCCTGAATAATGTCACAATGAGGTAGATGGCCACAGTGAGAATGACAAAGAGGAAAAGAATGACATCCAGCAGCCAATACTGATACCAGGGCAGTTTGTAAGAATAGGGATGAAGATGACCGCCTCCACCCGATTGGATGATGTGATCCACCCATCTCAGTAATTGCTGGTCTGGAGGAAAGGGCTGTGACCTCCTAATAGTTTGTAGCTTCATTGCTGATGTCTTGTAACTGTGAACACATGACAAAATACAAGCAGGATCAAGGACAAAGATTTTAGTTGACCTGAGTAATTTTACAACAAAGCTTTAAAGACACGTAACAAAAAAATATTGAAGGACATGAAGCACATTTGCTAAAGTAACATGTTACTTTTTCCTCCTGCTGTCCCCTAACCACATGAGTGGATTCTCTGTATAGCACCACTTTAAATAATCATATCAAACTACACAGAATACGTCTTTTTATGGATTGACATGCTGGATATTTTCATACATCTTGGAAACAGTATTCACAAAAAAGGGACAATTTAAAGGACTAATCTTCAAAGCCTGAGACTGTATCTAGAAATCATGTAGCCAATGCTGACCATATACTAGTATAATGTTTCATTTTAAGAACATTGCTTTGAATTTCTAATCCTTAGTGAAGTTTTTATGTGTTTTCGACCCCAGTGAGGAGAAAATTCAAAGGAGCAGGATGGAAAATGTTTCTAAGGCCTCATGTACACTCCTGCTGGTAAACGGACGTTCATAGGCAGTTGGCTGCTTTTTTCAGCTGCCCCTTAACTCATCCAATGTTATCTCATGTGTACATGTACAGTGGGGCAAAAAAGTATTTAGTCAGCCACCAATTGTGCAAGTTCTCCCACTTCAAAAGATGAGAGAGGCCTGTAATTGTCATCATAGGTATACCTCAACTATGAGAGACAAAATGTGGAAACAAATCCAGACAATCACATTGTCTAATTTTTGAAAGAATTTATTTGCATATTATGGTGGAAAATAAGTATTTGGTCATCTACAAACAAGCAAGATTTCTGGCTCTCACAGACCTGTATCTTCTTCTTTAAGATGATCCTTTGTCCTCCACTCATTACCTGTATTAATGGCACCTGTTTGAACTTGTTAGTATAAAAGACACCTGTCCACAACCTCAAACAGTCACACTCCAAACTCCACTATGGTGAAGACCAAAGAGCTGTCGAAGGACACCAGAAACAAAATTGTAGACCTGCACCAGGTTGGGAAGACTGAATCTGCAATAGGCAAGCAGCTTGGTGTGAAGAAATCAACTGTGGGAGTAATAATTAGAAAATGGAAGACATACAAGACCACTGATAATCTCCCTCGATCTGGGGCTCCACGCAAGATCTCACCACATGAACGGTGAGCAAAAATCCCAGAACCACACGATGGGACCTAGTGAATGACCTGCAGAGAGCTGGGACCAACGTAACAAAGGCTACCATCACTAACACACTACGCCACCAGGGACTCAGATCCTGCAGTGCCAGACAGGTCCCCCTGCTTAAGCCAAACAAAAACATATTGGGGGGCACACCCTAAAATGCGTTTAAATTCAAGATGGTGCTGCTATAAGACCAACAAACAGTACAAAACATATTACAGCACACACGTTTTGTCTCTCATAGTTGAGGTATACCTATGATGACAATTACAGGCCTCTCATCTTTTTAAGTGGGAGAACTTGCACAATTGGTGGCTGACTAAATACTTTTTTGCCCCACTGTACACAGGTTCGTTTAATGTCGTTTTTAGGCAGTTGAGTTTAGAGGACTTTTGTGGAAAGCAACAGTAGTAATCGGTAACTCGCGTTTAGCTGCATTTCGTTTACAGGTGTTTTTCATTTTTGGCTATTTTGAAAAAAAAAAAAAAAAAACAACAATTTTTTTTCAAATGCTTCTAAACGCAAACGCGGCAAAAGGCGACATGTAAACGCAGCATAACAGTGTATTTGGTTTTTGTTTGGTAAAGTTCATTCATTCCAAAATCAAATGTTAAAAGCAAACAACATTTTTTGTTAAGTCATCAAATGTGCTGAGAATTTTTGTACGAATGTTCCAAAGTCTACTAGTGTATGGTCAGATTATGATTTAATGGACTTCAGGGATGAGTAATTAACAGGTTTACTTATTCAGCCAGCATGACTCTTCACTCAGACAGCAACCAGCCATCATAAACAGTCATGCAAAAGTAAAGCTGGCCATAGACTTTTCGAAATTCTGGACTAGGGACTAGCCAAACCTTGATCAGTGTATTGCAGGCCTTGCTCCACAGAAATTGATCGCTTGAACGAATTATGTCCAAGGAGCATGCTATAAAACTTTTGTTGATCAGCTGCAGGCACTTATCAGTGTATTCTGCTATGGGTGAGCTCTGCTGTTCCAGGGGGAGCATGGATTTCTCCATGCACCTCGTTTGTGTGACAATGGGAATCTGTTTTTTTTAACCACTTCCCAACTGCGCTATAGCCAAAAGATGGCTACAACGGGGCAATCCAGTTCTGGGAGGGCATCCATGGACACAGCTGATCACAGATTGGAATAAAGGGCCAATCACAGTGGCCCTTTAGCATGTGATCAGCTGTGTCCAATCAAACAAACTTGCCGGTTATAGTTTATCGCTTATTGGTTATCGCGCTGTCACAGCATGAGGAGAGGAGAGCCGGTAACTGACAAGTGTGACGGGACATTTACACTGATAATCAGAGCACTGATCAACAGTGTCCTAATTATCAGTGCAGCCCCAACAGTGCCAAGCAGTGCCCATCAGTGCCGCCTATCAGTGCCCATCAGTGCCACCTCATCAGTGCTGCCTCATCAGTGTCCATCAGTGCTGTCTCATCAGTGCCCACTAGTGCCTCCTATTAGTGCCTCCTTATCAGTGCCACTATCAGTGCACATCACTGCCGCCTATCAGTGGCCATCAGTGCCACATATCAGTGCCGCATATTAGTGCAGCCACATCCATACCTATCAGTGCCTCCTCATAAGTGCCCATCAGTGCAGCCTCATCAGCCCCCATCAGTGAAGGAGAAAAATTACTTGCGGTATTTGTAACATTTTGTAACATTTTTTTTTGTAACAAAGTTACAACATTTTTGTAACTTTTCTTTCTGTGGTATTTAAAGTGCGACAGCGCTGAAGCTGGAAAAATAAGCCTGGGCAGGAAGGGAGTGAAAGGGCCAGATATTTAAGTGGTTATTTCAGTTAGCCAACTACCTGTTTATGGCCAGCTAAACATTGTTGCCTGATCTATTGGAAAACAGCTAGATCCTGTTAGTACGGGTTTGGTCCCATGAGCTAAGTGCCATGAAGGGATCTCCTGTTATCAGTCGTAGGTATTGTTGGGGGGGGGGGGCTCCTAGGTTCTTCTTGTGTGTTAACTGTTCAAAACTGAAACACATTCTGTGTCAGACTCAGGAGTCAGGTGTCACTTGTGCTGTTATGCAAGGTCCTCCAGATCAGTGTTAATTTCGGCAACTAAAACATTTTCGTCAAAGATTTCGTCAGTAAAATTTTTACACGGCATTTTTACATTTTCGTCCACTGCCAAAAACTGACAAAAATCAAATCCGTTTTTGTTAACAAACGAAAATGTGAGTCAGGGACATTTACCCTCGGTAACTAACGTCCGGTTTTTCACGGAGCTCCACCTGCTTCTGAAATCCACTCCCAGCAAGCAAGCACACCGTGATGAGACGACTGCCAGAGACCTGAGAGTGAGAGGGCAGCACTGTGCATTATAGGCCAGCCAGGCTGAGGCCTCCCGAGTCCCGACTCCCGAGATGACCACGCGGCCAGGCACCCAGAGCAGGGCAAACTGTGAATATGTACAGTTGTGTATTACAATTATAGCAGAGCAGGCCTGAGGCCTCCCCTCAGACCACTGTTCATGTAGACTGAGCACTGTATGTGCAACTGTGAATTGCAGGCATCCTCTGACCACTGGTAGTGGCATCCAGGGCACTGTGGATTACAGGCCATCCCTCAGACCACCATACAGCACTGTGCAGCATTGCAGGCCTCCTCTGACCACTGGCAGTGGCATCTAGGGCACTGTGCATTACAGGCAGTCCCTTAGACCTGAGACCACCATGCAGCACTGTGCAGCATCACAGGCCTCATCTGACCAGTGACCACCTTCATGGCGGCATCCAGGGCACTGTGCATTACAGGCCATTCCTCAGACCTGTGACCACCGTCCAGCACTCTGCAGCATTACAGGCATACTTGCCAACAGTCCCAATTTTCCCGAGACAATCCCGATTTTGGGACCCTCGTCCCGATCAGAGGCTGTCCCAATTAAAATCTCGGGATTTTGCTTTTGTCCTGGGAAATCAGGAATGTTTTTGGCACCGCAGCTGCTTATGGCTCCAAAATAATGGCCGCCGGCGCAAGATCTCTTTCCGGGCTAGCAGGTTATTTCCCATTGTGTTCAGTGGAGAGGGGAGGTGCCTCCGATCCGTGCAGCCAATCAATCGGCTTCTCTCTTCACAATTCTCTTGCACACCAAAGCCGGGATTAGCTGCATGGATCGGCCCCTCCCCTCTCCACTGAGCACAGGGGAACGAGACAGACACATGGAGCTGCCACCAACCCTCCATCCCATGGCCTGCTGCTGCGGTTGAAATTTTTGACAGGTTGGAGCTTTTGACAGAACACCGATCTGTGACAGACAGACTGCACTGGGGACACATGATGTAAGAGGCACTCCGCTGGGGACACATGATGTAAGAGGCACTCCGCTGGGGACACATGATGTAAGAGGCACTCCGCTGGGGACACATGATGTAAGAGGGACTCCGCTGGGGACACCTGATGTAAGAGGGACTCCGCTGGGGACACCTGATGTAAGAGGGACTCCGCTGGGGACACCTGATGTAAGAGGGACTCCGCTGGGGACACCTGATGTAAGAGGGACTCTGCTGGGGACACCCGATGTAAGAGAGACTCTGCTGGGGACACCTGATGTTAGAGGGACTTCGCTGGGGACGCCTGATGTAAGGAGGGACTCCGCTGGGGATGCCTGATGTAAGGAGGGACTCCGCTGGGGACGCCTGATGACATCTGGTGGCATGCGACATGGCAGGGGACACGCTCAGGGCTCCCACTGATTCTGCATTATGGTGAGTAGAATTATTTCATTTTATATAACAACATAATAATAGTAATATTGCGCTTCAATCATTCTGACACCATAACAACCATGGTGCCGGGATGATTGAAGTGCTGACACCAGGTATTTGGAGTATCTTTATCTGCTGATTGTTGAACTGTATGGAATACACATATTTCTATTGTGGTGTAGGATCTGGGCCTGTTGCCCCTCCATCCCTCTTTCTTTCCTTCCTTCTATATCCACCCCTCCCTATTTCTTTCTTTCTCCCTCCATCCCTCGTTCATCTCAGACTTGGACCACACCCCCTTTGAGCCACACCCACTATTCCATTGAAACCACACCCATCTTTCGACAGCGGCGCGTGAAGTGCGCCACATTTTACTTTCCACTCGAGACCACGCCTTAAAATGAATGCCCCGCTGTTGGCAATTAAAGTACAGGCCTCCTCTGACCACCGTCCAGAGCACTCTGCAACATTACATGCCACCTCAGACCACTGTCCAGAGCACTGTGCAGAATTACTGGCCTCCTCAGACCATCCAGAGCGGCTAAATCCATATCTGTGAGTTTGTTCAAACCTAATACCATAAATAATAACATGATATTATTTTTTTTTACTCTAGGAGTATATAATGAGCTTGGAAATTCTAGAGAAATGCTTAAATAATGCATTACAATTTAACTAAACACATTCGATTTTAGTTGACTAAAACTATTTTATTCGACTAAAATGTACTGGAGATTTTAGTCGACTAAAATACGATGACTAAAATGGGACTAAAACTAAAATGGCATTTTAGTCCTAAGACTAAAACGAAATCGAAATTTGCTGCCAAAATTAACACTGCTCCAGATATTACATTGCCAACAATTACCTTTTATTTTCTATGATGTGTTGAATAGTGCTGGCAAAGTTTTCAGCTTTAAGTTGCTCAGGTGGAATATAGGTTCCCATTCCTCTGTCTTTTATTCTGGCCATATTTTCATATTGATCCCCAAAAAGTGGAATCCCAAGAACAGGAACACCATGGTACACAGCTTCCATCAAACTGTTCATTCCTCCATGTGTCACCAGAAGACGCACTTTGGGGTGCCCTGAAATTGCAAAAACAATAAAAATAAAGAGTCAGACAAGAAGAGGAAAGCGTGGGGGGGGGGGGAGAAGAGAGGTTCAGAGAGGGGCAGGAAGGACTGACTTAGGGTAGGGAAGAGAGGACAAAAATGAGGCAGGGGAAGGTAGAACAGAAAAAAGCTGGCCATACAGGGATCGAAAGTTGGCTGGTTCAGTAGTGACCAGCCGAATGTTGATCACTGTGTGGGAGTCCCTGCTCAACAGAAGCCAGATGTTTAATCAACGTCTATCGAAGGGGCATGATGGAAAACTTATTTCGACCGAGGGCTGCGGCCACTGATCAGTGTATTCTGACAGATAGAGTGGATGGAGGAATCTTGTTTGAACAGAGAAAAAAAACTAACCATCTATGGTCAGCTTTGGGGTGGCGGGAAGGAGGACAGATTTAAGGTAGAGGAAAGAAGGACAGAGTTAGGATGGGGAAAGGTAGGACAGAGTTAGGGGAGGAAAGGAGGCCAGAGTTGGGGTGGAGGAATGGAAGATAGAGTTGAGGTAGAGGAAGTTAACACAGAGTTAGGGTGGAGGAATGGAAGACAGTGTTAGGTAGAGGAAGAAGGGATAGATTTAGGGTAGGAAAGGGAAGGATGATGTTAGGGTGGAGGAAGGAAGGACAGAATCAAGGTGAAGGAAGGGAGGACAGAGCAGGGCCAGGCCACGGGGTAGACAGAAGAGAAGACATCTTTGGGTGCTTAAGGAGTAGGGGGCACATGCTGCTAAAGTAGTCCACAGCTCATGGAGTGTGCCTTTTCACTGCTGGCACTATAGGACCTTGAGTTAGGTTAGAGGATGAAAGAACAGAGTTAGATTAGGAAAGAAGGGAGGGCAAAATCAAGGTGGGGCAATGGAGAGCAGTGTTAGGGCAACAAAAGGGAGGGTAGGAAGGTAGGATGTAGAAGGTAGAACAAGTACCACAACTTAAAGGAAAGGAAGTACAGGCAATAGCTAGCAATAAAGTAACTTCATATTACTACATTGCTACTTCCAGGTAAATATGAAATGATTTTTACCTAGTAAATCGTTCTGCGACAACCAGTCCATAATTTTCACATTTGGAGGAATATCCACATCTTGTGGCCATTTTGACCTCTGATACCTCCATATCACCTTCTGCTGAATCTTAGCTAATCCACCGTTCATTTCCTTGAAAAATTCCACAACAGGGAGTGAGGACAACATCGATCCCAGCGTCACCACAATGAAACCAGCATCCCCGGACTCAGATATAAAGTCTTCCAGTTCCTGAATATAATAAAATAAGCATATTTATTTATAAATAAACAAAGGTGTTCACTCGGGCCTGCAGTACACCTCTTAGCGCCAAAGGAGAAAATGCTGTTCAAAAGTAAGGATAGAACTAATTGATAAAATGCAAGTATCACCCAATTTGTTATCACAAAGTGGCTAACAACTTAAAATAATAAGGTATTAAAAGCAGCCGTTTAAAACATAATCAAATTGTAAAAAAGCAGTATATATAAAACAATAAAATTGTGATAATACACTACAAACAGCGCTAATGTTGAGCAAGAAACATATAATAATGTGGCCAACTTCACACGAAAGTCCTTTAAGAGTAGAGAGGAGTTTGAAAAGTGGTTCAGAGAGTGTTCATAGGTGATCATAAAGCAGAGTCTCAGTGTGCACCTTCCACCGATCAGTTCATTTCCACCATGTGAGAACACACTCCCCTCACTTACCAGAGCTGAAAGATAAGTAAGCCTCCAAGGGAAGAAAACCTCTTAACCAAAACCGCTACCAACACCACTCCGGGAGATTAATGGGGGATCAGGGCTTGTCCACTGCTCTACTGACAAGCCAGAGCTGTCAGTATAGCCGCTCACTGTATCACTCGGCCCCGCCCCCCCGGCGCACCGCGTCATTGGATGTGATTGACAGCAGCGTGAGCCAATGGCTGCGCTGCTTTCAATCCATCAACTCTAGCCAGTCAACAGCCAGGCTGAGCGGCGAAAAGGACATCGGGGGCGAGCGCAGCAGGTGAACGGGCTCAGGTAAGTAAAACGGGGGGGGGGGGCTGGGGGCTGGGGGGTCCGGTATTGTCGGATGTTTTTTCCCCTAATGCATAGGATGCATTAAGGTGAAAAAACGTGAACCTTTACAACCCCTTTAATTGCTGACACAGATAAGCAGTACAAGGCACAAAGTACACATCACAATTCCATGAACAACAGTATAATGGTTGCAAAGCATTGTATATCACAAGATCATACTAAGACAATGAATATATAAACTGCTAGATCTTACATGTTGCATCTTAAAATTTAATTGCCCATTAATTCTCCTGTTCACTCAGGACCTGCCTCTGCCCTAACCTTAAACTCCAAACAATTATGACAAAAAGGAAAAAGAAAGCGATAAATAAAAAATAAATAAAAAAGACAGCGCATCCAGTTTTCACCACTCCTTTCATATTATATAATGCATGATTTATAGGAGAAGTACACAAAGCCCTCCTATTCATTAAAGTTTATTTCAACTTTTGCAGTAAATTGGGACAACAACCATTTTATATTTGTCACATGCCCTTATTTACATAGCATAGCAAAAAACATTTTTAAACTTTTTAAATGCTCTATTCTGGACACTCCAGCAAGGAAAATTCTACTTTAGAATACTTTAGAATCTACTTGCGTCGCTCCTATTAGAACAGTTCCGTAGTACAGAACGAGACGCGACTTGTCAGGCGGCTAAGTCGCCTGACAAGTCGCCCCTGTGTGAACCGGGGCTAAAGGCTGGGGCCTCTGTGAGAGGCATTCCCCCATCAACCCTGACTGTGGTTGAGGGATAGAAAATTGCATAATGTATGGCCTGCATTAGAGGAAACATGGACCAGTCTGGTTATTTTCATTTTATGACTTTTCAACAGCATAATACCAAGGTCCTATGCCAAGAAGAGGAGGATCCAAGAGTGCCAGTGGGGGACCCCAGAAGAGAAGGTATGGGGACATTTTGTGCAAAACCATTGCACAGAGCAGGTAAGTAAACATGTTTGTTATTTTACAAAAAAATTGCATTTTAACCTCTTTAAGATTATGGTTATAGTGCCAGTAAGTGCAAGGGGTTGAAGTAAGTGAAGAAAGAGCTTCTACTAAGGTTATGTCCTTGCCTGCTTCTTTCTGTTCAATTGACCCTGCAATGAAAACCTGCCAAATACTCTGACCCATTATCAATCTATCCAAAACCAATTTAAAAAAAATATTGCACGATAATTTAATATCTCTTTAGCATGTTTTATTAAAATAAAGGTTATTTGGCCATACTCACTTGTGATATTGGTTTTACAGGTTTGGCCAATAATCCCCCAATTAACTGAACGTGAGGCAGAAGTGGACGGGGATACTCAAGAGTGAAGTCTATATTGTACAGCCAGAGCTCAGCTTTCAAGTGAAGATCAGCTATAGTTGGTCTAGACTCAGCAGGAAAATGCTCTTCGATGACACTGTCATACAGTGAGTCCATCTTTTTCTGGATTACTAATGAACCCAGAAACATCATTGTGTTCTTTAAACGTCCAAAGAAATCCATCTGGTCAGAAAGCTGCGTCTGGAACAATGGAATATAGGACAGGGGAGTTGGCATTCCTACACGGTCAGCATTGGCCATCATCCCAGGAAAGAAAGCAATAAATGGGAGTCCCAGCTTTTCGGAGACCAGGAAAGTGCAGGGGTTGAATGCATCCACCACCGCAATGTCAAAATGTTCCTCCTTCAAGAAGTTTAAGATTTCTGTCTGGTGCAATGTTATGTTGCACTGGTAAGACAGCTCCTTCAAAAATCTAAGGACAGACTGAACTCCTTGTCTGAAAAAGAGAAGTTTTTTCCACCTACTTAGTTTCATGGATAAGCTATCATAAATTAAAACTTGGTTTATATAAAATAGCAATTAATAACATTTACAGAATACATGTTTACTAGATCACATCTAGAGGTTAGGACATTTGCAATCGGTCTTCTGGAATCCTATGTCTTGTGGGACATCCCATGGGTGAAATAGAGAAAAGCGGGAGGCAAAGGGAAGTCTATTGCCTAGTTTTCTCCCAAGTAACTCTCTCACTAGTTCAGAGATGTCAGACCCCAACTGCACAAATAGCAGATCCTGGACACTTTGTACTCCATCTGCTTGGACATGGTGTGGAGAAGGGATTAGGGATCTAATCGACCCATGATGCCTTTATAAAAAGACTACCTGCCTCTTCAGATATGCTGTCACATATGGTGCTTGTCAGTTATATTGTGAAAGCAATGCCATTTAGCAAAACTGTTCAAATATAATAAAATAAATAAAAATAAAAAAAATCAGTAAATGTGTCCCCCCAACATCACATACAAACACAAACAAGCACAGATGAGGCACATGGGTATGTAAACAGCAATTGCCAACACACATTGGGTATTGTGCACACTGAAGTGAAAGAAATTTTTCATAGGTCAGCATTTCTTGTTAACTCTAAAATGATGACAGGATTTTAAAGTACCGTAATACCTATGGACAATTTTGAGGACAGTAATTTGCCACTTTTTTGTGGATGTGTGTATTTTTGTGGCTTGACATATTTGGTATCTATTTACTTGACACAGTCTCATCTTTTACATTTAACAAAACATTTTGAGTTTGCATTTTGTAAAAGAAACTTATTTTGAGTGTATTTTTTTCCTTAAAAAGAAAAAAAGAAAACGATTTCTTAAGCAGGCATGCACATATCTTTTTATTCTACAAGTTCTTTCAGAAAATATTTATTTTTTTGGTGTGTTTTACAAGTACATGTTCATGTATAGAAAATGCATGTCTAGTTGTGTGTGAAAAATAAAAAAATAAAAATCAGCCTGGCAGTGATGGTGTTAAAGCCCAATTGACCTTTCTGTTTAAACCAGATAAAATAACTCCAAGTTCATCCAGAGAAAAGGTATGCAAAATATTACAGTTTGATTCAGGGCCCAGTTGGGACTATTTTCAAAGGCCATGCTTTGCTGGACAGGGCTGCACAACAAAGATTTTAAAGGAAGAGCAAAAGGTAAGTACAGTAAAACCTTGGTTTGAGAGTAACTTGGTTTGGGAGCGTTTTGCAAGACAAGCAAAATATTTAAATACATTTTAACTTGACATACAAGTAGCATCATGTCACAACTGAGTAGAAAAGAGAAGAGAGGCGCAATATGGTTACATTTAATGAAGGTACAACATTTAGACCCGGTTCACACAGGGGCAACGCGACTTGCAGGTCGCCTCAGCGAGGCGACCTGCAAACGACTTCCGCGGCGACTTGCAAAACGACTTCTGTATAGAAGTCTATGCAAGTCGCCCCAAGTCGCCCCCAAAGTCGTACAGGAACCTTTTTCTAAGTCGGAGCAACTTGCGTCGCTCCGATTAGAACGGTTCCATTGTACAGAACGGGAGGCGACTCGTCAGGCGGCTAGGTCGCCTGACAAGTTGCCCCTGTGCGAATGGGCTCTTTGCAACATATTTCTAAACTTAGAGGCGCCTCTCTTCTTTTTTATACTCTGTAGCTCCTGCTTGATTTTGCTTCTAATCCCCTTGTGGAGGCTTCCATTTGTGGATGGACATTTTATGGTTACACAACCTGGTCACATTTCTATAATCTTTTTATATGGACTATAAACTGAAGGACCTATAAATAAATGGTTGTGGAACAAATCATTTGAGTTTCCATTATTTCTTATGGGGAAATTCGCTTTGATATTCAAGTGCTTTGGATTACAAGCATGTTTCTGGAACTAATTATGCTCGTAATCCAAGGTTTTACTGTATTCAAAAATGTGGGTTACACTAGGTAGAAGGAGAGGAGTCATGAACCGGCCACTGTGGCTATTATCCTGAAGCTCTAAAGTGAACATAGAGGAGATTGATGAACAGGGATTTATAGAATCTTGCACTGATCACCAACCTAAACCCCCCTACAGGGGTCTCTGGCTCACAGATGACCTGGGGCCATGCTATAGAAATCCTGCATAATAATAATAATAATAATAATAATAATAATAATAATAATAATGGGAGGGAGCCATCGCTTATCTGTCAGTACACGTAAGTGCAAGTGATCAGGTAGCTTAACATTCATCCAGGTCAATTCTACTAAGCACAGAAAAGTCTGCAGAGCCCTGTGTAGCCCTAATGCTATGTTTCTGGGTCCACACCAAATTCTTAAAGCCACAGCGATAAGTTTCTAGGTTCCCCCCCTTAGTGTAGCCCTAATGTTATGTTTTTAGTCAACACCCCCCCATGGAGCCCTGTTGGTATGTTTTTGGTACCCCTAATGCTGTTTCTGGGTCCCCCTTTCCCACCTCAGAGCTCTAGCAGGTATGTTTCTGGTTTCTACACTTAAAACCTTACTTAATACGTTTTTGGTCTTTCTTTCCCATTTTGATCCCTACTGAATATGTTTTTTTTTCCAGGAAAAGTCTAATACACAGCACTCAGTTAGCCCATTAGATCCCTACCAAATGAGATCCCCCCACAAACACATACTGCCCACACACACACACACATAATCAAACCCCTAATGGTATGCTTATGGGTCCCACCCCGTAAACTTAGAGCTCTGGCATGAATGTTTCTAGATTCCCCACTTGGACCCTTTCCTAATATGTTTCTGGATTTCTTTCCCACCTTGGACTTCTACTGCATATATTTTACCATGGGAAAATGTTCTAAGTCCAGTGCACATCGCTTAATTTCCCCCTTGGAACTCTCTACTCAACTGAAGGCCTAATGATATGATTCCGGATTTCCCTCCTACCAGGTATGATTATAATTTCCCCACTGAATATGTTTCTGGTCATCCTCGCCCCCACCGCTCAACCCTTCTGGACACCTACTGAATACTTTACCATACCTGCCCGTAAGGAACCTTTTCTGATCTTCTACAAAAAGATCCATAAATTCCTGAAGATATTTCTCATCCAGGGAATAGGTGGTCACTGGATATGGACTTGGTTGTCGCTTGTAACCTGAACATCAAAAACAGTTTTTTAGTTATATGCACTAGGACTACTTTTTCCATAGAGGATCCTGCAGCAAATAAGTCATCTGTTAAATTTCTCCTCACACCTGACTGAGCTAGCAACTCGCAGCCCTGAAAATACATACAGTATCTCTTTCTATGAGAGGCGATAGAAAAACCAAGGAAACCACCAAAAGTCAAGACAGTTGTTTCAGCATTTTTGGATCAACAACTATCCCATATCTGGCCATCTTAAAGTGGCCCTGGGTTGTTTGTACACAAGACACAAAACTCTATAAAACAAATGGCAATATAGTGCATGTACCTTTCTGGTGGCCCATTTTTTGAAACACAGGTACTTTGCTTCACCGTAACCCCTGCAGGGTGGGTGGAATATCTGTTACCTCCGTAGCACATTGTAGTTTCTCCCACTAGCTCATACGCATTGTAGAGATGTACATGCCACAGGGTGGAACCACAGTGTGTGGCTGGAGAGCAGGTATTCATACTTGAAAGTATGGAATATTTGCAGCGGCCAGGAAGAAGCAAAGCAATGGTGTTTCAGGAAAAGGAGTTTTGGAAAGGTATGTACTGTATATTGCCTAATCTTTTACAGATTTTTGCCTTGAGTACAAATGACTCTGTGGCTACAGGGTCACTTTAAAGCAAACCTACTTAAAGAATATGTAAACCCAAATTTCACATTCCTGATATGAGCCTGCTGTATCATGTATTTGTATGAAAAGGTATCCTGTTATCTTTGTATTGCTGCCTTTGTGTGAAATACCTGGTGTTCCTGTCAGTCCCTATATTTTTCTATTAAAACTAACCACACTATGCATTAAAGTAAAGTGTGGTCAATTCTCTAGCTGTGCAGACTTGTCCTGACAAACACCCCTTGTGCAGCCAATCACTGGCAAGATCAGTGTGCTGCTGTTTCTCCTCCCCTAGCTCTTATGCAGCTGAGAACAGAGGATATGTGATCATTTATAGAAAAGGGGGAAAAAAAAGGTATTTATAATGTTTTTTATGTCTATACATGAATGTTTTGCCTTTCATTTCTATTTTAAACTGAATGGATAGTTGTACAAGGTAAGGGTTTACATATATTTCAAAGAACACATTTTAAAGTCCTGCTTATTAGCAAACACCAGAATGCCTGTTACAATCATTATTGACTACAAAAAGCTCCCCTGTGTGCTTCACATAAACTAATTTAAAATTCAATTGCACAACCAAATTGTATTACAAAATGTGTAAAAATCACATAAATATTGAAATAAAACACAGCTAGTGCTACAAGGTAATTAACAATCCCGGTTAAGTGCGGTTATCTCCGGTCTCCTTGGGCGGCTGCTAGTAAAACCAGTTGTGCCTTCAGGCAACATGCGCCCGCCGGCCGTCGCCGGCGGTGGGGGAAAAGAAACTAATAGTGCCATCATATGATTAATGCCACAGTGTGATTAATAGTCCATAGCAGATGTCAATCCACATAGTTCCTATGGAGCGGGGCTCTCCAAGAGATGTTACAAATACTCTATCAAGGGGGGGCAACCAAATAGCAACCGAGGAAGTAATTAGAGACCAAATCGACTGGGAAAGGAGGCTGAGCCGATGCCTCATACGGAGAAACGCGTCGGGTGGAGCTGTAGGACCTGACGTCATCACGCACCAGCTGGCTGGCTTGAGCCGCAGCTGCTAGTTCTTATCGATACACCATTTTTATCATTGGATGTCAGTTGCTTACTATTAACATTTTATTAGAATAAAGAAGCCTTTTTGAGTACTGCACCATGAAGTCATTTTTCTGCCTTTCATAAACACGCTCCATGAGCGATCTTACCCTGATAAGGGTTCCACAGAACAAAGTTACTGCAACGGCCGGTGAAGTGTTTGTTGAGGAGAGGTTCTCAATATCGAATGATCGGATTAATACACCGCCCTGAGTTGACGGATCCCTCCCACATATGCCTATATGATCTCTATAATCTGAGATCCAACAGATCTGGTAAGCAGCCGTTTGGTCTTTAATTACTTCCTCGGTTGCAATTTGGTTGCCCCCCTTGAAGAGTGGGGTGAATAGAGTATTTGTTACATCTTTTGGAGAGCCCCGCTCCATAGGAACTATGTGGATTGACATCTGCTATGGACTATTAATCTTTCTGTGGCATTAATAATATGATGGCACTATTAATTACCTTGTAGCACTAGCTGTGTTTTATTTCAATATTTATGTGATTTTTACACATTTTTTAATACATTTTGGTTGTGCAATTGAATTTTGTTACACATATCTATAAGCCGAATATTTAGGTTTTCGATTTTTGCAGCACCACCTCTTTTGCGTTTTTTGTTAACACATATACCTTAATCTGTGTCACATTTTTATATATACATATATTTTCAAATATAGGTATATGCACATTTATTAGAGGGTTAGCGCGGATATTTCACCTTATACACATAAACTAATTTCACCTTTTTATTTTTTACTGATATCTCTAATTTGGACAAGAAGCATGTACCACAGGGATATCCCGGATTTATGAGCCCCTACATGCTGCATTTTACCCTACTGAATATTGTTTCTGTTGTTCTCTGGCTGGGGGACATGATATTGCTAACCAAGCTGCGAGTTAATTGTGCTCACCTTCTGTTGGAATATTACAAATCATCTATCTACACGTGTTTGAATACACTTCCAGATACTTGGGCTGCCCGGTTGGTAGCAACTATGCCTGATGTTTGTTTTCTTTTTCTTGTTGTTTTTGATGGGCAGTTTTCTTTTTGTTTTCACATTGCCAGAAATACCCTATTTAGGGTAGACACTGTTGTGTCTCTATGCTGCCTTGCATTGCCGACAGTCCTCTAAACCCGGAGTGGAAGATATGTACCAGCTGAACTCGGTTGGTTTTACACTTTTGGTGCCTTACTGTATTGCTTACGGGGGAAAATGCTGTTCCCATCTTGGCCGGTATACTGTCTGCCACTGGCCACTCACATGCTCCTGTCTCCCTTACGAACCTATAACCCGCCATGAAAAAGGTACAAGTGGTCTCTTGGAACACTAGGGGATACATTCAGCTTTGAAGCTTACCATGATTTTTCAGTGCCTGACCAAGTTTACCCGTCATTCTTTGCTTCCAAGAAACTCTCACTTAACTACGGAAACCCAGTGCTGTTTACATTATTATTGGGTGGGTTACGCCTACCATTCCGTGTGCACTCCATTCTTGGGGTAAGTGTTTTCGTGCATGGCTCATTGGACTTCCAGGACTATGATGTACTAATTGACTCTGAAGGGCAATTTATCTTTCTACATTATTGTATTGGTAACCTGCTATTTATTTTGGCCTGTCTATATATCCCTTCACCCTTTGTTGTAACGGTACTTCGGCTTTTAAAACCCTATGGCTGCAAGGCCGGACCTACCGTTACTAATAGTCAGGGATTTTAACTGCTGCTTGAACCCTGCTCTAGACAGACACCCGATTCCTCAGACCTTTGCCTCTTTGAAGGATACTCCGCTCCCTTTTCTAAATCTTATGGCACCCTATCTAGGATTGATCTTGGTGTGGGAAACCCAAGCATGCTCCAGTTCGTCTCTGAGGTGGTTTATAGATGTAGTGTATCTGACAATTCTCCCATGGTGGTGAGCCTTGTGGTGACCGTACCAAATACTGTACCCAAAGCTCCGTGGAATATCAATGCTTTCTGGTTGAAACTGTTACATTCACATGCGGAGATAGAGAGAGGCATGCGCAAGTTTTTTGCATATCAGGATCCATCCAGCTTGTATATTGGTCAATGAAGTGTTACTACTGCAGTTATTGAAAGTTTTCAACTCATCCCTTCAACAGGAAGTTTTGCCTTCCACTATGTCAAAGGCGAAAATTATTCTGCTTTTTAAACTGGGCAAAGACCCGGTGGATTCGGGATCATATAGGCCCATATCGCTGCTGCAAAGTGACATAAAACTTCTGGTGAAGGTTTTGGCTATTAGACTGAATGGGGTTATCACATTCATTGTGCACTCTGATCAAGTAGGCTTCATGCCTAATAGGTCCACAGCCATTCATTTAAGACGACTCTTTCTTACCCACCACTTCCCGCCTGCCATATGACAGAATGACGGCTGGAAAATGGTTGCATTATCCTGACTGGATGCCATATGACATCCAGCAGGCTGCACTGCTAATGCGTGCCCCCGGGGGCACGCACCGCAGCGATCGGGGATGACGCGTGTCCCTCGGACAAAGCCCATCCCCGATCAGGGTAAACAGGCAATGAAATTGCCTGTTTACCACATGATCGGCTGTGTCACAAGTATAAACTTTAGAGCCGTTACTAGGTGAGCCCGGATTCTTCTCCTCACACACCGAACGTGTGAGGAGAGAGCAGGGATCAGTGAGTGATTTCGTGTCTGTCTGATTATTTTACACGTTACTGTGCACCACACGGCCCCCCCAATAAAGCGAACCTGTCCCCAGGGTACTGTCACACAGCACCAATACAAACAGAGCTAGACCCCAGGAAGAGGAGCCCAGTACCAGTACCGGAATTACACATCAAACCCAAACAATCCGGGCACAGTGCTACCTTCCCGATGCTCTGGCAAATCCCTTATGGTTGCCTGCCAGCTCAGGGTCAGCTATAATCCCCCCTTTCACCGCACAGCCAGGTGTGCAGCCCAACACTTCTGATTTTTTTATGTAGCAAGGTCTCTGGCCTTGTCCAGTCTAATGAGAACTTTCCAGGCCAAAGATAGCTGACATCCTTCTGTATGTGGTGGGTTGTGAGGCATAGTGGGTGCAAGGTGGACAAAGTTATTGGGTGTCAGACACTTCTTGGATGTAAAAGAGGTTTTAGTTCTCTTAACAGTCCTTTTTGTATTTTTGGGGGAATGAGGGTAAGGGCCAGGACACCCTTTAGTAGTTGTAAATTCAATTGGCAGACACCGAGACTTCAATAGCAGGACAGCCGTGCAGGGAAAGGTCACAGCAAGGCGCCACATCCGCACATGCAGGAATGCTGTCTCCTATGGCAACAGTCTTTAACAGTTCCCAACTCAAACGTAACAGTTCCTTCAGCTTCTGCCTCTTGTAGTTCTTTAACACTAAGCTCCCGGTCTCTCACTAGACCCTTTGATTCACTAACTCTGAATCCCTTAAACTCCTCCAATCTTTGCGGTGGTATCTCCCTCAAGCGTCACCGAAGCTTCCCTGCTGGGTCCCTAGCTTGGCACTCCAGATACTTCTCAAGATTCACCCCTGCTGACTGTCTCGTTCCCTGGCTTGACTCACAAGGCTGCTCTGCAAGCATCACCTCTGCTGGTTGGGTCCCTGACTTGATCACCACCTGAAGTTTCCCGATTCTCCACTATGCCTGTTTGGCGAGAATGCTGCTTCGGTACTTGCTTCAGTTATTCACTGTGGTCCCTGGTAATAAGGTGGTTGGTCCCTTTGTGGCGACAGCTTCCCTTCAACCTTCGACCACTGACAGGTTCTCCAGCCATCAGAACAGTCACTTCTGGTTGGACTGCAAGCCGCAATCCCAACCCTGCGCTGCTCTCTTACTTCTGGATAGGCCCTCACACAGCCTAGCAGCCAGATGCCCCTGGGATAGGCCCGATCTAAGTCCTAGCAGCCCGGGGCACTAGACACACCTCCACCCAGACAGCGGTCCAGGTTGCACAGAACATTGATCACCTGACTCCACCCGAATATATAGGCTCTCCCATCAGGCCAAGGGATTCAAGAAAACCCCTGCTCATTGGCTGAGATAACCCATATACCCATAACCTGACCTTGAGTTGTCCTTCTCATATATAGTACGACCAAGTGCCCGGCCACGTAGTGGTAGAAGAGAAAAGTACAACCAGGCCAAGCTTAGGGAGAAATCAATGGATCTCTAACAAATGACCAGGGTAACTACTCCTGTCAAGTAAATTTGTGAGAAGCATCCCTGACAAAACCCCAGGGTGCTACATCCGCAACTAGGTTATTTTTTATTTGTGTTTCCCAGAAGATTTGCTGCAGCATATAGTGGACCAAACAAATCTCTATGCAGAGCAATTTACTGCCTCCAACCCCAATTTGTCCTACGCCCAAAAACGGAAAACCAACTCTGCACCTACCTCAAATATATTGAAGACATGGTCACTGCCCTGATTTACCAGCAAGGACCCGCCCCAGGAAGCATTCGCTCAGATAGTGTGAGTCGACTTTATGAGCAACATTTTCCCTATAATATTCCCCCCACAGAATCAGGGACAAGATGGCAAAATAAATGTCGTGTATGCAGCAGAGGAAGAGTTAGAAGAGATACCAGTTATTATTGTCCCCAATGTCCCTCCCAACCTGGCCTATGCATCGGAGATTGCTTCAGAAGTTATCACACATCCATTAGATATTAGTTCCCCTTTTAACATAACGTCATTTACCCATTTCAAATACCTGTGCGGATCATTTGCTTGCTACCATGTTTCTACCTTCCACGTTAACTGACCCTGGCCTGTTTACCAACGATGCCTTTGCCTGCCGTTTTAAACCACGTTTCTGATTTCCACGTGCACCGACCTTGGCCTGTTAATCGACCATGTTTTTTGCCTGCCACTTGGACTGATCTTTTGCCTTTCTACTTTAGTATACAGGGGTCTCACATATGTGAGGGGCTTCAGAATAGCGTTCTGAGTAGAGAAAACTAGTTTTGGGTTTCCTGTGTTCCCAGAACAGGGTCTGGAGTCCAGAGGCTTCAAATAGATTTGGGTGGGAGAAGCCTCTACCCTTGTCCCCCTGGCCCTAAGCTTGATGGTCCTTCCTGCTGCCTGGACCAATACATTGTCTGTGCTGACCATATTGCTGCCTGTAATGAACCAGGACTTTATAGACCATGTTTTTTCCTGCAGTCTGGACCAATACTTTAGCTGTGTTGACCATATTTCTGCCTGCTGCTACTGACTATGGACAGTATTTCTGCCTGGATGATTCCTTTTGCAGCTGCTGATCACATCTCTAGTATATCTGGTGCGCCGGCCGTCGCACACAGATCAACCCGTCCTACTGAACGATCAGTGAAGGCACGTTGTGACGTCAGCGTGCCGCTCGCTCCTACGCGGCGTTTCGTGATAGGTCACGTCGTCCAGGGGCCCCTGGACGACGTGACCTATCACGAAACGCCGTGTAGGGCGAGCGACGCGCTGACGTCACAACGTGCCTTCACTGATCGTTCAGTAGGACGGGTTGATCTGTGTGCGACGGCCGGCGCACCAGATATACTAGGCTTGTCAAACTTGAATTGATGTAAGTGTTTATCTATTTACTTTTTAATAAAACTCAAAGGATTTTACACTATGGGAGCGCCTATGTTCTCTTTCATTTTATACACCTGTGGTTGAGCCTATTCGTTCTGTGAGGAGGGCTGGGATTATCAAGATTTTTTCCAGAGGAGACCTAGAATCCATTGCCAATTTTCAAGTAGCCCAGCAGCTGTTCCTTTGGTCGATTCGGCAGGAGCTAGTATTTACCAGCCTTCCCTGATCCTCTGTAGCGGGGGATCATGGGGTTCCGGTAAGCAGACACCCCTTCTGTTTTGGTGGCGGATCTTTCCCTCTTAAGATTCATTTTGGTACAAATCACTACATTTATGGAACTTTCGATTTGAGGACTATACTTTACATTTAATATTTATTTATTTATCACTACCTATTTTTGGTCTATGTCACAATTTTGTGGTTTAGTATCTTTTTGCATGAGTGAAGTGAGTTGGGCAAGTTTATTACTGTATTTTGGTTGTGTTTGCTTTTTATGAATTTGATCAATCTCACTATTTTTGATTCACTTCACATTCAATAGCTAATTAGGGCAATTCTATTGTTTTCTTTTTTCTGCACTGGACTTATGTTATTCAGGAGAATTGCTGCTGTCACTATTTTTGTTCACTCATTATTTGTTTAATTGTGTGATTATTTAGCGCAGTTTGATCCCCCCTTTGATCACATCTCTGCCTGCTACCTGGACCAATGCTTTGGCTGTGCTGACAGTATCTCTGCCTGCACTAACTGTGGACAGTGTTCCTGCCTGCCTGCTGCCTGTACGATTGCTTTTGCTGTCGCTGACAACATCCCTGTCTGCTGCCTGGACCGAAGCTTTCCTCTGTGAACCACTGTACTACTAAAACCACAGGTAATCTTTTGTTAATTGGTATGTACATGCTATGTGTTAAAAATATGAAGGGCCTTCAAAAATAAAAAAAAGATATATGTTTTTATTTTTTTCCACATTTTCCAAAAACTTGTGAAATAAAATGACATGTTCAAAAGACTCATAATGCCTCATACAATATACCTTGGTGTGTTTGCTTTCCAAAATTGTGTCATTTTGTGGGCATTTCTATTGTACTTGTGCTCTAGGGCCTTCAAAATTGTGATAGGTAATCATGAAATTATAGGTGTAATTTATGCTCCTGGAATGCCTGGGGGTGCTACATTGATGTTGGGCTGCTGTATGTGGCCAGGCTGTGTAGAAGTCTCACACATGTGGTATTGGCATACTCAGGAGGAGTAGCAGAATGTATTTTGGGGTGTCATTTTTGGTATGTACATGCTGTGTGTTAGAAATATCTTATAAATCGACAACTTTGTGTAAAAGAAATACACTTTCATCTTCTTTTGTTGTTTTCCGAAAACCACAGGTAATCTTTTGTTAATTGGTATGTACATGCTATGTGTTAAAAATATGAAGGGCCTTCAAAAATAAAAAAAAGATATATGTTTTTATTTTTTTCCACATTTTCCAAAAACTTGTGAAATAAAATGACACATTCAAAAGACTCATAATGCCTCATAGAATATACGCTGGGATGTTTACTTTCCAAAATGGGGTCATTTTGTGGGTGTTTCCATTGTCCTGGTGCTCCAGGGCCTTCAAAAGTGCGATAGGTCATCATGAATTTATATGTGTAATTTATGCTGTTAGAACGCCTGGAGGTGCTACTTAGAAGTCGGGCCTCTGTATGTGGCCAGGCTGTGTAAAAGTCTCACACATGTGGTATCGCCATACTCAGGAGCAGTACCAGAATTTGGGGTGTAATTGCAAGTATGCATATGCTTTGTGTGAGAAATAACTTGTTAATATGACAATTTTGTGTAAAAAAATAAATAAAAAATCTTTATTGTCCCAAGAATTGTGGGAAAAATTACAACTTCAAAAAACTCACCATGCCTCTTACTAAATACCTTGGACTGTCTACTTTCCAAAAAGGGGTCATTTGGGGGATATTTGTACTGTCCTGGCTTGTTAGTGTTTCTCTAGAAATGAGCCCGTCAGTACATCAGGTGTGATCAATTTTCAATGATTGGCACCATAGCTTGTAGACTCTATAACTTTCACACAGACTAAATAATATATACTAATTTGGGCTATTTTTTTTACCAAAGACATGTAGCAGTATAAATTTTGGCACACATTTCTGAAGAAAAATGACTTGACATAATTTTACAAAGAAACAAAAAAAAGTGTTTGTTTTTCAAAAATTTCTGCTCTTTTTTCGCTTATATCGCAAAAATAAAAAACCCAGCGGTGATTAAATACCACCAAAAGAAAGCTCTATTTGTGTGAAAAAAATGATAAAAATTTTGTTTGGGTACAGTGTAGCATGACTGAGTAATTGTCATTCAAAGTGTGAGAGCACTAAAAGCTGAAAATTGGTCTGGGCAGGAAGGGGGTATAAGTGCCCTGTATTGATGTGGGTATTATGCAGTCCCCAGCGGATTATATTGGTAGCAGGGCCTTGCTGTCTCTGGATACTACAAAAGCATTTGATAGCCTAGACTGGACCTACTTATGGGCGGTGCTGAGGAAATTCGGGTTTGGAGAAGAATATATCTCCTGGATACGACATCTGTATAGCCATCCACAGACGGCTATTCGGGCATCTGGTAAGCTATCTCATACCTTTAATTTAGGCAGGGGTACTGGGCAGGGGTGCCCTCTATCACCTCTCTCTTTTGCCTTTGCGATTGGGATTAGGTCGAATCCAGGTATTGTTGGCTTCTGCTACAGCTCAGTGCAGGAGAAAATAATTCTGTAAGCAGATGACACACTGCTGATGTTAGGTGACACAGATACCTCCCTGCAGTAATCTATGGTAACTATTACAGCATTCGGCAGGTTCTCGTGACTTACCATAAATTGGTCAAAATCCGCTTTAATGCTACAAGATGGAGATGGCACCCAAGTTGTGGCCTCGGCATGCCCTATTCCAATTACTGCCTCCTTTAAGTACTTAGGGGTCCAGGTGTCCCCCTGCCCCCAGGATTTTTGTAGATTAAATATTTTCCCGCTTCTGCAGCGCTTCAGAGATCGCATTAAAACATGGAATTCCTTACATCTTTCGGTAGCAGGGAGAGTACATTTTATTAAAATTATACTTATGCCCCAATTGTTGTACTTCCTCCACAATACTCCTATGGTAATCTCATTGAAAATCATTAGGATTGTCAACTCCCTCTTCTCCCCTGTACTTTAATTTGGAAAGATTGTACAGCCAAGAATCAAGTTAGAACATTCACAATGATACAGATGGAGGGCTGGCTTTGCCCAACCCTTGGATTTACTACCTGGTGGCGCAACTTCAGCACCTTATTGGTACTATGTGTGAGGAAGCTGTACAGGAGGGTTCCATTAGTGGTTCCTTTTTAACTGTGATGCTATATATACACACACACACACACACACACACACTATTTGTAGGACCTCTATTCTATAGGCTTTGGAAGTTCAAGCACAAACCTTACCCAACTTATAGCCTTATTCAGAAAGTATGGAACAAAACCAAATACCTTCAGAAGGTGAATGGATATACTGAGTACAGTCCCGTCTTGTTTAATGACACTTACCTGGAATTGGCTAAATACAATCCGGGGTTAGATGGAAGTGTTATGGAGTCACGCATCTCAAACAAATCTTTCATAATGGAGTACTTCTGTTGTTTGCTGCTCTCCAGGTGAAGTTTAAATTGCCCTCCTACTTTTACTACTTACAATTATGCCATGCAATTCAAGCTCAGAGCAAATCATCGGAATGGCTATTGTCCCCAACTCTGATTTTCCTATTAGGGATGCCGAGACTTTAAGGGCTTCATATCACAAAGCTACGCTATGCATTTACAGTCATATTTGAAACAGCATCCTCGTAAGAGTGATGGAGCGCTGAGAACAGGATGTAGGTCAATAAACAGGTGATCAGTGGGAGGAGGCTTTTCAGTCAGTGGTGACATGTTCACTCAATGTGACGCAATGGCTGACCCAATTGTATATTTTACTAAGGGTGCATTACATTCCCCATATGCTTCACATAATGAGACTGCAAACAGAGTCCACATGTTCTAGATGTAGGTGTGACCATGGAGACTTAATCCATCTTCTGTGGAGGTGTCCAAAATTCCACCTTTATTGGGCAGGAGTGGTGCACAAGTTAAATTCAATTGTCCAAGTGTCTCTTCCAGTTGACCCAAAACTCTGTCTACTAGGAATACTGGAGGAATTGGACTGGGCTAATCACACTAGAGAAGCCATAGGACGAGTCCTGTTTCAGGAGCGTAAACGAATTATGCTGCACTGGAAGTCCTACGGTTGGGGAATGAATTAAAACCGTGGGTGACATGCTGAGGATGGAGACATTTATATACCAGCACCGGGGGTGCGCGCCTAAATATGAAAAACTGTGGGCTTCCTGGTCGGGTGTTCCTGGGCTTGCCGCCGTGGATCTGATCATGGACAAGTTACTTAGACTTAATGCTGGCTGAGGTTTTAGTTTCAATACCTGCTGGGGTTGTATCTGTTATTTGTATATTGTCCTTGTAGCAGTTCTGGTCAAATGCTAGGTGTAAGGGATTACTAACCAAAAAGGTTAAAGGTTTTACGTTTTGCTTCACTGTATAAAATCCTCCTATTGAATATACTGTATAATGTGTCACATGGTACTGTCTGGCAATGTAATGTTATGCAATTCTATAATAAAGTTTCTTATGGAAAAAAAAAAGATATATAATTTTGCTGTACACCCACCTGGAAGTGTCCCTTCCTGGAACTGCAGAAACATTCTCACTTCATGTCCATTCTTATGGAGGATCTGGGAGATCTGATCCATCAGGAGGTAATGACTCCCACCTGCAAACACAAACAATGAAAAGCACATAGGCTTGGAGGTTTTTGCCTTGTAGCACTAGGCACAGTGGTTCAAACCCCAACCATGACTACCTGCATGGAGTTTGAATGTACTCCCTGCACTTGTGCAGGTTTCTTCTCGGTACTCTGGTTTCCAGCACTTCAGAGATGCTGGCAATTGGCCATAGCATGTGTATGTATGCGACATAGGGACCTTAGACTGTCAAGCTCCTTGAGGACAGGGGCTCGTTTGCATGTACAATATACATACTTTATGTAAAGTGCTATGCAAATTTTCGCTGCTATATGAATCATTGTAATAAGTAAAAAACACAAAATGTGTTTCTGACATCTTAGGAGAAGTCTTAGAAACGAGGACAAAGAAAATAAATTTAAGATAAATTCTTATTTTTCTCCACTCTAAACTAAAAAAAACCCTCCTCCACTGAACCAATCTCCCCAAAACCCCTCTCAGCAGCTGCGTACTTACCTCCACTCTGACCACCTGTTGTGTTAAGGGACCACAGGGCTAGAACAAAGCTAAGTAAGCATCTGCAAGAGGGAGTTAACACAGTGTAGTTTAGGATGACGCAGGTGGGTGGATTAAGGGTTGATTTAAAGGTATAGCTTTAAAGGTATGCAAAGATAATAATATTAGAGGGTGCAGTTATTGCTGGCAGAAGCTCTCATTTCATTGTGTGCATGTTCCAGAGCAATATTGAAGCTATACTACAAGTTAAAAAACCAAGCAAAGCAACTCATACATCATACCCCTTTACAGCATACCATTTTTCAGTTCTTAGTAGAGGGCTGCAGGATTAGAATCTCAGATAGGTTTTTGTGGCTGCCCATATCCTGCTGACCCCTCATACTCTGCCCTGCTGACCCCTTGTACTCTTCCCTGCTGAGCCCTGTACTCTGCCCCACAAACTACTTACATCTTTACTCTGACCTATAAACTACTGACCCTCGTCAATGCCCTTTAAATGAGTGACATGTGTACTCCTTCTCACAGGCTACTGACCTCTACATTGTCCCACATATTACTTACTCCTGTATACTGCCCTACAAACTACTGATCCTCATACTCTACCCTACATACTTATGACCCCTGTACACTCTCCTACAAATTCCTGACCTTTGCACTTTGCCCTATGAACTTCTAACCCCTGTACACTGCCCTGCTGACCTCTATACACTGCTATACAAACTACTGACCCCTGTAAACTGCCTTACAAACTAATACTTCTACTCTGCCCCACAAACTACTGACCTCTGTACACTGCCCTACAAACTACTGACCCTTATACTCTGCCTCACAAACTACTGACCCCTGAACTCTGCCTTACAAACTTCTGACCCCTGTACACTGCCCTACAAACTACTGACCCCTGCACTCTGTCCCACAAACTTCTGCCCCCTGTATGCTGTCGTGCTGATCGCTACAAACGGCCCTATAAACTACTGACCCCTGTATACTGCCCTACAAACTACTGACCCCTATGCTCTGCCCCACAAACTACTGACCCCTCTACTCTGCCCCACAAACTACTGACCTCTCTACTCTGCCCTGCTGGCACTCTGTACTCTGCCCTGCTGACCCCTGTACAAGGTCATCTAGAGTCCAGGGCAAACATACCAAACTGCACCCCCCCCCCACCAAGATGTATAGGCATTATGAGTCAGAACACCCCCCTCCCCCCCAAAAAAAAAAAATTAAAAAAATTGAGCACTAATCAGCCTGCTTAAGCCCTAAGCGTACACTCCCTCTCTTCCCAGTAAAATCTCCCGTGTCAGCACTAATCTTTGCCCCCCCCATCCCCCCTCCAAGCTCAAATACTCTCTCGTTTCAAATCACCCCTCCTAGTGCAAATCCTCTACCCCTTAAAATTCCCCTCCAAGCACAAATTCCCCCCCCCCCACTCCAAATCCCCACTCCCAGCACTAATCCCCCCCCCCCCCCAGCTCCTCCAAATTTCCCCTCCTAGCATAAATAACCCCAATCATCCCTACTAGCACAGCACTAGCCCAATCATGCCTACTAGCACAATCATCCCTACTATCACCCCTAATTTTCCCTTCTAGAACAATTCTTATTCCCTGTCACCCTCCAAATTCCCCCTCCCAACACAAATCCCCCCAATGTCCTGGAGGTACCCCCCACTCTCACATGATACTACAATGACCCGGGCAGCCGCTCCTTCTGACCACCCCTTGTCCTGGCCCTGCTTGCTGACCCGTGTACTCTTCCCTGCTCAGCCCTGTATTCTGCCCTACAAACTACTGATCCCTGTATTCTGTCCCACAAACTTCTAACTCCTGTATACTGCCCTGCTGACCTCTGTACACTGTCCTACATACTACTGACCCCTATACACTACCCTACAAGCTACTAATCCCCATTCTCTGCCCCACAAACTAATGACCCCTCAGTATTCTTGCCTACAAACTACTGACCTCTGTACTTTGCCCTACAAACTACTGATCCCTGCACTCTGTCCTATAAACTACAAATATGCACAGTGTTAAGCAATTTAAAAAAAAAAAAATCTCAAATCCAGCATTTGTAATTTGGACCATTTTGCACTTAACCACATGCATATAAATGCATGTACATGTGTACCTGTTTAATTGTATTCTAGTGCGTGAAGAATTATACACTTCTAGGTGCTGTACGAATGTATATGCATCTAAAGGCACATAAATCGCAAGTAGTGTTACAGTATGTACCATGACATGCGTTTTCTATGCTGGGCGTTTCTGGCAGCAATATCTGGCATACGTATAAAGATTTTAATTACACCTGTGAACATGAGCCCTTAGCAAGAACAGCAAGAAGGTAGGGAAACCCATGTTGGTTTGGAAATGGCAATACATACAGTATTGACATTTTGTCATGTTACAACCAAAAACTTAAATGTATTTTATTGGGATTTTATGTGATAGACCAACACCAAGTGGCACATAATTGTGAAGTGGAAGGAAAATGATAAATGGTTTACAAAATTTTTTACAAATAAAAATGTGAAAAGTGTGGCGTGCATTTGTATTCAGCCCCCTTTACTCTGATACCCCTAACTAAAATCCAGTGGAACCAATTGCCTTCAGAAATCACCTAATTAGTAAATAGAGTCCACCTGTGTGTAATTTAATCTCAGTATAAATACAGCTGTTCTGTGAAGCCCTCAGAGGTTAGTTAGAGAACCTTAGTGAACAGACAGCATCATGAAGGCCAAGGAACACACCAGACAGGTCAGGGATAAAGTTGTGGAGAAGTTTAAAGCAGGGTTAGGTTATAAAAAAATATCCCAAGCTTTGAACGTCTCACGGAGCACTGTTCAATCCATCATCAGAAAATGGAAAGAGTGTGCAAATGGATTATGCAAATGGAAAGAGTAGGCAAAAAGAGTACGCAACTGCAAATCTACCAAGACATGGCCGTCCACCTAAACTGATAGGCCGGGCAAGGGGAGCCTTATTTAGTGAAGCAGCCAAGAAGCCCATGGTAACTCTGGAGAAGCTTCAGAGATCCACAGCTCAGGTGGGAGAATCTGTCCACAGGACAACTATTAGCCGTGCACTCCACAAATCTGACCTTTATGGAAGAGTGACAAGAAGAAAGCCATTGTTGAAAGAAAGTCATCAGAAGTCCCGTTCGCAGTTTGCGAGAAGCCATGTGGGGGACACAGCAAACATGTGGAAGAAGGTGCTCTGGTCAGATGAGACCAAAATGGAACTTTTGGCCTAAAAGCAAAACGCTATGTGTGGAGGAAAACTAACATCGCACATCACCCCGAACTCACCATCCGTGAAACATGGTGGTGGCAGCATTATGTCGTGGGAAGGCTTTTCTTCAGCAAGGACAGGGGAAGCTGGCCAGAGTTGATGGGAAGATGGATGGAGCCAAATACAGGGCAATCTTAGAAGAAAACTTGTTAAAGTCTGTAAAAGACTTGAGACTGGAGCGGAGGTTCACCTTCCAGCAGGACAACGACCCTAAACATACAGCCAGAGCTACAATGGAATGGTTTAGATCAAAGCATATTCATGTGTTAGAATGGCCCAGTAAAAGTCCAGACCTAAATCCAATTGAGAATCTGTGGCAAGACTTGAAAATTGCTGTTCACAGACGCTCTCCATCCAATCTTACGGTGCTTGAGCTATTTTGTAAAGAAAAATGGGCAAAAATGCCATTCTCCAGATGTGCAAAACTGATAGAGACATCCCAAAAAGACTTGCAGCTGTAATTGCAGTGAAAGGTGGTTCTACAAAGTATTGACTCGGGGGGGCTGAATACAAATGCACGCCACATTTTTCAGATATTTATTTAAAAAAAAATGTTGAAAAACATTTATCATTTTCCTTCCACTTCACAATTATGTGCCACTTTGTGTTGGTCGAGAGAAAAAGAGAGCGGTCTGGATGCTGCCTCTTAATATAACACAACTCCATCCCTATTAAACATACAAAACAAGAAAAATTCGCCCATGGGACTTTAAATGAGTTGGTCATAGAGGTCATGATAGGTAGTATAAAGATTTATTGAAGTTCCAAAAACATGATTTACGATGAGCATAAAAACATCATAGGGCATGATTAGACCATTGACATGTTGGTTACAGTAATAAAATACATGGTATACATATTCAACTTTTGTACTCGACGCGTTTCGCGAGCTCTGCTCGCTTCCTCAGGAGTTGGTGTATATGCAGGATATCTACAAAATAATAATAGGTATCGATAAGATATAACATTCAATGATGATTATGGTCAGAAAAGAAGCACGTGGCCTAAAAGAGGTACCCCATACTTGCATTATGGTCAATGGGTCCATAGGACTGGTCTGCAAAGGCAACAGCGGAAAGTGCTCCCACCGGGAGATGAAGGGGCGTAGCCCGCAGCAACCGAGCGGGGGTCCAGTAGAGGGCGGACATGGCGAGGAAAGAGAAAGGGAATGTTGTATATCCTAGGATGCCCCAATGGCCATATATGTCATGACAACTGTAATAAAAATTATATATATATATGTATCTGGGTCAGAATGAAACTTAAATAGTTTAAGAGTATAAATAGTATGATATCATTCTTATATAGAGAAATCCGTGACATAGTAGGCGTGGATGCAAACAGAAAAGAAAGGAAAATAATAAGGTGTGAAGGATGCATGGTGTGAAAATGAAAAGAAAGAGATTGTGTTCCTTAGTGTGTCTCATTAGCCATGTATAGTATGATAACAGTGTTGGCAGTAAAATATATGTAGATCTGATGGTAAACACCATAAAGGTGAGATAAATATAGGTATCTTTTTATGTCCATGTAGTATACTAAAATGAGAAGAGAGCACAGATAAACAAGGGTGGATATGAACACAATACGAAGAGTAGGATAAAAACAAACCAAAATAAAGGAAGGAAAGAAAGAGAGATGTTTCTTGCTATTTAGTAATGAGTATAACAATTCACACATAGTATGTGCAAGTGAAATTGAGTAAGAATAAAATGACATATTAAATGATTGTGATGTGCTTACCCATGTGTAGGACCTCTCAGATGTGAGGGAACAATCCAAGTGAGGAGAGAAAGAAGAGTTCGCCATGTCACAGCCTCCAGACTTAAATCCCCGAGCGGGAGCATTGGGCTACGCCCCTAACGCTATACGAACGTGGCTAAGGTGGACGCCCGCGCTGCGCATGCGCGAGCTCCTTCAGCCAACGGGATGACGCACTGCACGCCAGAACGTGGAGCCACAGGGATGCGGAAGTCACACGATGGGTGTAGATGTATGGCACCGATGTAAAGGTGGCCCCACCCATACAAATATTGGAGGGGAGGGGACAGCAGGGAGGAGAAAAGCCCCCCATTTATACATCGCAGCTCCCGGAAAGGAGAAAGAAAACCGCGGCCACAGATGGACACAGCACATAGGAGACACTACCATAAACCACCCAGAGTGGCATGAAGGAGTGATATAGTACTCATATATACATGTGTGATGGCAATTAATAATAGTAGGTATGACCACGAGAGCAGCAAACAGACCAAGTGGGCTAATAGGTGTCTTCCACCTTAATAATTCGAGAGAAAAAGAGAGCGGTCTGGATGCTGCCTCTTAATATAACACAACTCCATCCCTATTAAACATACAAAACAAGAAAAATGTCTCGAATTATTAAGGTGGAAGACACCTATTAGCCCACTTGGTCTGTTTGCTGCTCTCGTGGTCATCCCTGCGGCTCCACGTTCTGGCGTGCAGTGCGTCATCCCGTTGGCTGGAGGAGCTCGCGCATGCGCAGTGCGGGCGTCCACCTTAGCCACGTTCGTATGGCGTTAGGGGTGTAGCCCAATGCTCCCGCTCGGGGATTTAAGTCTGGAGGCTGTGACATGGCGAACTCTTCTTTCTCTCCTCACTTGGATTGTTCCCTCACATCTGAGAGGTCCTACACATGGGTAAGCACATCACAATAATTTAATATGTCATTTTATTCTTACTCAATTTCACTTGCACATACTATGTGTGAATTGTTATACTCATTACTAAATAGCAAGAAACATCTCTCTTTCTTTCCTTCCTTTATTTTGGTTTGTTTTTATCCTACTCTTCGTATTGTGTTCATATCCACCCTTGTTTATCTGTGCTCTCCTTCTCATTTTAGTATACTACATGGACATAAAAAGATACCTATATTTATATATTTATCTCACCTTTATGGTGTTTACCATCAGATCTACATATATTTTACTGCCAACACTGTTATCATACTATACATGGTTAATGAGACACACTAAGGAACACAATCTCTTTCTTTTCCTTTTCACACCATGCATCCTTCACACCTTCTTATTATTTTCCTTTCTTTCCTGTTTGCATCCACGCCTACTATGTCACGGATTTCTCTATATAAGAATGATATCATACTATTTATACTCTTAAACTACTATTTAAGTTTCATTCTGACCCAGATACATATATATATAATTTTTATTACAGTTGTCATGACATATATGGCCATTGGGGCATCCTAGGATATACAACATTCCCTTTCTCTTTCCTCACCATGTCCGCCCTTTACTGGACCCCCGCTCAGTTGCTGCAGGCTACGCCCCTTCAGCTCCCGGTGGGAGCACTTTCCGCTGTTGCCTTTGCAGACCAGTCCTATGGACCCATTGACCATAATGCAAGTATGGGGTACCTCTTTTAGGCCACGTGCTTCTTTTCTGACCATAATCATCATTGAATGTTATATCTTATCGATACCTATTATTTTGTAGATATCCTGCATATACACCAACTCCTGAGGAAGCGAGCAGAGCTCGCGAAACGCGTCGAGTACAAAAGTTGTATATGTATACCATGTATTTTATTACTGTAACCCACATGTCAATGGTCTAATCATGCCCTATGATGATTTTATGCTCATCGTAAATCATGTTTTTGGAACTTCAATAAATCTTTATACTACCTATCATGACCTCTATGACCAACTCATTTAAAGTCCCATGGGTGAATTTTTCTTGTTTCACTTTGTGTTGGTCTATCACATAAAATTGTAAGCCTGCGGGAAGGAGAGGGGGGAAGCCGGTAGCACTGCGGGGGTAGGGGAACCTGGGGTGAGGGGGAAACGTATGGTGGACAGGGAGGGTGATCAGTGCAGTGGAAGGGTAGGGGGGCAATTACTGGAACTGATCCCCTAAATGGCTCCTTTTGCAGCAGCTGAAATCCAGCGGGAGGGAGAGAAAAAGATGCCAGCTTTCAGCTGCTGCAGAAAGAGCCATGAAGGGGATAGAATTCCAATAGTTGGCCTTCTTCCCCCACCGTGCCACTCACCCTCCCTGCCCACATCTGATGTACCATGCTGTCTGGGCCCCCCACTGGCCTGGGCCTGGTGCAAGAGGACTGGTGGTACCTTATCCACAGCCCTGAATCCCAAACAAGCTATTTTTTGGAGGAGCCTCTGAATGTTTAGAATTTTCTTGGTGTATACAGTATATAAAAGCTGTGCGTAAATATGATAAGGATTGTACCATCTAGGCACACCTTGATGAATTTGGATTTAGCTTTATAAACTGTAGTATTTATCAGATTTGCCTTTAAAACTTTTTTCTTTTTACTAGAGGAAACAGATGTTACAGGCTTTATGGGACAAACCTTTCATTTTCAAATAATATGATAAAATATGGGAAGAAAAAAGAACCCTGTCATACCGTGGAAATATGTCAGTAGAAAACAAAGGTGATTAAGTAGAAAAGTGAAATAATGTGATAATTATAAAAGATAACAGCTTTATACTTTGATGATCTAAACAAAAGTAATATCTGTCTATTTTTTTATTTATACTATTTATTTGCTATGATGGAAGTAACAGGAGGAAACTACATAGTTACATAGTTAGCCTGGTTGAAAAAAGACACAAGTTCATCTAGTTCAACCAATAAAAGGAAAAAATAAATAAATTATACAATCCTATACCCACAGGTGACACAGAGGAAGGCAAAAAAAACCCCAGCAAAGCATGATCCAATTTGCTCCAGCAGTGGTACAAATTCCTTCCTGATCCCCCAAGAGGCAATCGGATATTCCCTGGAATAACTTTACCCAATGTTAGTATCCATTTATATTATGTCATTTTAGGAAAGAATCCAGGCCTTTCTTCAAGCAATCTACTGAGCTGAACAGAACCAGCTCTTGAGGGAGTCTATTCCACATTTTCACAGCTCTTACTGTGAAGAAACCTTTCCGTATTTGGAGATTACATCTCCTTTCCTACAGACGTGAAGAATTCCCCCTTGTCCTTTGTAATGACCTTAAAGTGAATAACTCAACACCAAGTCCACTATATGGACCCCTTATGTATTTATACATGTTGCTCATATCCCCTCCTATGCCCCGTACACACGGTCGGACATTGATCGGACATTCCGACAACAAAATCCTAGGATTTTTTCCGACAGATGTTGGCTCAAACTTGTCTTGCATACACACGGTCACACAAAGTTGTCGGAAAATCCGATCATTCTGAACGCGGTGAGGTAAAACACGTACGTCGGGACTATAAACGGGGCAGTAGCCAATAGCTTTCATCTCTTTATTTATTCTGAGCATGCGTGGCACTTTGTGCGTCGGATTTGTGTACACACGATCGGAATTTCCGACAACGGATTTTGTTGTCGGAAAATTTTATAGCCTGTGTGTGTGGGAAAATCCGATGGAAAATGCATGATGAAGCCTGCACACGGCCGGAATTTCAACAACAAGGTCCTATCACACATTTTCCGTTGGAAAATCCGACCGTGTGTACAGGGCATTAATCTCCTCTTCTCAAGAGAGAATAAATTCAGTTCCTCTAATCTTTCCTCATAGCTGAGCTCCTCCATGCCTCTTATCAGTTTGGTTGCCCTTTTCTGCACTTTCTCCAGTTCCCTGATATCCTTTTTTGAGAACTGGTGCCCAAAAACTGAACTGCATATTCCAGATGAGGTCTTACTAATGATTTGTACAGGGGCAAAATGATATCTCTCTCTGGAGTCCATACCTCTCTTAACCACTTAAGGACCGCCTCACGCCGGTGTACTTCGGCAAGGCACACGTACATGCACGTGATTTGCCTCCCGCGGGTGGGGGGTCCGATCGGACCCCCCCCCCGGTGCCCGAGGCGGTCCTGTTTTGTCCCCCGGCGATCGGAGGTGAGGGGGAGGCCATCCGTTCGTGGCCCCCCCCCTCGCGATCGCCGCCGGCCAATGGGATCATTCCTTTGCTGCTGTATGCTAAACAGCAGCAAAGGAAATTATGTCATCTCTCGGTATTTTCCGTTCCAGCGCCGAGGAGAGAAGACTGAAATGTGAGTGTAAAACACAAACACACACAGTAGAACATGCCAGGCACACAAACCACCCCGATCCCCCCCCCCCCCGATCCCCCCCCAATCACCCCCCCCCCCCCCCCCCCCGTCACAAACTGACACCAAGCAGGCTTTTTTTTTTTTTCTGATTACTGCATGGTGTCAGTTTGTGACAGTTACAGTGTTAGGACAGTGAGTGTTAGCCCCCTGTAGGTCTAGGTTACCCCCCTAACCCCCCCTAATAAAGTTTTAACCCCTTGATCACCCCGTCACCAGTGTCACTAAGCGATCATTTTTCTGATCGCTGTATTAGTGTCGCTGGTGACGCTAGTTAGGGACGTAAATATTTAGGTTCGCCGTCAGCGTTTTATAGCGTCAGGGACCCCCATATACTACCTAATAAATGTTTTAACCCCTTGATTGCCCCCTAGTCAACCCTTTCACCACTGATCACCGTATAAGTGTTACGGTTGACGCTGGTTAGTTCGTTTATTTTTTATAGTGTCAGGGCACCCGCCATTTATTACCGAATAAAGGTTTAGCCCCCTGATTGCCCGGCGGTGATATGCGTCGCCCCAGGCAGCGTCAGATTAGCGCCAGTACCGCTAACACCCACGCACGCAGCATGCGCCTCCCTTAGTGGTATAGTATCTGATCAATATCTGATCTGATCAGATCTATACTAGCGTCCCCAGCAGTTTAGGGTTCCCAAAAATGCAGTGTTAGCGGAATCAGCCCAGATACCTGCTAGCACCTGCGTTTTGCCCCTCCGTCCGGCCCAGCCCACCGAAGTGCAGTATCGATCGATCACTGACACTTACAAAATACTAAATGCATAACTGCAGCGTTCGCAGAGTCAGGCCTGATCCCTGCGATCGCTAACAGTTTTTTTGGTAGTATTTTGGTGAACTGGCAAGCACCAGCCCCAGGCAGCGTCAGGTTAGCGCCAGTACCGCTAACACCCACGCACGCAGCATACGCCTCCCTTAGTGGTATAGTATCTGAACGCATCAATATCTGATCCGATCGGATCTATACTAGCGTCCCCAGCAGTTTAGGGTTCCCAAAAACGCAGTGTTAGCGGGATCAGCCCAGATACCTGCTAGCACCTGCATTTTGCCCCTCCGCCCGGCCCAGCTCAGCCCACCCAAATGCAGTATCGATCGATCACTGTCACTTACAAAACACTTAACGCATAACTGCAGCGTTCGCAGAGTCAGGCCTGATCCCTGCGATCGCTAACAGTTTTTTTGGTAGCTTTTTATTGAACTGGCAAGCACCAGTGGCCTAGTACACCCCGGTCGTGGTCAAACCAGCACTGCAGTAACACTTGGTGACGTGGCGAGTCCCATAAGTGCAGTTCAAGCTGGTGAGGTGGCAAACACAAGTAGTGTCCCGCTGCCACCAAAAAGACAAACACAGGCCCATCGTGCCCATAATGCCCTTCCTGCTGCATTCGCCAATCCTAATTGGGAACCCACCACTTCTGCAGCGCCCGTACTTTCCCCATTCACATCCCCAACCAAATGCAGTCGGCTGCATGAGAGGCATTTTCTTTATGTCCTCCCGAGTACCCCTACCCAGCGAACCCCCCCCAAAAAAGATGTTGTGTCTGCAGCAAGCGCGGATATAGGCGTGACACCCGCTATGATTGTCCCTTCTGTCCTGACAATCCTGGTCTTTGCATTGGTGAATGTTTTGAACGCTAACATTCACTAGTTGAGTATTAGCGTAGGGTACAGCATTGCACAGACTAGGACACACTTTCACAGGGTCTCCCAACATGCCATCGCATTTTGAGAGACCCAAACCTGGAACCGGTTACAGTTATAAAAGTTAGTTACAAAAAAAGTGTAAAAAAAAATAAAATAAAAAATATATAAAATATAAAAAAATAGTTGTCGTTTTATTGTTCTCTCTCTCTCTCTCTCTCTATTCTCTCTATTGTTCTGCTCTTTTTTACTGTATTCTATTCTGCAATGTTTTATCATGTTTGCTTTTCAGGTATGCAATTTTTTATACTTTACCGTTTACTGTGCTTTATTGTTAACCATTTTTTTGTCTTCAGGTACGCCATTCACGACTTTGAGTGGTTATACCAGAATGATGCCTGCACGTTTAAGTATTATCTTGGTATCATTCTTTTCAGCCAGCGGTCGGCTTTCATGTAAAAGCAATCCTAGCGGCTAATTAGCCTCCAGACTGCTTTTACAAGCCGTGGGAGGGAATGCCCCCCCCCCACCATCTTCCGTGTTTTTCTCTGGCTCTCCTGTCTCAACAGGGAACCTGAGAATGCAGCCGGTGATTCAGCCAGCTGACCATAGAGCTGATCAGAGACCAGAGTGGCTCCAAACATCTCTATGGCCTAAGAAACCGGAAGCTACGAGCATTTTATGACTTAGATTTCGCCGGATGAAAATAGCGCCATTGGGAAATTGGGGAAGCATTTTATCACACCGATCTTGGTGTGGTCAGATGCTTTGAGGGCAGAGGAGAGATCTAGGATCTAATAGACCCCAATTTTTTCAAAAAAGTGTACCTGTCACTACCTATTGCTATCATAGGGGATATTTACATTCCCCGAGATAACAATAAAAATGATTAAAAAAAAAATGAAAGGAACAGTTTAAAAATAAGATAAAAAAGCAAAAAAAATAATAAAGAAAAAAAAAAATAAAGCACCCCTGTCGCCCCCTGCTAAGGCGAACGCAAGCGGCGGTCTGTCGTCAAACGTAAACAGCAATTGCACCATGCATGTGAGGTATCACCGCGAAGGTCAGATGGAGGGCAGTAATTTTTGCAGTAGACCTCCTCTATAAATCTAAAGTGGTAACCTGTAAAGGCTTTTAAAGGCTTTTAAAAATGTATTTATTTTGTTGCCACTGCACGTTTGTGCGCAATTTTAAAGCATGTCATGTTTGGTATCCATGTACTCGGCCTAAGATCATCTTTTTTATTTCATCAAACATTTGGGCAATATAGTGTGTTTTAGTGCATTAAAATTTAAAAAAGTGTGTTTTTTCCCCAAGAAATGCGTTTGAAAAATCGCTGCGCAAATACTGTGTGAAAAAAAAAAATGAAACACCCACCATTTTAATCTGTAGGGCATTTGCTTTAAAAAAATATATAATGTTTGGGGGTTCAAAGTATTTTTTTTGCAAAAAAAAATAACTTTTTCATGTAAACAATAAGTGTCAGAAAGGGCTTTGTCTTCAAGTGGTTAGAAGAGTGGGTGATGTGTGACATAAGCTTCTAAATGTTGTGCATAAAATGCCAGGACAGTTCAAACCCCCCCCAAATGACCCCATTTTGGAAAGTAGACACCCCAAGCTATTTGCTGAGAGGCATGTCGAGTCCATGGAATATTTTATATTGCGACACAAGTTGCGGGAAAGAGACAAATTTATTTATTTATTTTTTTGCACAAAGTTGTCACTAAATGATATATTGCTCAAACATGCCATGGGAATATGTGAAATTACACCCCAAAATACATTCTGCTGCTTCTCCTGAGTACGGGGAAACCACATGTGTGAGACTTTTTGGGAGCCTAGCCGCGTACGGGACCCCGAAAACCAAGCACCGCCTTCAGGCTTTCTACGGGCGTGAATTTTTGATTTCACTCTTCACTGCCTATCACAGTTTCGGAGGCCATGGAATGCCCAGGTGGCACAAACCCCCCCCCCCCAAATGACCCCATTTTGGAAAGTAGACACCCAAAGCTATTTGCTGAGAGGCATAGTGAGTATTTTGCAGACCTCACTTTTTGTCACAAAGTTTTGAAAATTGAAAAAAGAAAAAAAAAATGTTTTTTCTTGTCTTTCTTCATTTTCAAAAACAAATGAGAGCTGCAAAATACTCACCATGCCTCTCAGCAAATAGCTTGGGGTGTCTACTTTCCAAAATGGGGTCATTTGGGGGGGGTTTTGTGCCACCTGGGCATTCTATGGCCTCCGAAACTGTGATAGGCAGTGAAGAGTGAAATCCAAAATTTTGGATTTCGGGGCCCTGTACGCGGCTAGGCTCCCAAAAAGTCCCACACATGTGGTATCCCCATACTCAGGAGAAGCAGCTAAATGTATTTTGGGGTGCAATTCCACATATGCCCATGGCCTGTGTGAGCAATATATCATTTAGTGACAACTTTGTGCAAAAAAAAAAAAAAAGTGTCACTTTCCCGCAACTTGTGTCAAAATATAAAATATTCCATGGACTCAATATGCCTCTCAGCAAATAGCTTGGGGTGTCTACTTTCCAAAATGGGGTCATTTGGGGGGGTTTTGTGCCACCTGGGCATTCCATGGCCTCCGAAACTGTGATAGGCAGTGAAGAGTGAAATCAAAAATTTACACCCTTAGAAATCCTGAAGGCGGTGCTTGGTTTTCGGGGCCCCGTTCGCGGCTAGGCTCCCAAAAAGTCCCACACATGTGGTATCCCCATACTCAGGAGAAGCAGCTGAATGTATTTTGGGGTGCAATTCCACATAGGCCCATGGCCTGTGTGAGCAATATATCATTTAGTGACAACTTTTTGTAAATATTTTTTTTTTTTTTGTCATTAATCAATCACTTGGGACAAAAAAAAAATATTCAATGGGTTCAACATGCCTCTCAGCAATTTCCTTGGGGTGTCTACTTTCCAAAATGGGGTCACTTGGGGGGGTTTTGTACTGCCCTGCCATTTTAGCACCTCAAGAAATGACATAGGCAGTCATAAACTAAAAGCTGTGTAAATTACAGAAAATGTACCCTAGTTTGTAGACGCTATAACTTTTGCGCAAACCAATAAATATACGCTTATTGACATTTTTTTTTACCAAAGACATGTGGCCGAATACATTTTGGCCTAAATGTATGACTAAAATTTAGTTTATTGGATTTTTTTTATAACAAAAAGTAGAAAATATCATTTTTTTTCAAAATTTTCGGTCTTTTTCCGTTTATAGTGCAAAAAATAAAAACCGCAGAGGTGATCAAATACCATCAAAAGAAAGCTCTATTTGTGGGAAGAAAAGGACGCAAATTTCGTTTGGGTACAGCATTGCATGACCGCGCAATTAGCAGTTAAAGCGACGCAGTGCCAAATTGGAAAAAGACCTCTGTGTCCTTAGGCAGCGTAATGGTCCGGGGCTCAAGTGGTTAATACAAGAAAGGACTTTGCTCGCTTTGGAAGCCGCAGCTTGGCACTGCATGCTATTATTGAGCTTATGATCTACCAAAACCCCCAGTTGTACTCCCCCCTAGTATATGTATGATGCATGCATATTCTTAGCCCCTATTTCTCAACATTAAACCTCATTTGCCATATAGTTGCCCAATTAAACAGTGCATTGAGGTCTGCATTTAAGTTGGAGACATCCTGTAAGGACGTTATTCCACTGCATAGCTTGGTGTCATCTGCAAACACTGAAATGGTACTTTTTATCCCAGACCCTATATCATTTATAACTATATTAAAAAGTAATGGTCCCAGCATTGAACCTTGGGGTACACCACTGATAACCTTAGACCATTCAGAGTAATGCCCTGTACACACGGTCGGACATTGATCGGACATTCCAACAACAAAATCCATCGTTTTTTCCGACGGATGTTGGCTCAAACTTGTCTTGTATACACACGGTCACACAAAAGTTGTCGGAAAATCCGATCGTTCTGAACGCGGTGACGTAAAACACGCACGTCGGGACTATAAATGGAGCAATAGCCAATAGCTTTCGTCTCTTAATTTATTCTGAGCATGCGTGGCACTTTGTCCGTCGGATTTGTCTACACACGATCGGAATTTAAAGGATTGGATTTTGTTGTCGGAAAAATTTTATAGCATACTCTCAAACTTTATGTGTCGGAAATTCCGATGGAAAAAGTCCGATGGAGCCCACACACAGTTGGATTTACCGACAACAAGCTCCGATCACACATATTCCGTCGGAAAGTCCGACCGAGTGTACAGGGCATAAGAATCATTAACCAATACTCTCTGAATTCGGTCTTTTAACCAGTTTTCTATCTATTTACAAACTGAGTTTTCCAAGCCTGTAGACTTTACTTTACACATTAGTTGTGTGTCGGGAACTGTGTCAAAAGCTTTTCCAGTAAGAACTCATCTATGTGGTCTTTTATTAAACTCTCCAGTATCTTCCCAACTATAGAAGTTAAACTAACAGGTCTATAGTTAGTTAGTAAAGACTTTGGTTCCTTTTTAAATATAGGCACCACATTGGCCCTGCGCCAATCCAGTGGTACTATTCCAGTCATTAACAAGTCCCTAAGCCACGATTCACACTAGTGCGATTCCAGACATCGCATGTGATTCGCACCACATTGCTGTGCAGATCACATGCGATGCAATATTAGCCATACAAACTGTATGGCTGAAATCGCATCACATTTGCACAAAAATGTGCAGGACCCTTTTTGTGGTCCACACTGGAATCTGATTGTATGGGTGATCCAATTCCTTCACAATTTCACAGTTTGCACTGCGATCTGCGAACCAATCTGGGGGTGTCATTAACTTTACATTGACCCCCCCCCCCCCCCCCCCCCCCCCAGCGGTTCACAGATCTCAATGTGAACCACTGTGCAATTCAGGTGCGTTGCAGGAACCCGCAGGGTTCCTGCATCACACCAGTGTGAACCCAGCCTAAAAATTTGAAACAATGGCTTTTAAATGACAGAGCTCAATTCTTTTAGGTGAGTGTATGCCATCTGGCCCAGGTGCTTTATCCACTTTTTTTTTTTTTTAAAGAATAAACAACCTTATCATTCATTTTAATGGGCATGACTACATAGAGTCTGGATGAGGCAGTTTATTATAGGAAATGTACACCACAGTGCACGGAAGGAGGGGGGCAAACTTGCCAAATCACATTGCAGGAGGCATGAAAAAGCATAAAATGCTGCAAAAATTGGCAAAATTACACTACAAAAATGCCCTGTAAGGCCCCTTTCACACGATACGCCTGTCCGTTTTTCAGGCGGATCAGAGCGGGCCACCCATTGACTTCTATGGGCAGGTGGATATCAGTGGAGATGTGTCCGCTGACAACCGCCTGCCATCCGATCTGACAAGATCCGCTCAAAACAGACGTATGGCGATATGTTCGACATCCGTCCAGCGGATCGGAACGGATGGGATTGGATGAAAACAGACAGGCTGTCCGTTTTCATCCGATCTCGCCATAGAGGACAGCGGAGCTCTGACAGGACGGTCCCTGCACAGTGAGCGGAGACGGACCTGTCATCCGCCTGCTCAGCGGGGATCAACAAAGTGATCTCCCACTGAGCTGGCGGAGTCCGTCCAGTGGATCCGCTCCATGTGAAGAGACATGGTTATGCTGCAGCACTTTTTTATATTGTTTTATATATTTTTGCTATGTAAGCGATTGATTAATATAGGATTGTGTAATGAAATTTTTGATAAATTTGAACATCAATGTAATTAATATGTATTATCCCCTTTGACCACAAGATGGTGCTACATTCGAGAGTTACTTCTACGATAAATTAATACTCATTAGTTGTCAATACGTTTTTAGTTTATGGTATATCCACGTGTCCGTCATTAATTAAATGGATACTGCACGATTAATCTTTAAGAATCATTTTTACCCCTTGCGATCTTGACAAAGTATTTCCCAATTGTTTCTATGCAGAGAATTCTCTCTGCTCTGCTGAAGCTGACAGCCATCAAAAGAAAGGAAACAAAAAAAAAACGGGCAGTCTGCCAAGAATCACAACATTCTTTAGCAGTGGAACTTAAGTATAAACATTGTAACAATTTGTCCTTTAGATCAAAGGAATACACTTTGATGTGTAAATGAGGGAGGTTTAACACTAAGGGCTCCTTCACACGGACGTGTCCGTGTACGGAGCCCGCTCTGCTCAGCGGGTGATCGCTCTGTCGATCCCCGCTGAGCAGGCAGCTGACAGGTCCGTCTCTGCATACAGTGCAGGGATGAACGTGTCAGAGCGCCGCTCTCCCCTATGGGGGATCGGATAAGGACGGACCGTAGAGTCCATCGTCACCCGATCCGATGACGGATGGAAAAGTAGGTTTTTCCTCCGTCACACTTTTTCGGATTGGGCATGTCACCGCTGACATCCGACGCTCCATAGAGGTCTATGGAGCGTCCATTCAGTTCCGCCTATAAAACTGACAGGCGGACCTAAGCGGATCGTCCGTGTAAAAGAGGCCTAAGCCTTTTTCTGACATTTGTTGGTTTTCAAGTTAAAATCATTTTTTTTTTTTTGCTAGAAAATTACTTAGAACCCCCAAATATATATATGTTTTTAGTAGAGACCCTAGAGAATAAAATGGTGGTTTTTGCAATATTTTATGTCACACTGTATTTGTGCAGCAGTCGTTCAAATGCAATTTTTTTGGGGAAAAAATTACACTTAAATGAATTAAAAAAAAAAAAAAACTAACCAGTAAAGTTAGCCCAATTTTTTATTTTTTTTTTTGTATAATGTGAAAGATTTTACACCGTGAGAATTGTGAGAGAATCATGCTCTTTTTATTCTAAGCAAAAAAAATTGTGATTCTCATTTTGGCCAGAATCGTGTATCTCTAATGGATACTATTCAGTAAACTTATGTTGGATTTAACTGTTGAATTTGTTTTTTAAATATCTGCAGGGAAACACATTTTTTTATCCCATCATTGCTGCTTTTTCCATAGCCGTGATTGTTTTTATGACTTCGGGTGATTGGAATGCAGCCGATTTCCGCCGTTTCACTATTTTGTCCCGCATATATAAGACATTTGAGCGTCCGTCTAGCCACGCCCCTGGCGACGTTACTCTATGACGAAATGCGTAGGAAACCATTGGTTGCTACATCTGTTTTCTGGCTTGCTGTCCCTGGTTTGGATGCATGGAGATTGAAAGGCGTCTTTTACCATTCAATGCAAATGTGGCCTTTAGAATGAGGGTCCATTAAGAAGGGTAAGCGGCTGTGTTATCGGGTGCTGGTGATGGTTTCCTCCCTTTTCACCTTCTGCTAACCACCTTTGATGTGAAGTGTGCTGAACACCGTCTTTGGATTTATTTTGAAAAGGACTTATTTATTACATAAGCGCTGCACCCCATCTATACATTTTCTTTATTGTCATTTCTTCAATATTGTGCTAGCCGCTGTTTATATAGTCATCTGATTTGAATTGTGGATACAAGCGCATTTATATTTTTTATGCAGCAGCACAAGTGTGAACCTAAGGCTTAGCGAATAAATGTAACCACTGATTGCATGGTAACCATATGTATCGTATTGTATCTCTTGTTACAAAGACACATGACTTTCCTTTGCTCCTCAGCTCAATCTGGTGACCATAATGTGGTACTTTACTACTGCCCATAATAAAATAACATTTGTTCAGAAGAGAAAATAGGCTAAAGAACATTCATTAGGTTATATAGAAAGTACCATATGTACGGTAATATATATGAAATGACTCACCAACAAAGCAGATTGTCAGGATTTTGGCCCCATCAATAAACAGGAACTGCAGTGCAAAGACCAGAAGGAACACAGCCTGCTTCTTACATGCAGCCATTGTAGTGAGGAATCAGAAGGAATGGAGTGAACTCTACACTGTACAGAGATCATTAATAGGACTGAGACTGGGAGGGGTCAGAACAGTAGCCACACCCCTTCTGACATATATGTCATTTGACTCCCAACAGTTGAACTGAACCAAATGAAATGTGTTCTTGGAAGAAAGCTCAGAGTATAACTATTCTCACAGTGCAAAGTTTGAGGCTGTAAAAAAAAATAGTTGTGGGCTGTGAAGTTTTTTTTCAGTGTGCAAATAAAACAAGTCCATGTCACGCATATGAAATTTGTTTCCTGATTTTTTTTTTCCTGATTTCCAGAGATGGCAGTAATCCCGGGTATTCAGGGAAATTACAATACCCAAATATTTCATGGAATTAGTCCATTGCAACGACATGTGTGGGTTCACGACTCCCCGAGTCTATGGGCATAATAAACAAACAAGGTATTTGGGGGGCACACCCTAAAAGATGCATTAAAGCTGGTGCAGCCATAAGACCATACAGCAGAGCAAAATATTACAGCGCACACATGCAAAAAAGACATTTACCTCCAGCAGGGCTAGTTTAAAACACCTAGACAATCTAAAAAATATTAGCAAAAAATATGGGGATTTGGTCACACCATATTGCTATATGGTGCTAAGCCCACTTACTGCGACAAAGTACCCCATGATTAGTGGGTCCTACACTATCCATGGATTGGGAGATCCTGCTTCTCTGAACCATGAGAGCAAACACTCTTCTATATGGGAGAACTTTGAGGTCTCCACCTATGACACAAGTGGACACTAATGAGAGGCAATTAATGAACGAGTGGGGTGCTTCGTACCCAAAGGGATTTGGTCAGAGTCCATACAATAAACAAACAAGATATTTGTGGGGCACACCCTAAAAGATGCATTAAAGCTGGTGCAGCCATAAGACCATACAACAGAGAAAAATATTACAGCGCACACATGCAAAAGTGCCTCTCATTAGTGTCCACTTGTGTCATGGGTGGAGACCTCAAAGTTCTCCCATATAGAAGAGTGTTTGCTCTCATGGTTCAGAGAAGCAGGATCTCCCAATCCGTGGATAGTGTAGGACCCACTAATCATGGGGTACTTTGTCGCAGTAAGTGAGCTTAGCACCATATAGCAATATGGTGTGACCAAATCCCCATATTTTTTGCTAATATTTTTTAGATTGTCTAGGTGTTTTAAACTAGCCCTGCTGGAGATAAATGTTTTTTTTGCATGTGTGCGCTGTAATATTTTGCTCTATGGGCATAATAAAAGTTGTTTTCCAATTAACATTTAGCCAGGAAAAAGTTGCAAAAGTAGAACGAATATTAAGGGCTTCTTGTAAGGAAGGGCCAGGGTCCTGAAGGAACAGCAATAAATCAATAGCATATAATGATAACTTTTCAGAAATGGTGCCCACATTTATTCCAACAACTTTATGGTTGGGCTGTGGCCAGGGGCTCCATGGCTCATGACCCGCTTCCTGATTGGCTGGGAGGAGAATCAGTGTGAGAATAGCGAATATTCATTCGCTATTCTCACACAACTGGGTGGGCTCGGTGCGCAGTGCATTGCGCCTCGAGCCCACCCTATTTTGAAGCCTATTAGAGCCTCTGGTTCTAATCACGTGCTTCAAACCCCCCCAATTTGAATACATACATCCGGCACCCTGTATGTAATTAGGGGGCCGGACGCATGGATGGGACGGCAGCGCCCGTGCGCCCCTAATGGACGGGCCGCCACTGGGTACAGGAGGGACATTAATTGACCTGATCATGTACCTGCAGTGCTAGCCGAGACTAGAATGGTGCTTACTAAGACCACAGTATTTTAAAGTATTGATTGGTAGACCATACCCAACCTCATGGGCAAGTAAAGGCCCACAGGTCCCAAGCTCAGTATACTTTGACAGCCTGAGGTTAATAATTAGAAGAATAGGTAATTAAACTGATTGAGAAATTGAATGGCATCTATGGTGAGGTGTCTTTGTCTTTACCTCTACCCACTAGCAATCCTGGTGCAAAGGAGTCCGTCAGACGGACAAGCCGTGTGAAAGGAGCCTAAAGGTGCATATGGTGCACAGGCAGCCAGCTGTCATCAGTGTCTGCAGGAGCCTGACTTTGCACCTGTGATCCACTGATCGTGAGTGCAATACTTTGCAAAAAAACATCTATACTCCCTGCTGTGACATCAGTGTGATGCTACAGCTGCCTCCTAAGCTCGAGAACTGAGTGATCACATGACAGCTGACTGTTCAGTTCTTGGTTTTCTCTGAGCACAGAGCAGTGACTGAGTGCGCAGAGAGGCCGAGCCATCTGGCAATCAGGCATCCATGTGGATTCCCAACATTACTGTTGGGATCCTTCCAGAGTCTGGAGTGGCACTGTGAGGTCAAGTAAGTGCACTCCTTTGACCAGCAAGAGAAGTGTGGCTAAGATATCTTTGGGTATGGACTGATGCGAGTTGTATTTCCTTAGTACGTGTTACTTTTAAAGCTGACTAGGATTTACGTAAGCGAAGGTATCGTTCACCAAACTACTGTGCTATGGGCTAAAGATAGCTGGCTTCAGGCGAAATAACCTCTTTAAAGTGACACAAAATTTTGGTTTAAGAAAAAAAAAACACCCACAACTTTCATTAGAACTCTTTGCTCTAATGCCCCGTACACATGATCGGACTTTCCGCCAACAAAACCGTGGATTTTTTCCGAAGGATGTTGGCTCAAACTTGTCTTGCATACACACGGCCACACAAATGTTGGCCAAAAATTCCAAACGTGGGAACGTGGTGACATACAAGACGTACGACGAGCTGAGAAAAAGGAAGTTCAGTAGCCAGTGCAGCTCCTTCTGCTTGATTCAGAGCATACGTGAACTTTTGTGCGACGGACTTGTGTACACACGATCGGACTTTCCGTCAACAAGTTTTGTTGGCGGAAAATTGGAGAACCTGCTCTCAAACATTTGTGTGCGGAAATTCTGACAGCAAATGTTCGATGGAGCATACACGCGGTCGGACTTTCCGACAACAAGCTCATATCGAACATTTCCCATCAGAAAGTCCGACCGTGTGTACGCGGCATAACACTCTGCTTGCCCTGGGGTCACTCATGTGTGCTTGCTTCCAAGCTGCCTGTGTGTCTGTGTGTATGGGACACACAGAACATGGCTTAGCCCCGCCCCCTGCTCCCTTCTCACTGGCTGTGATTGACAGTGGGAGCCAATGGCTCCTGCTGCTGTGTCTGAGCCAATGAGGAGAGAGACTCAAGAGAGCCTCCACTCGTGCACATCACTGGATCAGGCTCAGGTAAGTATTAGGGGGCGGGGCTGCGCGGTGAAGGTTTTTTATCTTCAGCCTTTCCAACCACTTGAAGGCTGATCACATTCCTAAGCGCTTATAGACCTTTTTCTAATCAAAAGGTCCTTAATTTTTGGTAAGTCATTCTAGCCTAGGGGGTGGAATGAGCACCTGGCACTTTATCATGTGGAGCACTTAAATATTGGTGAAGAGGAGTGCAATTAGTATATTAATTCCCTGAAGAACTGTCTTTTGAAGATAATCAGTTTGCACCAAATCTTTGGCACTTTTTTGGTACATTTGCATATTATTTATCATCTGGAGGATATTGAAGAACAAAAGACACAGATACTGTTCATTTTTTGCAAGTTTGCACTTTATTTATAGGACATTAAGCACTTGTTTTTTGTACATTGTATTTTATTTGAAGGAACATTATTCAGTTTCTATTGATAATTTGTACACATTGGATTGACAAAGATTATTTTATTTATTTCTTAAATTTTACCATTAGAAACAAGTCTATACTTACCTGCTCTGTACAATTGAATTGCACAGAGTCCAAACCTCTTCTCGGGTCCACTGCCAGCGCTCCTGGCTCCTCCCCTCTGTCCAGTGCCCCCCATGGGAAGCGGCTTCCTCTGGGGTCACTAATGCATGTTCACTACCGAGCCCCGCCACTGCATCCATTGACACAGACAGCGGGACTCGGCCCAGCCCCTAGTCACTGTCTTTGATTGACAGCAGCGGAAGCCAATGGCTCCCAGTGCCACAGCAAAGCCAGTGAGACTCAGAAGTGAGGGGAGAGAAGAGCTGCAGACGTGCACTGCGCTGGATCAAATGAGCACTCAGGTAAGAAGGGGGGTGAGGGGAAAACTTGGGTAGAAAACTTCAGCTTTTTTGTTCAGTGTCCACTCACATTAACCACCTCAATACAGGGCACTTACACCCCCTTCCTGCCCAGCCAGGCCATTTTTCCGCTTTTAGTGCTGTCATACTTTGAATGACAATTGCGCAGTCATGCTACACTGTAACCATGTGAAATTTTTATTATTTTCTTCACACAAAAAGCTTTATTTTGGTGGTATCTAATCACTGCTGGGTTTTTTATTTTTTACTTTATAAAAAATAAAAAAGACCGAAAATGTTTGAAAAAAAAAAAAAGTTTTTTTTATTTACAAAATTTACTGACAGACAGAAACTAAGGGGGATTTTTTTTTATTGCATTTTAGTGTAAATGCAAAATCTGAGGTCTTTTTGACCCCAGATCTCACATTAAAGAGGTCCTGTCATGCTTTTTTTTCTATTACAAGGGATGTTTACATTCCTTGTAATAAGAATAAAAGTGACCCAATTTTTTTTTTTTTTTAAAGGACAGCTTAAAAATTATTTTTTAAAGCGCCCACATATGAAAACGGTGTTTAACCCTTTCATGACTAAGCCTATTTTTGACATTTGGTGTTTACAAGTTAAAATCCGTATTTTTTGCTAGAAAATTACTTAGAGCCCCCAAACGTTATATATATATATTTTTTAGCAGAGAATCTAGAGAATAAAATGGCGATTGTTGCAATATTTTATGTCACACGGTATTTGCGCAGCAGTGTTTGGGAAAACTTTTTGGGAAAAGGAACACTTTCATGAATTTTAAAAAAACGAAACAGTAAAGTTAGCCCAATTTTTTTTATATAATGTGAAAGATGATGTTATACCGAGTAAATAGATACCAAACATGTCACGCTTTATAATTTCACGCACTTGTGGAATGGCGACAAACTATGGTACCTAAAAATCTCCATAGGCGACGCTTTAAATTTTTTTTTTACGGTTACCAGGTTAGAGTTACAGAGGAGGTCTAGTGCTAGAATTATTGCTCTCGCTCTGACGATCGCGACGATACCTCACATGTGTGATTTGAACACCATTTACATATGCGGGCACGACTTCCGTATGCATTTTCTTTGCTGCGTGAGCTCGCGGGGACGGGGGCGCTTTAAATTTTTTTTTTCTTATTTATTTTATTCATTTTCATATTAATAAATTGTGTTTAAGAAAAAAAAAAATGTATCACTTTTATTGCTGTCACAAGGAATGTAAACATCCCTTGTGACAGTAATAGCTGGTGACAGGTACTCTTTATGGAGGGATCGGGGGTCTAAAAGACCCCAAATCCCTTCTTTGCACTTCAAAGTATTCAGATCGCAGTTTTCTGTGATTCTGAATACTATTTTTTTTTTAAAACCAGCGCCATTGGCAGCCGAGTAAACAGGAAGTGACGTTGTGAAGTCATGACGTCGCTTCCGTGTTTACAATCAGGAGACTGGAACAAAGCCTTTTCGGCTTTGTAGAATAAATAATACGAATTAAAAAAAAAAATTTTTAAAAACCCCCCGGAGCATACGCGAGTAGCGCCCGCATATGAAAACGGTGGTCAAACCACACCACGGTGGTCAAACCACGCCGGTAGAGCGAGCGCAATAATTCTAGCCCTAGACCTCCTCTGTAATGCAAAACATGCAACCTGTAGAATTTTTTAAACATTGCCTATGGAGATTTTTGAGGGTAAAAGTTTGACGCATTCCACGAGCGGGCGCAATTTTGAAGCGTGACATGTTGGGTATCAATTTACTTGGCGTAACATTATATTTCACAATATAAAAAAAAATTGGGTTAACTTTACTGTTGTCTTTTTTTTTATTCAAAAAAGTGAATTATTTCCAAAAAAAGTGCGCTTTTAAGACCGCTGCGCAAGTACGGTGCAAAAAAAAGTATTGCAACGACCGCCATTTTATTCTCTGGGGTGTTAGAAGAAAAACCATATATAATGTTTGGGGGTTCTAAGTAATTTTCTAGCAAAAAAAAACTGTTTTAAACATGTAAACACCTAAAATCCAAAACGAGGCTGGTCTTTAAGTGGTTAATTATTTTTTTGGGGATATTTATTATAGCAAAAAGTAAAAAATAATGCGTTTTTTTCAAAATTGTCGCTATTTTTTTGTTTATAGCACAAAAAATAAAAACCGCAGAAGTGATCAAATACCACCAAAAGAAAGCTCTATTTGTGGGAAAAAAAGGACGTCAATTTTGTTTGGGAGCCACGTCGCAGGACCGCGCAATTGTCAGTTAAAGCGACGCAGTGCCGAATCGCAAAAAGTGCTCTTTGTCAGGAAGGGGGTTAACCAATCTTGTTTTTTTTTTTTTTTTTTGTACAATTCTCCTTTAAGGGGCGTGGCAATGGGTGTGTCCTATGCCTGCATACTTTTGCTTATAGGTGTCCCTCATTCCCATCTCAAAAATTTGGGAGGTATGGCTACCAGGGTGATTAGATTGGCATGCAGGAAGTACGCTTTTCTGCTCTGAAACTATTGCAAGCCTATTTGACTAAAGGGGTGGCAGCCTTTGGGGCAGTTATGCCAGGAATGCTTGGAAGATATACTGTAGGTAAGGGCTAGCTTGAAGGTCTGGTGCTACCTTCATTCAACCTCACAAGCTAAATATGCGACCAGCAAGTTTGGGATGAGAGATCAATTCTTTCTGGCTTCAGCGGGTTTTCTTTGATTGTCAGTGTCTCTTTTCATTTGTTCTCTCCCGCCCTATATTAGCTTTGGTATATCCCGTTGTATGCTGACGTGAGGTGGGCCAGGAAAGGGGAAAATTGTTATCAAATACTTACTGTAATTTTCCTTTTTTCCTTTCCTGGCCCATCCTCACGTCAGCACAGGACTCCCTTCCTAGAGGCCTGTCGCAGGCTAAGTTATCGAACATCCTAGTTGGGGGAGGGGCTGTCTTTTATTGCGCTAGATACAGGTGGTCATGTGGGGCTCCGGAGGAGGTGTAAACCCGTTGTGTGCTGACGTGAGGATGGGCCAGGAAAGGAAAATACTGTAGGTATTTGATAACAATTATCCCATATATATAGATATATAGACATATATCTATATATCTATATATTCCTCTAGTCCTCCTGGATGATATCAATTAAAGGGAGAGGTATGCCTAGGGATACGCAATTGCATCTGGCTTTTACAATACAGGTATGCTATGCTACCTTTTAGTAGTTTGTTTATTGTAAAGGACCATGCTTTTTGAGTTTAGGATTTTTTTTTTTTCAAAATGTTTGTTCTACTACTTATCAGGTGCACCCATTACACTGCTGTCATTTTCAGTTTGCTTTTAGAATCTCTCAGGGCCAGTTCACACCACATGCAGTCCAGTGCGTTTTTTTTTTCTGCATCAAAAACGCATGGAAAGTAGGTTATATGGTTTTCAATGGCATAGTTCACACCAATGCGTTCCAGTTCCAGAAAAAAAGTTAGAACACGCTGCATTTTCCTGCACTGGACTGTACTGGAACGCTGTAAAATGCAATGAAATGCGCTGTAACACATTTACCTATTTAAGGTTAAGAAAAAAGAGGGGGGGGGGGAAGCACTGGAACACACCAAAAACGTACTGAACCTTAGTATAGTGGAAAAAAAATAGGAAAAAAAGAAGAAAAAAGGCCACCTTGAAATGCATCAAAAACGCACCGGAATGCATCAAAAACGCATTAAAAACATGCATGGAGAAACTAATCCGGAACGGATCTGGAGTGTGTTTTTGTGGTGTGAACCAGCCCTGAAAGACTGTATATAGCCATACACAGCAGGCAGAAAGAGGGGTGGAGTCACTGTTATGACTCCTTGAGCTGTGTGTATGCATTTCATCTAATGAGCTCTATAGATAACAAGCTAATTAAACTCCAACTTTGTCTTTTGTCAACACTTGGGATGTATAAATAAGAATTTTGGTCCAGTACGGAGTGCGGCCATTTCTTCTTTTATTAATTAAACTTGACCAGGCAAATATTGAAAAAGAAGACCAAATCTTCACATGCAAAACATAAACATCAAATAGCATATACAATGAATGCACCAAAAAAGTACCAAAATGCTGGTGCTCATCACTTCATCATTTAACCTTGAAGACTGGTGACGTCTTGTGTCTTGTAGCAGACAAGATGTACTGCAGGGGGCATCTTCTAATTGACGGTGAGTATGGCAGGAATGCTGCTTTTTAATTTAATTTTGCCTGGGCACTGATTTGTTTAATTTTTTTTTTTTCATTAAACTGGAGCTGAGCTTTAAAGAGTCTCTAAAACCCAGAGAATGATGCCTTAGAAATAACTGAATACTCTTTGAAGACTCTTGGGTTTAATGTATCTGGTCCAGGTGCTATATGCACAATTATTTTGTCTGTTTTGTACAATAGTATTACCCCAATCATGACCTCATATTGCCTCAGTACCATCACACTCTCCATTGACCAGATCATCTTTTACGCTCTATTATAGATCACTTCTCACACACAGGCACCACCACCTGGCGCCAAGTGTGGTCACGCAGGACCGTTACCAGAAACTACCTCCATACACAATCACAGTTAAACTTAACCATCCCCCTTCTCCCTTGTACATCCCCCACCCCGCACATCGCGACGTACAAACCATTCCCAATAAGCAGGATAATGGAAAACCGTATATGTATGTATGTATGTGTGTGTGTGTGTGTGTGTGTGTATATGTATATATATATATATATTTATACTGTGTATTATTATTATTATAATACAGTGGAACCTCGGATTGCGAGTAACGCGGTTAACGAGTGTTTCGCATTACGAGCACTGTATTTTTAAAAATCGTAACCCGGTTTGCGAGTGTTGTCTTGCAAAACGAGCACGATTCAGGCCAAAGTGTTGTGCAGTACCGCTTTTGGCTTGAGATGGGGGGGCACCGGAGCCGAACCTCACGTTTGGAAATGCACGGAAAGGCCCGAGTACGGCACGGCTGACCTTGGAAAATCTGGGGTAGGAAGTCTTTCCAAGGTCTGCCGAGGTCAGCCAAAGTATCCTCTGGCCTTTTCGGCTGTTTCTGAGGCTCTCCGGCGGTATTGCATCCCATTGAAGTCAATGCGGAATGAATTATTTTAGTTTCCATTGACTTCAATGGGAAAACTCGCATTGATATGCGAGTACTTTGGATTACGAGCATACTCCTGGAACAGATTATGCTCGTAATTCGAGATTCCACTGTACAGGATTTATATAATGCCAACAGTTTATGCAGTGCTTTACAATATAAAAAGGAGACAATACAGTTATAATACAATAAAATACAAGAGGATTAAGAGGGCCCTGCTCAGAAGAGCTTACAATCTAATAGGGTGGGGCAGGTGGTACAAAAGGCTGTAACTGTGGGGAATGAGCTGATGGAAGTGGTAGAAGATTAGTTGGAGACATGATAGGCTTTCCTGAAGAGATGAGTTTTCAGGGATCGCCTGAAGGTAGCAAGAGTAGGGATAGCCGGAATGGTGGCGGTAGCGAGTTCCAGAGGATGGGAGAGGCTCTGGAGACAAGCATGGGAGGAGGAGACGAGAGAGCTTGAGAGTAGGCGGTCTTGAGAAGAGCAGAGAGGACGATTTGGGTGATATTTGGAGACAAGATTGGTGATGTAGCTCGGGGCAGAGTTGTGAATGGCTTTGTATGTTGCGGTTAGTATTTTGAATTTAATTCGCTGGGTGATTTGGAGCCAGTGTAAGGGCCTCGAAAGAGTCCTGTATATATGTATATATGTGTGTATATATGTATATATAAATAAAAAAGGTACCCAGTATGGCCAACAAGATCTGCCCCGAGTCAATGCACTGATCTGGTGTTAGCTTCACAGCATTACACAGCATAACGGAATCTGAGGTGGGTTTCAGAGATTAGTCAGGCAATCAAGCCAACCCTTACCCTCATAATCGCAAAGTGAACAGATCCACTAAAATGGAGCAAATAATCATAACAATAGCTAGTAGTAAACTAGGTACCATCCATTTGTGGCTACTGTTGATGTCCAGCTACCCCAAACCTTGTCAAATTTACGCGGGCAACCTCGTCTCAGGTATGTGGCTTTATAAAAAGGTACTGCACCACCATTTCTATTTATTTATTTCCGAGAGAGAGCATAGCCAGGAACATTAACCTATCCCACTTTACTTGCCAGACTTCTGGAATTTTTGAACAAATATTTTTTTTCACAATTACAATTTGAATTAAAATTTCTATATATTGTTGCAAAACTTGAACTCAGATTAAAAATGTATTAATTTTCAAAACACAAGAATCTCCTTTATACCTACTATAAACCTCCCATATCTTCTCCCATTTCACACTCTAGCACCCTCCAAAATCATGGACAGTCTTGAGGCATCCCATCCTAAAATGTAAAAACTATTTCACTTAGGAGACCCAATGTTAGAGGGGCAAACCGATACTGATTAGCATTCCAATGTTTCTCTTCTTCCTCAGTTTTTCTCCATCGCTCAGCTAATGTGACCTTAAAGCTGATGGAGAGAAGCAGGGGAGGGTCAAACAAGGATGCTATACAGGCAACTGACATCCTCCTCATCAACTGATGATGTCATTGGTCATTAGGAGGTTGGCAGCTAGAAGGTTGTACAATGAAAACCAGTGGCTTTGTGTAACTAAGTCTTCCTACTGCAATATGTTTAACTGACCAGAGCTGTAGACTATATGTGCCAGTTGCTTGCTTTGCATCCCTTTAGTAACTTCAGACCAGGCAAGGACAAAGTTTCAAAAGCTTTACTTAAATAGGCAGAACAGTAGAAGGATAACAGTCTTTCCCTAAACTAATCCATAACTCAGGCTTGTGGCTACCCCAGCATACCTGCACAAGAAAGAGTTCATCTTTGACAGAGTCCATAGTGGCAGATCTTCAGGGTGGACTGCAGGTCCCAGCATTCCCCCTACGCAGAGGAAGGTTCCTAAAGCCAGATGTTTATTAGAAGGCACAAAGGCATGATGCAGCAGGCTGGCTGGATGGACTCCAGCCACGGTATCAGTAATAGGAACAGCAAAGACAGCAGCTGCAAAAAGCCAAGAGTCCCCCTCTTGGACCAGGACCACTATCCCTTTTTATATCAACACAGAATCAGTGGGTCCGACCCAAGAAACCCGCTCAGAAAAACCCGGGAACACAATTAACTCTATCCCATCCATCTGGGGCAGCACCTAGCTAGGCTGAAATAGGCAACCTGCCTACAACATTATGACCACTGACAGGTAAAGAGAGTCCCGGAGCCATACAGCAGAGCTGTAGGTGCAGGGACGGCATGACAGTGCTGGACAGCACAGTTGCCGTTTTAAGGTAGTTTTCCCTTTTAGAAAAGGGGAGGGGGAGTTAGCCTTGTGGAGGAAAAAGTAGGAGAGAGGGGAAGTGACATCAGTCACAGAACAGAGGAGGAAGAGATTCCCACCCTCCTACCCTATTTGATACACTTGGGGTGAAGGGTTGGTGGTTTAGCATTGGCTGTGTTTGTGTCGCTGGAATTTGAGCGACAATGGTTACATGTCTGGAATATGTTGTACCCATCCATGGGATGGGAGTTATTTATGGTACCCATTCATTTGATGGGAGGTATTTGTACCCATCCATGGAAGGATGGGAGGTTGAATTCAGGTTTTTCAAGTTATGATGGGGTAACCTGGAAGGGGTTAAAGGTTAGGTCACTGGGAACATTTTGGGTAATGTCTCCGAGTCAGGGGGTTGCCGACTGGAGGCCAAAAGGGGAAGAGGTTGTTTATAGTGACCAAGGGTAGGATTGTTTTTCTATATTACCCCTTAAAAAGGTTTACTAAAATTTATGGTTATTTATTGTTATTTATGTTAATTTATAGTTGTTAATAAATAGGCCATAAAGGCCATTTACTCCAAGAACCGGGTCGTGTCATTTATAAGGTAAAGCTTAAGGGTAGAATTGGGGTAATAGGCACCCAGCTGACTGGCTTAAGTCCTACAAATGTCAAGTAAATAACATTTTTTATCTTGTTACCATGGCATCTAAAAGGGGGGGATATATTAGGCAGCAAGTAAACATATTGTTCCTGCAGTTGATGTGTTGAAAGCAGAAAAAAATGGGCATGCATAAGGATTGGAGTGATTTTGGCAAGGGCTAAACTGTAATGGCTAGACGAATGGGTTAGAGCTTCTCCCAAACTGGGGTTCTTGTGAGATGTTCCCGGTCTGCAGTGGTCAGGATCTACCAAAAGTGGTCAAAGGAAGGAAAAATAGGGAACCAGTGACCGGGTCATGTATGGGTCATGGCCAATGTTCATTGATTCACATGGCGGTGGGTGAAGACTGCCCTGTGTAGACCAATCCAATAGAAGAGCTACTGTAGCTCAAATTGCTGAAAAAGAGAATGCTGGTTCCAATAGAAAGGTGTCAGAACACACCATGCATTGCAGTTTGTTGTGTATGGGGCTGTGTAGCCACAAACTGGCCAGGATGCCCATGCTGAGCCCGTGTCCACAACCAAAAGTGCTTACAATGGGCACGTAAGTATCAGTACTGGACCATGCAGCAATGGAAGAAAAATATATTTATTTACAACTTCAGACTTTCCGCTGTGAAAAATTAGACTTCTCCTATATAGCTATTCTCAGGGCTTTCTTCCAGAAACAAATTTCAATCAATAGTTAGACTTACCTTAATGGCATAAAGCCAGAACAGGTGTGTCTAGTATTCTCACCCGTCCTATTTTCAGTCCTGTAAATGATCTCTTTACACACAGTGCAGAAACGACTCAGTTCCCTACGACTCCTCACTACAATGGCTGCATGTAAGAAGCAGACTGTGTTCCTTCTGGTCTTTGCACTGCAGTTCCTGTTTATTGGTGGGGCTAAAATCCTGACAATCTGCTTTATGGGTGAGTCCTTTTCCTTATTATTGTTATTATTACAACGTAAAATATTGTTCCTGTTTGGATAAGTTAATATTCCTGAATTACCAAGACTAAGGCCTCATTCACAAGGAGCTTAACCCCTTCAATACCGGGCAGTTTCACTCCCTTCCTGCCCAAGTCAATCCCAGTTCAATTTTCAGCTTTCAGCGCTGTCGCACTTTGAATGACAATTGCGCGGTCATTCAACGCTGTACGCAAATGAAAATGTTCTAATTTTTTTCTCACAAATAGAGCTTTCTTTTGCTGGTATTTGATCATCACTGGGTTTTTTTATTTTTTGCTAAACAAATAAAAAAAAGAAATGAAAATTTTGATTAAAAAAAAGTTTTTCTTAGTTTCTCTTTTTTGTAAACAAGTACGCTTTCTCCTTCACGGATGGGCACTGATGAGGAGGCCCTAATATGTAGCACTGTTGGTCACTGATTTGCAACACTGATGGGCTGATAGGTGGAACTGATAGGCAACACTGTTGAGGAGGCACTGACAGGCATTACTGATAGGCACTGATTGGCATCCCAGTTGGGCACTTGTGGGCATCCTGGTGGGCACTTCTGATAGGGCTGCACTTATAATCAATGCACTGATTATCAGCACAGACCCCCCCACCCCTTTGTCAGGAGAGCCGTGCCCTGTCAGTGTGAATAGAGGAAAGCCGATAACTGGCACTTCCTGGTTACGCTGTGATTAGCTGTGATTGGACACAGCTGATCACATGGTAAAGAACCTACGTCATAGGCTCTTTACCAAGATTGGAGATGTGGTGTGCCAGAGCGACACACTGCACTACCGACCGCTGCACGCCCCCGGGGGCCAGCATGAGCAGCTTATCCCTCTGGTCATCATATGATGTCCATTCAGGATAATGGAACCCCCGCCCGGCCGTTATTTTGCTATAGGCCAGGTGGGATGTGGTTAAACACCGCTAGGCATTCACCGCTACAAGCATTCAGTGTTTTTTTTTTCATTGCCTGTAAAAGCACCTCTGTTACCCTGTGTAGCCATGCACACGTAGAAGTTTACAGGTGTATTTGAAGAGGAGCGTTTACAGGCAAGAAAAAAAAAAGGCGTAAAAAGGTGCGTTCTGCAAGGTGCATTTGAGCAGAAAAAATGCACGGAAACATCTCTAAACGTACATGTAAATGTATCCCACTGGCCAGAATAAATACACTGGCCAGTAGAATACATTTATACTCAAAGGCCACATGCGCATAAACGCACAGACATATTGTAACATTTTTTTATAAGCTGTGTGCATGAGGCCTGAAACAAAATCTACTTCTGCGTTGCCCATGTATGTATTTGTCAGAATCATGTGTTGTCTACTGTCACATAGTTGAGCTCAGCCAATCAACTTGTTCAGTTACACTTTGAAAATGAAAGGTAGAAGCTGATTGGTTGCCATATCTGCTGCAATCTTAGTAAGTGTAAGGCTGCTTTCATACTAAAAAGTGCCGTCCGTTAGCGGTAAAGCGCCTTTCGTTTTAGCGGTGCCTTACCACTGCTAGCGGGGCGCTTTTAACCCCAAAGGAGAGTTGAAAAACTCCCATGTTGCGGCGCTTCGGAAGCGCTGCCTATCCATTGCAATGGGCAGGGGCGTTTTGGGAGCGCTGTCTACAGCGCTCCCAAACCACCCCAAAGATGCTGCTTGCATGACTTTTTCTGACGTCCAGCAAGCGCACCGCCCGGTTGTAAAAGCACCTATTGCAATGAATGGGAGGCAGTTTTCAGGCGCTTTACAGGCGCTATTTCTAGCACTAAAATGCCCGAAACCGCCTCAGTGTTAAAGGGGTCTTATTGTATATTAAGTATTAGGTAATAAAGTAGACCCCAGACGATATCTTAGCAGATGAAACGCGTCGGTGCGTGTCCACTGCTCCCATTGAGTTAATCTTGGATTTTACAAAGTGCTTGCATTTCTTCCCAAAAGTGAGTGTAATTCTTTTATTTATTTTTTATTAAATGTTCGCTATACGGATTCACACTATGTGAGTTTTTATTTCCTTTGAGCTACATACATTGCAATCTCAAGTACAACCCGTTTGTGGGTCCCTGGAGGCGACTATCCCTATCTTGTTCCTCTCTACTGGCTGATTTGCTTTAGATCATTGGTGTGGGATCACCTACAAGCCCGAACGACTTATGTGGCGTATTCCTTTTTGAGTCCATTTAATCTGGTAAGCCTAAGCAAACATTGGTGGTGGTTTCTCATTAATTCACCTAATATCACCCGACCGGTGTGGAATCTTAACTGGAGTGTATTTGGAATGTTTTTCATCTATTAACACTTGTTCACGTCGACTTTTATATATTGGATTATTTTCGTTATCTTACACTGTATTTTCCATATTTTTTGGCAGTTTTATTAATGAATATATGGCATTATTAATGTGTGTTTGAGTGTAAGATTCTAAGCACTTTATTATTTGATATATATTATCATTTTGAAAAGAATTTTATTATTTGGTGTTCAATCACCATTAAAGCGGGGTTCCACCCAAATTTTGAACAATATCTGTATGTATTCTCTTCCTTGCCTAGATGCTGACATGCCGTTTAAAAAAATTTAAATCGCCATAATTACCTTTTATTTTTCTATTCTTCTTTGCACTTCCTGGTTCTCCTCCCGTGAGAGTAGGCGTGTTTATAGCCTCTCCCAGACTCCACACAGTCTCCTGGGAGCTAGTCTCAGGCTTCCCAGGATGCCACTGAGCATGTGCAGGAACGAGCAGTGAATGCTGGCAGCACAGCATTCACCACATCCAGGAAATAAATGCTTGTGGGCTTCAAATGCCCACAATGAAGATGGAAACCGCCTGCAGTGAATAATATAAGTTATTCTTTCTGACGAAATCTGACACAGGCGGACATATTACACACAATATGTGAGTATGTAATGCTGAGAAGAAAAGTTTGTGAATGAACTCAAAAAAAAAAAAAAACGATAGATAGGTGGACCCCCACTTTAATACACTTCTATGGTTTAATTACAGATAGTATTTAGCGCTGCACCTTTATTTCTTATAACCACTGTATTTTGCAAATTGTCATTTTGCGGTGCTGGTGGCTTCTTTTTGACAGCGCGGTGTTCACCTTTTTTCTTCACTAGGTAATAAAGTATAACCAAAGGCAAAAAAGTTTTGCAAAAGCTCATTCTGCTTAAAGCAACCTTGTCACCTTGGTGTCACCGTTAAAAGCTGGTCAACCTGTAAAAGAATAGTTTTAATACTTACCTGTCCAGCAGGTGATGAGTTGAATCTATAATTTCTCCTAACGATATTGGTGTGACATTCACTGTTTAGACAATAATCATTCATGTGGTGTGGCAGCAGCAGGCAGCATGCGTGAGAGCAGAAGACACTCCCAGCAGGTGAGGTTACAGGACATGTTGTGTGTTTCTACTATGCAGGTAATAGGTCATACGGGACTGTCCCACCTATTTTAGTCATCATTACCTGTCAGATTTCAAGAAAAGAGAATATGTGATGGCATGTGTGGTAGATGCTGCACAACCTGCAGCATTTCCTGGGTGAAATTTAAAGATGTATTCCAGGTATAAATATTGTTACATTGGTCCAGCTTGGTACCATACTTGTGGGATCCCTCTAGAAGCTGGAAATTACTGAAGTACACACTGTTACATCAGCAATCTCCACTTGCTTCGGGGTCCCGTGCTGAGCGGCCGGTCTGATGCAGTGAATACAGGATTGTGAACACAGAAGGTTGGGCACTTGGAACGGGTTGCCATTCAGAGAATGCTTTGCATATGCTCATTGAATGAATATCGTTCTCTGGTTAGATGAGTTGTAGATGGAGAGGCAGGGAGATGAGATCACATTCACCATCTGGTCTAATCAGAGAATGCTTTGCAATCATTGAGAAAATGCAAAGCTTTCTCTGAATGGCACCCATACCCAGTGGCCAACCTTCTGTGTTCACTATGCAGCAGTGCAGCTATTTGGCATGGGACCAAAACCCAGTGGAGACTACTGGAGTACTGATGCCTATAGGATTCAGTGATTTTCAGCTTCCACCAGTATCCCACAGGTAGTGTATGTGCACTGCATAGTTACAATCTTCCAAGCTGGAGCAATGTAAAATTATCCATTCCTTAAATAATTTAAGTGGCATGGATCTTTTTTTTTTTTTTTTCCACAAAAAATTTTATTGAAATTTTTTCATAGAAAATACAAATAGTACCATAAAACACATAAGACACATAATCAGGTTACAAGTACATGTTCCAACTAGGAGGAGGCATAGAGTTTAAAGCGGTCCACCCACACCGCCAAAAAAAAAAAAAATATTAAAAGCCAGCAGCTACAAATACTGCAGCTGCTGACTTTTAATACATGGCCACTTACCTGTCCCAGGGTCCAGCGATGTCGGCAGGCGACACCAAGAACCCGCTCGGCTCTCGGCAGCTGCCGCCGCCATCCTGGGTGAGGGAATCAGGAAGTGAAGCGTTGCGGCTTCACTTACCGGTGCCCTACTGCGCATGCGCGAGTCGCGCTGCGCATCGTAAGTGGTCCCCGCTCTCTCCTGGGAGCTGTGTGTTTCCCAGGAGACAGCGCGGTGGGGACGGGAAGAGGCGTAGACTCCCATGGGAGTCTATGCCGGAAGTGGGTGCAAATACCTGTCTTAGACAGGTATCTGCACCCCCTCCCCCCTGAAAGGTGCCAAATGTGACACCGGAGGGGGGGAGGGTTCCGAAAAGCGGAAGTTCCATTTTTGTGTGGAACTCCGCTTTAAGGATCGAGAGAGTAGGAGCTAGCACATGCTGCCACTAAGTTAGCTCATGAAACGGCCACATAAAGAGACTTACAGTAATGGGGAGTAGTCCCTTTCTTCCCCTTCCTCTTCCCTCCCTCCCCTCTCTCTCCCCCCCCCCCCCCCCTTAAAAAGGGGGAGGGAACAAAAAAAAGAAAAGAAAGGGGCACACCGCAGTGTATTACAGGCCTGCCTGAATTACGTTGGGATGAGAGACTTCTTTGAGAAGTAATCAATATTGCTTCTGTAAGTACTATAATATAAGCAGGCATTAGGAGATTAGCGTCCGACTGCTAGGTCGGCACTCAACTCCAAAGCCTTTTAGTAGAGTAAGATAAAAAATAGAGAGAGAGAAGAAGGAGAAAAGAGGGGAAGAGAGAGGGAAGGGAGGGGGGGATGAGGGGGGCACTGCAAGGGGAGTATGTGAGGAGGGGGTGGGATCACCACCAGCTACCCTCCCCAGTGTACTCCAGATATTATGGGAAATATTGCGACCCTGAATGCACCTTTTAAAGGTTATCCCGGGATAAGTCCTGACAGCGCTGCGAGTTTAGGTATTCGAGCCAGGGTGTATGTATAGATAGAAAAGTATGCTATTCTATCCTGTGCGGTGCAAATCAACTCCTCCATCGCTGCTATCTGGTTGATCCGTGCCACCCATTCCTTTATGGAGGGGGGTGACCTGGACCTCCGGTGTACTGGCAAACACATATATGTGAAAATATGTGACTAATAATATGAAATCCTTAAACAGGGTGAAATTATGATAAATCAAACTAGTGTCAGACTATTATCAGATGCATATAAAACAGTCTCAAAACACATGTAGTGAAAATAAAATTAAGCCACCAAGTCCATAAATCAGATGGACAGAATGTCCACTAGCCAGTGCTGCAAATCAGACACACAGTGCAAAGTACTATTAAAGTGCACTATAAACAGTCCATTAAAGAGCAAGTGCTCTTGTGCACATTGCTGGATCGAGATGGGGCTCAAGCAAGTGGCTGACAGATTCCTCCATTCACACAAGTGGGGTGGGCGTGGGAATCCCCCCTCACTGGGACATTGTATTCTGACAGCAGGGACTCTCCCCTATCAGAATACACTGATCAGTACTGCAAACAGCTAATTGAACAAGGATTTCCACCAGAAGTGGATATAACAATCGGTTTCTGTCTAACAGAGAGGGTTACACACCGATCAAAAATTCAGCCCCTGCTGAATTCTGAACTGTGTACTCAGTTTTACCTTGTCCTTTGCTTCAGCAGGCTCTCTGCAGTTCTGTTACTGGTCCCCTGCAGCTCCTGTGTCAGGAGTGACAGTGGTCACACTCCAGCCTCCACTTTGGACCATACAGGGTTAATCTTCCTCTATATGTGATAGGGAGGAGGAGAGCACTGGAGCTGGCTGAAGCATAGATTTACATGTAAAAAAAAAAAAAGACTATACAGTACCCACCTTCTCCCCCCTCCCCCACACTGCAAAAGTGGACTTTCTTGAAGTTGGGCTGGGACAAGAAATCACATCCTTTGCTGTGTAATGCTTATATTCTTGAACAGGTTAGGAATTAGTGTGACATCTCAGGTGCTACATAGATGTAATCCACATACACATTATAGCTTTCATCTTTCATATCTATCATTCTTTTTAGAAGATATTATGTGGATTACATCTATGTAGCACCTGAAATGTCACACTAATTCCTAACCTGTTCAAGAATTTTACTTTTACTTTCACTTTCAATAAACCTGCACTGAAAAGTACAGGGCACGTTTATAATCACAGTGTGGAATGCAGAGCAGTCAGCACTCACTGTAGAAGAGGATCCAGTCTGTCATCCGTGATTTACACATCTTCACTCTGCTCTGGAGGAGCGCTCTGCTGTGTGCTGGGCGGGAACCGAAGATCGATGCTGCAATGTGAGGTTCTCTTCCTGCTCCGCCCACATGCACTTTCACTGGGACTGTACCAGCTCCGATCGGGTGGGGGACGGGGGGGACACTCATAGGAACTCAAGAAGGGAGCTTGGAAAAGGGTGCATCTGCTGCTGCAGAGCAGTGAGCAGGAGCGCATAATCCTTCATTTAGGCAGGCAACAGGGGCATACAAGTTTTACAGCTACATTTTGTGGACAGATTTTTCTGCTCACAACCTAGCGCCCCCTCCCACATTGCGCCCAGGGCAGAAGCCCCGCCTGCCCACCCCTTGTACCGGCCCTGGCGGGCAGGTATAGGGAGGTACAAAATCAGTTACAGGCGAAACGTACGTCGGCAAGGTGACGCACTTTACACCAATACAGCTGAATCAATAGGCATGTCCACCAAATATGGAGGAATGTGCCTAGACCCTGTTCACACCTCCAGCACTGGTCTGAGACTGCCGGGATAAATTTATGTAGTATTTCCGGTGTTCTATACCACCTCGTTTTAACTTTGTAACCGTTCTCCTGAGTATGGACACTCAGAGAGCCCTTGTGGATGTACAAATGCACTCGATCCCATGCGGCATCATCAATTACTATGCCCAGCTCAGTCTCCCAGTAGGCGTGCTCCAATCTCAGAGAGGCATAAGGTTCCCCAAACATTGTGGCATACAGCCCCGAAATGAAATGACTCTGGGGAGAGGAGCTAGAGCATAGTGATTCCAGGACAGTCGGAGTTTTTGCAAAGTTACCTCTATTCGTAGGACTGTCCAAGAAATGTTTCAGTTGGATATAGGCCCAGAGGGGGAAAGACTTTGTGTTTGACAATGATGCCAGTTCCCCTTGTCGGAGAAATCTTCCACTGAAAAAAAAAGTGCTTAGCCTGCATTTCTGTGTAAGGCCATTCTGCTGCTAGGAAGGCCCCCTCCATGCCCGGGGGAAAGTCTGGATTACCCCTGATAGGCGTGATCGCACAGTACGTGTTTGAAATCGAGTGTACCTTCCATGCCCTATCAAAGGCATGCAGGGTTGCTCCTATTAGAGGATGAGAATGGATATTAGCCGCTATGTGTGTCTTTGAGAACCAGGGGACGTAATGTAGTTCAGTACCCGAAATCCATTTTTCCAATAACACCCGATCCTTGTAGTTAGTATAGAGCTTCCAGTCCACCACCCGGGTTATGTGAACTGCCCAGTAGCATCTCTGGAGGTCTGGGAGTCCAATTCCACCCCCCGACTTTGGTAAAACTAGCTTTGTCCACCCCACTCGCGCCACCTTAGCTCCCCATAGAAAGGCTCTGCCCATGCTTGTAAGCTGTAAAGAAGGAGGGCGTTAAACGAATCGGGATAGTCTGTAGTTTGTACAGTAAGCGGGGGAGTACCGTCATCTTTAAAATTGAGGCCCGACCGAACCAGGAGATGGTGGGGGCCTCCCACTTGTGGAGATCCCGCTGTATAAGCCTCAGTTCCGCATGGAAGTTCTTATCATATAGATCTTTAAGTTTACTAGGGAGTTGGATGCCTAAATACGTAATAGCGTCTGCTTTCCAGCGGAATGGAAAGTTCACCTGACAAAGCTGTACTATCCTAGGAAGCAAAGAAACATTTAGCGCATAAGACTTTGAAAGGTTAATTTTCAGATTCAAGATGGTCCTGAACTGTTCTAACACTGGCATTAGGTTGGGTAGAGACGTCAGCGGGGATGAAAGAGAGCAAAATATCATCCGCAAAAGCGGTAATCTTATATTCCCGCTGATGTACCTCTATACCTTTTATGTCCAGATTCGCACGGATGCATCGGGGGAGGGGTTCCAAGGTGAAGATGTATAATAAGGGAAAGAGGAGACATCCCTGCCTAGTCCCATTATGGATGGGGAAGGCGTCCGACAGGTGGCCGTTAACTCGGACTCTAGCCCTGGGCCTGGTGTAGAGTGCTCCAATAAAAGCCTGCATGCCTCTTCCCAGGCCCAGGGCTTCCAGAACCGCATCCATGTAATCCCAGGCCACCCTGTCGAATGCCTTCTCCGCATCCATGGCCAGAAAGCAGCCTCCCTATTGGTTGATGTAAGCCAATGATGTAAATTGAGGGCCTTAATGGAGTTGACCCTGGCTTCTAATCCAGGGACAAAACCAACCTGGTCCAGTCCTACCCAGGCGGGTACATGATAGGACAAACGAGTAGCCAGGATTTTGGCGAACAGTTTAACATCGACATTCAGGAGGGATATGGGTCGATAATTGGCTACATCGGTGGGATCTTTGTTTTCCTTAGGGATTACGGAAATATAAGCCTCTAATAGGCTAACCGACGCACATGGTGAGTGGGAGAGGGTGTTGAAGGCCTTCAGGAATTTTGGCGCCAAGAGGTCAGCAAAACTTTTATAATATTGTGCTGAGAAGCCATCTGGCCCCGGGCTTTTGCCTAGCTTCGTCGATTTCAAGGCCTCCCCCCACTCCTCCAATGACAGCGGCACTTCCAGGGCTTGCCAGTCATTAGTAGATGGCGCCCGGGGGCTGTATTTGGCCAAAAATTCCCTCATGAGCTCAAAGCACGCTTCCGCTGAAATGGGTCTATGCTCATGTGATTCAAGGTTATATAATTTGCTATAAAAAGAGTGAAATTGACTAGCAATGTCCTTATTTCTAGAGTGGGTTACTCCTCCTGTGTCCACTACATGGTGAACAGTGGATGCGAGTGTATGCCTCCGTGTAAACCTTGCCAATAACCTACCGGGTTTATTGCCCTGTTCGTAAAATAGTTTCTGTGAAAGTACCTGACTCTTCCGTGCCCGTTTAAATAATTCTTCTAGGAGAGTCGCCCGTGTGTCGGCTAATTCCTTGGCTACCCTTACTGCTAGTGAGCATTTATGCTGTGCTTCCAGTAAAGCTATTTTGCTAGACAGGCCTCGGGTCGTGGTTTGGTGCACTTTTTTTTTCATGGCTGCTATGGCCAACAGATGCCCCCGTACGCACTTGTGCGCTTCCCATTGGGTCATGGGGGATACTTCTGGGGTGTCATTATGTTAGAAGTAGTCTTTAATTGTCTGTGTGACTTCAGCCAGGTCTCCAGGGTCAGTGAGAAGGGAAGCATCCAGCCTCCAGGTCCTGGTAGTCATTTCCCGTTGTGGAAACTGCAAGGTCAGAGTGATCGGGTGGTGGTTGGAGACTAACATACTCTCTATGGTCGCGTCCTGCAGGAAGGCAAGTCTGTCTGGTGAATAGATAGTCTAGCCTCTAGCGGTTGTGTGGAGGCGAGAAAAAATGTGTAGTCTTTCCCCTGGGGCTGCAACGTTTGCCAAGTGTCATGAAGCGTGAGAGAGGCTAATGCGAGCTTGGCTTGGCGTAAAGCAGAAAATGGGAGTGAGGAGGTACCTGTGGAGGTATCAAGAAGTGGGTCCAAGGCCATGTTGAAGTCCCTCCCCAGTATCAAAATGCCCGTCTGAAACGTGGTGAGCTGTAAAAGAACCTCTTTTAGGAAGAGGTAGAGGTAATCGCCTACCTCTGCTTAGTTCTGGTTCAAGGATCCTTAGTAAGTGGCATGGATCTTATATGCTCTGTGCCCTAATCCCAATCATTTCTCAAGTTGCCCATGTCATAAGATGATCTTGACCAGATTTAGCTGGTTACAATTGAGTCTAAAAATAATCAAATGCCAATAGATGCTGCCCAGTCTCCTCAGACATCTCCTGACCATTTCTTCTTAAAGGAAAAGGTTCACCTTTAAAAAAAAAAAATATTTGCATTATATTGCAGGTAAAAAATTCAATTTTTTTTTTTATATACAGCAGCCTACAAAAGGAAGTCCCTGTCCCATCAGGATAAGAGGACTTTGAAATATGGATGGATCAAGCCTCTCAAGCATTAGAGGAATAGGATATCCCGAGGCCCTAAAGGAACAGAGAATCAGTAAGAGTCTGAGGGCACTAGCTGCAGAGGCAATTCGCAACTTAAAGTTGGGAAAACAGAACTGTATAACCTCATACAACATTGAGGCATTATAGGCTATGTTTGGGATATTCGAGAAACTTTCTGACCTAATGTACAAGTTTGAACACACTTATCAGTACAGAGGATAGAAGTTGTCCAGCTACATAGTCTGGACAAGATTCTACACCAGATCATCCAGGAGAAAGGGATAGAGCCACGAGACACTGACAGAGTTCAGCTCGTCAAATCTTACAGGGAGCCCATCCAAACCATCCTATTGTATTAATGTTTCTCCTGAAGGGCTCCAAAAACACTTCTACCTTTCCAGAGTTGATGAGGGTAGTCAGCGAGGAAAGGGCTCTGACGGAAGAGAAAAAACACCAGGACAAAGCAAATGCTCAAAGAGGAAGTCCTCCTACGCTTTGCTCCGGCAGGAGAGTATTTCTTGGAGGATGACGACAAGTCAGTGCATAAGCCAGGTGTTGGGCTGCCGGGAAAGACCCCTCACCAAGCACCTTCTGATCTGACATTGCAAGATCACCTGTCTCAGGTGAGGCAAACTGATCTGGAGACGTACAAGACAGCCAGCACTGTGGAGGTTAACTCAGAAGTAGCTTCACTGAAGGTGGCAGTGTCCCAATTGAAGGAAATTGAAACTCTGCTGTCAGAGAGGATCAGTGAGCAATTTGGGAAGATATGGCAAGCTACTCCTCCCGAGCGTTCGGCAGATTTGGTGATCTTGGTGATTTGCTACAATTGTGGAGGTGTAGGCCAATACTAACTTGAATGCCCAAGTCTTCCAAAAGGGGAATAGCACTGGCAGAGAGGAGACAGGGAAATTCCCCAGAGTTGGCCAGATGCTTGACTAACTCAGCCAGTGTCAGATCATGTTATGATACAAGAGAGATGGATAGGCCTGTGCTCTTAAGTAGGGTCTCATCTGACACCCCAAAGAGACAACAGGGAATGCCTGATTCTGTACACGCTGATCAGGAGAGAGACATCCATCAGTCTCCAAAACATTGTCAGAAAACCCTGCTTTGGGCACTGCGGAAGAATGAAACAAGTTATGTTGACTAGACCTGCCTCGTCAATCAAAACTACTGGCATCCCTGGCAAGTTTATTTCCCTGTGCTAGTGGAAGTGGTTTATATAATAGCTCTCCTTGACTCAGCCGGTTAAATTACATTTTTTATCCAGCTGTTGGTCAGCAAGTCTCACGTACCTATGCTTGATGTCCCACCACTGCACTCATAAAAAAACACTCTACTAGAGCTGCCACTTGAAATAGTGATAAAGTGTAAACATATTTTAATGAAAAAATAGTGGCGCTAATGTCACAATATTACTGTGAAACAAATATTAAAACAATTTAAGTGACACCATGTGATAGTGTATTCTTTCTGTCTTCAAATTAGCACAGATAAATTAATTCAAGTTACTTTGTTGATTTGTGGAAATAAGCCGGAATCTCCTTAATTCACAGATCCTTGCTTATTTGCATTATTATAAAACTGTTTAATATTTCAGTATAAACATTCTGATAGTGTGTTGAGTGTAATGTTCTGCAATCAAGGCAGGGACAAGGGGTAAAATAGAGAAAAGGAAAATGGTAGCACACCACAGTGAAGTCAAAATCTTGAAGGTTCTTTATTATTGCCAAGACAGAAAGATACACAGGAACATGGTTGACGCGTTTCACACGAATCACTCTTGCTTCCTCCTAACAAAGATATAACCCAAACTTCAGCTATTTATGTGTGCAGCCAATAGGAAGTGCACCCACAATTGCCGAGGCAATTAACTGGGCAGTGCATAACAAATGAATACAAGTGATTAAAATCATTAACATATAAACTAGCAATAATGAAACAAAAAAAAGAAAGAAAAAAAAATAACATAAAATGAGAAAGAAAAAGGAAAACTATTACCAATGGTAAATGTAAGAGTGAATAATCAAAAAATATATATAAATCATAAACTTCTACAATGCATGTACTCAACTCCATGTGATAGACTGCCATACAACGGTGCATATGGGCGAACTGTCACAAAGGGAGACAAAAAAACAAAAAAAACCCCACAAAACAAAAAAAAACTTGTGTAACCCATATCAATACAAGTGATTCATGTGAAACGCATCAACCATGGTCCTGTGTATCTGTTTGGCTTGGCAACAATAAAGAACCTTCAAGATTTTGACTTCACTGTGGTGTGCTACCATTTTCCTTTTCTCTATTGCTTTCTTTGGTGGCAAGCCAGGGTGAGCACCTGCAGCAGTCAATCACCTACTGATTGCCTGAGCGGTGTATACTTTGTGGTGGGACAAGGGGAGGGCAGGAGGGGCAGATGCCCTGTGCACTGTGGTATAATATGAGGTGAAAGGGTGCCACAAGGAGATTGGGGGGAGGGGATTTGTGTTGGAAGGGGGAATTTGGGGGCGGCAATTGGTATTTGTTCTAGAAGGGGGAATTTGGAGGGGGGGGTGCTAAGAGTGATGATTTTGTGGAATTGTGTTGGAAGTGGGGATTGAGGAAGGAAGAAGATCAGTGCTAGGAGGGGGGATTTGGGGGGATTATTTGTGCTGGGAGGGGAGGATGGAGAAGATGTGTACTAGGAGGGGACATTTGAGAGGTGGAGGATTTGTGCTAGGAGGGGTGATTTTTTTTTTGGAGGGGCATTTGAGCTAAGTGGGGATTTGGGGAATGGGGGAGGGGGCAAATATTTGTGCTGAGAAGGGGTTTTTCAGCAGGGGGGCGGATTTGTAGTGGGAGGAGGGGGATTTTTGCTTGGGTAAGCATGCAGATTAGTGCTCAGTGTTTTTGTGGGGTTATTATTGCTGACACAAAATGCTCATACATCTTGGGGGGGGAGGTGCAGTTTGGCATGTTTGCCCTGGGCTCTAGATAACCTGGTCCCGGCACTGCCTGCAATGTTCTCTACAATGACTGCAATGTACTGACTGCCTTTCCTGGCATACTGATGGAATGGGTTTATAGTTGCACTAGTATGTGACTCTAAGTACTGAAGACACTTGATCAGCAGTTAGACCAGGCAAATAGTATTTTTTGGGAAGAGAGTTATGTAACAGCAAAATATGAAGTCACCAGCACTGCAAACAAGTGTGTTTCACATGTTTATTGTGAAGACAGTGACAAAAACATACAGAATACGAAAGTTTCAGAGCCTCCCAGGTCCCATCCTCAAGGTAACACGGTGACCCCGCAAGGCCCTGAAACATTGTAATTCTTTGATTTATGTTACCACGTCATCACAAAAAAAGTGATATGCATTTATTTGGAGTGTCGGTGACTTTGTATCTTTCAGTTTGGTTGCGGCATGGTGCAGTCATTTTGAACACCCACTGATCATTTAAAGGTCAAGCACAGCAAGGAGTGCAGCTTCTAATTTGGATTATACTCAGTAATGACAACACTATATTTTTCTCTGTAGAAGAATTTTGATCAAGTTTGCATTGTTTTCCTGCATTGTGAGATTCCCCAGTGGTAGTCCAGTGATGTCAGCTTCATATTCTGTGTTTTCAGGTGGAAGTCATTACCTCCTGATGGATGAGATCTCCAGGACCCTCCAAAACAATGGGCATGAAGTGAGAATGTTCCTGCAGTACTCAAACCAAATGCCTCCAGGTGATTGTACAATAAAATTAACAAGATCTCTGATGATATTTACAGATGAAGTTGGATATATGTTTAGCTTTGTGCAAACTAGATGTTAAAAGTTTTATATAACATCCAGCTTTAGCCAAAACTTTTTTTAATTTAGTTTTCTGTAGAATGTGGAAGGTTTTTAACCTCTTTCAATATTTGATTGCTGTCTATACTCATTGTAGAACTGGATGTTGGCAGCACAGTTAGGGTTGCCGCCTCATCCCTTTAAAACCGAACACATATTAATTACACAGGTTCTGTGGCTGATCAAGGTGGTAAGTAAACTAACTTGGTACCTTATCTGAATTAATTTAGCCTCAGAACCTGTGTAATTCATACGTGTTCGGGTTTAAAGGGATGAGGTGGCAACCCTAAGCACAGTGGAACTGCATGCCGCAGTTTTATGTTTATCTGAATAATGTGTGTTCTCGTACCCCTGTGGTCACTGAACAGACACCTCGGCAGGCCTCAGACCAGAAGGTAGTGTAGTGCAACCATAAACACATACAAATAAAACAAGTCCAAATATAACAAAATTCCACCGTTGTGCAACTTTCAGTGAGTGTTCATACACTTCCAGTGACTTTAGTTACCACCACCTCTAGCTGGAATGCCTGCTCACCTCCAAAAGTTGACCACACTACAGAGTCACACACGCCTGTGATTATATCTGTCAGGATGCCTTGGGAAAACAACTCCTCCTCCTGGTGTTCCTGAACAAGACAGACATCCTCCTGGGTTCTCACTATGTAGACCCCCACTGCAGAGTCACATATGCTTAGTCTAACATCTCTCAGGATTTTTCCGGAACAATGAATCCTCATCATAGTGCACCTAGACAGCTCAGACCTCCTCCTGGGACCTCATTCAGTCATGTGTGGCCATATAAAACAAAGGCAAATCATAGTGCTCTCTGCTAATAACTTTTATTAGAGCTGTAACTGGGATAAAATACTCACAAAAGTGAAAAACATGCAGGCATCTGTCCAATTCTCCAACAGTGCCTCCATAACTGGCCATCACTTACTCAAACTAGTCTGGAGATTATTATATGAGTGGTATTGGCCTACAGAAACCACCATAAATATAGTTGCAATGCCACGGTACACACTACTAAAAAACTGTGCTCTGTTTTTGATGTTCAGGTTACAAGCCGTCAACAAGTCCATATCCAGTGACCACTTTTTCCTTAGATGAGAAATTTCTTCAAGAATTTATGGATACACTTCTAAAAATCCAGAAGGCATTTCTACAGGGCAGGTATGGTAAATGCGGTAGTGAAAGACCCCTGCTCTTTACGTGCCACGTTATACGTTCACTGTGAATTGCTGTTTCAATTTGCCTCTTAGTATTCTGTCCCAACTCCCCAAATTCCCCCCCCCCCCCAGTAATCTAGTTTTCCTCTCTGTTGGTAATTCCATCCTTCTTGCATTATATTCCAGTAACCATTCCATCCACATGTGTGTTGCTGGAGTGGTTAATATTATAATCCACTATCTCAATATTCACTGTTTTTAAAATCTGCACAGTTTTCAGTTAAACCTCAACTTAAAGATCTTCAAGGTGTCATCCTGTTTAGTTAACAGTCGTCAGTTGTCAGTCTTTCTCCCATTTGATCCTGTGGTGGTGCTCTTCATACTCCTTCATGGTAGATGGACTTTTGCTTTTACACGTGGTACGAAGCCTTTATAATTTGAATTTCTATTTGAGTGCGTAGACCATTTTGTATCTTTCTCTGCTTTGGTCACCTGCTTAATGAGCTCCTGATAATTTGGGTGACATCTAAGGTATGCATATAAGGTCTTGGTGGTCTCTGTAGAAATCTGCATGTGGACATCCATGTAATACCAATGACAGGTTAACTCCACCTATAGACTGTATAATACTGTACCAACTATATAAATGTTGTCTTGGTGGTCCCTATTGAAGTGCATATGTGGACACCTCTTTCTCTAACAGAACACAGGCTAAATCCACCTTGAGACTCTCCATATTTGTAGTGTTCAAGTTTTTTGAATAACAGCATTACAGCATCTATAGATTGAGTATGTCACCTCAATGTGCTGGTTCCTACCTTTGGTTGTGTCACATTCTCAACAATAAAAGAAGTCTTTAATGAGCCCTCCTGGAACGCAACCTGGATGATGCATTATCATAATATTCCCATAATTGTCTAATTTTCCTTTCAGAAGTGAAATGTGGACCGTCCTGACATTAATGAACAAAATGTCCTACCAGTGCAACTTGACATTACACCAGTCAGAAATCATGAACTTCTTGAAGGAGGAACATTATGACATTGCAGTTGTAGATGCATTTGACCCCTGCACAATGTTGGTCTGTGAGAAGCTGGGACTCCCATTTGTTGCTTTCTTCCCTACGTTTATGGCCAATGCTTACCGTGTAGGAATGCCGAGTCCTTTGTCCTACATTCCATTGTTCCAGACACAGCTCACTGACCAGATGGATTTCTTTGGACGTTTAAAGAACATGTTGGTGTTTTTGGCTTCATTAGTATTCCAGACAAAGATGGACTCACTTTTTGATGGTGTCATCGAAGAACATTTTCCTGCTGAATCTAGACCAACTATAGCCAATCTTCACTTGAAAGCTGAGCTCTGGCTGTACAATGTAGACTTCACTCTTGAGTTTCCTCGTCCACTTCTGCCTCACGTTCAGTACATTGGGGGATTATTGGCCAAACCTGTAAAACCATTATCACAAGTGAGTATGACTGAATGACCTTTGTTTTAATAAAACAAACTAAAAGGAAATTAAAGTCCAACTCAAGCCAACTCTTTTATTTTTTATTAGTTTGGAGACAGTGATCCACCACTAGGATTAGAAAAAAAGGGAGCAGAAAGTCAGACAGCAAAAAAAACCTTGGGAGAGGTTCTAGCATTTCTTCATTTTACTAAAAAAAAAGTTTTTTTATTTTCTTCAAACTCTAAAGCCCATCTCGATCCAGCAATGTGCGTGAGAGCCTCAGCTCTCCCAGGTCTCTCTCTCCTCATTGGCTCACACAGCAGCAGGAGCCATTGGAACCTGCTGCAGTCAATCACAGCCAGTGATCCAATGAGTAGAATGTGGGGGGGGGGCAGGGACGAGCTGAATTTCATTCACAGGAGCGAGGCTCGGGAGCGGAGTTAACTACCTCTTTAAGGATTGCAGAGGTGGCTTTTGACACTGATTCTATATCCCCTGCAGAAGTTCTATACCCCCTGCAGAAATTCCAATCAAGAACAGCTGAAGTCAGATGCGTAGGAGGTGACTTCACAACTGTTGTTACTAATCACAGATCACCCTTTGAAAGCAGAGAATTTGTTTAGCCATATGACAGTGTAAATGTATTGGTGCAGTTAATCCTTTGTGCAAAAACCTGCTATCTAACATCTGTCTTTTCTTTCTTTTTTTTTTTACATTCAAAAGTTTTTATTGAGTATTAAAACAATGTGGTAGAGAGTACAGATAGCTGACACTTTCTTAAGAAATTACCTCTATGAGTACAACTTAATAACACATGCCAGAAAAAGAAATGAGAGGAGAGAAGCTACTAAAAACAAACCGACATTTTGTTAAATGGCACAGGCAAAGAAAATCCATAAATAGGAATTCACGTAGGATTAGTTACCCTATCTACCCCAGTGGGGGCCATTTCTTACGTTTCTGACCTTGCTGCCATGCCCAGATAGGCGCATAAGAATTTACACTATGGTAACTTTCAAAGGCAACGTTTTTTCATTTCTAAATGGAGCATTCAGAAATTTAGCTTAATGTTTTTATATATCATTAAGCAACAGTAAAATAAACTGGATTAAAAGTGGAAAAATACTTAGGTCCAATCCAATGTTTGCAAGGGTCACCAGCATTTACAAAAAATGGTTCTCAGCATCTTTGGTAGTTTCAATGTCAAGTGAGTGCTGGGGACTGCAAATGCAATTATTGTTCCTGGTCCCTGAAGAGTGCATTACAGAATTAACATGCCTAATTGAAAGGGTCTAAAGCCAGCCATAGATTGTTTGAATCGTAGCCAGTTCAGCAGGAACCGGTGGAGATTAAACCATGTATGGGCAAGCTGATTGCAGCCAAGTTGATCAATCAGCTTGGGTACAACTAGTCTGTCCAATTTTTCATGCAATTATTGCCAGCAGCTATTGCCGCTAGCAATAATCACTGTGTGTTTTCCCGGCCGGGACGGCTCCCCCCACCGGGGGGAACACAATAGCTATAGGGATTCTTCCATCATCACCTATGGCTGAAGAAATTGAAATAAAACCATCTATGGCTGGGTTTAGGGGTGGGGTGTTGAAGGTATTCTGGAGTGCTTTATTATGCTCCAACGGACACACACTTAACACCAACTGCTCTAAATACATTTATATACCTATATGACAAGGTTCATAATCTGAAAACCAGCATATTATTTAACAGAATGAAATTGCAATTCATTAGACATACTGTATATAATATAAATTGGTCTTTGCAGGATCCTCCATAACCATCTGTATAAAATTCTACACTGTTATACCTTTCAAGTATGTTAATATTCCCTACAGTCTCGGCAGAGTGTTGGAGATGTTCTCATTTAACTGCAGATGCAGATCACATCTTTTGGCGTTGTCCAAAGATCCAGGAATTTTGGACAGATATTACTTCCTGTATCACGGAATTGATATCAGTACCAATTCTGATGAATATTAAGGTCTGTCTGCTGGGCCTAGTGGATGATATAGTACCAACACGTGCCATGCGAACACTGTTGAATATACTTTTGTTTTATGGTAGAAAAGCTATTTTGTTGGCCTGGAAAAAGCCAAATGCACCGACTATTTCAGCCTGGAAGGGCCTGGTGAACTCCATGCTTCCCTTCTACAAGGCAACATATGAGTCTAGAGGGTGTGTAAAGAAATTTGATAGAGTGTGGCAAACATGGTATACCACCACGGTGGGATAAGGGAGGTAAATATTGTGCTGACAAAAAGCGTCATATTTGGATGAAGGTACTCCTCATAGAGATCTAAATGAGCATCAATAATTAAATTTAGAGGGTAAAGGTTCATGATCTATATAAGCAAATAAAATAGCATAAGTTTCTGATGTAGGCTACTCCAGGGATCCTGGAAATTCTTGACGAGCTGTGGTTCGTGGGTGGGGGGAACCAGGGGGGCATTGGGAAGTTCTGGTAGTTAGTAGATCTTTGTTAGACAGGTATGAGGTCTTTTTGACCCAGAAGGGATGTTGTCTTATTGGACACGTCCTAAATGTTGTATGATTCACTATGTTGATAACATCAATAAAAAGAATTTAAAAAAAAAAAAGTATGTTAATAGGCCTCAAGCCGACAGGCTGGCTCAGAGACAACCACTTACCGCAGTGCACCCATTACCAATTTCCGGCTAAACCTCCGTTAGCTGGAATACCACCATCAGGACCCATACCACCGACAGGTCCTGAACTCTTCCTTCCAAAATATCTTCCTTCACCCGCAAAGACCAACACCTGCCACTGCCACGAAATCCAAATCGCTACTGCCCTGTTAGAAAAAACTAAACACACAACACAACAGACATGCACAACAAAAACCATGAAACAAGGGGAGGGTGGGCGGGAACTTTCCCTCACGCTCTGGTTACCAGGGGGGAGGGGACTGCTTCTTTTATTAACTCCTGCCCCCTCCCACTCAGAACTCACCAATCTTCCTACCCCTACTATCCCTGTACCCTGTCTCCTATGTCATGTCAGCCCTTAACCTATTTATTTCATTTGTTTTCTTTCATTTTAAAATATAAATGAGAGGCAAAACATTTATGCATAGATTTAAAAACATTATAAATAACTTCTTTTCACTTTTTTTTATATGTGACCATATTCCTTCTGTTCTTAGCTGCATAAGAGCTAGGGAAGGAGAAACATCAGTACACTGAATTTCCTAGTAAAAGGGTGTGTTAGGACAAGTCTGATCATTGGAGGAGAGCATAGCTAGAGAACTGACCACGCTGTGCCCCCCTGCTTGGCGTGGTCAATTTTGTGGTCAGGAAAGCAGATGGACTGGCAGGAACACCAGGGTTTTTACACAAAGGAAGCAATACAAAGAGAGCAAGATGTGTTTTCATACAAGTACATAGTACAGCAGGCACATATCAGGAATATGAAATGTTGGGTTTACATACTCATGTGTTTTACTAGCCTGTAGGACTTTGTAATATAGGTGTGTTTAGTGTCTGCTGGAATAATATCTTCTTCATTAAATGTGTCAAGGATTCATGGATAAAAGTCAGACAGACATTTTCTTACTGCCAAATGAAATGTATTTTCATTATATTCAGGAACTGGAAGACTTTATATCCGAGTCCGGAGATACTGGATTCATTGTGGTGACTTTGGGATCGATGTTGTCCTCACTCCCTCTAGTGGAATTCCTCAAGGAGATGAACGGTGGATTTGCTAAGATTCAGCAGAAGGTGATCTGGAGGTATCAGAGGTCAAGTTGGCCACAAGAGGTGGAAATTTCTCCCAATGTGAAAATTATGGACTGGGTGCCACAGAATGATTTACTGGGTAAAAAGTGTACTATTATTTAAAGCAGAAGTTACAGCATATATGGGTACATTAAGACGTCAATTAAACATGCTAATGGTCTGAACAATTTCATAAAAGAATCTATAGGAGCCTTTCTCAACCTTTTTGCCATGGAAGAACTGTGTCAGGGAGTGCAAGTTTGTAGGTATAATAAAAACAAAAGAATAAGAAATATGGTGTATTTAGCATATTTGACACACAGAGTGGATAATTTTTTTAACACTCCCTTGCTGCACTCAAGAAAATTATTTTCAATAATAATAATTTAAATAAATATTAATGATTGGCAGTGACAATTGTAGCGCATCCCCAACGTCAGTGGTCAGTGAGGAAATTACATTTGTGGTCGGCAGGAAAATTGATTCTTTACATCCGTGGTTAAAGTGATTATAAAGGCTTGTTTTTTATTTTTATTAATTTTTTTATTTATTTTTTTAAAATAACAAACATGTCATACTTACCTCCTCTGTGCAGCTCGCTTTGCACAGTGTGGCCCTGATTGTCCATTTCTGGGGTCCCCCGGCGGCTCCTCCCCGCATCAGATAACCCCCTAGGAGAAGTGCTCTCCCAGGGGGTTACTTTGCAGGCGCGCTACCGGGTCCAGTATTTGCGTCCATAGTCACGAATGCTGGACTCGCCCCCCCCCCCCCGACATCCGCGTCATTGGATTTGATTGACAGCAGCGGGAGCCAATGGCTGCACTGCTAGCAATCTATCCAATCAAGAGCCTGTGGAGAGAGGGTCAGCGCATCCTCGCCGAGGGAAATACGGGGCTCAGGTAAGTAAAACAGGGGGGCTGGGGGGCCAGTCACTGCCAGGTGTTTTTTCACCTTAATGCATAGGATGCATTAAGGTGAAAAAACATGAGGGTTTACAACCCCTTTAATAGTGGAAGGGCCCCGATACAGGCAAGTAAATATATAATTGGGATTTGAGGTATGAGAGGAAAGATTGTGCTTGCTCAAAGCTAATGGCTCTGCCTAGTGACATTGGTGCCACAACTATGCAGGCACCATCAGACAGGAGATCAGACCACCACTCCTCAGTGTTCAAGGAACATATAGTAAATCTTTGAAGAACATTAGGGTTTCATGGAACCTTTCATAAAGGCTGATCTATAGCATTTATGCTGACTGAACAATCAATCTTTAACAGGCATTGCTGTGATTTAGGTCTGGTTGTCTAGTTAGTAATATCAGTGGCTCTCTGTGATCATGAACTTTTAATTCATTACATGTATCTCCTCCTCCCTCCTTCCTCCTTCTTCCTTCTTCCTCCTTCCTTCTTCCTTCTTCCTCCTTCTTCTTCTTCTTCCTTATCCCCCCACCTTATCCTTCTCCACTTAAACTGGCCTTAGATGGATAGACATTCATCTGGTGCAGTGGGGACCACTTGAATTTTGATCAGTGTGTGCCTATCACTGCTCAACAAATTTGATCATGTAATCAAATTCTGTTGAAGGAGAATGTTGGAATACTAATATGCTGCGGCCACTAATCAGTGTGACCCTTCCCCATCCCACTCCTTCCCCCTTCTCTCCTCCCTCACCTCACCCTCTCTCCTACTCCTCTCTTCCCCACCCCACTTCTCTTCTCCCCAATGCGCCTTTCCTCTCCCTAACACTTATCGTTGCCACTCCTCTCTTAGAATGATTTTTGTTTTGTTTTGCCTTTACCAATTTCAGGGCACCCGAAATTGCGTCTTTTTGTGACACATGGAGGAATGAACGGTTTGATGGAAGCTGTGTATCATGGAGTTCCTGTTCTTGGGATTCCCCTCTTTGGGGATCAGATAGAAAACATGGTCAGAGTTAAAGCCAAACAAATGGGAACTTTTATTCTACCTGACCAACTTAAGACTGACAACTTTGCAAGCACTATTCGACACATCATTGAAAATAAATGGTAATTGTTGGCAATGTAATATCTGTGTGGTTTGCACTGATCAACATACATCTGTTATCTGTGAGGTTAGACATCAGATAACTGTAACAGACATAGAATGTATGGTTGGAACGTAACCCGGAAGCTAGTGGAGATCACTGGAGTAGCATATCCACTACAGTGATTTCCAGCTTCTAGAGGGATCCCACAGGTATGGTATATACAGTATCTCACAAAAGTGAGTACACCCTTCACTTTTTTGTAAATATTTTATTATATCTTTTCATGTGACAACACTGAAGAAATTACACTTTGTAAAGTAAAGTAGTGAGTGTACAGCTTGTATAACAGTGTAAATTTGCTGTTCCCTCAAAATAACTCAACACACAGCCATTACTGTCTAAAATGCTGGCAACAAAAGTGAGTACACCCCTAAGTGAAAATGTCCAAATTGGGCCCAAAGTGTCAATATTTTTTGTGGCCACCATCATTTTCCAGCACTGCCTTAACCCTATTGAGCATGGAGTTCACCAGAGCTTCACAGGTTGCCACTGTCACTATAGTCCTCTTCCACTCCTCCATGACGACATCACGGTGCTGGTGGATGTTGGAGACCTTGTGCTCCTCCACCTTCCGTTTGAGGATGCACCACAGATGCTCAATAGGGTTTAGGTCTGGAGACATGATTGGCCAGTCCATCACCTTTACCCTGAGCTTCTTTAGCAAGGCAGTGGTCATCTTGAAGGTGTGTTTGGGGTTGTTATCATGTTGGAATACTACCCTGCGGCCCAGTCTCCAATGCTCATGCTCTGATGGAGTATGTCACAGTACATGTTGGCATTCATGGTTCCCTCAATGAACTGTAGCTCCTCAGTGCCGGTAGCACTCATGCAGCCCCAGACCATGACAACCCCACCACCATGCTTGACTGTAGGCAAGACACACTTGTCTTTGTACTCCTCACCTGGTGGCCACCACACACGCTTGACACCATCTGAACCAAATAAGTTTATTTTGGTCTCATCAGACCACAGGACATGGTTCCAATAATGCATGTCCTTAGTCTGCTTGTCTTCAGCAAATTGTTTGCGGGCTAACTGCTGGCAGCACTTATACTTCCATTTCCCAAAGACAACCTCTGGATATGACACTGAGCACGTGCACACTACTTCTTTGGTCGACCATGGTGAGGCTTGTTCTGAGTGGAACCTGTCCTGTTAAACCGCTGTATGGTCTTGGCCACTGTGCTACTGCTCAGTTTCAGGGTCTTGGCAATCTTCTTATAGCGTAGGCCATCTTTATGTAGAGCAACAATTCTTTTTTTCAGATCCTCAGACGGAGGATACCATGATGAGCCCCATTCACACCTGAGACCTTGTAACACTAACGAGTCACATGACACCAGGGAGGGAAAATGGCTAATTGGGCCCAATTTGGACAATTCCACTTTACTCACTTTTGTTGCCAGGGGTTTAGACATTAATGGCTGTATGTTGAGTTATTTTGAGGGGACAGCAAATTTACACTGTTATACAAGCTGTACACTCAATACTTTACATTATAGCAAAGTGTCATTTCTTCAGTGTTGTCACATGAAAAGATATAATAAAATATTAACAAAAATGTGAGGGGTGTGTTTTTGTTAGCTACTGTAAATACAAGAAAAAAAAACTGCCATATCCGGAGATCACCTTAAAGCCTAGTACACATGGGCCAAATATCAGGCTGCATCAGCTGGTTCAATAAAAAAAAGTCCGACATTCGGCCCGTGTGTATGACAGCCGGTCCAACAGAAGCTAGCATCCGATCAGCACTCTGAGCGAATGGCTGAACAGGGTGCTCTTGTGGGGGGTGTTCCCCAGTCAGAACACAAAAGCTCGGTGGGGGAGATTGCTGTACCAACATCGCATTGTTAGTACGGCAGCTCCTCCCAAGCTCTGCAGTTTTTTTTTCATTCAGTCCCCTGGGTTGAACGAAAAAAACTGTGTGTACCAAGCTTTACAATTCTGTTGTAAAATCACATTAGACAACAAGTTGGGAAAGCATTGTACTTGACCCTGATTGTAATATGTTTTATGTTTACAGTTACAAGACATCAGCAATGAAGCTACAAGCTATTAGGAGGTCACAGCCCTTTCCTCCAGACCAGCAATTACTGAGATGGGTGGATCACATCATCCAATCGGGTGGAGGCGGTCATCTTCATCCTTATTCTTACAAACTGCCCTGGTATCAGTATTGGCTGCTGGATGTTATTCTGTTCCTCTTTGTCATTCTCACTGTGGCCATCTACCTCATTGTGACATTATTCAGGGCTCTCATTAGGAAATGTTGTTCTCCTGGAAAACTAAAGAGAAACTAAAGAAACTTGGCATTGTATCAGAACTGAAGATGATTTCATTGTGCTCACAACATGGATACCTCAGGTGTCAGTGAAAGTTTGCAGCCATTGATCAATAATCTCAGGGACATTGCTGTGATCCAAAGACTCATGATAGCCATACATGGTACAATACAATTGCATGATTGACATTCGATTCAACAAAACTTTCAAAGATTGAATGGTCAAGCAACGAGTGACAGTGGTGGTTTTAATCAACCCAAGTCAGTAGGTTGTGGCAGGGAAAAAACAATCACGCAGAGTTGATTTATGGCTTTTTTTATGTGTCCTTGTGAATCACTTGTGATCAATCTATATGTAAGGTTGTAAAAAAAAAAACACCATTGATTGACCCAGCACAATTGTTTTTTTTCTTCCACAACCTTCACAGGTCGATCAAAATCATCGTTATCAGTTTTATTGTACTATGTATAGCCACCATTGATTTTAAAGCAGCTTTATGCAAATCATCCATTCACCTGCCTCCTGTGGTGGGATCCTTTCAGGCCAGCTTCCTGAGCTCCAGCCCAAGGTAAAACTCCCCGGAAAGGGGTCCCTCAAGGGCCAGCTCTCTGAGCACTGCTTCTTTATCTTCCACCCTTCTCTCCTGCTGGCATGACTCATGTCTATTTAGGGGATTTTTTTTCTCCCTTGCCAGGCCCACTCCTGAGGATTGGCTAAGGCCCTTAAATATTCAAGGTAATCCCACATAGCCCCCACCCACTATCTTCCAGAACATTCTCCAACATTTTAGAAACATGATTAATGTCTAAACCGCTAGCAACAAAAGTGAGTACACCCCTAAGTGGAAATGTCCAAATTGGGCCCAAAGTGTCAATATTTTGTGTGGCCATCATTATTTTCTAGCACTGCCTTAACCCTCTTGGGCATGGAGTTTACCAGAGCTTCACAGGTTGCCACTGGAGTCCTCTTCCACTCCTCCATTATGACATCATGGAGCTGGTGGATGTTAGAGACTTTGCGCTCCTCCACCTTCTGTTTGAGAATGCCCCACAGATGCTCAATAGTGTTTAGGTCTGGAGACATGATTGGCCAGTCCATCACCTTTACCCTCAGCTTCTTTAGCAAGCCAGTGGTCGTCTTGGAGGTGTGTTTGGGGTCATTATCATGTTGGAATACTGCCCTGTGGCCCAGATCCCTGAAGAGAGGGGATCATGCTCTGCTTCAGTATGTCACCATACATGTTGGCATTCATGGTTTCCTCAATGAACTGTAGCTCCTCAGTGCCGGCAGCACTCATGCAGCCCCAGACCGTGACACCCCCACCACCATGCTTGACTGTAGGCAAGACACACTTGTCTTTGTACTCCTCACCTGGTTACCGCCACACATGCTTGACACCATCTGAACCAAATAGGTTTATCTTGGTCTCATCAGACCACAGGACATGGTTCCAGTAATGCATGTCCTTAGTCTGCTTGTCTTCAGCAAACTGTTTGCGGGCTAACTGCTGGCAGCACTCATACATCCATTTCCCAAAGACAACCTCTGGATATGACGCTGAGCACGTGCACTCTACTTCTTTGGTCGACCATGGCGAGGCCTGTTCTGAGTGGAACCTGTCCTGTTAAACCGCTGTATGGTCATGGCCACCGTGCTGCTGCTCAGTTTCAAGGTTTTGGCAATTTTCTTATAGCGTAGGCCATCTTTATGTAAAGCAATAATTCTTTTTTTCAGATCCTCAGACAGTTCTTTGCCATGAGGTGCCATGTTGAACTTCCAGTGACCAGTATGAGAGAGTAAGAGCGATAACACCAAATTTAACACACCGGCTCCCCATTCACACCTGAGACCTTGTAACACTAACTAGTCACATGACACCAGGGAGGGAAAATGGCTAATTGGGCCCAATTTGGACAATTCTACTTTACTCACTTTTTCTTGCCAGGGGTTTAGACATTAATGGCTGTGTGTTGGGTTATTTTGAGGGGACAGCAAATTTACACTGTTATACAAGCTGTACACTCACTACTTTACATTACAGCAAAGTATCATTTCTTCTGTGTTTGTCACATGAAGAGATATAATAAAATATTTACAAAAATGTGAGGGGTGTACTCACTTTTGTGAGAAACTGTATATAATTTTGATGAAGTGGTTTAACTTGTTTTGTTACCCAACAGATAAATATATTTCTTTACAACTCAATATTTTACGCTGTGAAAAACAACATTTCTCTATATAGTTATTCTCAGCAGTGGCGGCTGCTCCTTGATAATTCGGGGGTGGGGGGTGTGGGGACTTGGGCGGGGGGGCTGGATGGCTGAGACGCTGCGGGTGAGCCACCGTGGTGGCTAGTGGGTCGGTTGGTCTTTCCCTGCTTCTCCTCCAGCCGTGTGTCTCCTCTCTCCTCCTCCCGCTTGGTCAATAAGATCGCTTCTCCTTTCGGCCAATCGGGAAATGGGTCTCTGGCTGGGAGAAGAATCAGTGTTACAATAGCGAATATTCATTCGCTATTGTCACACAACAGGGTGAACTTCAAGCGCAGTGCTCTGTGCCCCGAGCCTACCCTTTGAAGCCTATTAGAGCCTCTGGTTCTAATCATGTGCTTCAAACCCCCCCCCACTTATATCCATGCATCTGGCGAATGCATGGATGGGGGGCGGCGCCCTGCACCCCTAATGGATGGGCCACCACTGACAGGGGCGGCCCATCCATTAAGGGAGCACAGGCACCGCCCCCTTTCTCCAGCCACCCCCTCTATGACTAATGGATGGATTCATGCATAGCATAAATCTATCCATGGCCGCCACTGCCACCCCCCTATTCAGGCGTCCGGCCCTTCCCCCCCCCCAGCGGCAGGGGTGTTCTTTTGAAGCACCTGATTAGAGTCAAAGGCTGCAATAGGCTTCAAAAAGGTGGACTGTGAGTGCAAAGCATTGCGCTCACAGTCCACACAGATGTGTTAGAAAAGCAAATAAATAATTTATTTTTTAACATTGAGCCGCCTGTGACGGGAGTCACTGTTGGGCACAGGGTGACCAAGAAAAAAATGAACCTTGAGAATATGATTGGATTGCTTCAAATGGAACAGTAATATTCATTAACAATATCTCTCAAGAATATATTTAAAGACTATTCTTCGGTTGTTTGATTCTGAACTCAACATGTTAGTTGAGAGAGCTGATCACATTGGCCTCTAGAACTGGGTAGGAGCCGAACAGTCTACTCCTACTATAGTATGTTGCCTACTAGGCTGAGGAGGGGAGGAGATCACTGTTTGTATTGTTAATTGTAATTAGCTCCTGCTGTTGTGTGAAGGTGTCCTGTGTTATGATAATGTTGATTGTGTCTTCTGAGCTAAAAGACGGCAAGTCTGTCCTAAAAATCATGTCTCTGAGTCACCTAGTCTGGGTAAATTATTGAGTTAGCTCATGTTAATTAGGTTTCTGGTTACAGGTGTATTGTTAGAGTAATATGAGCAGGAGGTAGGAACCTCCTCTTTAACTGTATATAAAGATTTGTAATTTTAGTTCTAATAAAGAGTCTGATTCTTCTTTCACCCTCCGTACAGAGCCTCGTCTCGTACTGGGGGGGTGGAGAATTATTCGTATGGGTTTCTTGTTCGGCTGATTTTAGTGTTCGGTAGCTGCCTTTGTGTTTGAAAATGGAATGTCCTAAACGGCTTTAACCCCTTTCATACTCGGGGTGTCGTTACAATTGGTGGCAAGCATCGGGATGATTCCCACAGCCCAGAAGGACAGCTACAAGAGGACACAGGCCAATGGAAACACAGTATGAATGGCTAAAGGGCTCTGACCTCATGGACTTACTGGAGAACCGGTGCCGACCGGCCAACAACTGTAAGAAGAGGGTCATTATCGAACTAGTCGAAATGGATAGAGCCAAAAGACCCAACATAACCGAAAGGCCCAGCGTAACAGACAGGACACCCGAAGAGGCAAGTTTTGATCGGGCTGTTAACATAAGACTGGCACATTATGGCCCTAACCCTACAGCGGAGATCATAGACCGAGTTATAGCAGCTGTGGAGGCAAATTGGCTACAGCAAAGAGGCGCTGCAGCAGCAGGAGTCACAGCAGCACCAACTGAAAGGAGAAAGGTACGAAAGGTCATCAAAACAGAAGGGAAGATTGATGAGTACCTTGCCGATTTTGAACGGTAATGTGCCCTACACCCGGTGCCCACAGAGCAATGGGTTACCATCCCGTCAGGGAAATTGTCCGGCCGGGCCAGAGAAGCGTTCAGGACCATCCCAGATGAGGAGATTATGAACTATGGGCTGGTAAAAGAAGCACTTTTGGACAGGTATGCCATCACACTGGATTCATACCAGAGACGGTTCTGAGAGACGAGCAAGCAGACTGGAGACTCATATTGCTATATTCTTAATATCTAAATTTGAATTGGCTCTATAAAAAGAATATGCATTCTCTACAATTGTATGAATGGCAGACTTTGAGTTAATGACATCCAGATGATGACTCATTAACGGAGACTGCAAGTCTGGAACCTGTCAGGATTTTGATGGATATTGTAAATAATATATGTATGGTTTCAAAATATTTGTAACCGATATTCTGTTTGATATATGCATTTTTGTTAAGTGGTATGATGTTTAGTCTGAGTGTTTCAAATATCTTGTTTTGTGAACAGAAGGTTTGTGTAAGTAAAAACAGATGTTAAGAGGTCGTATATCTCTCGTAGCCCCCACTTCTAGGAAGGAGGAGAAAGGGGAGTGTATGGGAGGGATTTGTGTTTGGGCGCGAATTTGAAAAGACTGAGTTCATACACACATCTCCTTTTTCAAGACACACAGCTCTCTCTTCTATGCATACAAAATTTCTTCCAGGATACAAGAAGTTAATCGGCCATCTTTAAAAAGCCAAGAAAAAGGAAAAACAACTCTTTTCAGATCTTTGAAACAAATGAACTATACTTGAACATTTTTTGTATATGTGAAACAACACTAATTCTGAATATGAATGTACTATTTTTGTAAGTATTTTCCAAGTTTATGCGTGTACAATAAAACACACAGTTTCATTTAAGCTGACTCAGACATAATTAAGAAAATTCGTCTCACGATCAATCATCATTATTGAAAGCTTTTTATACAATATTAAGCTATTTATTACACATATACCGCTGGATGCCAAGCAGTATCCGGGGAAGAGGTGCTGAAGCTGTTGCTGCTGGAGCACTTCTTTGACAAGCTGTCCCCAGAAGTCAGAGAGTGGGTCCGGGACCGAAAACTTTTCACCTTGCCTGAAGCAGCTCACCTGGCAGACGAATACACAGACAGACGCCCGCGACATAATTAAGAAAATTTGTCTCACGATCAATCATCATTATTGAAAGCTTTTTATACAATATTAAGCTATTTATTACATTGGCTCAGCCAGCCAGTTTCAATCGTCAGAAGTTTTTTTCCACTTTCTTCTGTTGATCAGAGGGGGAAAGTGATGAACAGGAATTAACTTCGCAATTATTGAAAGAACCTAGAAGAATATTCGATTGATCGGTTGATTATTGTGAAGACCAGAGAATTTTGGATATACAGAAGTCTTGACAGACGGTTTAATTTGAGTCCAGCGGAAAACGGAAAACTTTTATATTCAGTGAGTACCAAAATATGAATTTTTTATAAATGTAATAGCCAAAGAAAGTAATTTAGAATTTGAAGGTTTAGCCAGTCATATTTCAGACACTGAGTTATGGCAATCAATGTACAATCAATGCCTACAGGCAAATAAAGAAATTGAGAAGAGTAGATTTTCATTAGCTAAATCTAAGAGAAAATTAAGTAATGTAATGAAGCTAGTTACGGTTTTCAATGCAATGGTTTTTGATATGCCAGGAAAACAAAGGCAAAGTGTAACAGAAATTGCACAAACACAGGAGAATTTACATATTGAACAATTACTGATTGAGAAAGGTGAATTGGAACATAAAATGAATGAATTATTGGAATTGTTTAAAGAAAAAGAAAGTTGTATTACTTTTTTAACTCAGAAAGAAATTGAACAAGAGGATGTTATAAGTTTGCTTAAAATGCAATTATTGGAAGCTCAGTCTTCTGCACATGCTCAGTGTTTAGCTTATGAACACGTGACAAAGTCAGAGGCGAGGGTTAATGATGCTAATTCTGGAGTTGACACAGTGGAGACATTTGAGGAGGTTAATATTTCCTCAGACAATGAAAGTGTGAAGTCTGTTGATTTAAACAATAGTAATATTCAACAGAAATGTAAATTTTCATCGCCATATACTCAAAGAAAGGTATATGCAAAAAAAACAACTCTTAAATGTTTAGTTTGCAAAAGAGAGGGTCACATAGCTAGGTTTTGTGTGATGGCTAATAATAACGATATACAAAAGAGGTTGTATTATCCGAAAATGATGCCAAGACGCTATGAAGTGTATTCTGTGCGCTGGTGTAGTAATTTGAGGTATAGAGGCCATAAAAATCAAACTAATTTCCCTATTAAGACCCAAATGCAAAGATTGCAAACTGCAAATAGTCCATTAAGACAGGAAAGGTATCATTATGTACAATATAACAATGTGAAAAACAATGTTAGCAGTCCTTAAATTAACTGCATGGATGGTAAGGATTTTCTGGTTATTGTTTCTTTGCTATGGATAATAAGGTTATGATTTGAGGTTCAGAGATTTGGTTTTTATTTGATATATTTTGTAGTATTTTCAAGGATAATCCTTTGGATTACTAATTTTGTATTAATTTTTCCAAGTTATGATTATTATGATTTTAATTTTTTGTTTTGTTCAGATGAAACATTGAGAGGTTTAGTTCACCTGAAAAGGGGGTAATTAACAGCTTTGTACTCAATTAGCAAAGAATGCAGATTTGTATGGAGAATTAGTGATTTCAACCTGAATATGTACAAAGTGATGTTGTGGAAAAAACAAATATAAGATTTTCCATCGTTTTCCGAGGATTAAAAGGTGATAGATCAATCTTTTCTTCCTCATTGGGTGATATAAGATCTCTTATTTGGTTTATGAAAACAGGATCTAATATCATGACTCAAGACGGATTTTCTATATTTTAATGTACCACAACACCTACAGGTGGAATTCACTAAATTTAACTATGACAGTTTAGATCACATTGGTAAGCAAAAATTGCCTGAAATTCTTAAAGAGAAATTCTATTGGGACAAAATGGAAAAGACAGTAGACAGAGTCATTAAATCTTGTTTAATCTGTGCACAAAGATATTTTAATTACTGATAGGATGTTGATTAATCATGTTTTTCTAGTTTGGGGTATACCAGCAAACCTCAGTAGTGGTAGATGATTCCATTTTATAGGTAAAATCATGCAGGCAATGTGTAAAATTTTGGGAATAGAACAGAGATTAAATGTATCATATCATTCACAGTTTGCAGGTACAGTTTTTTCAGTTACAAAGTATTCTTCATTTGAATTAATGACAGGAAGAAATTACTTTGTCACTTGTGTTTCACAATTAACTTTTGTTGGCAATACACAGCAATGATTGTTAGTGTCCCCCTGAAGTGTATTGTACTGCAATGCTTGTGATTTGAGAAGGGATACTAGGATGTTATTTAAAATGTATTGAATATCATTCAGAAAATATTTATTTTTAGTATTTTGTGCTCCTTTTGCATAACAGTGTTTTGGTTATAGATGATACAGGACAATTTGAACAGAATTTTGTCACATGCAGTTTCTTGTATGAAAAAATGGTCCTTCCACACATTTTTAAGTTTGAGTTAAAAGATCATAATTTCTTTATTTTACAATATTCCTTGTTTAGGAGATTATTAAGACACAATTTGTATATATACTGATATGTAGTATTTGTTTTAGATATTTAAAGAAACTTGTATTGTATAAGATAAATGGTTACTCACATAGCTCATAGCCCCACCCTTAGGAATTTGAGAGTGAAGCGACACCCACCTTTTTAAAAAGGAGGGGGGAATGCTACTCATTGAAAGCCTGTGTTCTCTGTGGGACTACAAGACAGAAAAGAACCTTTCTGAATAAGAAAAGGAGGGGGTTTGTTTTTTTAGGAGTAGAATGCCTGTTACAGAGTTTTTTGACAGACATGCACTCCAGCAGATGCTGCAACAGACTTTCACTCCAGCATACACAAGACACATACACAGCATGAGAACTGCTGTTACATCCACACACACATATCTGATTCTTGTAACATTTTGTTTGATTATTAAAACCAAAATTATCTTTTATTCAAGATAAACGGTTTATCAAGATTGATAATTAAGAACGGAAAGATTTATTTAAATCAAAAATTAGATGCTGTTAGCATAAGTCTAGACAGAAACAAATATGGTGATCAAAGAGTTGCCACATGTAAGGTCACACCCAGAGATGGTGAGATACACGTCATAGGCGTAACTAAAGTTTCAGGAGAAGTGGACCATGGCAAAGTAATTGGGAAGGTCCATTTGACATCTTGGATGTTCAAGGGGTAATGGTATTAGTTCAAGGATTTCTCAATTTAGTGAAAAAGCATGGATAAATAAAAATGTGGGTATAACAAATTTAATATTCTGAGATAAATGATGCTGCTTTTATTTTTCCTAGGAATTAATTATATTTCATTAACCTGGAGGAATCATGGATTCCAAAAAAGAAGAAAGATGTCAGTTCAACAAAAGAAAGTGTTAAAAAGAGAAGATTTATCATCATCACAGGATTCATCTTTTCTCTAGTGACAATTTTATCTGTGGTAAAATATATCACAAACTGTACCAGCTATGCAGAGGCTAACAGGATTGAAGAATTATACAACAAAGACATTACATTATTCAGAAACAAAAGAGATCTAGACATTGATGTCAATTCAGAGGAACAAAATGATAAAAACACTAATATCAATACAAAGAACAAAAATGAGAGAGTTATTGATATTAATGCATATGACAGAAATCATGATTTTAGATACGTTGATATTAATACAGCTGAAGATTTGTATGGATATGTTTGCGTAGGACAGGGATATGATTGCTGTCTGCAATTGTATTTCATTCATAGCAATAATATCGAAGTCAACGTTAAAATAGAATCTAAAACAAAGTTTGTTAAAATGCAGGGATCTTATAGACTAAACAACAAAACTGGAACTTTTGAATGTAATATATTGTTGAGGAGTTTCTGGTCTATATACTTAAAGGGTAATGACTCAACAATTTGGTCTGGAGATGATACTAATACTATGTCAAAATCTGGGAACGTATTTTATCCCTTAGATCAATTTTATTACCTTTTTCAAAGTTTCGTAAAAATATTAGATCCAGAACATTTAAATATAATTGGAGATGAAAAAGGGGATGTTGTAAGAACATGGGATTTTAAAGTAACAAGACAATTAACACAAATAAGGGTTAAAGTTAGTATTTCTGTGATCAACATGATTATTCCAGAAATGTATATTTTCCCATGATCTTTAAAAATTATTGAAGATAAAGATGGTTTGCATTTGATATGTAAAACAGAAATATATTTACCTCAAGATTCATTGTTAACTTGGAAAATGAACGATGAATTTTTGGGAAGTTTTCTGCAAAGTTCTACTATGATAATTCATAAAGGAATTTTTGGTAGTGTGAATTGGATCAATAATACATTTGTTTGTCAACAAATGAGAGTATCTTTGAATGATACTGGTATATATGAATGTTGCATATCAATAGGAAATTATCCAGTGAAATGTGCGAAGGCAAGTGTTGTTGTAATCTCCTAGGAAAACTCCATGTGTTGGTAAGAAAAGTGTCTCGGCAAATCCATTTCAGATTAACCATTTCCAATCCAGAACTCTTTTGAGAGAGGGAAAGTTTGCCATTATATTGTGGAACTTTAATGTTTCAGAATGGAAAATTTCTACAAGGTTTCCAGAATGTCAAGGACATTTGGTTAATATGGAATTGGGTATTGAAAGATGGTTTGAAATTAATAGTAGAAATCATAACAGAAATAAGCGTAGTATTGTTGAAGGTATTTTAGGAGGGATTGGCACAATTGGGAGTATAACAAATAGTATGGATATCAATACTTTAAAGTCTGATCTTGAAACAGCTGGTTTAGTGGGTAGTAATGGGATTAAAATACAGAGAAATTTAAATGAAATTTTAGAAAATATGGTTTTTAAAACAGCTAATATAATGGGTCCATCTATTTTACATCTTCAAAATATTACTCTTGATTTAATGTTAAGTGTACAACATTCTCATATTGCCAGAGCATGTTTAGAGATCCAGGCTGAATATTCCACTAATTTTAAAATAATTGCACAAGCATTTCAGAGTGGAATAACCCCTCTTGGCATTTTACAGAATTTACTCAGAGAATATGTATATGCTATAAATCATACAGATTTATGGGTAAATAAATGGATAGGATGCAAACAGGATGTTTGTTATAGTTCTTCTATGATTCCAATAGCAGGAGAAGAACAAATTTTGGTTCCAATCACTGTCTTGGGATTACCTGTCAGCAATACACAATTATTATACTATAAATTACAGTATACTGATTGTGCATTTAACAATGAAAATTCTGAATTAGAACAATTAGATCTGTCATCATGTTTACAATTTCAGTCTAAAGTTATCTGTTTACCTAATCAAGATAAAAGTTTTTTTCATTCTTGTTATCATAATCATACATTATGTTCAGCAAGAATAGAAAAAGTTGAAACAATTTTTGAATTAATTACTTGTAGATAAAAAGAAGGTTTGCTTCCAGATCATGTCAGATGCAGAAAGGGTTAAAACTTTTTTCTCTTCTAGTACAAATACAGAAAACCTAAATCAAGGCTTGTATTGTATAGAAGGAGACATTGTAGCAATAAGTATTAATGGGTTAAGAACAAATTTAACAAATATGCTTATGAAAAATATAAGTGCTCTTCCCACACAATATAATATATCTCAGATAGATGAATTTCCTTGGGAAAATGGGCAAATTTAATTTATAAGGATAAAGGTTTATTGATAGCTATAGCTAAGGAACTTCAGAATGCAAAATATTGTTTAAACATGAACAAGGTATTTTGCAAGAGATATCTCATCAATGGTCAGAATTTTCAGGAAGTAATTGGTGGAAAAAATTCAGTAATAGTCAATTTGGGGAAAAACGTCAATAACCTCATCAGCAGGAAATATTTTATCACATCCTATAGTTATTTTTATTATTATTATTATTATTATTATTATTATTATTATTATTATTATTATTATTATTATTATTATTATGTTATTCATTATATTCCAGTTATGTTTGATGTTTAGAATGAAAAAATTATATTATCAAATTAGAAATGAAATCAGGAAAGGAGATGATTTATTGCAAAATAAGCTTAAAAGAAAGATGGGTTTTGGTATTGCAAACTCGGTTAATGATGGAAATACATTTGGAGTTATTGGATCAAAGTCAGAATGAATGTGACTTGGATGTTATGAATTAATTAAAAGCATGAAAATATGATTGTTATTCATATTTCAGAGGGGAATGTTATATTCTTAATATCTAAATTTGAATTGGATCTATAAAAAGAATATGCATTCTCTACAATTGTATGAATGGCAGACTTTGAGTTAGTGACATCCAGATGACGACTCATTAACGGAGACTGCAAGTCTGGAACCTGTCAGGATTTTTATGGATATTGTAAATAATATATGTATGGTTTCAAAATATTCCTATGTAACCGATATTCTGTTTGATATATGCATTTTTGTTAAGTGGTATGATGTTTAGTCTGAGTGTCTCAAATATCTTGTTTTATGAAGAGAAGGTTTGTTTAAGTAAAAACAGATGTTAAGAGGTCGTTTATCTCTCGTAGCCCCCACTTCTAGGAAGGAGGAGAAAGGGGAGTGTATGGGAGGGATTTGTGTTTGGACGCGAATTTGAAAAGACTGAGTTCATATAATCAGAAGAAAAATAGCTTTCTCTCTCTTGCTACTTCCTGCTTCCAAGCTACACACATCTCCTTTTTCAAGACACACAGCTCTCTTCTATGCATACAGAATTTCTTCCAGGATACAAAAAGTTAATCGGCCATCTTTAAAAAGCCAAGACAAAGGAAAAACAACTCTTTTCAGATCTTTGAAACAAATGAACTACACTTGAACATTTTTTGCATATATGAAACAACAATAATTCTGAATATGAATGTACTATTTTTGTAAGTATTTTTCAAGTTTATGTGTGTATAATAAAACACACAGTTTCATTTAAGCTGACTCAGACAAAATTAAGAAAATTTGTCTCACGATCAATCATCATTATTGAAAGCTTTAATACAATATTAAGCTATTTATTACACATATACCGCTGGATGCCAAGCAGTATCCGGGGAAGAGGTGCTGAAGCTGTTCCTGCTGGAGCACTTCTTTGACAAGCTGTCCCCAGAAGTCAGAGAGTGGGTCCGGAACCGAAAACTTTTCACCTTGCCTGAAGCAGCTTGCCTGGCGGACGAATACACAGACGCCCACAACCCTGTGGTCAAGACAACAGCTTGGGTGGATTATCGATCAGCGGCACCCCCTCCAGCTGGCGCCTACCAACCACAGTCGTACTGCCCTACAGCACCACCTCCAGTGGCCGCTTATTCTCAGCAGCCCAGGTTCAACTACCAGGACTACTCACAACCCATCAGGTGTTTCGGGTGTAAAAAGCTAGGGCACAAAAAGCCAGACTGTCCGTTGAATCCAGCCAGGCAGTCCCAGTCATGGAGAAAGCCACCCAGGGGGGGAATCCCCGCACATCCATGCCTGCAGCTTACTGCGTTGAGGAGGAAGAACATTGGGGCGTCCTGCATGAGGCTGATCCAGTACAAACAGCTAACCAGGACAACAGGCAGCAACACAGGCAGACTGTCTGGGTTAATGGAAAGGTAGCCAATGGCCTACGGAATACTGGCGCCACCATGACCCTACTACAGAAGAACCTCATCCCAGAGAGCCAACACACCGGAGACACTGTAGCCTTGAGGGTAGCAGGAGGCACCGTTTTCCGGCTACCCATTGCCCTGTTCACCTGGATTGGGGGGTTGGTTCAGGACACGTGAATGTAAGGGTGATGAAGGATTTGCCAGCGGATGTACTACTGGGGAATGATTTGGCCCCCCTTGTTTCTGCGTACGCCCTGATGGGCCCCACTTAAGCCAACCCAGTGACTACCCGTGCCAAGACTCGTGCTGTTGGAACCGGCCCGCTTGCTGCTGAGACCCAGGTAAGTTTATCTTCCCCGACATGTACCTTAGATCAGGCTCCCCTAGGCTGGGATACCCCAGGGGCATTTGGGAGGGAAACCCGGGAGGACCCGGCCTTACACAAGTATAGGGCTAAGGCAGATACTCAGGAAAGGGGAATAGATGGGGAGCTTTATGAATGGGTGGGGGATAGACTGTATAGGATCCCTAAGCCATCCCCGAGAAGTAAAGCCCCTCACAGAAACGTGGTACCTAAGAAATACCAGCTGGAGATTCTGCGAATCGGGCATGATGTACCACTAGCAGGACATCTAGGGTCCGTCGCACAGCCCATAGAATTACACAGAATTTCTTCTGGCCCAATTTTAACCAGGATGTGCGACAGTACTGCAAAACGGGTGACACATGTCAACAGGTAGGTAAGCAGGGGGACCACCCTAAGGCCAGACTTATGTCCATGCCTATTATGGGGGAGCCCTTTTACCACATAGCCGATGACATTGTGGGTCCCTTGGCCAGGGCTAGTCCATCCGGGAAGAAGTATATTCTCACCGTGATGGACTATGCCACCAGTTACCCAGAGGCAGTAGCTATGTCCAACATTGAAGCAGAGACAGTAGCTGATGCCCTGGTTAAGATATTTACTAGAGTGGGGTTCCCTAAGGAGATTCTCTCTGACCAGGGAACCCAGTTTACTGCTGTGCTCAATGGCGTCCCTAGGGGGGCTGTCATGAAGATCCTGCCAATAATCAGCGATCCAGACGCAGGGGGACACGGCCGCGGGTTCCAATGCGCATGCGCGCGCGTTTACGGGTGCTGTCACGCACGGGCACGCGCGCGCGCACTCCCGCTAGTGCCAGGCGGGCTATTTAAACCGGCCTGTCACACTCCATCCCCGCTGTCTGCTCTACAGCGTTCTGTGAGTGTTACCTGATCTGATCTGTGTTTCCTGTTATCTGACCCGGCTTCCTGTTTGACGATCCTGCTATCTGCCTGCACCAGACCCTCTTGGCTTGCCTGACCATCCCTCTGCATTACCCCTGGTACCTCTGCTGTCCGAACGTTACTGACCACCGGCTTGTTGACCCTCCGCTGTGTTCATCAGCTTCCAGTCTGCTATTACCTGCTGTTGTTCCTGGTTCCAGTCCAGCTTCTAGTTTGCTATTACCTGCTGTTGTTCCTGGTTCCAGTCCAGCGTTCCAGGCTACCTTCTGCTGGTTCCAGTCCAGCGTTCCAGGCTACCTTCTGCTGTGTTCCAGCCCAGCGTTCCAGGCTATCTTCTGCTGTGTTTCAGTCCAGCGTTCCAGTCTATTACCTGCTGTTGTTCCTGGTTCCAGTCCAGCGTTCCAGGCTACCTTCTGCTGTGTTGCAGCCCAGCGTTCCAGGCTATCTTCTGCTGTGTTCCAGTCCAGCGTTCCAGTCTATTACCTGCTGTTGTTCCTGGTTCCAGTCCAGTGTTCCAGGCTATCTTCTGCTGTTGTTCCAGTCCAGCTTCCAGTCTGCTATTACCTGCTGTTGTTCCTGGTTCCAGTCCTGCATTCCAGTCTCTGTCCTCAGTCTACTCCTCAGACTACTGACTCCAGAGGGTGCCACCACTACTGGACTTTCAGCAACTGTTGATCCTGCCAGGCACCCATACCACTCTTCACTCCTGGCCCTCTGTCTCCATTCCAGGGGAACGGGAGTGGGAGCTGTAAGGGAAGTCTTTTCCTGCACTTCAGGCACACAACCTACCAGGTACGTGACAGTAGCAGACAGCCATGTCTGAGCCTGAGCAGGGAATGTCTCCCATGGAGGAACTCTGTGCACACCTGGCAGGATTGACTGAAGCAGTCAAGAATCTGCAGCAAGGATACACCAGGCTGGAGGAACGAGTGTTAACTTTGTCTAATCCCATTGGGGCTCAGGGAGTCCCTTCCGCTTCTGCTCCTTCAGTCGGGCCTTCCTCAACAGTGGTGATGCTCCCTCCAGAACCCAAGGTCCCGACGCCTGAACGTTTCTCCGGAAATCGCCTCAAATTCAGGGCTTTCCGAAACTCCTGTGAACTGTTCTTTGCTCTTCAGCCACGTACCTTTTCCCTTGAGGCTACTAAGGTGGGCTACGTAATCTCTCTGCTTTCTGGTGACCCCCCAAACCTGGGCCCACCGCCTCTTGGAGCAAAAGGACGTATCCTTGACAAATCTTTCCGCCTTCTTTGACGCACTAGGTCAGCTGTATGATGACCCCCAGCTGTCCGTGACTGCAGAAGCAGCTTTGCACACCCTTCAGCAGGGTCGCAGGGCTGCAGAAGACTATGTGGCGGAATTCAGAAAGTGGAGTGTAGACACGAATTGGAATGATGCGGCTCTCCGCTATCAGTTTCGAATGGGACTTTCTGACTCTCTGAAAGATGAATTGGCCAGGGTGGGTACCCCACAGACTTTGAACGCATTGATCGATCTAACCATCCAGATCGATCGACGTCTAAGAGAACGAAGGACTGAGAGAGCGATGGGAACCTCTCGCCCAACTTGGGTTACCCCTAAAGTTCCCCATCATACATCACCAGCACAACCAATGTCTACATTTAACCCACCTGAGCCAATGCAATTAGGGGTTCTGCGGCCTTCTCTTACTCAGGAGGAATGACAACGTCGTCGAGTGAATAATCTGTGCCTGTATTGTGGGGAACCTGGGCACTATGTCAGGAACTGTCCCCTTAAACTTCGTAAGTGCCTATCTCTGTCTTCTGACTATGTTGCACCTCTGGTTAAGAACACTACTCACCTTGCTCTCTCTCTCCTGTTACAGCTTCCAGGAGAGACCCTGCAAATAGCCGCCATTATTGACTCTGGAGCTTGCAGTTGTTTCATGGACTCTCTTTTTGCTACCCAACACCGGATACCTCTGTTGCCTAAGACCCATGGACTTTCCATTCATCTAACTGATGGAACAGCCATTAAGTCAGGGCCTGTTACCCAAGAGACTGTTCCAATACCCGTTTCCATCTCCAATTCTCATCAAGAACTGTTACGCCTAGATATCATCGCTTCACCTATGTTCCCCATAATCCTCGGCATGCCATGGTTACAGGCCCACAATCCTGACATTAATTGGATCACAGGTGAGGTTACCTTTTCCTCCTCATATTGCCAACAGTCTTGTAGACTTCAGGACACTCAGAAGAATCCTACCTTGCTCTGTTTAAACACAGATCCTAGTCTGCACCTTTCCATCCCTTCTGCATATCATGATTTCTTAGATGTATTCAGCAAGCAGGGGGCAGAGGTCTTACCCCCTCACCGGGCCTATGACTGTCCTATCGAATTACTCCCCGGTGCCGAGATACCTTTTGGAATAATATTTCCTTTAACGGAAGTGGAACAAGGGGCTTTAAAAGAATATATCGATGAGAATCTAAAGAAAGGCTTCATTCGTCCATCCACGTCTCCAGCAGGTGCAGGTATCTTCTTCGTACAAAAGAAAGACAAGACCCTCAGACCATGTGTAGATTACCGTGAGCTGAACAAAATCACTGTAAAGAACCGTTACCCTCTTCCTCTGGTACCAGAGCTGTTCCAAAGACTTGGGACAGCTACCATATTCACTAAGCTTGACCTCCGCGGAGCCTACAATTTGGTTCGTATTAGGGACGGAGACAAATGGAAGACCGCCTTTCGTACCCGTTATGGACATTATGAATAACTTGTGATGCCGTTTGGGCTGTGCAATGCTCCTGCTACATTCCAGTACTTCATCAATGATGTCTTACGAGACTTTCTAGATCTGTTTGTTATCGTCTATCTAGACGACATACTAATTTTTTCTTGTTCCCTTGAATCCCATCGCAGGCACGTCAGAAGTGTATTGGCCCGGCTTCGACAACACGGTCTATATGCAAAAGCTGAGAAATGTGAATTTGAACAGGAAAGTATTCCATTTTTGGGGTTAATCATTTCCATCAAGGGCATTAAGATGGACCCCCAAAAGGTCACTGCAGTACTAGACTGGCCAGTCCCAACAGATAAGAAGGGGATCCAGCGATTCGTTGGATTCGCTAATTTCTACCGCAAATTTATTAAGGGGTTTTCAGCCATCATCACACCCATCACACAGCTAACTAAACAGGGTACACGTTTCCACTGGTCTGCTGAGGCTCAAAAGGCTTTCGAGACTCTCAAGGGCCTTTTTACCTCTGCTTCCGTGCTAAAACATCCAGATTCCTCTCTGCCATTTGTACTAGAGGTGGACGCATCCGAAATTGCGGTAGGGGGAGTGTTGTCCCAAAGACAGGGAACTAAGGCCCTGTTATATCCTGTGGCCTTCTTCTCTCGTAAATTGTCCACGGCAGAGAGAAATTATGATGTAGGTGACAAAGAATTATTGGCTATCAAATCCGCGTTGGAGGAGTGGCGCTATCTGCTAGAGGGTGCCGCTCATCCAGTCTTAATATTTACAGATCATAAGAACCTGGAGTATTTGAGGTCTGCAAAAAGGTTGAAGCCACGCCAAGCCAGGTGGGCCCTCTTTTTCTCCAGGTTCTCTTTTCATGTCACTTATCGCCCTGGTTCCAAGAATACCAAGCCTGATGCCCTATCCAGGATGTTTCAAAAGCCCCAAGAGGTTTCCCCTCCGGACACCATTCTGTCCCCGGGGAATTTTCTTTTGCTTCAGGGAGATCTGCTTTCCCGGATTAAGCAGGCTTCCGCAGAATTGGGGTCTTCCATTAGGCTAGAACTCCAAGTTAAGGATGGGTTATTATGGCACGAGAATAGGATTTTTATACCTGAAGAACTACGAGTTTCAGTACTAGAACTCTGTCATGACCATGCTTTTGCTGGGCATTTTGGAGTGGCTAAAACTACTGATCTGGTACAGCGTACCTTTTGGTGGCCTCAGTTACGTGATGATTGTAGGAGATTTGTTGAATCCTGTACCACCTGTATCAGAAACAAGGGGCACAGGACCAAGGCATGGGGTTTGCTAAAGCCATTACCTGTCCCAGATAGGCCTTGGAAGATGCTTTCTATAGATTTTATTGTGGAATTACCTCCGGCTGGGGGTTTCACCTCAATTTTTGTCATAGTAGACCGGTTGTCGAAGATGGCCCACTTTGTCCCAATGAAGGGCACTCCCTCAGCTACAGAAACGGCACAGGCATTCATTAGAGAAGTCATCAGGCTCCATGGGGTACCAGTTAATATCGTTTCAGATCGGGGGGTACAGTTTACCTCCCCATTCTGGAGGTCTCTATGCAAAACATTGAAGATTGAACTTTCATTTTCATCTGCTTACCACCCCCAGACTAATGGGCAAACAGAGAGAACAAACCAGACTCTTGAACAATATTTACGCTGTTTTTCTTCATTTGCCCAGGATGATTGGATTTCTGTTCTTCCATTGGCTGAGTTTGCCTACAACAACTCTATTCATTCCGCTATCAAACAAACCCCATTTTTTTGCAAATTATGGTTATCACCCTTCTTTTCTGCCTAATTCTCTTCCAGAGTGCACAGTACCCGCAGTTCAGGAGAGGTTGGACTTCTTTACTTCCAACAACCAAGTTTTGCAGGAGACCATGACCAGGACCCAGGAGTATAATAAAGCAACTTTTGATAAGAAGAGACGAGGTGAGCTGTTACTTACACCCGGGGACCAGGTATGGTTATCTACAGTAAATCTCAGGATGGCTTGCCCATCAAAGAAATTGGGTCCCAAGTTTCTTGGACCATTTCCTGTTAAGCGAAGAATTAATGAGGTGGCATACGAACTTGAACTTCCGGATTCATTAAAAGTGCATCCAGTATTTCATGTGTCTCTACTCAAACCCTCTGTTTCTAACCCATTTCCAGGCCGAAGTACGGATCCTCCTGATCCAATTTTGGTGGATGGGGAGGAAGAATTCGAGGTGGAGGCTATCATGGACCATAGGAGAAGAGGCAACCAAAATCAATTTTTGATAAAATGGAGGGGGTTCGGCCCAGAAGAAAATTCTTGGGAACCCGAGGACAATATTCATGCTGAAAATCTTTTACAATCTTTTAAAAGAGCCCATCCGGAGAAATTCCTTCAAAGGGGCATCCGGAGGCTGCCCCTTGGGGGGGGCAATGTCATGAAGATCCTGCCAATAATCAGCGATCCAGACGCAGGGGGACACGGCCGCGGGTTCCACTGCGCATGCGCGCGCGTTCACGGGTGCTGTCACACACGGGCACGCGCGCGCGCACTCCCGCTAGTGCCAGGCGGGCTATTTAAACCGGCCTGTCACACTCCATCCCCGCTGTCTGCTCTACAGCGTTCTGTGAGTGTTACCTGATCTGATCTGTGTTTCCTGTTATCTGACCCGGCTTCCTGTTTGACGATCCTGCTATCTGCCTGCACCAGACCCTCTTGGCTTGCCTGACCATCCCTCTGCATTACCCCTGGTACCTCTGCTGTCCGAACGTTACTGACCACCGGCTTGTTGACCCTCCGCTGTGTTCATCAGCTTCCAGTCTGCTATTACCTGCTGTTGTTCCTGGTTCCAGTCCAGCTTCCAGTTTGCTATTACCTGCTGTTGTTCCTGGTTCCAGTCCAGCGTTCCAGGCTACCTTCTGCTGGTTCCAGTCCAGCGTTCCAGGCTACCTTCTGCTGTGTTCCAGCCCAGCGTTCCAGGCTATCTTCTGCTGTGTTCCAGTCCAGCGTTCCAGTCTATTACCTGCTGTTGTTCCTGGTTCCAGTCCAGCGTTCCAGGCTACCTTCTGCTGTGTTCCAGCCCAGCGTTCCAGGCTATCTTCTGCTGTGTTCCAGTCCAGCGTTCCAGTCTATTACCTGCTGTTGTTCCTGGTTCCAGTCCAGTGTTCCAGTCTATCTTCTGCTGTTGTTCCAGTCCAGCTTCCAGTCTGCTATTACCTGCTGTTGTTCCTGGTTCCAGTCCTGCATTCCAGTCTCTGTCCTCAGTCTACTCCCCAGACTACTGACTCCAGAGGGTGCCACCACTACTGGACTTTCAGCAACTGTTGATCCTGCCAGGCACCCATACCACTCTTCACTCCTGGCCCTCTGTCTCCATTCCAGGGGAACGGGAGTGGGAGCTGTAAGGGAGGTCTTTTCCTGCACTTCAGGCTCACAACCTACCAGGTACGTGACAGGGGCAGAGGGGGCCCTGACCCCCCAACATATGCTGTGCCCCCCAATTAAAAAAATGTCTAAGAGGGAGAGCGTCCCCAGTCAGCTCCTGCGAGTAAAAGGGCTGTTGTGGGATCATAGTAAAGGGCCCCAGGATATATATATATATATATATATATATATATATATATATATATATATATATATATATATATATATATATATTTGCATTTTATAGTTATCCCCCTACTTTTGTCCCTGTCCCCCCATGTGCCCCCCCTAAATATGAAAGCTTGAGACACCACTGGCTGTGCTCACCCAGCAGTTGTGGAAGGTGTGTAATATTAAGCCCTTGCTGAGCTCACCTTACCACCCCCAGACTAATGGTCTTTGCGAGCGCTTTAACGGGACCCTCAAGCAAATGCTGATGACCTTTTCAGACGCTTGCAGAGACAGGGAGAGATTCCTGCCTCACCTGTTATTTGGGTACAGAGAGGAACCCCAGGAATCTACTGGGTTCTCTCCCTTGGAGTTACTCTATGGGAGAAGGGTCCGCGGACACCTCAATCTCATAGGACACTGGGAGGGAGAGACAGAGCAGGAGGGGACCCCCATAGTGTCCTATGTTCTGGAACTCAGGGACCGAATGGAGCAACTGTCTCTGATGGTAAGGGAGAATCTCCAGGCGGCCCAGGGGAGACAGAAGAGATGGGGACCAACAGCGTATCTTCCAGGTTGAGCAGAAGGTCTTAGTGCTCAAGCCTGTGAAGACCGACAAGATGCAGGCATCTTGGCAGGGCCCGTATAAAGTAGTAGCCCAGGTATGTGATACTACCTATGTTATTGCCAGCTGTGCAGTTGAAAGAATCCAGCGAACCTTTAATGTGAACAGGCTGAAGGAGTATTAGGAACAGCAGGAGGATGTTGCGGCAGTATGTGCCCCTGCTGTGGACGACTCTGAAAGTTTACCCCTCCCTGACTTACTAGAGGGAGACCCCAGACTGACCTCATTAGCCTTGTACAGCTAAGGGACCGGTTAAGCCCCACAAAGAAGGAACAGGTTAAGCGGCTTCTGTGGGAGAAACAGACGACTTTCTCCCAAAAACCGGGCTACACCACCCTGGCTGTGCATAAGGTAGAGACCCCTGGACAAGCACCCCTTCGATAGCCCCCCTACCGTATCCCTGAAGTAGTCCAAAAAGGAATGCGGAAGGAGACACAGGAGATGATTCAGTTAGGAGTCATTGAGCCCTCTGACAGCCCTTGGGCCTCGCCTGTAGTCCTAGTGCCTAACAAAGACTGAACTACTTGGTTCTGCGTGGACTACAGGCGACTCAATGAGAAGAGCACCAATGATGCTTACCCGATGCCCAGGGTAGACGAACTGCTAGATTGTACAGCCAGGGGACGTTATTTAACTACAAATAAACCTGTGTAAGGGCTATTGGCAGATTCCCCTGGCCGAGGATGCTATCCCCAAGTCGGCATTTGTTACCCCGTTTGGCCTGTACCAGTCTAAGGTCATGCCATTCAGGATGAAAAATGCTACCTTCCAACATATGGTGGATAGGCTCCTCGATGGCTTTCAGGATTTTGCATGTGCATACGTGGAGGACATTGCGATCTACAGTGGATCTTGGGAGGAGCACCTGGTTCATGTAGGGGTGGTTCTGGACAAGATTCGGGCCGCAGGCCTGAGCTTGAAACCAGACAAATGCTATCTAGGTATGGTGGAGGTGCAGTAACTGGGACACCGAGTAGGGTGTGGGAGCCAGAGACCAGAGCCAGCCAAGTTAGAGGCAGTAGCTAACTGGCCCACACCCTGTACTAAGACTCAGGTATTAGCCTTCTTGGGTACTGCAGGGTACTACCGATGTTTTGTCCCTGATTATAGTACTATCGCTAAGCCCCTGACTGACCTGACGAAAAAGAATTTACCTAGGCAGGTCCTGTGGTCTCCAGCTTGTGAAACCGTGTTTCTAGCCCTAAAGCAAACACTTGTAAATTACCTGTCTTGGCTGCCCCAGTACCTAACAAACGTTTCCTTGTCCACACAGATGCTTCCATGTTTGGACTGGGGGCTGTGCTGAGCCAAATTGGGAAGGATGGAGAAGAACACCCTGTCGCATACCTGAGCAGAAAGCTATTACCCCGGGAAGTGAGCTATGCGGCAGTGGAGAAGGAATGCTTGGCCCTGGTCTGGGCCCTTAAAAAGTTGAACCCTTATTTGTACGGACAGGAATTTTCATTAGTCACGACCACAACCCATTGGTCTGGCTTAACCGGGTCTCAGGAGACAATGGCAGGTTTTTGCGGTGGAGCTTAGCCCTGCAACCTTACAATTTCATCATCAGCTACCGACCCGGTAAGCAAAATGGAAATACTGATAGGTTGTCCTGGCAAACTGACGTCACTCCGGCCACCTAGTTCCGGACATCCCCAAGTTTACCCGAGAAGGATCAAACCGGGTCTGCCGGAGTGTCCCACAAGGAGGGAGCCATGTGACGGGAGTCACTGTTGGGAGCAGGGTGACCAAAAAAAATTTGAACCCTGAGAATATGATTGGATTACTTCAAATGGGACAGTAATATTCATTAACAATATCTCTCAAGAATATATGTGAAGACTATTCTTGGTTTGTTTGATTCTGAACTCAACAGGTTAGTTGAGAGAGCTGATCACATTGGCCTACACTGGGTAGGAGCCGAACAGTCTATTCCTACTATAGTTCTATAGTTGGTTGCCTACTAGGCTGAGGAGGGGAGGAGATCACTGTTTGTATTGTTAATTGTAATTAGCTCCTGCCTTTATATGAAGGTATCCTGTGTTATACTTATGATAATTTTGATTGTGTCTTCTAAACTAAAAGACGGCAAGTCTGTCCTAAAGGTCATGTCTCTGAGTCACCTAGTCTGGGTAAATGATTTAGTAAATTAGCTTGTGTTAATTAGGTTTCTGGTTACAGGTGTATTGTTAAAGTAATATAAGCAGGAGGTAGGAACCTCCTCTTTAACTGTATATAAAGACTTGCAACTTTGGTTCTAATAAAGAGTCTGATTCCTGTTTGACCCTCCGTACAGAGCCTCGTCTCGTACTTGGGGGGGAAGAATTATTCGTATGGGTTTCTTGTTCGGCTGATTGGAGTGTTCGGTAGCTGCCTTTGTGTTCAGAAATAGAATGTCCTAAACGGCTTTAACCCCTTTCATACTCGTGGTGTCATTACACCGCCTCTCCACCAATCAGGTAGCGTGGGTCTAATACCCGTTACCTAATTGGCTGAAGGCAGAGGCACTCTAATTGGACGCCTATCAAAACGGAAGAAAAGAGGAAGGCACACTTGAAATGAACTCTGGACCTTTTATCTGCTCCGTGTAAATGGGATTATGAGGGAATAACACACACCTGGCCATGGAACAGCTGAGCAGCCAATTGTCCCATTACTTTTGGTCCCTTAAAAAGTGGGAGGCACATATACAAAGTGTTGTAATTCCTACACCATTCACCTGATTTGGATGTAAATACCCTCAGATTAAAGCTGAAAGTCTGCAGTTAAAGCACATCTTGTTCGTTTCATTTCAAATCCATTGTGGTGGTGTATAGAGCCAAAAAGATTAGAATTGTGTCGATGTCCCAATATTTATGGACCTGACTGTATGTATGTGTGTATATATATATATATATATATATATATATATATATATATATATATATATATATTAGGGCTGCAGAAATTCCTCGATTAATCGTTAATTTTTTTTGATCGATAAAAATTCTTTTGATCTGTACTCACCTCTCTGCCGGCTTCCGGGTCTTCAGGGAGTTCCATCAGAGATTCGGTGACATCACAGACATCGACGTCACCAGACTCCTCCCCCCTTCCTCAGCCATTGACAGTGCCCTCACTGGACAATGGTAAAGTAATGGAATAGAGCAGGCGCCTGACCAATCCAATCATGGCCTGAAAGGTTTCAACCGAGTGGGCGTGTCCGCGAATTGCAGAGGTGTGGCTGCGAGCCGGTTTTGTGATTAGCCAGACATGCCCCATGCTGATGATACGTGAATAAACAAGCATTGGAAGGCATTATGAGGGTGAGTGTGCTGTCTGTATTGGACAGGTCAATTGTGGAGGAGGAATCGTGGTGATTTAAAGTATATATACAGCTTGAATCTGTATTTTAGTGTTAGATTAGGTCATGCAGAGAGAAAACACCTCTCGGTTTAGGCTTTGCCTTGTGCATCCCAGTGTGGAGCTTTCACTTCACTTCCTTTCCCAGAGACACAACGGGAAGTGAAATGGCATTCTTATTTTAGATGGTTGTCAATAGGACTGGTATACCAATTGGAGGCATTACCCAGGTAGCAAGCAATTGATCTGCAAGTTTGAAAATGTCTTGTTAAAATGGAGGTCCACCCTAAAATAAATTTAACATTAAAAGACTCCTTAACATTTTTTTTAAAAGATTTTTTTAAAAAGTGTTAGGTCATGGATTGTGGAAACTAAATAATGTCGGGTGATTGTATATAGTGTACCACATTTACCACTGACTAATGCAGAGTTGCAATGCAAGGAGATCAGCTAAAAGTAGTTGGATCTGTATGTGCGTTATAATTAATCGAAATTAGTCGATTAATCGATTAAAAAAATAGATTAATCGAATACGAAAATTTTAATCAGTAACAGCCCTAATGTGTATATATATATATATATATATATATGCTGCCACCACCATGCTTCACTGTTGGGACTGTATTGGACAGGTGATGAGCAGTGCCTGGTTTTCTCCACACATACCACTTAGAATTAAGGCCAAAAAGTTCTATGCTGGTATCAGACCAAAGAATCTTATTTCTCACCATCTTGGAGTCCTTCAGGTGTTTTTTTTAGCAAACTCCATGCAGGCTTTCATGTGTCTTGCACTGAGGAGAGGCTTCCGTCGGGCCACTCTGCCATAATGCCCCGACTGGTGGAGGGCTGCAGTGATGGTTGACTTTCTACAACTCTCTCCCATCTCCCGTCTGCATCTCTGGAGCTCAGCCACGGTGATCTTTGGGTTCTTCTTTACCTCTCTCACCAAGGCTCTTCTCCCCTGATAGCTCAGTTTGGCCGGACGGCCAGCTCTAGGAAGGGTTCTGGTCGTCCCAAACGTCTTCCATTTAAGGATTATGGAGGCCACTGTGCTCTTAGGAACCTTAAGTGCAGCAGAAATTTTTTTGTAACCTTGGCCAGATCTGTGTCTTGCCACAATTCTGTCTCTAAGCTCTTCAGGCAGTTCCTTTGACCTCGTGATTCTCATTTGCTCTGACATGCACTGTGAGCTGTAAGGTCTTATATAGACCTTATATAGACAGGTGTGTGGCTTTCCTAATCAAGCCCAATCAGTACAATCAAACAGCTGGACTCAAATGAAGGTGTAGAACCACCTCAAGGATGATCAGAAGAAATGGACAGCACCTGGACAGTTAAATATATGTTAAATATATGAGTGTCACAACAAAGGGTCTGAATACTTAGGACCATGTGATATTTCAGTTTTTCTTTTTTAATAAATCTGCAAAAATGTAAACAATTCTGTGTTTTTCTGTCAATATGGGGTGCTGTGTGTACATTAACGAGGAAAAAAAATGAACTTAAATGATTTTAGAAAATGGCTGCAATATAATAAAGAGTGAAAAATTTAATGGGGTCTGAATACTTTCCGTCCCCACTGTGTGTATATATATATATATATGTGTGTATATATATATATATATATATATATATATGTATATATATATATATATATATATATATATGTATATATATATATATGTATATGTATATGTATATATATATATATATATATATATATATATATATATATATATATGTATATGTATATATATATATATATATGTTATGATGTTATGGCAAATATAGATCTACAATCTACACAGGAGGGTGACAACCATTGTATAAATGGCATGGCTCCTTTCAGTCACTACAATAACAAAAGAATTAGGCAAATCAAAGTAAAAATACAACATTAACATAACATGATGGCATCAGTACCGTGTAATCTATATGAAAGTAGGCATGTTGATACAAAACTTAGGGACTTGTGGAGGTGTCTGACACTGTAGAAGGCTCTACCAGCCACTTAGCCCAAACCTTATCATATTTACTGGGGCATTCTTTTTTAGTGTAGGTGTCTTTATAAAGTGGTAAGCGGTTATTGATCAGTTGTTTTCAAAATGGGGGGGGCATAAAATGTGAGATTGGCTAGCGTCATCTCCACCACTGTGGGTAGAAGAGCCTCCACCAGCAGATATATGGACATCGATGATTGCAGGGGGGTGGAAGTAATGGAATTCAACAAGGCCACTACCTCTTCCCAGAATCTGACAATGAGTGGACATCTCCAGAATTTGCATTTGAAGTCCCCTGGAACCACGCCACACTGCCAGCACTCGGGAGAACAGGTGGGATTCATCTTGTGAAGCCTGTACGGAGCGAAGTAGGCTTGATGCACCAATTTGAATTGAATTAAGCAGTCTCTCAGGGAAACCAAAGATCAAAAGGGGAAGTCCCACACATCATCTCAGTCATCATTGTCCAGATCAGGTAAATCTTATAGCTATCTAGCCCTGAGGTCCTCCAATACCGGGAGAGAAATGGAAATGAAATGGGAGTACAATCTAGAGGTGGGTTGTCTCGCACAATCAGATCGGAGTGCCGGTTCCAGGATGGATTGCTCAATCAATGGGTTTGCTTGTGGGAACTGACTGCAGAAGGCATGGGAAAGCTGGTAATAAAAAAATGATGTGATCTAGGAAGGTTGAGGTAAGTAAGGACAGGGGAGACAACGCCTGGTTAGTGACAATTTGGAAACTAATTCAATATTATGTTTAGTCCATACAATGGGTTCTGGAATTTTATAGAAATGGGGGAAGGTGGGGTTCAGCCATAAGGGGGCATTTAGAGAAAATTCTACCCTGGGGTAATGCTCACATCTCAGACCAGCCCCCCAAGCTCGGATGGTGGTTAGCATTGGGGGAGTCAAATTATAGGGTGCCCTGGGGCCTCTTAATAAAAGAAGGCAAATATATTTTTTAAAGGTGCTATTGACATGAAATTTTCACCACATGTCGGTAACAACCCATGCATGGAAAGCCAAGACACCAGCTAAAATCTATCAGTAATTAGAAAGCAATCCTGCCCCTTGTCAGTGCAAATTAATATCAGCTTGTTCAGTCTCAACTGATGGCCTATAAAAATGTGTTTCATTACCAAGGTGTCACACAAGAAACATCTCATGATGGGTAAAAGCAAAGAGCTCTCTCTGAAGACTTTTGCAACCTTATTGTTGCAAAACATACTGATGGCATTGGTTACAGAAGGATTTCTAAACTTGTAAATGTTCCAGTGAGCACTGTTAGGCCCATAACATGGAAGTGAAAAGAACATAATTTCACCATAATCCGGCTGCGATTAGGTGCTCCTCGCAAGATTTTTGACAGGAGTGAAAAGAATTATCAGAAGAGTTGTCCAAAAGTCAAGGACCACTTGTGGAGGGCTTCAGAAAGATCTGGTATTAGCAGGTACAATTGTTTCAAAGAAAACAATAGGTAATGCACTCAACCACCATGGCCTATATGCACGCTTACCATGCAAGACTCTATTGCTGAAGAAAAAGCATGTTGAAGCTCGTTTAAACTTTGCTGCACAACATTTAGACAAGCCTGTGAAATACTGGGATAATATAGTTTGGTCAGGTGAGACCAAACTGGTACTCTTTGGTACCATAATACACACCATGTTTGGAGCTCAAATGGCACTGCACATCACCCCCAAAAATATAATACCAGCAGGGAAGTTTGGAGGTGGGAACATTATGGTGTAGGTCTGTTTTTCTGGCAAACTTCATGTCATTGAAGGAAGGATGAATGGAAAAATGTACCAAGCCATTCTTCATAAAAATCTGCTGCCATTTACCAGGATGATGAAGATGAAACCAGGGTGGACATTTCAGCAAGACAATGATCCCAAACACAAAGCCAAGGAAACTCTCAGTTGGTTTCAAAGAAAGAAAATAAAGCTGCTAGAATGGCCCAGCCAATCACCTGACTTCAATCCAATAAAATATCTGTGGAAAGAACTAAAGATCAGCGTTCATAGAAGAGGCCCACGGAACCTTCAAGATTTGAAGACTGTTTGTGTGGAAGAATGGGCCAAAATCACACCTGAGCAATGCATATGACTAGTTTCTCCATACAGGAGGTGTCTTGAAGTTGTCATTATCAACAAAGGATTTTGTATGAAGTATTAAATCAATTTCAGTTAACGTGTTCAATACTTTTTCCCTGTGTCATTCCATTTTATTACACATAACTTAATTTCTGAACTTATTTGTTTTGGTTTCTTTGTATGTATGGATTGTTACCGACGTGGTGAAAATTTCATGTCAATAGCACCTACAATAACACCATTAACCACTTCCTGCCCGGCCTATAGCAGAATGATGGCCGGGTGGTGGTTCAGTTATTTTGACTGGGCGTCATATGATGTCCTTCAGGATAACAGCCGCCGCGCGCCCGTGGGGGCGTGCATCACGGCGATCGGTGGTGCGGTGTGTCAGTCTGACACACCGCTACACCAATCTTGGTAAAGAGCCTCCGATAGAGGCTCTTTACCACGTGATCAGCCGTGTCCAATCACGGCTGATCACGATGTCAACAGGAAAAGCCATTGATCGGCTTTTCCTCACTCGTGTCTGACAGCCGCGAGTAGAGGAGAGCCGATCTGTGGCTCTTCTGACAGGGGGGGTCTGCACTGATTGTTTATCAGTGCAGCCCCCCCTTGGATGCCCACACTAGACCACCAGGGAAGCCGCCAGGACCACCAGGGAAGTGGGCAACATGTGGATGGCCAGGTATGTACCTCATGGCCATTCACATGTGCAAATTATGCCCAATCTGTGCCAATCAGTGCCCACAGATGGGCACTGACTGGCACCATTATATAACATGTGACATCAGTGATGCCCAGCAATGCCACCCATCAGTGTCATCAGTGCCCCCAATCAGTGTCATCAGTGCCACCCATCAGTGTTCATCAGTGCCACCTATCCGTGCCCATCAGTGCCCACCTATCCGTGCCCATCAGTGCCACCTACCAGTGCCACCCATAAGTACCCATCAGTGCCACCCATAAGTACCCACCAGTGCTGCCTACGAGTGCCCATCAATGCCACCTATGAGTGTCCATCAGTGGCACCTATGAGTGCCGCATACCAGTGCCACCTATCAGTGCCCATCAGTGCCGCCTATCAGTGCCCATCATCAGTGCCCATCAGTGCCACCTCATTGGTGCCACCTCATCGGTGCCGACTTATCAGTGCCCGTCAGTGCAGCCATATCAGTGCCTGTCATTGAAGAAGAAAACTTCTTTACAAAAATTTTTAACAGAAACAAAGAAAAACTTGTTTTTTTTTTCAAAATTTTCGGTCTTCTTTTATTTGTTGCACAAATAATAAAAACCACAGAGGTGATCAAATAATATCAAAAGAAAGCTCTATTTGTGGGGAAAAAACCTGCTTGGGTACAGTGTTGTATGACCGCGCAATTGTCATTCAAATTGCGACAGCGCTGAAAGCTGAAAATTGGCTTGGGCAGGAAGGTGTCTAAGTATCAGTGGCGGTGCCAGGTGGGTGCTTGGGGGTGCTGAAGCTTGTCCCAAAAAAACTACAAGTACCCTCATAGCACCCCCAAAATTTCTACAGAGGTATTACAGTACATAAATAATAGGAAAGAGTGCACTAAATAGCCACGTCCGTAAATATTGAGGAAACAGAAAGGGTACTACTCAAAGTATTACCAAAAGTGCAGTCCACACAGTCTGGTCTACTAATTCTTGTGACAGTATACCAAGGCCATCCCTGACCAGACGTGGCTGCACTGAGGAATCATCCTGGTTCGGTGGGCGTGCGAAAGATGGACTTTAATGAAATTGTCTATTATTCGCTGCTGGCGGCAGAGGATGGTGAATATTGCTGCCAGACTCTTAAAGATTGGACCAGTGACCAACTGCTGGAAACGATCCGATCAGCTCATTCTCTAGTACAGTGGTCCCCAACCTTTTTGGCACCGGGGACCGGCTGCGTAGAAGAAAATTGTGCCAAGGACCGGGTGGGGGAAGGGTCACGATTTTTCGCGGGCAATGGCTGGTGTTAGCACTTCAATCATCCCGGCACCATGCCTGATATGGTGTCAGGGTGATTTAAGCGCATTATTTCTATTATTACATTGTAGTAATAAATGAAATAGTTTAACTTACCATAATGTGCGTCACCTGCCACTGTCGCCTGCTACCCAGTCTGACGTCCCAGTGCCTGTTACCCAGTCTGACGCCCCAGTGCCTGCTACCCAGTTTGATGCCCCAGTGCCTGCTACCCAGTCTGACGTCCCAGTGCCTGTTACCCAGTCTGACGCCCCAGTGCCTGCTACCCAGTCTGACGCCCCAGTGCCTGCTACCCAGTTTGACGCCCCAGTGACTGCTACCCAGTCTGATGCCCCAGTGCCTGCTACCCAGTCCGATGCCCCAGGGCCTGCTACCCAGTTTGACGCCCCAGGGCCTGCTACCCAGTCTGACGCCCCAGGGCCTGCTACCCAGTCTGACGCCCCAGGGCCTGCTACCCAGTCCGATGTTTCAGTACCTGCTGACCGGTCTGATGGCCTTGTGTCCTTGTTCCAGCCTGAAGTTTCGCTGCCAGTATTCCAGTCTGATGTGCCCGCTTCCCAGCCTGATGTGTTTCTGTCTGCTGCCCAGCCTGATGTGCCAGTGTCTGCTACTCAGCCTGTTGTGCCAATGCCTGTGCCCGCTGCCCAGTTTGAGGTCCCATTGCCTGCTGCTCAGCCTGACATCCCAGTGTCCATGTTCCAGTCTGACGCTCCAGTGACTACTGTCCAGACCGATGTACCTGTTATTCAGCCTGTTGTTAAACTTAGAGTCTAGATCTCTAGTGAGGAAGGGATAAACCATAGTTTTTATGAGGGATTGGGTTGGGTACGCAGAGGTATGTGGGGGTGGGGGGAAAGGGAGGGGGAGGGAGGTTGGGTTAAATATTTTGTAATAGTGAGATATTTATTCAGTTTTATAAGGCATGATAAAATAAACACTTATGTTTGACACAAGCTACTATGATGTGACAAAGAGAAGGGATGAAAAAGATGAACTGCAAAGTTGATTTAAGTCTCTCAAATGTGTCTGCTGATGTGGCAAAAAAAAAAAAAAAGAAGTCTTCCGCATGTTGTGGCTCAACATGGCCAGCTGCGGAAAAAAAGGACAAGCGTGTCCCACGGCCACGTGCTGATGAGGATGCACCGTGTCCATGACCAGCACTGTTGCCTCTAGACACAGAGCCCGCTTGCCCTCTTTTATTGGCTTGTGACTGTCTGCCTCTCCTTGTTGGCCTTCCAGACATACTAATGGCCTGCACTGCAGTGAGATGTAGCTGGGATGTATATATATATATATACTGATTATACAGCAGCTAGCAGAATGCCTGCCTGTGGTATTAATAGGATCAGAAGAAGCACACCAGCACTTGTCTTCAGATAGCTATAGGTGCAACTGTGCAGGGTACACAGTACACTAACTGTAAATACTTCAAGCTGCCTGCCTGTGGTATTAATAGGATCAGAAGAAGAACACCAGCACTTATCTTCGGGTAGCTATACTGTAGGTGCAACTGTGCAGGGTACACAGTACACTAACTGTAAATACTTCAAGAGCCTGCCTGTGCTATTAATAGGATCAGAAGAAGCAAACAAGCACTTGTCTTCAGGTAGCTATAGGTGCAAATGTGCAGGGTACACAGTACACTACCTGTTAATACTTCAAGAGCCTGCCTGTGCTAATAATAGGATCAGAAGAAGAACACAAGCACTTGTCTTCAGGTAGCTATACTGCAGGTGCAACTGTGCAGGGTACATAGTACACTAACTGTAAATACTTCAAGAGCCTGCCTGTACTATTAATAGGATCAGAAGAAGCACACAAGCACTTGTCTTCAGGTAGCTATAGGTGCAACTGGGTCTGTCAACCTATCCTCCAATATGAACCGGGTTCCTTTTGCAAACCCTATTGCTACCCCCCTCGCTCTTTTTGTAATTGTGTCTCCATAGTACCATGTCAGAAAATCCCTAGAGTACAATTTCACATTTGACTCATGGGATAGATGGGTCTCTTGGAGGGAGACCACCTCTGCCCGTAATGTTTAAGCTTTTTCAATATCTTATATCTTTTAATGGGAGTATTAGGACCCCCAACGTTATAAGACATGAAGTTAATTGATGTCATCTCTTTATTCCCTCTATCCTGTACGGGACTCGTTTCTCTTGTCTATAGCGAGGATTTGCCACTCTTTTAAGCACTGTACCAGAGGTAGCCCCCCTCATCCAAATCCCACCCCCCTTCCACAGCCCTCCCCCCACCCCCTCCTTCCTTGGCCCCAAACGGACCCCTAGACCTTAAAAGGCCACGTAAGCCGTGACCCTCTCAAGATCTCAATCTCATGAGGTGAAGCTCTCAGTGTACCGCCCCCCCTCCATTACAGAGGGGTTTATTGGGGCGGCTAACCTGGCGGGCACCCAACCTAGGGCAACTTTCCCAACTTTCCCAAACCGCCATCAACCACTCCACTCTACACTTCCCCCCCCCCCCTCCCCCTGCCCCCCAACCACCCCAAAGGATTCCATCCACCAATCCCCCCCTCCATTACAGGGGGGTTTATTGGGGTGGCTAACCGGTCACCTGGCGGGCACCCAACCTAGGGCAACTTTCCCAAACTGCCATCAACCACTCCACCTTCCACTCCCTCCCCCCAACCACCCCAAAGGATTCCATCCACCAATCATATATTAGGCTGTATTTCTAATCAGATCTTCTTCCTATCCTACAACCCGCAATTCATCAGTCCAGCCCGGTAACTCTGCAGATCCTTTTTTTTACAAAAATCCCCCACTTCTTCGGGGAATCTTAACCTGGCAGATCTCCCTTCTTTGTAGCCCAACAAACAAGCTGGGAACCCCCAGCTATATTTAACGTGTTGTGCCCTCATCCGCTCCAGTAGGGGTTTCAAAAGACGCCTTCTTGCCAATGTTTCTGGTGCCAGGTCCGCAAGACTTGGATTTCAGAGCCCTCATGTTGTAGAGGAGCTTTTCCTCTTAACTACACCCAAATTTTTGCTTTATCTTCATAAAATCTGAATCTCACTATTATGTCCTGAGATCTGTCTGCCTTTGTGGTATCTAATTTCCCGACTTGGTGTACACTTTCAATATTTGGAAACTCCTCTACTCCAATATCCAGTAAAGGGCAAAAAATCGCACATTTTTATAGTTTTCCTCAGATCTTCATCCCTTTTCTCCGGTACAAAGCGAATTCTCAAGTTTTTCCTTCTATTTCTATTCTCTTGGGTTTCATTTGATTTTGTTGTGTTATTTTAATTTGTTCTTTGAGGTAGCCTAGCTCCTGCGCTTGTTTATCTATTTTATCCTCAGACATCTCTACTCTTGCCAGCAAGTTTCCAAGATCAGCCCTCAGCATAGTTATATCAGCTTTTATTGAATTTTCTAGTCTCAGGAACATTTCCGACATTTCTCCTTTTGTAGGCATTTGAACATCCATCCTTTGTTCTTCTATTCTGGTAAAATCTAATTCGCTTTCAGTTGTTAAGTCATCTCTAGATTGATCTGAAATTTCTTCTCTCTTTCTATCTGTTCCCTTCTTCTTATCCGCTTTACCTGCCCTTTGAGTCTCTGGATCAATGTTCTTAGGGCTCGTCCCCTGGGCCAGATACTGTTTAATCGTGCTCCCCATAGCATTATCTTTTGGGGTTTTAGGGGCGCCCCCCCTTAGAGGGCTTAGTCGAGGATTTACTCATGTTGCTGCTCTTCCCCCCCTTTTCTGCCCACCTCCTCAGTTTAGAAAAAAAAAGGGGGGGCCTCCAAAGGGGGGAGGAAAAATAGGGGCTAAACAAAAAGATCTCAGGATCTCTCTGCAAGACAGATATATATATTTTTTTCCCCTTGTGCTCTCCTTTTAAATTCACACACCGACTCTAGCTGGATTTTAACAAGCCAGTCAGGTGCAGTCGTATGGTACCAACGTAACAGCCACAAGGTTCCTATTTATGACTTGTCTCTTTTTTAGGTCCTATAGCGACACCGAGGGGAAATCTTTTGGTAAGTCAGCGTACATCTGGTTGAAATAAGGTATGACACAAGCCCGAAGATGTTGTTTGCCTGACCACAATATAATATAGTGTCTATGCCCCAAAGGAGCCCAGCTGATCAGTCCACCCTCCACCAGTCCTGGCAAGCAGCCCCTCTAAACGCAGGGTGATTGTTGATGTTGACAATAACCTTAAATGTCTTAACTCTGGTGGGATAGTCGACTTCCTTCCCAGACCTTTAAACCTCCCAATAAGTAGTACCGTTTTTCCACACACTCAAAAAGTTTTAGTATGAGTTCTTTTTACATGTATGTGTCCTTGTATATACTTGATCTGTCACCTGACCCACCGGCAATCTCTATCTGCTGCAGGGTCTCACCGACCCCAGTAGAAGGCTTCATATGCAGTGACAAGATTGTATCTTACATTTTAACACATCCAAGGTACCTCCGTGTTCTGCCCTTCAGCGCGGTGGGATCTTATATCCATATGTTCCTTCTCTTACCTGGGCATACAGAAGCATCAGACTGCCAACCTGACTTTACTGCAGAGCTTCTCGCTGCATTCGTGGGGGAAACCAGCGTAGCTTAAGAAATCCGGGATGGGGTGGTGGAGCATGAAGTTTAGGAGTGGGAGGGGGGAAACGATGGAATTAATCCACACGCCTCGCTGCGCCTCACAGCCGTGTGACTGCACGCACCATCACGCGGATCTACGGTACCCAAAAGTACGTTGCTGGGAGGAGGTGGCTGCGGATCATGTTGTCCTTAGTGACCCAGAGGACTCTGGACCGAATGCCTCAGCAAACCTACGCTGCATGGCCTCCCTGATCCTGCAAAAGGATCCTCGTATTCTTGGTATCAAGGAAAGGGATCGTTACTGGCTGGCAACCCTCCTTGATCCACGTTACAAGGGTAAGGTTGCGGACCTTATCTTGCCGTCGCAGAGGGAGCAGAGGATGAAACATCTTCGGGAGGCCTTGCAGAAAGGTCTGTGCAATGCGTTCCCAGAGACTGGGAGGTTACAAACTCCTGTTCCTGGACAACGTGTTGCTGAGGCTTCAGTCAGTCAAAGAAGGAGCGGTAGAGAAGGTGGCTGTCTGACCGATGCGTTCAGACAATTTTTTAGTCCGCAGCCCCAAGGTATGATCGGTTCCAGCAACTATCGCCAGCGTCTGTTTTACATGGTGCAGGAATACCTAGGGGCAAGATCTGACTTGGACACCTTTCCCACCGAAAATGCTCTGGGTTACTGGGTCTTGAGGATGGATCACTGGCCAGAGCTTGCACAGTATGCAATTGAGCTACTGGCCTGTCCTGCATCCAGCGTTCTTTCGGAACGCACATTCAGTGCTGCTGGAGGCTTTGTAACCGATCACAGGGTGCGTCTGTCCACCGACTCGGTCGATCGCCTGACCTTCATAAAAATGAATCAGTCTTGGATCACCACCAGCTATCAAGCACCTGATGCTGATGTAACCGAATAATTTTTTTTGAAATGTCAGATCCCTTCAAGACTGCCTATGCTGATGCTGAGTGACTATCCTGTTATGCTGAGTGACTATCCTCTTCCTCATCAATGATCATGCTGATAGCTTGTAAGAATATGTTTGGTTCTGGGCGCCGCCACCAGTGGCTAAGGCCCAACTTTTCAGCCCCTGTTTAACAGGGGTCTATAATTACAATTTTTGATGCAATATTTTGCAAGGAGGGTTTGTTGCTGCGCTCAACTAGAGTATTTGTGAAGGGTTGCAGTGTTGTGGCACCAGCACCAGTGCCTAAGGCCCAATTTTTCAGCCCCTGTTTAACAGGGGCATGTAATTACAATTTTTGATGCAATATTCTGCAGGAGGGCTTATTCCTGCGCTCCAACTAGAGTATCTGTGATGAGTTGCAGTGTTGTGGCACCAGTGCCTAAGGCCCAATTTTTCTGACCCTGTTCAACAGGGACATGTAATTACAATTCTTGATCTAATATTTCACAGCAGGGCCCGTTTCTGCGTCCACCAAGAGTAAACTGTGAGGACTTACAGTTTTGTGGCACCAGCACCACCACCACCAAAGGCCCAATTTTTCTGCCCCTGCTCAACAGGTGCATGTAATTACAATTCTTGATCTAATATTTCATAGCAGGGTCCGTTCCTGCGCCCACCAAGAGTAACTGTGAGGGCTTACAGTGTTGTGACAACACCAATATCTAAGGCCCCAATTTCTGCAGAGTATATAGGGCAGGCCCCTACTTTCAAACATCCAACCTACAAACGACTCCTAGTTGCAAACGGAAGGAGACAACAGGAAGTGAGATGAAATCTACGCCTAGGAAGGGAAATTCTCTCCTGTAAAAGTTAATATGGGAAAAACGTGTCTCCTCTACACTGATGCTTTATCACCGATCCTTGTTTCACTAAAACCCCAAATTTTCAAAAAACATTTGTCATTGGGACAGAAAGTGAGGTGAAATCTTCTGAAGAGGTGCACAGACAACAAAACAATTGTTACAGGGGTGATAACCCTTCCCTATGTTTTCCAAAAAGCTTAAAATAGATTTTTTGGCTGGAGCTACACTTTAAAAATGTACCAGTTCAAAATTACAAACAGATTCTACTTAACAACAAACCTACAGTCCCTTTCTTGTTTACACCACCTGTATACTGCTGTTCAGAGTATATAGGGCCTGGGGGCCCCACGCCTTTCCTTTTTTTAATTTGGGTGCGGGGTTCCCCTTAATATTCATACAAGACCCAAAGGGCCTGGTAATAGACTGGGTACCTATGCCGTTTGTCTCACTGATTTTCATCCATATTGCCGGGACCCGACATTACATTAAAGCCGCAAGCAGTTTTAAATTACTTTTATTCCTTTAAAAATGTAATTTTGTGCAGCGACTGTTCTAAGCACGAGAAACACGCGTCAATTTACAGGCATACTATAGGCACCCCCCAGGTACGATATTTAAAGGAATATTTCACTTTTTTTTTTCACTTTAAGCATCATTAAAATCATTGCTCCCGAAAAAACGGCTGTTTTTAAAACGTTTTTTTTTGCATTAATACATGTCCTCTGGGGCAGGACCCAGGTCTCCAAACCCTTTTTAGGACAATACCATGCAAATTAGCCTTTAAAATTAGCACTTTTGATTTTGAACGTTCAAGTCCCATAGACTTCAATGGGGTTCTAAAGTTCACGCAAATTTTCGGTCTGTTCGCAGGTTCTGGTGCGAACTGAACCGGGGGGGGGGGGGTGTTCGGCTCATCCCTACTCTTAATAACACTGACATTGTCATTAGTGAGTGTGTAACCTTGCCGCAGTGTTCCACTCCTCACCCATGTGTTGGTTCCACTGACAGTCTGGCTTCATCTATTTCTGAATAGATGAAGCAAGAAGCCGCGTCACCGGACATTACTGTCACGATTACACACGCCCACGGCGACTAGCTAACCGCGACGTGCGTTCCGTGACTGGGGTATATGAGGGAATAAGGGGGAACTTTCACAGCCCGCAATACCTTTGGCCACCACTAGAGGGAGACTCCACTCCAATCCAGCTAGCTGACCACACACAGGCAGATACAAATCTTACATACAATCTGGTGCACTCTAAGGGTTGGGGAGCAGTCTAGCAAATAGCACACGCTTCTAGGGTTCCTCCAGCTATCCTGCAAGCTTGAACCCCGGTGTTAATCACACTTCCCACTGTCCCCACAACTACACACCAGACACACAATAAACGCTAGCCTGCCACCAACCAACAGTTTGTCTGCAGACTGGTCTGCTGAGCCACCACACACACAGATCTCCATCTGGCAGATCTGTTAGCGTACAATCTGCATGCAATCTGCCAACACGCAATGCAATTGCATATCGATTGCCACGTAACTTAGACCGAGTACTTAGGCACTAAAATATAACAACCTCCTAGCTTAGTACACAGAAGTCACTTATTAATTTTATCATTTAAATATCCCGAAAGTGGGCAGTGCATAAAAGATATACAAAGAAAAACGAATTTACCAAAAAAGATAAAAAAAATACAAAAAGACACACAAATTGGCAATTTGCTATGAAAATAAAAGGGGATAAAAACAGAAATAAACTTTACCGAAGTCTATCCTTTTGTAGAAGCATACTGGAACATGTAGGAACTCTCCAGTTTCAAACTGGCTTCGTATTAGAAGTATGTCCATATCTCAGGCTACCCAATTTATTGAAATATGGATGTGGGCTGGACTTTAGCCCTTGGCCAATCAACCCTGGGGGATTTTCGATACCAGCGCATCAGTCTGATTTTGACAGTACCAATCATTGCCTGCCTGCCGCAACGATTTAACCATAACGATTTTGTGTGGTTCTCCAAGATTCCACACATGCTAAAAATACAGAGTTACATGTACATGTAATCCATCACGTGTACGATCGAAAGGAATTATTTTCATCTCTCTGCGCTAATATTTTAGCTTTTATGAGAGATAAAATAGGTTTCTTAGATCTGTTGATATTAATCAAAGTTTGCAGACCGGCTGGGGCCTTGCGAATGCCCCCTGTGGATCCGTGTAGCCAAATGACTAGCAGTTTTCTTTGAGGCCTTAGGAAGGTGGCAATGTTTCCTCTAATGGGAAATTTATTGGCATCTAGGTGTCACTTCGATCCTAGAAACTGGCTCTGTCCTTTTTAAATGCTAATGAAAGCACATATATGCATGACTGATATTGAATTCTATATTTTTAATAACCCAGAATTAAACTACATCTACAATTATTCTATCTCTACAGATTACATCACAACTCGTAAAGGCAATACTATCCTACGCTTACATTCTTGTTACAATGACATCACTCGCCGGCTGAGACCCGGAACCGACATGTGGGACGCACCGCTGACCACTAGGGCTATGCCAGCGGACACCGGGCACATAGACACTGACGCCTCCTGCGGGCAATTGCATCCCCTGAGCTGGAGAGACTGGAGACTCTGGAACACCCACCACCCGTACTGGAGGGGGGGTGGTGCTGGGATGGTCACTGCACAACGAAAACAAAGGTAAGCCTTCTCCCTCCACCTTGGAGAGAACGCAGCTCCCTGGTTACAGCAAGCGCTTCCACCATGGCGGAGGAAACACAATAACTGAAGCCATGGTGGAAGAGGAGGGATTTAAAAGCTGCATGTGTTTCCTGGAAAATGGTTGGAGCTGCGCTCTCTCCAAGGTTGTCCTGAAAGGCAATTTGAGAAAAAATTTATTATACAGGGTCATTTAATTACGATTTTTCACTCCCTTACAATTAGATCAAGTCACAAGGGCACAAAAAAATTTAATTTGTTTTGTTTTTTGGCCAGAACCTTGGGTTGATCAAAATTATCACTGCTTGGCCATGCCATTTTTGTCTCGCTTGATCAATGTTCAAATAGATCATTTTGTTGATTTAGATATCGATCATTCAGTTGTATTGCACCTTGGTTGGTCATATGTCTAGATCACAGCAATGTCCCTGAGGTTAATGATCAGCAGTTGTAAAATTTCACTGACACTTGAGGTATCCATATTATGAACACCATGAAGTGATCTTCAATTCTGATACAAGGCCAAGTTTCTTTAGTTCCTCTTTAGTTTTCCTGCAGAACAGAATTTCCTAATGAGAGCCCTGAAGAGTGTTACAATGAGGTAGATGGCCACAGTGAGAACAACGAAGAAGAAAAGAATAACATCCAGCAGCCAATATTGATACCAGGGCAGTTTGTAAGAATAGGGATGAAGATGACCGCCTCCACCCGATTGGATGATGTGATCCACCCATCTCAGTAATTGCTGGTCTGGAGGAAAGGGCTGTGACCTTCTAATGGCTTGCAGCTTCATTGCTGATGTCTTGAAGCTGTGAACATAAGGGAATACAATCTGGGTCAAGGACAAAGATTTAACAACTTGTTGTCTAAAGCGATTTTGCAACAGCACTTTAAAGGTGAATTCCAGGAATGGCAATTTTTGCTTGGACCAATGTAAGTGTAGTACAGTCTGCAGCGCTAGCAGTGGAGGAGTGTCTGCATGCTCCGGCAGCTTGCACAGTCTCTGTTACTCTCCCTCCACCTGTGTAAGTACCACTCATTGTGCTGATTTAATATATAAATAAACTTAGGCTTTAAGACTCTGTATAGCACCTCTCAGAGTGGGGTAGGGTGCTTCTTCTCCTTTTTCTGTCCAGTCACAGGTTGTGGGGGAAAGGAGACTATAAATGAAAGTGCAGTAGAGAAAGATCAGGTCTCCTCCATTGCTAGATAGGTCTGTAGGGCAGAACAGGGGTAGAGCTGTGTAAATCTCAGGACCTGATAGACAGAAACACAAATCCTCTGGCATGTAAAACGGCTTTCATACATGTATTTCATCAGTATATTTAGCCATTTCTCTGGAGTTTAGCTTTGATTTTTGTTTGGTGACTACAAAATGCCTTAGCACAGTGTAGCAGATTATCAGTTGACAGTAAAGGGAAGTAGGAAGTGTAATGTTATGTTATGAAGAACTCATCATGGCTGCATAGGGAGGTCCCCTAAGTAGTGATTGATAGAGTGTGTGTGTGTGTGTGTGTGGGGGGGGGGGGGGGGGGGTAGCTATATGCGTAATGTGTTCTCTATGTTTGGGTTGAAAATGTTATATTTTGCTGTGTTTCAGTAAAAGATGTTCACATCACATTCTGTGTCAGCTACAGTTATCAAACCTCACAGATGTCAGATGCATGTTATCCGGTGAAAACCTCTCAGATGTTACTCTGCCAACACTTACCTTTTATTTTCTATGATGTGTTGAATAGTGCTTGCAAAGTTGTCAGCCTTTAGTTGGCCAGGTAGAATATAAGTTCCCATTTGTTTGGCTTTTACTCTGACCATGTTTTCTTTCTGGTCCCCAAGAAGTGGAATCCCAAGAACAGGAACTCCATGATACACAGCTTCCATCAAACTGTTCATTCCCCCATGTGTCACAAAAAGACGCAGTTTGGGGTGTCCTAAAATCAACAGAGGCAATAAAGAAAATCAGTCTAATGCCCGTACACACGGTCGGACTTTGTTCGGACATTCCGACAACAAAATCCTAGGATTTTTTCTGACGGATGTTGGCTCAAACTTGTCATGCATACACACGGTCACACAAAGTTGACGGAAAATCTGATCATTCTGAACGCAGTGACGTAAAACACGTACGTCGTGACTATAAACGGGGCAGTGGCCAATAGCTTTCATTTTTTTATTTATTCTGAGCATGCGTGGCACTTTGTTCGTCGGATTTGTGTACACACGATCGGAAATTCCGACAACGGATTTTGTTGTCGGAAAATTTTATATCCTGCTCTCAAACTTTGTGTGTCGGAAAATCCGATGGAAAATGTCCGATGGAGCCCACACACGGTCGGAATTTCCGACAACACGCTCCGATCGGACATTTTCCATCGGAAAATCCGACCGTGTGTACGGGGCATAAGAGAGAAGAGGCAAGGGTGAGTGGTTGGGAGGGGAGAAGTGGGGTAGGGAAGGGAGGAGTAGAAGAGAGGGTAAGGTAGAAGAGAGGGGGAGGCAAGTGTAAGGGAAGAAGAGGAGAAGTGAGGTGGGGAAGGGAGGAGTAGGAGAGAGGGTAAGTTGATGGAGAAGAGAGGGGAGGCAAGTGTAAGGGAAAGAGAGGTGTGGTGTGGGTAAGGAAGGAGAAGGAGAGAGGGTAAGATGAGGGAGGAGATGGGGGGTAAGGGGTGGGTAGGGAGGAGTAGGAGGGGGTTATAGTGAAGGAGGAGAAGAGAGGCAAGGGTTAAGCAGGCCATTGATGGTTAGTCATTTTATATGTTCAGCCAGAGGGCTTAACGAAAAAAATGAATAACAGATTGCTCCATACACTGATAAGCGTCTGTAGCCTTGTTATAGCCTGGTTATTGATTTTCCAACATTCTCCTTCTCAATCAAAGGATTACCTTCTGTCGAGCAGGGACAGCTGCACATGCACACACTGAATGAAATCCAGGCGTCCCTGCTGAACTGTCCAAATTTTGATCCGTCCATGGCCAGCTTAAAGGAAAGAATGGGCTGTAGAATGTAGAGGTAGGGGGGCATAAAGTGAGGGAGAAGAGTAGAGAGTGAAGGAATAGAAAGGAGAGTGAAAGGTGAGAGGGAGTAGGGAATAAGGGAAGGGGGAAAGGGGAGAAGGGAAGGGGATAGGTAGAAGAGGGAAAGCAGAAGCTAGAACGGTGTAAAAAAAACGTTTAACTGCTTTAAATGTTCATGACCACAAAGAGCCACTGATATTACTAACTAGATGACCAGGCCTAAATCACACCAATGCCTGTTGAAAATTCATTGTTATGATGTTCAGTAAGCAAGAATGCTATAGATCAGTTCTTCTAAAACCAAAGTTCTGTGAAACCCTAGGGTTCCTCAACAGTTTGCTCAGGGATCCTTGAGCACTGGGGAGTGATGGTCTGATTTCCTGTCTGATGGTGCCTAGTTCTGGCACCAATGTAAGTAGGTAGAGTCAGTAGCTTGGTACCAGCACAGCCTTTCCTCTCATCCCTCGGGTAAGTAACCAGTAATCCCAATTATATTTTTACCTGCCTTCGTGGGGAGCTTCCACCACTAATGTAAAGAGGCTCTTCTCCTGCTGACCATGAATGTAAGGGGATATTTCCTTACTGGTGTTAAGGTTGCAGTACAATTGTCACTGCCAGTCATTTAATGCCTCGTTTCCACCGAGCGGATCGGTTCGGGTCGGATCAGTTTGGACGGCCTAGAATGGTCCGGCCTATTCAGGCGAGCGTTTCCACTGCAAGTGGGACCGACAGGGGCCATACGTGGGTTTAGAAAAAATGCCGTCATGGCATCACACCTCCACCAATCAGTGTAAAGCATCGTAGCGCCGCCCTAACCGAACCGTTCCATTATCTATGGCCCCACATCTGAAGCAGGACCCTGAATGGAACGGTTCGGTTCGGTTGTATGGCACGCTTTCATAATGGAAACACCCAAAATAGCGTACCGTACCGAACCGAACCGAACCGATCCGATCCGCTCGGTGGAAACGAGGCATAAGGGGATCTTCACTAGAGTTGTGGCGCATCTGTACCATGTATAGAACCTGCTGCAGCAAAACTGACATTTATATAAAAGAAAAAAAAAGACACTTAAATTGGCGGCAATACAAAAATGTTTTTAATTTTTTTTTAAAAAAAACAGCATGGGGTCACCCCCAAATCCATACTAGGCCACATGCCCACAACATGGGGTGGGTGCCTTGGAGTGGGGGGGCTCTGCCTCTGGGGACAAGGGTCTCTTCCATGTCTGGCGGAATGGTGTCGTGTCTGACAATGGATCTACATCGGGGGACATTTTATTTTTTTAATAAAGGAATTGTCAAAAACTGCCTCCTGTCTTTATTTATGTTTGACACTTTTTTTGGTGAATGGGGGGTGGGATCTGGGGGCCCTTGCTAAAGGGGGCTTCCAGATTCCGATAAGCCTGCTGCCCACAGACCCCCACAACCACCTTCCAGGTTTGTCGGGAAGAGGCCCCTGTCCTCATCAACATGGGAGAGCCCCCCCGCCCCAAAATACCCCCCCATGTTGAGGGCATGTGGCCTAGTATGCTTTAGAAGAGGGGGCTACTCGCTCGTCCCCTCCCTTCCTGTCCTGCATTCTTGAAAAAGGGTCTGGTATGGATTTTGGGAGGGACCCCACACATTTTTTTTCTTTTTAATTTTGGCGTGGGGCTCCCCTTAAAATTCATACCAGACCTGAAAAGGCCTCCTATGGATTGTCTATTACAGGCAACGTTTTTTTTTTCTCACTTTTTTCTATTGCCGGCAATGTTTTTTTTATTCATTCAGCTGTCAGCGGGGAAGCCTGATCCTTAACAACCAGTTATTCGCTGTGCCCTGATTGGGCAAAGCTTTGCCCAATCAGGGCTTAGAATACACTGTGCAAATTCGGGTGTTTGCCAAACAGCCGATGTTCGGGACAAACTTTTGCTCGGCTTGAAACTGGTCACCCAACTTTAATCTTCACCTTAACATTATTGCCACTTTATTTTTGGGGGGGGGAGTAGGTGCCTAGTTTTGGCAGGTGCCCGCTTCCACTTCGCCTGGGTGATTCTACCGGAAGTTCTCCCTCAGCCCTTCCTGCCTGCAACCTCTTATGACCCTTCATAGGTCCCAGGAGGCTCACAAGGCACAGAGCAGCTTATGCATGGGCAGTGGGAACCTGGCTGTGGATCTGCATTAACCATTTACCAACCGGCTCATGTACATATACGTCGGCAGTTTGAAGATGGATATCTCGGTCATGGCAGCAGCTACTGCCACAACCGAGGTATCCATCTTTAGAGCTGGCGGTTCTGTGTACGATAATGGTGGTCTCTGTGGCGGATTCACCACAAAATCACCGTTATCGGCAGCGGGAGAGGTGCCACCCCCCCTCCCGCCGCTCTCCGTGCCCTCTGCCGCTTACTGGAGCCATTGGTAGCGGTGGAGGCGATCGGGTCCTTTCACGTCTGTGGTATAGAGATGAGTGAGGGGAAGATGGCCCCCACCCATCTCCATACCGTAGGAGGGCGGAAGCGACGTCAAAACGTCACTTCTGCCCATATGTCTTAAAGGCACATTTTTCTGTTGTCATTTTTTCAAATGACAATTTTTTTTTTTTTTTTTTTTTTTTTGCATCTTAGTTCAAATATGAGATCTGAGGACTTTTTGACACCAGATCTCATATTTAAGAGGACCTGTCATGCTTTTTTTCTATTACAAGGGATGTTTACATTCCTTGTAATAGGAATAAAAGTGACCCATTAAAAAAAAAAAAAAAAAAAACAGTGAAAAAATAAATAAGATCAAGTAAAATAACAAAGAAAAAAAACCCTCATTTTTTTAAAGCGCCCTGTCCCGACGAGCTCGCGCGCAGAAGCGAACGCATATGCAAGTAGCGCCCGCATATGAAAACGGTGGTCAAACCACACAGGTGAGGTATCGCCGCGATTGGTAGAACTAGAGCAATAATTCTAGCCCTAGACCTCCTCTGTAACGCAAAACATGCAGCCTGTAGAATTTTTTAAACGTCATCTATGGAGATTTTTGAGGGTAAAAGTTTGAAGCCATTCCACGAGCGGGCGCAATTTTGAAACGTGACATGTTGGGTATCAATTTTATTCAAAAAAGTGAATTTTTTCCAAAAAAGTGCGCTTGTAAGACCGCTGCGCAAATACGGTGTGAAAAAAATCATTGCAATGACCTCAATTTTATTTTCTAGGGTGTTAGAAAAAAAAACAATATATAATGTTTGGGGATTCTAAGTAATTTTCTAGCAAAAAAACCTATTTTAAACATGTAAACACCTGACACAGCTGACTTACCACATTAAACATGCCAGCGCTGGGGACCCGAAGACCAGTGAAGAACCAGCCCAGGTGAGTACAGCCCTGGATCCCTGGACAGATAAGTGTCCTTTTATTAAAAGACAGCATGTACAGTATTTGTAGCTGTTGACTTGTATTCTTTTCTAGTGACTGAAAATCCTCTGTGTCCTTTCTACAACCATTTTCGGAGTGGCAGGGCCTCGCACTGTCACACCATATAAGATACATGTCCATCCTTTGATACCAGTCAGGGCCGGCGCTACCATAAGGCGGCTTAAGCAGCTGCCTTAGGGTGCCAGGATAGGAGGGTAGTGCAAAAATCTGAATCCCAAATCACTTACTGGGGATTTGTATTTTTACAGTGCTGCAGACGTGTTTTTTTTTTTTTTTACACATGTACTTTTGTAAAGCCAACTTTTGTCTTTCATGTGGAAGTGATCACTTCCACCACTGCTGAGATCTGCCGCCCTCCTGCCCGCCATGTTCACCAGGCTCCTCTGTCCCAAAATGCACCTTCGCCTAAGTAGACAAAAATCTTTGCACCAGTCCTGATACCAGTGTTTCCAAATCTCTGGGTAAATACATAACATAGAATATATAGACATATATATAGAATATGAATGACTATAAACTTGGAACGCCACTAATAAAGACCTTTCTCCTGTTTATGGGGTGCGATTATATGAGGGCCTATATTCACTTGTCATAAAGAACCCTAAATAATGTAAAGGTTAAGTGAAAAACAGATCAATTTAGTGGTCATTTGCACAATAATCAAGATGGTATACATTAATAAATTAAATGATCAATTTCTGCATAAATGACAGTAAAAGTTTTACCCAATAAATCATTCTGTGATACCCAGTCCATAATTTTAAGGTTGGGAGCAATTTCCACCTCTTGTGGCCATTTTGACCTCTGATAACTCCAAATCACCTTCTGCTCAATCTTAGCGAATCCTCCGTTCATCTCCTTGATGAATTCCACTAGAGGGAGTGAGGACAACATCGACCCCAGAGTCACCACAATGAAACCAGCATCCCCGGAATCGGATATAAAGTCTTCCAGTTCCTGAATATAATAAAAATAAATTTTATTTGGCAGTAGTGAATTGTCTGTCTGGATTTTTATCCATGGACCTCCAACTCATTGTCTGCCTTGGGCTGTGTATTGTGAATGTAAGCTGACTTTAGACTTGCTCAAAAACGTAACCAAAGCTATGTATTAAAGTGTTTGTAAAGCCCACACTTATTTCTTTTTGGATAGAGTTGGGAAGCCTTAAAATTCCTAACAATTTTTGGTGCCTCTGAGGAGTATTCTCTTTACTTAATGTCCTGGAGACACAACAGCAAATGATAGGATATCTCACAAATCTGAGGGGACTTCCTGTCTTAGGCATTTGTAACCAAAACATTTAATCCCATTGTATGTTTAACCCTTACGTCTTAATATGGTGATATTTTAGATTTCCCATCACCTTCTGTCTTGGAGTCAATGATCACAATGATAAATAGGAAGGGTGAATCTGTCCAGTGGGGATACAGACAGCAATCCAAATATAACAAGCCTAACATTTCCCCATGATCCAAAATGAAGAAAAAAAAAGTTTTGTCTGCGCATATAGAAGTGTGATGCTTGGAGATTGACTTTAGGTTTTGAAGAAAAATTATTTTTTTTCTAATAAAGTATACAATGTATTACTATCTGTGTCTTTCTGTTCTATTGACCCCTGTTTTATTTATTTCTAGTCCCAGATGATAAATATTCTCAGTGTGGGCCACAGAGAGCAGTAAACAAAAACCTCACAGATCCTCCATTACTTTCTCCAAACTATTAAAAAAAGGTTTGACTTGAGTTGGACTTTAATAATCTTTTAGCTTGTTTATTAAAACAGAGTTTGTTCTGCCATACTCACTTGTGATAATGGTTTTACAGGTTTGGCCAATAATCCCCCAATGTACTGAACGTGAGGCAGAAGTGGACGAGGAAACTCAAGAGTGAAGTCTACATTGTACAGCCAGAGCTCAGCTTTCAAGTGAAGATCGGCTATAGTTGGTCTAGATTCAGCAGGAAAATGTTCTTTGATTACACCATCAAACAGTGAGTCCATCTTTTTCAGGACTACTAACGAAACGAAAAAAGCCAATGTGTTCTTTAAACGGCCAAAGAAATCCATCTTGTCGGTGAGCTGTGTCTGAAACAACGGACTATACGACAGAGGACTTGGCATTCCTACACGGTGAGCATTGGCCATTATTGTAGGAAAAAAAGCAATAAATGGCAGTCGCAGCTTCTCTGAGACCAGCATAGCGCAGGGGTTGAATGCATCCACTACCGCAATGTCATAATGTTCCTCCTTTAAAAAGTTAATGATTTCCCACTGGTGTAGCGTCATGTTGCACTGAAGAGACAGCTCCCTCATAAGTGTCAGGACTGTCCCCATATTAGTTCTGAAAGGAAGATGTGTCAATCATAATCAGTTTATGCAAAGGAAAATAAGAGCTTGCTATGGTTGAGTTTTACTTCTGAAAATGCTGTTTGCCTGGCCGATCTGAATATTTGTTCCTGGTCAATGGCTCAGAGTATTACAATCAGTGAGTCAGTATAACAAATGCATAAACCCCATATTGTTTGCATAACAGGTGCAACTTAATATAGCTTTTCATTTTGCAACTGTATTTGGTATATGTACTGATTAACCACTTGCTTACTGGGCACTTAAACCCCCTCCTGTCCAGACCAATTTTCAGCTTTCAGCGCTGATGCAATTTGAATGACAATTGCGCGGTCATGCTACACTGTACCCAAATGAAATTTTTATCATTTTTTTCCCACAAATAGAGCTTTCTTTTGGTGGTATTTGATCATCTCTGCGGTTTTTATTTTTTGTTAAAAAAATTTAAAAAGACCGAATTTAAATTTTTTTTTTTATATATTTTGTTATAAAATTTTGCAAACGGGTAATTTTTCTCCTTCATTGATGTACACTGATGAGGCGGCACTGATGGGCACCGATAGGTGGCAGTAATTGGCACTGATGGGTGGCAGTGATGGGCACTGATGGGTGGCAATAATGGGCACTGATCACACTGATAGGCAGCACTGCTAGGTGGCACTGATTGGCACCACTGGTGGGCATTGATAGGTGGCACTTGTGGGCATTGATAGTTGGCACTCATGGGCATTGATAGGTGGCACTGGTGGGCACTGTGGGCACTGGCAGGTGGCAATGGCAGGTGGCACTGGCAGGGGGTACTGGTGAGCACAGATGAGGCATAATTGCCTCTTCCTCTTCGGGACCGATGTCCCTTGCAGATAAGCCAGTGATCTGCTTTTTTTTCTCCTCACGCTGTTAGCCCACACAGTGCCACGAATCAGTGCATAAGTGGCAGCAATCAGTGTCACCTATCAATGCCCAGGAGTGCCACCTATCAATGCCCACCAGTGGTGCCAATCAGTGCTTCATCAGTGCCACCCAGCAGTACTGCCTATCAGTGTCACCTACCAGTGCCGATCAGTGCCCATCACTGCCACCCATCAGTGCCCATCACTGCCACCCATCAGTGCCCATTACTGCCACCTAGCAGTGCCCATCAGTGCTAGCTATCAGTGCCACCTATTAGTGCCACCTATCAATGCCCTTTAGTGCCGCTCATTAGTGCCACCTCTCAGTGCCCACCAATGCCACCTATCAGTGCCCACCAGTGCCACCTCATCAGTGCCCACCAGTGCCGACTATTAGTGCCCATCAGTGCTGCCTTATTGCCCATCAATGCAGCCTATCGGTGCCCATCAGTGCAGCCTATCAGTGCCCATCAGTGCAGCCTATCAGTGCCCATCAATGAAGGAGAAAAATTACCGGTTTGCAAAATGTATTAACAAAATATAAAACGGTTTTGTATTTTTTTTTAAATATTTCTGTCTTTTTAAATTTTTTTAACAAAAAATAAAAAACCCAGAGGTGATCAAATACCACCAAAAGAAAGCTCTATTTGTGGGAAAAAAATGTCATTTGGGTACAGTGTTGTATGACCACACAATTGTCATTCAAAGAGTGACAGCGCTAAAAGCTGAAAATTGATCTGGGCAGGAGGGGGGTTTAGGTGCCCAGTAAGCAAGTGGTTAATTATATTTCTGTATACTTTGCATACGATAATGTGATCACTTTCATCTTACCTTGTGTACTATAAATTCTGTCTGAGTTTTCAATAAACAGTTCCAGTTCTCATACAAGCTATTTGTCGGCTAGTCTTGTATGGTCAGCTATAATAACTGGTTTCTATGTCCAGACCAGTGGCGGCCAGTGGAAATTTTTTTGGGGGGGCGGCAGAGAGTACCTATCAGTGCCACCTATTAGTGCCACCTATCAATGCCCTTCAGTGCCGCTCATCAGTGCCACCTCTCACAAGCTATTTGTCGGCTAGTCTTGTATGGTCAGCTATAATATCTGGTTTCTATGTCCAGACCAGTGGCGGCAATTTTTTTTTGGGGGGGGGCGGCAGAGAGTATGCCCCTCCGGGTCGGTCGGTTGCTAGCACTTACCCCATCACCTGTGGCTCCCCTGCTCGGCAGTCTCCCATTCTCCTGCTGCCTCTCGTTCTCTGGTACAAACAGGTAGTTTTTATTCGTTCAACCCAGCGGGCTGAAATTTAAAAAAGGAAGGAGTTGGCTGCACTAATTATGTGATGTTAGTATGGTGTTCTCCCCGGTGAGGTATTTTGTTCTGACAGGGGGTCTGTCCTCCCACCAGATCACACTGGCCAATGGCTACGAGAGCTAATCAGATGCCAGTCTTCTGCTGGTTTTCCAGCATACCCATTCGACAGAAGCCGGGCGTTAGGCCGGTTTCTGTCGGACAAGCTGCTGTAAACACTAGCTGAATGTTGGTTTCTGTTGTATATTGAGAACTGTGCCAATAGCATGGAGTTGGACTGAGCCTATGGCTGCTTCCTGTGTCTGTAAAACCTAGTAATCTTGCTGAGATGAAGTGAAGTAGCACACAGTTAAGCCATGCTAGACAGTACACCTCATGAAGTATCCACTTGGTGAAAAGTGAACCTGGTGTACCCAACTGTATGCAAACCTGGTCAGATGAGGGGATAATGGTGGATAGGGGAATTTAAAGCCTATCCTGCAAGCATGCTTCAGTCATCGGGCCCAATGCAGTGAGTGTCCCCAGTCAGAGTGGCGTGATGACCAGGATCATCATATCAAAACTTGTGTGAGGCACACCATACATGCAGGTGCAAAGAAGAGCATTCAGAGCTATGCCCTGAGTAAGGACCGAACAACAAGCCCCATTACTTTTGGCGAGTTCCTGGTGAGGAGCAAGGTGAGGACTCTGTCCTGTGGTTGGGACCCACACACACACAAAGAGCAAGGGTCCTTCTCTTCTGCATTCACCATACCTGCCCTGTAGAAACCCCTTCTGGATTCCTGTAAGCGTAGCTCTAAATTCTTGAAGATATTTCTCATCAAAGGAATAAGTGGTCACTGGATATGGACTTGGTGGCCGCTTGTAACCTGAACATCAAAAACAGAGCACATTTTTTACAATTTGAACCTTGGCAACTATTTTCATAGTGACTTCTGCAGCTAATACCACTGATATGCCACTCCTCAGACCAGTTTGAATAATTGCAATGATTGCAAAATACATTTCTCCTTCTATATGATACAATCGAGAAAAAAAACCAAAGCATTCAGCAACATTCAAAACAATTGTTTCATTTCATTTTTTTTTTCAGCTGAAGGGGATTTTAAAAAATATAATACATATCATCCACAAATAAATGACATCCAGTGTGTTTGATTTTGCATTAAGTGACAAGTGCTCTTTAAGCCTTGGTACGATTTGGCATGCGATTTGACATGTCAAATCCCATGCCAAATTTGGCAGCTATTGCCAGCAATGGCACGTCTGAATTAGTGCGACGCCGACTTTTCAGCGCCGCACCGATTCCCAAACGTAGTTCCTGTACTACTTATGGCGACTTCGGGGGCGATTCCGAAGTTGGATTGACAGTTGAACTCGCACGATTTCTGACAGTGTGAACCTAGGCTAAATATCAATAAATCTATACTCAAAAAAAAAGTGTGTGTCTAGTGTCCTTAATCAACAAAAAATCCATATACCGTATATACTCGAGTATAAGTCGTTCCGAGTATAAGTCGAGGCCCTAATTTACCACAAAAAAATGGGAAAAACTTATTGACCCGAGTATAAGACGAGGGTGAGAAATGCACAGCTACTGTAAGTGGAAAAGAGGGTCAACAATGCACATTTGCAGCCTCACTGTGCCCATTTGCATGCCTTACTGTGCCCATTTGCAGCCATAGGTCCCCCGAACTTCAAACTTGGTAGTTAAGGGTTCCTAGATGCCCCCTAGCCGCTGCCAAAATTTGGGGTCTCTGAACCCAAAGGGTCCCGAAAAGACATTGCTGCAGATTGACACAGTTGACCGATTTTGGGGCCCCGTATCTCGGGGCCACTTAGTGCTAGGAACCCCAAGTTTGGTGTGCAGACCCAGTGGAATGAGCACCATAAAATATCCAAAGCTGAGGTTTCTAGCACCAAGTGGCTCCGAGATACAGGGCCCCAAAAATCGGTTCAGAAAATGTCAAGCACTTTTCTGCAGCAGAGAATGACATTTTCCGAACCTACTTTGGGGCCCCGTATGTCAGGGCTACTTAGTGCTAGGAACCCCAGCTTCTGATATGTTGTGGATCCAGTTCCACTAGGTTTGCACACCAAATTTGGGGTTCCTAGCCCTAAGTGGCCCTGAGATATGGGGCCACAAAGTCGGTTCGGAAAATGAAATTTTTTGCTGCAGAAAAATGCTTGACTCGAGTATAAGTCGAGGGGGGTACTTTCAGCACAAAAAAATGTGCTGAAAAACTCGACTAAGGCTGGCCATACACTATTCAATTTTCCTGTTCAACTTTCCTTTAGATTTACCAAAACCATATAATATGAGGTGAAACCTAAACCCTTTCAATGTGTATGCAATCAGGCAGACCCTTGCACTACATAGTTGAAGGTAAATCTAAATAAAATTGAATAAGAAAATTGTATGGTGTATGGCCAGCTTTATACTCGAGTATATACGGTAAGTCTTTCTCCAAAAAAATCCAAGAAGTGCAATAAATCAAAAAGAAAATAGGTTGTGCAGAAATTACTCCTTCTTTATGGTGCTCCAAATTTGAACCAGATTCCAATCTTGTTTCCTCTGCTTCAAACTACCACTAATTAATCACAGCCACCAATATTTCTCACTAAACACGTCTCACAAACCATCCAGAGGGAGGAGAGAGAGAGGATTTCATAGTTGCAACACTGTTTCTTTATTATTGAAAACATAAATTTACTGTCTAAGCGACACTGGTATCAAGCACATATATTAAAGAACGACCCAGCTCCCTTCCACGTTCTACAGATAACTAAATAAAAACGTTTTGGCTAGAATTGGGTTTTATGAAATAGAAGGACACATATATGGGAGTCAACAATGCTGCACACCCCAAAAATTTAAAAAATTGAAGAGTTTCCCCAAGGGTTTTTTTTTAGCAGCAGGATATTTATAAAGAGATAATTAGTTAAAGATCTTTTATTTATTAATTCAAAAATAAATTCAAATGTACAATGAGTTTAAAAATATAGGCTCTGGTTAGCAACACATAAACAACAACATGAACCATCACTCATGGCAAACAATGCGCCAAGGAGAATTGGGCTTTATATAACTTTTGATAAGTTGTTTTCATAATGCTAAACATTTATCTGACTCCATCAGTAATTACACACAGAAAAATTGTTCTTGAGAGCCTCACAAAGTATTAATATTGAGGAGGTGCTACCCTGGCACAGGGCCGCTGATAAGGCAGTACAACCCAGTCCTGTTGTACTGGGCCCAGGCCTCATCAGCTAAACAGGGGGCCTGGGGCAGCTTTATTGTTCATTTCTACCTAAATAAATAAATGGACTTTACTAGACCACACCCTACTTGCTTACTGGGGCTTAAATTACAATTTCCTGGGCCCCATCAGGTCAACAGAGGGGCCCACGAGGTGGGAGCAGAAGAGGGACTTTTCTTTCATTTTTGGGGTGTTAGCAGATAAAGTCAGTGCCGCTGCTCCACTGCATCCCGAGAAGGGGGGGGGGGGTGGGTGGTGTGTGGGCAGGGTTGGGGGGGGGGGGCATCAGGAAGGCTGTATGGGAGCCCCATGATTTCAAACAGCGGCCCTGCCCTGGCATGTAGGGTGGCTGTAATCATAGAAGCCAACATGCAAAAAATACTAAAAAAAAAAAAAATAAACGTGTACACATCCAAAAGCTACTTCCTCCTAAATTTATTATAGCCATGTCAAAGGTAACAGCATCACAAGTCCCAGGTCCCCCCTTCCCTACCCATGCTCACCCCAGAAGAGCCTCCCCTCCCCCCTACCCGTGGGCCCACACACACCCTACACCTCAATCCCTGCCTAAATGACCGATCAAGAGATCCTCCCAAAAGGAGCTGGGGCAAAGGTGTCCCCTAAATACCCCCAAAACCCCTTGACGAAAGCACCTGCATATACTTAATGATCAGATGACCTGCATAGACTATGGACTAGATGGCACTCTACCCTAAAACCTCAATGGATGAATAAAGTGCTCATGAATAGCTTAACAGGAACCCTGATGGTCTGTCACCGAGAGCTAAACATGTGAAATTTTCAGCTGCAGAACCGTGTCTCATACTGCAAAGCTGAGCTACTCAGTAACCACACAATGGTGTATATAGCCTACAGTCCATAAGATAGTACAGCTAATACAGTGATCACTGTTATTGGGTCAGCGTGGGAGCCATAGAGTCATGATGCCATGGAATTGCTGCAGGTTACACTCTTGAGTGGATGTGTGGGTGGATGGATGAGCAACTGCATGCAGGATGCGTGTATGATGAACAAAATCACCAGATGGTATACATATAGTGCTCAGTCAAGATACATAGACACAGTGGCGGCTGGTGCGCTAAAAAATTTTTTTTTTGGGGGGGGGGGGGGGGGGCGCAAACAAACTGAGGAATAAAATCCATCAATTGCAGCCTCACTGTGCCCATCAAATGCAGCCATTGTGCCCATCAAATGTAGCCACTGTGCCATCAATTACAGCCATTGTGCCCATCATATGCATATTCCGTGCCCATCATATGCAGCCACTTGTGCCCATCATATGCAGCAATTTGTGCCCATCAAATGCAGCCACTTGTGCCCATCAAATGCAGTCACTTGTGCACGTCATATGCAGCCACTTGTGCCCATCAAATGCAGCCACTGTGCCATCAATTGCAGCCACTTTCCCCATCATATGCAGCCACAGTGCCCATAATATGCAGCCATTGTGCCCATCATATGCAGCCACTGTGCCATCATATGCAGCCACTGTGCCATCATATGCAGCCACTCTTGCCCATCATATGCAGCCACTTTTGCCCATCATATGTAGCCACTCTTGCCCATCAAATGCCTCCACTTGTGCCTATCATATGCAGCCACTCGTACCCATCAAATGCCACTAGTTGTGCCCATCAAATGCCGCCACTGTGACCCCCGCCCACCCGGCACTTACCCCATCTTAGTAGCGGGTCAGACAGCAGGTGGCGGCAGTGAAATATAGACGGCTCCTGTGTGGTCCATGCTTCCCCCTCCTCTGTTGTTCTGTTTTGCTAGGCGTCCAATCGGAGCGCCTCTGCCTTAAGTCAATCAGGTAACAGGTATTAGACCCGGGCTACCTAATTGGCGGATAGACGGTTCAGTGTTAGAAAAGCAAATATGTTTGAAGCCTATTAGAGCCTATGGCTCTAATCAGGTGCTTCAAAAAAAGACCCCCGCCGCTGTAGATCAGGCGCCAGGCATCCGAAAAGGTGCCAGACACCTGAATAGGGGGTGGCAATGGTGAAAATGGATAGATTCATGCTATGCATGAATCTATCCATTGGTTATAGAGAGGGTGGCTGGAGAGAGGGGGCGGCGCAATTCTACAATACAATCACCTGGAGGCATTCTTTCCCCGTTCTGCAGGAACAGTCTTACTTCATGCCCATTGTTCTGGAGGATCCGGGAGATCTCATCCATCAGGAGGTAATGACTCCCACCTGGAAACACAAGCAAGGAAAATACAGAATGCGTCGCTGACATCACTGGACTACCATTGGAGAAATCTCAGCATAAAAGACAACAATGAAAACCTGAAAAAAATTATTCTACAGAGAAAAATAGAGAGTGTTGTCAAAGTTGTGCTCTATGCAGTGCTGAACCTATAAATGTTCAGTTGGTGCTCAAAGTGAATACAGAAGATGGCTTCATGCCAGAACAGAAATATACGAAGTCATTGGAACTCCAGATAAATGTGTATCACAGACATATAACAAAGACATGGTGTGACAGACCTAGCCAGGACAGAGGCTTTTGGAGGGGACTGAATGCTAGCCTCTTGCCTACCGATCGTGGGCCCTGGCATTTGGGGGAACGGTGCTCTTTGTGAGCTGTGTGCCTGGGGACCCTTGAGGTGGTGTTGCTTTGGATTCAGGTCCAAATCTCCCCGGGAGACACAGACTCTGGGAACCCTGTATGTGCCATATTGGAAATAAAGACTGATTCATACTGTTGGGACACATACTATTAGATGTTAATGTCATCAACTCCAGCCACCTGTCTGTTGTCTTCTATAATGTAAATGAGTCTAGTCTGGCTTGCCACAGCTTCTAAGAGTATTTTATCCATTGTTGTTTGTGCTAATTAACCCTGCAATTGTATTAAGGAGTTCTGTGTTGATTTATGATAATGTTCATTGTGTCTTCTGAGCTAAAAGACGTCAAGTCTGTCCTAAAGGTCATGCCTCTTAGTCACCTAGGCTGTCTAAAGGATTAGATAATTAGCTCATGTTAATTAGGTTAGGTTTTAGTCATCCTGCTGTATATATTTGTGTGAGATCTCAAATAAAAGGCTATTCCTGATGTACTCCAAGACTGGTGTGGTCTGATGTTTTACCCTACACTGAGCTACGACTAGTGAATGGGAAAGCTAAGGGGTCTTGGATTGTGTGGTACAGGACAGAGGAAGCATTTACAGCGGACATCTTGAGTACGGGGGTCCGTCACACATGGTGATGAACAATATCAATGTTTCGGGGGCCTTGCGGGCTCTCTGTGTCACCTTGAGGAAGGGACCCTGCAAGGCTTTGAAACTTTAGCATTATGGCTTATGTCACTCAGTCTTTACAATAAATATGTGAAACACATTTTTTTGGAGTTGATATCTTGTTATTACAGAACTCTCTTTGGAAAAATACTATTTGCCTGGCCCAATTGTTGATCAAATTACTTTAGTACTAAGGCTCGATTGACATCTATGCAATTTCCGATTGGTGCATTCTACAGTGCATTTTGCTGTGCGATTTGCATTTTTTATGCTTCTTTTCTTGGCCAATTTGATGTTGGGCAGATTCAATAACCGCACTACATGCTTTTCTGCAGATTCTCCATTGAAGTCTATGGAACCAAAAAAGCAAAAAAAGCAGTTTTGCATTTAAAAAAGTCCCTGATCCATTCCATAAATGTAGTGGCTGAAAAAAGCATAAACGTGAATGTGTCCCATATGAAACCATGTTAAATGGTCTGTCGTGTTTCTGCAAAAAAGCACCAAAAAACGCATGGGTGTGAACCGAGCCTTAGAGTTACATAAATGGAGGAACTGTAAAAGAGATGTATGTTTTTTTTTTTTTAAGATGCATACTTACCTAGGTGTAAGCAGTCCCCCAGCCATCCAATACCACGTACACACGATCGGACTTCTCACCGGAAAAAAGATATGATGGCTTTTCCGACGGGATTCTGCTCAAGTTTGCCTTGCATTTACACAGTCCGCCGGTGAAGAACCAGAAGAACCAGAAGAAGAAGAAGAAGAAGATGGAGGAAGAAACCGAAGGAAGATAGAAGATAGAAGATAGAAGAAAGAAGAAAGAAGAAGCATTTAACCACTTCAATACCAGGCACTTAGACACCTTCCCGCCCAGCCCAATTTTCACCTTTCAGCGCTGTTGCAATTTGAATGACAATTGCGCGGTCATGCTACACTGTACCCAAACAATTTTTTTATCATTTTGTTCCCACAAATAGAGCTTTCTTTTGGTGGTATTTGATCACCTCTGCGGTTTTTATTTTTTGCGCAACAAATAAAAAAAGACCGAAAATTTCGAAAAAAAACACGTTTTTCTTTGTTTCTGTTAAATTTTTTTGTAAATAAGTACGCTTTCTCCTTCAATAATGGGCACTGATATAGCTGCACTGATGGGCACTGATACGGCGGCACTGATGGGCACCGATGAGGTGGCACCAATGAGGTGGCACCGATGAGGTGGCACTAACGGGCACTGATGATGGACACTGATAGGCGGCACTGATGGGCACTGATAGGTGGCACTGATGGGCACTGATAGGTACTCATAGGTGGCACCGATGGGCACACATAGGCGGCACTGATGGGCACTCGTAGGTGGCATTGATTGGCATATATGGGTGGCACTGATGGGTACTTATGTGTGGCACTGATGTGTGGCACTGATGGGCACTGATAGGTGGGCACAGATGGGCACTGACAGGTGGCACCGATGGGCAATGACAGGTGGCACAGATGGGCAATGACAGGTGGCACTGATATAGCATTGCTGGGCAGATCTGGGCATTGCTGGGCCGATCTTTGGAATAATAGTGCCAATCAGTGCCCATTTGTGGGCACTGATTGGCACAGATTGGGCACATGTGGATGGCCATGGGGTACATACCTGGCCATCCACGTTGCCCCTTCCCTGGTGGTCCTAGTGGCATCCCTGGTAGTCCAGTGGGGTGATCTGTGGGGGGGCTGCGCTGATAAACAATCAGCGCAGACCCCCCCTGCCAGGAGAGCCGCCGATCGGCTCTCCTCTACTTGCGTCTGTCAGACGCGAGTGAGGAAGAGCCGATCAACGGCTCTTCCTATTGACAGCGTGATCAGCCGTGATTGGACACGGCTGATCACGTGGTAAAGAGCCTCCGCCGGAGGCTTTTTACCAAGATCAGTGTAGCGGTGTGTCAGACTGACACACCGCTCCACCGATCGCCGCGATGCGCGCCCCCGGGGGCGCGCTGCGGCATGTTATCCTGAAGGACGTCATATGACGCCCAGTCAGGATAACACAACCACTTCCCGGACGTCAATCCGCTATAGGGCGGGCGGGAAGTGGTTAAATAAAGGAATTGTCAAAAACGGTCTCTTGTCATTTTTAACATTTTTGACACTTTTTTTGTGAAATGGTAGGGGTACTTTTGTACCCCCTTACCATTTCACACAGGGGGGAGGGCCGGGATATGGGGGTCCCCTTGTTAAAGGGGGCTTCCATATTCCGATAAGCCCCCCGCCCGCAGACCCCCACAACCACCGGGCAAGGGTTGTGGGGATGAGGGACAAGGTGTTTTGGGGGGCTACCCCAAAGCACCCTCCCAATGTTGAGGGCATGTGGCCTGGTACGGTTCAGGTGGGGGGTGCTCTCTCATCCCCCCCTCTTTTCCTGAGGCCTGCCAGGTTGCGTGCTCGGATAAGGGTCTGGTATGGATTTTTGGGGGGACCCCACGCCATTTTTTTAAAATTTTGGCCGGGGTTCCCCTTAATATCCATACCAGACCTGAGGGGCCTGGTATGGAATTTAGGGGAACCCCCCACGTCATTTTTTTTTAAATTTTGGTTCGGGGTTCCCCTGTGGGCCGCGAGTAGCGAGTATGACTTTTTTACCTTTGAAATGTCATTTTGCTGTTAGACTGTTCTAAACACGGGAAACATGCGCCCCTTTACAGGCATACTATAGACACCCCCCAGGTACGAAATTTAAAGGAATATTACACTTTTATTGTTTCACTTTAAGCATTATTAAAATCACTGCTACCGAAAAACGGCCATTTTTAAAACTTTTTTTTGCATTGATCCATGTCCCCTGGGGCAGGACCCAGGTCCCCAAACACTTTTTATGACAATACCATGCATATAAGCCTTTAAAATTAGCACTTTTGATTTCTCCCATAGACTTTTAAAGGGTGTTCCGCGGCTTTCGAATTTGCCGCGAACAAAATTGTTCGCTGTTCGGTGAACTGGCGAACAGCCGATGTTCGAGTCGAACTCAAAGCTCATCCCTATTGGTTACTTTGCACAGCTGCTCCAGATTCCATCTGCTCCAGTTTTAGTAAATCCCCCCCCAATGTACTCAGCAATGTCACAGTACAAAATGCACGATGTTGGCAACAAAAAAGTATGGGCAAGACAGAAGTGAATTTTGTTTCTTGGTAATTCAGGAATGTAAGCTTATCTAAAAATGAACAAATGTTACACTGTAAGCGTAAAAAGAAAATAAGGGAAAGGACTCACCATTGAAGCAGATTGTCAGGATTTTGGCTCCAGGAATACAGAGGAATTGCAGTGCAAAGAACAGAAGGAATGCAGTCTGCTTCTTACATGTAGCCATTGTAGAGAGGTATCAGAAGGAGCAGAATCATTTCTACTCTGTGTGTACAGGGGTCATTGACCGGACTGAGACTGGCTGGGGTCAGAATACTAGTCACACCCTTTCTGGCTTCATGCCATTGAAGGATAAGTCCAACAGTACAACTGAGCCAAATTAAATGTGTTCTAGAAGAAAGCACTGAGCTATATAGATAAATGTTGTTTTTCACAGTATAAAGTCTGAAGTTGTAAAGAAATATATTTTTCTGTTGGGTAACAAAACATGCTTGTGGCATGAATGTTGAACCATTCATCCTAATTATATAAGGTACATGTGTGCGTGAATTATGAATACCACCACAGAATGGGTGCAGGTGACAAGTAGTCTTCACTTTGGTGTGTTCTGATCCAAGCATATCCAGAAATCCCACAATTACAACTTAAGTGGTACTAGTACAAGCTTTCAGGCAGAATGACCGCTTGAGAGATGGGCTAGTCAGGTCAAAGTTTAGAACCTCAACAGTAGATGGTAAACATCCTAAACACACAGCTTTCTACCTATGTTTGGCATGTCAACAATGCTCTTTAATGATTAATAGGCATGAACTTTATACACCCAACTAGTGACACCATTAGACACTATACATGTCACTCATCCTTATTGATTTATGCATTAGGGTATTTATGTAAACGTATCTATGTAGAGGCAACCAAACAAAAAATCAAGCACCAAGATGCCCAACATTAACATTTGATCCGCAAGTGACAATTGTCCTTGCTAGTTTCTAAATGTAGAGGTCACCCCCGGGGGGCTGCTGGAAATAATTGGGCCTCCCTTAGCTGTTCAGAGGCTTACGGCCCTGGTACCAGCTCCAGAAGCACCTCAGCAAAATTCAGGCTGGGAGGGTCCTATGAATTTTTATTGCAGATCTTGAACATAAGTAGGATACTCAAAATCAGAGGCAATTCTTGAAGGAAAGATTCTCAAAGTCCTGTTTCAGTAGCCCTTCAGTAGCAGCCTCAAAGTGCTGGAAGTTGAGGGGACATCCAGTTAACCTTAGACTCTCTAAGAGCAGTCACAGTCCATGCAGCAACCTTTGGTGAATAACCCTCAAAGTACTTGCACACCTGGAGCTACAGGCAAAAGGTCCTACTCACAATGTCCAGAGGCAGCACTTAACTAGCTCAATAGCAACACTCTTCAAAGAAAAATTTCCTTTGCAGGCCCATCTTCAATAAGTGGTGTCCTCCAGCAAGTTTCCTTAAGTCCTGCAGGCCCTCAGCCATAGCATCTGCTGAGGCCTTATAGCAGTAGTTCTGTATCACACACAGGCTGCTTCCCGGGGGGGGGGGGGGGGGGGGGGCAGGAAGAGACTTCTGATTAGGCCCTTTCAAACAGCTATCTTCTCCACAGTTATACCTTCTGGGCATCCCCATGTTAGCAAGCACTGACACAGCAATCTGTGCAGAAAGAGAAGACAGCAGCTATGTTACGCAAAAAAGGAAAAAAGGGTCACTCCTGTCAAAATAGTTCCTGACATCTAGACCCCCTAGGTGTGTGCCCACCAAACTAGTACACCTGTACCTTGGAAGCTGTCCCCACAAAGAACTAGTTGCCAATATTGCCTGTGGTCTCCCTCCATATGAACTTTTTCCCAACATTTGCAGAACATGCCTTGTTCTGCACTGTCTCTGTGTGGAGGTGGCCATCCTGCTAGAAGAGCAGGGATTTGCTTCCTCATCTCAGATCTGGCGCCTTAATGAATGTTGATTTGATGACTGATGAGTTAATATTCAAGAAGAAGCATTAGAAATTCATTAAGCACAGATCCACAGACTAAATGAAGCAGAAGTAAAAGCAGGGCGATCCTTGTATTGCAGATCCTCAGGTACAGTTTCCTCTCCAGCAATTATTTTCAGCGTCTCAACCAGAAATTTCCATAACAGTTTTCTTGTCAAGCCAGCCAAGAGGGACAAAGTCTCCATATGACGTCCAGTCAGGATAATACAACCACTTTGTGCACATCATTTTGCTATATGGCGGGCAGGAAGTGGTTAATCTATATGTAAGCGATATAACTACAGGTTTGTTGGGCAAGGTATGTCTTTTTGCTGATGACACAAAGGTGTGTAATAGGGTTGATATCCCTGGAGGTGTCTGTAACATGGAACATGATTTGGCATTGCTGGAGGATTGGTCAAAGCAGTGGAGACTGCAGTTAAATTTTTCTAAATGTAAAATAATGCACCTAGGGAAAATGAATCCCTTGAGAGAGTACAACGTTGGGGGTATAGTGTTGGCCAGCACTACAGAGGAAAAAGATTTAGGGGTACTTATCTCAGATGATTGCAAAATGAGCAAACAGTGTGAACAGGCAGTGGGAAAAGTGAATAGAATTCTAGGATGCATCACTAGAGGGATCACCAAGAGGAGGGAGGAGGTCCTGATTCCCCTATATAGATCTTTAGTGAGACCTCATTTAGAATACTGTGTCCAGTTCTGGAGACCTCACTTACAGAAAGATATTGCTAAGATAGAACGAGTCCAGAGATGGGTAACAAAAATGGTGGAGGGTCTGGGGGATAAAGCACATCGAAAGTGACTTCAGGAACTTAATATGTACAGCCTGGAGGAAAGAAGGGAAAAGGGAGACATGATTGAAACCTTTAAATACATCAAGGTGGTAAATGCGGTTCAGGAGGGCAGTTTTTTCAATATGAAACCAGTAAAAGTTAAAAACAGTTTTTTTGCTAGAAAATTACTTAGAACCCCCAAACATTATATATATTTTTTTTTCTAACACCCTAGAGAATAAAATAGTGTCATTGCAATACTTTCTGTCACACCGTATTTGCGCAGCGATCTTACAAGTACACTTTTTTTGGGAAAAATAGGATTTTTATAACAGCTATATAACCCCTCCCCTTACTGGGAATACCTCAGTTTTGTAGCAAAGCAATATAAGTGTATTAGAAGAGGAGTGGGACCTCTGTGTCCCGTGATGTACCTCAAAAGAAAAGGATTTTACAGGTAAGCTGTTATAAAAATACTATTTTCTTTCTCGTACATCACAGGACACAGAGCCTCAGTAATTACTAATGGGATGTCCCAGAGCAATGCTATCTGAGGGGAGGGGAACAACAACAAAGTAGGGTGTAATCAGACCTGAGGAGCTCGTACCGCTGCCTGCAGCACACTATGCCCAAAGGCGATATCCTCATGCCTTCTTACATCCACCTGATAAAATCTGATGAATGTATGGACTGAAGACCAGGTTGCGGCCTTACAGATTTGAGACCTGGTGATGCACTGCCCACGAAGCACTAATAGCCCTTGTGGAGTGTGCCTTGATTTGAAAAGGCGGAATTTTCTGTTTCAAACCATAAACTTGAACAATAACTTGCCGAATCCATTTCGAAATGGTAGATTTCGACGCTGCCTGTCCTCTATTAGGATCTTCTGGGAATACAAACAAAACATCCGTTTTGCGAATTTGAGCAGTCGCTTCTAGATAAGCTTTGACTGCTCTCACTACATCCAAAGAATGTAGTGACCTTTCTTCCGTAGAACAGGGATCTGGAAAAAAGGAAGGCAGAACAATATCTTAGTTTAGATGAAAACCTGAAACCACCTTCGGTAGAAAGCTTTTTTTTTTTTTTTTTTTTTTTTTTACACATGCACAATTTATATAATTATGAATTATAGTGATTTATGACACGAATTAGAATAAGGGGGAAATCCACTCTATAATCTCATCTAGTCACGTTTGCATATTGGGGGGGGAGGAATTGGAGTAAATTAATACTAAGGAGGGGGGGGAGGGAAGAACCACAGATTGTGGACATTTTTTTTTTTTTTCTTGTAACATGTAAACCTCGGTTAATGGGATAGGTGGGATAATTGTGATAATTGTGGAATGATGTAATTTGTTGTTTTGTTTTTGGGTTGAATGTAGGGGTATAGTATGTTGTATAACTGGTGTAATGTATAACTTGTGTAATGTATAAATGAAATTAAAAAAAATTGATTATTAAAAAAAGAAAGCTAGGATGAGGGCGCAATACCACTCTATCCTTGTGCATTATTAAATAAGGCTCTTTACAGGAAAGAGCTGCTAATTCTGATACTCTTCTAGCAGAAGAAATGGCTACCAGAAAAATTAACTTCCTTGTCAACAGGACTAAGGGAATTTGACGTATTGGTTCAAAAGGCTGTTTCTGTAAACCCCTGTATAAAGCTTCGGACCAAAGAATGCGAAGCAAGCGGCCGTTGAAACAATACTGACAAGGCCGAGACCTGGCCCTTGATGGTACTCAAGGCCAGCTTCATTTCTAACCCCATTTGCAGAAAGTCAAGAATTCTACCTATGACATATTCTCTGGGATGCCAACCCCTGGATTCACACCAGGAGACATAAGTTTTCCAGACTCTATGATAAATCATTCTGGAAGCTGGCTTCCTTGCATTGATCAAGGTAGAGATCACCGGACCTGAAAGCCCACGACTCTTCAGAACGTGGGTTTCAATAGCCAAACCGTCAAATTTGTAAGGCAGGATGGAACACTGGACCTTGGGATAACAGGTCTGGACGTGACGGTAGGGTCCACGGGGAACCTACTGTCATTTTTACTATTTTTGCATACCAAGCTCTTCTGGGCCAAGCTCGAGCCACCAGAAGTACCAACTTCTTTTCCTGCCTGATCCTGCGTAGAAGTCGTGGCAGTAGCAGAATAGGAGGGAATGCATAAATCAGTGAGAACCGATGCCACGGAGTCACCAACACATCTGTCCCGTATGCAAGAGGATCCTTTGTTCTTGCCACAAACTTGTCGATCTTGTTGTTGAACCTGGATGCAAAGAGATATACATCCGGAACCCCCCATCTTTGGCATATGGCCAAGAAGACGTCAGGGTGAAGAGACCATTCCCCTGGGACTAACTGCCGGCGACTCAAGTAGTCTGCCTGCCAGTTCATTATCCCCGGAATGAAAATTGTCAATATGCATGGCACATGCTTTTCTGCCCAGATTAAGATCTGGCTCACTTCTCTCTGAGCTGCACGACTCCTGGTGCCTCCTTGGTGATTGATTTAAGCCACTGCTGTGGCATTGTCGGATTGGATCCTGACAGGGCAACCCTGTAACCTGAATGTCCAGGCCTTTAGGGCTAGATACGCCGCACGGATCTCCAGAACGTTGATGGGTAAGGTTCTCTCGGGTTTGGGCCATCTCCCTTGGACAGTCGACTGTTCCAGAACTGCTCCCCAACCCGAAAGACTGGCATCCGTTGTTACCACTGTCCAGGTGACAGGACAGGATTTTCCTTTTTGCAGATTTTCGGGTATTAACCACCAATTGAGGCTCTGACGCACTGTAGGAGACAGATGCATCGAAAAATCTAACGTCTGAACCTTCTTGCTCCAGGCAGACAGGATACTGTGTTGCAGTAGTCTCTAATGAAACTGAGCATAGGGAACTGCTTTGAATGAAGCCATCATCTTTCCCAGCAGCCTCATACAAAGGTGAATAGAGTGACTCTTCTTTGCCCTGATTACCTGAATCAGTTCTTTTATGGCACTGATCTTTGCCTGGGGTAAAAATACCTTCTTCTGGCTTGTATCTATGACCAGGCCCAAATACTCTAGTCTTCTTACTGGTTTTAAAGAAGACTTCTCTAGGTTGAGAACCCAACCTTGGTATTCAAGGTAGTTTACTGTGGTGACCAAGTTCTGGTCCAGGCGAGCTACCGACCGGTCTATCAAGAGCAGGTCGTCTAGGTATGCTATTACCGTTATACCTTGGGCCCTTAATCTGGCCAGAGGAGGAGCCAAGATCTTTGTAAACACCCGTGGTGCAGTAGCTAGCCCGAAAGGCAGAGCTATAAACTGAAAGTGGCGTTTTTCTACTTCGAAATGCAAGTACTTTTGATGAGCAGGGAAAACAGGTACATGCAGGTGCGCATCCTTGATGTCTATAGACGCTAGAAGTTCTCCTCCTTGTAGGATGGAGACTACTGAACGGATTGATTCCATGCGAAAGGACCGAATCTTTAGGAATCGATTTAGATCTTTTAGATCTAGAATGGGTCTGACATCTCCATTTGGTTTTGGAACTGTGAAAAGGTTTGAATAAAACCCCAATCCCTGCTCTTCCGTGGGAATAACCACTATAACTTTTTGTGACAATAGTCGCTCCAACGCTAGAAAGAGAGACTTCTTTTTCTCTGGTTCTCTGGGAACATTTGATCTAAGGAAACGAGGAGAGGAGAATTCTCGGAACACTAGTTTGTAACCTAGAGTTAATGTGGAGATCACCCATCTGTCCTGGAAATCCTCCTGCCATAGCCTTGAGATCTGTAGCAGTCTTCCCCCCACCCGAGCGAGCGGGGGCGCTCCTTCATAAAGAGGCTTTAGCGTCTTGTCTAGGAGGCGTTCTCCCCCAGGACTTCTTTTGTCCCTGGGGTCGACTCAGATTTATTTCTTGAGCCTGACGGAGGAGGCCGTCGCGACTGCCTGGAGGCTGATGCTCCTGGCACTGGGGACAGAGCCCGTTTAAAAGAGGGACGTTTACTCCTTTTCTTAGCTGGTAAGAGTGTGCTTTTCCTACTAGAGATCTTTTGAATATAATTGTCCAAATCCTCTCCGAACAGCCTTGCACCACGAAAGGGAAATCCAGCTATAAGCATTTTAAATCGTGATTCGGCTGACCAATTTTTCAACCATAAGATTCTACGCATATGCACCAACCCAAGCGTAAGGCGAGAGGTTTGGATAATAGAATCTCTTTTTGCGTCAACAGCAAAACACAAAGCTGCTGGTAGGTTGGCAAACCCCCGGCCTTGCTGTTCAGGTAAAACTTTGAGGACCTGTTTAACATGGTCTCTCAAGTATTGACAGACTCCGATTGCTGCCATTGCAGGTTGAGCCACTGAACCTGCTAAGGAGAAAACATTTTTTAGCAGGAATTCCAATTTCTTATCAGTTGGATCCCTAAGCATCTGAGCGTTGTCGACAGGACAAGTCAGACTTTTATTTACGGAGGAAATGGCGGCGTCAATTGCCGGTTTACCCCACATCTTTGTAAATTTTTCCTCCATAGGATAAAGTGTTGCAAACTTTTTAGGCGGAAAAAAATGTTTATCTGGGTGATCTCACTCAGCATAAATAAGCTTTTCCAGTAAACTATGAACAGGAAAGGCATGTGTAGTTTGAGGAGGCTTTAGTGAACCCAAACAAGAGGAGGGTTCTTTAGCTGACTCAGACACGGTAACGTGAATGTGGAGCGGACCAATACAGCAAGAATTTGCACTCTCATCCTGAGAAGCTGAAGAGGGCCCTTCTCCACTTGATTCCTCAGAAGAGGAATCATTAGTCTCATCCCGATCCTCTGAGAGGGATTCCTCTCCTTTTTCCCAGAGTTCCTCTGTTTGAGGGTCCTGGGTGACAGAGGGGGACCTAGTGCGTTTTCTTCCACTGAGTGAAGATGCGATTAAGGCCACTAGTCTTTCCTCTAAACCATTTATGGTTGAGGAAAAAACCTCCTGCGTAATGTATACAGGGGCTGAAGTGCCAGAAGCAGTTGCAACCCCTGACCCCGACGGCTCACCCTGGCCAGCTTCCCCAGGTCCTTCAGGGGGGGAAGGTGCTGCAGAAGGGGGTCCTCAGAGCCTGAGGGAGATCCCTTAGAGCCCCTATTTTTTGGGGTATTTGCACCTTGTCTACCCATAGTGCCAAGCAACAAAGGTAGAGGTACCACAAAAATGCACTGACTGCCGAGCGATGTAGTTCAGCAACTGCCGCTGCTACCAATACCCAGTCTGGTGCTTAAGTAAATTCTGCCTGGGAAATGCCTGTGTCCCACACTCACATGCGCCCGTCAGCTCTGTCTCCCTCCATAAGCTGCGTGCACCTGAAAGAGAGTGCACTTTATAGCTTGTGTAGCCAGCGATGTGGGCATCTAATCACGCCGGACTGCGCGTTAACGCTCTGCCCCCCTCCTCCGAACACCCCTCCCGCCCCCCCTCATTTTTTTCAAAAACGTGTGCATTCCCGCGCGAGCCAAGGCTCTGATTCTCGGGACATGGGGGGGAGGCTGGGGAGGAAGAGAGATAAGGGCCGGTGGATGGGAAAATGCCGAAATGGAGGTGGCGGTGGCGGGTGGTGCGATATACTACTGCTCCTTGCTAAGGCTCACCCTGGCCCCCTAAGCCATGGTGGGAGAATCCCTGAAGGAAAGAACCCCCCTTACCCACATCCTACCTGGGGCATGGCTGGAGGAGCGTACATCATGGACACTGAAACAGACGGAACAGGCATGAAAGGTATGTGCTCTTGACAGCCCCTGGTGGCGACTATAGGCATAGCATACATTTACTTAAAGGAGAAAACCTACTAGAATTAAAAAAATTCTTGAGGAGTCTCCCTTACCTTATCCAGCTGCAGGGTTCTGTATAACAGATCCAATCTTCACCTCTCACGGTGGGCTCCATTTAAAGAAAAACCTTCAGAGACTGCCCCCCCCCACCCCCACGCCAGTCAATTATAAATTACTAGAGTTAAACTATAAATGTTTGACGAGAATGTACATGACCCTGGATAGGATGCATAAAATTGATGGGGAGAAATCGCGGCTTTGTTGGAGGGGATGCAATGAAGTAGGGACGATGGCTCATATGTGGTGGTCGTGTCCTGAGATAGGAGATTTCTGGGAGGAGATTAAAAAATATACCAAAGAGATCACAAACTTTGATCTCCCAAAGGATCCCAGGGTTCTTCTATTTCATTTGAGCGAGATACCTACTAAAACTTATCTCGGAACACTTCTCCCCCATTTTATAGATGCAGCTAAAAGCCTAATTTCTAAAAACTGGAAAAGAAAAGAAAAGAAAGACCAACCATGAGGGAATGGATGAATAAAATAAATGATACAGGATTTGGAGTACTTGAGGTTCAGTGAAGGGATAAAAATGGAGGCGTACAGGATAAAATGGGGAGTATGGGAAAAATTTAAAAAATCTATGAGAGCAGCTGAGATGTGGACAACCTAAGTAACAGAGAGGGCGGATCCCGACCCAGGGGAGAAAACGAAAAATTAAATGGGAAGTTAAAAGGAAAATCGCAGGGAGGGAGGAGGTACGGTCTCGGGGTGGGTGGGCGGGGAGGAGGGATAGGGAGCAAGAAAAATAATAATAAAAAGTAAAAACAGATGGGGGGCTTTTTATTGTCTTTCTTTTTGTGATATGAAATATCCTAATTAAGGAAACAGATCAAAAGCCATAATGATGTGATGATTAATGGGAAGTGTTTTTTTGAATATTTATTTGAAAAGACTTATTCCCATGGTAAACCTTCTCGCTGATGTGGCAAAAAAAAAAAGAAGAAAAAAAAAAAAAAGAGACTGAGGCCCCCTTGAATAGGGGCATCCGCAGTTCTGGGCCCGTAAAGCACCCCGCCAGGAGTATGGCTGAAAGAAACAAATACTGGATCCCGGGGTCCAGCTCTTTAAAAAGAGAAGCGTTACAGGTAAAACCTCGTTTCTTCAGACACGAGGCCCCGGTACCATCCAATTCGGCCTGGAAAAGACACTTTGAATGGATCCGGCTGCATAGCTTGCCCCAGCATATTCCTTTGGAGCTCAGCACAGCACATCTTTACTCATGACCAACACCTAAGACACTGGCGAAAAAACTGAGGTATTCCCAGTAAGGGGAGGGATTATATAGGGGGTTGAACTTCCTGTCTAGGGTGTGCCAGTCTCCAATCACCTAGTGATACCCTATATAACCCATCAGTAATTACTGAGGCTCTGTGTCCCGTGATGTACGAGAAAGAAAATACACTTTTTTTAATTAAAAAATAAGACAACAGTAAAGTTAGCCCAATTATTTTTATATTGTGAAAGATAATGTTACGCTGAGTAAATTGATACCAAACATGTCACGCTTTAAAATTTCGCCCACTCGTGGAATGGCGACAAACTTTTACCCTCAAAAATCTCCATAGGCGACGTTTAAAAAATTCTACAGGTTGCATGTTTTGAGTTACAGAGGAGGTCTAGTGCTAGAATTATTGCTCTCACTCTATCATGGCGATACCTCACATGTGTGGTTTGAACACCGTTTTCATATGCGGGCGCAGCTCACGTATGCGTTCGCTTCTGCACGCGAGCTTGGCAGGACTGGGCGTCAGGGCCGGACTGGGAATGAAAACCAGCCCTGGAAAAAATGTCATACCAGCCCCATAGCATTATTATACCAGCCCAACAGCATAACGTCATTATTTTCTTGTTCATAAAATGGAAAACCATGCATTTTAAAGAGTGCATTATATATAGATAAGACACATATAAAAGCACATAGGGCTCTGTGATTGGCCCTCCTGATCACATGACGGCTGTGTGGAATCACAGCCATCATGTGATGTAAATAGAGAGCCGTTTTCTAGGCAATTGGCTCTCCTCTCCTCACACGGAAGTTGTCGGAGAGGAGAGCGGATCTCTGCAGCCGGCCAGTGATCAGTGAGAATGAGCTGTTTTTTACAGCTTTTTACACATTGATCACCAGCCTACTGTCCCCACACATATCCCAACACAATGTAAACACACAAAGTCCCCAAAACACTGTCCCCACACACATGTCCCCACACAGTAAAAACACCTGTCCCCCACATATGTAACAATAAAATCATATGTCCCAATGATCATCTGCACACATATGTCCGTGATCACACAAACCAATTATTATACACTTAACAGGATTTTTTTACCAAAGACATGTAGCAGAATACATTTTGGCTTACATTTATGATAAAATTAGATTTTATTGGATTTCTTTTAAAATAGAAAGAAGAAAATATTGTTTTTTTTTTCCAAATTTCCGCTCTTTTTTTCCGCTTATATCGCAAAAAATAAAAAAACTGAGTCGTGAATAAATACCACCAAAAGAAAGCTCTATTTGTGTGAACAGCGTTGCATGACCGCGCAATTGTCATTGAAAGTGTGACAGCGCTGAAAGCTGAAAATTGGCCTGGGAAGGAAGGGGGTGAAAGTGCCCAGTAATGCACACAAAAAATAAAACAAATTGCCTGCACACCACTCTGTCCCTTAATGCCCACCTCCTTGTTATAGGGCACACAGTGTATAGGAATGTATAATATAAAACATGGTGGTATTTCCCCACCCAGGGAAATACAACTGGGCAGTGGCGGTGCGTCCATTGCACCCGTCAATCTTCAATAGACAGATTCATGCATTGCATGAATCTATCTATTGTCACTGCTGCCGCCCCCTATTCAGGTGTCCGGCACCCTTGTTGGGCATCGGGCATGTGAATTACAGCGGCAGGGGTGTTTTTAGAAGTGCCTGATTAGAGCCGTCAGCTCTAATAGGCTTCCAAATTGGTAAACAGCGGGCACACTGCTGTGCGATTGCTGCTTACACAGTGCTGTGTTAGGAAATCAAATAAATCGCTTCCCTAACACTGACCCGCCTCTCAGCCAATCAGGTGCACTGGGTCTGGTTACCTGTCACCTGATTGGCTGAAGCGACAGGCGCTGTGATTGGATGCCTATCGGAGGGAGCGTGGAGCAACGCGCTGACCTGAGACAGGTAAGTGCCGGGCGGGGGGGACACTGGCAGGATTTAATGGGCAAACTGGTGGC